>CM055117.1:195870153-197091819 GCA_029206835.1 Rana muscosa
TACAGAAAATGACTCCTGCCGATGATGTCAAAGCATACCTTGCGACTTTTGAGAGAGTTACTGTCTGTGAGGGATGGCCAAAAGAACAGTAGGTGGGTCTGTTGGCCCCATTTCTGACAGGAGAACCTCAAAAGGTCTATTTTTATCTGGAACCGGATAAGACCCAGGACTCTGAGACTCTAAAGACAGACATACTCGCACGCTTGGGTGTCACTATGGCAGTCTGGGCCCAGCGTGTGCATCAGTGGACCTACTCCAGCAGCCAGCCACCCCGTTCTCAAATGTTCAACCTGCTCCACCTCACCAGTAAGTGGTTGCAGCCGGAGACCTTTCCAGGCCCTCAGATCATGGAGCGTTTGGTAATGGACCGGTACCTGCATGCGCTCCCTGCTGCTCCTGAGGAAGTGAGTCGGACAGGGGATCCCAAAACTGCAACCAAATTGGTGGACCTAGTGGAGAGGTACAATGCTACTGAGGACTTGGTGAACCCATCTACGCCCCACTTCGGTGTTTCTAGGGGTGCAAGATCTCCCAGCGGTTCTGGTAAGATGTTCCGGGGTTCAAGAGCATGGGGAAGTTTGATAAGACTGTTGTTACAGCTGATGAGACTGGGTCCTAGACCTGGAGACTGGCCAAAGAAGCCAGGAAGGTCTTTGGGATCGTTAAAAGGACTAGGGCATATTGCTGCAAACTGTCCTATAAATGATGAACCTATGCAATATGATTATGCTTATATGAAAAGATGCATTTCTCTGTTTGCACAGGTCGCATGTACTGCATCTTATCAAAGTCGCATTAAAAACAGATGTGTGTTATTTCCGTGGATGGAAAGCCACTCACAGCCCTGCTAGACTCTGGTAGTGTGGTGACCCTAGTCAGAAATGATTGTGTAAACCCCAAAAAACTACACCCCACTACTATTGGGGTAATTTGCATCCATGGGGACACGCGGGACTACCAGACAGCGGTGGTTGAGGTTGATACCACCTGGGGCAGTGTATTAACGCATTAAGTGGGGTGGTACCTTCACTGCTTCATGAAGCTTTAGTGGGGAGAGATTTTCCCCATTTTTGGAGTTTATGGGAGAGCAAAAGAAGGCTGGTAGATAGAGCTCCCCCTGCTGGGGAAGCACGGGAACGCTGCACACCTTTTGTAGGCTGCACATCACTCTGCGGATACCCTTCACATTCATTTAATCATCACCACAAGACTCTGGAGTCATGCACCTTTACTCAATATTCACAGAGGTTTTCTTTTACTGGGATCTGTGTGCGCTTGCGCGCCCTCTGCAGCTTGCCCGCCTCAGCTCCCGGGACAGGCTATCATACGGCACCCTGGCTGGACCACAACATATGCTCTGTTTACTGGCTCCATACAGATTGACGCATTCGCCCCTGAAGAATGGTTTTATACCATGAAACGCGTCGGCTTCATTAAATGCAGTCATGACCTCCAAAATATCATGTTTCTCTTCATATCCTCATGTTTTTACTTTTATACCCACTACATGGACTACCTTATACCAGCTACCAGCTTGTGTCTTGACACCAATGCAATATATGTTTTAACATATATTTAATGTATCTATGTTATGTATACAATTTTACTCTGCATGTATGTATCACGTATAAATATACTCTGTGTTAATAAATACTTCTATACTTTTTTACATATATGGTCTGTCATATGCCTCATCTAAAGTCCCGAACTTTTTCTTTCCTTATATAACCCAAATAGGGATGGAGACATGTCCTTTGTGTCTCATTTAAAGTCCCACCCATATTCTTTGTTTTCAGGGAACTCTCACCAGACCCTTTTTGCCAAAGGGAAGGGGATGCTGTTGGTGGGATCGAGGAAGCCGGAGATCCTCTTCCTTTCCCTGTCATGGCTGGGGAACCGGAGGACCTGAAAGCTAGCTCCCAGCTCGAAGGTAACAAACAGGAGAACACCTCTGACAATGAGAGTAGCCAAAATGTGGGACCCGACTTAGAGGTCAGGAGAGAGGATTTCTGTACCGAGCAACTGCGAGATGCCACCCTCATGAGAGCCAGGGAAAACGTTTATGTTGGATGGGGAACCGGTAGATCCTAACTGGGGGGTGTCTTTCCCCTACATGGCCATTAAAAACAATTTATTGTATCGAGTGATAAAACATAGAGATGACGAGGTAGAACAGCTACTAGTTCCCAAACCCTTCTGTGGGGTGGCGCTAGACCTGGCCCATGGTCATGTAATGGGGGGACATCTCGGTATCGAAAAAACCAGGGAGAGAATCGCCCAGAGATTTCTCTGGCCCGGATTGCATGCAGATGTCAAGGAGTACTGCGAATCGTGCCCAGAGTGCCAAATGTCGGGAACCGTCGCCCCATTTTCGCAGCCCCCTTGTCCCTCTACCAATAATCTACCAATAATCGAGGTCCCCTTTGAGAGGATTGGCATGGATCGGTTGTGAAATCTGCCTGGGGTCACCAGCATATTCTGGTGATCCTGGACTATGCGACGCGCTATCCTGAGGCCATACCCTTACGCAACACCTCCGCTAAGGCTATCGCCAAGGAATCGGTCCAGGTGTTTAGTCAAGTGGGGATCCCAAAAGAGGTCTTAACAGATTAGGGCACCTTATTTATGTCCAGGGTTACCAAGGAAATGTGTAGGTTATACAAAATATCCCAACTCCATACCTCTGTCTACCACCTCCAAACGGATGGTCTGGTCGAAAGATTTGTTAAAACTGAAAAATATGCTGAAAAAGGTGGTCGACAAAGATGGGAGAAACTGGGATTTTTTGCTACCATATCTCATGTTTGCCATACGTGAGGTTCCGCAGGCATCCACAGGCTATTCCTCCTTTGAGCTTTTGTATGGTAGACATCCCAGGGGGCTGCTAGATGTTGCTGCTAGATGTTGCCAAAGAAACTTAGGAAGGCGAGGCCACCCCATATAGAAGCATCAGAGCATGTCTCCTTTATGCAGGATCGAATCGCAGCTGTCCTGCCCCTGGTTCGAGAACATATGGAGCGAGCCCAGGAGGCCCAGAGGAGGGTCTATGTCCGGAGTGCCAAGGTCCGTACTTTCAGTCCCGGGGACAGAGTGTTGGTACTGGTTCCCACGGTGGAAAATAAGTTCCTTGCCAAGTGGCAGGGTCCCTTTTGAGGTTGTCGAAAGGGTGGGGGAGGTAAACTACAAAGTCTACCAGCCAGGGAAAAGGAAACCACACCAAATTTACCCTGTGAATCTCTTAAAGCCCTTGAAGGACAGAGAGACTTTACTGGCTACATCCCCGCCTCCAACAGACCGAGTATCGGTGACACCTGACGTCCCCATAATGGATTCCCTGTCCGTGGCACAACAAAGTGGCGTTGGGGCATTTGTGTACAAAAATAGAGACTTTTTCTCCCCCTTACCCAGACTGACCAATGTGATCCAGCATGACATAGTTACGGAACCAGGAGTTTGAGTAAATGTAAAGCCATATAGAATCCCAGAGGCCGGGTGAGAGGCAGTGGCGATAGAAATCAAAAATATGTTAGAGTTGGATGTGATAGAAGAGTCCCACAGTGAGTGGTCGAGCCCCATAGTGCTGGTCCCAAAGCCTGATGGCACTATCAGGTTTTGTAATGACTTGTTTGCATACCCGATGCCTTGGGTCGACGAACTCGTGAACAGGTTGGGACAGGCTCACTACATAACGACCCTAGACCTAACGAAAAGCTATTGGCAAATACCGCTAACAGCTCTGTGTATACAAAGGAGCATGGGGGAGTTCATGTCCATAATGGGGGTGGTATTGACACAGCCCCAAATAATCCACAATGGCTCAAAGTGATATGGTCCAGAAATATTTAGACAGAATAAAGGTGGATAAAGCACCTGGACCTGATGGCATCCACCCACATATCCTAAAAGAATTGAGCTCTGTAATTTCAAAGCCATTGTATCTAATTTTTAGGGACTCATTAATGACAGGAATAGTACCACTGGATTGGCGCAGGGCGAATGTGGTGCCTATATTTAAAAAGGGAACAAAGTCTTTACCAAGTAACTATAGACCTGTTAGTTTAACTTCTATAGTTGGGAAGATACTGGAGAGTTTAATAAAAGACCACATAGACAAGTTCTTGCTGGAAAAAAACTTTAAGCAACAGACAGCATGGATTCATGAAAGACAGAAGTTGTCAGACAAACCTGATTTATTTTTATGAAGAGGTAAGTAAAACCTTGGACAAGAGGGGTGGCGGTGGATGTGGTATACTTGGATTTTGCAAAAGCGTTTGATACAGTTCCACACACACGGCTCATGTGTAAGGTAAAGTCTACAGGCTTGGAAATATCAATTTGTAAATGGATGGAAAACTGGCTAAAAGACAGAATTCAGAGAGTAGTGGTTAATGATTCTTACTCTGAATGGTCTAAGGTTATCAGTGGTGTACTCCAAGATTCAGTGTTGGGACCCTTACTTTATAATATCTTTATAAATGATATTGGGTCTGGGATCAAAAGTAAAATTTCTGTCTTTGCAAATGACACTAAGCTATGCAGTGGAATAACGTCCTTACAGGATATCTCCAATTTACAAGCCGACCTCAATGCACTGTCTAATTGGGCGACTGTGGCAGATGAGGTTTAATGTTGATAAATGTAAAGTTATGCACTTGGGGGCTAAGAATATGCATGCCTCATACATACTAGGGGGAGTACAACTGGGGGAATCCATAGTGGAGAAGGATCTGGGGGTTTTGGTAGATCATAAGCTCAATAATAGCATGCAATGCCAAGCTGCGGTTTCCAAAGCAAGCAAAGTCCTTTCTTGTATTAAGAGAGGTATGGACTCCAGAGAGAGATCTAATTTTGCCCCTGTTCAAATCATTAGTAAGACCTCATCTGGAATATGCAGTAGGGGTGCGGAATTTAATCGTTGCATCGGTGCATCGCGATTCGGGCGTCCCCCGATGCGGCACCGATGCGGGGAAACCTATTAATCGATTATCTCCGATGTCTAGCCCCGCCCGTTCATTCCCGGGAGAGCCGTTTCCTCATTTGTTATTTTTTACTATGACACGCTCATGTGACTGCCCGGCCCGCCTCTCTGCTTTCACGTCTCACGTATGCCAGGAGAGACGTGAAGGCAGAGAGGAGAGAGGGCAGTCACATGAGCGCGTCATATACACTCACTGTTCCCAAGCCGGATTCTGTTCCCCTGGCTCTCGGCTACTATCGGAACTCCGCCCCCCCAGCCCTGTACATTGCCGCTCCCTCCTCCTACGAATGCTAATGCTCCTAATACCGCCCCGCCCCGCCTCTCCAGCCCTCGGCTACTGTTTAGCGAATGCTAATGAGCAGAGGGCTGGAGAGGCGGGGCGGGGCGGTATTAGGAGCATTAGCATTCGTAGGAGGAGGGAGCGGCAATGTACAGGGCTGGGAGTGGGGGGGCGGAGTTCTGATAGGACCCGAGAGCCAGGGGAACAGAATCCGGCGGGGGGAACCATTCTTGGCACAACAGGGAAGTTCTTCTCACTACTGCAGAAAAGGTTAGTTTGGAATTAGGAATTAGGTTAGGGATTAGAATAGGGTAAAGAAGTGTGAAAAAAGTTAAAGTGCCAGTATTATTATTTATTTTTTTTATTGTTTTTTTAAAACGGATATTATACTTACCTACTGATCTTCTGTAGCATGTCCGCAGTCACCAACCATCTCCTGTAGCATGTCCGCAGTCACCAACCATCTCCTGTAGCATGTCCGCAGTCACCGACCATCTCCTGTAGCATGTCCGCAGTCACCGACCATCTCCTGTAGCATGTCCGCAGTCACCGACCATCTCCTGTAGCATGTCCGCAGTCACCAACCATCTCCTGTAGCATGTCCGCAGTCTCTCTGACCATCTCCTGTAGCATGTCCGCAGTCTCTCTGACCATCTCCTGTAGCATGTCCGCAGTCTCTCTGACCATCTCCTGTAGCATGTCCGCAGTCTCTCTGACCATCTCCTGTAGCATGTCCGCAGTCTCTCTGACCATCTCCTGTAGCATGTCCGCAGTCTCTCTGACCATCTCCTGTAGCATGTCCGCAGTCTCTCTGACCATCTCCTGTAGCATGTCCGCAGTCTCTCTGACCATCTCCTGTAGCATGTCCGCAGTCTCTCTGACCATCTCCTGTAGCATGTCCGCAGTCTCTCTGACCATCTCCTGTAGCATGTCCGCAGTCTCTCTGACCATCTCCTGTAGCATGTCCGCAGTCTCTCTGACCATCTCCTGTACTATGTACAAGTTGTTGTCTGCTTTGTTTAGACTTTGCTACATGCAGGGAGTGTTGTCTTTTTTTAAAAAGAACAGATATAATAAAAAAATGGAGATCTCCTGACTGCTTGAATTTTTTGATGAAAACCATGCGCACTTGCGCTGCAATCGTGATGCATCGCGGAATCGAATCGAATCGTTGACCTGATAATCGTAATCGAATCGTGAGGCCAGTGAAGATGCGCACCTCTAATATGCAGTTCAGTTTTGGGCACCAGTTCTCAAAAAGGATATGGGGGAACACTAGAAAGTGCAGAGAAGTTCAACCAAACTGATAAGAGGCATGGAGGAGCTCAGCTATGAGGAAAGATTGGATGAACTGTGTAACGGGAGGGCCCGGGGAACCCAGAAGCTCTTAGAAAGTATGAGATACCCTTGCTTCAGCTTCCCCAATGCCTCTTATGTGTAAACCACCCTGTGTCTCACTTGGGGCACAGGGTGAATGAGAACCCCACCATGATCTGTGATAGCCATATCCCATACTGTATATACATGGCATATATGGGGTATATACTGTGTGTTGGCTGTTATGTAATACTTGCTGTGATGGGGTGTGATTACATTCTATTGTCTATTGTGGCGTGTTTGAGTTAAGCCTGTAATTATAGGGATTGCATTCTATTGTGAATAGTGATAATTAAGTCTGTAAGTATAGGTATTGGACTCTAGCAGACCGTCTGGCTGGGGGAACACAAAAGGGTCATGCATAATCATTTAAACTAGAAAGGGATTAGCTAACCTGTTGTCTTCTAAGAGATGTGTATTGGAAGACAGAAAGGTCATGTGTCTGAGTCAGCAGCTGTAGATAATTGGCTCATGTAAATTGGGTCTGGTCAGAGGGGTATTATGGGAGGAGGGTCAGAAGCTTCTCTCTGTGTGTATAAAAGTTGTATTATTTTTGCAATAAAGTGGCAATCTATTCTGGAAAGATACAGAGCGTTGTCTCGTTCTTTGGAAGGATTAATCCTATGGGAAGTGGTCGCCTGACTGTGGAGGATCGGTAGCGAATGTGTGTCCAGGAGAGGGAATATCGGAAACGGCGTTAAACCCCTTTAATATTTGGGGTGTCGTTACAAACTGAATTTATTCACTCTTGAGAAGAGGAGATTAAGGGGGGATATGATCAACATGTACAAATATATATAAGGGGTCCATATAGTGAACTTGGCGTTGAGTTATTCACTTTACGGTCAATACAGGGGGCACTCTTTACGTCTAGCGGAAAAGAGATTTCACCTCCCAAATACGGAAAGGTTTCTTCACAGTAAGAGCTGTGAAAATGTGGAATAGACTCCCTCCAGAGGTGGTTCTGGCCAGCTCAGTAGATTGCTTTATGAAAGGTCTGGATACTTTCTTAAATGTACATATTATAACTGGGTACTAACATTTATAGGTAAAGTTGATCCAGGGAAAATCAGATTGCCTCTCGGGGGATCAGGAAGGAATTTTTTCCCCTGCTGTAGCAAATTGGAGCATGCTCTGCTGGGGTTTTTTGCCTTCCTCTGGATCAACTGTGGGTATAGAATTGGGTATATGGGATTGTACAATTTATTATTATTTTTTTTATGGTTGAACTAGATAGACTTGTCTTTTTTCAACCTAACTAACTATGTAACTGAATCGGCCAAGGAGAAGACTTTTCCACTCTTGAGGGCTCGTTTCAGTACAAGCGGACGCCTTTTGATCTGCATGGGGCCCTTGCATCGTTCCAACGAATAATGGACAAAACTTTGAGACTGCATCGCCCGTATGCGGCTGCTTATTTGGACGATGTGGTCATCCACAGCCCAGATTGGGAATTGCACCTGCCCCAGGTACAAGCAGTGGTAGATTCCCTTAGGAAAGCAGGCCTCATTGCCAACCCAAAAAAGTGTGCCATAGGCCTGGAGGAGGCCAAGTACCTTGGGTACATTATTGGCCGGGGACTTGTCAAGCCTCAGACCGATATGATTGAGGCAATTCAAAAGTGGCCCCAACCAGTAAACAAAAAACAAGTTTGGGCGTTCCCAGGCGTTACGGGGTATTACCAACGGTTTATACCCGACTTTGCACCATTGCCGTCCCTCTGACCGACCTGACAAAGGGCAGAGGGTCGGTCATGGTCAAATCGAACTCTGAGGCCAAAAAGGCATTTCAGAAATTAAAACGGGCCCTTTTGTGCACTACTGGTGCTGGTGACCCCGGACTTCACAAAGGGGTTTGTAGTTCAGACAGATGCCTCTGAGGTGGGCCTAGGTGCTGTACTGTCCCAGAACAAAGATGGTGAGGAGCACCCGGTTGTATACCGGAGCCGAAAATTGAACAAGCATGAAAGAAACTATGCTATTGTCGAAAAGGAGTGTCTCGCTATTAAATGGGTCTAAGACTCCCTGAGGTATTACTTGTTGGGTAGATCAATTAGACTGGTCACCGACCTTGCTCCCCTAAAGTGGATGTGTGACAACAGGGAGAAAAATGCCCGCGTAACAAGATGGTTCCTGGCTCTACAGCCCTTTAAATTTACAGTAGAGCATAGGCCGGGCAAGTTCCACAACAATGCAGATGCCCTCTCCCGCATGCACTGTATGCTTGGGTTAATTGCTCAGCCACAGGGGCTTGAGCAGAGGGGGAGGATATGTGACGGTATGCAAGGTGATGTAGTGGATAATCGCTACATTTCACCTCGCATTCACTCTATTGTAAGGGACTGAACCAGAATCCGGCCCGAATTTTTTCAGCCTCTATGGCAGGCTAGGTTCCGGTCCTGATGATCTGGTCCACTTGAGTCCACACTCAGGGGGACTTTTTTAAAAGACCAGGTAGAGAGCACAGCACTGCTTTGGCTTGAGACTTAG
Source organism: Rana muscosa (assembly GCA_029206835.1). Lineage (NCBI taxonomy): Eukaryota > Metazoa > Chordata > Amphibia > Anura > Ranidae > Rana > Rana muscosa. The sequence continues at coordinate 195,879,278 of CM055117.1, forward strand.
GAAGGAACCTGAAGGAGAGGAGCTCTGTGTGTTTGGTTTGATAAAGAAGGTTTGCTTTACCTCATCTTTTGTGGGTGACGGGGACCAGACCCGCACCGTAGAGAGCTGTATACTGTTTAGTTTAGCGGCAGACAGCAAGGATTTGATTTACTGTTTTTGTTTATTTTATATAACTTTGCAAACCACTTGTAAATAAAACTGGCAAGCCGCCAGATTTTAAAGAAACGTCCTGTACGCTGATCTTCATTCTGAGAAACGGTGATCCCCACAAGCTAATCTCCCACAATATATCTGTCCAATACAGTCCCAACAGTGAAGCATGGTGGTGGCAGCATGATGCTGTGGGGGTGTTTTTCAGCTGCAGGGACAGGACGACTGGTTGCAATCGAGGGAAAGATGAATGCGGCCAAGTACAGGGATATCCTGGACGAAAACCTTCTCCAGAATGCTCAGGACCTCAGACTGGGCCGAAGGTTTACCTTCCAACAAGACAATGACCCTAAGCACACAGCTAAAATAACGAAGGAGTGGCTTCACAACAACTCTGTGACTGTTCTTGAATGGCCCAGCCAGAGCCCGCCCTGACTTAAACCCAATTGAGCATCTCTGGAGAGACCTAAAAATGGCTGTCCGCCAACGTTTACCATCCAACCTGACAGAACTGGAGAGAATCTGCAAGGAGGAATGGCAGAGGATCCCCAAATCCAGGTGTGAAAAACTTGTTCCCAAAAAGACTCATGGCTGTATTAGATCAAAAGGGTGCTTCTACTAAATACCGAGCAAAGGGTCTGAATACTTAGGACCATGTAATATTTCCGTTTTTCTTTTTTAATAAATCTTCAAAAATGTCAACAATTCTGTGTTTCTGTCAATATGGAGTGCTGTGTGTACATTAATGAGGGAAAAAAAAAAATACTTAAATGATTTTAGCAAATGGCTGCAATTTAACAGTGAAAAATTTAAGGGGGGATTGAATACTTTCTGTACCCCACTGTGTGTGTGTGTGTGTGTAATGTGTGTGTGTGTGTGTGTGTGTGTGTGTGTATATATATATATATATATATATTAGGGCTGTGGAAATTAACTATTAATTCCTCGATTAATCGATTAATTGTTTTGATCGATCAAAATTCTTTGGGCTTGCATCTGAAGGGCTCCTGTGCCTTCATATCTGCATGCCGGTGGGACCTTACTATCTGCCACACGCAAGGGCTGTTACACTTCCCTCTATCAACCTGGGATTCTACAGCCATCCACTCGGAATTGTGATAGTTCCCTTCACGGGACATCTACATGCCGACGGACTGATGTTAACCCCTCCTCATCTGGATTCAGCAGTGGTATCGTTGTACACATTTTTAGACCAGTATCATACTTAGCTACATGTTTTTATGACTGCTTTTGCTACCGTTTGGTATTACCTCCAGTGCAATATTTATTTTGTTACCTACTTGAAGACTATAAAAGTTTTAATGCTATTCCCATTGAGCGCTGCCTTTTGTGTGTTTTTTGTATCCTATCGATTTTTTCCAGTGGTTGGTAGCTGCACTGGGAATCGGCCTGCAAGGAGATCAGCTAAAAGTAGTTGGATCTATGTGCGTTATAATTAATCAAAATTAGTTGATTAATAGATTAAAATTTTTGTGTTCGATTAATCGATTTTTTTTTAATCAGTAACCGCCCTAATATATATATATATATATATATATATATATATATATATATATATATATATATATATATATATTAGGGCTGTGGAAATTAACGATTAATTGTTTGATTAATCGTTAATTTCTTTGATCGATCAAAATAATTTTGATCGAGGCCGATCTGCGGAGTGAGCTCCGCGGTCTCGTCCATTGGAAAGGCCGCAGCTTCGGCCTAGCTCCGAGCTGCGGCCATCTTGGTCCACCCAGCGGTGGCCTAGTAGCGGCGCGCTGACGTAATCATCAGCCGCCTGCTTGTGCCGTCTACTCTGCGAGCCTGCGGACAGTTCTGCCTGGATTTTATGGTATGGGGGGAGATGTGGACATTACGGGGGAAATGTGGACATTACAGTATGGGGGGCAGATCATGGACATTACAGTATGGGGCAGATGTGGACATTACAGTATATGGGGGCAGATGTGGACATTACGGTGGGGGGGGAGATGTGGAAAATTGTAAAAACTGTGTGTGCGTTATAATTAATCAAAATTAATCGATTAAAAAAAAATCGATTAATCGAACACGAATATTTTAATCAGTAACAGCCCTAATATATGTGTGTGTGTGTGTGTGTGTGTGTATGTATATATATATATATATATATAATATATATGAACTGTGTCAGTGATATACTAAAACAGCGCTAGTGTTGTATAAATCAGGTGGCCAACACCACCTAAAAAGTGAATAACAATTTCAGGCAGATGATTTAAAGTGCAGAGTGTCTGATAATGTCCATAGATGATCTTGGATGTAAACAGCATGCACCTTAACCGAAAACTCCAGGTCCACCCAGTGAAAACACACTCCCCCTCAGGGGTTTAAACTCACCAGAGCAAGCTCAAACACACGCCTTGATAAAGGTGGATAAACCAGAACCCAAATGAACCTCAGCACTCAACATCAGCCTAGGAGATGACAGATCTGTGGGGGAAGAATCAATCAAACAATGAGCATAAATTGCACGTCACCGCCAGAGAAGGAAGCAGCTCGATGGCCGAGCATGTAAACAGGAACTCTCCTTACTTCCGGGGTCTGGCTGCCGTGGAGCGCATAGATCACTTCCTGTTGTGTCGTGTAGGTCACGGGCTGACGCGTTTCGTCATATCCTGACTTCAACAGAGGGCGTCACGCCCTCTGTTGAAGTCAGGATATGACGAAAACGCGTCAGAGCGTGACCTACACGACGCAACAGGAAGTGATCTATGCGCTCCACGGCAGCCGGACCCCGGAAGTAAGGAGAGTTCCTGTTTACATGCTCGGCCATCGAGCTGCTTCCTTCTCTGGCGGTGACGGTGAAGTGCAATTTATGCTCGTTTGATTCTTCCCCCACAGATCTGTCATCTCCTAGGCTGATGTTGAGTGCCGAGGTTGATTTGGGTTCTGGTTTATCCACCTTTATCAAGGGGTGTGTTTGAGCTTGCTCTGGTGAGTTTAAACCCCTGAGGGGGAGTGTGTTTTCACTGGGTGGACCTGGAGTTTTCGGTGAAGGTGCATGCTGTTTACATCCAAGATCATCTATGGACATTATCAGACACTCTGCACTTTAAATCATCTGCCTGAAATTGTTATTCACTTTTTAGGTGGTGTTGGCCACCTGATTTATACCAACACTAGCGCTGTTTTAGTATATCACTGACACAGTTCATCACTGTTTTTATGTTTTTTATACTATGTTTTCTATATCGATTTATTTTTAAACAGCTGCTCATTTGGAGTTCTCAGTGTTTGTCATTAGGGAATTCCCTTTTTGTGCTAGTACCTTGATTCTAAAGCCTTGTACACACTATCAGATATCCTATGGATTTTCGTCTGATGGATTTGTCCATCAGAAATCTGATGAAACAGTTTTCCATCAGTCTTGCCCACACGCCATCAGTCAAAAAACCGACCGTTCCAAACGTGGTGACGTAAAACACTCCGATGAGCTGAGAAAAATTAAATTCAATGCTACTGAGCATGTGTCAACTTGATTCTGAGCATGCTTGGGTTTTTTATCTGATGGATTTCCCCACAGACGATCGGAAATTGCCATCAGTTTTTTATCCATCAGATAATTTTAAAACATGTTCTATTTTTTAAAACTGATGGAAAAAAGACTGATGGGTCCCATACACGATCGGTTTGTCTGATGAAAACAATCCATCAGACGGTTTTCATCAGTCAAACTGATCGTGTGTACAGGGCTTTACTGATCTTTGTGCCATCACATTATATGTCAGTACGTCCACTGTCTCTATGGTTGCAGCTTTTCAGTCCTAGGCGCTGAGTGGTGTATTGAAGGCCATATATATACCCTTGCTTTGATATATAGATGTGTGTGTGTGTGTGTGTGTGTGTGTGTGTGTGTGTGTGTGTGTGTGTGTGTGTGTGTGTGTGTGTGTGTGTGTATATATATATATATATATATATATATATATATATATATATATATTAATATATTAGCGTTCAAGTCAAAGCATCCACCATGTATCTTACCCATTCTGTGTAAGTCAGGGGTCCAGCTGACTTTCGGTGATGAAGAATAAGCTTGAAACAAGGCGCTTGAGGGGACCTTTCTAATGTTCTTCTGTACCACAAGCTTATCTAGAATTCCAAATATACATTGCTTTTGGTCTGACTCAATAGTAGTTGTAATCCTTTCAGCCCCACATCCAATCGCTGTCTAAAGCTTGCCGCCTCAACCCCTGCCCTGCAACATCTCCTAATTATGCCCCTTTCTAACCAATGACCCCACAAAGCTCCTAATTCTCTTCCTTGTTACCTCTCTCCCAACTACTGCAACTCCCTTCTCATTAAATAACCTTTACATGGGCTATCCCCTATTCAGTCCAATGATGCCAGACTCCTCCACCTCACCAACTGTTCAGTGTCTGCTACCCCTTTCTGCCAATCCCTCAGTTGGCTTCAACTCACCGAACTAATTTAATTCAAAATACTAACCACCTCCTCCCATGCTTTCCTCCAGTACTTCTCCCAAGCCTCTCCAATCCTCTACCCCAATCTGGCCAACTATCTCTTACTCTGTTCACTTTTAGGCGATCCCTGAAAACCCCTCACTTCAGAGAAACCTATCCTGTCTCAGCCTAAAACTGTAGTTTTATTTTCTCCATCAGCTCATCCCCCGCGGTTACCTTTCGTATTACTTGACACTCCCTTTTAGACTGTAAGCTCTAATGAGCAGGGCCCTGATTCCTCCCGTATTGAATTATATTGTAAATGTATTGTCTGTCCTCATGTTGTAAGGCTCTGCACAAGCTGTTGGTGCTATATAAATCCTTTAGAGTAATTATTATCGTTTGAAATGGTGTTCAAAGTAGTGAGAGCTGTTGTCCAATACCTGTGGAGCTTGGGGAATATCCAGGCATATGAATCAAATCACAATGGCCCCTATGGCATCTGCCACCAAGTAGGTCTTCTAGGATTCATATGCTATAGAGCTTCATGGGAGTATAGTGGCCGGTCAGTCGCATTATCCTGAGGTGCTGGTCAGTCGCATTACCCCGAGGAGCCACTATATGTTTAAATTGGGAATAGTAAAAGTGCATCTACTGAGCCAGTAAAGAACCATTCAAGAATATGTCGTAGGTGTGTGCCCCCCCCCCCAAGGGCCTTCCACCTTACTGAATACTATAGCAGTCTAGGGACTACGACCCCCCCTCCATCTTTTTTGTGCTGTAGCTGTTCAAGCTTAACACTGGGGACCTGGCGTTTCCATAGTAAGATTCAGAATATGGAATTAATAGTATGACATATTTTTTTTAGTGGGATAACCATTAGGGTGTTATGGAGGAGATAGGAGTTGAGGCATAATGATCCTTTTTTTATGAGGTTAGTCCCTAAAACATGTAAGCAAAAGGGATATATTGCACAGGTGATATATTAAGCTAAAAAAAATTATTAAGATGCGTGGAAATTTTGAACTCCTAAGTATTTAAGGGAAAGAAGAGCAATCTGCTGCGCCAGGTGTGTGCAATACCTTTATTGGAACCAAGTAGGAGTGCTAGCCCCGGCCCGCCTCAGTAAAAACTTGAGAAAAAGAAGAAATGGCTGCACATCCAAAGTGCCTTTTATTGCAGACTGTCAAAATACACCAGGGACACCAGGTGTTAGTCATGTAGACGCGTTTCACACATCTGATCTTTGCTTAATCATTACCGATTGGTAATTAATTGGTGGGCAGAATAAGGTCACAGTTTAAGATATAGATATCTATATCTATATCTCCATCTAGGGTGTTTGTCAGCATATAGCATCATATTATTATTATTTTTATTTTATTGACATCCTCATATCAGAAACCCATTATGTTCCTATTAGATATGATCATAGCCACCGATGGCTCAATGGCTTGAGCAAAGGAAAGTGGTGAAAGCGGGCATCCCTGCTTTTGTTTTCCTGCCCAACTTTAAATGTAGAGAAAATTCAACCTCTCTCCCAAATAGCTGCTTTTACGCTCTGAGATAGAAAACTTACAGGAAATGTATACTTCACAAAATCCTAATTTTGTTAACACTGCACAAAGATACTGCCATTCAATACTATCAAAGACCTAGGTGGCATCCAGAAAAAGAAAGGCCCGCTCTCCTATATTGTCTGCTGTGGTTTGCATATAAATTAATAACCTACAGAGAGCAATAGCAGTTGACTTTTGAGTCATGAATCCTGCCTGACCGGGATGTACAAGAGCAGAGATCACTTTGTTCAATCTGGAAGCAAATATAGCTAGTATTTTCACGTCAATCTGTAGCAGTGATATGGGCCTATATCAATTGGGGCCTGTGGGTTCCTTGCCCAATTTTAACAAAATAATTTTCGCTTTAGTCATAGAAGTTGGTAAACTTTGGTGCTCAAATGTTGCATTGAAGACTTTTAGGAGATGTGTTAATGTTTATGCACCTCTATTGGTAATTCGTCCTCACCCAGAGCCTTACAATTGGGAAAAAACTAGATTGCCATTTACACCTTCTCCAATGATAAAAGTGAGTCTAAGGCCTCATTTTTACAGCTGTTTTGGGTGCCAGACGTTTTTTTAACTGCCTATAAACTCCCCTACATTTTATCCTATGTGTTCATGTGCACACAGGCTTTAACCAGACTTTTTTGGCAGGAGTGTTTAGTGGCAGAAAAAAAACCCTGCTTGCAAGTTCTGGAGCAGCAACATTTTGGCAGAAAAAATGCTGACCGCGCCTAAACTCTACTAAACTCTAAGGGGTGGGCTCCTTTCAGGCTCATCTGCTCCCTGCCTATCCATTAAAATGCATGTGCTTCCATTGGGGAGACTCTCAGAAATTAGGACTACAGAAAATGTGGTGCCGTGACGGGGCCTGTAGCTTACGCATGTATTTGCAAAGGTGTGCAGACTAAATCCCTTTTTTAACGCATATTGTTAGACAGGTCAATTCCGTTGGTCGGTAAGTTTGAGCTTGGAAATCCTTCCAGTGCTCCTTGCTGCAAAGAACAGTTATAGGTGGGGGTAATGGCCACTTGTTTGTACCTTATCTTAGCATGCAGCCATATCTGTCATTCACCAAAAAAGTGTGAAAAGTAAATAAAAACACAACCCAAGTTTTTGACAAGTCCTTCATTAAAAAATAAAGAAAAATTAAAAAAAATGTCCCCTGTTGTAGATCCATCATCAATCACGACGCCCGACCGCCACCACCACTGACCCGAAAAAAGTAGGAAAAAAAAAACAAAAAACCCCCCGGTCCCAACAAAGGCTCCCACCACCTGATAGCTTCACCGTCTGACAGCTCTTAAATAACTAAGGGGCATGGGCACCGGTGATGTCACCGGGTGGCACTGCCCCCTTGCGGAGGCATCAACCAAGGGCATGCTGGGCCCACCCTTTAGTTGTTTAACCACTTCAATACCGGGCATTTTTACCCCCTTCCTGCCCAGGCCAATTTTCAGCTTTCAGCACTGTCACGCTTTGAATAACAATTGCGCGGTCGTGGCTCCCAAACAAAATTTACGTCCTTTATTTTTCCACAAATAGAGCTTTCCTTTGGTATTTGATCATCTCTGCAGTTTTTTTATTTTTTGCGCTATAAACAAAAAAGACTGACCATTTTGAAAAAAACACTATTTTTTACTTTTTGCTATAATATCCCATTTTTTTCTCAGTTTAGGCCGATATGTCGTCTTCTACATATTTTTGGTAAAAAAAAAACGCAATAAGCGTATAGTGATTATTTGCGCAAAAGTTATAGCGCCTACAAAATAGGGGATAGATTTATGACTTTTTTTTTTACTAGTAATGGCGGTTATCTGCAATTTTTGTCAGGACTGCGATATTGCGGCGGACAGATCTGACACTTTTGACACTATTTTGGAACCATTCACATTTATACAGCAAACAGTGCTATAAATATGGACTGATTACTGTATAAATGTGACTGTCAGGGAAGGGGTTAACACTAGGGGGCGATCAAGGGGTTAAATGTGTTCCCTGCGAGTGATTCTTACTGTGGGGGGAGGGGAGTGACTGGGGGAGGTGACCGATGGTTGTCCCTATGTACAAGGGACACACCATCGGTCTCCTCTCCCTGATAGGATGTGGATCTCTGTGTTTACACACAGAGATCCACGTCTCTGGCTCTGTAACTGCCGATCGCGGGCACCTGGCGGACATCGCGGCTGCCAGGTACGCGCATCGGCACCCGCGTGTCACAGCGGGCACAGCTTTTCCCCGATGCGGCGCGCGGGGAACAAGTAAACAGGAGGACGTCCAGGGACACCCTCCCGGCGATTGAGCGCCGCGCTGTAGACGTCTTTCGTCTATAGCGCGGGCGCCAAGTGGTTAAGATCTGTCAGACTGCGGTAGCCTTAGTCAGGACCAGAGTTGTGTTTTTATTTAATCTTTACACTTTTTTGGTGAATGAGTAGGGTTATTATGTACCGCCTGCAGACCCCCACAACCAGCAGCCAGGGTTGAGGTAGAGGCCCTTTTGGGGGGGGGGTGGTGGCATGAGGTGCCCCTTAAAATACTTACCAGACCCAAAGGGCCTGGTATGGATTGGGGGGGATCCCTACGCCGTTTTTGTCAGCAATGTTTTTTTTTTTGTTCTTTTACATTCAGCTGTCAGCAGGGAAACCCACTGATAGCTGGTGACTTATCTGTTAAGGATGCTGTGGCCAACTTCCCGCTATTCACTGGTTGTTAAGGACAAATGTAGCTTGCACACTAGACTAAACACTGTTAAATGCCAGCAAAAAGTGCTAAAACATTAGCCTTTTTTGTCCCGCGTTTCTAAGGCCGTTTCTATCTTTCTAGTGTACATGAAGCCTAAATAATTTCAATAAACCAAGGATAAGGATGGGAGCTCAATAAACACTAGAAGTAGACGAGTCTTCTCCTCCTCCTCCTTTTATAGTAGGCCAGTTTTTTACAGAAACTTTTACATTCAGCTGATGGGGTTAGATGCCCAACACACCCTGTACTTGCAGTAGAAATGAGTGATCTGCTAGTCCTGACTGGACCAATCCTCTACATAATTTTGTTATGCCGCGTACACACAATCGGTTTTTCTGATGAAAAAAGACAGATGGACTTTTTTCATCGGACAAACCGATCGTGTGTGGGCCCCAAACAATAGCAAATTCCGATCGTCTGTGTGGAACTCCATCGGACAAAAAACCCACGCATGTTCAGAATCAAGTCGACGCATGCTCAGAAGCATTGAACTTCATTTTTCTTGGCTTGTCGGAGTGTTTTACGTCACGGCGTTTTGGACGGTTGGAATTTTGACTGATGGTGTGTAGGCAAGACTGATGAAAGTCAGCTTCATCGGCTTTCCGATGGAAAAATCCATCAGATTTTATTCCATCGGAAATCCGATCGTGTGTACAGGGCATTAGGATACCTGAAACCAAATTGTTTACTTCCTTTAACAGACAACCTGTGGCTGGGGTTATAAGTACTATTAGCAAGTTGATTCGCTTGGGATGTGGTATCCAGAGAGATCAGATATAACAGAATGTATTGCTGCTTTCATATACTGTATATTCAAAGGTTATGTTTTTTTTTCCAAAGTTCCACCATCAGAGCAAAATCAGGTCCTAAGCATTTTGCACATTAAATCTTCTACTAGTATATTCTGTTGTGTGTGTTTTTATATGTATGTCTACATTATATAGACCTATAGTATATTTGTATATGAAAGTAATGTGTATAGAGTACATTTTATGATGCCATAGTTCGTGAATCCCGTTTTATCAGTTTTCCCTCTTTTGCTTTTTAGGACTTGGCCAGCTGTTTAGAAAACCAGATTTGGGGAAGATCTCAGATGATGAGTTGGTTGTGTCCAGTGTAGAACATCAGTCTACTCTGGATCTCAATGAGGAAGGTGTGGAGGCTGCTGCAGCCACGGCAGTTGTGACATCTCGCTCTCTGTCATCCTTCAGTGTCAACCGACCATTCCTATTCCTTCTGATTGATGACAACACTGGCTTGGTCCTGTTTTGTGGATATGTTCGTGACCCCAAACCTTCCTCTCCTAGAAAGAAGAAAGACCATAGTCTCAACTCTGAAACCAAGCTCTTACCAAAGGGTTTTATACCAAAATAGGATGTTTTGGTTCTTGGAAGGAGCTTCAGCAATCCATGTAGGGATGTTTGACGTTGTCACTAATGGATTCTGCATATGGAACATTTGGAAGGCGTGTATCGGTCTGTAATGACGACCAGCTCTTTTTTTTTTTTTTTTCTTTTTTTTAAGAAGTTCGCAGGAGCTCCAGTTTTATCTGAAAATCTAGAAATGTGGACAATCATTTACAGTTGTGTTCCCACATGTTCTTTGTGTCTGTATAAATGGTTATTTTCATGCAGATGCAACATTTCTCAGACAGTACTGATATTTATCGGTTTGTGTATCCTGCTGATGTCCATTGTTGCATATTAAATTTTCATGAATATTCTCCTGGGCCATTAATTCCTTTCTAACACTAACCAACAAAGGCATATTTCTGGTGCCACCAAAAAATGGGATTTAAAGCCTTGACTCCAGCCATTTTCTTGTGTTTTGAGCCTAGTAAAAAGAGTTAAAATTCATGTTGTTTTTGATTGTGCTCATACTGGGAAAATGTTCCCTTACTTCCTGTTTCTATGATACCAGAACAGGTGGGAGTAGTAGGGACAGGAAAGCACAGGCAGCAATAACGATTCCTCTTGAACCCTGGTGTTGGGCTTTAATTGGAAATAACAGATCAAATTTTTGCTATGTGGCTAAGAGAATAAAGATCTGCTATTGGGCAGCACTCAACCATATGCTTAAACGTATGTACTCCTGTTTAACTAGTTCCTGCCTGGCCTATAGTCGAATGAAAGCCGGGTGAGACATTTGTCATTCTGGGTGGACATCTCATAACATCCTCCTGGAACGCGCCTCGCCCGCGCCCTACGGGCTGCGCTGCAGTGCGATCTTTTACCGGTTATGTACGGGCCGCTGCCAGAACCATGTGATCACTGTGACCAATCACAGCAGATCACATGACCATATTTGATAAATATATATAATAAAATCAAAAATGTGTAGCGGTGTCAAACCGTGACCTTAATGATTAAAGTGCAAAAAAACATCTAATCTAATGCAATAAAGATGAAAATGTGAAAAAGGGAAAAATATAAATTAATAATATTGGTCCAAATTCCACATCCATAAAGTGAACTCAAAACGTGTGCTGATCCAATGTTCAATTTGTGAAGACACCCAGTGCTCCCCACAGGATAGACAGGGTAAGTATATCTGCCCCTCACTATGGGCTCAACTGCATCCACTACTCAACCTGCTTAATTGGATTCCACAGTTATCAAACTTCAGATTCCGGTCACACATTCATCATATGAAAGAGGAAGATAAACTCATTGCGCAACATTCTTTTAAAAAGCACACAGGAGTTTATTAAAAGTTGTACTTACAACAAAAACGATAAAATTAGTCTCAAAATGGAAACATTTGTTTGTCCAGCACCCCCACGAGTGTTTGGACATCGCCGCTGCTCCGTGCCTAGCCTGACGTACGTTTCGTCCAATGGGACCTCTTCTGTGAGGCAGTAAGTGTCAGCGGTGCTCACATCACTTCCTTATATTCAGAGAAATATCTGTTGCCCAACACTAGAGAGCAGTGCTGCTAGTACTCAAAACCAGCATGTACTGCACCGCCATTTTTCTGTAGTCCAAGACTTGACATGGCGGCCATGTTCCAAGGGATCCACTGCGCTCTATTTCAGCAACATATAACCCAACGTATTGCTGTTTTAATCAGCATATATGATTGGTCCATGCACTCATTTAGAGTATACAAATCCTATATTTGGTTATCCAGAATACGATCAATCTTAACATAACCATATCATCACTAATAGCCAAAAGACAATATTAGTGACGGATGGCAGTTTGTCCATTAACCAACATGGACTGCATCACCATGTTACTGTAGCCAGAGATTCCTCCCATGGCGGCCATGTTCCCAGTTATCCACTGCCCCCTTATCCAGCAACAATTGACCAAACGTATTCCTATCCTTAGCTTGGCATACATTCAATCCCCTCATATAATATTCCAATTAATCTAATGGCATATCCATATTATTTGCAGCACAGTGGTGTAGTGGTTAGCACTCTCACCCAGCAGCAAAAAGGGCCACCGGGTTCGAATCCCGACCACGACACCATCCGGTTTCCTCCCACACTCCAAAAACATGCCAGTAGGTCAACTGGATCCCATAAAAAAAAGAAAAAAAAATGGCTGCAGTATTATATGCATGAATGTGAGCCAGGGACCCCAGGTTGCAAGCTCCCCAAGGGCAGGGACCGATGCAAAAGCACATGCAAAGCGCTGCGCAAATTGACGGCGCCACATAAGTACCATAAATATTAGTACCTTATATGGTGAATGGTAAATATTATACAAAAAAATACTAGATAAAGTTGAATAAAATATTGAATAAATGTAGTCCCCTAATGAATTCTTTAGCTATTATTAATAAAACTATTGATGTCCCACTCAACATTTAACCCCTTTAGCTGATGGTATCGGAGTTCGTATAGCCAGCAAGTTTCTTGCTATATGCTTATTGCATTATATTAGATATTTTTTTTTTGCACTTTAATCATTAAGGTCATGGTTTGACAGCGCTACACGTTTTTGATTTAAATTTTTGTTATGAAGTGTACAAAGTGTATGAAGTGGTTAAGAACACAAGTTACCATAATACTTTCACATTTAGGGCTCTTTCACACTTGTGTTAAGTTTTAAGGCAGCCTAAAAGCGCATTAACTCACCTATAGCGTTAGGATGTGTTGTACAGGCGTTCATTTTTGCGTCCGGCAACACTTCTGAAACGCCCTGTGTGTTGTCCTTCTTCCCTTTTTTTTTTTTTAACACGGCTAAAATGGGAAATGATCACTTTTGAAGCTCTGCAACCGCACCCTAAACACACTGTAAATGCCATAGGCGTTAAAGGTGCAGTTGTGGTGCGCTTTTAGTAGAAGTGAATGGAGGCACTTGCAAAGCATCAACGCCTGCCATACTCTGCTCCTACTTATTTTTGCCTCACTGCACGACCCAACTGCCTATTTTCAGCGCCTGTGTAAAAAGAGCCCTTAAACGAAATTGTACCCAGTATTCATTTGAATTCCATTCACGTTTTACTTGCGTGGCATGTTTTCATAATCCTTACTCGTGTAGCGCCCTCCTCACTCCCCTCTTTCTCTTGTCTCGTCTTTCTCTTGTCTAGGGGTATCTTAGAGGGGAGGGAGCGGGGACACCACGCCTGGCTTCCACCACATGTGTCAGTGCGGTATAAGCAACGTTCTTGTATTACCTTCGGGTCAGTGCTGTGCACCTGGATCCTCCCTCCAAGAGTCACCTTGAACAATGTCTGCTAGGAAATGAGCCCCACACCATAAAAGTTCAACACTCCTTTATTCTTCTGCGAATGAACACAATCAGTTGAACTCCCTTGGTTAACAGAACAGGAAAGGAGGTGTGGATGCGAATAGGCCCAGACACAATTTGGTTCTCCACTTTCCTTCCTGAAAGTGGGTTACGGTCTCCGCACGAGGGGGGATTTCCTTCCAGGCGGTCTCTGATGAGAGGCTCACCTGTCACCGGCAATATGCTGCACTGGGTCTTCAAGTGAGGAGCTCCCCCCGGTCCATTGCGCCTTCCGGATTCGGGTACCCACTCCCGGGGTTCCCTAGGATCTCCTTCCCTCGCGGAACTCAGTGTTGGGCACTGAGCTCCGGACCTCCATCCGAGTACCTCACCCCAGGCTAAAGGTGCCTGGGATGGAACACGACCTTCGATTGTCTTCTAGGCCACCCAGAGGACCGACACGAACCACCGTCCACAAGCTGAAGGTGCTTGGGACTTCGACCCCGTGACAAAGATGTCTGGCCCCTTTATACCCTCTCCCAGCAAGCACGGCGGGTTCCCTGCCCCACCATACCGCTGCCGAGGGAGGACAAAAGGGAGGCACAGCAATGATTCAACCCCAGCCTAGGGCGACAGCGCCACCCGCTGGGCTGCAGGGAATTACACATCATCAATGTCTCTGTCAAGTTCAAATTTACACCCGGGAAAGTACATACCCGCTACACTCTCCCCCTGGTGGTTTGACACTGGTCCCCAGTGTCTGGAGTAAATCATGCCCTCAACGGCTGACATAATCCAATCCAGAAACCGACTAACAATTGTACAAAAAAATATAAAACTTTAGAAAATTCTATAACTAAAACATTGTGTCTGAGCCCTGTAAAGAAAGGGAATAAAGACAAAAGAGAAACAATAGCATTGACTCATAACTTCGAATCACATATTCAAATTTGACTTTTCCCCCCCATCCTGACTAAGATCCACCCCATTCTCAGTGATCTTGATGGATGCTCTCCTGCAGAGGGAAAAGAAAGAAACAACACACATAACCCTGACACATGTATTCGTGTGAGAGAAAAGAAATGTCTTCGGGAAGAAATCCCTTTTCTCCAAGAGTGAGTGCATGAAAAGTGTCTTAACGTTGCGCAACACTGCCACCTGGTGACAGCACCGCGGTAACTGCACTCGTGGAACTTTCCTCTTTTCTTTTGGCCCTATCTACCCCAGAGTCCAAAATCTCTTGCGGGAAAAGTGAAGAACAAACAGGAACAGTTCTTCATTCCTCTGGGCACAAAAGCAACGGCCCCAGAAAGTTCAGCAGCATAATCAAGGACAACAGAGTCTTTCTCTCTCCTACAAGTAAAAGCAGGGATGCGGCAGAACAAGCGGCTTCAAGTGCTGGTCCATGGTCTCCAGATGATACTCCACATCTTCCCCTTCCTTGCGCCGGATCAGCACTTTGTCTGCATGGATATGTCGTCCCAACATCCACTCTGCCTTGCAGTCCTTGAAACGTTGAGAGGCCTTTGGAGAGCATGCCAGGTACCTGCGAGCGTGTGGAACCTGAAGGTGGGTCCAAACAAAGTCATTGTACCAGCGCTCCCGGCACACTTCCACCTCATAAAGCAGTTCCTTCGACAAGTACGGATACTCCCATCCGTATTCTGCAGCAACCTTTTGCCCGAATAGGCGTTGTGATCTCGCCAAAGGAGGCATGGTAGCTTTGTCCCCTTCGCCAGGCAAAACTATCGAGTCCGGGTGGCGAGGGACCTTGACCACATCTGGTCTGGGCATAGGTGCCCGCAGCAACAGTCTCTTTTCCCCGGCCTTCGGTACAGATGGCACCGGGGATGTAGAAGCAGGCTGGGGACGGGACCTCTCTTCAGGCGCTGGTGCCTCCACCCGGGGTGTACTTTCCCCTGTTGACATGGGTGGATCTCTGATCCTCCGAGATGAAGCGAGAGGTACTTTGTCCCAGCCCTTCCCGGCAAACAAATCGTCTATGGCAACGTCGTCTCCCATGTCCGAGAGCGACTCCAGGTCAGAGGTGTCACACTCCTCCGCGGGTATGTAGCCGGTTGTAGAAACAGAGCCACCACCTCCCGCGGACTCGCTGGGCCATGACTTCCCAACACCTCCGCCCACACACCAAATCTCTCCGCCTGGCTTACCTCTGCCTTTCCTTGAAGCGGGACGTCCCGAACTCTTGTCAACGGATCCATCCAGGCCGGGCGTAAGCGGGCGAGACGGTCCACCACAACCGATGGTCGGGGCTACCATGCCGGTCATTCTCTTCGGTGGCAGACGCTGCAAGACAGTGGTGACCGAGTCAGCATCCTCGGATTTCTCCCGTTGGGGTTTTACGACCTCCTCCGCGGTCGCTGCAGTGTGCGTAGGGATGGCTCTCACAGCAGTGATTCCTCCTCTCTGAGTAGTGTTGCCCGCAGCACGGCCAGGGTAAATGGTTCTCGGCCTCTCAACCGCCGGATCCACTTCGAACAGGAACTCCCCACAGGCCTCACATCGCCCGAATGGCTTCAGCTGGCACACCAGTCCCGAACAGCCGGGACAAATCACACCCAGGGCCTCAACGTCCATGCACGAGTACAGGGCGAATTGGCCCCTTGGCTTTAGCCGGATCCCCGTATCTGTTACCGGAGCAGCAGCAGTCAATGTCGTGGTGGAAGGGTGAACTGGAATCCACAATGTAGGTCCGAACATGGCGACCTGTTGCTGATCCATCGCACACTGCAAAGTTTTTTCGCCAACGTCCCACGTGTAGTCCTTCACACGTATTGGACTCCTCCCCTTTTGCTCCAGTTCGCGGGCTTTTCTTCTTTTCTGTTTGAGTCACGCCCACGAACTAAGCGATGGGGGTGTGCCTGGTGGTGCAGTGCAATAGAAACCCCCACGTGTACTACTTCACACGGCTAAACTTCCCCCTTTTTCCACTCTTCTGCGCGGGCCTTTTCCTTCCTTGGGTCATGTCCACGACTTCGTGCAGGGATGCACTTCGGTCAATGAAGGCCTGCCTATTCGCTTAACTCCTCCAGAGCAGACACGTTCAATTCCGTGGTGCACAAACACTATACCGGACCCGAGCCCCCACGTGTAGCGCCCTCCTCACTCCCCTCTTTCTCTCGTCTCGTCTTTCTCTTGTCTAGGGGTATCTTAGAGGGGAGGGAGCGGGGACACCACGCCTGGCTTCCACCACATGTGTCAGTGCAGTATAAGCAACGTTCTTGTATTACCTTCGGGTCAGTGCTGTGCACCTGGATCCTCCCTCCAAGAGTCACCTTGAACAATGTCTGCTAGGAAATGAGCCCCACACCATAAAAGTTCAACACTCATTTATTCTTCTGCGAATGAACACAATCAGTTGAACTCCCTTGGTTAACAGAACAGAAAAGGAGGTGTGGATGCGAATAGGCCCAGACACAATTTGGTTCTCCACTTTCCTTCCTGAAAGTGGGTTACGGTCTCCGCACGAGGGGGAATTTACTTCCAGGCGGTCTCCGACGAGAGGCTCACCTGTCACCGGCAATATGCTGCACCGGGTCTTCAAGTGAGGAGCTCCCCCCCCCCGGTCCATTGCGCCTTCCGGATTCGGGTACCCACTCCCGGGGTTCCCTAGGATCTCCTTCCCTCGCGGAACTCAGTGTTGGGCACTGAGCTCCGGACCTCCATCCGAGTACCTCACCCCAGGCTAAAGGTGTCTGGGATGGAACACGACCTCCAGTTGTCCTCTAGGCCTAGGCCACCCAGAGGACCGACACAAACCACCGTCCACAAGCTGAAGGTGCTTGGGACTTCGACCCCGTGACAAAGATGGCCGGCCCCTTTATACCCTCTCCCAGCAAGCACGGCGGGTTCCCGGCCCCATCATACCGCTGCCGAGGGAGGACAAAAAGGAGGCACAGCACACAGCAATGATTCAACCCCAGCCCAGGGCGACAGCGCCACCCGCTGGGCTGCAGGGAATTACACATCACCAATGTCTCTGTCAAGTTCAAATTTACACCCGCGAAAGTACATACCCGCTACACTTACATATATAGTGCAGTCTTTTTTCCCCTGTCCAGAAGCTACCCTGTATATCAGACAATTCAACAATCGTCTTTGTTGATATGATACAAAGACTAATGATAATTGGACAAATGCAACAGTTGGATTGCAGTATAGCTTTTTAGAAATCTGATTGGTTGCTATGGGTTTCTGCAAGTCTTTTCTTTTTTTACTCTTATACAGTAAATAGAAATCGCAGGGTTGACTTCCAATCCAGATTGTCTTATTTTACCCATCTCAATTCCTTCAACAGAAACTGTAAACTCTTAAAATCAAACACTGTGCTTGGAAATCCCATGGGCAGAGCTGAAACTGAAATTTAAAATTAAAATTGTTTCACTGCAGTTAGTATATAATAGGACAGAACCATTTAACAGCTGTTACTGCAGTTTGAAGAATATTGTTGGATCATTATCCTTTTAGAAATGTTCTGTTCAATAAAATTTTGTAGGAGATGGTTAATTTTGTTCTTACTTTATTTAATTTTTTTCAGTCCATGAAAAAAAAAATTCTTCTAATGGCCCCTGAAGAAAAATAATCTATAAATTCAGATCGGTTAAGTCAACAACGATGCTGAGGGAGTGAAAGGGCAAAACACACTACTTAAAAGTTCATCATTTATTATGTTAATGGTTATTTTACAAAGTAATCATTAAAATCGAAATGCCAAGAGGGGTTACCGTAGATGGAAAAATAAATGATCCTGTTCTTCATAAACTAACTTCATAAACTTACAGGAAGCAATTGATGTTAATTTATGCACTAAATGTAATTATCACAAGTATAATTATGATTTTAATGGGAGCAAGGTACCTGATTGAGAAAAATAAAAAATACACCTAATGAAACTTGTGCATAGATTACATGTAAAACCAGTTCTCTCACTAGGTGTGGGAAAAAAAAAGTAACTTTAAATGTCACTCGCCACCATTTAAACAGTCTGCGGCATGACTTTCCCTAAGGGATACACTGTTTAGGGTGGTCCACCATATGTTTAGGAAAAGCTTGTAGCTGGGAAATTAGTTTAAGACTGAACAAATGATTGTGATTGAGGGGGACTTGGGCTGGGAAGACAGTTCAGAGCTAAAACTGAAAAGGGCAGTGTGGAGAAGAACTATGTACAGGCACAATCAGGTACCCTGCCTGCCGTGTGGTCGCGCGCGCGCCGCTGGCTGCGCGCTCGTGACCCTGCAATCATTCCCGTGAGTCGGACCGCGGTTCCCGCGGACTCGATCGCCGCGGGGATCCCCGCGATCGTCTCACGGAGGGATGGAGCGGGGAGGTGTTAGTGTAAACACAACCTCTCCCCGCTCGCCTACTGACACTGTCACCGATCTCCGCTCTGTGTAATCAGAGCAGAGATAGGTGACGTGTCACTCGTAGCCACGCCCCCCCTCAGTTAGAAACACTCCCCTAGGCACACTTAACGCCTTCAGCGTCCCTAGTGGTTAACCCCTTTACTGCCAGTGTCATGTTTACAGTAACCAGTGCATTTTTATTGCACTGATCGCTGTAAAAATGACAATGGTCCTAAAAATGTGTCAAAAGTGTCCGATGTGTCCGCCATAATATCGCAGTCACGAAAAAAATCACTGATCGCCGCCATTACTAGTAAAAAAAAAAAAAAAATTATAAAAATGCCATAAAATTATCCTCTTTTTTGTAAACGCTATAATTTTTGTGCAAACCAATCAATAAACGCCGATTGCGATTTTTTTTTTTACCAAAAATATGTAGAAGAATACGTATCGGCCTAAACTGAGGAAAAAATGTTTTTTATATATTTTTGGGGGATATTTATTATAGCAAAAAGTAAAAAATATTGCATTTTTTTCAAAATTTACGCTCTATTTTTGTTTATAGCGCAAAAAATAAAAACCGCAGAGATGATCAAATACCACCAAAAGAAAGCTCTATTTGTGGGAAAAAAAAGGACGCCAATTTTGTTCGGGAGCCACGTCGCACGACCGCGCAATTTTTAGTTAAAGCGACGCAGTGCCGAATCGCAAAAAGGGGCCTGGTCTTTATGCTGTGTATTAGTCCGGGGCTTAAGTGGTTAAGGAAAAGTTGTAAAAGAATGTAAGACAAGTTCCTGACAGGTTGGGATGGTGGGTAAATGGAGGACTTTACTTGGAACTGTAGGGAAGACAAGATAATACACTTTGTGGTTTTCAGTGGCAACAAGTTTGAATGATATTAGTTGTTCCTGGTGGAAACAGTCTTGAAAATTTCTGAGCGCTTTCAAACAATGCTCATTTACTTCTTCCAACTAGGCTGTCACTACTTCACCCATGGGTGCTTCTGCTACCATTTGTGTTTTTTTTTTTGTATAGATTTTATTTCTTTTGAAATGGCAAGTACTATAGAATCCATCTGGCATTCTTCTGCATATAAATTGTCATGATGGAAAGTCACATTGGCTTCAGACATGCTTGTATATGAAAAAGTCCTTCAAATTAGTTTGGTAACAGAAGACAAGTGACTTTTTTAACACAAAGAATGCGCTATGAATATTCCGGAACATCTTATAGAATATTTTATGCAACTACTGATTTTCAAATTCTTGCAATAATGCGATTTTTCCATTAATACCTTCACCTAAGGGAAAAACAAATATTAATGCCTAAGCACGATTTTGCAACTTTGACCTGTTAGTAAAACTGTACATATCATCACAACGACTCTGTGCATTCAGGTGGAATATACCTTGTTTTTTTCAGCACAAATTGGGCTTTCATTTGGTTATAAATGGTAATGGATATCTTCTGATTTTTTATTTATTTTTTAATTATCAAAGGATCTCGGAGAAGGCTTAAGCACACTGCCGTCTTCAGGGAGACTGACTACATGTGGCAGTCTCCGCCCTTGTTATACCCCAACAGTGTTGACTACTCACTCTGTTCTCTCTCGCTCCCATGCCTCAAGGAAAGACTTTCTCTGTATGTTACGGCAAGATTCTTCCAGCACCCGAGCCCTGACCCAAGGCAACCCCCCCCCCATTCTAGGGGCAACCCTGAGGGCCACCAACAGCCTCCTCAACACTGTATCGCCATCTTCCACATGTCTGCCCTGCAGGCATGGCCCATTAACATTTATGAGGTGGTCTCAACCCCCTGCCAGCCCACCACTGGGGATTGGCTGAGGCCTCATAAAAATGCATAGCAGCTCCTCCTTACCTCCACTCTCTAATTCTAGAAGATTATCCAACCGTCTGGACCAGGGGGAGGCTCCAGAGAGCTGCCAAGATAAGTCATCCAGTCCTGAACTGTACTGGACCCTGACCCAGATTCCATAGCTCAGGCTTAGCCCTGAGTTAAACTACAATTTACCTACTCTAATTCTGCACACACTAGAGCAGGGATCCTCAAACTACGGCCCTCCAGCTGTTGCGGAACTACAAATCCCATGAGGCATTGCAAAACTCTGACATTCACAGACATGACTAGGCATGATGGGAATTGTAGTTCCGCAACAGCTGGAGGGCCGTAGTTTGAAGACCCCTGCACTAGAGGGTGCTACATTATTATTTGACAAACATTTTAAGGGTGAGAATGCAGGTAAAGAATAACACACTTTTATCCCAGGACAATGGCACACTGGCCCAGACCTAATATAACATACTAAGCACAGAGTGATTAGCAGTTCGCTGTCATGTATGGTAAAAGGAAAGTGAAACTGAAGTCAAAGGCAGGTGATATACTTGTCTCCATAGGCAGTGCACTGTATATATGGTAACATATACTATACTAAGTGTTAGGTCCTGGTGTGAATATAGCCTTTGCAAAGTTTCTAAGCCTTTAGTACACATAATTTGCGACCTCATGTTATCTGTTTATCGGCAAATTAAGGGATGCATTTTATATTCTCTGCCTGAACTCTTTATAATTGTAAATGTTTCACAGGAGCGTAATAAGTGACTCGAGGAGAGACAGTCTGATCTTTACTCATTTGGTTGTAGTTAGCCCTTTCACTTACTTTCACACTGTGTTTTCATTATAAAGCTCTTCTCGGCTCTGCTGCCAAATGGATTTCTGTCCACTTCTATTTCTAGAGCTGTGATATTTCCTCTCCTGGGATGCTACTCTGTGTATAAACGGTTTCCATACAAGCTTGTCCACTCTCAGCATGTTCGACCCATTGTATAATCACTATCCTCAGGCTCTTCAGTGTCTCATACGCTCATTTATAATGTAATTAACAGACATTTGTCTGATGCCAATCTAGAGTAGAATTAAGAGCTTTGCTACATAGATGATTTCTCAGCTTCTCTGATATGCAACATAATATTTCCTCTACTTTTCTACAGCTGATCACAGAGTTTGCAACCTTAGAAGTCAATGGGTCACACAGTGCCACAGTCACCCACACACTATAATTACCCACACCCTCCCTCAGTGATTCAACTGTATAATTGAAGAACTAAACTCCAGCCTTAACTTCAGTCTTGTACATGTTCCTCTACTGTACCGAAAATGCTTACTCTGATTTTACTGCATACTGTGAGCTTTTCACAGCATGTAATAAAAGCTGCAGCAATTCAGATACAGCCCATCTCATTTCCTGAGCATCATCTAGTACCGTTTCATTCATTACATAGTTACGTAGTTAGTCTGGATAGAAAAAATCCATCTAGTTCAACCAATAGAAGTGTAGCGACCTCACCCCTCTCACCCCTTCTCATTCACGGCTTGTCTGTCTCGTCTAGGGGTTAGCACTGGGGGGAGGGATGAGATACATCACGGCCCATGTCCTCCAATGTGTAGAGGTGAAGGCCAGAACTATCGGGTTTTGTGTATGTGTCCCAGAGTCAGATCCTCTCCTCGGATTGACTCCCCTTTGCTCCTAGTAACCAGAGTTCCACACACTGAAAGGGTCCAACTCGTATTTATTCTTCTCAATAAATAGTCATACAGCACAGACAGGTTGAGACCCATGTAACACTTCAGTCTTTGTGGGGAGTAGGCCAAGGCACAATTCTTTTAGATAGAGCTAACCACTGTGGTGTCACCAGTGGTGAATAGTCACTGCCACTGACTATATAGAACAAGAACATGGATTACCTTCGCTAACGTAGCCCCTATCAGGGGAAGGACATCCGTCCAAGACAGTTACCGGAGGCCTCTCCGTCACCAGCAATGCTGCGCTGGACTCTCCGGAGAAGTTCCGCTCACCGGCCTCCTCATCTCAGACACGGGTACCCAAGGAGTTAGGGCCCCCTCGGATTCCTCCACCCTCGCGGAACTCAGTCGAAGGTACTGAGCTCCAGGCTTCCGCCACAGTACCTCACCCCAGGCTAAAGGTGCCTGAGATGGACTCCATCTCCCGCTCCGGCCAGGTCAAGGGCACCTGGGCCCGGAACTCCGGAACGCCAGCACCCAGGCTGAAGGTGCCTGGGCGCGGCTGCGTCCTCCGACTCTGAACCCAGAGGTCAGGGCGTCCGCCCCCTTTATCTCCTCTCCCTTTGCGTCACAGTGGGTTCCCCGCTCCGCTGTACCAGCGCCAGGAAAGGACAAAAGGGGAAGCAGCCTTGCGGTGAGTGTTCAGCTCCAGCCCAGGGCGACAGCGCCACCTGCAGGCCGCAGGGAACCTCACACCACCAGAGTCCTCCAAGAACCATAAAAGGGTCTCAGATTCCCTAACAATCAATACATCTGGGTTACACTACCACCCAGATGCCTCCCCTAAATTCAAACACACGCTACAGAAGGGAAAAAATATATATATATACTATATTACCAAAAGTATTGGGACACCAGCCTTTACACACACATGAACTTTAATGGCATCCCAGACTTCGTCTGTAGGGTTCAATATTGAGTTGGCCCACCCTTTGCAGCTATAACAGCTTCAACTCTTCTGGGAAAGCTGTCCACAAGGTTTAGGGGTGTGTCTATGGGAATGTTTGACCATTCTTCCAGAAGCGCATTTATGAGGTCGGGCACTGATGTGGACAAGAAAGCCTGGCTTGCAGTCTCCACTTTAATTCATTCCAAAGGTGTTCTGTCTGGTTAAGGTCAGGATTCTGTACAGGCCAGTCAAGCTCCTCCATCCCAAACTCGCTCATCCATGTCTTTATGGACCTTGTTTTGTGCACTAGACCAAATCATTTGGTGGAGGGAGGATTATGGTCTGGGGTTGTTTTTTAGGGGTTGGGCTTGGTTCCAGTGAAGGGAACTCTTAAGGCATCCGCATACCAAGACATTTTGGACAATTTCATGCTCCCAACTTTGTGTGAACAGTTTGGGGATGGCCCCTTCCTGTTCGAACATGACTGTGCACCAGTGCACAAAGTAAGGTCCATAAAGACATGGATGAGTGAGTTTGGGGTGTAGGAACTTGACTGGCCTGCACAGAGTCCTGACCTCAACCCAAAACTACACCTTTGGAATAAATTAGAGTAGAGACTGCGAACAAGGCCTTCTCATCCTCACCAGTGCCTGACCTCACAAATGCGCTTCTGGAAGAATGGTAAAACATTCCCATAGACACACTCTTAAATCTTGTTGACAGCCTTCCCAGAAGAGTTGAAGCGGTTATAGCTGCAAAGGGTGAGCCAACTCAATATTGAACCCTATGGACTAAGACTGGGATGGCATTAAAGTTCATGTGCGCATGTAAAGGCAGGTGTCCAACTACTTTTGGTAATATAGTGTACAGGGCTCAAAATTTCAAGCCCTGAGCCACTATCTCATGAAATTACCCTGTTAAATGTTTTAAGCAGAATTAAGTTCCAAAAATAAATAACAACAACGTTAACAATATTAACATAAAGCATATCAGTACCCATCAAATGCAGCCTCACTGTGCCCATGAATGCACATTTACTGTGCCCGTCAATGCAGCCTCACTGTGCCCGTCAATGCAGCCTCACTGTGCCCATCAAATGCAGCTTTATGGTGCCCATCAAATGCAGCTTTATGGTGACCATCAATGCAGCCTCACTGTGACCATCAAATGCAGCTTTACAATGCCAATGAATGCAGCCTCACTATGCCCATCAATGCAGCCCCACTGTGTCCGTTAATGCAGCCTCACTGCCCGTTAATGGAGCCTCACTGTGCCCGTGAACGCAGCCTCACTTTGCCCGTGAACGCAGCTTCACTTTGCCCGTGAACGCAGCTTCACTGTGCCCGTGAACGCAGCCTCACTGTGCCCATGAACGCAGCCTTACTGTGCCCGTGAACGCAGCCTCACTGTGCCCACAGCCTCTCTGTGCCTGTGAACGCAGCCTCTCTATGCCTGTGAACGCAGCCTCACTGTGTCCGCAGCCTCTCTGTGCCTGTGAACGCAGTCTCTCTGTGCCCGCAGCCTCTCTGTGCCTGTGAACGCAGCCTCACTGTGCCCGCAGCCTCTCTGTGCCTGTGAACGCAGCCTCACTGTGCCCGCAGCCTCTCTGTGCCTGTGAATGCAGCCTCATTGTGCCCGCAGCATCTCTGTGCCTGTGAACGCAGCCTCACTGTGCCCGCAGCCTCTCTGTGCCTGTGAACGCAGCCTCACTGTGCTCGCAGCCTCTCTGTGCCTGCAGCCTCTCTGTGCCTGTGAACGCAGCCTCACTGTGCCCGCAGCCTCACTGTGACCCATTAATGCAGTTTGACTGTGCCCCATCAATGCAGCTTTTCTGTGCCCCATCAATGCAGCTTTTTAATGCCCCATCAATGCAGCTTTACTGTGCCCCATCATCAATAGAGACCTGGAATCCCCTGGATGTATCACACACACAGCGGGGATGTACCGCTGTGTGTCATGGAACTGGCTAGGTCTGTGTTCGGCACGCGGTGTAACAAGGTCCCGCCCCCCCTAGATGGCTCGTTTCATAGGCGGAACACTGATACTATCACACGAGCTGGTGTAGGGGGGCGGGACCTTGTTGCACCGCGCGCCGAACACAGACCCAGCCAGCTCCATGACACACAGCGGTACATCCCCGCTGTGTGTGTGATACACAAGGGGAGAGAGAGAGAGGGAGGGTTCCGAACACAGACCCAGCCAGCTCCATCACACACAGCAGTACATCCCCACTGTGTGTGTGATACACAAGAGGAGAGAGAGAGGGAGGGGGCCGAACACAGACCCAGCCAGCTCCATGACACACAGTGGGACATCCCCGCTGTGTGTGTGATACACAAGAGGAGAGAGAGAGGGAGAGGGCTGAACACAGACCCAGCCAGCTCCATGACACACAGTGGGACATCCCCGCTGTGTGTGTGATACACAAGAGGGGAGAGAGAGAGAGGGAGGGGAGCGCTGCGGCCTCACCTCAGCTAAAAGCAGCGCCAGGGCAATCCGGTCCTGCTGCTCTGTGTCCTCCGGCTGACAGTTTCCTGGCTGATCGCTTCAGCCAGGAAACGGTCAGCCTGGTCACCCCCGCTCCTCACTCACCCTGCATTAAATTCCATTTGCAAATTTCGAGCAGGCGAGTGGAATTTTTGAGGGCTGTAGTGTATATACAATCCTATACCCACAATTAATCCAGAGGAAGGCAAAAAACCCCAATAAACCATGATTTAATTTGCTGCAGCAGGGGAAAAAATTCCTTACTGATCCCCCAAGACACAATCGGATGTTCCCTGGATCAACTTTACCTATAATTATTAGTATCCGGTTATATTATGTGTATCTAGGAAAGAATCCAGGCCTTTCTTAAAGCAATATGAGCTAGCCAGAACCACCTCATGAGGCAGTCTATTCCATAATTTCCCAGCTCTTACTGTGAAGAAGCTTTTCATTCATTACTTTTCTGTTCTTATTTTCCTGAAGGTCTTTTATCAAACGTGGGCATTAGGGATGAGCTTCGTGTTCGAATCGAACATACGTTCGACTCGAACATCGGCTGTTCGATCGTTCGACGAAGATCGAACGATTTGGCCCGTTCGCGCCAAATTCGAGTGACGCGAACGGCCCACAATGCACTACGCCATCGCAGTGTCATCCAGGCGCTGTGATTGGCCAAGCATGCACTGTGACCCCGCATGCTTGGCCAATCACAGCGCCGGCAGCGAGGAGAGCAATGATTGGCCACAGGCAGGATGCCTGTGGCCAATTATTGCTGAGGGTGTTTAGTACACGCCCCACACTATAAAAGGCCGCCAGCACGGCGGCCTAGTGTAGTGTGTTCCGGAGCAGGGATAGAGCAGCATAGGCAGGGACAGTGACTTTTATTTCTTTCTTGCTTAACCTGGATTCCTTTAGTTTAGGGAAAGAGAAGGATAGGTAGGGAGAGTGTCAGTGTGTTTTGTGCTTGTGCTATAGTGTGCTTAAAAAAAACATGTTTTCTAGGGACAGAAAACTGTAGGTAGGGAGAGTGTCAGTTTCTTTCACTGTGTAAGTCCTTGTTTCTAGGGACCTGGAAGGACAGTGAGTGAATTCTCCTTGTGCTATATTGTGCTTAAAAAAAACATTTTTTCTAGGGACAGAAAACTGTAGGTAGGGAGAGTGTCAGTTTCTTTCACTGTGCAAGTCCTTGTTTCCAGGGACCTGGAAGGACAGTGAGTGAATTCTCCTTGTGCTATATTGTGCTTAAAAAAAACATTTTTTCTAGGGACAGAAAACTGTAGGTAGGGAGAGTGTCAGTTTCTTTCACTGTGCAAGTCCTTGTTTCTAGGGACCTGGAAGGACAGTGAGTGAATTCTCCTTGTGCTATATTGTGCTTAAAAAAAACATTTTTTCTAGGGACAGAAAACTGTAGGTAGGGAGAGTGTCAGTTTCTTTCACTGTGCAAGTCCTTGTTTCTAGGGACTGGGAAGGACAGTGAGTGAATTCTCCTTGTGCTATAGTGTGCTTAAAAAAAACATTTTTTCTAGGGACAGAAAACTGTAGGTAGGGAGAGTGTCAGTTTCTTTCACTGTGCAAGTCCTTGTTTCTAGGGACCTGGAAGGACAGTGAGTGAATTCTCCTTGTGCTATATTGTGCTTAAAAAAAACATTACTCTTTCGTCCATGGACCGACACAGCTTCTCTATTGACAAAGTGGGTATTATCCGTTAATTAGGAGTGACTAGGCAGAAAAACTTGTAAAAAGTGTTGCATCACACCTTCTACAGTACCGCCCAGGGGGCGGACCCTCTGGGTATACCCTCTCAGTCTGCACATCGCAGATCAGTTTTTTTCTGTCTAGCAAGGAGTAGGACATGGCTCCCTTCGGGCTCATTGGTCCGGGGAAAAAAGATATATATATTTTTTATTTTTTTGCTACATTTGTTGTTTCCTGCGATCTTCGATCAACTGCCGACTGGGTGACAGGCTGGATCCTCGATCCTTGTAGTCTCCCCAGTTTCGGCCATCGAGCGTGTGCCGACCCTAGCTACGCGCTGGGTTTTCCACGACATGCCCGTCGCTCCACGGGTGGCCGGTGAGCCTACGCTCCAGGGCCTGCATCGGACCGCTCAGCTTCGGCTGACCTTACGGCCGAGTCGCAGCAGCCTGGCCGGTGAGCTTACGCTCCAAGGCTTGCATCGGACCGCTCAGCTTCGGCTGACCTTACGGCCGAGTCGCAGCAGCCTGTCCGGTGAGCGTCATGCTCCAGGGCATACATATGATCGTCCCTTCTGGGTCCAATCACAGCATGCCTGGCCAACAGTCACCTTCCGTGCGCGGACGATGATCTGTTTGGAATGTCTTCCAGCAGAATACATGCAGGATAGGTAAGTAAAACTCCCCTGCCTCGGCTGGGTGATTTAGCTGGACATTCCTGGAGAGATCAAGTAAGTGGTTGTGGCCCCTTTCTTCCCTCTCTCCCTGCCTTTCCCTCCTCCCTGGGCTTCTAGCTAAAGGTTGCTGGGTGCTGGGGGTCACCTAGGGGGTCCCACTGGAGCGGGGCTGGCTGTAACTAACATTTAAAAGAAATGTCATTTTTGCTTACCTGTGTTTCTGTGTCTCCATGCTGTCGGCGGCCATTTTGAGGTGGTCCATGCCAAGTTTGGCCTCTTGTAACTGCCTGGCGGCCATCTTCCTGTAGTTCGGCCACACCCACTGGCCCCTATCAGGTGATCGGCGGCCATGTTTGTCCACCCTGTATGCAGATATTGCCGTTCGGCGGCCATCTTTTTTGTGGGCTATGGCTGCCTGACCTCTATCTTCTGTCGGCGGCCATTTTCTTAGAGCCCACATTATCTTCCATACAGACGGTTTTGGCAACCATTTTGCGAGAGCCTCCGGCCTCTAGGGTGCATTACACTGGCGCGAAAATTCACACAGGAAGTGCTGATAAAAGAAGCAGACTGACACAGCAGCAAGGGGACAGCATCATAGGCGCAGCATAGCAGTACCTATCCAGGGTGGTGAGTCCTCTGGGTAACCCAGCATCTCTGCAGCGCAGGAGGGTGGCCTATTGATATCTTGCCTGGAGCCCTGTGAGTGTCAGCGTGTGGTCAGCATGGCATCTGAGCCAGATGTCTTCTCCCCTGAAACACCAGATTTAGCAGCTGGTGTCCCTGAGGTGTCTATGGACGCTATGTCGGCAATCCTAGAGGCGTTTGCTGCCAGGGTGGAAGCAGCACACGGGAATACAGGGGGTAATAAACGCCCCCGTCCCCTGCAATCTTCTGGGGATATTTCTGATGCAGAACCAGGTCCAGCTACGGCTCATGGCCCAGATTCTGATGCATCAGAGACTGCAGACCGTGACCGATCGGACAGTGAGGAGGACTCCAAGTCCAGGTCAGTACGCGAGACGGCTTTGGTATCTGACCTTATTACTGCAGTGCGGGATACGCTAAAGTTGGAAAGGACTGAAGAAGTAGCAGATACTCCAGTCCCCTTTGGGTTTCGTAAACCTGCCCGCACTGCTAAGGTGTTCCCTTGTGTGTCTTATTTTGACAAACTCTTATACAAGGAATGGGAGAACCCACTGAGGGTCTTTACAGCCCCAAAGAGGTTTGCAGTACGGTACCCCTTTGAGGAGAGTTTTCTGAAGATATGGACCTCTCCCCCTATAGTGGACCCTTCGGTGTCCAGACTTAATAGAGCCACCACTATTCCAGTAGAAGGGGCTCCTGTTTTCAAGGACCCTGTGGATAAGAAGGCTGAAGCACTCGCTCGCTACCTATACTCAGTGGTAGGCTCAGCAGTACGCCCGGCATTGGCGGGGGCCCTAGTGTCTCAGACACTTACTGAATGGGCAAAATTGCTACTCCAGGGGTTAAAGGAGCGAGATGTTCCTCCTAATGAGATAACTTTGGCCGACCAGTTGGTCCAGGGCCTTAAGTTTGTCTGCGAGTCAGACATGGATACTATTCCCCTGCTGTCAAGAGCTTCGGTTTATGCAGTAGCAATACGCCGCCTGATCTGGCTAAAGGGCTGGTCTGCGGACCAGACTTCCAAGAAAGCCCTATTGGATCTGCCTTTTAAGGGCGACAGACTTTTTGGGGCTTCTCTGGATGACATCATCAAGGATGCTACAGGAGGTAAAAGCACTTTGCTTCCCCAAACTAGCAAGGGTAGGGGACCACGCCAAGGGCAAGGGCCCTCCTTTACTGCACGTAAGCGGTTTTTTCGCCCTCTTAAGGCGACAGGGAAAAGACCCCAGGCCGATAAAGCGCCTGCCCAAGGACAAAAGCGTCCTTGGTCCCGCAGACCCAACAAGCCTGTGGACAAATCTGCGTCCACATGAAGGTCCGCCCCCACCCAGCTCTCGGGTGGGGGGACGTCTTCGCAAATTCGCGACTCAGTGGACTGCTCTAGTCTCCGACAGGTGGGTTTGCGAAGTAATCTCCTCAGGCTACAAGATAGAATTTCTCTCTTGTCCACCAGACAGATTCATCACCTCCAATCTCCAGCTACTACCGACCCGTCGGGAGGCCCTGTATGGGGCGGTCCAGGGTCTACTGGAACGCGGGGTAGTTATTCCAGTTCCAGAACAGGAACGGGGTCAGGGTTTTTACTCAAATCTGTTCATTGTGCCAAAGAAGGAGGGGGTTCGTCCAATCTTGGATCTCAGAGCCCTCAATTGCTTTGTGAAGGTACAAAGATTTCGGATGGAGTCGGTTCGATCCGTAGTCACGGCTCTCCATCCGGGGGACTTTCTGGCCTCCTTGGACATCAAGGACGCATACCTGCATGTCCCCATATACTCCAGACACCAGAGGTTTCTGCGATTTGCTATCGGGAAGAACCACTACCAGTTTGTGGCCCTCCCGTTTGGCCTTGCCTCAGCACCCAGGACGTTCACCAAGGTGCTCGCTCCGATTCTGGCACTTCTAAGACAGCGGGGTATCGCTATCACAGGTTACTTGGACGACCTTCTGCTGAAGGGCCCTTCAAGCTCAGAATTAGAGGTAAGCGTGTCCATTACCTGTCAGACTCTTCGAGACTGTGGTTGGATACTAAACACGCAAAAGTCAGTATTGGTGCCCACTCAACACCTAGTGTACCTGGGGTTGATTCTGGATTCCTCAGAGGCAAAGGTATTCCTCCCTGTGGAGAAGTTGCAGACCCTCCGGGCTGCAGTACGGCAGCTGACTTCCAGGAATTGGTCGTCACTCCGTTTTTGCATGCGAGTGTTGGGCCTCATGGTAGCCTCCTTCGAGGCGGTCCCATATGCTCAATACCACACTCGAGTGTTATAGAGGGAAGTTCTGTCCAGATGGAACAGATGCCCTTCATCTCTGGATTATCAAATCCGAGTGAGCCACCTAGTCAGGAGATCCCTGGTATGGTGGCTGACAGCACCGGCTCTAATGGCCGGGAAGTCATTTCTTCCGGTTTACTGGATAGTGATCACGACGGACGCCAGCCTTACAGGTTGGGGGGGAGTCTGGGGTGTCCAGTCGGCGCAAGGTCGCTGGACCCCAGAGGAAGCCCTCCTGCCGATCAATGTCCTGGAGATCCGGGCGATCAAGCTGTGCCTCTTCAAATGGTCTCAGAGACTGCAAGGGCGTCCAGTCAGGATCCAGTCAGACAACGCCACAGCAGTGGCATATGTCAATCATCAAGGAGGAACAAGAAGCTCAGCTGCAGCATCGGAGATCGCTCGCATCCTGAAGTGGGCAGAGAGGAGCGTACCGGCACTGTCGGCCGTGTACATTCCGGGTGTGGAAAACTGGCAGGCGGACTACCTGAGCCGCCAGATGCTGGACCAGGGAGAATGGTCCTTACACCCGGAGGTGTTCCAACTCCTCTGCCAAAGATGGGGCACACCAGACGTAGATCTTCTGGCTTCCCGACTCAATCGGAAGGTATTGAGGTTTGTGGCCCGGTCAAGAGACCCATGGGCAGACGCAACGGACGCGTTGGTAGCATCGTGGGGCCAGTATCGGCTAATCTATGCCTTCCCTCCCTTAAGGCTTCTTCCTCTTCTGCTCCGCAGAGTGGAGGCAGAGGGAATTCCAATGATCCTAATCGCTCCAGATTGGCCTCAGCGTCCTTGGTACGCCGATCTAGTACGTCTGGTAGCAGACGTCCCCTGGCGCCTACCACTACGGAAGGACCTGCTGTCGCAAGGTCCCATATTCCATCCTGCTTTACAGTCATTGGCTTTAACGGCATGGCTGTTGAGAACCAGGTACTGAGAGACCGGGGCCTGTCAGACTCAGTAATTTCTACTATGAGAAGTGCTCGGAAACCGTCCTCTAGGAAGGTCTATCACCGCACTTGGAGGGCCTACATCTCCATGTGTGAGGAAATGAAATGGCATCCGCGTACCTATTTGGTTTCCAGAATCCTGCTGTTTTTACAGCATGGGGTAGACCAAAGGCTTGCCCTAAGTACGATTAAGGGACAGATATCTGCCCTGGCTGTCTTTTTTCAGCGACCCCTGGCGACTCACTCTCTCGTGAGTACATTTGTGCAGGGGGTTCGACATGTGGCCCCTCCGGTCCGCCCCCCGTTACCTCCGTGGGACTTGAACCTGGTCCTCTCGGTGCTTCAGAAGGCACCGTTTGAGAATATTAGAGATATTCCCCTGTTGACACTTTCTCAGAAGGTGGTCTTTTTGGTGGCTGTTACGTCAGTTAGACGAGTCTCTGAGCTGGCAGCCTTGTCCTGCAAGGCTCCCTATTTGATTTTCCACAAGGATAAGGTGGTGCTGCGGCCGCAGCCTTCCTTTCTTCCGAAGGTCGTTTCGGCTTTTCATCTCAACGAAGACATTGTACTTCCATCCTTGTGTCCTCAGCCGTCGAATCCTAAGGAGTCGGCGTTGCATTCCTTGGACGTTGTCCGAGCTTTGAGAGTATACATATCTGCTACTTCCCTGTTCCGGAAGTCAGACTCACTGTTTGTTTCGGTGGCTGGTCCCAAGAAGGGCCAAGCAGTCTCATCGGCCACCATCTCTAGGTGGATCCGACAGATAGTAATCCAGGCTTACGCCTTAAAGGGTCAGGCGCCCCCCTTTCCTGTCACGGCGCATTCGACCAGGGCAATAGGTGCCTCTTGGGCTTTCCGACATCAAGCGTCTGTTTCCCAACTATGTAAAGCGGCGACTTGGTCGTCCGCTCACACTTTCACAAAATTCTACAAAGTTGATGTAGGTGCATCTTCGGATGCCTCTTTCGGCCGCAAGGTTTTGCAGGCGGCTGTTTAGAGTTGCAACTCCTCCGTTGGAGGAGTGCTGTTTTGTGTTTTGGGGTGAAGTTTGTTTTTATGCTGTTACCACCCCTCGTTTTTTCTCTGACACTGCTTTGGGACGTCCCACTTTGTCAATAGAGAAGCTGTGTCGGTCCATGGACAAAAGAGTAAATAGGATTTTTTACTCACCGTAAAATCCTTTTCTCTGAGTCCATGGACCGACACAGCACCCACCCCTCCTTTTAAGTTTGTACTGCTTTTTGACGAACTGATCTGCGATGTGCAGACTGAGAGGGTATACCCAGAGGGTCCGCCCCCTGGGCGGTACTGTAGAAGGTGTGATGCAACACTTTTTACAAGTTTTTCTGCCTAGTCACTCCTAATTAACGGATAATACCCACTTTGTCAATAGAGAAGCTGTGTCGGTCCATGGACTCAGAGAAAAGGATTTTACGGTGAGTAAAAAATCCTATTTTTTTCTAGGGACAGAAAACTGTAGGTAGGGAGAGTGTCAGTTTCTTTCACTGTGCAAGTCCTTGTTTCTAGGGACCTGGAAGGACAGTGAGTGAATTCTCCTTGTGCTATATTGTGCTTAAAAAAACATTTTTTCTAGGGACAGAAAACTGTAGGTAGGGAGAGTGTCAGTTTCTTTCACTGTGCAAGTCCTTGTTTCAAGGGACAGAGAAGGACACCTGAAGGTAGCCCTTATTGCTTTTTTCCCATCTCCCTGCAGGCCATCTATTAGAATGTCTGGAAGGCAAACAAGGAGAGGCAGACAGTCAG
Organism: Rana muscosa; assembly: GCA_029206835.1. Lineage (NCBI taxonomy): Eukaryota > Metazoa > Chordata > Amphibia > Anura > Ranidae > Rana > Rana muscosa. The sequence goes on from CM055117.1 coordinate 195,913,210, forward strand.
GAGGCAATAAAAGAGGGCAAGCAGGCTCTGTGTCTGGGGGCAACAGTGCTGGTCGTGGATGCGGTGCATTGTCATCAGCACATGGCCATGGGACACGCTTGTCCTTCTTTTCCGCAGCTGGACATGTTGAGCCACATCATGCCGAAGACTTGGTAGAGTGGATGACCAAGCCCTCCTCCTCCTCCTCATCCTCTCTCACCCAGGCTCAGGGTACTGGCAAAGCAGCTGCCAAAGCGTCCTCTTCCCTGGTATCAATGTCAGACTCATCATCAGTCACTCCTTCCCTAGACCCACCATGTCCTCCTCCTGAGGAGTCCCCCGAACTGTTTGAGCACAGTGTTGGGTACATGCTCCAGGAGGATGCCCAGCGTTTCGAAGGGTCTGATGATGAAACCCAGCTACAGGAAGGCAGTAGGGTGAGAGCAGACAGAGGGGATGCTCAAGAAGGACACCAATCTGGCAGTCATGTTCCAGCAGCTGCAGCATACTGCCAGATTGGCTCCAGTGATGAGGAGGGAGGGGATGATGAGGTCACTGACTCCACGTGGGTGCCTAATAGGAGAGAGGAGGAGGAGGATGAGGAGGAGGCACATCTCCAACGAGACAGGATGCCCTTTGGTGGCCAGCGTAAGGGCAGTACACCGACGGAATCACACCGCAGAGCTCCGCCTGTGCAGGGCGCTGCCTCTGCCCGTCATTCAAAAAGTTCCTTGGTGTGGGCCTTTTTTGAGGCTAGTGCATCAGATCGCACAGCTGCTGTTTGCAACATATGTCTCAAGCGTATATCGCGTGGCCAAAACATCAGCCGCTTGGGTACCACATGCCTGACCAGACATATGTTGACCTGCCATGCAGCTCGTTGGCAAGCCTACCTCAAAGACCCACACCAAAGAACAAAGCGGACCTCTCCTTGCACCGCATCAGCTGGGATTTCCAACCCCACTATAACTTCAGTCCTCTCTGAAACATGCACTGAGAGGAATGAAGGTGTAGAATTAGGTGTGTCACAGCCAAGTACTTGCGGCCACTCTGCTAGCAGTACACCGACGTCCGATTCTAGCAGGCAAATTTCCCTGCCCCAGCTGCTGGACCGTCGAAAGAAGTTCACTCCCAGCCATCCACATGCCCAGCGGTTGAATGCTAGCTTGGCTAAATTGCTAGCGCTTCAACTGCTGCCTTTTCAGTTGGTAGACTCGGCCCCCTTCCGTGAGTTTGAGCAATGTGCGGTTCCTCAGTGGCAGGTTCCCAAACGCCACTTTTTCTCACGGAAGGCTATTCCGGCTCTCTACCGGCATGTGGAAGGCAATGTCTTGGCCTCGCTGGACAGGGCGGTCAGCGGTAAGGTGCATATTACCGCTGACTCATGGTCCAGCAGGCATGGACAGGGACGTTACCTTTCTTTCACGGCCCATTGGGTCACTCTTTTGGCAGCTGGGAAGGATGCAGGACAAGGTGCAGTAGTGTTGGAGGTTGTCCCACCGCCACGCCTCCAAAATGCTACTACTGGTTGTGACACACCTCTCTCCTCCACCCCCTCCTCTTCTTCTTCCTCCATGGCCTCTTCCTGTGGTTTGTCCTATGAACCAGCGGTGCTCCGTAGCCGTTCACGGGGCTACGCAAGTACGCAGGCAAAAAGATGCCATGCCGTGCTTGCGCTGGTGTGTTTGGGGGACAGAAGCCACACTGGGGCAGAGGTCCTGTCTGCTCTGCAGGGCCAGGCCGAGAGGTGGTTGACGCCACGCCAGCTTAAGCCAGGAATGGTGGTTTGCGACAATGGCACCAACCTCCTCTCCGCCCTCCGACAGGGACAACTGACCCATGTGCCCTGTGTGGCTCACGTCCTTAACCTGGTGGTGCAGCGCTTCTTGGGCAGGTACCCGGGCTTACAGGATGTCCTGAGGCAGGCCAGGAAAGTCTGTGTGCATTTCCGCAGATCTTATAATGCCAGTGCTCGCCTGGCTGAGCTGCAAAAGGAGTTGAACCTGCCCAAGAACCGCCTTATATGTGACATGCCCACCAGGTGGAACTCAACGTTGGCCATGCTGCAGCGGCTGCACACGCAGCAGAGGGCCATCAATGAGTACCTGTGCGACTACGGCACCAGGACAGGGTCAGGGGAGCTTGGTTTTTTTTCTCCACGCCAGTGGGGCATGATCAGGGATGCATGCACTGTCCTGGCACCATTTGAGGAGGCCACGAGGATGGTGAGCAGTGACAGTGCATGCATCAGTGACACTGTACCTCTTGTCCACCTGTTGGAGCACACGCTGCGTGGAATAATGGACAGGGCACTTGAGGCAGAACAGAGGCAGGAAGAGGAGGACTTCCTTGCCTCTCAAGGCCCCCTTTACCCAGACAGTGTTCCTTCTGTCCCACCCATCGCACAGGAAGAGGAAGAGGAGGAGGAGGAGGAGGAGGAGGAGGATTGTGTCAGCATGGAGGTGGAGGCTGGCACTCAGCATCATCAGCAGCAGTCTTTTAGGGATGATTTACAGTCCCAAGAAACCAGTGGACTTGTACGTGGCTGGGAGGAGGTGACTGCGGATCATGTCGTCCTTAGTGACCCAGAGGACTCCGGAGCGAATGCCTCAGCAAACCTACGCTGCATGGCCTCCCTGATCCTGCAAAGTCTGCGGAAGGATCCTCGTATTCTTCGGATCAAGGAGAGGGACCATTACTGGCTGGCCACTCTCCTTGATCCACGGTACAAGGGTAAGGTTGCGGACCTTATGTTACCGTCGCAGAGGGAGCAGAGGATGAGACAACTCCGGGAGGCCTTGCAGAAAGGTCTGTGCAACGCGTTCCCAGAGACTGGGAGGTTACAAACTCCTGGTCCAGGACAACGAGTTGCTGAGGCTTCGGCCAGTCAAAGAAGGAGCGGTGGGGAAGGTGGCCGTCTGACCGATGTGTTCAGACAATTCTTTAGTCCGCAGCCCCAAAGTATGATTGGTTCCAGCAACCATCGCCAGCGTCTGATAAACATGGTGCAGGAATATCTAGGGGCAAGGTCAGACTTGGACACCTTCCCCACCGAAAATCCTCTGGCTTACTGGGTCTTGAGGATGGATCACTGGCCAGAGCTTGCACAGTATGCAATTGAGCTACTGGCCTGTCCTGCATCCAGCGTTCTTTCGGAACGCACATTCAGTGCTGCTGGAGGATTTGTCACGGATCACAGGGTGCGCCTGTCCACCGACTCGGTTGATCGACTGACTTTCATCAAGATGAACCAGTCTTGGATCACCACCAGCTACCACACACCTGATGCTGATATAACAGACTAATTGATTTTAACATGTCACATCCCTTCAAGACTGATGCTGATGCTGAGTGTCTGTGCTGTTATGTTGACTGGCTATCCTCCTCCTCCGAGTCCTCAATGATACGATTGATGATGATAGCTTGGAAGATCATTTTTGTTTATGGGTGCCGCCACCAGTGGCTAAGGCCCAATTTTTCAGCCCCTGTTTTACAGGGGCGTGTAATTACAATTTTTTTAGCAATAATTTGCCATAGGGCTCATTGCTGTGCTCCAAGTACAGTATCTGTGAGGGCTTGGAGTGTTGTGGCACCAGTGCCTAAGGCCCAATTTTTCAGCCCCTGTTTAACAGGGGCGTGTCATTACAATTTTTGAAGCAATACTTTGCAACAGGGCTCATTGCTGTGCTCCAAGTACAGTATCTGTGAGGGGTTGTAGTGTTGTGCCACCAGTGCCTAAGGCCCAATTTTTCAGCCCCTGTTCAACAGGGGCATGTAATTACAATTCTTGATCTAATAATTCACAGCAGGGCCCATTCCTGCACCCACCAAGAGTAACTCTGAGGGCTTACAGTGTTGTGTCAACACCACCACCACCACCAAAGGCCCAATTTTTCAGCCCCTGTTCAACAGGGGCATGCAATTACAATTCTTGATCTAATAATTCACAGCAGGGCCCATTGCTGCACCCACCAAGAGTAACTGTCAGGGCTTACAGTGTTGTGGCACCAGCACCACCATCAAAGGCCCAATTTTTACTACCACTGTTCAACAATTATATGTAATTACAATTCCTGATATAATAGTTGACAGCAGGGCGTTCCAGCACCAACCAAGAGTAACTGTGAGTGCTTACAGTGTTGTGCCAACACCAACAACTAAGGGGCCTATTTCTGCAGAGTATCTACGGCAGGTCCCTACTTTCAAACATCCAACTTACAAACGACTCCTACTTGCAAACGCAAGAAGACAACAGGAAGTGAGAGGAAATCTACCCCTAGGAAGGAAAATTCTCTCCTGTAAGAATTAATATGGGAGAAAGGTGTCTCCTCTGTACTGATGCTTTATCAGCAATCCTTGTTTCAAGAAAAACACCACATTTCAAAAACAGTTGTCATTGGGACGGAAAGTGAGGTGAAATGTTCTGAACAGGGGCACAGACAGCAAAACAAATGTTACAGGGGTGATAACCCTTACCTATGTTTTCCAAAAAGTTTAAAAATAGATTTTTGGGCTGGAGCTACACTTAAACAATGTACCTGTTCAAAATTACAAACAGATTCTACATAAGAACAAACCTACAGTCCCTGTCTTGTATGCACCGCCTGTTCAGAGTATATAGGGCCTTTTTTATTTTATGTGCGGGGTTCCCCTTAATATCCATACAAGACCCAAAGGGGCTGGTAATGGGCTGGGGTAGGGGGGGGGGGGGGTCATGGGGTAGCTATGCCATTTTTCTTAAAGATTTTCATCCATATTACCGGGACCAGACATTACATTAAAGCCGCAAGCAGTTTTAAATGGGTTTTTTTTCCTTTAGAAGTGTCATTTTGTGCAGGGACAGTTCTAAACACGGGAAACACGTGGCACTTCACAGGCATACTTTAGACACCCCCCAGGTACGATATTTAAAGGAATATTTGACTTTTTTTTTTTCACTTTATGCATCATTAAAATGACTGCTCCCGAAAAACGACCGTTTTTAAAACTTCTTTTTGCATTGATACATGTCCCCTGGTGCAGAACCCGGGTTCCCAAACCCTTTTTAGGACAATAACATGCATAATAGTTGTTATAATTAGCACTTTAGAATTCGAACGTTCGCATCCATTGTATTTAATAGGGTTCTAATGTTCGTACGAACTTTCGGTCCGTTCGCGGGTTCTGGTGCGAACCGAACCCGGGGGTGTTCGGCTCATCACTAGTGGGCATTACCTAGGGTAGTCTGCATGAAAATTCAGCCTGCCTGAGAATATCCAATCCAAGCAGCCTGACATTCACTTATCAAGGCAGTTTGATACTTGCATTAACTCCTCCCAAGAGCCAGCACAATATCTGCATCAAAGTTTTTTGAGGTTTTTCAGAGGAGTACTTAGGCAGGGTACTGCAATGATTTTATGAAGCAACTGTATATGTCAGGTATTGTTTACGACAGCTACACAACAATATACTGAACAACAGTCAACTAAAATACAACAATGGGAGCTCTTTCCAGGCTCGCAGATTGATTTTAAGGCATTGGAACTCGATGGATCCCCCTACAGTAAAATAGTGGATATCTCAAATGGGGGACACCCTACGTCTTGAACGGTATATCTGGCAACACAGGGGCTGTTATGGGAAATTTGATAGATTGTGGGCCCCTTGGCTGGATACCCCTGGACTAGCCCCGAACGAACTTGTCTTAAATCGTTTATTGTTTGGATAAAATGTAAATTGATATTACTTCAACCTTACTTCAATGCCCTGTCCACCTATGCTTTTGGGGGTGGGCGGGGAAATCTTTTTGTTTCTCCAAACTCTCTGATATGTGTTAATCTGCGGAGATGGCTTCTGCTGCCTTGCATGTAGTCTGCTGAATTGGCAACATTTATTCTATTTGTATGTGGTACAATCTTTGGAATTGATGCTGTTATATTTCTCTGTGCAATAAAGTTTTCTTTATGAGAAAAAAAAAATACAACAATGGTGTCTATGTTCCCATTGTTTACAGGCAGCCTGAGTACTTGTTACCAAGGCATTCATTTGAGAAGCATCCTCAAACAAACTCAACAGTAACCTGATTTCTGTTTCTATCTAAATAGGTTGTTTTTAAAACCAACTACTAAACAGATTATTTCATGTACAGTATAGTCTGAGAAATAAAATCATAAAACAGGCATATCAAACGCAACGCAGGTGCGAGTCGCAATCCTGGAAGGACGTCATATGATGTTTTCCCAGAATACCAGGACTCCTGCCCGGCCACCATTTTGCTATAGGTCGGGTGGGAAGAAGTTAATATCGAATATACAGTGCAAAAATGATACTTCACAAATGATCCCATAGCATTTCAAACTGACGTCAAATGCAAGCTCATTGACATAGCCTAAAAGATCATCAAAACTAGTTCTTCGTATCAATCTGATGAGATCAAACATAGCTACATACAGTGTCGGCCCATACATTAGGGTGTGTGATTAGAGCCAGAGGCTCTAATAGGCTTCAAAAAAGGGTGGGCTCGGGGCACAGTGCCCCCACCCAGTTATGTGACAATAGCAAATCAATATTCGCTATTGCCACACTGATCCTCCTCCCGGCCAATCACCCATTTGGCTGAAAGGACAGACGATCCTATTGGACGCCTAGGAGGAGGATGGAGGAGCTGCACGGCGGAGGCTGCCGTGCTGCATAAGAAGGGAAGAGAACACAGGAGCCGGTGCCCACCGCCCATAGGAGCCCGCTGCCCGCAGGAGCCCGCGGCCCGTAGGAGCCCACCCGCATACCCACCCGCCCACAACCTACATGGGGTAAGTGCTACATATTACTTCCAAGGCTGGAGATGGAAAGGCTAAAAGTGGCGGTTTGCCTACTCTGCATCAGTACACCAGGAAATGATGGTTAAAAGACTTCTTGGGACTAACTAACTTAAGTTCAACTGCCAATGTCTGCCATTCTAAACTTTGGTCTTGAATATTATTTTTTTATATTCATAAACTGTCTTTGTTTTCTGCTTGATGTTCAATTTTAGGTGTAAAGATCCAGCACACCATTCCACCAGAAGAGATACACAAACTGTGAAGGCAGAGCAATATTCTGGAGAGTTTTTTTATAAACAAGAATATGTTAGCAACAGTCTGCAATGTGACACCTTGGTGACAATGTGCCACACCTGAGAGCCCCGATGCCCCAAGCTACAACCTGTGTTGACTATGCAGAAACTTGGTCCTGCTCATGTATTTAAGATGTAAACACTGAAGAAATGCTTTGATGATTTATTTTTATTTTTTTATTAATGTCATGCTTTTTTCAGCATTTTCTATATTGCTGTGTTTTCTTGCTATACTTTTTTTCACAAAGTTACAGCTAAATACTTCAGCATTGTGCCAACCACACTTCCAGAAGGTATTTACATCTTGCAGAACAGCCTGCAGTGTTTATCTAAACCATCTGGAAAATCCATTGAATTATACTTTATAACCTGCAATTTATTTTCCAAAACTTGTAATTTTCTTGAATACAGATGCAGTATATCATTTTTATACTAAGTATTATACCATCTCAGTTGCTGGTGTTTAACCCGGGATCAAGCTCTTTCTGCACATTTTAAAGAAAGTTTGTAGGTTAATATTGTGAGGTTAAGAAAAACCTAAATTAGTAGTTACAGTTGGGATCTTTGTGACAGATGATCCCAGGAAAATTTTCTTGAAACTAAAGAGGGCAAAATGCCTACAAACAAATATATGACTCCACAACTGTCTACATTCAGTCTGAGTTCACACTTTGTTCTGTGGGAACATGCATGTTGATGTCAGAGGTCAGAGGGGAATGGGCAGACTGGTTCGAGATGATAGAAAGGCACAAGTAACTCAACCTTTTGTTACAACCAAGGTATGCAGAATACATCTCTGAATGCACAACACATCGAACCTTGAAGCAGATGGGTTACAGCAGCAGAAGACCAGAGCGAGTGCCACTCCTGTCAGCTAAGAACAGGAAACTGAAGCTACAATTCGCATAGGCTTACAAAAATTGGACAATAGAAGATTGGAAAACGTTGCCTGGTCTGATGAGTCTCAATTTCAGCTGCGACATTAGGATGATAGGGTCAGAATTTGGCGTAAACAACATGAAAGCATGGATCCATCCTGCCATGTATCAATGGTTCAGGCCAGGGCTTTTTTTCAGTGGGAACGCGGGGGAACGCAGTTCCGGCACCTCCTGGACTGACTATGTAATGTCGAGGGGTACTGGGGTGTGCTGCAGGGTACTGATGCTCACTGCTGGCGGATCTATTCTAGCTGGAAGGGATCTATTTTTGCAGGGGGGTCTATTGTTGCTGGTGGGGGACCTATTGTTGCTGGGGGGTCAGTTGTTGCTGAATGAGATCTACTGTTGGGGAGGGGTCTATTGTTGATGACTGCCAGAGAGTCTATTAATTCTGTCTGTGCGAAGATCTGTTGATGCTGCCGGGAGTCTATTGTTGCTGGGGGGGGGGATTTTGTTGTGGGTGATACATTGTTAGGGGGATCTATTGCTGCTGGCTGAAGGGGAAACCAAATTCCATACAAATTACTTAGCACAACAAAATGATACTTGGTTCTGTATTGTCTAAATGGGGCGGTACTGGGAGGTGGGTAGGGGATGGAACCAAGGGACATTGCTTAAAGGTGGGTAGGGGCGGAGAAAACAAGTGACTCAGAAAAGGGGAGTTCATGTACCTATTGTCTGAGAAAAAAAGCCCTGGTTCAGGCTGGTGGTGTAATGATGTGGGGGATATTTTCTTGGCACACTTTGGGCCCCTTAGTATCAATTGAGCATCGTTTAAATACCACAGCCTACCTGAATATTGTTGCTGACCATGTCCAACCCTTTATGACTATAGTGTACCCATCTTCTGATGGGTCCTTCCAGCAGGATAATGCACCATGTCGCAAAGCTCAAATCATCTCAAACTGGTTTCTTGAACATGAAACCAGTTTGTATTCCAATGGCCTCCACAGTCACCATATCTCAATTTAATAGAGCACCTTTGGCATGTGATGGAATGGGAGATTTGCATCATGGATGTGCAGCCGACAAATCTGCAGCAACTGTGTATTGCTATCATGTCAATATGGACCAAAATCTCTGAGGAATGTTTTCAACACCTTGTTGAAGCTATGCCACGAAGAATAGAGGCAGTTCTGAAGGCAAAAGGGGGTCCAACACGGTACTAGCAAGGTGTACCTAATAAAGTGGCTGGTGAGTGTAGTTCCTTCATTATTTAATAATTGACAACCTTTACTCTTGAAAATATATTGTGAAAGCATCCTAACATCTTATTCTAATATCAGGCCACATGAGCCTGCTGGTCTGCATCCCATTCAAAAAGATGAATCTTAGGGGTGGGATCATTAGAGAGGTTTACGAAGAAACTGTGCTGGGCCCATGCAGGGAGAAGCTATAGGTTCATGCATTTGCTGCTCCTCCCAGTTGCACATACTCATCTTCCCTTCACTCCCTGCCAAAGGAGGCACATCCAGGTATAGGGGAGCATGTGACCCATTCCCCTCATTCTACGCGGTAGTGCTGGGGATTGGTGATTGGCCAGCACTGGTGCCTACTGACCAGTTGGCAAGCATTTCGGCATTAGGAGGGTGAGTATGTTCATGTGACAAGAATGGATCTGTAGATTTGTGCATTTATAAAGCACAGATTGCTCTGCACATCAGTCAGTAGACATAATATTCGTATTGTGCTGTCAGTAAGCCTCTAGAGAAGAATAGAAAGAAGGACAGGTGATCTTACATACTGTATGGGGTTTGACACCAGTACACTCTCCAAGACATGGTGGCCCAGAAGTGTTAAAATCACTAAATTTTATTGTGAGTAATCAATACAGCTTACAAGAACAGGGGTCAGATTTAGTAACCGATATATCAAAAATGTCAGCTGTAATAATGTAAAAAGGCAGGGTACATTAATTAGGGATACCAATTGTGACATATATATTATAAAGAGCCTTGACATCCACTTTAAGTCCACCGGCCATTTAAATAGCCATATAAAATAAACCAATCACAATTTCAAAATGAAACGTTATTTTTTGGGGAAAAATTCCAGTCCCTATTGTGTTGATATCATTGACGAAAATATATAATAAATAATCCACTGAAGATCTCAGCATATAGGTTATAGAGTCCATTCCTCCTTTAGGCAAAAGATTCCAACAGCTATGCAAACGCGAGACTTTGGATTTTTACTCTCAACACTCTCATTCCAAAAGGTTTGAATGAGGAATTGGAGGTTCATACAGTATGCACTGGTACTACTCTTTTGGCTCTCATTTGTTCTCTGACCTTCTACTCCCTTGCTTAGCATCCTTCATGTGAGCCACAATGATCTGAGATCCATGAGAATATTTTGTTGTGTTGTCGTCTGGCATTTGCTTTTAGATCTCCCATGGGCTTATCTAATTAGGTGTAACAATACCTACAAACATCTTCCCCACTGCTTACGTTTATCTTCCCCATTACAATTGTTTCAGGTTGTCTCAGATATACTGAGTTTTAGTTGTGTTTTGTACTCTGTCTGTTTTTGTGTTTTTTAATTGTGTGCTTTTTTAACTGCCATTCACTGATCCCCCTCCCCTGCCAGTTGATTGGCCCATTTTATTCTGTCATAATCAATTCACTCTCCCACCTGCATTACCAGTTTCCAGCCACTGGTATAAAAGACATCCCGTCCCATAATACTTGAAAAAGGAGACAGGTCCTCTGAAACGCATTGTACATGCCCCCTTTTTCCCCTCGATGGTTGCTACTTTGATCCAGTTAGACTGCAGTAGCTCTCTGCCCCTTCTGGCAGTCCTGGAGTCCGTGCATGACAGCTGTTTGTGCTGGCCGGCTGTGTTGTTCTTCACCATCTTCACAGTTTTGCAGCCTTTTCTTACCTATGTGTAAGTGTGTTTTTATTAAATGATATATGCTCATATTGATGTTTTCTACATGTTATTGAGGATTCCCAGACCTGATGAGCCCTGCTGCACCACAATCTAAGCTATCATCCATCCATCACCACTCAGGCCGGGTTCACACCGCCGCCGCATGCGGTTCACAGCAGTGGTCCGGTGTGTGCTGGTTCACCGGTTCAGCTCCAATTTCAGCCCAAATTTTGAGCTGAAATCGAACCTAAAATGCACCAAAAAAGGCACGCGTTTTTCCGGACCTGCTGCGGAGATATGTGAACTGGCTTCATAGAGAGACAGTCACATTCTCCTGCTATGCAAATTGAATGCAGAGAAATGCGCATTCAATTCGCATAGGTGTGAACCAGGCCTCACATCCTCTCCTGTGATACATCCCACGTTGACTTTCACTATGGCTGCTGATTAATGTATTCCACCCTGATCCATCCCACTGGAACCAAGACTCTATAGGAGTACTGGACTTGGAGCCTCTCTGTTACATCGTAAAGTTCCCTTCTGACCGTGGATCCTTATTCCCGGATTTAAGGTTTGATGAGCCTGAACTTAGAGTGCAATTACTTCTTGTTAGCATTACAGCCAATAGGGTTTAGTTATTTTTTTTTTTTTTTATATATATTTTAAAGTTGCACTTAAAGTAGTTGTAAATCCCTACAACACACTTTTTGCTACAGGTAAGCCTATAATAAGGCTTACCTGTTGCTACCCTGGATATCTCCTAAACCTGAACGGTTTAGGAGCTATCCCCTGTATTTGCATGTGCCAATGTAATCGGCACATACGTACGTGCTGTTGCTTTCAGTGACTGTGCCATTACTGGCGGGTCCCACACGCATGCGCAGGAGTGACGTCATCGCGGCTCCGGCCAATCACAGCATCGTAGCCGCGATACCCAGAAGTAACTCCAGGACGACATGTCGCCGGCCGGTGCTGTGTCGGGCACCGCAGCGGGGGCTTCAATCCCAGGTAAGTATTACATAATGAGCTAGTATGCTATGCCTTTGTGTTGCAGGTGCTAGCTTTTTTTTTTCAAAAGTTGGTTTACAACCACTTTAAGTTGCACAAAGCATTATTTTTGTTTGTTTATGAAATATACATGAAATATATATTACAGCTAAATCTATGCATGTAGTGTATGTTCAAACCTTAAGTCTGTGTTCACACCTATGCGAATTGGATGTGGGTTTCCCCGCATCCAATTTGCATAGCAGGAGAATGTGACCGGCTCTCTATGGAGCTGGTTTACATATCTCTGGGGCGGCTGCGGAGCGCACTGCACAGAAACGCTGTGCGTCCTTGGCTCAGTTTCAGGGCCGAATTCAGGTAAAGATTCGCCCCTGTTTTGTCCCTGAAATGGAGAACAGGGACGCACAGCCTTCCTTCCTGTGCGATTCGCGGCCGAGTCTTATACCATAAATAACAACATGTTATTAGATTTTTACACCAGGAGTGTATGATGAGTTTGGCAATTCTAAAGAAATGCTTAAAAAATGCATTACAATTTAACTAAATCCATTCGATTTTAGTTGACAAAAATGTACTGGAGATTTTAGTTGACTAAAATATGACTAAAACTAAAACAATTCAGATGACTAAAATTAAAATGGCATTTTAGTCAAAAGACTATGACTAAAGGTTAATTGAAATGTGACGTCAAAATTAACACTGGTCCCTATGGACTCAATTCATCAAGCTACAATATGTGACAACCCCTGAAAAAAGTGGTATAATGAATGAATAATATTATTAACACTTTTACAAATTACCACTTGTTCCAATGTTGGAAAGAATAAATGTGTTACTAAAGCAACACCCAAAAGTACAGGGCATGCTATATAGTCTGGCTATGTAATATTTTATCCAGGTAGCAACATCATTTAGCAATTTGCATTTGGTGTCAGACGTGCTAGTGTTTCTCAAATGCCAGGTCTGCTGACACAAGACCAGTAGTGACCGGTTCTCTTTAATCCCCTCTACTCAATTGTGATTAAATCCAGCTCAGCTTCTCTTTTTCCAATTACGAGGATCCTTGGTATGAATTAACTTTGTTGTCCTTCAGATGTCCTCCTTTTAGGTCTGATTTTTTTGCTGTAGCCTCTCAGAAGGGATGCTGACTGAACTGCCTCGCCAATAGATGGAGAGAAGACTTATATACAAAGGTGAATTCATTATAATTTGGGTCCTGAGCTGGTTTTAATTCATGGGCCCCCACTAGTTTAATTGGATCACGCATAAGGATCAGTGTACACAGCTGTGTGTTTTCCTTCTGAAACTTTTCTGCAGGATTTGGAATGCAGTGTTTGAATTTGAACTGGATCTTGCACAGCGGTACATGATTACGCTTTACAAACCACTCATATGATAGTAGCGGATAATATGGAAGCAATGCTTCCAGGTGCAGGGGGTGTATCTTCTACTTATTGGGATCGCCTAATAATTTACAAAGACTGTCATTGCTGATCATCCTCTAAATATTTGCACATCTGAAATTGACTTACCAGTACTATGAAAAACGCTGAAGAAAATACATTTTTAACATCCTCCTTGCCCCCCCCTCCTAGAAGCCGGGCCTCCTGGCAGCTGCCCTAATTGTATTCTACCACTGCTTTTATTTTTGTATATGTAGCGCCCACCCCAAAAGGTTGGGACGCTATTTAAATTTAGAGGGATGTCTGAGCCAGTAGTTGGGCTCAGACTGTTGAATTGCGTTTAATTTTACCTCTGCTCTAGCTGTGGTTTGCCCGTTAGTATTTTTCCCTTATTGCCTGTAGGTGGCGCAGGGGTGAGGCCTCCCTCACCCCTGCGGTTCAGCCCGTGCGCACTGCAGATGCGACAGCAAGGGAGTCTGTCGCCACCACCACGGAGCCACCAGCGGACATCGCAGCGGACGCTGCCACCGCCACTACCTGTGTCTCCACCCCACCCGCAAAACGGAAGGTGGGCTATGTTAAGGCCTCCCGCGGCCACGGTCGAGGCCTACCCCAGCGCCTGCTGGAACCGGACCTCGAGAGCGGTGAAGTCCCTGGGAAGTCCACAACAGGAACCGGTAAGGAAGCTGGGGATAAAGTGACTGTTATGGCCTGTAATTACCTACCCGCCGAGGAGTTGGATTCCTCGGAATTGGAATCCTCTTCAGATGTTGGGGATGACAAGCTGATTGAGGCTGTATTTTTGGAAAAGGGATGGGACAATCGAAAACGTATTACCCCACTCCGCAGCCTCCAAGAGGGTTCACCCATGAGTTCTGGGGACACTACACCCCGGGTGGAAACCCCTACCCCTGTTGTAAAAAAGAAGACTGTACCCAATGACAGGCCCTGGCCTCAATTTGCCATGTCTTTGGTCCAGAGGTCGCCGGACTCGTATGTGCTGCCTGGGACGGGAAACCCTGGGTCTCTACCTAACCTCGCCTGCCTACAGCGGATCTTAATAAAGCAGGTAGCTACCAAGTACGGCTTGGAGTTCCCCTATGTGCCCAAGGAACTTATGCTAGAGATTGAAGCTCGCCACGAGCAATGGTACAGGAACGCCATCTGGGACTACCTTAAAGTACCCAAGCCGTTCAGGAACTTTGAACACTCGGTTACCATGTGGCCGATCGGTTCAGGGGGTGCCGTTTGGACTAGAGCTATGGCCGGCACTATCACGCCGATCGGGTTGTCCTCCGCTGTCCAGGAAAGGAGGATGCAGTGTACTTTATAACCACCCTGAACAAACAGTGGAAATCTGTAACTCTACCTGATCCAAGTTTCTACCTATGACATTTTAAAATGGAAACTTGACTTTGGTTTTCTGCCTCCTGTTTCCTATAAGGGAAAATGCTTTGAAAAAAAAAAAAGAAAAGGACAGAGAACGTGTTTGATATCTCTGAAGAACAGTCTTTTCCTTCCTCTAACTGAACTTTGGGGGTTTAGCCAGATAGAGTAGGGCTGCCGAAAGGCACCGTGTTCAACATTGATTCTTTGTATGTTTATAATTCAACCCCTGCTTAAAGAAAAAAAGACATTTTGATGCCTCTAACACTAGGTGGCAGTGGTTTGCTGAATTAGGGAAAGACTCTTATTGCTATCACAGTGATTAAAACTTAAAGAAGGAAAACTGCATTCTCACGGGGATACAGTTTGACTTCTGTGTACAGATATCTGATAGTTTAGGATTATGTGGTTGCTATGTATGTTTTTTTGTCTTCTCTTAGGTACCGGATCTGCTGTCGAGACCATCGGAGAATGGGGTGGGATTAGACAGTTAGTGATGGGTGGTAGTGTATATATATAATGTGTAATATATCTAGATGTCATATGTGGAGAGTTATACCATTCCCTTATTGTATACCGTGTATTTTTATTTCCTCTTCTTTTCCCCTTCCCAGTTTTTTTGGTTCAGGCACCAAAACCTCAGGCTACCCCTGTACAGCAGATCCCCAGCTTATTAGTACCCCATACAGCAGATCCCCAGCTTATTAGTACCCCATACAGCAGATCCCCAGCTTATTAGTACTCTGTTCAGCAGATCCCTAGCTTATTAGTACCCTCTTTCAGCAGATGCCTTGCTCAGCAGTACCCCTAGCTCTGCTGATGCTCCACTCAGTAGTACCCCCAGCTTTGCTGATCCCCGCGCAGTAGTAACCCCCAACTCTGCTGATCCTCCACTCAGTAGTATAATCCCAGCTGTGTTGATCCTCTGGTTTTCTGCTTCTCCTCTCGCTTTGGTCGCCACTCACCTCCTGCTGTATTACTACCATGTATGACATTTGCTAGTTTCTCCTGTTCCAGTCCCCCATCTCTGCTGATCCTCTGCCACTCAATCCTCACTCTCCAGTCCCGTTCACCTTCCGCTATAGCATTCCCATTTTGCACATCAAGTGTGCCGTCAGTTAGTTGCTCCACTCACCTTTTAGCTGCTCCTCGCTGCACATCAGATGCGACACCTGCTCCAGACACTCCCAGAATATATACACATGAACTGGAAGTGGCTGCCGATGACGTCTTTCTGGTTCGCTTGTTCGTTTCCCAGTGCATCCTGGGATGTCTCATGCCTGAAATACCTCTAAAACAAAGCAAAGCTAACTCTGAATAAAAGCCTCTCAAAAGCTGTAGGTGCTGTTAGCGAGCTTTGTCATAGGCCTCGTACACACGGCCGAGATTCTCATCAGGAAAAAAACTTTGTTTTTCCTGACGAGAATCGTGACAAGAAACTTGTCCCGGCCGAGTGTACACACGTACGATTCAAAAGAACCGCCGTTCTTTTGAATGGCACGAACGCGGTGACGTCATCGACTATGACGAGCGTGCACTCGTCACATTCGATGCTGTCGCCGCCATCTTGCTACACCCTATGCCTATGCCTAGGAAGCTACCCCGCATGCGTCAAAGTCATTTCGAGCATGCGCGGGTTTCCACGGTGACAGATAAGTGTACACACGCTCGGGTTTCTCGTCAAGAAACAGGCCGACGAGATTCTCGACGAGAAAAAAGACTGCAGGTCGTCTTTTTTCTCGTTGGGGAATCTGGGCAGTTTTCTTGACGAGAAAACTGAAACCCGCGTACACACAGCCGGTTTTCTCGGCAAGAAAGCTCTCCCGGCAGTTTTCTTGTCGTTTTTTAAAGAGAAAACCGGTCGTGTGTAGGCGGCCATAGACTTCTATGGAGGCTTTGGAGACACTTTCAAGCACCGAAAAATCTACAAGAGCTGTGATTTATGAAGCAAAGCAAGTATAATGTGTGAACAGTAGTATAAATGGTTACATTTTATTTAGTGACAGGGGCTTTGATTGGCATTGAGTGCTTTAAAAAAAAGTGTGTCCAATGCCCCCATTCTATGTTTACTCTCATTTTCCTGATCTGCATGTTTGTTCTGGGTCAGAGTCTCAGCAATTACTGAACTCAGAGACAGACAGATAACTAGGATTTTCAGAAGGAGTGCAGTAATAGCATCCTCCATGTTTCTCTTAGTACAGGTTTGATTCCATAATAATAGGATTTTTATAACAGCTTACCTGTAAAATCCTTTTCTTGGAGTACATCACGGGACACAGAGCGACATAGTCATTACTAATGGGTTATATAGATACCGTCAGGTGCTGGCACTGGCAACTTCCAAAACCGGAAGTACCCTCCCCTATATAAGCCCCTCCCATCCGGGAGCACCTCAGTTTTGTAGCAAAGCAATAAGTGTCCCTAAAGAGGGGCGGGAGCTCTGTGTCCCGTGATGTACTCCAAGAAAAGGATTTTACAGGTAAGCTGTTATAAAAATCCTATTTTCTTTCTCGTACATCACGGGACACAGAGCGACATAGTCATTACTAATGGGATGTCCTAAAGCAATGCCAAATGAGGGGGGGGATACACCATATATAAGCTGAGCGCTATCAGACATGAGGATCTTTTGCGGCCTGCAACACACTGCGCCCAAAGGCGACATCCTCCTGACTTCTAACGTCCACCTGGTAGGACCTAGTAAACGTGTGTACCGAAGACCATGTTGCGGCCTTACAGATTTGAGCCAGGGAGGCCTGGTGATGCACTGCCCATGAAGTTCCAACTGCTCTCGTGGAGTGCGCTCTAACTTTGAACGGAGGCGGTCTCCTTCTCAAGCCATAAGCTTGCATAATGACCTGTCGAATCCACCTGGCTAAAGTAGACTTTGACGCTGCCTGACCCTTTCTGGGGCCTTCCGGCAGAATAAACAAAGTATCCGTTCTGCGAATCTGAGCAGTGGCTTTTAGATAAGCTTTAACTGCTCTTACTACATCCAAAGAATGCAATAACTTTTCCTCTACCGAAGTAGGTTTGGGGAAAAAAGAAGGAAGAACCACATCTTGGTTCAAATGAAACCTCGATACCACCTTAGGAAGAAAGGCTGGATGAGGACGTAACACTACTCTGTCCTTATGGATAACCAGATATGGCTCCTTACAGGACATAGCTGCTAATTCCGATACTCTTTTAGCCGAACAAATGGCTACTAGAAAAATCAATTTCCTGGTGAGAAGCACCAAGGAAATATGCTGTAATGGTTCAAATGGTTGTTTCTGTAGAACCGACAGAACCAAGTTTAGATCCCATGGACATATGGGAATATTAACCGGAGGCCTAATACGCATCACTCCTTGTATAAAGGCTTTGACTAGTGAATGCGAAGCCAAGGGCCTTTGAAAAAATATTGACAAGGCCGAAATCTGACCCTTGATAGTACTCAAGGCAAGCTTCCTATCTACAGCCCACTGTAGGAAGTCCAGAATCCTACCTATTACGTACTTATGTGGATGCCATTTCTTGGCCTCACACCACGCGATGTACGCCTACCAGATTCTATAGTAGATCTGCCTGGATACCGGCTTCCTGGCATTGATCATGGTAGATACCACAGCATTAGAGAGCCCTCTCTTTTTTAGAATGTGGGCTTCAATAGCCAGGCCGTCAAACCTAGGGCTGGTAAGGAAGGGTGGTATATCGGTCCTTGCGAAAGCCGGACGACGTGGGAGAGTCCAAGGACTCCCCACTGAAATTTTACAATCTCCGCGTACCACGCTCTTCGGGGCCACGCTGGAGCCACCGGAATCACTGGTTTCTTTTCTACCCTGATTCTGCGGAGTAATCGAGGTAACCATTGTGGCGGTGTGAATGCATATATCAGCTTGAACTGATCCCCAGGGAACACTAGGGCATCCGAGCCGCAAGCTAGGGGATCCCTTGTCCGAGAGACAAACCTATCCCCCTTTGCGTTGAATCTGGATGCTAGAAGATCTACATCCGATGTTCCCCACCGCTGACATATTGTCCAGAAAACCTCGGGGTGAAGGGACCCTTCCTCTGGGCCTAATTGCTGGCGACTTAGAAAGTCCGCCTTCCAATTCTCCACTCCTGGAATGAATACCGCAGATATGGCTGGGACATATTTTTCCTGCCCATTTCAGGATGTAATTTACTTCCCTCTGGGCTGCACGACTCCTGGTGCCCCCCTGATGATTGATATATGCCACTGCTGTGGCATTGTCTGATTGAATTCTGACAGGGGACCCTTGGAGTTTGGATGTCCATGCTACTAGGGCATACCGGGCTGCTCGTATCTCTAAGAGATTGATGGGCAGGGCCTTTTCTGCATCCGACCATCTGCCCTGGAGAGACTATTGCTCCAGTACTGCTCCCCAGCCTATAAGGCTGGCATCTGTAGTGACCACCTTCCAAGAAATCGGACTGAAGGATTTCCTTTTTTCCAGATTCTGGGGAACCCACCACCAACGGAGGCTCTTGCGAACGGAAGGGGACAAGGACATTGTAAGTCTAGGGCCTGAACTTTTTTGTTCCAGGCTGACAGTATGGCCCCTTGCAAATTCCTTGAATGGAATTGACCGTAGGGTACTGCTTCGAATGATGCCACCATTTTTCCCAGCAGCCTCATATACAGGCGTATGGACGGCTGTCTTTTTTGTACCCACTAAGTGGATCAAATCTTTCAAAGACAACACCTTTCCTCGAGGCAAGAATATTTTTCTCTGGCCTGAATCCAACCTTAGCCCCAAGTATTCCAGACTTTTGACTGGTTTTTAGGGCTGACTTGTCTCGGTTGATAATCCAACCGTGAGATTCCAGATACTTGATCGTCTTGTGAACGACCACGTCTAGTTTTTTCACTGAGTGGTCTATCAGCAACAAGTCATCCAGATATGCCATTATCATTACACCTTGTGTTCTTAGATTGGCCAATAAAGGGCCAGAATTTTTGTAAACACTCGTGGTGCTGTGGCCAAACCGAAGGGTAAGGCTCTGAACTGAAAATGGCGCCCTTCTACTGCAAAGCGTAGAAATTTTTGGTGGACTGGAAAGATGGGAATGTGCAAATAAGCATCTTTGATGTCGATCGTGGCTAACCAATCCTCCCCTTGTAGGGCAGTGGCCACCGATCGGATCGACTCCATCGGAAAGTCCTGATATACAGGAATTTGTATAGCCCTTTTAGAATTAATATGGGCCTCCCGACCGCGTTTGCTTCGGGACTGTAAAGAGGTTTGAGTAAAACTCGAACCCTCATTCTTCCAGGGGAACCTCCATAATTACTCCTTGGAGCAATAGTTGTTCTAGTGCCAACAGGAGGGACTCTCTCTTCCGGGGATCCCTTGGCACGTTTGACCTCAAAAATGGGAAGGAGGAGAGTCTTTTAACTCCAAACTGTATCCCAAACCTACTGCGGAGAGCACCTATCTGTCTTGATCGTGTCCCGCCAGGTCTCTTGCGAACAACTGGAGTCCTCCCCCCACCCGACTGAGTGGGGGCTTCAATGAATTTAACTTTGGGGGAGGTTTTGTACCTCCCCTGACCCAGGGTTTCTCATTACCCTGCTACTGTCCCTGTTTTTTACCCCCGGGATTTGACCGAGGAGGCCGTCGGAACTGTTACACAGCCGATGCCCCAGGGACTGGAGAAGCAGGCCTCTTAAAGAGGGACCTCTAACTCTGCTTTTAACCGGTAAGAGCGTATTTTTACCGCTGGAAATTTTCTGGATATATTTGTCCAGGTTTTCCCTGAATAAGCGTTCACCATGAAATGGGACGCTAACCAGCCATTCTTTACAGGGAGCTTCAGCAGACCAGTTTTTGAGCCATAGGAGCCTACGCATATGTACTATAGACAGCGTAAGGCGGGAGGCCTGATGGACTGAATCCTCTATGGCGTCAACCGCAAAGCCTAAGGCTCTAGGTAGATCAGCTAGGGCAAAGCCTGCTGATCTGTCAAGTCCCTCAAGACCTGTTTCAACTGATCCTTCACTGCTTAGCAGACCCCAATAGCTGCTACTGCTGGTTGTATCACCAAGCAGATTTTCATAAGGACTCCAATCTTTTATCTATTGGGTTCTTGAACATTTGGACATTATCCACTGGACATGTCAGTGATTTATACATACAAGAGATGGCTGCGTCCACTGTAGGGACCTTCCATTTTTTTTTTTTTTTTTTTTTTGATGAACTTATCCTCCATGGGATAGACCACCGGAAATCTCTTGGGGGAATAAATATTTTCTCAGGACGTTCCCAATCCTGGTAAATGAGCCCTTTCAGTAAAGGGTGAAGTGGAAAAGAACAAACAGTCTGGGGGCTTCTAGCGACCCCAACGAGGATACAGTAGTGGTTGATGGTTCCGCAAGGTGCATTTTTAAATGCTGATCGGACCATGTTAGTCAGAGACTGAACCCATAATCTTTCAGCTTAAGATGCTGAGAAAAGGTTCCCCCACTGTTGATTCCTCTATAACAGAATCAACCTCATCCTGATCCCCTTCAGGCAGGTCGATCCCTGTATGGGACTGTTGCTCTGCTAACAGGCACTCTGAAGGAGGAGACGGAGATCGGGCGTGCTTTCCCTGACAGGGAGGCAGCGATAAATGTTGACAATCTCTCTCTAATCCTCCCAGAGCTGAGGAAAAAACCTCCTCTGTTACATACACAGGAGCAGGTGAACTGAGGACAGCCACAGTACCAAGTACCCTGCGGGGTCTCTACGGTCACTTACCTCTGAACTTCAGGGGAGACTGGTGCAGCAGGAGTATGCCCAAGATCCTCCGAGCCCGATGAGACCCCCTTCGCTTCCTGGAAGATTCAGTTCCGGAGCTTCTGGACGGCATATTCCTAAGCCTAAAGCTGAGGTATTCCAGCCGTAATACACCACTTTTACTGAGAATAGTCTAGCACAATTGCTGCTATATCACAGTTGGTGTCTACTAATGTGCCTTTCTAGGGGATGCCTGTATCAACCGCTTGCTGTATGCCTTTAAATGTTGCCAGCTCTGTCTCTGTACTTCATAGCCAGCTCACTACAATATTGTGGTTTTTTTAAACTGCTGGGACGCCCGCACATGCGCAGAAGCGCTGCGGCGCGCACAGAGCGTCATCCCCCAGGCTCCGCCCCCTTTCCCGGCTCACCTCTATATATAGAGGCGCGTGCACGCGCACGCGCGCGGGCACGTGCGCCTTCGGCGCTAATTTCAAATATGGTAACAAGGGACAGGAGCCAGGGCCCCTCTTTGCCGCAGGCCGGGGGATGGACGAGCACTGCAACATGGCAGAGGAAGCAGTTTCCTATAAGAGAACTCACCATCTGCCTGGACTTTGCTCTGCTGAGAAGAAGCTAGTCCACATGACAAGAAAACATTCCACAGCGGCCTCTAGTGGACAAACACAGGTACCGCAGTCTAATATATTAAATATATATAAAAAAATTTTTTTTTTTTTTTTTTTTCTTGACCACCATTAAAAATTATTACATTTTTTTAGTAGTTACAGGCATGCACAGAATTTTGCGGGAATACCATTAGGTAACAGACAGAAAGACAAATTAGGCTTGGGGGTCCCCCAATAGAACCAAGTTCCTGGTGGCCCCCACTTACCTGTTCCCCGCCGCAGGACTTTGTTTGGTCCACAAAAGCCCAAACTTCACCTATCACGGCAGGCATTGTAATCAAACCTTCAGGGACCGGGTTCCCAAGGATTCCACTCCCCTGGACCTGTATAGCACCCTGCACAGAAAACATCTTGGTCGTGGGTATGACCAGAGCTCTGGATCCCAGGGTCCAGCTCTCCTAAGAGAAGAATTACAGGCAAAACCTTGCTCTTCTCTGCAAGGCCCGGGTACCGACCGTTTAGCTATGAAGCTTTTTTGGTCGGATCCGGAATAGCTTACTGAGGCCCAAAAGAACCTGTACGCAAGCTCAGTGAAAAACACATGTTTCTTCTTGGCCAACACCTTAGACACTGGCAAAAAACTGAGGTGCTCCCGGATGGGAGGGGCTTATATAGGGGAGGGTACTTCCGGTTTTGGAAGTTGCCAGTGCCAGCACCTGACGGTATCTATATAACCCATTAGTAATGACTATGTCGCTCTGTGTCCCGTGATGTACGAGAAAGAAATAATTATCATTCATTACGATGAGACATGGACAACAATTTACTGAAAAGCACAGTACATCAGATTCCATATGTCATTTTTTTTAAATATAGTTTGGAAATATAAGGAAGGATTTGATTGGTTCTTGCAAACAACACCTATTTCAGACTCTTTTAATACGTGGATACTATTATTTTTATCCTCAGAGTTCTAAAACTCATAGCTCCTTAGCCGATTACAATACAATAATATGCAATGAGGCAGTTCAGAATCAGACCTGCCCTAACACTTCAGCATATTCAAATACTTTCCGTAACAAAAAGCTCTATTAAAGCCAATTGGACTATTATTTATTTGTGTTACACTTCAGACCCCTGTGGGTTTCAAAGAGATTTCTTACATTCAACTACTCTAGAAAACAATGCCAGGTTTCCTTCTTGGTATAGGCACGGTTCTTTTGCGAAATGCAGAAAGAAAAGGAGTAATGGCCCCAAACACGGCAGGAATGTTACACGCTGCCAAGAACTGAATTGAAATAAGGTTCCGTTTACAGAACATATGAAAATTATATTCATGGAACCTAAACAGCTTAGAAAAAAAAAAAAAATAGTTACTATTCTTTTACAATTACAGTAATTTTCTTGGTTTGGGGTTGGAGTGATTTCACTTTATCTTTATGGACACTGTCTTCTTTTTTATATTATAAAGCTAGACTAAAAAGCAAATGTCTTGCAGAGATACTGTTTACAGAGAGAAAAGATCATTAATGATAACAGGCGCTGTGATTTGATATATTGAAATGGCAGTACACTATGTGTTTGTTTATTGTGTTATTATGTAGAGTCTCTCTGTAGCATATTTCATATTAGTGCTTTCAAATTGCAGATATTGAGTCACTTATGCCGCGTACACACGATCGTTTTTAATGATGAGAAAAATTAAGTTTTTTAAAATGGTCATTAAAAATGATCGTGTGTGGGCTTTCCAGCATTTTTCCCGACGAGAAAAACGCAGAGAATCACGAGGAGAAAAATTGGAACATGCTCTAATTTTTCACGTCGTTTTTTACATCGTCGTTTTTCTCGTCATGAAAAACGGCCGTGTGTGGGCTTTAACGACGTGAAAAAAAATGCACATGCTCAGAATCAAGTATGAGACTGGATCGCTCGTTCTGGTAAAATTGCGTTCGTAATGGAGATAGCTCATTCGTCACGCTGTAACGGACTGAAAAGCACGAGGCTGAAAAGCGCGAATCGTCTCTCAACAAACTTTACTAACATGAAGGGTGGCGCCATCCGAATGGAACTTCCCCTTTATAGTGCCGTCGTACGTGTTGTACGTCACCGCGCTTTATTCTAACATTTTTTTCTACGATAGTGTGTAGGCAAGGCAGGCTTGAGAGGAAACACGAACAATCACGTCGAGAAAAATGCAGTTTTTTTTAATGACATTAAAAACGATCGTGTGTACGCGGCATAAGTTTAACTTGGCAGGGGTTTCAAGCTGGCAACTCATGCTACAATTTGGACAGCTTATTCGATTTTATTCGATCTTTAAGGCTTCTTTCACATTGGCAGCGAGGGGTGGTAAAATCAGGCAGATGAGCCTTATTTTTACCACTTCTGACTGTCTGCTACAATACAGGTGGGGGGCTGTATACACGCTGCATCAAATTTAAAGTGGCTTGTTGAGTTAACAGGTGGCACCACCTATTAACCTTGCTTGTTGAAGTGAATAGGACAACACTGCTACTGCAAACCATTCGCACATTTATTCCATTATAAATCACTGTATGCCAAAAAAGTAAAAGTGAAAAAAACAGGCATTCAGGAGGTGGTAGGATCACCTCCTAACATCTGACAGTGGCTGCTTTGCCACCTTCTAAATAGCTATGCACCGCAAATCTTTTCTGATGCAGCCCAAGTGTGAACTTATTCCAAGAGTGACAAAGCACGCAGAGTGCAGATGTGCTGCTGTTATATGCCAGCCAAGTGTCATGTTGATTTTTCCAGACTGTCATTTACAGGGAGTCATCAGACCATGTAGGGCCCTAAGGATTTTATACCAGTGATGACTAATCTTCATTTGGAACCAGTCTGCCCATAAGTCTGCCCAATAATGATGTATTCTTTTTGGTAGATGCTATAGAGTTAAAGGGGTTGTAAAGGTTCGTTTTTTATTTTCTAAATAGGTTCCTTTAAGCTAGTGCATTGTTGGTTCACTTACCTTTTCCTTTGATTTACCTTCTAAATGTTTGTTTTCTTTGTCTGAATTTCTTACTTCCTGTTTCTCCTCAGTAAACTTCACACCATCATCCGAGCGGTGTTTAGTCAGCCAGAACAGCTTACTGAACAGCTTACTGAGGAGGAACAGGAAGTGAGAAATTCAAACAAAGAAAACAAAGAAAAAAAATATTTAAAAGGGAAATCTAAGGAAAAGGTAAGTGAACCAACAATGCACTAGCTTAAAGGAACCTATTTAGAAAATAAAAAACGAACCTTTACAACCCCTTTAAATCGGCAGACAATTTCTTCGTTTTCTTGGAGACTTTATTCATGAGATTTTTATGCTCAAATTCCTGGGTCCGCACACATGTCTAAGAATCTCTGTGTTAGTTCCAGATCTCATTTACAATCTAATGCCCTGTACACACGATCGGATTTCCGATTGGAATAAAATCCGATGGAATTTTCCGTCGGAATTCCGATGAAGCTGACTTTCATCAGTCTTGCCTACATATCATCAGACAAAATTCCGACCGTCCAAAATTCCGTGACGTACAACACGAACGACGGCACTATAAATGGGAAGTTCAAATCCAGTGGCGCCACCCTTTGGGCTGCTTTTGCTGATTTCGCGTTACCGCGTGTTAGTAAAAGTTTGGTGTTAGCCGATTCGCGCTTTTCAGTCTCCGTGCTTTTCAGTCCGTTACAGCATGACGAATGGGCTATCTCCATTACGAACGCTAGTTTTACCAGAACGAGCGCTCTCGTCTTGTAATTTAGTCTGAGCATGCGTGGATTTTTCTCCGATGGAGTTCCACACAGACGATCGGAATTTCCTATCAGTTTTTTTTCCATAGGAAAAATTTAAAACATGTTCTATTTTTTAACACCGATGGAAAAAAGTCAGATGGGGCCCACACACGATAGTTTTTTCAGATGAAAAAAGTCCATCTGACTTTTTTCATCGGAAAAAACTACCGTGTGTACAGGGCATAACTGACTTTTTGACAGACATTTATTATGAAACTTTGTAAGGATAAAGAGAAAGCTGGTGATAATTAAATCCATTTGGGTCTATCACAGACATTAATGAATCCTTTGTATTACCAGTAGATGTAGTTGATGAATCCTTTGTATTACCAGTAGATGTACTTGATGAATCCTTTGTATTACCAGTAGATGTACTTGATAAATCCTTTGTATTACCAGTAGATGTGCTTGGAGCCTACAGTGTGCCCAATCCCTGGCATGACTTCCTGCAAGGAATGTTGAAATAAGCTTAGCACAATGGTTTGTCTTACCTATGAGCAGGCAAGTTTAATACAGATGGAGACAAGCTTTGTAAAAAAAACGAATTAGTCAGAATGTTAGGTTTGTGGTAAACCAATCAAAATCCAAACTATAGCCAAAAGTAGAATAATGATCAGGATTACCAGATAAGAAACCATAGCTGACTGGAAATAGGAATGATCTTTTTGTTGAGGCACTGATGTACTGCCCTGAGCCAAATATATACTAGCTTACTGGAGATGTCATAGCCAAGCTGACAGTTTAGCTGCATGTGCCTACACATTTCATCCAATAGAAGGCACCAATTAGTTCCTAGGTTTGGTGAACTGAGCTAGAGAGAATGTTGTAGGGGGAGGTGGATGGAAGAGCAGTGGACCACATCTCCAAAGAGGATAAGTGGGAGCTAACAGCTTGGAACCACAGCCTACCTAGGCCGCAGTGATGGCGAACCTTGGCACCCCAGATGTTTTGGAACTACATTTCCCATGATGCTCAACTACACTGCAGAGTGCATAAGCATCATGGGAAATGTAGTTCCAAAACATCTGGAGTGCCAAGGTTCGCCATCACCTACCTAGGGTATCAGCAACTCGAATTATCTTTCATAGATTGTAGATATATTTCTGTAGACATATCATCATCGTGTAATCTAGCTGGCCATGCCATTTACAAGCAGATGTGATATGATATACTGTCACGAGTCACCCAACTATATATTGATAGAATTGTTCTACATACATACTGTTTGTATTTGGCTATGGATGACCTCTGGCTGTGTAAGTAAAGCATACATTGGTTTCTTATGTACTGCAGCTATACAAATTCTTTCTTGAACCATCAACTTCTTCTGCCACATCAGATGGTCACTTCTTGTACTACAATCTAAGGGCTGGTACACACAGGCCGAATATCGTCCAGCATCTGCCGGTTAAACAGTTCACGAATGTCTCGGCCGTCCGAGGCTCTCCCTCTCGATTGGCTGAGACACAGCAGCGTTCGCTATGTGTGGCAGAAAACTAACACTTGCACATCACCCTGAAAACACCATCCCCACCGTGGGGAAGCTTTTCTTCAGCAGGGACAGGGAAGCTGGTCAGAGTTGATGGGAAGATGGATGGAGCCAAATACAGGGCAATCTTAGAAGAAAACCTGTAAAGCCCTGTACACACGATCGGATTTCCTATGGATTCAAATCCGATGGATTTTTTCAACGGAATTCCGATGAAGCTGATTTCCATCAGTCTTGCCTACACACCATCAGTCAAAAATCTGACCGTCCCAAGCGCAGTGATGTAAAACACTCAGACGAGCCGAGAAAAATGAAGTTCAATGCTTCTGAGCATGCGTTGACTTGATTCTGAGCATGCGTGGGTTTTTTATCCGATGGAGTTCCCCACAGACGATCGGAATTTGCTATCTTTTTTTTTCCATCGGATAAATTTAAAACATGTTCTATTTTTTCTCACCGATGGAAAAAAGACCGATAGTGCCCATACACGATCGGTTTGTCCGATGAAAAAAGTCCATTGGACTGTTTTCATCGGTAAAACCGATCGTGTGTACGCGGCATTAGAGTCTGCAAAAGACTTGAGACTGGGGCGGAGGTTCACCTTCCATCAGGTCAACGACCCAAAACATACAGCCAGAGCTACAATGGAATGGTTTAGATCAGGGATCTCCAAACTACGGCCCTCCAGCTGTTGCAGAACTACACGTCCAATGAGGCATTGTAAAACTCTGACATTCACAGACATGACAAGGCGTGATGGGAATTGTAGTTCCAGAACAACTGGAGTGCCATAGTTTGGAGATCCCTGGTTTAGATCAAAACATATTCATGTGTAAGAATCGCCCAATCAAAGTCCAGATCTAAATCCAATTGAGAATCTGTGGCAAGACTTGAAGATTGCTGTTCACAGACGCTCTCCATCTAATCTGACAGAGCTTGTGCTATTTTGAAAAGAAGAAAGGGCAAAAATGTTACTCTCTAGATGAGCAAATCTGGTAGAGACATCCCCAAAAAGACTTGCAGCTGTAATTGCAGCAAAAGGTGGTTCTACAAAGTATTGACTCGGGGGGCTGAATACAAATGCACGCCACACTTTTCACAGATTTATTTGTAAAAAAAATGGAAAACCATTTATCATTTTCCATTCCACTTCACAATTATGCGCCTCTTTGTGTTGGTCTATCACATAAAATACCAATATAATTAATTTACGTTTTTGGTTGTAACATGACAAAATGTGGAAAAAACAAGGGGTATGAATACTTTTTCAAAGCACTGTATAGATTTTCGGTAGAAATTTTTCATTTTAAGAATGTTTGTTCGATTTTCTAATTATTAGTTGAGTAACCTGGACCCGAAGATGGCCGAAGAGCCAGCTCGGGTGAAGACATGGATGGATCCCTGGACAGGTAAGTGTCCTATTATTAAAAGCCAGTAGCTACAGGATTTGTAGCTGCTGACTTTTGAGTTTTTATTTTCAGGGTGAAGAACTGCTTTGTTGTGGACATACAATGTTATAGAGACACTTTCCTTTACAGTTATAACTTTGCAGGTACCTTAACTACCTTTACTTAGTTTCAGTAATGTTCTTTCATACTTTTTTTTAGAAGTTTAAAACATTCTTTCATGTGATCCTGCATCTCTTTTGCCTGATAGTGAGGGGTGGGGTTACAGGATACTGTACAGACATACAGTATGCCTGTGTATTCCATATTCTGTTCAGCCTGAGGCAAGATACTGGCTATGCCTAAAGCGGAGTTCCACCCAATTTATGTACTTTCTCTCTATGGAATCCCCCTTGCGCTTCCTTTTACCAATGCAAATCTTTTATTTTTTATTTTTTTCTAAATGTAAATACCTTTTAGATAAATTTTTTCTCCTTCACTTCCTGAAGTCCCCGCCTAGGTGATTACATCACTAGGCAATTTGCAAGGGTTCCTGGGATAGTGGCGTCATGTATTCCTTGCGAATCGCCTACTGCCGAAATCTCACATTGGCAACCTGTCAGGAAGAAGGAGAGCCACGCAGAGGCATTATTGCGCATGTTCGAGATCAGGAGGTGCATGCTGGGTAGCCAGCTGCACAGAAAGCCTGGAACTGAAGACAGGAGGTCTTCAGATGCCCACAGCTAAAATGGAACCTGCCTGCTTCTGAGATCTGTAAGTAAAAAACTTTTAAAGAAAGTAAATGTGAAACACATATGACATGTTGTAAATGGTAATGTACATGGTTGGACAAAGGCAGAGCAGTCTTTAAAAAAAAAGTGTTTGGGGTACTGGAACTCCACTTTAAGCATGGGGTGTGTTCAAGAGCCAGGTTGTGATTAAGAGGGGGTGTGTGTCAGAAACAGGCTGTGATTAGTTGGGGGGCATAGTAGCTAAATAAACTACCCAATATAGGCATGCTGTGTGTCTGTACAGTGTCCTGTACCACTGAATGGCCAGCTAAAGGATGAAAGTGACCACACGAACACAGGTCAGCTTCTGTGTTTTTTGTGGTCAGTTTAGAACAAGAAAGAAAGATGACTGGCAAGATTAACTAGGTACTTCAGATGTAAAAGAACATGAAAATGATTGATACTTAACACACACATAGAAAAAAAATAAACATAATAATCTTACACTTTAATCTTCAATTATGCCTGGAGTGTACCTAATAAAATGAGCTGTCTCATTTGAAAAATTATACTGAACATTTCACTTTTATTTTTAAGTTTCCCGAGAAGTGAGAAAATATTTGCAAGATGTGGGATGAATTTTGCCAGGTAATTGTCCATTCCTAGAAATGTTTCCAGTTCTGGTTTCCAGGTGGTCTCATCTGAGAGATTGCTTCAGTTGTATCTGGATCCTGTTTTAGATCTTCTGATGATAAAATGTGGCCAACATACTTCATTGGCTCATAGAAAACCTTTTATCTCTGATATTTAACCAATATTACTCTGGATCTTCAAAGTTAGGCTTTCAATTTGAGTTCAATTTTATCAGCTCTGTGCTGATGTGTTTAATTAAAATTTGATGGCACTAACAGAATACAATACATACCTGTAATGTTGACATCAACGACACTGTTCCTACTCCCTGTTGTAATCTTCTAAAAAAAAGTCTAAAGCCCCGTACACACGGTTGGACTTTTGCCCAACAAACTTCGTTTTGAGCAAGTTGGACCAACAATCCGACCGTGTGTACGCTCCATCGGACAAACTTTTTTCGTTTGGTTTTGGATTTCATCGGACAAAAGTTGGGTCTGCAAACGGACAAACTTTTGCCCAACAAAAGTCCGATGGAGCAAAGTCCGACCGCGTGTACAGGAAACCATCGGACTTTAGTCCGATGGACAAAACAACTAATGTTAAAATCAACCAACAATAGCAGAAAAAACACGTGATGTTGTAAGAAGTTTTAAGAAAGTTTGCAGAAAAGTCCGAGCGTGTGTATGCTATGGGTGTTCCCAACCAACTCCGTTCGGACAAAAAACCATGGAAAAGTCTGATGGAAGTCCGACCGCGTGTACGAGGCTTTAGAAAAGAGGTTACATTCTCCGATGGTGCTACTATACTACAAAATATAATTCACAAAAGAGTCTTCTCTTTGCATACAACTCATCTTCTTTTGAAACTCCTGTACATATTCAATACTAGATATTGAGAGGGTAATATGTCACTTTCCTAAGGTGTAATAGTGCGTGTCTAAATCCAAGAACAAAAATGATATATTACAGGTTACCAGCAGTGGCGGCTGGTGCTCAAATTTTTTTTTGGGGGGGGGGGCGCAAAAAAAAACATCAATTGCCGACACTGTGACCATTAAACGCAGCCACTGTGCCCAAACGCCACCAGTTTGCCCCCATATACAGCCAGTGTGTCCCCATATACAGCCAGTGTGTCCCCATATACAGCCGGTGTGTCCCCAAATACCGCCAGTTTGTCCCCATATACAGCCAGTGTGTCCCCATATACAGCCAGTGTGTCCCCATATACAGCCAGTGTGTCCCCATATACAGCCAGTGTGTCCCCATATACAGCCAGTTTGTCCCCATATACAGCCATATGTCCCCATATACAGCCAGTGTGTCCCCATATACAGCCGGTGTGTCCCCATATACAGCCGGTGTGTCCCCATATACAGCCGGTGTGTCCCCAAATGCAGCCAGTGTGTCCCCGTATACAGGCAGTTTGTCTCTGTATACAGCCAGTGTGTCCCCGTATACAGCCAGTGTGTCCCCATATACAGCCAGTTTGTCCCCATATACAGCCAGTGTGTCCCCATATACAGCCAGTGTGTCCCCATATACAGCCAGTGTGTCCCCAAATGCAGCCAGTGTGTCCCCATATACAGCCAGTGTGTCCCCATATACAGCCAGTGTGTCCCCATATACAGCCAGTGTGTCCCCGTATACAGCCAGTGTGTCCCCGTATACAGCCAGTTTGTCCCCGTATACAGCAAGTGTGTCTCCACATACAGCCAGTGTCCCCAATATATAGCCAGTGTGTCCCCATATACAGCCAGTGTGTCCCCATATACAGCCGGTGTGTCCCCAAATGCAGCCAGTTCCCCGCCCCCAGCCCCTACACTTACCTTACTCGGGACAGGGCCGTCCTTCTTGTCTTCTCCCGCCCTCGATGTCGCTTCAGCCAATCAAGTTACCGGTAACCAGATCCGGTGAACCTGATTGGCTGAAACGCCTGTCAGTGTTCACCAAGGAACGCACCCCCCGTGCGTCCCTCTGTGAACTTATTTGGGTGCCGCTGGCTCTGATAGACACTTTCAAAACACACCCACAGCCGGCCACCGCTATAATTCAGATGGCCGGCGCTCGCCAGGGGGCTGGCCATCTGAATAGTGGGCGGCAGCGGCAGCGGTGACAATACATAGGTTCATGCAATGCATGAACCTATGTATTGTTTTTCAGTGGCGGTGCAGGAGCGAGAGGGGGCGGCGCTCCAGCGCCCTCTATGGACGCACCGCCACTGGTTACCAGTTCATACCAAATGTAGCGGCTGCATTCGTTTTCTTTATTCAGGTTTTTTTTCACCTGGTGATCCTACTATTAATACCCTTTCTGTCCTCATTGTACTGTATATCTATGAGGAAGCAGCTTGATCCTGATTTGTACAATACAGAACACCCCCCTCATCCATTGGGGGAGTTGTTCTATAGTTCACAGTGGTATCTAGGACAGGGCTTATAACATGCTTGAGATTTCATTGCAGCAGAGCTCACTCGAAAACATAACAAAATGCTTTCAATGGCATATTTAGAAGACCAAAAAGAAGGAAGTGAGGGTAGTTAATTGTTGGCTTTTACATAAATGTAACTGATGTTAGTATGAAACCCTCTCTGTCTAGCTTTATCTGCCCTTACCTGACATTTTGAACAGCAATACAATTTTACAGCATTATTTAGGTCTTAGGAGTTGAAGCAAAACGAGAATTTACTTTTACAAGGTTTTTTAACGATCATATTTTAATGTACTCTATTTGTGGGCTCAACTCTTTTTATGAGCATACTTAAAGGAATTCTTTGGTCACAGCATACACTTTCATTTTATAATATAAATCATTGTAATAACAATACAAATAATAGTTATATTTGACAATCCAATATAAGTTTACTTGAAATCTCCTTTCATGTCGTGAGTGCTGCCTATCTGCTGGTCATCAATTTCCACAACTTCCTGGATTCCCTGCATGCTTTGCAGCTTCTCTTCTGCTGTTTACATTCATTACTTTATTGTTTCTAAGGACTACATATCCCATGGTACCTTGCTATCTGCAAGCTGTAGTTCCTGTACTGACTCCACCTCCTGAAACTCCTCCTCTTAGCACCTCTATAGTTCAGAAGGCAGGCTCTGTAAAATGTGTGACACAGCAGTGCCATAGAGTTCAACGAAGTAGATGTGTAGGGATCCTCACAAAGTAATTTTACAAAATATATCATTGCACTTCCTAGTATGTGAGGTTACCTAGGCAGTTCTGTGCCTGCAACCTCATAGCTGCATATCTGAAGTTTCATATCTAAAGTATTACCACCTCTAACTGCTAGTCTTGGGAGATTTGGAGTGAGATGTGGTGATGTCACTATTGTGCTGTTCACTGTTCTTGCTGGAAGTTCTGACATGAGGATGCAAACCCTGCCTCTACCAAAATGGCCACCACCACATGTTGTATATCAGCCTAGCTTTGTGCTGGGCTGCATGTCCTCCATGTGCATTAATAACCAGCTGATGGGGGAACACCCACTTATTAACCAATTCCTGCCCAGCATAGGTTAGTCCCCTTACACTCTACAGGTACTGAGACATGAGATCCTTCCCAGGGCTCCCACGACCATGCAATTGTCAGTTAAACCAATGCAGTGCAGTATCGCAAAAAATGGCCTGGTCAGGAAGGGAGTAAACCTTCCCATGATGATCAACAACCCAGGTGGACTCCCATCAGAGTATATATAGACAGGCCCCTCTTTCCCAGAATGCTCCACACTGCTAGAGGTAGGGCTGGCACTACCCCACCCTCTATGGTAACACCCCACTCTGGGTACCTCTCATAGTTACCCAGACACCTACACTGCCTACTCTCACTACAAGGGTTCCTGACCCTAAATGTGGCATCTGTCAGCCTTCTCTGCTTTTTTGGTCGCAGAACATCGCATTTTTTCTCAACATCAACTATTACTGCATTTTGCTGTGGGCGGTTTTGGCTGTGTTCTGTACTAAGGGGAATTAAGTTGTGGGTATCTGGAAAGTATCCTGGTAAATAATCAGTCCTCCCTACAGGGCCGCCATCAGGAATTTTGGGGCCCCTTACACAGCTTCAGGCATGGGCCCCCTGGAGCAGAGGAGAACCGGGGGGGGGGGGGGGGGTGCTGCCGCCGCAAATTGAGAAGCGGGAGGGGGGGTGCCACGAATTGAGAAACGGGGGGTGCTGCCGCCGGCAAATAGTCGAGGTCGGGGTGGCTTTAGCGAACACAAAAAAAACCAAAAGAACAAAAAAAAAGAGGGGTTGCCATCCGGGGCCCTGGGGAACTCCGGGCCTCTGAGGACCTCTGGGCCCCTTGCAAAAAAAAAATTATAAATAAAATAAAATAATAATTTTTATAAAAAAAAAAAAGGGAGGTTGCCATCCGGGGCCCTGGGGACCTCTGGGCCCCTTACAAAAATATAAAAATAAAAACAAAAAAAGTAAAATAAATAAAAAAAATATATATATAATTTTTTTTTATAAAAAAACAATTAAAAAGGGGGGTTGACATTCGGGGCCCTGGGGAACTCCGGGCCCCTGGAGACCTCTGGGCTTCTTACAAAAAAAGAAGAAAGAAAAAAAGAAAAAAAAAGGAGGGGCCATCCGGGCCCCTGGGGACCTCCGGGCCCCTTACAGGTGTACTGCCTGTACCCCCCTGATGGTGGCCCTGCCTCCCTATTCCTGTTAGTCAAGATCCAACAGATGGTGCAAACTCTTTGGTTGGATTCTCAATCGGAGGAAGTTATTGCTAGACCCCTCTTTCAGATTGGAGTACTTGGGCCTGACATTAGAAATGTCCCTGTCCAGAACTTTCCTGCCCAGGTGAAAATTTCTATCTCTTCGCTCTCATGCCTGGAACTAGTGATGAGCCGAACACCCCCGGGTTCGGTTCGCACCAGAACCCGCGAACGGACCGAAAGTTCGAACGAACATTAGAACCCTATTAAATACAATGGATGCGAACGTTCGAATTCTAAAGTGCTAATTATAACAACTATTATGCATGTTATTGTCCTAAAAAGGGTTTGGGAACCCGGGTTCTGCACCAGGGGACATGTATCAATGCAAAAATAAGTTTTAAAAACGGTCGTTTTCCGGGAGCAGTCATTTTAATGATGCATAAAGTGAAAAAAAAAAGTCAAATATTCCTTTAAATATCGTACCTGGGGGGTGTCTAAAGTATGCCTGTGAAGTGCCACGTGTTTCCCGTGTTTAGAACTGTCCCTGCACAAAATGACACTTCTAAAGGAAAAAAAAGCCATTTAAAACTGCTTGCGGCTTTAATGTAATGTCTGGTCCCGGTAATATGGATGAAAATCTTTAAGAAAAATGGCATAGCTACCCCATGACCCCCCCCCCTACCCCAGCCCATTACCAGCCCCTTTGGGTCTTGTATGGATATTAAGGGGAACCCCGCACATAAAATAAAAAAGGCCCTATATACTCTGAACAGCCGTATACAGGCGGTGCATACAAGACAGGGACTGTAGGTTTGTTCTTATGTAGAATGTGTTTGTAATTTTGAACAGGTACATTGTTGAAGTGTAGCTCCAGACCAAAAATCTATTTTTAAACTTTTTGGAAAACATAGGTAAGGGTTATCACCCCTGTAACATTTGTTTTGCTGTCTGTGCCCCTGTTCAGAACATTTCACCTCACTTTCCGTCCTAATGACAACTGTTTTTGAAATGTGGTGTTTTTCTTGAAACAAGGATTGCTGATAAAGCATCAGTACAGAGGAGACACCTTTCTCCCATATTTATTCTTACAGGAGAGAATTTTCCTTCCTAGTGGTAGATTTCCTCTCACTTCCTGTTGTCTTCTTGCGTTTGCAAGTAGGAGTCGTTTGTAAGTTGGATGTTTGAAAGTAGGGACCTGCCGTATATACTCTGCAGAAATAGGCCCCTTAGTTGTTGGTGTTGGCACAACACTGTAAGCACTCACAGTTACTCTTGGTTGGTGCTGGAACGCCCTGCTGTCAACTATTATATCAGGAATTTTAATTACATATAATTGTTGAACAGTGGTAGTAAAAATTGGGCCTTTGATGGTGGTGCTGGTGCCACAACACTGTAAGCCCTGACAGTTACTCTTGGTGGGTGCAGCAATGGGCCCTGCTGTGAATTATTAGATCAAGAATTGTAATTACATGCCCCTGTTGAACAGGGGCTGAAAAATTGGGCCTTAGGCACTGGTGGCACAACACTGCAACCCTTCACAGATACTGTACTTGGAGCACAGCAATGAGCCCTGTTGCAAAGTATTGCTTCAAAAATTGTAATGACACGCCCCTGTTAAACAGGGGCTGAAAAATTGGGCCTTAGGCACTGGTGGCACAACACTGCAACTCCTCACAGATACTGTACTTGGAGCACAGCAATGAGCCCTGTTGCAAAGTATTGCTTCAAAAATTGTAATTACACGCCACTGTTAAACAGGGGCTGAAAAATTGGGCGTTAGGCACTGGTGGCGGCACCCATAAACAAAAATGATCTTCCAAGCTATCATCATCAATCGTATCATTGAGGACTCGGAGGAGGAGGATAGCCAGTCAACATAACAGCACAGGCACTCAGCATCAGCATCAGTCTTGAAGGGATGTGACATTTTAAAATCAATTAGTCTGTTATATCAGCATCAGGTGTGTGGTAGCTGGTGGTGATCCAAGACTGGTTCATCTTGATGAAAGTCAGTCGATCAACCGAGTCGGTGGACAGGCGCACCCTGTGATCCGTGACAAATCCTCCAGCAGCACTGAATGTGCGTTCCGAAAGAACGCTGGATGCAGGACAGGCCAGTAGCTCAATTGCATACTGTGCAAGCTCTGGCCAGTGATCCATCCTCAAGACCCAGTAAGCCAGAGGATTTTCGGTGGGGAAGGTGTCCAAGTCTGACCTTGCCCCTAGATATTCCTGCACCATGTTGATCAGACGCTGGCGATGGTTGCTGGAACCGATCATACTTTGGGGCTGCGGACTAAAGAATTGTCTGAACGCATCGGTCAGACGGCCACCTTCCCCACCGCTCCTTCTTTGACTGGCCGAAGCCTCAGCAACTCGTTGTCCAGGACCAGGAGTTTGCAACCTCCCAGTCTCTGGGAACGCGTTGCACAGACCTTTCTGCAAGGCCTCCCGGAGTTGTCTCATCCTCTGCTCCCTCTGCGACGGTAACATAAGGTCCGCAACCTTACCCTTGTACCGTGGATCAAGGAGAGTGGCCAGCCAGTAATGGTCCCTCTCCTTGATCCGAAGAATACGAGGATCCTTCCGCAGACTTTGCAGGATCAGGGAGGCCATGCAGCGTAGGTTTGCTGAGGCATTCGCTCCGGAGTCCTCTGGGTCACTAAGGACGACATGATCCGCAGCCACCTCCTCCCAGCCACGTACAAGTCCACTGGTTTCTTGGGACTGTAAATCATCCCTAAAAGACTGCTGCTGATGATGCTGAGTGCCAGCCTCCACCTCCATGCTGACACAATCCTCCTCCTCCTCCTCCTCCTCCTCCTCCTCCTCTTCCTGTGCGATGGGTGGGACAGAAGGAACACTGTCTGGGTAAAGGGGGCCTTGAGAGGCAAGGAAGTCCTCCTCTTCCTGCCTCTGTTCTGCCTCAAGTGCCCTGTCCATTATTCCACGCAGCGTGTGCTCCAACAGGTGGACAAGAGGTACAGTGTCACTGATGCATGCACTGTCACTGCTCACCATCCTCGTGGCCTCCTCAAATGGTGCCAGGACAGTGCATGCATCCCTGATCATGCCCCACTGGCGTGGAGAAAAAAAACCAAGCTCCCCTGACCCTGTCCTGGTGCCGTAGTCGCACAGGTACTCATTGATGGCCCTCTGCTGCGTGTGCAGCCGCTGCAGCATGGCCAACGTTGAGTTCCACCTGGTGGGCATGTCACATATAAGGCGGTTCTTGGGCAGGTTCAACTCCTTTTGCAGCTCAGCCAGGCGAGCACTGGCATTATAAGATCTGCGGAAATGCACACAGACTTTCCTGGCCTGCCTCAGGACATCCTGTAAGCCCGGGTACCTGCCCAAGAAGCGCTGCACCACCAGGTTAAGGACGTGAGCCACACAGGGCACATGGGTCAGTTGTCCCTGTCGGAGGGCGGAGAGGAGGTTGGTGCCATTGTCGCAAACCACCATTCCTGGCTTAAGCTGGCGTGGCGTCAACCACCTCTCGGCCTGGCCCTGCAGAGCAGACAGGACCTCTGCCCCAGTGTGGCTTCTGTCCCCCAAACACACCAGCGCAAGCACGGCATGGCATCTTTTTGCCTGCGTACTTGCGTAGCCCCGTGAACGGCTACGGAGCACCGCTGGTTCATAGGACAAACCACAGGAAGAGGCCATGGAGGAAGAAGAAGAGGAGGGGGTGG
The DNA here is from genome assembly GCA_029206835.1 of Rana muscosa. Lineage (NCBI taxonomy): Eukaryota > Metazoa > Chordata > Amphibia > Anura > Ranidae > Rana > Rana muscosa. Next base: position 195,951,644 of record CM055117.1, read on the forward strand.
AGGAGAGAGGTGTGTCACAACCAGTAGTAGCATTTTGGAGGCGTGGCGGTGGGACAACCTCCAACACTACTGCACCTTGTCCTGAATCCTTCCCAGCTGCCAAAAGAGTGACCCAATGGGCCGTGAAAGAAAGGTAACGTCCCTGTCCATGCCTGCTGGACCATGAGTCAGCGGTAATATGCACCTTACCGCTGACCGCCCTGTCCAGCGAGGCCAAGACATTGCCTTCCACATGCCGGTAGAGAGCCGGAATAGCCTTCCGTGAGAAAAAGTGGCGTTTGGGAACCTGCCACTGAGGAACCGCACATTGCACAAACTCACGGAAGGGGGCCGAGTCTACCAACTGAAAAGGCAGCAGTTGAAGCGCTAGCAATTTAGCCAAGCTAGCATTCAACCGCTGGGCATGTGGATGGCTGGGAGTGAACTTCTTTCGACGGTCCAGCAGCTGGGGCAGGGAAATTTGCCTGCTAGAATCGGACGTCGGTGTACTGCTAGCAGAGTGGGCGCAAGTACTTGGCTGTGACACACCTAATTCTACACCTTCATTCCTCTCAGTGCATGTTTCAGAGAGGACTGAAGTTATAGTGGGGTTGGAGATCCCAGCTGATGCGGTGCAAGGAGAGGTCCGCTTTGTTCTTTGGTGTGGGTCTTTGAGGTAGGCTTGCCAACGAGCTGCATGGCAGGTCAACATATGTCTGGTCAGGCATGTGGTACCCAAGCGGCTGATGTTTTGGCCACGCGATATACGCTTGAGACATATGTTGCAAACAGCAGCTGTGCGATCTGATGCACTAGCCTCAAAAAAGGCCCACACCAAAGAACTTTTTGAATGACGGGCAGAGGCAGCGCCCTGCACAGGCGGAGCTCTGCGGTGTGATTCCGTCGGTGTACTGCCCTTACGCTGGCCACCAAAGGGCATCCTGCCTCGTTGGAGATGTGCCTCCTCCTCATCCTCCTCCTCCTCCTCTCTCCTATTAGGCACCCACGTGGAGTCATTGACCTCATCATCCCCTCCCTCCTCATCACTGGAGCCAATCTGGCAGTATGCTGCAGCTGCTGGAACATGACTGCCAGATTGGTGTCCTTCTTGAGCATCCCCTCTGTCTGCTCTCACGCTACTGCCTTCCTCTAGCTGGGTTTCATCATCAGACCCTTCGAAACGCTGGGCATCCTCCTGGAGCATGTACCCAACACTGTGCTGAAACAGTTCGGGGGACTCCTCAGGAGGAGGACATGGTGGGTCTAGGGAAGGAGTGACTGATGATTTGTCTGACATTGATACCAGGGAAGACGACGCTTTGGCAGCTGCTTTTCCAGTACCCTGAGCCTGGGTGAGAGAGGATGAGGAGGAGGAGGAGGGCTTGGTCATCCACTCTACCAAGTCTTCGGCATGATGTGGCTCAACATGTCCAGCTGCCGAAAAGAAGGACAAGCGTGTCCCATGGCCATGTGCTGATGACAATGCACCGCGTCCACGACCAGCACTGTTGCCCCCAGACACAGAGCCTGCTTGCCCTCTTTTATTGCCTCCTGACTGTCTGCCTCTCCTTGTTTGCCTTCCAGACATTCTAATAGATGGCCTGCAGGGAGATGGGAAAAAAGCAATAAGGGCTACCTTCAGGTGTCCTTCTCTGTCCCTTGAAACAAGGACTTTCACAGTGAAAGAAACTGACACTGTCCCTACCTAGAGTTTTCTGTCCCTAGAATAAATGTTTTTTTTAATCACAATATAGCACAAGGACAATTCACTCAATGTCTCTCCAGGTCCCTGGAAACAAGGACTTGCAGAGTGAAAGAAACTGACACTGTCCCTACCTAGAGTTTTCTGTCCCTAGAATAAATGTTTTTTTTAAGCACAATATAGCACAAGGAAAATTAACTCACTGTCCTTACAGGTCCCTGGAAACAAGGACTTGCAGAGTGAAAGAAACTGACACTGTCCCTACCTAGAGTTTTCTGTCCCTAGAATAAATGTTTTTTTTAAGCACAATATAGCACAAGGACAATTAACTCACTGTCCTTACAGGTCCCTGGAAACAAGGACTTGCAGAGTGAAAGAAACTGACACTGTCCCTACCTAGAGTTTTCTGTCCCTAGAATAAATGTTTTTTTTAAGCACAATATAGCACAAGGACAATTAACTCACTGTCCTTACAGGTCCCTGGAAACAAGGACTTGCAGAGTGAAAGAAACTGACACTGTCCCTACCTAGAGTTTTCTGTCCCTAGAATAAATGTTTTTTTTAAGCACAATATAGCACAAGGACAATTAACTCACTGTCCTTACAGGTCCCTGGAAACAAGGACTTGCAGAGTGAAAGAAAAAAAACACTCTCCCTACCTACAGTTTTCTGTCCCTAGAAAAAATGTTTTTTTTAATCACAATATAGCACAAGGAAAATTAACTCACTGTCCTTACAGGTCCCTGGAAACAAGGACTTGCAGAGTGAAAGAAAAAAAACACTCTCCCTACCTACAGTTTTCTGTCCCTAGAAAAAATGTTTTTTTTAATCACAATATAGCACAAGGAAAATTAACTCACTGTCCTTACAGGTCCCTGGAAACAAGGACTTGCAGAGTGAAAGAAACTGACACTGTCCCTACCTAGAGTTTTCTGTCCCTAGAATAAATGTTTTTTTTAAGCACAATATAGCACAAGGACAATTAACTCACTGTCCTTACAGGTCCCTGGAAACAAGGACTTGCAGAGTGAAAGAAACTGACACTGTCCCTACCTAGAGTTTTCTGTCCCTAGAATAAATGTTTTTTTTAATCACAATATAGCACAAGGAAAATTAACTCACTGTCCTTACAGGTCCCTGGAAACAAGGACTTGCAGAGTGAAAGAAACTGACACTGTCCCTACCTAGAGTTTTCTGTCCCTAGAATAAATGTTTTTTTTAATCACAATATAGCACAAGGACAATTAACTCACTGTCCTTACAGGTCCCTGGAAACAAGGACTTGCAGAGTGAAAGAAACTGACACTGTCCCTACCTAGAGTTTTCTGTCCCTAGAATAAATGTTTTTTTTAAGCACAATATAGCACAAGGACAATTAACTCACTGTCCTTACAGGTCCCTGGAAACAAGGACTTGCAGAGTGAAAGAAACTGACACTGTCCCTACCTAGAGTTTTCTGTCCCTAGAATAAATGTTTTTTTTAATCACAATATAGCACAAGGAAAATTAACTCACTGTCCTTACAGGTCCCTGGAAACAAGGACTTGCAGAGTGAAAGAAACTGACACTGTCCCTACCTAGAGTTTTCTGTCCCTAGAATAAATGTTTTTTTTTAATCACAATATAGCACAAGGACAATTAACTCACTGTCCTTACAGGTCCCTGGAAACAAGGACTTGCAGAGTGAAAGAAACTGACACTGTCCCTACCTAGAGTTTTCTGTCCCTAGAATAAATGTTTTTTTTAATCACAATATAGCACAAGGAAAATTAACTCACTGTCCTTACAGGTCCCTGGAAACAAGGACTTGCAGAGTGAAAGAAACTGACACTGTCCCTACCTAGAGTTTTCTGTCCCTAGAATAAATGTTTTTTTTAAGCACAATATAGCACAAGGACAATTAACTCACTGTCCTTACAGGTCCCTGGAAACAAGGACTTGCAGAGTGAAAGAAAAAAAACACTCTCCCTACCTACAGTTTTCTGTCCCTAGAAAAAATGTTTTTTTTAATCACAATATAGCACAAGGAAAATTAACTCACTGTCCTTACAGGTCCCTGGAAACAAGGACTTGCAGAGTGAAAGAAAAAAAACACTCTCCCTACCTACAGTTTTCTGTCCCTAGAAAAAATGTTTTTTTTAATCACAATATAGCACAAGGAAAATTAACTCACTGTCCTTACAGGTCCCTGGAAACAAGGACTTGCAGAGTGAAAGAAACTGACACTGTCCCTACCTAGAGTTTTCTGTCCCTAGAATAAATGTTTTTTTTAAGCACAATATAGCACAAGGACAATTAACTCACTGTCCTTACAGGTCCCTGGAAACAAGGACTTGCAGAGTGAAAGAAACTGACACTGTCCCTACCTAGAGTTTTCTGTCCCTAGAATAAATGTTTTTTTTAATCACAATATAGCACAAGGAAAATTAACTCACTGTCCTTACAGGTCCCTGGAAACAAGGACTTGCAGAGTGAAAGAAACTGACACTGTCCCTACCTAGAGTTTTCTGTCCCTAGAATAAATGTTTTTTTTAATCACAATATAGCACAAGGACAATTAACTCACTGTCCTTACAGGTCCCTGGAAACAAGGACTTGCAGAGTGAAAGAAACTGACACTGTCCCTACCTAGAGTTTTCTGTCCCTAGAATAAATGTTTTTTTTAAGCACAATATAGCACAAGGACAATTAACTCACTGTCCTTACAGGTCCCTGGAAACAAGGACTTGCAGAGTGAAAGAAACTGACACTGTCCCTACCTAGAGTTTTCTGTCCCTAGAATAAATGTTTTTTTTAATCACAATATAGCACAAGGAAAATTAACTCACTGTCCTTACAGGTCCCTGGAAACAAGGACTTGCAGAGTGAAAGAAACTGACACTGTCCCTACCTAGAGTTTTCTGTCCCTAGAATAAATGTTTTTTTTAATCACAATATAGCACAAGGACAATTAACTCACTGTCCTTACAGGTCCCTGGAAACAAGGACTTGCAGAGTGAAAGAAACTGACACTGTCCCTACCTAGAGTTTTCTGTCCCTAGAATAAATGTTTTTTTTAATCACAATATAGCACAAGGAAAATTAACTCACTGTCCTTACAGGTCCCTGGAAACAAGGACTTGCAGAGTGAAAGAAACTGACACTGTCCCTACCTAGAGTTTTCTGTCCCTAGAATAAATGTTTTTTTTAAGCACAATATAGCACAAGGACAATTAACTCACTGTCCTTACAGGTCCCTGGAAACAAGGACTTGCAGAGTGAAAGAAACTGACACTGTCCCTACCTAGAGTTTTCTGTCCCTAGAATAAATGTTTTTTTTAATCACAATATAGCACAAGGAAAATTAACTCACTGTCCTTACAGGTCCCTGGAAACAAGGACTTGCAGAGTGAAAGAAACTGACACTGTCCCTACCTAGAGTTTTCTGTCCCTAGAATAAATGTTTTTTTTAATCACAATATAGCACAAGGACAATTAACTCACTGTCCTTACAGGTCCCTGGAAACAAGGACTTGCAGAGTGAAAGAAACTGACACTGTCCCTACCTAGAGTTTTCTGTCCCTAGAATAAATGTTTTTTTTAAGCACAATATAGCACAAGGACAATTAACTCACTGTCCTTACAGGTCCCTGGAAACAAGGACTTGCAGAGTGAAAGAAACTGACACTGTCCCTACCTAGAGTTTTCTGTCCCTAGAATAAATGTTTTTTTTAAGCACAATATAGCACAAGGACAATTAACTCACTGTCCTTACAGGTCCCTGGAAACAAGGACTTGCAGAGTGAAAGAAACTGACACTGTCCCTACCTAGAGTTTTCTGTCCCTAGAATAAATGTTTTTTTTAAGCACAATATAGCACAAGGACAATTAACTCACTGTCCTTACAGGTCCCTGGAAACAAGGACTTGCAGAGTGAAAGAAACTGACACTGTCCCTACCTAGAGTTTTCTGTCCCTAGAATAAATGTTTTTTTTAAGCACACTATAGCAGAAGCACAAAACACACTGACACTCTCCCTACCTATCCTTCTCTTTCCCTAAACTAAAGGAATCCAGGTTAAGCAAGAAAGAAATAACAGTCACTGTCCCTGCCTATGCTACTCTATCCCTGCTCCGGAACACACTACACTAGGCCGCCGTGCTGGCGGCCTTTTATAGTGTGGGGCGTGTACTAAACACCCTCAGCAATAATTGGCCACAGGCATCCTGCCTGTGGCCAATCATTGCTCTCCTCGCTGCCGGCGCTGTGATTGGCCAAGCATGCGGGGTCACAGTGCATGCTTGGCCAATCACAGCGCCTGGATGACACTGCGATGGCGTAGTGCATTGTGGGCCGTTCGCGTCACTCGAATTTGGCGCGAACGGCCCAAATCGTTCGATCTTCGTCGAACGATCGAACAGCCAATGTTCGAGTCGAACGTATGTTCGACTCGAACACGAAGCTCATCCCTACCTGGAACCTCTAATTGTGCCCTTGATTATTTGCTCTTTGTTCTCTTGAACTCTGGGGAGTTTGTTCCAAATATCATTTAGTTGTAAATATTTTATCAGTGATGGTGAATAAACAGTATCTGGCTAATATCGTTATTTGGGTAAATTATACTTGGCGCCCTGTTATAAAATGCGTATCTTGTAAAAAAAAAAAAAATTGATTTTCTTTGAGGCTCACATAACTATTTTTCTAGGTATACAGTATGTAATCATCGAGCTGTATGCTCTTTTTTGCAGCTATGTCTCCCAATGTGCTGCAAATGTCCTACCTTTTCTCCAACCCATTATAGCAAATAACAGCACTTTTCTCCCTTCTCTTATTGTTTTTAATGCACCTCTGAAAATGAGATCATCCTGCTGCTTAAACAGTAGCTGTTACATTGTTAAAATGAAACTTTTATGCTATTCTTTTTTCATGTGTGGTGGCTGTATGTAACTAATCTTTATTTTTGTTAGTGCGGTGGGCTTTACCTTGTATTTTCATTTATTGTGCTGCATAGATTTCCAGGCCCTAACACCATAGAGATAAAAAAAAAAAAACACAGGAGTTGCAGAATTTAGGAATACAGATCTACTGTATATTGGTGAATATCTAACTTTGTGCTTCTTATTTGTAGTAAACTATGTACCCCTTTAAAAAAAAAAAAAATGCATTTTACAAGTACCTCTGATGTGAGTGAGCTAATATTGAATTAGCTTACTCACACCAGAGGAACTTGTAAAATGCATTTTTTTTACATAGTTTACTACAAATAAGAAGCACAGAGCTAGATATTCACCAATATACAGTAGATCTGTATTCCTAAATTCTGCAACCACAACCCCTGTGTTTTCAGCCTTTTGACATGTGCATAATTGTTACACCCTCATTCTCTGAATATGGTTTCCAAAGAATCCCTTATGACCTTATATAATTGAGTACTTGTTCTCATTGGTTTTAAATATTCTCCATTTATTTTCTTAAACTTGAAATTGATATTATAATTGTAGTTTAGCAGGCATTTATTAACAACTTTAAACTTTTAGAACAACCCAATAGAAGTACACATATCACTGGTTAAATAACTATAATTTAACAGGATAAACTAAAACAGTGTTGGTTGACTTGGAATTTATGGTGGGCTGCACAATAGCAATGTGTTTTTGTGTGTTGAGGCTGCATTGTGCAAAATGAATAGGCTGCAACTCCCCTTCACACCTAAAAATATTGGTCCTGCTGCATAGTTTTTCAGCGCGCTGCAACAAAACAAAACTAGAAGAGACAGAATCTGGGCAACTGTGCATAGTAACTACCGTATTTATTGGCGTATAACACGCACAGGCGTATAACACGCACCCTAACTTTAGGAGGGAGGTTTTAGGAAAAAACTTTCCACAGCCCCCTGCGTATAACACGCAGGTACAGTTTTTACCCTCTATTTTCAGGGTAAAAAAGAGAGTGTTATACGCCAATAAATACAGTAATCAGCTTCTATCTTCATCTTGTTCAGTTAGGCTTTGAAAATGAAAGATAGATTGATTCCCATGCACAGGTGCTCCAGATATTGACTGCTACAGTTTTGATAAATTTCTCTCATCGTGCATTGCATGTGTAGCGACCTCACCCCTCTCACCACTTCTTCTTCTCAGCTTGTTGTCTCATCTCGGGGGAGTATGGGAGGAGGAATGCAATACACCATAGCCCATGTCCTCTTTTGGATAGAGGTGAAGGCCAGAACCTATTTTACCATCGGGTCGTGTGCATAACCCAGAGCCATGTCTTTTCTGTAAATTACCCTCTCTGCTCCCAGTAACTGGAGTTCCACACCACTGAAAAGGTCCAACTCGTATTTATTCTCCAACAGCAATAAATCGTCATTTAGCACAGACAGGTTGTGACCAAAGAACAGTTCAGTATAGGTGGGGAGTAGGTCGAGGCACAATCCTTAGATAGAACCAACCATTGTGGTGTCACCAACAGTTATGGCGTACAGTCGCTGCCACCGACTGTGTAGAACAGAGAATGAATTACCTTCGCTAAGCGCACCCCCTGTCAGAGGGAATACATCCGTCCAAGAGAGTTACCAGAGGCCCCGCCGTCACCAGCAATGCTGCACCGGACTGTTCGGAGGGGTTACGCTCCCTGGCCTCCTCATTTCAGACTCGGGCACCCAAGGCTTTAGGGCCCCCTCGGATTCCTCCACCCTTGCGGGACCCAGTCGAAGGTACTGGGCCCCAGGCCTCCTCAATAGTACCTCACCCCAGGCTAAAGGTGCCTGGGATGGACTCCATCTCCCGCTCCAGCCAGGTCAAGGGCACCTGGGCCCGGAACTCCGGAACGCTGGCACCCAGGCTGAAGGTGCCTGGGCGCGACTCTGCCCTCTGACTCTGAACCTCGTGTTCCGGGCGTCCACCCCCTCTTATCCCCTCTCCCTCAGCGTCACCACAGGTTCCCCGCCCTGCGGTACAGCCACCAGAAGAGGACAAAAAGGGTACAGCACTGCAGTGAGGGCTCAACCCCGGCCCAGGGCGACAGCGCCACCCACAGGCCGAAGAGAACCTCACACCACAGAGTCCTCCATGAACAACAAATGGTCCCAAATTCCCTAACAATCAGTGCATCTGGGTTACGCTACCACCCAGATGCCTCCCCTAAATTCAAATACCCTCTACACATGTTCTGGAGGTGCGTTCTGCAATGCATAGCTCCCAACTGTCCCTGATTTTGAGGGACTGTCCCAGATTTGGACCAATGTCCCTCTGTCCCTCTTTCCTCCTCTTTTGTCCCTCATTTTGGTTTGATCTATATAGTTGTAAATAAAATGCACTATTTCTCAAAAAGTGTTTCCCAGTGCTAAACCCTTCATCCAATTGTGAAATCGTTGCATCTGTAAATGTCAAAAGCCAATATAAAATAATATGAAAAAAACATGTTTCCCATACCCTTCCACTTCACAGAAGTATTAGCACACTGTGCACTTACGCCACTTTAATAAGTGGCCGGCAGCGCCACTCACCCCATTTTCACAGTTTTTTTCATACACATTAGACCCTGTTATCAGGGGCCTTGAGGGGAGGCAGCAGCCTATTTATCTCCTAAGCGCGGATACTATAAACCATCAATATAAAATAATAGTACACTTGTGAATTTTTTTGCGTGTATTTCTCTTTTAAGGGGGTGTTACAGGGGGTGTGTCCTATGCCTACATACTTTTGCTGATAGGTGTCCCTCGTTCCCATCTCAAAAAGTTGGGAGGTATGCATCATGCACACTTTTTTTTAATTTATATTCTCTTTATTAATTTTCTTCATCATTAGAAATAACAGTGGACATACATATGCATATATATATTTCAAAACTTAAAATGGCAAGATATTATCAATATCACACATTTTCACTCTATTGACCTTTTCCCTTCCCCCCTTCCTCACCCCCACTCTACTGTCTCTCGTAATGGGTTTTCTTTTCTTTCCTTTTTCACACATTATTTATTTTATTTTTATTTACTTTTCTTAATCCACTCTTCTTACTTACGTAATTTCTTCTATTTTACAAGGGATACCCCATATTTTCCAACCACGGATTCCACACTTTTTCAAACTCTCTAATATTCCATCTCTTGGTGTAAACTACTTTCTCCTTCCATATTGTTTCAGTAACTATATTAACCCAATCTCTTACTGAAGGAGGGTTCTCTGCTTGCCATCTTTGTGCAATTAGTTTTCTTGCATGGAAGAGACACCTGAGCACTGCTTTTGTAGTACTGGCCACTCCGTTTATTCCTTCCCCTAGTCCCAGGATACACAGTCTGGGATCCATTTCTAATGCCCTTTTATATATCATATTTATGGTGTTAAGGACCTCTGACCAGTATCTGAATAATTTCGGGCACCTCCATATCATATCAAGTCCCCCGTACCCTGGCACCTGGCACACCTTGCGTCTGTTCTCCACCCAAACTTAAACAGCCTTACTCTTTCGTCCATGGACCGACACAGCCTCTCTATTGACAAAGTGGGTATTATCCGTTAATTAGGAGTGACTAGGCAGAAAACTTGTAAAAAGTGTTGCATCACACCCTCTACAGTACCGCCCATGGGGCGGACCCTCTGGGTATATCACCTCAGTCTGCATCTCGCAGATCAGTTTTTTTCTGTCTAGCAAGAAGTAGGACATGGCTCCCTTCGGGCCCATTGGTCCGGGGGAAAAAGATATATTTTTTTGCTACATTTTTTGTTTCCTGCGATCTTCGATCAACTGCCGACTGGGTGACAGGCTGGATCCTCGATTCGGCCATCAAGCATGTGCCGACCCTAGCTACGCGCTGGGTTTTCCACGACATGCCCGTTGCTCCACGGGTGGCCGGTGAGCCTACGCTCCAGGGCCTGCATCGGACCGCTCAGCTTCAGCTGACCTTACGGCTGAGTCGCAGCAGCCTGGCCGGTGAGCTTACGCTCCAAGGCTTGCATCGGACCGCTCAGCTTCGGCTGACCTTACGGCCGAGTCGCAGCAGCCTGTCCGGTGAGCGTCACGCTCCAGGGCATACATATGATCGTCCCTTTTGGGTCCAATCACAGCATGCCTGGCCAACAGTCACCTTCCGTGCATGGACGATGATCTGTTTGGAATGTCTTCCAGCATAATACATGCAGGATAGGTAAGTAAACTCCCCTGCCTCGGCTGGGTGATTTGGCTGGACATTCCTGGAGAAACCAAGTAAGTGGTTGTGGCCCCTTTCTTCCCTCTCTCCCTGCCTTTTCCCTCCTCCCTGGGCTTCTAGCTAAAGGTTGCTGGGTTCTGGGGGTCACCTAAGGGGTTCCACTGGAGCGGGGCTGGCTGTAACTAACATTTAAAAGAAATGTCATTTCTGCTTACCTGTGTGTGCTTCCTCCTCCATGCTGTCGGCGGCCATTTTGTGGTGGTCCATGCCGGGTTCGGCCTCTAGTTACTGCCCAGCGGCCATCTTCCTGTGGTTTCGGCGCCATTTTCTTTTAGTCCACACCCACTGACCTCTATCAACTGATCGGCGGCCATGTTTGTCCACCCTGTATGTATATATTGCCGTTCAGCGGCCATCTTTTTGTGGGCTACGGCTGCTTGGCCTCTATCTTTGGCTCGGCGGCCATTTTCTTAGAGCCCACATTATCTTCCATACAGACGTTTTTGGCGGCCATTTTGCGAGAGTCTCCGGCCTCTAGGGTGCATTACACTGGCGCGAAAATTCACACAGGAAGCGCTGATAAAAGAAGCAGACTGACACAGCAGCCGTGGGACAGCATCACAGGCGCAGCACACGGCAGCATAGCAGTACCGGTCCAGGGTGGTTAGTCCTCTGGGTAACCCAGCATCTCTGCAGCGCAGGAGGGTGGCCTATTGATATCTTGCCTGGAGCCCTGTGGGTGTCAGCGTGTGGTCAGCATGGCATCTGAGCCAGATGTCTTCTCCCCTGAAGCACCAGATTTAGCAGCTGGTGTCTCTGAGGTGTCTATGAACGCTATGTCGGCAATCCTAGAGGCGTTTGCTGCCAGGGTGGAAGCAGCACACGGGAATACAGGGGGTAGTAAACGCCCCCGTCCCCTGCAATCTTCCGGGGATAATTCTGATGCAGAACCAGGTCCAGCTACGGCTCATGGCCCAGATTCGGACGCATCAGAGACTGCAGACCGTGACCGATCGGACAGTGAGGATGACTCCAAGTTCAGGTCAGTACGCGAGGTGGCTTTGGTATCTGACCTTATTACTGCAGTGCGGGATACGCTAAAGCTGGAAAATACTGCAGAAACTCCAGTCCCCTTTGGGTTTCGTAAACCTGCCCGCACTGCTAAGGTGTTCCCTTGTGTGTCTTATTTTGACAAACTCTTATACAAGGAATGGGAGAACCCACTGAGGGTCTTTACAGCCCCAAAGAGGTTTGCGGTACGGTACCCCTTTGAGGAGAGTTTTCTGAAGAAATGGACCTCTCCCCCCATAGTGGACCCTCCGGTGTCCAGACTTAATAGAGCCACCACTATTCCAGTAGAAGGGGCTCCTGTTTTCAAGGACCCTGTGGATAAGAAGGCTGAAGCACTCGCTCGCTACCTATATTCAGTGGTAGGCTCGGCAGTACGCCCGGCATTGGCGGGGGCCCTAGTGTCTCAGACACTTACTGAATGGGCAAAATTGCTACTCCAGGGGTTAAAGGAGCGAGATGCTCCTCCTAATGAGATAACTTTGGCCGACCAGTTGGTCCAGGGCCTTAAGTTTGTCTGCGAGTCAGACATGGATACTATTCACCTGCTGTCAAAAGCTTTGGTTTATGCAGTAGCAATACGCCGCCTGATCTGGCTAAAGTGCTGCTCTGCGGACCAGACTTTCAAGAAAGCCCTGTTGGATCTGCCTTTTAAGGGCGAAAGACTTTTTGGGGCTTCTCTGGATGACAACATCAAGGATGCCACAGGAGGTAAAGGCACTTTGCTTCCCCAAACTAGCAAGGGTAGGGGGCCACGCCAAGAACAAGGGCCCTCCTTTACTGCACGCAGGCGGTTTTTTCGTCCCCCTAGGGCGACAGAGAAAAGACCCCAGGCCGACAAGGCGCCTGCCCAAGGACAAAAGCGTCCTTGGTCCCGCAAACCCAACAAGCCTGCGGACAAATCTGCGTCCGCATGAAGGTCCGCCCCCACCCAGCTCTCGGGTGGGGGGACGTCTACGCAAATTCGCGACTCAGTGGACAGCTCTAATCTCCGACAGGTGGGTTTGCGAAGTAATCTCCTCAGGCTACAAGATAGAATTTCTCTCTTGTCCACCGGACAGGTTCATCACCTCCAATCTCCAGCTACTACCGACCCGTCGGGAGGCCCTGTCTGAGGCAGTCCAGGGTCTACTGGAACGCGGGGTAGTTATTCCAGTTCCAGAACAGGAACGAGGTCAGGGTTTTTACTCAAATCTGTTCATTGTGCCGAAGAAGGAGGGGGTTCGTCCAAGCTTGGATCTCAGAGCCCTCAATTGCTTTGTGAAAGTACATCGATTTCGGATGGAGTCGGTTCGATCTGTAGTCACGGCTCTCCATCCGGGGGACTTTTTGGCCTCCTTGGACATCAAGGACGCATACCTGCATGTCCCCATATACTCCAGACACCAGAGGTTTCTGCGATTTGCTATCGGTAAGAACCACTACCAGTTTGTGGCCCTCCTGTTTAGCCTTGCCTCAGCACCCAGGATGTTCACCAAGATGCTCGCTCCGATTCTGGCGCTTCTAAGACAGCGGGGTATCGCTATCATGGGCTACTTGGACGACCTTCTACTGAAGGCCCCTTCAAGCTCAGAATTAGAGGTAAGTGTGTCTATTACCTATCAGACTCTTCGAGACTGTGGTTGGATACTAAACACGCAAAAGTCAGTATTGGTGCCCACTCAACGCCTAGTGTACCTGGGGTTGATTCTGGATTCCTCAGGGGCAAAGGTATTCCTCCCTGTGGAGAAGTTGCAGACCCTCCGGGCTGCAGTACGGCAGCTGACTTCCAGGAATTGGTCGTCACTCAGTTTTTGCATGCGAGTGTTGGGCCTCATGGTAGCCTCCTTCGAGGCGGTCCCATATGCACAATACCACACTCGAGTGTTACAGAAGGAAGTTCTGTCCAGATGGAACAGATGCCCTTCATCTCTGGATTATCAAATCCGAGTGAACCACCTAGTCAGGAGATCCTCGGTATGGTGGCTGACAGCACCGGCTCTAATGGCCGGGAAGTAATTTCGTCCAGTTTACTGGATAGTGATCACGACAGACGCCAGCCTTACAGGTTGGGGGGGAGTCTGCGGTGTTCAGTCGGCGCAAGGTCGCTGGACCCCAGAGGAAGCCCTCCTGCCGATCAATGTCCTGGAAACCCGGGCGATCAGGCTGTGCCTCTTCAAATGGTCTCAGAGGCTGCAAGGGCGTCCAGTCAGGATCCAGTCAGACAACGCCACAGCAGTGGCATATGTCAATCATCAAGGAGGAACAAGAAGCTCAGCTGCAGCATCGGAGGTCGCTCGCATCCTGAAGTGGGCAGAGAGGAGCATACCCGCACTGTCGGCCGTGTACATTCCGGGTGTGGAAAACTGGCAGGCGGACTACCTGAGCTGCCAGATGCTGGACCAGGGAGAATGGTCCTTACACCCGGAGGTGTTCCAACTCCTCTGCCAAAGATGGGGCACACCATATGTAGATCTTCTGGCTTCCCGACTCAATCGGAAGGTATTGAGGTTTGTGACCCGGTCAAAAGACCCATGGGCAGACGCAACGGACGCGTTGGTGGCATAGTGGGGTCAGTATCGGCTAATCTATGCCTTCCCTCCCTTAAGGCTTCTTCCTCTTCTGCTCCGCAGAGTGGAGGCAGAGGGAATTCCAATGATCCTAATCGCTCCAGATTGGCCTCAGCGTCCTTGGTACGCCGATCTAGTACGTCTGGTAGCAGACGTCCCCTGGCGCCTACCACTACGGTAGGGCCTGCTATCGCAAGGTCCCATACTCCATCCTGCTTTACAGTCACTGGCTTTAACGGCATGGCTGTTGAGAACCAGGTACTGAGAGACCGGGGCCTATCAGATTCAGTAATCTCTACTATGAGAAGTGCTCGGAAACCGTTCTCTAGGAAGGTTTATCACCGCACTTGGAAGGCCTACATCTCCATGTGTGAGGAAATGAAATGGCATCCGCGTACTTATTTGGTTTCCAGAATCCTGCTGTTTTTACAGCATGGGGTAGACCAAAGGCTTGCCCTAAGTACGATTAAGGGACAGATATCTGCCCTGGCTGTCTTTTTTCAGCGACCCCTGGCGACTTACTCTCTCGTGAGTACATTTGTGCAGGGGGTTCGACATGTGGCCCCTCCGGTCTGTCCCCCACTACCTCCGTGGGACTTGAACCTGGTCCTCTCGGTGCTTCAGAAGGCACCGTTTGAGAATATTAGAGATATTCCCCTGTTGACACTTTCTCAGAAAGTGGTCTTTCTGGTGGCTGTTACGTCAGTTAGACGAGTCTCTGAGCTGGCAGTCTTGTCCTGCAAGGCTCCCTATTTGATTTTCCACAAGGATAAGGTGGTGCTGCGGCCGCAGCCTTCCTTTCTTCCGAAGGTCGTTTCGGCTTTTCATCTCAACGAAGACATTGTACTTCCATCCTTGTGTCCTCACCCGTCGAATCCTAAGGAGTCGGCGTTGCATTCCTTGGACGTTGTCCGAGCTTTGAGAGTATACCTATCTGCTACTTCCCTGTTTCGGAAGTCAGACTCACTGTTTGTTTCGGTGGCTGGTCCCAAGAAGGGCCAAGCAGTCTCGTCGGCCACCATCTCTAGGTGGATCCGACAGATAGTAATCCAGGCTTACGCCTTAAAGGGTCAAGCGCCCCCCTTTCCGGTCACGGCGCATTCAACCAGGGCAATAGGTGCCTCTTGGGCTTTCCGACATCAAGCGTCTGTTTCCCAATCATGTAAAGCGGCGACTTGGTCGTCCGCTCACACTTTCACAAAATTCTACAAAGTTGATGTAGGTGCATCTTCGGATGCCTCTTTCGGCCGCAAGGTTTTGCAAGCGGCTGTTTAGAGTTGCAACTCCTCCGTTGGAGGAGTGCTGTTTTGTGTTTGTGGTGAAGTTTATTTTTATGCTGTTACCACCCCTTGTTTTTTCTCTGACACTGCTTTGGGACGTGCCACTTTGTCAATAGAGAGGCTGTGTCGGTCCATGGACGAAAGAGTAAATAGGATTTTTTACTCACCATAAAATCCTTTTCTCTGAGTCCATGGACCGACACAGCACCCACCCCTCCTTTTAAGTTTGTACTGCTTTTTGACGAACTGATCTGCGAGATGCAGACTGAGGTGATATACCCAGAGGGTCCGCCCCCGGGGCGGTACTGTAGAGGGTGTGATGCAACACTTTTTACAAGTTTTCTGCCTAGTCACTCCTAATTAACGGATAATACCCACTTTGTCAATAGAGAGGCTGTGTCGGTCCATGGACTCAGAGAAAAGGATTTTACGGTGAGTAAAAAATCCTACTTTTTGGTGTATAATATGTCCTATGTAACAGAATCAAAAATGAGAACTTCTGTGCAGGCGAGACAGTTACCAGGTGTCCGCTCTCTAGTATCTTCTTCCATTGCCCCTCTGATATGGGCCCTAAATCTTCCTCCCATTTGTCATTAATTTTGAATGGTACCACAACTCCCTTTCACATGCATGCATTGCACTAAAGCACACGGTCAGGCACTACTGTGTGATATCATGTGCTGCATTGGAAAAAAAATAGTGCAGGTGCTTTTTCTGGTCCATTGCAGTGTGTCGGCAGCTCAATGTGCTGCCTTTTCCTGCAACATAGCTCACATTACTGGACCATACCTATGTAAGTAGGGCCTTCTTCAGTTCTCCCTCTCGGTTTGCTGCTTGACACCCCACGTTACCCGGATTGTACAGGAAGGGGTGCAGGAAAGAGGAACCACTGCTTGATGCATCACCTAGCGAGTTTTTCACAAATAGCTGGCAGCAGATCCTGATGTTCGGGCCAATGGAGAAATCTGCTTCAGTGCAGGAGTGGAAAGCAGTGAGTACTGGTAAGCAGGCTCCTCTGACACAGGAATGCAGCCGGCATATCAGGAACTTCTGCTAGCTATTTGCAAATGACTGGGCCAGTTGCCGAACCCAAATCATGTAAAAATAATGCAAAATAATGCATTTGGGTGGCAAAAATATGAATGCAATCTATAAACTGGGGGGAGAACCTCTGGGGGAATCTAGGATGGAAAAGGACCTTGGGGTCCTAGTAGATGATAGGCTCAGCAATGGCATGCAATGCCAAGCTGCTGCTAACAAAGCAAACAGAATATCGGCATGCATTAAAAAGGGGATTAACTCCAGAGATAAAACGATTTTCCCCCTCTACAAGACTCTGGTCCGGACACATCTGGAGTATGCTGTCCAGTTTTGGGCACCAGACCTCAGGAAAGATGTACTGGAAATGGAGTACAAAGAAGGGCAACAAAGCTAATAAAGGGTCTGGAGGATATTAGTTATGAGGAAAGGTTGCAAGCACTGAACTTATTCTCTCTGGAGAAGAGACGCTTGAGAGGGGATATGATTTCAATTTACAAATACCGTACTGGTGACCCCACAATAGGGATAAAACTTTTTAACTTTTTCGTGGAAGGGAGTTTAACAAGACACGTGGCCACTCATTATAATTAGAAGAAAAGAGGTTTAACCTTAAACTACGTAGAGGGTTCTTTACTGTATAAGCGGCAAGGATGTGGAATTCCCTTCCACAGGCAGTGGTCTTAGCGGGGAGCATCGATAGTTTCAAAAAACTATTAGATGAGCACCTGAACAACCACAACATACAGGGATATACAATGTAATACTGACACATAATCACACACATAGGTTGGACTTGATGGACTTGTGTCTTTTTTCAACCTCACCTACTATGTAACAATGTAATTATGACCAATCCCGGTCATGAGCTGTCATCAGCTATACAATGGAAGGCGTGGGCATAGTGGTAAAATCATTGAGCAAATATGGTAAGTGATGTCACTGCTATCCCCACCTCTTTGCTTACATAGCAGGGATTCCTGGTGACATCAGTGGTTCCTAGGGGCCTGTGACAGTAGGAAGCTGTCATATAGACAGTACAGTAAAAGTAGTAGAAATACTGTTTCTATATATGATTTTCGGCTCCCGACGAACAGGGGGTCAAACGGACAAATGCTCGGGAAATTGTCCAAGCGCACAGCCAAAATTTGGTTCAACCTTAGGTTATTTTGTACATGCCACACTATTTTTTTTTTTTAAGTTTGTAAAATAAATGTAACTCTTTATTTGCAAAGATGTTGTTTTTACCATGTTGATTTTCCTGCATTCAAGATTACTACTTTTTTTAACTAAATATGTAATTGTGCCAGGATGCCCAAACTTTAATATGCACATGTATCTGGTGTTCATTTGTAAAGGGAATGTATAGTGGTTTTGAGTATATTTTATCGCTTTTTTATTGCTTAGGTAGGTAAATATGATTTGCTGCATATGAATATTTTGTGTTATCATTTTCAGGGAAACAGAGAGAGTTAGCGCTCAATGGGTTATTAATAGGATAAATACCAAGTCCATCCAACAGGAGAAGTGATAAAAGAAAACAAAGTTTATTTTCTTTAAAACCCATAAAAGGACTTGAAATGAAGTAATAACCAGTACATGTGTGAGTATAATTAGAAAGAAAAAGAAGAGCCTAAGATACCACTGGAGGTCACCGGGGCAGT
Organism: Rana muscosa; assembly: GCA_029206835.1. Classification (NCBI taxonomy): domain Eukaryota; kingdom Metazoa; phylum Chordata; class Amphibia; order Anura; family Ranidae; genus Rana; species Rana muscosa. The sequence goes on from CM055117.1 coordinate 195,970,054, forward strand.
AAGGAGCTGACGGCATCCACAATTGTTGAAGGAAATAAACGTTGTTTTCCTTTATCACTTCTCCTGTTGAATTGACTTGGTATTTATCTTGTTATTAACCCATTGAGCGCTGACTCTCTCCATTTCCTGCATGTCACATTTCCTTTTTTTTTTTAAATCTCTTTATTAATTTTCCAATATACAATATGCGCACGTCACAGTTCACATTGTTTTTACCTATTTCAATCCATATGGCATGGCCCACAGTTTAGCACTGGTGGAACCTCTTTGATAATTTTCAGCCACTTATCTAATTTGCTGATTATATGCCTGTTTTTCATAGAGCTCAGCTCCTCGAGCTGAAATATACAGTACACAGGAGCAGGGCCGCCATCAGGGGGGTACAGGCAGTACACCTGTAAGGGGCCCGGAGGACCCCAGGGGCCCGGATACCCCCCTTTTTATTTTATTTAAAAAAAAATAAAAAAATTGTAAGGCGCCCGGAGTTCCCCAGGGCCCCGAATGTCAACCCCCCTTTTTTAATTTTTTTTTATTATTAATTTTTTTATTTAATTTTTTTTTTGTAAGGGGCCCAGAGGTCCCCAGAGGTCCGGAGGTCCCCAGGGCCCCAGATGGAAACCTCCCTTTTTTTAATTTCTTTTTTATTATTAATTTTTTTATTACATTTTTTATTTTTTATAAAAATTATTTATTTATTTATTTTTTTATCATTTTTTTTTGTAAGGGGCCCGGAGGTCCCCAGGGCCCTGGAGGTCCCCAGGGCCCTGGATGGAAACCTCCCTTTTTTTTGTTTTTTTGTTCTTCTGTTTTTTTTGTGTTCGTCAGCACCAAAACCCCCCTGCTTCTCAATTCGTGGCACCACCCCCCCTGGCTCTCAAGTTGCGGCAGCCCCCCCGCTTCTCAATTCGCGGCGGCAGCACCCCGCCCCAAAATTCCTGATGGCGGTCCTCCACAGGAGTCAGAGCAGTGACTCCCTACCTACCTGCTTGCCTGTTAAGACTGCTCTTTTCAAAGTTTCAGTCAGAGAAAGAGCACCAGAAAGTGAGTCGTCAAATTAGGACCAAAAAATTAAATATTATAAACATGTCTTCATCATTTTAGAATAAAAAGAAAATATACCTTGTTAAGAGGATTCTTCCTCAAAGGACATTTTTATTACGTGAAACATCTAGGCTGACATCCTTCAGAATATGCTAAATTCCTGGATGTCTCTGGCTTTGATAGTTTTTCAGCCTCTAACCCAGAATAAAAATGCACCAAGCAAAGTCAAAGCAGTTGATCTAAAGACTTGTTTTGGGTGGCTCAGACAGTACTTCAATGCATTGACATAAAAGCAACATGGCCTACTATTTCTGTCAGTGTGGGCTTTGGATCAATTTTAATGATTTATTTATTTTGTTTGTTTATAAAGGTTTTAACCTGATGTTTAAATTCTCTTGTTTTACTATATACTGTATCTGAAATCTTTATTCTACAAATTAACTTTTAATGGAGGAAGCACACATATCAGTGACATTACAAAAGATTTCATGTTTTCCAAGGTGCGAATACAGCAGATGTTTGATTTCAGACTGTTTCTCTATAATTGAAAGTCTGTATGGAGCTATACAATAAGACAGAGAAGGAAGACAGCTCACTCCTCATTCATTCAGCCATAGCTGCAATTTTAACCTAACCTAGTATTACAATAGTAATCTTTAGTCTGGTAATCATATGAAAAAAATCTTACAGCTCATCTTCTAGCTGGAAATAGGTAAATAATATGTGCTCAAATGTTATTCTCTCTGAACAAGATACATATTTTAAAATATATGTATGTTGCATAAAAAGGATACATTTACTTTAAAGTGGGCCTGAACTCATAAAGTGAAGTTTTTCTATCATCCAGAACTGTTTATTGTGCCAAATCAGTACATTGAAAAACAATTTGTCTTGCATTCCACCTGATAAATAACAGTGTGGTTCAAGTTCCTAGGCATTCCTCTGGCTTGTGCCTCATAGTCACTACTGTGCTGCTCACTACTCCTCTTGCTGGAGAGAAAACTGTACCTGAGGACCTGTAATGCAATGATCTCCCAGCTTCATTAATTTTGTGGATCCACCTCCTGCTCCTTTTTGATCTTTGCCCCACCAGTCTTCAGATCATCAGTCATCAGGGGGGCAACTCTGGCATGGGTATGCAAAGTCCTATTTCTCTACCAAGAGGTCTGACTTCATAAGGAGTCACAGTTCAGAACAAGACATGGTTAGTCAGTATTAAGAAAAAGATCAACTGCAGGGAGCCTACACTTAAGAGGGGCTTTGTGATTAGCTAGTTTTTGCTCACAACCACAAGACCCAACCCCAGCTCCAGCCCTGCTAAAATACAATTCCACCTGCTGAGGCCCAACCCTCCGCCATCTTGTGCCCTGCACTCCATCATGGGCCTTCTCACAACATTCGCTGCCATAGATAATGATAACAGCATGCAATGCCAAACTGTGGTTTCCAAAGCAAGCAAAGTCCTTTCTTGTATTAAGAGACACACATAGGTTAGACTTGATGGACTTGGTGTCTTTTTTTTAACCTCACATACTATGTAACTATGTAACTAAGAGAGGTATGGACTCCAGAGAGAGAGAGAGAATTTTTCCAACGTACAAATCATTAGTAAGACCTCATCTGGAATATGCAGTTCAGTTTTGGGCACCAGTTCTCAAAAGGATATCGTGGAACTGGAGAAAGTGCAGAGAAGGGCAACTAAACTGATAAGAGGCATGAAGGCGCTCAGCTATGAGGAAAGATTGGAGGAACTGAATTTATTCTCTTTTGAGAAGACGAGATTAAGGGAGGATATGATTAACATGTACAAATACATAAGGGGTCCATATAGTGAACTTATTTGCAGACACCTCCTAGCTGGGTACACCTCTCCAGGGAACCCTCCAGATAAGCAGCCTCACACAGGGATCTCCAGCCTGGCTTGAAAAGCCTTTTGCAATCCACACTAGCCCCCATAGAAGGCTGACGAGTGAGGACTAGAATGTGCATGCAAATGCGCATTGGTGCATATGTGTGGGCACGTGCACAGCATTCACATATTCTGGTGTCCAGCAGCCAATTTAAACTGAGAATCTGCCTGGCCTCAGGCCTCGTACACACGACCGATTTTCTCGTCGTAAACAGTCAAAAAAAGTGCCGCGAGAGTTTTTTTGTCTAGAAAAACGTTCGTGTGTATGGTTTTACGACGAGAAACTTGACGAGAATCTCGACGAGAAAATAGAGAACCTGCTCTCTATTTTCTCGTCAGGAGTCCAGATTTCCTCGTCGTGTTTCTCGTCGGCCTGTTTTGTGACGAGAAAATGGTTTGTGTGTATGCTTTTACGACTCTTCCAAAAGCGCGCATGCTCACAAGCAACTATGAGACGGGAGCGCATCTTCTGGTAAAACAAGCCTTCATAATGGAGAGAGCACATTCGTCACGCTCATAAATATTTCATCGTTTAAATGTTCTGCATTGAATTCTTCGTTAGAATGTTACATTAATCAAAACGAGAGACCTTCTTTTGCTGCTGATATTCACACAGAGTTATGCCTTATTTTTAACCTTTTTCATGCTGCTCTTTATAAGATTTATGTGTATTATATCGTGCAAGTTTTTAGGAATAATTTAAATGGTTAGATTTTTCAAAATGATGTTAATTATAATTTCTCAATGTTTTGATAGCGATCTCCCATTTAATTTTCTAATCTATATTTTTAAAATTTCACACCATGTTTTTGAGCTAATCAGATTTAGTTATTCTTTTGGGGGGGTGATATCTGTGCCTTTTATTGTCAGTCAAATGTGTCTGCTTACTCCAAAGCTTGTTTTTTTTAATTTAAAAATACACATAGTCAAGTATGAACTTAAACAAAAAACACATTTATTCATGTTTATAAATTAAATAAAGAGAAGGCAGCGCTGGAGAAGCTGCTGCCATTTGTGCATCCCAGGGACCCCAGAGCACACAGCAACCCTGTGTGGACACTAAAATTGGGAGCTTGAGAAGGCCCACATTTCAGAACACAATCTGATGCTGGCCTCCCAGAGGTCAGGAACAGCAGCAGGTGAGATATATGTCCCAAGTGTGTGGTACTACAGATAGCAGAACAGGTGTCTGGGATTATGAGGCCCAGAGCCTGGGGGGAGATGCCTGTGGTGAACTTCAAGTCCTGAAGACTTCTCCCTGTCGCCAGGTAACGCAACGTGGCGATGAGCCTCTGCTCAGCACTGATGGCTTCCCGCATAACGGTGTCCTTCCTGGTAATATAGGGGGACACCAAAGCCAACAGTTCCTGAAAAACGGGGTCAGACATCCTCAGAAAATTCATGTAGTCCTCAGGATTATTCTCGACGATCTCCCGCAGCAGAGGCATGTGGCAGAATTGGTCCCGCTGGAGCAACCAATTCTTGGTCCATGAACTCCTCCTCACACCATTCATGGACTGGTCTTGGTCCAAAACAAGCAGACCAACACCAAGCGCACGCACAGCACGAACTCGACGACGAGAACGTCCAGGCGACATGGCTAGGAAACGGTCGTCTAATCAGAACGTACAGAACAGAACGCACTTTAGAACAGCAAGGCCTATGAATAACGAACTGAAATTCAGAAACGAACAGGCAATAACGCACTGTAAAACAGATACGACCTGCCTAGACGCCCTGAAAGTCAAGATACGAACCCACAAGCACAAACTGAACGGCAGAAAACGATCTGAAAAGTACGAAGACTGAAAAGCGCGAATCGTCTCTTCCCAAACTTTTACTTCAGACGCGGTAACACGAGATCAGCAAAAGCAGCCCAAGGGGTGGCGCCAAGAAAAAAGATCTTCCCCTTTATAGTGCCGTTGTACGTGCTGGACGTGAGCGCAGAGAACCACGAGGAAATTGGAAAATGACAGTGTGTACGCATAGAAAGCTTGACGAGAAAATCGACAAGCTTAACAAGAATCTCGTCGAAAAAAACGACGTGTTTTTTACGACGAGAAAATCGGTCGTGTGTACGAGGCCTCAGTGTTGGATTGTCTTCTGCTCTGGTTCCTGATTCTAGAAGGTCTGCTAACTTTGTTCCTGACCTGGCTATGTCTGAAACCATCCTGACAGGTGTGTGGTGTTTGGCTCCCATGCCCCAAGAGAGTGTGTGCCCCTCCTCACCTAGCTTATATATGGATGCTGACTCACCCTTGACATCACTGTAGGAAGCAGTGGCAGCCTGTCCATACGGGGCACAAGGGTTAATCTACATGCAGGGCACCGGACGCATGGATTTAAATGTTTTTTTTTTTTTTAAGCACATGATTAGAGCCTGAGGCTCTTATTGGCTTAAAAAAAGGGTGGTGGGAGCACTGCGCCCTGAGCCTGCCCAGTTGTGTGACAATAGGGAATTTAATATTCGCTTTTGTCTTCCTGATTCTCCTCCTGGCCAATCAGGAAGCAGGTCTGGACACCTGATTGGCTAAGGAGTCTTAGGACTCCCAGCCAATTGGGTCTCGGGACCCACTTACTGTTTGGCCGGGAGGAGAAGCAACAGCCCTGGAGCGAGAAGCAGCAGTCCTAGCATCTACCTCCTAAGGTAAGGAGGCCTCCGATCGCCACCCTACTGTCCGCTTCTCCTGGGTGGGGGGTGCCAGCTAACTACACCTGCTTACATATATGCAAAACGTATGAATTTGTCATCTGCTTGCCTTTTCTTGGAGTTCAGGTCCTCTTTAAAGGTTTTTTATTCTTTACAAGACAAGCATTCCATTTCTATCTGCTTATTTGGTCTAATTTTTAGCCCTAAATCCGTTTTTTTTTTTTTATTATTATTTTAAGAATCCTGTAAATATTTCATGCTGCTTAATCTCCAAGCAAAATATTAAAATTATTGAAAATAATTTTGTACATGCTACTTTTAAAGCTGGTCAGTAAAATAGTGTACGTGTGTCATGACTTTAGTTAATTGACAACTGCCCCATAGCAGGCTGCATATTTTGGACTAAATGATGTAGTGTAGAGGTTTTGCTTCAGAGCCTAGGATACATAAACAGCCTCATTTTAGACTGGTTGAAAGTGTGTCGGAACAGATGTGCTAGAGTAACTTCATCAGCACAAATATAGTATGACAGCAAAAAGTGCAAAACTCCTAGCCTAATCAATAATTTAACCTGACACATCCTAGTTGCTGAGAAACTTAAAAAATATAGACTAACAAGTAACAATTATTTCAGAACAACAGCGTTACCCCAAGAAAGATACATAAGAAACCTAGTTTAGATGATATGTATTAATTATTCAGGAAGATACTAATGGTTGCAGTATAATATTGCATTTTTTAAATATTCATGACAATTTGAAGAACAGTGATATCTTAAGGTAATGAAATCAGAACATTGATCTGGTATATGTCCCATAACAAGGCTAGTCATTAACATTCATGCTGTGTCTCCAAGACAGTTAAAGGGAGGACATAAAGTATATACACATATATCTATGTATGTGTGCTTACAGACAGTAGATGGCGGCCAGGTATATGTGCACAATGCGGTCGCTGAGTGATCCTTCTTATGAGTGATTGCTGTACAAATGCTTTAGGAAAAATATACGGTACATATTAATGCCTATAGATGGAGGGGTACGTTCAGGTGCTGGCTTGTCTTAAAAGGGCAAAACAATAGCGATTGTTTCAGGGAATCCATTCAAACTGATCAATATTTCCTCCAAGCTGGCTCAGCCAAGAGATGTAATGCCGTGTACACACGATCGTTTTTCATGCCGTTAAAAATGCCATTTTTAAAAATGGCCATTAAAACCGATCGTGTGTATGCTCCAGAGCATTTTTAACGGTGTGAAAAACGGCCATTAAAAATTTCGAACATGCTCTCTTTTTTCACGTCGTTTTTTCATGTCGTTTTTTTTAACGACGTGAAAAACGATAGTGTGTATGCTTTGACGAGGTGAAAAAAAAACGCCCATGCTCAGAATCAAGTATGAGACGGGAGCGCACGTTTTGGTAAAACTAGCGTTTGTAATGGAGATAGCACATTCGTCACGCTGTAACGGACTGAAAAGCAGGAGGCTGAAAAGCACGAATCGTCGCTCAACAAACTTTACTAACATGAAGGGTGGCACCATCCGAACGGAACTTCCCCTTTATAGTGCCGTTGTACGTGTTGTACGTCACTGCGCTTTGCTCAAGCGTTTTTTTTAATGATCGTGTGGATGCAAGACAGGCTTGAGAGGAAACATGAAAAAAAACGACGAGAAAAACGTCGGTTAAAAAAATGGCATGAAAAACGATCGTGTGTACGCCGCATAAGGGAAGGTTTACAGACATACAATTGTTCCCCTATTTAACTGTAAATGGTTGGGTTAGGAGAATGATCTCTTTTGTTTGTAGACTGCTTATGGTGTATCTAAAGTTACCAATCTATTTGTAGATGCAGCTTGGAAGGTTTAAAACCCCTCTCGAGTTTTTATTGCTGTCTTTGTTCCAGCTAGGGACATTTATTCTCTCTATTTGGAACAAAATAATGGGATATTCAAAACTTTACAACTGATGTTGGGACATGAGGTGAGAAAAATCTTCCAGTGTGCATTCCTGCATCACCTAAGAACTGTCTAATGCCCTGTACACACGATCGGATTTCCGATGGAATAAAATCCGAAGGATTTTTCCATTGAAAATCCAATGAAGCTGACTTCCATCAGTCTTGCCTACACACCATCAGTCAAAAATCCAACCGTCCCAAACACCGTGACGTAAAACACTCTGAAGAGCCAAGAAAAATGAAGTTCAATGCTTCTGAGCATGCGTTGACTTGATTCTGAGCATGCGTGGGTTTTTTCTCCGATGGAGTTCCCCACAGACGATCGGAATTTGCTATCGTTTTTTTTTTCCATCTGTATAATTTAAAACATGTTCAATTTTTTTATACCGATGGAAAAAAGACCGATGGGGCCCACACACGATCGGTTTGTCCGATGAAAAAAGTCCATCTGTCTTTTTTCATCAGAAAAACCGATTGTGTGTACGCGGCATTAGAAGGGATTTTCTCGTTCTAAGGGGATATCTCTTCAATGGGATAAAGACAGCAAATGATTTTAAATCAGATATGTGTAGTTCCAGGGGGTAGGTATATCTATTTTATAGGAAGTCTCACATCCAGGGCTGTCTTAATGCATGGGCACCCCTGGGCATTGCCCAGGGGCCCCAGGTACAAGGGGGCTCCATGATAATCTTGCATTATATCATACTTGCCAACTGTTCTGGATTTGCTGGGACAGTCACACTTTTTACTAAGCTGTCCCGGGATAGCTGTGTCCCAGACTGGTCCCAGAACCTGTACTGTGCCCTCCTGCCTCCCCAATACTGTGTTATTTGCGTTGTCTTGTCTTTGATTTATGGCATATTTTTTATTGTTTAAAATCAATTTTATTGAAAGTACTAATAAATATATGCTTAATTCTATTAACTATTTATACTTTGGTGTGTAAATTGGGGAAAGCTGGTAGGGGGCCCCAGAGCATTACTTTTCCCAGGGGCCCATTATGCTATTAAGACGGCCCTGCTCACATCAGTTTTTGAATGTGTTCTGTTACCCAGGAGAATGTCAGGCAGTTGTCACACTCACAGTTCGCAATGTCACTTCACATGTGTGGTGCAATCACAGTTTACACATGCTTGCTTAACCTATGCTCAGATTTGCATTTATAAGTATTCACAGGGGGATCGGTGTGCTTTTACACTTATTTTTTTTATTATAATTTTTTTTTATTTTACCTTATTTAAATCTATTTTTTCCACTTTTAATTTTTTTCTTTCATTTAACTGTATTACTATCACAAGAGGGCTAACATGCCCGTTTGTGATAGCTTTGAATAGGGACAGGTCCTCTTTATAGAGACAGCTTTAATAGACACCTGATGTGTTCCCTGCCCTCCAAAGCAGCTAACCAAGCACAGATCATGCATCCCTGGCTGTAATGGCCAGAGAATGACATTTCTGAAACTTGAACTAACAAATTGTTGCTTCCAAGTTCATTCATCACCAGGGCCGGTGCTACCACTAGGCAAACTAGGAAGCCGCCTAGGGCGCACTGCTGCCAGGGGGCGCCCGGCCACTGTGTTCCTACTCTCTTCTCTCTGCAGCAAGCAACTAAGTCTAAGCATCAGCAGGCAGCCGCCGCTCCATTCGCACATAATGTCAGAGGCACAGCAGCGGTGGAGGACTGTGTCTGTGTCCCGACTCCTGAATGAATTGAAGAAAGCAAACATTGATTGATGGGCACTTGTAGGCTGAATTGGTGGATGCTAGTGAGGCTGCATTTGATGGGCGCTGGTAGGCTGCATTGGTGGGCGCTGGTGAGGCTGCATTAATGGGCACTGGTGGGCTGCATTTGATAGGCGCTTCATTAAAAAGGTGGGGTATACATGGGCATGGCAAAGGGGGTGTAGTCCGGGGTGGAGCCAAGGGGGGCGTCAAAATGGGATTTCGCCTAGGAAATCAATAATCCTTGCACCAGCCCTGTTCATCACAGAGGAGATTGGAAAATGGATGTTTCTCCATTTCCTCTGTGGGAAGCGGTCCTGGCTGCTTAAAATGGTTCTAGACCCTTCAGATGAATGGGAAAGCCATTTGCAGGTGGCAGGAGGAGTGGGGATGGCCTCACAGCATTGTAAAAGTGATCACTTTTACAAAACAGCTTATAGGCAGGTAAAGTTTAACGCTGCCCCAGCCAGAAAGGTTAGTGTTAATTGTGTTTCCTGGTCATAGATGTGCGCAACCAATTGCATTAGGGTGTGCACTCCAATGCTCAAACACACATGCGTGTTTGTTAGGGCTGCCAAAATTAATCGCTGCATCGATGCATGGCGATTCGGGTGTCCCCGATGCGGCATCGATGCATGCGACCTGGAAAATCGATTTCCGTGAGACTTGCCCCACCACTCCCGGGAGAGCGCTCTGAGCCGTTAACCCCTTGGCGCCAAGCGTATGCGGCCTTTGGCTTTAGGAGGTTATACCGGGATGATGAAGAGGCGGTATCTGGTCACGTGTTTTTTACGCCCACATCCGGCCTGTGTGGCTAGCGGAAGGAGGGAGGTGGAACGCACGCCGTCCATGCAAGTGGACTGATCGCAGCGGACTTTCCCATTCAATTCCCCTGAGAGCCTGCAGCCCCAGTGCCGGGAATAGGCACTTGTGAATGTGAGTAGCCATTTGGCTCTTTTTATGTTTTTTATGAATTAAAAAACAGTTTTACACTATGGAATGTTTCCATCTTAATTTTCCGGTCATGGCTGTATGAGGAGGAAGGATTTTTTCCAGGTCCAATCCATGTGGACAGGCACTACCCTGTACAAGCGATTTTGACCTACTTTTTAGTTAAAGTGGTCAACTACCTCTGGTAAGCAGGATTTACTACAGCACGTTGGGTGTACGTTTTTCCTTGGTGAAGGAGCACAATTTACATCACTTCAAGTTTTTGATTGTCAGCACTGAGTTGCCAGTACTGAGTATTGGAGTCACAAGAAAACTTGATTTCTTTTTCAGCAGCAAATTTTGGACATTTCTTCTGTTGAACTTTTGTCTAAATAATATATTGGGACACATATATACAGTATTCAATATTGCATTTATATAAATTGAGGTATTGGTACATGTATAACTAATTCATCACTATTGTTTTTTACTTGCACTTATTAGCGCCCCCTAAATATTCTTTCTACACATACCGGGATGATGCCCGCAGCTGCAGGTACCGTTTTTAGACCGGGCAGTCGGCTTTCCAGAGATAACAACCGATGCGGTTAAAAGCCCGTTGTTATCGGGTAATCGGGTTATCGGGTTGTAAGCGGGTTGTTATCCCGGAGGAGCGGGAGGGAACATCCCCCCCTCCCGCCGCTCTTAACGGGCCTCCCGTCCCACCGGCAGTCCCGATCTGCAAGCCACTACTTCCAGCGGCTATATACAGACTGTAACGAAGCGTCGGCTTCGTTCCAGTCTGTATGTAAACACGGAAGCGACGTCACAACGTCACTTCCGGTTTACTCGGCTGCCAATGGCGCCAGTTTAAAAAAAAAAAAAAAGACAGCATTCAGAATCGCAGTTTTTGACGATCTGAATACTTTGAAGTGCAAAGGAGGGATTTGGGGTCTTTTAGACCCCCGATCCCTCCATAAAGAGTACCTGTCACCACCTATTACTGTCACAAGGGATGTTTACATTCCTTGTGACAGCAATAAAAGTGATCAAACATTTTATTTTTTATTTTTTAAAAGCACAATGTAAAAAAATAAAATAAATAGAAAAACAAATACATTTTTAAAACGCCCCCGTCCCCGCGAGTTCACGCAGCAAAGAAAACGCATACGCAAGTCGCGTCTGCATATGTAAACGGTGTTCAAATCACACATGTGAGGTATCATCGCGATCGTCAGAGTGAGAGAAATAATTCTAGCACTAGACCTCCTCTGTCACTCTAACCTGGTAACCGTTAATTGTTTTTAAAGCATCGCCTATGGAGATTTTTACGTAGTTTGTCGTCATTCCACAAGTGTGTGCAAAAAGACACTTACCTGTCCCACAATCCAGCAACGTGGTCACCCAAACCCTCCATTCTCTCCCCTGCCTGTCCACGGCGCTGGCAATACTACTGTGGGCATCCGGCTGTGACAGCTTGCAGCTTCACAGCCGGGTTCGCATGTCTCACTGCGCTGTCCTGCATAGCCGGGCAATCTTCTGGGACCTGTTATGTGTCCCAGAAGATTGCAGGGAGGAAGGGCCTCTTAGGTGGCCCAAGCAGAATTGGGAGCTCGTCAGTAATCGTGATGCATCGTGGAATCAAATCGAATCAACTCGTTGACCAGATAATCGTAATCGAAGCGAATCGTGAGACTAGTGAAGATGCGCACCTCTCGTGTTTGTGTGTGTGTACAGTATATATTTTGTAACGATGCTCTAGTGGTGCATGCAAGTGGAAGAAATTGTGTCAGTCCCGACTGCATTTTCAAGGACATAGCAGCCCATTTTCATTCAAAAGAAACAAAGTTCAAAAAATAAACATCAAATTCCCCCGCAGGGGTGTTCAGCATTACAGTCCCGCTTTAGAACCAGCATTCAGCTGGTGAGGTTGGTTCAAACAAACTGGTTAAAATGACAGAAAAGCAGGCAATCAGCTTGAAAGTCAATTAAAATCACAAATTTTGGGTTGTCACCAGAACAGTAGAGGAGGGGAAATCTTCCAATGGGAACACTAGTTTTGAAGACACTGGTAGTGGCCAAGGATTCCCTCACTTTGGAGGGATTTCCTCCCACTTCCTGTTTTGGCCATGGGACAGGAATTGAGTGGGAATTTCCCATTGGGGGCATAGATGGCAAAAAAAAAAAAAAAAACCTGACACCCCACCCTCTTATTTGAATGAAAAAAATTGATATTTTAAAAAGGTGGACAGTCAGAAAATGGCTACTTTATGTCTTATGCCGCGTACACACGATCATTATTCACGGCGGTTGAAAAACCGCCGTGAATAATGACAGGAAAAACGAGGGAACCGCTTCGGTTCCAAGGGTTCCCTACACACGGTCGTTTTTCCCGTCATTTTTTCTCTTGACGAGAAAAACGACCGTCTGTGGGCTCCGCGGCAGTGTCTCCCTATGGGAAAACTGCCGCAGAAAAAAATGATGGAAAAAACGATGAGAAAATTTAGAACATGTTCTAATTTTTCTCGTCGTTTTTTATGCCGTTTTTCTCGACGAGAAAAACGACATAAAGCCCACAGACGATCGTTTTTCTCGGCGAAAAAAAAAATGCTGTTTTTCTCGTCGAGAAAAGCGGTCGTGTGTACGCGGCATTAGATACTCCAAGACTCCATCATGCTACTATGATTCCTGACTCTTCTCTACCTGGGAGTTTTGTGTTTTCCCATACACTTGTGTTTCATTCTCCACAATTTAGAACCAAAAATCTAACACATAAGGGTGTATTTATTAACATTAGTCAAATGTAAAGTTGATCATAATTTCTGTAGTAGATCAATTTCTCTGTTCGTCAGCTCTACCTAGTGGCCAAAATGCAGTATAGTTTTCTGAAATAGCTCAATGAGCAAATATAGCGGATTTTGGCCACTAGATGGAGCTGGCGGCCATAGGAATTAATCTATTACGGAAATTTGTGCAGCCTGCACGAATGTGTGTGACATTTGTTCAACTAATGTTTTATAAATAGACCCAATTGGAACCATGTAATGGCTACAGCAGGTGTGCAGATTCAGAAACTCATGTGCAGTGATCTCAGCATAAAAAACATTCAACCAACTTTGTGCGGTATAATACTAAGAAATTTGCCTCACTGGACTAGAACTACACAATTATTTGGTGGCATGGTGGCTTAGCAGTTAGCAGTTCTGCGTTGCAGCACAGGAATTTTCTGCTTGAATTTTAGTCGATTGCTGTTGGCTCAGCTGAAATCCAAGCAGTCTATGATGCTGCCAGCACTGCTCAATTGTTCATTTGACTTTTGGTAAAGGAGCCAGCTGGACAATCCCTTCATCCAATCAGAGGGAGGCTCTCTTCAGTTTTTCTGACAGCTGGCATTGTGTGTTGTCAGAGTACAAAAGACCAGCAGGGGGATTCATCCATCCACGCACTGCAGACTGAACAAAAGAAATCATACATGTATGTCCAGCTTAAAGCTGAATTGCTGAAAGAAAACGGAAAATTTATTGACAAATAGTTACCGTAATTTTCCTTTCCTGATAGGCTCCATGGCAGCATACGTGTGGGTTGGCCCCGCCTCCATAACTACCCAATAGGACCCCCTCCCTGTAAATTTTGGCTCTGGGCTCTCAGCCGTGTTCCGTAACTAGCCTACTCCAAGCATTGGGAGGGACTCCTGCTGCCATGGAGCCTATCAGGAAAGGAAAATTACGGTAAGTATTTGACAATAAATTTTCCGTTTTCCTGACATGCTCCATGGCAGCATACGTGTGGGAAATAACTCGCCAAACACACCCGGGCGGGCAAAATGCTGAGGCAAGAAATACATTTATTTAACACTGTCAACCGACAGAACTTGTAAACCAAAATTCAGTGATGATAAGGCAGCTGGTTCGACACAATAGTGGGAAACAAAAGTATTAATAGACGACCAAGAGGCCGCCCTGCATATAACGTCAGGTGCGACATGACGAGAGGCTGCCCAAGAAGTTGAGATGCTCTGGGTTGAGTGCGCAGTTACTGCCTCCGGAGGAGCCAAACCTTTTGCTTTGTAAGCTCTTTGGATGGTCTGAACTATCCATGCCGCAATAGATCTGATTGAGGCCCTTTTTCCTCTGTTTTTTCCATGAAGAAGAATGAAAAGAAAATCTGTTTGTCTGAAAGACTCTGTCATTTCCAGGTATTGACTTAATGTGTGGCCCACATCAAGGGGATGAACATCTTGACCTTCAGAAGTTCCAAAAGTGGGTAATACAATTTCCTGATTTTCATGAAAGATCGATGTAACTTTCGGGTTTGAACCCAGCATGGGAATTAATACTGCTCTATCTGGAAAAAAGGTCAGGAAAGGCTCTTTTGAACCCAAGTTTCTGATATCAGACACTCTTTTGGCTGAAGTGACCGCTACTAGGAAGACGGTTTTGAGAGTAAGATCTTTTACCGAAAGAGGTTTTTCAGGATCTGTGCAGAGTGTGGAAAGATAGTCCAGTACAAGAGGCAGGTCCCATTTGGGGAACCTCGGTTTTCTCTGTGGTCTAAGTCTGACCGCACCCTTAAAGAACTGGCGAATCAGGGAATGATTGGCCCAAGAGATTCCAGTGAATGCTGAAATGGCTGAGATTTGAACTCGAAGAGAGCTTACTGATAAAGGCAAGTCCAAACCTGTTTGTAAGAAACTAAGTACATCCTGGACTTCTGGAGAATTACAGGAATTAGCCCTGGAAGACATATGGTCTGTAAATTTTGACCAGATACGCTCATAAACTCTGTTGGTGCTATTTCTTCTAGCGTTAAGGAGAGTCGACATGGCTTCTTCTGGACATCCTAAGGCTTCCAGCCTTCCCCTCTCAAGAACCATACCCTGAGGTGCAGATGAGCTGGGCATGGGTGCAACGTTGTGCCCTGAGACAGGAGATCCGGTCTGAGGGGTAGAGGGATTGAGTCCCGATAACTGAGAGACGTCAAGAGGGAAAACCATGGCCTGTTGGGCCAAAACGGAATTACTGCTATGATTTCTACTCTCTCCACTCTGAGTCTGTGAAGGAATTGAAGTATCACAGGAACTGGAGGAAAGGCATAAGCCTGGCTGAATCTCCACCGATCTGTGAGAGCATCTATCCCGTAGGCTTGGGGATCCCGAGACCTCGAGTAATACTTGGTCAACTTGTGGTTGCATGGGGACGCAAACAGATCCACTTCTGGAGACACTCCCAGAGTTAGAAGCCAATTGAATACCTCTATGTGTAGAGACCATTCGTTGTTGTTCATTTGAGTTCGTGACAGAAAGTCCGCTTGAACGTTCTGGACCCCTGGAATGTACACTGCAGAGATGTTGCATAGGTACTTCTGGGCCCAGGTCATGATTGGTTCTACTTCCCGGAGTAAGGACCAGCTGCGAGTACCACCCTGCTTCCTTATGTAAGCAACTGCGGTTGTGTTGTCCATCCTGAGCATCACAGAAGTGTCTGTCAACAGATGATGGAAGGACATGAGCGCCTGGAAGGCAGCCCGCAACTCCAGTATGTTGGACACAATTCTTTGGGACGGTGTGTTCCACCTGCCCTGGGCTATTTCCGTCAGGCAATGAGCGCCCCACCCCTGATTGCTGGCATCCGAAGTTACAGTAATCCAAGTGATGGGACGGATTGTGTGACAGTTGCGGAGATTCTTCTCCTGAAACCACCAAAGAAGAGATTCTCTCATGGATGAAGTGAGTCTGATGCGTTGACTCTTGCTGGGGGAGTCCCATTGCTGGAGGAACCCCTTCTGGAATGGGCGAGTGTGCCACTGAGCCCACCTCACCATAGGGATGGTGGCTGTCATGGTGCCGATTACCTTCAGGCATTGCAGAGCAGACAGGTGAGAGGAAGCAAGTGTTGCGCGGATCCAGTCCCGGATTGTTACAATCTTTTCCTCGGGCAATGAAATGGTGCCATCTATTGTGTTGAAGAGGGCACCTAGAAACACAAGGGACTGTGTTGGAATGAGATGACTCTTCTCCAAATTCAGGAGCCACCCGAATTCTTGGAGAGTGGCTATTACTAGATTCTTGTGTTCCAAGAGTTGACATCTGTCTTGAGCTAGAAGTAAGAGGTCGTCTAGGTAGTGATGAAGACGAACTCCTTTCACTCGGAGCAGAGCCACAATGGCTAACAGAACCTTGGAGAACACCCGAGGTGATGTCGTGAGACCAAAAGGTAGGCAGGTGAACTGTAAGTGTTGATCGCCTACAGCAAAGCGGAGGTACTTTTGATAATCTGCAGCTACTGGGACGTGAAAATATGCGTCCTTCAGATCTATTGACACTAACCAATCTCCTGGATGGACTGACTGCTGGATTGTCAATAGTGACTCCATTTTGAATCTTTCCTTCCGAATAAATCGGTTGAGATGCGTTAGGTCTATTACTGGTCTCCAGGTACCGTTCTTTTTCTGTACCATGAACAACGGGGAGTACATGCCTTCTCCTCGTTCGCCCTCTGGAACAGTAATGGCTGCGCCTTGAGTTAATAAAGAGCTTACGTAATTTAGTAAGACTTGTTTCTTTTCTTCTGCACTTGGAAGACTTGTGGGTATGTATCTGAGCCTGGGGGTGCTGTTGAAGACCCACGTGTGGCCTGAAGAGACCGTCTTGATGGTCCAAAAATCTTGAATTGAGGCCGCCCAAACATGCTGAAAGTGGAGGAGACGTGCCCCCACCTGACATGTTTGAACGGGCCCAATTTCAAAAAGACTTCGTAGACTCCCGACTACCGGTCGGAGTACTTTTAGTTGGTTTCCTGAAAGAGGACTGTCTGGATTTCCAGGGCCTCGAAAATTCACGACCGGGTCTGTAGCTGCGTGCTTCTCTTGCACGATCTGTATTCTGTGCCCTCGAAAAGGTGCGTTTCTGGTTTTGCAAACGCCTGTCTTGAGGGAGGAAGCCCGACTTACCACCTGTGGCCCGGGAAATGGCATTATCAAGTTTATTGCCAAAGAGCGAGGAGCCCTCAAAAGGAATGCGGCACCAAGCTTGCTTTGAAGCTGGATCCGCCGACCAGGGACGGAGCCATAAAGCACGGCGTGCGGTAACCGCTAAAAACATTACTCGTGCCACTAGGCGAATAACATCAATAGAGGCCTCCCCCAAAAAGGCAGATGCTAGCCTGATTTCCTGAATAGGAGAGCTTTTCGCCATTTCTTCAGAGATGCTTCTGAGGGAATCATCTACATTGTCTGACCATGCTTCTAGGGCTTTTGAGATAGCTGCTAAAGCCAAAATTGGTTTACAGACTGAACCTGCTGTCAGATAGATTCGCTTCAGGTCTGAGTCAATCCGTCTCTCTAGAGGATCTTTGAATGAGACTGTATCTTCCAGAGGAAGGGTTACATATCTAACCAAACGCATTAAAGCTGCATCAACCATGGGAGCTGAATCAAGGTGTTTTACCTCTTCTTCCTTAAAAGGATATAATTTTGCAATTTTTGACTGCATAGAACTTTTCTTGTCCATTTTACCCCATTCTTCTCGGATAATGGCACCCACTTCCGTGACAAACGGGAAATAATGTCGCTCCTTACTGAGCTGTTTAAAAAGTTTCCTTTGTTTGGGGGGAGATATAACTGGATCTTCCCAATTCAGAACTTCTCTAACTGCTTTCACTAAAGCAGGAACTAAGGCATAATCAAATCCCATCCCAGGATCATCCACTTCCGAACCACTTTCTGAGGGAGGAGCTGAGGGATGGCTGGGTTGAGAGATTTCCAGAGTCTCATGCACCTGTCCCTGTTCTAACGAGGGAATCAGTGGGTCTGGAGGAGAATCATGCTGCATTCTAGCATCTTTCTCTTGTAACGACTCGTTTACGACCCGCTTAACCAATGCTTCCAGGTGTTTATCTGCACCTTCTCTCTCATTGGCTGCTTTTGTAAAACAATGGTCACAAAGGGACTTGCTGGCAGGAACCGAAGCCCTGCACCCCCAACATGGTCTCCCTGACCTCTTGCTGTGAGATGAGGGGGGGTGAGGAGTGTCTCTACTGGGACGTCCGGATCTGGAAGAATCATGGTGTCTAGAGCCAGAAGAGGAGTGCCGGTGGTGCGATTTAGAGGACCCGCTGCGTCTGCGGGAACTACTCTGTTGTTCAGACCTAGAAGGGCTGAAACAGGGAAAGACAAGCATAGAGAGAGAGAGAGAAAAGACACAAAGTCACAATAATGCCCTACACTCCACTCTCTTCCACCCCCCTCAGCAGGCAGAATAAAAGGAAACATTTTCCAATCTTACCTGCTGCAAGAGGGGTGGCCACCGGGAGGCAGTGAAGAGTCCATGATACTTCAGGGAAACACTGCAGGTGGCAACAGCAAACAATCAGATTTCAGCAAAAAGGAACAAGTGAAAAATTCAGACCCTTCTGAATGAGCACTTACCCAGGAAGGCTTCTGCAGGTGCTCAGGGAAGTCGCCGCTATGCCCACGATCATTCCCAGCGCTCTGCAGGCTTCACCAGGCTTTAAATTTGGCGCTGCGTGATGTCACGGCTGCGCCAGGCCCGCGATTCTTGCGCGCATGCGCGAACCAGGCCTCGTTCTCGCTCCGGGTCGCGCATGCGCAGACCGCGGATGAACCAGGAAGAGGGAGCAGCGGCTGGAACGCACAGGGAACCAGCCGCTATCAGGCATGAAATGACACTGGGAGAAATAACAAAGGCATATGCATAGACCAAACGACACACATAAACACTGCTGCCATGAAGGCGATACAGGCTTACCACCACCATCTACGATCGATTCGGCCAGGGACACCGCATCCATACACACACCGAGCTTGCAGCAGATAATGGCCACCTGCACACTGCTAGGTAATCAGGCCTGTGCGCGCTCGTCTCTCCAATGGAAGATATCATCCAGCTCTTCAGCGCTACTCTGCCATACACTCCATACCCTGCTTCACAGTCAAGGCTTATCAGAGGGATGAGACACCATATCGTCGGCCGATCTTGATCGTAGGAACAATCGTCTTCAGGTAGGAGAACTAAACATATAGTCCTTCGGAGGAGGACAAAAAAGGAACACGGCTGAGTACCCAGAGCCAAAATTTATAGGGAGGGGGTCCTATTGGGTAGTTATGGAGGCGGGGCCAACCCACACGTATGCTGCCATGGAGCATGTCAGGAAAAGTCAATATAAAGGAATCGTTATATAGTTGGTGAGGTTGAAAAAAAGTCCAACCTATGTGTGTGCTTTTATGTCAGTATTACATTCTATATCCCTGTATGTTGTGGTCATTCAGGTGCTTATCTAATAGTTTTTTTAAAATTATCGATGTCCCCCGCTGAAACCACAGCCTGTGGAAGAGAATTCCACATCCTTATCGCTCTTACAGTAAAGAACCCTCTACACAGTTTAAGGTTAAACCGCTTCCCTTCTAAGTTTACTGAATGGGCGCGTGTCTTTTTAAATTCCCTTTCGCGGAAAAGTTTTATCCCTATTGTAGGGTCACCAGTACGGTATTTGTACATTGAAACCATATCCCCTCTCAAGCCTCTCTTCTCCAGAGAGAATAAGTTCAGTGCTCGTAATCTTTCCTCATAACTAATATCCTCCAGACCCTTTATTAGCTTTGTTGCCCTTCTCTGAAAGTAGTGGTAAAATTATTATTTTTTTAATAATTTTTTTTTCTTTAAGGGGGCGTGGCAGGAGGTGTGTCCTATGCCTACATACTTTTGCTAATAGGTGTCCCTCGTTCCCATCTCAAAAAGTTGGGTGGTATGGATTCTAGAGGGAGCCGATACAGCAGTTTTACTTACCTGATGCTCCTCTGTGCTACTTGACTGGTCCTCATAGCCTCTTCTCCCCTAGTAAGGTCCTCTGACATCATGAAGACTGATGAAGGGACCATAGCCCTGCATTGGGGACACCAAGGGACAGTCTACTGTCGGGAGCACCTTCTGCCAGGAAAGCGGAGGATCAGGTAAGTAAAAGTGCTTTTTCTGACCTCTAGATAGAAACAAGCTGTTAACCCTTGCTGTGTGGGCACAGCTTATAGTTTTCTGGCAATTGGGCTTTAACCGCTTGCCGACCGCCTCCTGTGCAATTACGTTCGCAGAATGGCCTGCCGCGAGCTCCGTGACCGTATCCGCGGGACCTGCGGACTCGATGTCCGCCGGGTTCCCGCGATCGCGTCACGGAGCTGAATAACGGGAGATGCCAGTGTAAACACAGCATATCCTCATTCTGCCTAGTGACAGGACACTAATCATCTGCTCCCTCTCATCGGGAGCAGCGATCAGTGTTGTGTCACTGCTAGCCCATCCACCAAACAGCTAGAATCACTCCCTAGGACACACTTAACCCCTTCAGCGCCCGCCAGTGTTTAACCCCTTCACTGCAAGTGTCATTTACACAGTAATCAGTGCATTTTTATAGCACTGATCGCTGTATAAATGACAATGGTCCCAAATTGCGTCAAAAGTGTCCGATGTGTCCGCCATAATGTCGCAGTCACGATAAAAATCGTTGATCGCTGCCAATACTAGTGAAAAAAAAATATTTATAAAAATGCCATAAAACTATCCCCTATTTTGTAGACGCTATAACTTTTGCACAAAACCAATCAATATACGCTCATTGCGATTTTTTTTTTACCAAAAATATGTAGAAGAATACGTATCGGCCTAAACTGAGGAAAATGTTGTTTTTTATATATTTTTGGGGGATATTTATTATAGCAAAAAGTAAAAAATATTGCTTTTTTTTCAAAATTGTCGCTCTATTTTTGTTTATAGCGCAAAAAATAAAAACCGCAGAGGTGATCAAATACCACCAAAAGAAAGCTCTATTTGTGGGGAAAAAAGGACGTCAGTTTAGTTTGGGTACAATGTCGCACAACCGCGGAATTGTCAGTTAAAGCGACGCAGTGCCGAATCGCAAAAAGTGCTCTGGTCAGGAAGGGGGTAAATTCTGAAGTGGTTAAATTGGCCCTAGTTTGTGACATAGACTGATATGAATATACATAAAGTCATAAAAGACAGTGCTTGCAAAACTACTACAAACAGTGATAATCACAAAATATAAAAATTAAAAAGTGTCCAAAAATTATCCCCACCTCCAAAATTGTAATGATTACTCATTGTAGTAGTTTTGGCATTGCTTTGTTGTCCCCAATGTAATGTCGTTAGCAGGGATGAGCTCCGGCGTGTTTGCACACTCCATGTGCAGAGCCCGCCAGGAAGTCGGCACAGAGATATGTCCGGATCTCTGCAGCCGCGCATTGGGACATGTCTCCCTGCCTATGATTAGCGCAGCGTCGTGCTGACTCCCTGGCGGGCTCTGCACATGGAGTGTGCGAACGCGCCGGAGCTCATCCCTAGTCGTTAGTATACGACAATATGAGTAGCTCTGGCACAGAAGTTTGCACGTTTATAGTGTTCAGTGTTTTGGGTGTATTTGATATGAATATACAGTTTGTAAAGCACTGCATAAATTGTTGGTGCTACATAAATACTGTATATACTCGAGTATAAGCCGACCCGAATATAAGCCGAGGCACCTAATTTTACCACAAAAAAATGGGAAAACTTATTGACTCGAGTATAAGCCTAGGGTGTCCATGTGCATGCCTCACTGTGCCCATGACTAGACTGACGTTTAACATGGGAGTCTATGGAAGGGGTGCCCGGCTTTGAAAAATCGGTGCTCCCTGGCCGTAGGTCCCCCAGACAACAAACTTTGCACACTTGTAGAGGAGAAATGGGGCTACATGTGTGCCAAGTTTCGGTACTGGGTCCCCAAAGTCACCGGAGAAATTACCCTTTAACATGGGAGTCTATGGAAGGGGTGTCCTGTATTAAAAAATCGGTGCTCCCCGGCCGTAGGTCCCCCAAGCAACAAACTTTGCACACTTGTAGAGGAGAAATGGGGCTACATGTGTGCCAAGTTGTGGTACTGGGTCCCCAAATTCACCGGAGAAATTACCGTTTAACTTGGGAGTCTATGGAAGGGGTGCCCGGCTTTGAAAAATCGGTGCTCCCTGGCCGTAGGTCTCCCGGACAACAAACTTTGCACACTTGTAGAGGAAGAGTGGGGCTACATGTGTGCCGGTAGCGGGTCCCCAAAGTCCGGGAGATCAGGCGCAAAAAGGTGACTCGAGTATGTCGTGGAAGAATTCCCTTGGGCTTTGTACGCAAATCCACGCCGCGCCTAAATGTGGACTTCCAGCGTCTAAATGCACACAAAGCACAAAACAATTCCTTCGTGCTTAAAAGCACGTTTGTATCAAGCTCTTTGGTACAAGGAATATGAAGTACTTCAATGGCACCAGGTAGAATCAGAAACGATGCTGCTTCAAGCTGGAGTCTCAAGCGTCTGGGCAGAGCTCAGCCACCCGGATTCTTTTATTCATTGGAAACAAAAGGATAACAAAACAGGAAGTGAGGGCCCCAACAGCCAATCACTTCCCTTAATACAAAATGACATCACAGGAAATGACAAACAGTAAAGGGGAGGGCACTCACAGGAGGGAAAGGGGAGGAAGTGCACACCCCCCATCTTAATCAGCATGGAGCCCACACAATACTGTTCAAAGTAAACAGTATCTAGTGAGATCATTCTACTTGTTCTTATAGTTTTGGGACAATCTGCAGGGACATTGCTACTGCTGTTGTCAATATACGGTACAAGTACACCGACAAGGCAGATATCAATGTCCTCTTATAAATACAGATATGTATCCATAAAGCGGATAACGAAGTCCGCAAGAGAGAATTAATAGGTTTCTCTCATTATGCGGACTTCGCTTCTCTAAAGTGTATAGCCATTGGAAAGCATGCAGTCCAGCGCATTGCGCTTGATATCTACAAACCAACAAACGCCCACACACGCCGAGAACACGTTTCAATCCCATAAGAAGGTTTTCATACTGACCGTTTTTACCGCTGGTCTCGATTCAACCCAAGTGCGCTCTGCTAGAGCGCTCCTCGATTAAACATCAGACACAGGGAGACAGATGACAATCTATAAAACGCACATCCTAGAATAAAATGTCCACATAAATCTTATATAATAAAATTTCCACAACAGTCCCTCCTTTTTGTCATATGCTCCCATGTGTCTCTCAAAACTTGATCTTCTTACACCTGGAAATGAATCAGTCCTTACAATCCATAAAAAGGAAAATGCGGCTTGACATGTAGATTCTGTTCTTCAGGAGACATGACTTATAAGGAGGGTACGAAATGGTGAGCTGTAGTAATCGCCGATCGGTCTGGAATCCTCTGCATCTGATACGTTGGTTGGGCTCCGGGGCGTCTTATCTCATTGAGGAAAATGTGGTCATCTGCTCGGGCTCTGGTCACGCGTCCAATCAGGCAACAGGAGCACCTCATCACGACATATAGAAGGAACAGAAACAAAAATGACATGAGTATATACACCCCTACTTCCTTCAACCACGATCCAATGGAAAATAAAAAATCCCCAAAGTTTCCCAAACCCTTAAAAGGATTCCAACCCTCACTAGCTATAGCTCTGGCTTTGCCTTGCAGGGATCTAGCCTTATCCATATGGGCCTGAACTTTGTCATTGGTATCCTCAATCCAGGTACAACAATCTTCACCTATGAATTCACAGAAACCCCCCTTGGATGCTAACAGATAATCAAGGGCCATCTTTTCCTGTAAAAAGAAGGGTCCTGATCTGCCGTTGTTCCTGTGAGATTTCCCTTACAGCCTCTACGGTTTCATTGAATATCCCATCCACAATGGATGAGAAATTATTCAATCGTTTCATAAGTTCAATCCCCCAACCCGTCCAAGCAGGAAACCATGCCCAGGCCTGGTCAGAGTTGGTGAACAATTCCCTTCTAGCTTTTCCTGACGTTCTTACCTTCTCTCGTGCCATCAGATCCTCTCGATCATCCGCGATGTAAGATGCTGGGACTAGTTTAACCAGGACACATGAACCTCTTGCATTAGGGGGGATTACCTTATAAGCTGAGGTACCGCATAAGAAGTAGTAGGGGCCAGTCAGAGTCCCACAGGGGGAACCACTCTGACGGTTACGTGCATTGAGTAGTAACAGGATAGACTGGGGGATTGCTCCCTCGGTCTGAACGTCACACCCTTCCTTCCAACAGATGTAATCTGGTCTATTAGTGTTATTAAAGAAGACGGGGGTTTCGTTGGTTAGATTAACTGTTATACCTTCTTTACAGGTGGTGGACCCAACAAAGTTATCCCCTCTACCGAAACTAAAGTTGAAGCACACTTGTGGGCTACCTAGTTGTCCCGATACCCATACTGGTTTTGTGAGGGAGGAGCAAAAGCCAGAGCTAATGTTAAAACTATAACTAATTTTACCCTCTAGGAATGTATCATTAAGTTCTATTGACAAGTGTCTGTTTGGAGTCTTTAGTTTCCTCATACCGATACGGACATCATATATCGCATGTACTGCTGCCATTGCCGGGGCATCAAGGCTTGGTGGAGGTTTGGAGCATACCCAGCAGTTGGTCCTGTTCGCCATTTTTGCCAGCTGGAGATGCATTTTAAACAATAAATTGGGATGCTTTTCATCATTACCCTTGCTAAAATACACTAAACTAAAACTATAAATAAAGAAGATACTCCTCATTCTTTGATGTAGTTGAGCAGCTTCTTGCAGTGGCTGGCGTGGATCCAGTTGTCCCGTTCTTCAAGCTTTAGTGAGGTCGGCGTGGTCAGCTGAACCTGGAATGGTCCGACGTATCTCGATTCTAGTCCCGTCCTCTGGTATTTCTTTACAACGACCCAGTCACCTGGTTTGATAGAATGTAAACCGGTTATTGAGTCAGGGTCTGGAAGGGACTCATGAACCCTGTGGTGGATTTTTTTTAGCTCACGTTGCAGTGACTGCACATACCCCGTCAGCTGAGAATGTAAAGACGACAGCTGCTGGGGAAAGTACAACCCTGTTTTTGGTTGACATCCGAACAAAACCTCATATGGAGATAACCCGTGAGGTCGTCTAGGTGCATTTCTGATGGAGTGGAGAGCTATGGGGAGACATTCAGGCCAAGGTTTCCCAGTATCAGCTATTATTTTGGAGATTTTGTTTTTAAGGGTTCCGTTTAACCTTTCAACCTTACCACTACTTTGGGGGTGATAAGGAGTGTGTAATCCCTGATTGATATGGAGGGCTTTACACACTTCTGCAAATATTTGACCAGTGAAGTGGGAGCCTCGATCCGACTCGATCGTTTCAGGTAGGCCCCAGCGACACACTATTTCGGACAGGATCTTTTTGGCTGTGGTTGTGGCGTTTGCTTTCTGAACCGGCCATGCCTCTGGCCAACCTGAAAACATATCTACACAGACTAAGACGTGTTCGTACGGCCCACTCCTTGGCAATGTAATGTAGTCTATCTGGATGCGCTGAAATGGATATTCTGGTCGGGGGGAATGTCGTTTGGGTACTGGTACCATCCTACCTGGATTGTGCAATGCGCAAACCAGGCAGGCTGCTGCAAAATTAGCAGCTGCAGTAGTAAATCCAGGGGCGATCCAATGCTCATCCACCTGCGCACACATAACCATCTTTGACTGATGCCCTGGATAATGAGCCGAATGGGCCATCATTGGAAAAAGCGATCTTGGCAGACATCATTTTTTACCAAGACCCCAGATGTCATCTGGACCTCTCATGGCCCCTAGTGCTGTCCATCTCCTCTTTTCATGTAATTCCGCTTGTGACTGTAGTCTCTTAAACTCTTCCAGAGACACATCAGAGGGGATGGCTAGCATCAGGGTTTTCACAGGAGGGTGCAGAGCACCTTCTTTGGCAGCTCTATCTGCCAAGGCATTGCCATCGGCCTCCAAAGTCCTATCAGTCGTGTGGGCCTTAACTTTTAGAATGGCTATCTCACGCGGCAGGTTGAAAGCAACGAATAACCTGTTGATTAACTGTGCATGTTTCACAGGCTTCCCTGAACTAGTCAGGAAGCCTCTTGCTTTCCAGATAGGACCAAAATCATGGGCTATCCCAAAAGCATACCTAGAATCCGTGTAGATATTGATCCTTTGACCCTCTTGGGTCTCACAGGCTCTTGCCAGTGCCCACAGCTCAGCTTCCTGTGCAGACATGTTGGAACTCAATGAACCCTTTTCCACAATTTCACTGACTGTAGTCACTGCATAACCTGTGTGTGGCTTACCATCTGGGGTGTAATACCTGGAACCATCGACAAAAAGGTTTTTAGCGTTTGGGATGGGGGTCTCCTTCACCGGGCTGATGGTTGTTGACTCGAGTTCCATCAGAGAAACACAGTTGTGGTGATCATCAGCATGTTGTCCTTCTAAATTAACAAGTTGGTTAGAGGTAGAGAGGTTGGTATTGTTAGTCTGGAAGGTTTGAGTATCATTTTTAACACCATTATCTCCCCCCTTCTCTTCCTCCTCAGTAGGAAGAAGAGAGGCTGGGTTTAAAATGGTGCATCGTCTTAAAGTCAGGTTAGTAGGGGTTAGGAGAGCCACTTCATACTTAGTCAATCTGGCAGCAGAGAGGTGTTTTGTCTGAACTTGATTTAGGATTTCCTGCACTGAATGGGGAGTATAGAGGGTCAGTGGGGAGTCCAAGACTATGTCATCTACCTTCTGTAACAATACAGCGCAGGCGGCTACGGCTCGTACACAACCTGGTGAACCTCGAATGACTGGATCTAGGGCAGTTGATAGATACATGATGGGTCGGTACCTGGACCCATGTAGTTGGGTCAGTACTCCAGTGGCGTGGCCTTTGCTTTCATAGCAGAAAAGATAGAAGGGGAGGTCATAGTTGGGCAAACCTAAAGCAGGTGCTTTGGAGAGTTCTTGGATCAAGTCCTGTAGGGTTGACCAGTTATCATCAGTCAGTTGAAAGGGAGTTTGGGATAGGATTTCGTAAAGGGGTCCTAAAGTCGAAGAGATGTTAGGGACCCAGTCTCTACAGTAGTTGATAAGACCAAGAATGGCTCTCGTTTGTCGTGCGTTTCGGGGTTTCGGGAAGTCTTTCAGTGTCTGAATTCTCTGGGTTGTCAGGTGTCGAGTACCCTGAGATATACAATGTCCTAAAAAGGTGACCTTCTCCCTACAAAACTGCAATTTCTCCTTGCTAGCTTTATTCCCCGTGGACGCCAGATGGTTAAGCAATGAGACAGTATGCTGATAACAGACATCCCTTGCAGGGCAACAAAGCAGCAAGTCATCAACATACTGGATCAGCACCACCTCTGGATTCGTTGGGGTCCATTGATCCAACACTATTTTAAGTTTGCAACTGTACTCCGAGGGACTAGTCACAGACCCCTGAACGAGACGTGTCCAAGTCAGTTGTCGACCCTGGAATGAAAAAGCAAAAAGGTACTGGCACTGGGGGTCCAGTGGTACCGAAAAAAATGCATTAGTCAGATCAATAACACTGAAGAAAATTGCGTTAGGTGGTATAGAGGCCAACAAGGTGTGTGGGTTGGGTACCAAAGGGGCATCGCTGATAATGATTTTATTGATAGCCCTTAAATCATGTACTAAACGGAAAGTTGTTTCCTGACCCTTGACAGACTTTTTAGCCACTGGAAACAAAGGGGTGTTACAGGGGGATTTGGTTGGCGTAAGAACTTTTATCAGCAGGTACCGGTCTATTTGGATTTTAAGGCTATCCATCTGAGCCACACTCAAAGGGTATTGTGGTAATTGGGGCAAAATACTCCCTGGTCTGATGTTTACTGTGGTTGGCGGGACCGGCAGAAGACCCACATCATACTTATCAAACGCCCAAAGTTTGGGATCCACTTCTGCTAGCACATCCAACCCCAGAAAACAACCAGGTTCTATCATATACGGTAGAGCCACCATGGCACATAGGCGCTCATCTGTCAATGCACTGCTAACCACAACACCTGTTGGAGTGTACTCAATGACCGCTTGTATCTCAGATAAAATATCAGCTCCCAATAGGTTGATGGGAACATCATCCGATACCAGTACCGACTTAATGGCTTCTGTGTGTTGGCCCAACCTACAATGGAGTGGTTTGGTGGTATGTAGAGACACTGTCTGACCTGTTAGACCCACAGTGGGTATAGTCTCCCCAGAAAGGGGAACCTTGCCTCTGAGATCTTTGGATCTCAGAACAGTTCGAACGGCACCAGTGTCAATGAGGCAAGGGAGGGGATATTTTAATTCCTCGACAAACAGGTTGATATGTCCTGACACCGCTTTGCCAGCGTCCTATGAAGAATCATAGTCGTGGCTGGCCATCGCTACAACTGAAGTTGTTGGATCGCGTGAGCCTGGTACCGGATCGTCTGGGATGAACTGCCACTTACCCTTGGGTCTGTTAGGGCAGTCGCGCCTTAGATGTCCTTCCTTTCCACAGATGTAACAAGTTCGGGCTTTCCAGCGTTGTGTCTTTTTCCCACCATCCTGGCCCGTTTGTCCTGCAGAAGGGGCTTGAGACACAAGGATTTTGGATGCTTTGTCCTGTTTCTTCCTATCCATCTCTCTCTCTATAGCGGAGAGAGTGGATAGAATGGCAGGTATTGTCATTTCATTAAATTCGGGTCTGGCTAATAATAGCCGGTCTCGAATTTTCATATGGATGCCTTCTAAAAATTTGGCTCTTAGCAAAAGGTGAATGGCGGATAACTTACCTCCGTCGGTTGGCACATCCGGACCAACCTCCAGATCTGCATCCAATGCAGCTTGTTTCAGGCGACGCCAGAAACAAGCACATTCCTCGCCTGGGTTTTGACTGAGTTTCATCACATCTGTGGTAGAAGATGCACCATACAACTCTGGAAGTTTGGCTAGCAGGGCTACACAGAATTGCTTACCTCCAGAAGTGGCTTGTTCGTGGGTGACAATGCCGCAACGGGAGATTATAACCCCTGCCAGTTCTTCTCCTAATTTCGCCCTCAGAACCTGGGCACAATCTGTTCCACTCATGCCGTAGCTAAATTGATTTTGACAAAACATTCTCGCGAACCCTCGTGGATTTGTTCTATAGTCAGGCAGTTCGGCCAGTATGGTCCTGATTTCTGAGGAAGCAAAAGGGACATGCCATACCACCCTTTCCCCCAAAGTCCTTTCACCGTTGGTATTTGGAACACCCTCATATTGTTGCACCCGGACTGGGTAAGTACCAGGTTCAGTGACATAAGTGGGGCTAGGTGTGTACTTTGGAGGTTGTGGCTTCATTGGTTGGCTAATGTGTGCTACCTTGCCCACAACGTTCCCTGTCTGGAAGCCAACCAATGAAGGGTAGATGGTAGGTATGACTGAGTCAAAAGCTCTCAGCGCAGTTATGCAATCCCCACGGTTCCTTAGTCTGGTCTCAATTCCCTTAGACTCACATAGCATCTGTAGATCACCAGTTGAAAATGATTCATAATCAGCCGCAATCGGCGGAGAAAATGCCCCAGATATGGGGAAAGGCGACTGATAGAGAGGGTTAGCTTGAGGTTTAGCGTCAGAGGTGACATGGTTAGATGGAGACGTGGGAGAGAGAGAGATGTTAGTTGGAGAGTGCAGAGTAGGGTTGGTTAGATTGGTGATGGCAGAAGCATCAGAGGAAACTACAACAGATCTAGTGTTGGTGGATCCAGCCTGCCTCAGCAGAGTTAGCCCAGAAAGAGCCTCTTCCGCTTCCAGCATTGGATCACCAGTCACTGCTATCCCCTCAGGCCAGGTGTACATAATGCGGTTCTTCCGGACTGAAACTGCCTTCTGTATACCCTGCCTGCTTACCATAATAGACTTCTGAAGCCACAGCTCAGCTACATCTAAGGTTTTTGCTGCCCAGAGCCTGGGTTTAAACTCAGTTATGAATTTCTCCCACCTCCAAGCATCAAATGTCCCCTCTAGAGGAATAGCCCAAGTAGTATCCTTGGACCAACTATGCCATTCCTTTAGAGGTTTCATGACCTTTGCCCCAAAGCTAGATTTCATGTACTGTGCAGCCGTCTGACTCTGGGAAGCCTCACATTCCTTCCCTTGCATGGACTTCAAATTGCCCATGGCGATTCGAATCGGCTTATAGTCTTATTCCTGCGTCCAGGAAAAACCCCTGCACCTATTTAGGAGAGCACCGTCAGGTGCCTTCTTCTACGGTGGATTGACGAACTGCAACCACTATATCTGGTCCAGTCCCCCAACTAGAAAACCTAACCGAGGTGTTATTAACTCTATGGCTTGTTGCCCCAACACTTTTGGCACAGAACTACAGAGTACTACTCTTTTACACCGCAATACTCGTAATAACTATGCCAATGATTAGTCAACAACCACAGACCACCCCCCGAATTATGTCTCTACCCCTTACAGTGTATGCATACATACCTCTGTACGACTGTACACTGCGTCGTCAGATTAAACTGCACAGCACACGTCCGTTTATTTTCGCTACAGAGCAATGTGGCTTCTCTAAATAATCACAAAAATAAAATAAAAAAATTAAATGGGGATAGCTTTCTGTTGTCTATTTCAGCAGTTGTACGATGTCTCAGTAGTTACACGATCAAACTAATAAACTAACAGTCTGAGCGTGAACAAAAAATTTACTACTTGCTGCGCAAAAGTAACTCAATTAACAATAAAAGTGAATATAAAGCGAGTTTTAAAACCAAAGCCTTTCTTTCCTACCGCAAGCTATACAATAAAAGATGCAGCTCTAAAACCAAAAAAAATGGGGGAGGGGCATGAATTGCCTTCTGAGAAACTCAAAGAAAATGCCCAAACAATTAAAAATTAAAATAAAAAAATTAAAACACACACCCCGTTAAGAGTACAAAAACTCAGTTAAAGTTAGTTTTACTATCTATTGAAATTCAGTGTAAAGCAGAGTCTTCACTTTAAACTGAAATTAAAACCAAAAGAAAACACAATCGTTTTACAAAAAAATATGCAAAAATAACCAAACCTGAAGATTGGGTTCATACAAAGAAAAACAAAAATGGTGACTCAGACCACATGGCTGAACAAACACAAAGGAAAACAAAATGGTGTCTTCAAAACAAGATGGTGTCCTCAGGCCACATGGCTGAACAAACACAAAGGAAAACAAAATGGTGTCTTCAAAACAAGATGGTGTCCTCAGGCCACATGGCTGAACAAACACAAAGGTAAACAAAATGGTGTCTTCAAAACAAGACCAAACCGTGCCTCTTACAAACAAAAATCACTGTTTTAACACAAAACAGACTGTGCTACTTAACTCATACTAAACGTTAGACAAACTATAATAGCTACACACTTTACAAAAGTTATTTCACACGGTGACCAGCACTATGAAATAACTCAGACACACAATGTTTTGTCATTCAATCTCTGCCGCACATTTAAAACATCAACTAGCACACTCCATGCATACCGTCACGTTGTACTACAGGAAATGGTTTTACATTTAACATAAACCCCATACAAGGACCCTCTAGGCTGTATTGACTATGGGGTCTACAGAGGACAGTAATATAGACTTCTATCCCAAGCCAATACAGCTATCCCTCCCAGTACAAATATAAATCCCCGTCCTTGTACACAAAGAGTGAAACCGCAAAAATTTGTTCTTTTGCTAAGCGGAGTTATCTGCAACAGCGAGCAGAGAGACCAGATTCCGGTTCTAGAACAACAAAAATTTCAAAAGTTGAAATGGAGTCTGTCTTACCAAACTTTGCCGGCCTTTTCCTGTCCCAGAACCGAGGACCCAATCTCTCCTCTCGGATCGCTGCGCTGGAACTACGTTGGCTCCAAGCTGGCTCGCCGAAATGTCGTGGAAGAATTCCCTTGGGCTTTGTACGCAAATCCACGCCGCGCCTAAATGTGGACTTCCAGCGTCTAAATGCACACAAAGCACAAAACAATTCCTTCGTGCTTAAAAGCACGTTTGTATCAAGCTCTTTGGTACAAGGAATATGAAGTACTTCAATGGCACCAGGTAGAATCAGAAACGATGCTGCTTCAAGCTGGAGTCTCAAGCGTCTGGGCAGAGCTCAGCCACCCGGATTCTTTTATTCATTGGAAACAAAAGGATAACAAAACAGGAAGTGAGGGCCCCAACAGCCAATCACTTCCCTTAATACAAAATGACATCACAGGAAATGACAAACAGTAAAGGGGAGGGCACTCACAGGAGGGAAAGGGGAGGAAGTGCACACCCCCCATCTTAATCAGCATGGAGCCCACACAATACTGTTCAAAGTAAACAGTATCTAGTGAGATCATTCTACTTGTTCTTATAGTTTTGGGACAATCTGCAGGGACATTGCTACTGCTGTTGTCAATATACGGTACAAGTACACCGACAAGGCAGATATCAATGTCCTCTTATAAATACAGATATGTATCCATAAAGCGGATAACGAAGTCCGCAAGAGAGAATTAATAGGTTTCTCTCATTATGCGGACTTCGCTTCTCTAAAGTGTATAGCCATTGGAAAGCATGCAGTCCAGCGCATTGCGCTTGATATCTACAAACCAACAAACGCCCACACACGCCGAGAACACGTTTCAATCCCATAAGAAGGTTTTCATACTGACCGTTTTTACCGCTGGTCTCGATTCAACCCAAGTGCGCTCTGCTAGAGCGCTCCTCGATTAAACATCAGACACAGGGAGACAGATGACAATCTATAAAACGCACATCCTAGAATAAAATGTCCACATAAATCTTATATAATAAAATTTCCACAACAAGTATAAGCTGAGGGGCCATTTTCAGCACAAAAAAATGTGCTGAAAAACTCGGCTTATACTCGAGTATATATGGTACCTGTAATAAATACATTTAGTAACATTGTTATTCTAGGCACTGTTATGAAATAAGACTGGTAACACAGTAGAGGTCCAATAGAGATCCCCACAGATATATGTTGTTTTTCAACGTGCCATCAGCCACGCAAGCCTAACACATCAGCCTGGGGTGCTGTTGACCTTTACAACACAAAAGCATATATAGCAAAACAACAATCTTTTTAAGAAAATGTGATTTAAAATATTGATCAGCGCATATATAATAAGAGAATGGATCTCTGTCGATGTGTGGATTCCTCTTTATTATCTTGTGTTGTATTGTGATGGAGTGGGATGGCAGATCTGACATCTGTAGGAACTCCTAGGAATGCCACATCTCCAGGATGAGTAATAAGAGGAATGACTCCCTCCCAGTCCAGCTGTGTGTGCTCAGAGCCGCCCTCAGCTCCACCTCATGTACTCTCACATCTAAAGGACAGATAAAGAGGGGGGCTTCCCTACATCCAGATCATCAGAGACACCACCTAGGGGTGGGAGCTAGGCAAAACCTCAACACTCAGCACCCGTGGGTGAAAGGATCCCTGCCTACTAAGGTATGAGTGCCATCCTCTCTCTAACTTCTCAGTTCTACAACTTTCCCTTATGACATGCTGGAGACAGGGGATGGAGACCAGCTGATCTGATATTGTAGAGATAGGCACTTTATAGGGTCATAGGCTTCTGTCTGCAAGATCTGCTTTACAACAGGAGGTTATTGAATGGCTTAGTGGCAGTGTGATCAGTTTGGTGGCTGCCACCTGTACACATTTTACAATACAATGCAAGCCATAGGACATCCTGGAGATCACTTCATTTGGAAAGAAAGTGGGAATGATTTCCTAAACCTAAAGGATTGATTTTAGTGCCAACCTGGGAAATCTGTGATAGCGCCCATCAGTTTAGAGCAAATTAAAAAGATGTAGCACAAGCAGACTGATGCTGGCCATACACTAAAAGATTTCTCTAGGTCAGACTGCGGGCTAAAGAAAGAAATTAAATGGATTTCTTCATCCACACAAATGGCATGGATGGATGAGTCCCCCATTCCGGGTCATTGTATTCTGGCAGTGCCAGCTGTAAGAATACCTGAATTGTGTCTGCAGCTCTGGTCGTCCAAAAATTTTCAGCGTGGCTCCTTCGACAAAAGTCGATTGAGTAAATTAATTTTGTTGAGTTGTTATGGTGGACATACATGTAATGGTCTGATCATTCTATTCTTCACAGGGTTGGACAATATGATCAAATCTGTGATTTATGGATAAAAACATACTTAATACTTTGTCATTAATTGATTTTGAGCATCAGATTAATAGAAAGTGTTCTGATCGGTCTGGACAGACAATCTAATCATAGGAAAGTAGATAGATCGATATGACTGATAAGTGTATGACATGTCAAATTGTTATTATTTTTTGAATATTTTGATCATATTTTTTTTCCTAGACAGTAAATTGATCGACAATTTGATCGTATATGAAATCATTCTGTGTTTGAAATTTCAGTTGATTGTGTGGTTAACTTCAGTGTATGATACGATAAGATAAGATAAGATACAGTAGATAAGATAAGAGACTTGTGTTGTTATTGTATAAAAAAAAACATATAACATTTCTATTTGCAGTCCCTGAATGGTGCATTACATACCGGAATTAAGTAATTCACACAATAATAAAACTCTATGTACACCGTAATAATAATAAAATCCTATGTACACCGTAATAATAATAAAACCCTATGTACACCGTAATAATAATAAAATCCTATGTACACCGTAATAATAATAAAACCCTATGTACACCGTAATAATAATAAAATCCTATGTACACCGTAATAATAATAAAACCCTATGTACACCGTAATAATAATAAAACCCTATGTACACCGTAATATTAATAAAATCCTATGTACACCGTAATAATAATAAAACCCTATGTACACCGTAATAATAATAAAATCCTATGTACACCGTAATAATAATAAAACCCTATGTACACCGTAATAATAATAAAATCCTATGTACACCGTAATAATAATAAAACCCTATGTACACCGTAATAATAATAAAACCCTATGTACACCGTAATATTAATAAAATCCTATGTACACCGTAATAATAATAAAACCCTATGTACACCGTAATAATAATAAAATCCTATGTACACCGTAATAATAATAAAACCCTATGTACACCGTAATAATAATAAAACCCTATGTACACCGTAATATTAATAAAATCCTATGTACACCGTAATAATAATAAAACCTGATAAATGATCATCTATATATTAGCTGGACCTTGTAGTTCTATCATCTATCATATTTTTCAGGCATTTTAGAGTTGTTTTACAGGCGTAGAACAGGCATTTTATAAGCATTTTTGTATGAAGCTTTAGGAGTTTAGGAGAGCAGTTCTATAGAAGGAGAGGAGTTCTTCAGTTGTAAAAACACACACAAAAAAAAATGCAAAGACGCACATATCATGCATTTATCAGGCACTCACATTGTAGACTATGGAACCAAAATGCCTGAATATATTGAAAAATAAGCTCATGTACTTTTTTTTAAGCGTAGGATGTAAGGCGACTGAGAGTTCAAGTATGAAAAGTGACAAGTAGAGAGAATTGGAATTTGCATGTTAAGCATAGTCAGGTGTAGAACAGGCAGAAAAAATGCTTGGACGCTATACATAGAAGAGTGATGGCAGAAAAAAGACCAAGTGGTCCATCCTCTCTGCCCTGTTTTTTTTTTTTTTTTTTATTATCTATATATGATTTTGTGTGTTTTTTTTTTTTTCATATATTTTTGTTTGAGTATACTTTAGATCTATGTTTGTCTAAAGTCTGTTTGAATTATCTTATTGTTGTTGACTGGCTCACTTCCTCTGCTGGAAGTCTATTCCAAGCATCAACTACTCTTTCAGTAAAATAATACCTTCTAGAGTTATTTTTTTACTTTTCTCCTCCTAGTTTGAAGTCGTGTCCCCTTGTTTTGATCCTAGCTAAATACTAAAACTACTGCCCTCCTGAACCTTAAATAATAATGGTAAAAATGTGTGCTTTTTTAGAGAATGTCCCCCATAATGAGGAGAACATTTTGCAGACTCAACTTCATTTTGTAGGTCTTTATTTATGTTGAGGTTTGATGATAGAACTAGAAGACCCAGCTTTTCACATCATTGAGGGTGTATGATCTGCACCTCTATTCCCCATGCCACGTTTCTTTTCCATCCCTCCCCCCCACATCAGAAGGAACATTTTGGCATAAGTACTGGATTGCTGTTCACCTTGGTTAGCTTGAGCTTTAACTGATCTGTTTTCAAGGTTTAAACTAAGCTAAGAATCCTTTGTAAAGTAACATCACTCATAGCCAATTCAAGCATCACTGACGTGAATGTACAATATGTAAATCGCTTCGTAAACCTGTAATAATAAAAATAATCGCTGGTTATCCGCAGCAACCTACTCTATGTAGATATCTTATCTTGGGCATCGGTCAGGTTAGCCTTAGGACTAGTATGTCCACATAGTTATATGTTATTGGGGCTGATTTAACAACTGCAGTAAATGAAAGACGCACATTGCATTGTTGTCAATGACAACCAATCAAGTTACGCCTTTCATAATGTGATCACAGGATTTCTATTTGGTTGCCATGGACCACAACTTCCTCGTTCTAATTTTCTTGTCTCTTTTGTTAGAGCCATTGTGCAATTCATTTTCATGGTAACCTTATAGTATAAAAATCTGCTGATGGTCTAACTATACATACAGTATCTATGACCCAACTTTTGACAGATCTTTCTGATGAAATGTGAACTGGGTCTGCAGTCAGGAAGCTTTATAGGCCAACTTAAGTAAATAAGGCCTCTTTCACACTGAGGCGCTTGGAAAACTGCCAGTAAAACACTGAGGGCTTTTGAAGCGCTTTTCAGGCGCTTTTGAAGCGCTTTCAATTCATTTCAATGGAGTGGGGCGTTTTTTTCAGCTCACTGCCCCAGTGTGAAAGCATTCATTGATTTTAATGGAAATAAGTTTTCGTAAGCTTTTCAGGCGCTTTTTTTTAGCGTGAAAGCACCTGAAAAGCGCCTCAGTGTGAAAGTGGTCTTAGTGACATTGTTTGCTCAGGTATGGTCAACAATAGGCTGTTTAACTCAACACAATGCTCATTAACACTATTCCTGCCTCCACACTGCCAAACAGACCTATTTTATCACATGCATTAACACATTATCATCCAGTCCCCGTCAACTCTTCTCTACCTTTAACACTCTACTCTGTCCTCCACTGCCTCCACCCTCTAACTCGCTCACTGCCTGAGATCGCCAATCACTTCAAAAATAAGCATGATACAATTTGTGAGTGGATCTCCAATGCACAGAAACCTCCCTATCTCAACACTCCATGTCAACAGGTACAATTATTGCTTTCCTCATTCAACCCTGCTAGTATTAACGAGGTTGCTAAACTTTTGTCTAACGCCCACCTAACGACCTTCCCTCTGGATTCTTCTCCCTCGCCAATGCTATGCTCGCCCTCTGACTTTATTCAACACTCTCTAACTCACATTTTCAATCTCTCCCTCTCTTCTAGCATCTTCCCCAACTCTCCAAAACATGTGCTAGTCACCCCTATCCTTAAAAAGCCCTCACTGGACCCCACTAATCTTAACAACCTACGCCTCATCTCCTTACTCTCCTTCTCCTCCAAACTCCTTGAAAGACTGGTCTACAACTGACTGAGCGACCATCTGACTATGTTCAAACTTCTTGATCCCCTTGAGTCCAGATTTCGCCCTCAACACTCAACAGAAACTGCTCTCCTTGAACTCACCAACGATCTACTAACAGCTAAAACCAACAGACCCTATTCTGTACAACTTCTCCTGGACTTCTCTGCTGCCTTTGATACAGAGGACCACCCCCTCCTCAAAAAACTCCACTCCTTTGGTCTCTGTGACTGTACTCTTCACTGGTTCTCATCCTACCTATCCCACCGCTCCTTCAGTGTCACAACTCTACTTCCTCCTCTTCCTTTCTCCGTCGAGGTCCCCCAAGGTTCTGTTCTTGTACCTCCCTGGGTCAGTTAATTGCCTCCCATGGTTTTCAATATCATTTCAACATGGATGACACCCAAATCTACCTCTCTATCCCCCAACTCACTTCATCTGTCTCCTCATGCATCACCAACTTACTAACAGATATATCAGCCTGGATGTCACATCACTTCCTCAAACTCAACCTATCCAAAACCGAGCTAATGATATTTCGTCCCCCATGTGCCACTTCCCCTGATTTCTCTGTCAAAATCAACGGCTCAACTATCAACCCGTCCCTCCATGCCAGGGTGTAATCCTGGACTCTGAACTCTCCTTTCGGCCCCACATCCAATCGCTGTCCAAAGCTTGCCACCTCAACCTCCGCAACATCTCCAAGATACGCCCCTTCCTAATTTTTGTCACCACAAAGCTTCTAATCCACTCCCTGGTCACCTCTCACCTCGACTACTGCAACTCCCTCCTCATCGGCTTACCTCTAAATAGGCTATTCCCACTTCAGTCCATCATGAAAGCTGCTGCCAGGCTCATCCACCTTACTAACCGCTCAGCGTCTGCCTCCCCTCTCTGCCAATCCCCCAATTGGCTGCCACTCAACCAAGAAATTAAATTCAAGATACTAACAGTAACTTACAAAGCCATCCACAACCTGGCCCCCAGCTACATCTCTAAACTGGTCTCAAAATACCAACCAAATCGTCCTCTTCACTCCTCCCAAGACCTCCTGCTCTCTAGCACCCTTGTCCCCTCATCCCATGCTCGCCTCCAGGACTTCTTCCTGGGCTCTCCCATCCTCTGGAATGCTCTACCCCAATCTGTCCGACTATCTCTCCCTTTGTCTACTTTAAGACGATCCCTGAAAACTCATCTCTTCAGAGAAGCCTATCTGGCCCCCACCTAACAACTGTATATTTATTTTCTCCATCAGCATATCCCCCACAGTTATTACCTATTGTATCTCTTGACTCTCCCTCTTAGATTGTAAGTTCTGATGAGCAGGGCCCTCTTATTTCTACTGTATTAAAGTGTATTGTATTTGTACTGTTTACCCTCAAGTTGTAAAGTGCTGTGTAAACTGTCGGCGCTATATAAATCCTGTATAATAATAATAATAACATGAGAATTGCAGGCACAGAGTTAATTGTGAATAGGTCCTATTTTATGATATTAGTTTTTGCTTCTTTTGTGTTTGGTTCAGGTTAAAATTTTCTGTGCATTGCATGCAGTAGTTTTAAATAATTTGTATAGCAGCTGGAAAACTTTGAATAGTGATACCCAAATGGCAGAATATTTATAATTTTTTTACCTCCTACAAAGTCTAATGCATCTCCGGTTGCTATGTGAAAACTTTTTGCCATTTAAGAATAGATGGTTGTTCTTTTCTGTTAAAAAAAAAAAAAAAAAAAAAGAATAGATGGCTGCATGCTGAGTTTATGGAATAAAAAGCATTTGGAGATGATTTTAGAACCTGGAACAGTCTGAGCA
Organism: Rana muscosa; assembly: GCA_029206835.1. Lineage (NCBI taxonomy): Eukaryota > Metazoa > Chordata > Amphibia > Anura > Ranidae > Rana > Rana muscosa. Next base: position 196,009,585 of record CM055117.1, read on the forward strand.
CAACAGAATCAATGTCAGAATGTTTTTAAAATATAGACTTGCATTTAAGCTGTGCTGCACACCGAAATGGCAGAATCTTGCATATTGTATCAGTCAGGACTACAAAGAATCCTCTGTTGCAGAAACATGCTTTTCTTCATCCATGAAACAGGAAGGATTTTGGCCAGGTGGTACAGCGGGAAGCCTGGACCCCAGATGAAAAAGGCACATGCTGGAAACAGAACATACTCTGTGTCTGTCTTATGCCGCGTACACACGATCGTTTTTCATGCCGTTAAAAATGCCATTTTTAAAAATGGCCATTAAAACCGATCGTGTGTATGCTCCAGAGCATTTTTAACGGCGTGAAAAACGGCCATTAAAAATTTCGAACATGTTCTATTTTTTCACGTCGTTTTTCATGTCGTTTTTTTTAACGACGTGAAAAACGATAGTGTGTATGCTTTTACGAGGTGAAAAAAAATGTGCATGCTCAGAATCAAGTATGAGACGGGAGCACTCGTTCTGGTAAAACTAGCGTTTGTAATGGACATAGCACATTCGTCACGCGGTAACGGACTGAAAAGCACGAGGCTGAAAAGCGCAAATCGTCGCTCAACAAACCTTACTAACATGAAGGGTGGCACCATCCGAACGGAACTTCCCCTTTATAGTGCCGTCATATGTGTTGTACGTCACCGCGCTTTGCTCGAGCGGTTTTTTTAATGATCGTGTGGATGCAAGACAGGCTTGAGAGGAAACAAAAAAAAAAACGATGAGAAAAACGTCGGTTTAAAAAATGGCATGAAAAACGATCGTGTGTACGCCGCATTAGAATGTACACCTGAGAATGGTTTTTGACATTTTTGAAAATTACATAAATTTTTAACTTCCACTTTTATACGTGGTGGAGATAGAGCTGGGTGATCAATAAGGCAATCTAGGCTAGAGCCTGGGGCTCAGATACAACCTCCATGTTCCTAAACCAGGGTATGGGGCGATTGGTCAAAGCCGTGCAACAACCTGTCACTTCACAAGGGAGCATGTACTTGTACAGTTGATGTTTGGTGTGGCTGGCAATGTGAATGAGATGGCTTCTCTGTGCCATCTTTAGCATAGTTTTTGCCTAGGGTTATAGTCGGTCTTAAAGTCTAACTAAACCCTCCTATCATTTACAGCCGAGGAAGCATCTGTTTGATGTGCAGTTGCCATTTTGCTGCACATATGGTCAGTTAGAAAGCACAAAGCACAGTGACAGTTATCGTTTATGAGATGCCTTGAATGTAATGGTTTTGAAAATCAGTTAAATTGATGGCTTTAGTTTGGCTTTAAAATGGTTGTAAACCTCAGACATGAAATATGAGCAAAGCATATCTCTCTATAGTGTGTACTTGTCTCAATTATAAGCACTAAGTGTCACGTTTGTCCGCTGCTTCATTGCTCTGCTATCAGCATGAATCACTTCTGACAAGTTTTCCTTGACACCAAGAGAAAAGTGGTGACAGAGGAGGGAGCTCCAGCCGATTGACAGCCTCAGCTCTGTTCCTGTGTGAACAGAGAGGTGTCCCTTCCATCCAATCAGCTCTCAAGGTTCTCCTCACTAAGCTCTGCAGAGTGTAACTTCAGCTCTCCACCCCCATTTTCACTGGGTGTATGTAAAGGTTTACAACCAATTTAAGCTGACCATAAAGCAATATAATTTAAAGCGGAGGTCCGCCTAAAAAAATAAAAATATTAAAAGCCAGCAGCTACAAATACTTCAGCTGCTGACTTTTACTATATGGATACTTACCTGTCCAGGGCGCCCGCGATGTCGGCAGCCGATGCCGATCAGTCGCTCGGCTCTCGGTTGCTGCCGCCGCCATCCTCGGTGAGGGAATCAGGAAGTGAAGCCTTGCGGCTTCACTGCCTGGTTCCCTACTGCTCATGCGCGGGTCGCGCTGCTCGTCATCACTGGTCCCTGCTGTCTTCTGGGACCTGTGTGTCTCCCAGAAGACAACAGGAGAGGACAGTGTAGGCGCAGGAAGTGGCGTAGGTCACCGTGATCACCGCGGTGATCTATGCCAGGAAGTGGGAGCAAATACCTGTATTACACAGGTATCTGCTCCCTTCTCCCCCCTGAAAGGTGCCAAATGTGACACCGGAGGGGGGGAGGATTCCAAAAAGTGGAAGTTCAATTTTTGGGTGGAACTCCACTTTAATTTGAACATTAAGATATTCGTATTGGAAAATTCCAAGGGTATTTGATCTTGCCATCATTGAGTCAACAAGTTCAAAAACCCTTAGGCTCCATGTACACAGAAGCTCAAAAACGGTTGTTTTGAACGCCAGATTTCTGGCAGAAAAAGCTGCTTTAAAATATAGCTTTTATCAGCGTTTTTTACTAGCGTTTATTAGCGTTTTTCAGTGTTAGCGTTTTTTAGCTTTTTTTTTTTCAATGGATCAAAAAACGCAAAAAAAAACGCTGGCGACCTGCGTTTTTGAGCGTTTGTTAGCGTTTTTCAGCGTTTTGCCTTTTTTTTCGCCAAAAAACGGCACTTTGAACGCGAATTTCTTGCATTCAGAAAAAAGCCCATTAACTCCACTGCTCATTAACGCTAAAAAACATCCATGTGTAAATGAACACATAGGCTAACATAGAGTGCAGTTAATGGGCTTTTTAAAAAAACGCCAAAACGACAATAAACTGCAGTTTATCAGCTTCTGTGTACATGGAGCCTTAGGCCCCATGCACACGAGACGCAGGTGCAAACTCTGCTGAACACACGTTTTTAAACTCTGAAACCGGCGTTTATAAACGCGCGTTTTGCCGCGTTTGCGGCCGCGTTTAGCGGCGTTTTACCGCGTTTGCGTTTATAAGCGTTTCATCATAGACCCTCCCTAAGCTCAAAAAACAGTACATTTTAACCATTTCAGCCAGTTTGTGAGACCAGAGTGAGTAGCAGCAGCTGAGAGAGCAGCATTGTACTTGTATTTAGCGTATCACTTGCCACATCATCTGCCACAAGTTGTGGATTGTCCACTTGCCACGTTACCTGGCCACGTCACCTGGCCATGTTACCTGCCACGTCACCTGGCCACGTTACCTGCCACGTCAGCTGGCCACGTCACCTGCCACAAGTTGTGGATTGTCCACTTGCCACGTCACCTGGCCACGTCACCTAGCCATGTTACCTGCCCACATTACCTGCCACGTCATCTAGCCACGTCACCTGCCACAAGTTGTGGATTGTCCACTTGCCATGTCACCTGGCCACATCACGTGCCACGTCACCTGGCCACGTCACCTGCCACAAGTTGTGAATTGTCCACTTGCCACGTCACCTGCCACGTCACCTGGCCATGTCACCTGCCACAAGTTGTGGATTGTCCACTTGCCATGTCACCTGGCCACATCACGTGCCACGTCACCTGGCCACGTCACCTGCCACAAGTTGTGAATTGTCCACTTGCCACGTCACCTGGCCATGTCACCTGCCACAAGTTGTGGATTGTCCACTTGCCATGTCACCTGGCCACATCACGTGCCACGTCACCTGGCCACGTCACCTGCCACAAGTTGTGAATTGTCCACTTGCCACGTCACCTGGCCATGTCACCTGCCACAAGTTGTGGATTGTCCACTTGCCACGTCACCTGGCCACGTCACCTAGCCATGTTACCTGCCCACATTACCTGCCACGTCATCTAGCCACGTCACCTGCCACAAGTTGTGGATTGTCCACTTTCCACGTCACCTGGCCACATCACGTGCCACGTCACCTGCCACAAGTTGTGGATTGTCCACTTGCCACGTCACCTGGCCACGTTACCTGCCACGTCACCTGGCCACGTCACCTGCCACGTCACCTGGCCACATCACCTGACACAAGCTGTGGATTGTCCACTTGCCACGTTACCTGCCACAAGTTGTGGATTGTCCACAATGCAATGCAAGCAATTACAGTTTTCTTTTATATTTTTTAAGTTTTTCATCATTTGCCATCATTTTTGAGATTTCTAATGTTAAAAAATAGGTCACCTTTAAAAACGCTTATAAACGCAAACGCGGCAAAACGCCGGTACCGCGTTTAGCCGCGTTTAGCAGCGTTTAGCGTCTGAAACGTGAAAACTTTTGCGTCTGAACCCATTTTTTTGCTTCTGGAAAAACGAGGTTAAACGCAACTGCTTGTAAACGCCAAAAAACGAGACTGTGTGCATGGACACATAGGATAACATTGAATGGGTTCAGGAGCAGTTGAAAAAAGCGTCCAACTGCCTCTGAACGCGCGTTCAACAGCAAATAACAGCGTCTCGTGTGCATGGGGCCTAAAAATGTAATCTGGACTGGCTACTTGAATGGAATCCCTGATGTATTAAACTGGTTTCTTGTGTGCCTGGAAGCTATGCACACTACAATATTTATGATTTTTCTTGAACAAAAAACATATTTACAAAATATTATTTGTTCAAGAAAATAATTTCCATCCTGAGCCTTCGAATAACCTTGTCACTACGATCCTTAATTTGACCCCAACAACCATTAGAAAATCTGATGAATGATAAAAATGAGAAATTTTTAACAAAATTCTATTGGTGTATGGCCAGCTTTTATTTTTCTCCAGGTGGAGCCCTGGCTGGGGATTTATTTGGTAGGGTTCTGTTCACCCTTTTCAATCGATATCATTAATCTGACTTTAAACTGAACCTGTTATGTGCCCAGCAAAGTAATAAAGCATTTTGGAAATTAAGGACAAGTAAGCTGGGGAGGAGGTGGGGCATTAAAGAAAACCTGTTGCTTTTCCCTTAACGCATGGTCCCTGTATGTGCATTGTACCATTCGTAGAGCCTATATGGGGTTTATATAGCATTCTGGAGGTGTTAAAGTGGTTCTAAGGGCAGAAGGTTTTTTTTTTTTTTACCACAATACATTCTCCTTATTAAAGTAAAAAGCCTTCTGCATGCATGGAGCGCCGGCAGGGGACCAGGGATCAGTTTGCCAGACAACGTTTAGTAGGGTGTTAGTAGGGTGTTCAGTGTTTTCTACATAGGTGTTCTAGCCACTTTAACATTGGTCAATGGTAAATATATATATTTTTTTAACTACCTGTACCATAGGTGTGCGCAGCCTATTGCATTAGGGTATGCACCCCAAAGCTCAAACACACTTGAATACCACCTGCTGTTACAGGGAGGAGGCTCTGATGGTAGGGGCATATTACATTACACCCTAAATACAGGTGTAATGGGTTCCTAAATTTGAACCTAGCCTGTATTATAATGGGGGCATTTACACTGGCACCCCCAACCACCCATCTGGTGCCACCCATGGATAATGCTAATGTACATGGGGTGATTAGGGTGTGCCCAGGCACACCCGGCACACCCTGTGCGCACGCCTATGACCTGTACCCACCTAGGCATTCTTGTTCATATTCTACTGGTGATCTTATGTGTTCAAATATTTCCAATATGAACACTTCTGTGTTTTTGCTGACAAAGGTCAACCAACCCAATGTTGGTACATGTAATGACCTGAACATGGCAAAATTGCAGGTATCAGATTCCAGCCCTCTAAAATTAACAAACATATTTATGCTTCCCATGAAGGAGAATCGTTTTCCCCAATAACAGATTGCACATGGTACAATCTTCTTTAGGTGTACCAAAAACGATGTAATGTGGACTACTTAATTGGATATAAATTGAGTAGATTATTTGAGTAGGCACACATGCTATATAGTGGTTGGTAGTAAAATATGCGGAGATTGTACATTAAAATTGTAGGAACTCATTGGCATCGTTCTGTAGCAGTCTGTGGGAGCCTACACCTCTCCCTGAAACAAGGGCTTGCTCCAACTGGTGGCCTACGAAGCTCCTTTTCCCAACAAATACCCAATGCATGCCATGTGTAATTTTGACAGATTTAAAAAACAAATCAGAAAATATAAGGGCTATGAATGGCAACATAAGATTAGAAGACAATATAAAATATTTAATCTGCTGGGAAGGAAGGATTAAGCCTATTTCATGTAAGTATAGGTATAAACTAATATGTTAATCACCCACAGAGGTTGTATCTTTTCCCCCATTTTACTTTGCTTTGTCTGATCTGACAGTGTAGCTGGAGTGTAAAGCCTTGTGCACACGGTCGAACTTTTGGCCAACAAGCTTCATTTTGAGCAAGTTGGAGTTGGAGTGTGTACAGGTCCTTCTCAAAAAATTAGCATATTGTGATAAAGTTCATTCTTTTCTGTAATGTACTGATAAACATTAGACTTTCATATATTTTAGATTCATTACACACAACTGAAGTAGTTCAAGCCTTTTCTTGTTTTAATATTGATGATTTTGGCATACAGCTCATGACAACCCAAAATTCCTATCTCAAAAAATTAGCATATCATGAAAAGGTTCTCTAAACGAGCTATTAACCTAATCATCTGAATCAACTAATTAACTCTAAACACCTGCAAAAGATTCCTGAGGCTTTTAAAAACTCCCAGCCTGGTTCATTACTCAAAACCGCAATCATGGGTAAGACTGCCGACCTGACTGCTGTCCAGAAGGCCATCATTGACACCCTCAAGCAAGAGGGTAAGACACAGAAAGAAATTTCTGAACGAATAGGCTGTTCCCAGAGTGCTGTATCAAGGCACCTCAGTGGGAAGTCTGTGGGAAGGAAAAAGTGTGGCAGAAAACGCTGCACAACGAGAAGAGGTGACCGGACCCTGAAGAAGATTGTGGAGAAGGACCGATTCCAGACCTTGGAGGACCTGCGGAAGCAGTGGACTGAGTCTGGAGTAGAAACATCCAGAGCCACCGTGAACAGGCGTGTGCAGGAAATGGGCTACAGGTGCCGCATTCCCCAGGTCAAGCCACTTTTGAACCAGAAACAGCGGCAGAAGCGCCTGACCTGGGCTACAGAGAAGCAGCACTGGACTGTTGCTCAGTGGTCCAAAGTACTTTTTTCGGATGAAAGCAAATTTTGCATGTCATTCGGAAATCAAGGTGCCAGAGTCTGGAGGAAGACTGGGGAGAGGGAAATGCCAAAATGCCTGAAGTCCAGTGTCAAGTACCCACAGTCAGTGATGGTCTGGGGTGCCATGTCAGCTGCTGGTGTTGGTCCACTGTGTTTTATCAAGGGCAGGGTCAATGCAGCTAGCTATCAGGAGATTTTGGAGCACTTCATGCTTCCATCTGCTGAAAAGCTTTATGGAGATGAAGATTTCATTTTTCAGCACGACCTGGCACCTGCTCACAGTGCCAAAACCACTGGTAAATGGTTTACTGACCATGGTATTACTGTGCTCAATTGGCCTGCCAACTCTCCTGACCTGAACCCCATAGAGAATCTGTGGGATATTGGGAAGAGAAAGTTGAGAGACGCAAGACCCAACACTCTGGATGAGCTTAAGGCCGCTATCGAAGCATCCTGGGCCTCCATAACACCTCAGCAGTGCCACAGGCTGGTTGCCTCCATGCCACGCCGCATTGAAGCAGTCATTTCTGCAAAAGGATTCCCGACCAAGTATTGAGTGCATAACTGAACATAATTATTTGAAGGTTGACTTTTTTTGTATTAAAAACACTTTTCTTTTATTGGTCGGATGAAATATGCTAATTTTTTGAGATAGGATTTTTGGGTTTTCATGAGCTGTATGCCAAAATCATCAATATTAAAACAAGAAAAGGCTTGAACTACTTCAGTTGTGTGTAATGAATCTAAAATATATGAAAGTCTAATGTTTATCAGTATATTACAGAAAATAATGAACTTCATCACAATATGCTAATTATTTGAGAAGGACCTGTATGCTCCATCGGACAAACTTTTTTGCTTTTTTCTTGTTTTCATCGGACAAAAGTTGGGTCTGCAAACGGACAAACTTTTGTCCAACAAAAGTCCAATGGAGCAAAGTCCGACCATGTGTACAGAAAACCATCGGACTTTTGTCCGATGGACAAAACAACTAATGTTAAAATCAACCAACAATAGCAGAAGTTGACCAAAGGGTGGCGGTAAAGAGCAGAAAAACCACGTGATGTTGCAAAAAGTTTTGGGAAAGTTTGCAGAAAAGTCCGAGCGTGTGTATGCTATGGGTGTTCCCGACCAACTCCGTTCGGACAAAAAGCCACGGAAAAGTCCGATAGAAGTCCGACCGTGTGTACGAGGCTTTAGGGACAGTTGATGCCTGAAAGTGCCTAACCTGACACACTGCATACTCAGAAGACAATGATAAATCCGAATGTTTGGAGCTCCATAGTCAATACATCATTAAATGCATTTTTTAAATACAAGCTGTATAAGTGCTTGAATTTGACTTGGTATCAGTCTTATTGGAGTCCCTGAACAGCACAGAGTGGAGTATGAGAGAGAGAAGCAGTGCTAGAAGCCAATCAGTTCATGCGCTGATGAGAAGCATGCCAATAGGAGAGGAAAGCAGAGTAATGCCGCGTACACACGCTCGGAATTTCTGATGAAAAAAGTCAGACGGAATTTCTTCATCGGATATTCCGACCGTGTGTATGCCCCATCGGCCTTTTTCCGTCGGAAATTCAGACGGAATTAGATAGAGAACATGTTCTCAATTTTTTTCTGAATTTTTCGAAATTTCCGTTCGTCTGGATGCAATTCAGACAGACTAAATCCACGCATGCTCGGAAACAATTCGACGCATGCTCGGAAGCATAGAACTTAATTTTCGTGGCTCGTCATAGTGTTTTTTACGTCACTGCATTCTTGATGGTCGGATTTTAGTGTGACCGTGTGTATGCAAGACAGGTTGAGCGGAATTCCGTTGGAAAAACCCGCCGGAGTTTATTCCGACGGAAATTACGCTCGTGTGTACAAGGCATAACAGAGATGAATTCATAACTGTGCTGCTTCTTTTTTCACTGTCCAGTCACATGCTGGGGTGGGTCTAGGATGACCTGGGCTCAGGGGGTGGTAGCTGAAAGATGCTGGTCATATCTCATAGAGGACATCTAGGGGCAAAATTTAACTGGATTGGTGTTGAATATTGCAGCAAAAGCTTGTTTTGATATTTTATCTTTTAAGGGGCTATTCATTTCAACTTTGTTATTTTTGGCTGGAGTTCTTAAGACAATTTACTATGCTGTCATATGTAGGGAGACCCTAAGGCCTCGTACACACGGCCGAGATTCTCATTGAAAAAAACATGTTGTTTTTTTCGACGAGATTCCTGGACAAGAAAATTGTCCCGGCCGAGTGTACACACGCTCGTTTCAAAGAACCCGCGGTTCTTTGAATGGAGCGTACGCGGTGACGTCATCGACTACAACGAGCATGCGCTCGTCACATTCGATGCCGTCGCCGCCATCTTGGTATACCCTACGTATGCCTAGGAAGCTACCGCGCATGCGTCAAATTCATTTCGAACATGCGCGGGCTTCCCGGCGGACAGGTAAGTGTACACACACTCACTTTTCTCGTCGAGAAACAGGCTGACGAGAATCTCGACGAGAAAATAGAGAGCAGGTTCTCTATTTTCTCGTCGAGGTTACTTGTCGGTTTTCTCGACGAGAAACCCGATAGCCGCGTACACACGACCGATTTACTCGGCAAGACATCTCTGCCAGCAAGTTTCTTGCTGGTTCTTGCCGAGAAAATCGGTCGTGTGTATGAGGCCTGACCCTCTGACTGCCTCCTAAACAGCACTGCTCATACTTCTGTTTTGACAGGTTCCTTTCAAAAATGTCAGAGATTGTATGCGTTATGCTGTTGTGATATTGTTTCCTGCCTGCAAGATTGTACCCACAGTTACGCTGGCCACTTATGGCAACCTTCAAGCAATTCTAATGCCGCGTACACACGATCATTATTCACGGCGGTTAAAAAACCGCCGTGAATAATGACAGGAAAAACGAGGGAACCGCTTGGTTCCCTACACACGGTCGTTTTTCCCGTCATTTTTTCTCTTGACGAGAAAAACGACCGTCTGTGGGCTCCGCGGCAGTGTTTCCCTATGGGAAAACTGCCGCGGAAAAAATGCTGGAAAAAACGATGAGAAAATTTAGAACATGTTCTAAATTTTCTCGTCGTTTTTTATGCCGTTTTTCTAGACGAGAAAAACGACATAAAGCCCACAGACGATCGTTTTTCTCGGCGAAAAAAAAAATGCAGTTTTTCTCGTCAAGAAAAACGGTCGTGTGTACGCGGCATAAGAATTTTTAGCCAGCCTTTTCTTACAAAAGCAACTAAAAGAATGGTTGAAACCTACTACAAACAGTTTCTATCAACACTGTGAAAGGACCTTTAGTTTGAGTGATAGGCTGGCTTGATCCAATTTGTTGTTTTTGCTTTTAAAAGTGATGGAAACTGCTTGGAAATTGCTGTGCTTGGTCAGTATTAGACCTCGTACACACGACCGGTTTTCTCGGCAAGAAACGAGAAGAAAACTGCTGGCAGAGCTTTCTTGCCAAGAAAGCCGTGCGTGTGTACAAAGCTTTCAGGTTTCTCGTCGAGAAAACTGCCCAGAATCTCGACGAGAAAAATAGAGAACCTGCTCTCTATTTTCTCGTCGGGATTCTTGTCGGCCTGTTTCCCGACGAGAAACCAGAGAGTGTGTATACGTACCTGTCGCTGTGGAAACCCGTGCATGCTCAAAATGAATTTGACGCATGCGCGGTAGCTTCCTAGGCATAGGTAGGGTGTAGCAAGATGGCGGCGACGGCATCGAATGTGACGAGCGCATGCTCGTCGTAGTCGATGACGTCACCGCGTTCATTCCATTCAAAAGATCGTCGGTTCATTGAATGGAGTGTGTGTACACTCGGCCGGGACAAGATTCTTGTCAAGAATCTCATCAGGAAAAACAACGTGTTTTTTCCTGATGAGAATCTCGGCCGTGTGTACCAGGCTTTAGTGATGATGGAATTAGGAGAATTGCCAATTCATCACTTTCTAATTCTCCTAAATATTTCCATGTAAGCATTTTTCTACCTCCTTCATCCTGGTGCAACCAGTACTTGATCAGTAACATCTTGGACCAAGAAAAAAGTGGTAGACCTCCAAAAGCTTGGTAATACCAATAAAAAAAGTAATGTAACGTAATGAGGATTGGACAGATCTTCATGGAAATATTCATTGAGATCAGAAAAATTGTAATTCAATCATTTTCCGTCTATTCGTTCATCACTGCATGCTATGGAGATCTTTACCCTGTTGTACGTGCCTGCTGTGAGTAAAATACATTCTGTCACAATACTCCTAAGTCAGTATTATTGTTGGACTATTCAAAATGCAAATTTTCTGATCAAATGGAGGTGCAAAAAAAAGACATCATCAGCATCCGACTTGTGCAAGCCTCCAGAAAAAGAACATGTGGAGATCCCAGCCACAAATCAACATAGGCAGTAGAAGTCACATCTTTAAGGCCCAATTCACACTGAGGCTTATTTCAGGCGTTTTAGTGCTAAAAATAGCTCATAAATAACGCCTGAAATAATTCCTGCCCCAGTATTCTCAATGTGAAAGCCCCAGGGCTTTCACACTGAGGTGATGCGCTGGCGGGAGGAAAAAAAATCTCCTGCTAGCCGCATCTTTGGAGCGGTGAAGGAGCTGTGTGTATACCGCTCCTTTACCGCTCCTTCCCATTGAAATCAATGGGACACCGCAGTAATACCGCCCGCAAACCGCAGCTGTTGCCACGGTTTGCAGGCGGTATTAACCCTTTTTCGGACGCCAGCGGGGGTTAAAACCGCACCGCTAGCGGACGAATATCGTGGTAAATACGACGGTATAGTGGTGCTAAAAATCACACCGCTATACCGCCACCGCACCTGCCTGCCCCAGTGTGAAAGGGGCCTATAGGTGAGGTCAAAGGGCAGTACAATTTTGGGTATTATTTACTTTTTTAAGAAACATATGTAAATCTGTGGTCTGTGGTCATATGGTTGCGCTAAGGTAGGCAGCACAGCAAAACAAATCTATGAGAGGGCATATTGTTTAAATCTCCATACCAACCCTCTAATTGACCATTGAGCACTTGCCTATACACTGAGTGGTAAATAAGCCAAACGTATTATTATTATCATGCTGTCCATAATCATTACGGGAGATTAAACATTTTCTTTTTACACATGTTATTTTCTGCATTTGTTTTCCTGCGAGGAACAGTCTTGAACCATTTCATACAGCCCTGGAAAAGATTAATTATTTTTCAGCGCCTGATCTCATTAAGGGCTTTAGGGTAAACCGCAGGGTGATTTTTCATTGTAATTAAGAAACAATCCTAGTCTAAATTTAGCTGCTTTAAAAATGACAAAGGTGACACTTCCAGTGAGTCTGTGATGAATGCCAATGCATATATCTACATTTAGGCAGATGTGCACATATATAATATATACATGTATCTAGTGTATGTGTTCATTTATCTTATCAGTCAACATCTCAGCTATCATGGCTGAACTGAAGGCTATTACAGTTTTTGCTTTCAAAATGTAAAATACCTATCATCAAAGCAAAAAATCTATAATGTCATTGGGAATGCCAAAGTCTATGCTTTTATATCATTGGTTGACATTTGTCTGTGCCTACTGTAACATGCAAGTAAATGGATGTAGTAAATGTAACCATTTTCAGGCAATGTGTCGAACATCCATCCAGAGAGAACTCCGAACACTAAAGCCTCGTACACACGGTCGGACTTCCATCTGACTTTTCCGTGGTTTTTTGTCCGAACGGAGTTGGTCGGGAACACCCATAGCATACACACGCTCGGACTTTTCTGCAAACTTTCCCAAAACTTTTTGCAACATCACGTGGTTTTTCTGCTCTTTACCGCCACCCTTTGGTCAACTTCTGCTATTGTTGGTTGATTTTAACATTAGTGGTTTTGTCCATCGGACAAAAGTCCGATGGTTTTCTGTACACACGGTCGGACTTTGCTCCATCGGACTTTTGTTGGGCAAAAGTTTGTCCGTTTGCAGACCCAACTTTTGTCCGATGAAAACAAGAAAAAAGCCAAAAAAGTTTGTCCGATGGAGCGTACACACGGTCGGATTGTTGGTCCAACTTGCTCAAAGTTGGGGGCTTAAGCAAACAACTAAATATACAAAATTATATATATATAAATAATAATTATATGTATATTATACAGGATTTATATAGCGCCAACAGTTTGCGCAGCGCTTAACAAAAGGCAGACATTACATTATATATATATATATATATATATATATATATATATATATATATGTATTAGAGCAGTTTTACCTCTCTGTCACTCTGCTACCTCATCCTATCAGCATGCTCCTTGTGTTGCTTTTCCCTCTCCCAGTATGGGTTCTGCTATATTAGGACTGCAATAGGCTAATACCCAGTAAAAACCAGGTACTTATACTGCTTGTATTTGAAAAAAAAAATGCATTTTAAAGAGGTATTTATGAATACAGTGCTGTATTTTTAGTGTTTTTTATATCTGCTTAGAGTTCAGCTTTAAGGGATGCCATAGAGGTACATCACAGTAGCACTGTTATGAGTAACGTTAGACAATCAGTGTTAAAATAGAAGTATAGCCAAAGCTTTTTTTGAGAATACTACTTATGTGGGTCACAAGTGCACTAACTTTTGCTCTCCTGTGTCCTGTGAGGTCACAGAGTTGTTCCAAGGCTCTGGAATGATCCTGATCACATTTCCGAGATTCACCAAGCTGACTGAGAGCCAAAGCCAGCTGTGCCTGCCCCCTATTCAGCCCAGCACTCCAGGGAACACTGGAGGGGCAAAGCTCAGAGCTGACTGAGAACTGAATGATCAGTGGTTATGTGATCGCTCAGTTCTCAGCCTTAGAGCCAACAGGGAACAGCTGCAGCATAGAGGTGAGTATAACTTATTTTAGTAGCGTTTAAGCAGCAGTTAGGAGCATTCAGCTTTTTTTTTCCTGCTGACAGATAGCTCCCAAAAACACAATTTTTTTATTTATTTTTTCTGTTCCCAGAAACTGAAGCTTCAAGAATGCTTTTGGACTAAAAAATAGTGTGCATTGACACATAGGATAACACTATTTTCTTCTAGAAGCAGCTGCTGCTAGGAGCATTTTTTTAAGCTCATGTGCATGGAGCCCAAGACAAATTGACCTTTGTAAAGAAAAATATCATGCCAATGTAGATATCTGGGCAAGGAAGAGCGGGTTCAGAGGTTAAAAATGGGTTTGGAGTAGGGCAACAGGCCACTTGATCTTGTCTAGTACAGGTCTACAGAATCAGACCCTCACAATACTCTTCTATAAATCCCATAACTTTTCACTTTTAAGCTACATTATTCAACATTTTATATAATGCACCATTTCTGTACCTCTTTTGCCTACTTACTATGTAGGGTAGTCTAAATGGATATGGTATATTATACAAAACACAGATCTCTGTTAACCACTTCCATACTGGGCACTTTTACACCTTCCTGCCCAGACCAATTTTCAGCTTTCTGCGCTGTTGCACTTTGAATGACAATTGCACGGTCGTGCTACACTGTACCCAAACTAATTTTTTATCATTTTTCCCCACAAATAGAGCTTTCTTTTGGTGGTATTTGATCACCTCTGGGATTTTTATTTTCTGCTAAAAAAAATTAAAATGACCGAAATTTTTGAAAAAAAAAAAGTATTTTTTTTGTTTCAGTTACATAACTTTTTAAATAAGTATGTTTTCTCCTTCCCTGATAGGGCTGCACTGACGGGCACCGCTGAGGTGGCACCAATGAGATGGCACTAATGAGGTGGCATTGATGGGCACTGATGATGGGCACTAATATGCGGCACTGATAGGTGGCACGGATAGGCGGCATGGATGGGCACGGATAGGCGGCATGGATGGGCACGGATAGGCGGCACAGATGGGCATGGACAGGCGGCATGGATGGGCACTGATAGGCAGCAAAGATGGGCACTGATAGGTGGCACGGATGGGCACTGATAGGCGGCACAAATGGGCACTGATAGGCGGCACAAATGGGCACTGATAGGTGGCACGGATGGGCACTGATAGGCGGCACGGATGGGCATGGATGGGCACTGATAGGTGGCACGGATGGGCATGGATGGGCACTGATAGGTGGCACGGGTGGGCACTGATAGGCGGCACTGATGTACTGTAATGGATGCCAATCAGTGCCAAGCAATAATGCCTGCCAATCAGTGATGCCCATTGTGGGCACTGATTGGCATCCATTGTGGGCACTGATTGGCATCCATTAGGGGGCACTAACTGGCATCCCTGGTGGTCTAGGGTGGTATACCTGGTGCTGGCATCCCTGGTGGTCTGGTGGAATCCCTGGTGGTCCAGTGTGGGCATCCTCGGGGGGGCTGCACTGATAATCTATCAGCACAAACCCCCCCTGTCAGAGGAGCAGCCGATCGGCTCTCCTCTACTCGCGTGTGACAGACGCGAGTGAGGAAAAGCCGATCACCGGCTTTTCCTGTTTACACTGTGATCAGCCGTGATTGGACATGGCTGATCACGTGGTAAAGAGTCTCCGTCGGAGACTCTTTACCTAGATCCGTGTTGCGGGGTGTCAGACTGACACCCCGCAGCAACGATCGCCGCGATGCGCGCCCCCGGGGGCGCGCAGCGGCTCAAAATCCTGAGGACGTCATATGACGTCCTGTCAGGATTTTGAAACCACTTTGCCGCCGTCAATCCGCTATAGGGCGGGCGGCAAGTGGTTATTAGAGTGAACTTTCAGATTTTAGCACAGCTGTAGGTTGCTGGAACACATTACAAGCCAATTAATTGGTTTCACTTGTTTCCTGGAATTGCTCTTTAAGAAGTATACAGGACGCCAGGGTTGGGTCCTGAATGGCAGGTATATTCCCCCACTATTTGGGTTGTAGTCCTATTAAAGGGGGACAATTTGAAGATATGTTGAGTACTCAGGGTGAGTTCTGAGGTAGTCTGGCTATTGAAGAGAGGACTGACTTTCGGTACTCTCTGGATTGCTAAATCCCCAGTAGGGAATTTTGGAGATTTGAAGAGTTTTGGGTGGGAAGAATTTCCAAACCCTGATTACAGGGACTGTGCGAATCTATAAAAAGGAAGAAGAATCACTTGGCAGAAAGAGAGAGTGAACTGGGCACACCTGAATGAGCAGGGTGAGCTAAGCTTGGGATTGAGCCACAGTTGCTGACAGAGCATCACGGAAGCATCACCGATGCTTCATCGAAGCACAACTGAAGCATCAAAAACACATTATAAAAGCATGTTGAAGCGGTAGGCGCTTTAAAGTGTGTTGAAGCCAAAGCAAGTGTAAATGAGCCCTAAAGGTTTAGCAGTAAATAATGTACAGTATTGATATACAATCTGTACAGATTGTATTGTAGTCAATTGTTAGCAAGGGCACAAAGACAGATTATTACAATTCCAGGAGGTGAAAGCCTACATGGGGCTCATCCATGTACCAATGAGCACAGGCTGTGCACAGGCTATTGCATTATAGGTGTGCACAGGCTATTGCATTAGGGTGTGCTCCCCAAAGCTCAAACACATATGTGTGTGCCTATGTGTATATATACTGATGCTGTCAGTAGAGCAGTGGACGGTGTCAGTAGGGAACAGATCTGTATCAGTAGGGCAGTGGACAGAGTCTTTTTTTTTTTTATTGTTTTTTTTTGTTTTTTACAATTTTATTTATTTATTTATTTATTTTTTACAATTTTTTTATTTATTTTTTAGGAGCCCCATTAGGGAGCTTTGGTGAAATATCAGTGGTCTAAACAGAGGGAAGGTTCACCACATGGGGTGATTAGGGTGTGCTCAGGCACACCTGGCACACCCTGTGTGCACGCCTATGCCTATGAGTACAGAGTAGACCACAGAGGAAGAAGTAATGGCATGTTCCAAATGTATTCTTTTAATAAAATTCACGTTTAAAGAAAAAGGGAAAAAATAAATAATTTCATAGACATTTTAACTGATAGAAAATGAGCTGTCTCAGTGTAAACAAACCCATACGGTATATGAAAATAAATACTTACAGGCAACTAAGGAACAAGCAATTAACATGGGAAAATGCACACAAAAAAACATTGTCATCTTAAAGATAATATAGCGCAAGTTTGGGGGTTGAAAAACCGCTATGCATTTTGCTGCCTAAACCAGAATTACTACTAATAAGCAATGTAGCGGGTATTTAAATTCAAGGGAAGCATCTGGGTGGTAGTGTAACCCAGATGCACTGATTATTGTTTATGGAGGACTCTGGTGGTGTGAGGTTCCCTGGGGTCCGAGGGTGGCGCTGTTGCCCTGAGCCGGGGGTTGAACTCTCACTGCAAGACTATACTCTTTTTGTCCCTTTCCGGCGGTTGTACAGTGGGGCGGGGAACCTGCTGTGACGCTGGGGAGAGGAGATAAAGGGGGCAGACGCCCTGAGCACGGGGTTCAGAGTCGGAGGACACCGCCGCGCCCAGGCACCTTCGGCCTGGGTGCGGGCGTTCCGGAGTTTCGGGCACAGGGGCCCTTGACCTGGCCGAAGCGGGAGATGGAGTCCATCCCAGGCACCTTTAGTCCTGGGGTGAGGTACTATTGAGGAGGCCTGGGACCCAGTACCTTCGACTGGGTTCCGCAAGGGTGGAGGAGTCCGAGGGGCCCTAAGGTGTTGGGCGCCCGAATCTGAGATGAGGAGGCCGGGGAGTGTAATCCTTCCGAACAGCCCGGTGCAGCATTTGCCGGTGACGGTGGGGCCTCTGGTAACTCTCTCGGAAGGATGTCTTCCCTCTGACTGGGGCCACAGTTTAAAGAAGGTAACTCCTATTTCATGTTCGTCAGAGTTGCTGGTAGAGACTCAGAAAAGGAAAGAAGTACATTCACAGCCACTGTGCGCCATAACCGTTGGTGATGTCTCAATGGTTTAGTTTGATTAAGGATTGTGCCTTGACCTACTCCCCACCTATACTGAACTGTTCGTTGGTCACAACCTGTCTGTGCTAAATGACGATTTATTGCTGTTAAAGAATAAATAAGAGTTGGACCTTTTCAGTGGTGTGGAACTCTGGTTACTGGGAGCAAAGGGGGGTCAGTTAGAGGAAGGACTTGACCCTGGGTTATACACACGACCCAATGGTAAAATACGTTTGGGCCTTCACCTCTATCCAGAAGAGGACATGGGCCGTGTTGGATCTCATCCCTCCTCCCAGGTTCCACCCAGACAAGACAGCAAGCCGAGAAGAAGAAGGGGTGAGAGGGGTGAGCCCGCTACAGCAATAAAGAAAAGTCAAAAGGATATATGCGTAGCGGGGGTCCTAAATTTAGGGATTGCTATACTAAATTTAGGGGTGATTCGAGTGGTAGTTGGCTCGAATCTTTAAATTTACTGGACTCTGCCTTGCTGCTGTTTCACCTGGTGTGCAGTTCCCCTAAGAAGTATGGGTGGCGCTGTCACTTGTACTCGGGGTTGAACCACAGGTGATGGAGTGGTGATTGGGTGTCCTCTCTTGGCAGCCATGCAGTGGGCGTGGTCTACCCACTGTGCATGCCGGGAGAGGGTACAAAAGGGGCGGACGCCATTAGAGAGGGAGCATTTCCCGGGGCCCATGCCCCGAGGGAGAACCTACGGTCCAAGTTCAAGTGCATGGCCCTCCAGGCTATGGGGCCACATGCGCTTCAGTCCCAGGCACCTTTAGTACTGGGACTGCAACTTCAGCCCTGGGCCCAGCACCTTTAGCTGGAGCCCACTTCGGGAGGAGGAATCCCAGGGTGCCGACTTGCGAGGGGACCCGTTTATAGAAGAGGAGGCTGGGGGAGGACCGTTCCGAAGGACTGGTGAGAGATCACAGTGAAGGAAGGGGCCCAGTAACTCTCAGGAGGGATGTCATCCATCCGAAAAGGGATCTAAACAAGGGGACCATTAGGAGGTTCGGGACAATATTGATTCTGTGGCAGAGGATCTCCTGAACGCATCCATTAGGGAATCTGATAGACTGTTCGAGTTACACGCCGGCTGCTAGTGCCCTTGGGTGACTATCCGGGTGAGCTATACCCACTCGGGATCGAGTGGCGAAGAAGCCAGGAGTGCCTGAATTGATCTGTCTTCCTAACACCTTTCTCTCTTCTCAACTTTGTGGATGTTCATGCATAAGGAAAAATAAACTCTACGTTGGAGTGGCTACTGGTGTGACCTTGGAGTTACTTTGGGTATAGAGACTTTGTCCTTACATTCTAAGGACAGAAACCAGCTTTGAGGGGAACCTTGCCGCAAGACCCGTAAGTTAAAACAAGTGTGCTTAACCTCTGCAAACCAGGGGGTATGGGCAAGGTGGGCATGGTGTGCCTTTTTCTCCTGTGAGCGAGCCAAGGACAGTGGGGAGAAAGAGGGCCGTGTGCTACATATGGATTACATCCTTGACTAAACTAGGAAGTAAACCCAGAGAAGCATTTCTCAAACAAACGGAGCTGCTACTCATTAGGGGGTATACAATACCTATAAATACTCAGGATTTACAGTGGTCCAGCACCCCAGATGATGACTGATTAGTCGAAACGTGTCGGGTAGCCATGCTGAGACCACTATTGTCTAAGATAAGTGCTTTTATTCACTGCCAAAACATGAGTGTAATTCCCCTGTTTTAAAAATAAATGTTTTTTTACGGTATCGCACTATATACCTCCTTCTTCTTTTTTAATGGTGGGGCTGAATGCTCGATTCCACTGCATCCTTTTGCAACATCTATTTGAGGTCTTATCCGGACCGTGAACCTGGTATTGCTGGGGTATATCATACCAACAAGCCGGATTGACTCACTAGGTATACACCTACTTGAGTTCAATCGTTCCGGTAAGCACATTTGTATAGCTCTGGTGGTGGACCTTCTATCAAAATGTCATCTTAACCACATACTGTAGGAAGTTATTGATTTGTCACAGATCAGTTTTAGACACTGCACTTTTGGAACTTTTTCCTTTTGATGTTTTTCTTTGGACATTTCTGCATTTAAATTTTTAATGTTAAAATTCTTGATTAATATTGCACATTGGGTATAAAACATTAGGTCACTTTTATCAATTTAAAGTGACGTACTCATTGGTCATTTATTAGCGCTGCACTTTCCCACACCATTTTCACTTACCGGTATATGGATTACAGACAACAAGATTTCTCTAGTTCCATACAAAATGATACAACATCTTTATAAATAAAACAATTCTTCAATATCTTAGAGGATAAAGAAGGCTACTAGGGTTTTTTTTTTCCTGTGTATAATCAGCCGCCATTTATAATAAAATCTTCTTATGTGGAACAAATCTACTGTTTCAGCCAAAATGCAAAACCTAAAAAAAAAAGTTATATCCTGTTTAGCCCAGGGGCGGATCCAGGGGGGGGCAATGGGGCAATTGCCCCCCCCACCCCGAGAAAATAGTGAGCGGACCGGGTGGCTGTCGGGTGAGCAGAACGAGCGAGCAGGTCGGTAGGCGGCCGGCAATTGAGTGGAGCGGGCAAGCAGGTCGGTAGGCGGCCGGCAAGTGAGCGGAGTGGGCGAGCAGGTTGGTAGGCGGCCGGCAAGCGAGCGGAGCGGGCGAGCAGGACGGTAGGCAGCCAGCAAGTGAGCGGAGCAGGCCAGTAATCGGGCTAGCGGGTGGGCAGTCATGCCAGTAAGTGGGTCACTGGGTAAACGGGAAGGCAGTACAGTGAGCGGACGGACGAGGGAGCAGAGAGATGACATCATCTCTAACTGCCCGCCCTCACATGTGCTGAGAAACTGGGGAGAGAAGCCTGTTTCTCTGCTGTCAGCCTGTCACTGTTGCAGGATAGTGACAAGCTGCATCTGGTGGCAATTAACATGGCAAGTGACAATCCACATCTGGGGGCAATTAATGTGGTAAGTGACAAGCTGCATCTAGTGGCAAATAACGTGGAAAGTGACAATCCACACCTGGTGGCAATTATCGTGGCAAGTGACAAGCTGCATCTAGTGGCAATTAACGTGGCAAGTGACAATCCATATCTGGTGGCAATTAACATGGCAAGTGACAAGCTGCATCTGTTGGGAATTAACATGGCAAGTGACAATCCACATCTGGTGGCAATTAATGTGGCTAGTGACAAGCTGCACCTGGTGGCAATTAACGTGGCAAGTGACAAGCTACAGCTGGTGGCAATTAACATGGCAAGTGACAAGCTGCATCTAGTGGCAATTAACGTGGCAAGTGACAATCCACATTTGGTGACAATTACCGTGGCAAGTGACAAGCTGCATCTGGTGGCAGGCAATGTGGCAAGTGACAATCCGCATCTGGTGGCAGGTGACGGTGGCAAGTGATACGTTCAGGGCTCCCACTGATTCTGCATTATGGTGAGTTGAACTATTAAATTTCATATTACAATGTAATAATAGAAATAATGCGCTTCAATCACCCTGACACCATAACAGCCATGGTGCCGGGATGATTGAAGAGACAACACCAACCATTGCCCAGACAAATTGCCCGCGACAAAACTTATTTTCTGGCAGTGCCCCTCCCGAGACTAGACTCTGGATTCGCCCCTGGTTTAGCCACATATGTGACTGCCACATAGGAATGCTAAATATACATTTTATAGCAGGAGAGATCAGGGCAGAAGAAAGCCTCAAATCTACTGAAAATTTGTTCGATTAGACAACTGAATATACAAGCAGGTGCATCCATAGCCTAGTAAAGTGTCTCATGTAAGAAGGTAAAATTGTTTTTTTAAAGAACAGGTTTGGTTTAAAATGTAATCTCTGTAGCCCCCCTCCCTCGCCCTCTATCTTCCTGTAAATTAAAACTGCTTTACCTAGGTGCCTACTTACCCCTTTGTGATGGTGGAGGCCTCCTGTGGTGTTTACACCCTCAGTTCTGAAATGTTTTCAGCACTGCAGTAACTTCTATAAACTTAAAAAGGCTGTACCCTTACCTTACTAGAGTAATGCCGCGTACACACGATCGGAATTTCCGACAACAAATGTTCGATGTGAGCGTTTGGTCGGATATTCTGACCGTGTGTAGGCTCCATCGGACATTTGCTGTCGGAATTTCCGACAACAAATGAATGAGAGCAGGTTCTCAATTTTTCCGACGGCAAAAGTTCGTGTCGGAAATTCCGATCGTGTGTAGCCATTTCCGACGCACAAAAGTGATGCGCATGCTCGGAACCAATTTGACGCATGCTCGGAATCATTGTACCTAATTTTTCCCGGCTCGTCGTAGTGTTGTACGTCACCGCATTCTTGACCATCGGAATTTACAAGCAACATTTGCGTGACCGTGTGTATCCAAGACAAGTTTGAGCCAACATCCGTTGGAAAAAAAACCACGGTTTTGTTGTCAGAAATTCCGATCGTGTGAAGGCGGCATAAGGGTTCATTCAAGGCTATGAGAAGTTACTATGCAGGTGTGGGCAATGCTGAAAAGGTTTCTGAACTAAGTGTGTAAACACTGCGAGAGGGCATCAGCAAGAGGTAAGTAGGCACGTGGGTGGGGGGTTCAACCCTAGAAATGGTTAGGGGAATATGAACGAAGGTTGGCTAGATTTAAAAGTGACAATAAACTAGATCCTTATATTTCAAAAGTAATCCATACACATCCACTGGCCCTGTAATCTATTTTTCACTAAATCCTCTCTGACTGAGTTTTTTTCTGCCTCCTTGAAATGTCTTTTGTGAGCTCCCAAACCTATCTCCCCCCCCCCCACTTCCATTTCCAGTGCACGTTGGTTGCGGGGTCATGTGCACAGGACACTTCCTATTGTCCTTAGTCCCTGGTCCAGCTTTGGAGTATGAAACAGAGGGTGGCTATACTCTTCCAGTGGGACCATGTAGAATTAATCTAGCCACCTTCAGGAAGTTGTATAATGGCAGCAGCTAAGAAGATTTGGGGGATCTGGAGGAGGCAGAGATCTACTGAAGGTATTTTTTGAGTTAAGAATGCATTTTAAACCAGGGTATAGTGTCACTTTAATGATGGCAATGATTAAGTACATTTATTGTATGTGAAACGTGTCTACTAGGCAGCTTCTTGGTGCCCTGTAATGTCACTTTTGGGATTTCCAATAAAGGACTTTGGAACTAGCCGTGGTGTGCAGCCATCTCTTCATTCAAAATTTGTGTCACTTTAGTTCTAAATTGAACCTTTACTTAAACACCTTCCCGCCCGGCCTATAGCAGAATGACGGTCAGGCGGTAGCTTTACCATACTGACTGGACGTCATATTACGTCCTTCACATCACGCCGCTCGTGCATACCCTTCCGGGGCATGCAGCGCGGCGATCAGTGGTGAGTTGTGTCCCTTTGAACACAGTGCATCACTGATCAAGGTAAGGAGCCCATGACATAGACTATTTACCATGTGATCAGCTGTGTCCAATCACAGCTGATCACATGTAAACAAATGCTGGTTATCGGCATTTCCTTTCCTCAGCACTGTCAGTGAGGTAAGGAAAGCCGATAACCGGCTTTCTAGTAACAGGGGACATTTACACCGATAATTAGTGCAGTTTATTGGTGTCCATCAGTGGAACAGATCAGTGTTCATTAGTGCAACATATCGGTGCAGCCTCATCAGTGCCGTCTATCAGTGCAGCCTCATCAGCAAAGAAGAAAAATTACTTATTTGCAAAATTCTATAACAGAAACGAAGATAAACGTTTTTTCAAAATGTTTGGTATTTTTTTGCGTGTTTAGCAAAAATCT
Organism: Rana muscosa; assembly: GCA_029206835.1. Taxonomy (NCBI): domain Eukaryota; kingdom Metazoa; phylum Chordata; class Amphibia; order Anura; family Ranidae; genus Rana; species Rana muscosa. Next base: position 196,033,201 of record CM055117.1, read on the forward strand.
AAAAACCCCAGTGGTGAATGAATACCACCAAACGAAAGCTCTAACTGTCTCAAAAAAATTTATAAAAATTTAACTTGTGTGCAGTGTTGCATGACTGCACAATTGTCGTTTAAGTTGTGAAAGCTGAAAATTGTCTGGCGCAGGAAGGAATCGAAAGTGCCCTCTATTAAAGTAGTTAAAGTGATTGTAAAGGTTAATTTTTTTCTTTTTTTTAATAACAAACATGTCATACTTACCTCCACTGTGCAGTTCGTTTTGCACAGAGTGGCCCCGATCCTCCTGTTCTGGGGTCCCACAGCGGCTCTCGCGGCTCCTCCCCGCAATAGCTAACCCCCTCTAGAAAGCTCTCTCCCAAGGGGGTTACCTTACGGGCGCGCTCCCGTCTCATACACTTGGTGTCCATAGACACCGAGTGTATGACTCGGTCCCTCCCCCGGGCGGCCGTGTCATTGAATTTGATTGACAGCAGCGGGAGCCAATGGCTGTGCTGCTATCAATCTATCCAAAAAACGCAGAGACTCCTTGGAGAAGAGGACGCCGTGGACGCACAGAGCAGGTGAACGGGCTCAGGTAAGTAAAACGGGGGGGGGCTGGGGGGCCCGTGACAGCCAGGTGTTTTTTCACCTTAATGCATAAGATGCATTAAGGTGAAAAAACACAAACCTTTACAACCCTTTTAAGCATCAAGAGCCTTACATTCATAACAGTTTCATTCACAGCCTAAAAAAAAAACTGCTGGCATCTGTGTTTACAACAAAAACATTCCACCAATGCATCGATGGAGCCAAAGTAAAGATGCAGTTTAAACACTACAGGCTATTCCCTCAAGACCCATTGGACTACTTCCTACAAAACTAAAAATAATGTTTTTGCATCCACAGATTTATGGCTCGATTGACACAAATTCCCTTGGAAATAAGACCACCGCAGACACATCTGTAAAGCAGTTGATAGACTGGAAATTCAGGATTAGAAAGTCGATTACTCTGTCTAGTCTTTGAAATCGTTTAGTCCCAGACTGGGACAAACCTTAAACAAAGAGACACAGAAGGATAACATTTTTAAAACAGTAAAGTTGCTGCATGAGACAGAATTGTCTACCAGAAACAAATAAGACAAAAAATAAATGCTTCCTGACTTCGAAAAATTTGATTGGTGCATCATTTGCTCTGCATTGCCAGTGCCTTCTGGCACCAAGGTACTAAATTGTAATTGTAGATCTGAAATGATAAGCTTCATACTGGGGCATTCAGTATACCAAGGTCTAGTATTAGAAGACTCATCAGGTGTAGGATAGCTGCAAAGTCTTTCAGTAAAACAATAAATTGCATATTATTTGCGCTGCTGTGAAACAAGCTTGGCTTGTTTTATTTTTATTTCAGACAATATTGCAAACTGTGGGTTATTTTTCGAAAATATCCAGAAATCTTCAAACACCCAAAACATCTTAAAAACGGAAAATTTATTAGCAAATACTTACCGTAATTTTCCTTTCCTGATAGGCTCCATGGCAGCATACGTGTGGGTTGGCCCCGCCTCCATAACTACCCAATAGAACCCCCTCCCTTTAAATTTTGGCTCTGGCTCTCAGCCGTGTTCCGTAACTAGCCTACTCCAAGCATTGGGAGGGACTCCTGCTGCCATGGAGCCTATCAGGAAAGGAAAATTACGGTAAGTATTTGATAATAAATTTTCCGTTTTCCTGGCATGCTCCATGGCAGCATACGTGTGGGAAATAACTCACCAAACACACCCGGGCGGGCAAAATGCTGAGGCAAGAAATACATTTATTTAACACTGTCAACCGACAGAACTTGTAAACCAAAATTCAGTGATGATAAGGCAGCTGGTTCGACACAATAGTGGGAAACAAAAGTATTAATAGACGACCAAGAGGCCGCTCTGCATATAACGTCAGGTGCGTCATGACGAGAGGCTGCCCAAGAAGTTGAGATGCTCCGGGTTGAGTGCGCAGTTACTGCCTCCGGAGGAGCCAAACCTTTTGCTTTGTAAGCTCTTTGGATGGTCTGAACTATCCATGCCGCAATAGATCTGATTGAGGCCCTTTTTCCTCTGTTCTTTCCATGAAGTAGAATAAAAAGAAAATCTGTTTGTCTGAAAGACTCTGTCATTTCCAGGTATTGACTTAATGTGTGGCCCACATCAAGGGGATGAACATCTTGACCTTCAGAAGTTCCAAAAGTGGGTAATACAATTTCCTGATTTTCATGAAAGATAGATGTAACTTTCGGGTTTGAACCCAGCATGGGAATTAATACTGCTCTATCTGGGAAAAAGGTCAGGAAAGGCTCTTTTGAACCCAAGTTTCTGATGTCGGACACTCTTTTGGCTGAAGTGACCGCTACTAGGAAGACGGTTTTGAGAGTAAGATCTTTTGGCGAAAGAGGTTTTTCAGGATCTGTGCTGAGTGTGGAAAGATAGTCCAGTACAAGAGGCAGGTCCCATTTGGGGAACCTTGGTTTTCTTTGTGGTCTAAGTCTGACTGCACCCTTAAAGAACTGGCGAATCAGGGGATGATTGGCCCAAGAGATTCCAGTAAATGCTGGAATGGCTGAGATTTGAACTCGAAGAGAGCTTACTGATAAAGGCAAGTCCAAACCTGTTTGTAAGAAACTGAGTGCATCCTGGACTTCTGGAGAATTACAGGAATTAGCCCTGGAAGACATATGATCTGTAAATTTTGACCAGATACGCTCATAAACTCTGTTGGTGCTATTTCTTCTAGCGTTAAGGAGAGTCATTATGGCTTCTTCTGGACATCCTAAGGCTTCCAGCCTTCCCCTCTCAAGAACCATACCCTGAGGTGCAGATGAGCTGGGCATGGGTGCAACGTTGTGCCCTGAGATAAGAGATCCGGTCTGAGGGGTAGAGGGATTGAGTCCCGATAACTGAGAGACGTCAAGAGGGAAAACCATGGCCTGTTGGGCCAAAACGGAATTACTGCTATGATTTCTACTCTCTCCACTCTGAGTCTGTGAAGGAATTGAAGTATCACAGGTACTGGAGGAAAAGCATAAGCCTGGTTGAAAATCCACTGATCTGTGAGAGCATCTATCCCGTAGGCTTGAGGATCCCGAGACCTCGAGTAATACTTGGTCAACTTGTGGTTGCATGGGGACGCAAACAGATCCACTTCTGGAGACACTCCCTGAGTTAGAAGCCAATTGAATACCTCTATGTGTAGAGACCATTCGTTATTGTTCATTTGAGTTCGTGACAGAAAGTCCGCTTGAACATTCTGAACCCCTGGAATGTACACTGCAGAGATGTTGCATAGGTACTTCTGGGCCCAGGTCATGATTGGTTCTACTTCCCGGAGTAAGGACCAGCTGCTGGTACCACCCTGCTTCCTTATGTAAGCAACTGCAGTTGTGTTATCCATCCTGAGCATCACAGAAGAGTCTGTCAACAGATGATGGAAGGACATGAGCGCCTGGAAGGCAGCCCGCAACTCCAGTATGTTGGACACAATTCTTTGGGACGGTGTGTTCCACCTGCCCTGGGCTATTTCCGTCAGGCAATGAGCGCCCCACCCCTGATTGCTGGCATCCGAAGTTACAGTAATCTAAGTGATGGAACGGATTGTGTGACAGTTGCGGAGATTCTTCCCCTGAAGCCACCAAAGAAGAGATTCTCTCATGGATGAAGTGAGCCTGATGCGTTGACTCTTGCTGGGGGAGTCCCATTGCTGGAGGAACCCCTTATGGAATGGGCGAGTGTGCCACTGAGCCCACCTCACCATAGGGATGGTGGCTGTCATGGTGCCGATTACCTTCAGGCATTGGAGAGCAGACAGGTGAGAGGAAGCAAGTGTGCAATCTTTTCCTCGGGCAATGAAATGGTGGGCACCTAGAAACAAAAGGGACTGTGTTGGAATGAGATGACTTTTCTCCAAATTCAGGAGCCACCCGAATTCTTGGAGAGTGGTGATTACTAGAATCTTGTGTTCCAAGAGTTGACATCTGTCTTGAGCTAGAAGTAAGAGGTCGTCTAGGTAGTGATGAAGACAAACTCCTTTCACTCGGAGTAGAGCCACAATGGCTAACAGAACCTTGGAGAACACCCGAGGTGATGTCGTGAGACCAAAAGGTAGGCAGGTGAACTGTAAGTGTTGATCGCCTACAGCAAAGCGGAGGTACTTTTGATAGTCTGCAGCTACTGGGACGTGAAAATATGCATCCTTCAGATCTATTGACACCAACCAATCTCCTGGATGGACTGACTGCTGGATTGTCAATAGTGACTCCATTTTGAATCTTTCTTTCTGAATAAATCGGTTGAGATATGTTAGGTCTATTACTGGTCTCCAGGTACCGTTCTTTTTCTGTACCATGAACAACGGGGAGTACATGCCTTCTCCTCGTTCGCCCTCTGGGACAGTAATGGCTGCGCCTTGAGTTAATAAAGAGCTTACGTAACTTAGTAAGACTTGTTTCTTTTCTTCTGCACTTGGAAGACTTGTGGGTATGTATCTGAGCCTGGGGGTGCTGTTGAAGACCCACGTGTGGCCTGAAGAGACCATCTTGATGGTCCAAAAATCTTGAATTGAGGCCGCCCAAACATGCCGGAAGTGGAGGAGACGTGCCCCCACCTGACATGTTTGAACGGGCCCAATTTCAAAAAGACTTCGTAGACTCCCGACTACCAGACGGAGTACTTTTAGTTGGTTTCCTGAAAGAGGACTGTCTGGATTTCCAGGTCCTTGAAACTTAACGACCAGGTCTGTAGCTGCGTGCTTCTCTTGCACGATCTGTATTCTGTGCCCTCGAAAAGGTGCGTTTCTGGTTTTGCAAACGCCTGTCTTGAGGGAGGAACCCCGACTTACCACCCGTGGCCCGGGAAATGGCATTATCAAGTTTATTGCCAAAGAGCGAAGAGCCCTCAAAGAGAATGCGGCACCAAGCTTGCTTTGAAGCTGGATCCGCCGACCAGGGACGGAGCCATAAAGCACGGTGTGCGGTAACCGCTGACAACATCACTCGAGCCACTAGGCGAATAACATCAATAGAGGCCTCCCCCAAAAAGGCAGATGCTAGCCTGATTTCCTGAATAGGAGATTTTTTCGCCATTTCTTCAGAGATACTTCTAAGGGAATCATCCACATTGTCTGACCATGCTTCTAGGGCTTTTGAGACAGCTGCTAAAGCCAAAATTGGTTTACAGACTGAACCTGCTGTCAGATAGATTCGCTTCAGGTCTGAGTCAATCCGTCTCTCTAGAGGATCTTTGAATGAGACCGTATCTTCCAGAGGAAGGGTTACATATCTAACCAAACGCATTAAAGCTGCATCAACCAAGGGGGCTGAATCAAGGTGTTTTACCTCTTCTTCCTTAAAAGGATATAATTTTGCAATTTTTGACTGCATAGACCTTTTCTTGTCCATTTTACCCCATTCTTCTGAGATAATGGCACCCACTTCCGTGACAAACGGGAAATAATGTCGCTCTTTACTGAGCTGTTTAAAAAGTTTCCTTTGTTTGGGAGGAGATATAACTGGATCTTCCCAACTTCTCTAACTGCTTTCACTAAAGCAGGAACTAAGGCATAATCAAATCCCATCCCAGGATCATCCACTTCCGAACCATTTTCTGAGGGAGGAGCTGAGGGATGGCTGGGTTGAGAGATTTCCAGAGTCTCATGCACCTGTCCCTGTTCTAACGAGGGAATCAGTGGGTCTGGAGGAGAATCATGCTGTATTCTAGCATCTTTCTCTTGTAGCGACTCGTTTACGACCCGCTTAACCAATGCTTCCAGGTGTTTATCTGCACCTTCTCTCTCATTGGCTGCTTTTGTAAAACAATGGTCACAAAGGGACTTGCTGGCTGGAACCGGAGCCCTGCACCCCCAACATGGTCTCTCTGACCTCTTGTGAGGAGTGTCTCTACTGGGACGTCCGGATCTGGAAGAATCATGGTGTCTAGAGCCAGAAGAGGAGTGCCGGTGGTGTGATTTAGAGGACCCGCCGTGTCTGCGGGAACTACTCTGTTGTTCAGACCTAGAAGGGCTGAAAGGAAAGAAAGTATAGAGAGAGAGAGAGAGATAAAGGCACAAAGTCACAATAATGCCCTACACTCCATTCTCTTCCACCCCCCTCAGCAGGCAGAATAAAAGGAAAGATTTCCCAATCTTACCTGCTGCAAGAGGGTTGGCCACCGGGAGGCAGTGAAGAGTCCATGACTATTCAGGGAGACACTGCAGGTGGTAACAACAAACAATCAGATTCCAGCAAAGGAACAAGTGAAACAAATTCAGACCCTTCTGAACAAACACTTACCTGGCGTAGGCTCTGCAAGTGCTCAGGGAAGTCGCCGCTATGCCCATGAACATTCCCGGCGTTTACAGGCTTCCCCAGGCTTTTAAAATTAGCGGCGTGTGACATCTTGGCTGCGCCAGGCCCGAAATACTCGCGCGCATGCGCGAACCAGGCCTCGCTTTCGTTCCAGGCCGCGCATGCGCAGACCGCGGATGAACCAGGAAGAGGGAGCGGCGGCTGAAACGCACAGGGAACCAGCCGCTTGCTAGGGATATGCTGACCAGGAATAAACAATGCAGATACAATACAACAAACACAAACACTGCTGCCATGAAGGCGATACAGCTTACCAACCACCTACGATCGATTCGGCCAGGGACACCGCATCCATCCACACACCGGGCTTTGCAGCAGATAATGGCCACCTGCACACTGCTAGGTAATCAGGCCTGTGCACGCTCATCTCTCCAATGGGAGATATAATCCAGCTCTTCAGCGCTACTCTGCCATACACTCCATACCCTGCTTCACAGTCAAGGCTTATCGGAGGGATGAGACACCATATCGTCGGCCGATCTTGATCGTAGGAACAATCGTCTTCAGGTAGGAGAACTAACATATAGTCCTTCGGAGGAGGACAAAAAAGGAACACGGCTGAGAGCCAGAGCCAAAATTTATAGGGAGGGGGTCCTATTGGGTAGTTATGGAGGCGGGGCCAACCCACACGTATGCTGCCATGGAGCATGTCAGGAAAGATCATTACAACACTAATTTTGGTGTCTGAAGGACAATTTTTTGCAGGGAGCAGATAACATGTCTGGAAAGTATGTAGTGAGATGCTACAAAAAGCATTTAGAAAAATAAAATTGTGATAGAGCAGGTGGATTCTGTATGAATGGACCTTGCACCATTTCCTGTATGTACTTCTATCTATTGTGTTCTTAGACTGAGGACCTCAAAGGGAGTTTCAGAGGTCACTTGTTGCGTTTTTGTTCCAATCTTTATTATTTCACTGTAGATTTTATTGGTGTTATTTAAGGTTTGTTCCAGTCCGGGACTAAATTATTTCAAAGACTACAAATACAAAGGAGCTCAGGCTGCTCAGAATGTACCACATCCATATACTCGCTAGAACCTACATTTTTGTGCTTTTACTTTACTGGTACAGATGGGACAGACACATAAATAAGTAAAAAAGTTTATACAAAGTTTATTAAGAAGAAAAAACACATGTTTAAAAGAAAAGCTTCACATTTATGCCCCATATAGAAAGAAGGACCAACATAAAACACATATATTACTCATTAGCTGTATGAACCCCCCAGCCCAAAAAAAAAAAAAAAAAAAAGCACTAACAGAACATTCAACTTTCTTATCCAGAATTTCCAGTCTGTCAACTGCTCTACAGATGTATCTGCAGGTCATATTTCTGCTTGTATTCTTGCATTCTCTTATAATGTCCATTTTTGATGATCTGGCCTTCCATATGATCGTGAACCAAGTATCTGTGTAAAGAATTTGTAATAGAAGTTGTTGTAAGCTCTTTATTGCTCATCTTTCATGTCAAAGGTCTTTAGCAATCACAAATCTAAAGCCGGCCATACAGTACATGAATCGAAATTTGGCCGGTTTAGCAGGGATTGACCAAATTTCGATCTATGTATGGGCAGACTGTATGATCATCACATAGGATAAAGTTACGTGATCCTGATTGGCTGGAAATATTTAAGTCATCCAATAGTAAAAATGAAGAATTGCAGCCAATGGGGAATGAAAGTATGAAAGAAGCTAAGCTGAAATGTAGATTTTTACACAGAGTTTTTACAACTGCTATCTAGAAATTGTTAGAGCTATGACATAGGAAAGGAAGCTGAAAAGCGTTCACAACACCCTCTATGCATGGGCACTATTAGATGATGTAGCAAGAGGAATTGAATAAGTCACTTTTATTGCAGAAAGTGATCCTCCCTGTAATTTTTATTAAAAGGTTGTTACCGAAAACACAAAAGTGTGCTGTATCAAATAGAGGTTACAATGCAGAAAGGTTCCCAGCCCAGTCAAGTGAAAGGGTGCCTTATTACATTACTCCCACTGTGAGTTCACCAACCTCTGCCATACAAGGAATCAGTTAGCTACAGTATATGAGCATATTTTACTTTAAAGAAAGTGAAAAGAAATTTGATGCTTCATAAAGTGTTTTATTTTTACGCAGAGCTCCATCTTCTGAAATAAGTATGAAGTCGGGGCCCTTTTAAAGATTAAAGTAAAAACCTTGAAGTGGAACTATGAGCAGAATTCATATCGCAGTAAATAGGACATAAGAATGGATACTGGCCTATGTCTGCAATTAGTTTTTGGATGCACTGCAGAACAACTAACAACTTTTCTCTGTAAAATAAATTGTATACTGACAGAACTACAGGGAATGTCCTCATTTACCTTCTTCTAAGATACTAGTTGTCTGCCTCTCCCTGAATTCAGTGCTTTCCAGTTATTGACCCAGAAACAAACATTCATATTAACTCTACCCACCCCTTATGTCCCAGGTGTATGTACCTTATGTGTTCCCCATTTTCCAACTCCCTCCCAAGCTGGTATAATGACCGGATCTTTAAAACTTCACCAAATGGAGACTGTTTAACATCATATTGCTCGCAATAGCGAGCTCTTATTGGTTAGCGCTGGACACATACCCATGCTGCCCATTGAGAATCTCTTCCTTATTTCGGGACACTGCCCCAGAAGAAAGGAGCCTTAAAGCAAATTTCATTGGTCGTGTGGCCAGCACTAAACAATGAGCGTTCACCATTACTCGCATTATGCCAATACACAGCCTCTAGACTGTTTTGAAGAGCTGCACCTATAAACAGGCTAAAGAGTGAGGTGGATGGAGGGGATCACATAAGGTACACACAGTGGGGAATGGAGGGTGGGGAGGGTGTTGTGAGTTAGGTCACCTTTTAATTTTTTTGTGAAAAAGTGAACTAACACTTTAAAGCCATTGGATCAGCATGACAACCAAGCAACTAGAATTTTCAGAAGTAATGACAACCTTCTATATGCTTTCAGTACAGGTTTCCATTAAAACTAGACACATATGATTTACACAAATCTGCAGATAATCCGATTTGAGTACACCCCAATCTATAACTAGCCTTTGCAGTAAAGTGCAGATGGAAGGGCAGGCTAGTTAGTAAGCATGCTGGGAATTTTTTGTTTGTTTGTGATGTGCGTTGTCCTTCCATCTGCATCTTACTGAAAAGGCTAGCTATAGACTGGGGTCGTTGCCACTTGTTTGTACAGTTGGCTGAATTTGATGTAGAGATGCACTGGATGACTTCAGCTGCTATTGTGCTCTTGCTGGGCATCCCATGTGTCCCTGTACCTTTAACGAGGAGTAGGCTCCCTCAAGGCAAACCTGCCCAGTTCACACAGGGGCAACACGACTTCAGACTTCAACACGACTCAGACACGACTTGAGCATGAATCACAGAGCGACTAAGTGGTGATTTACAACACGACTGAAGTTGCCTCCAGGACAGGAGACATTCCAGTGGCCAATAAAACAAGAATCAGCTCTGTGGGAGGGAGGGGGAGGCAGGGGTTTGCCTGAGAAATGTATGTTATCTTCCTGTAAAGTTGCCTTCAAAATGAACACTGATCAGACTTCTAAGCCACTTCCATTGAAATCAATGGGTACAAGTTGCCTACAGGTCGCCTAGAAGTCTGATTGAAGTAGTACAGGAACCTTTTTTGAAGTCGGAGCGACTGCAGTCGTGTGCATTAAAACATCTCCATTCACTTCAATTAGTTTTAAAAATAGCACGACTTGGGGCAACTCGGGGCGACCAGAAGTCGCATCCGGACTCGCCCCTGTGTGAACCGGGTCTTAATCTATCCACTAATATATGTGCTCCAACTTGGAGACTCTTAAAATTATAGAATAAGGACCGAAGTACATAAAGGAGCTTTGAGGTAGACACTGCAGCTTGCACGTATATTTGCAAATGGGTCCAAACTAAACCCTCTGTTTTTAAGGAGAATTATTAGACAGGCACCAATTTGTTTTTGTTTTTTGCAGGCTAGCTGGTAAATTTTTGTTTGTTTGTGATGGCCTCTGACAAGTCAGAGCTAGAGCCCTTCAATGTGCAGAGAGCTTTGCAGATAGCAGAGCTATAGGTCTGACTCAGTAGGTGGCATGTCAGACCTCTGCAGGGAGTCCACTGCTCCTGCACAAAGAACAAGGATCCTACTTTAAAGCATCCTGGCAGGGGACAGTCTTTTCTACTCAAGCCTTTTTCTGCTTTCTAAAGAAAACAAACTTAAACACTTTGCACACCTTTTATTTTGATGCTTCTGGATGAGATTTAAACTGAAAGTTCAATTACACTTGAAACCATTGCCGAGAGGTTCTTTTTATTATTCTTATCTATGAACATGACGAAGCAGTGGTCACATAAGAAACACTAGTGAGATTTTTCTCACCTCAAATAAATTTACTGTACAGTTCTGCTCTGAAGTAGGACACGGTTACATCTCAGCTGGGTGAATTCTGTTTTAAAACTCAAAGCTAATCATGCATGTTACAACATGGTTGTACAATCTCGTTCAAATTTACCAACAACTATAGTCTAACCAAACATATCCAATCAGAAAGCCCTCGCACTACATGGTTATTGGTAAATTTAAAGGAGATTGTACTAACAATGCAACAAGTGTGGCCAGTTTTGGAGTGGTAGATGGTGGCAGCAGGGCCCGTGCTACCACTAGGCAAACTAGGCAGCCGCCTAGGGCACACTGCTGCCTAGAGTAGGGTGACCAGACGTTTCCGGGGACACTCCCTGGATTGAGTACATTGTCCCTGGACAAAATCTTTCCCCAGTTCTGTCCCCGGATTCAGGGGCAGCATCTACACCCATTGCTGACAGCCTAGCCCCTAGTAGGACGTGCAGAAATTTGAATATCTATCCAGCATAGCAGGGATTGGTGGGCAAGCCGGGGGCGTATATGGCCAAAAGTAAGTGGAGATGTCAAATCAGATCTCATATGTTGGGGATGGGTGGGGCCGATATGCGGAGCCCCGCCCCCTTTGTCAAACAACCGGGAACATAATCGTAAAAAATGTAAAATATGTTCATCAATTGTACATTTTATTATGATTATATAGGGGGTTTCACCACTATTTGCACATCGTACCTCTGCAATATTTCTTACATTTTGCAGAGAGGGTGACACCATCACTACTATGTTCTAATACACTGGTTGATTTGCATCTCTGTTATTATTATTGTATGTAGGGTGTTTCACCATCATTTGAACATTGCAGCTCTGCAATTTCTCAAATATTTTTTGTAGAGGGGGTGACACCATTACTACTATATTGCAATACATTGATTTGCACTGGATATTATTTTATAGGTTTTACCATTGCACTTATAAGTCCATTTGTAGAATTGTATAAAGGAAGTGTAGGGCTGTGCTGCATTTGTTAGCTTTTTTTATTGGTATAAGGAGGCCAGGATATACTAATCACTATTGTACGCAATGAAGAAATCTCCACTTGCTGACCACACCCACTTGCTGGTCACACCCACTTTTTGGCCACACGCACAGGTTATCTTCTTAACATTTGGTAGTCATATCCCAAATTCTAAGAAGTATCTTTTTTTTTATCTCATTGAGAAAATGTGAGAAATAACATATATATCATACAATCATTCCATAAACACATACCACATACACTGCATATATCATTTGAGGAAAATATGCTTAGAAAATAGTTTACCATTTGCCAATAAAAAAAAAATCATGTCCCCGGATTTCATTTAAAAAATCTGGTCACCTAAGCCTAGGCTGCCCGGCCACTGGTGTTCCTACTCTCTTCTCTCTGCAGCAAGCAACTAAGTCTCAGCATCAGCAGGCAGCCACCGCTCCGGTCGCACATAGTGTCAGAGGCGCAGCGGCGGTGGAGGACTGAGTCTGTGTCCCGACTCCCGAAAGAATGGAAGCAAGCGTACATTCATTGATGGGCGCTGGTAGGCTGCATTTGATGGGCGCTGGTAGGCTGCATTGAAGGATGCTGGTGAGGCTGCATTTGATGGGCGCTGGTGGGCTGCATTCGATGGGCGCTTCATTAAAAAGGTGGGGTTTACATGGGAAGGGCAAAGGGTGTAGAGTCAGAGGTGGAGCCAAAGGAGGGCGGAAAAATGAGATTTCACCTAGGGTGTCATAAATCCTTGCACCAGCCCTGGGTGGCAGCTAAGTGGGGATCCAGGCATAGTTCGCTATACCACTGAAACATGAATCCTGGGGGATAGCACCAATGGGCTACCTCCTAATTATTGGTGTGTACAGAGATCATATCAAGCCATTGCATCTCCATGTAACTGGAGTGAGAGGAATCCAGCAGGTTCTAGAGATCTTCTTTTCACACATAAAGCTCAGGGGTATATGTGGGATACTCCCATAATAGGGGAATGTGCAGTGTAATTCTACTCATCATACATCCAAGAGAGAAAGGAATGTTTAAAGGATAACACTGAGCCGACAGCTCCAGATCAGACTTGTTTTCTTAAAACCGTGAGATTTGTCTTTTGGCAAATTGTATTCTGGCAGCATTAGAGAAATATGTGATTAAATGCAATCTATCTAGCCACTAGCATTGCAGATCTTTGTCTGACATGTCTTTCATTATCAGAAATAGTTTCAACTCTCCGACTCGTTTTTTTTCGTGGTATCAGCAAAATAATTTCCCTTAACATGCACTTCTGAAGTGGACTGGATTTGAAGTGCTGTCATATTCCAAGAAAACTGTGGGCTTCTTTTCCTGTGTGGTTTGGGCCAGTATTCTTGTGTCTCGTTTAATGCACTGAATTTTTGGAAATGAAGTTGGGCAGTAGACTCCAGTATTTTTATTGCAGGATGTCGATTGATTTAATGTACTAGTCACATCTATTTGTTTTATAATCTCCTTTCGATGCTACATGTCCTTCAGTATAAAAGTTTGTATTTCTAGTCTTTTCATTCACAGATAGGAAACTGCCTGTACATGTTAGGTTTCAAGAAATGTCTGTATATATAGAAATATATTTATTAGTGGATATGTGAAAAAGCACTTTTAAAAATGTTTATATATATATATATATATATATATATATATATATATATATATTATATATATAAACATTTTATTCCAGTAGCAAAGAAATCAGTCTTGACAACATGGCCCTAGAGAATTAAAAAATTCTGAAACCTATACAGAGTGAAGAATTCCGCCCCTTTGCATACTGTTTGCTGGCATCTAAATCACTCTCCTTTCTCTGCGAATGATGCTCACGGTCACTTATTTTTACAATCACCTGTTGTGGAGTTACTATATTGTAATTTACCGTATTTATTGACGTATAACACGCACCCTAACTTTAAGAGGGAAGTTTCAGGAAAAAAACTTTCCACAGCCCCCTGCGTATAACACGCAGGCACAGATTACCCTCTATTTTCAGGGTAAAAAAGTGAGTGTTATACGCCAATAAATACAGTACCTTCTATTTTCAGGGTAAAAATTTAAGTGTTATACGCCAATAAATACAGTAATTAAACTTTAAATAATAGAAATGTAAAACATCATACTCTTTATTAGAATGTTTCTTTAGGGTTTAGTGGATATTGTAAAGGTGGCACAAGCACAACATACAGGGTCCTTAAAGAACTTTGCAAAACACGGTTGTATTTCTACTGGTTACGTAACCCAAATATAATGTATAAATATTTTTCAAAAAAATTTACTGCGTACGGCATCCCCATTTTTCTAAGAGTCAAAAAATAAAGGCAAGAAATAAAAAATAAGCATAAACAGAAAAGTCAGTGCTACTACCCATACACCACATAGATAGCAGAGGTCCCGGGTGCTTGATCCATAGTCGCTGGCTGAGTAGAGTAATGAGAAAAAAATGATCCGCACTCCGTTCGTTGCTCTTGAAAAAATCTTTGTTTTTATTTACAAGCCACAGTGAACAAAAAACGCAAATGAAAACAGTTGACACGTTTCAGTCTATAAGGCCTTAGTCATAAGAAAATAAAAATTAAGACCTGTATCTGGCCACTCAGCCATTTCCTTAGTATGTCATAGCTATGAGGTGTGGGGGGTGTGTACAGACACAGCATGTCTTTCAATTGACTCCTGAAGATCTAAAGTCAGGTAGGCACAGACATCAGACTGTTCTGCTTGTCTGGTTTTGGAGGTAATTTAAAATGAACTTTTATCTAAAAAAATAAACAAATTGTAAATTGAATTGAGAAAAATAACATCTTTTTGATAAAAAAAATAAACCTACTCTTCTTTTACTTGTTTCCAGAAACAATGGCTGTTGGTCACTGGTGTCTTCCTGGGAGCTCTCCTCCTCCAGCTGATAGATCTCACAAGATTTCTTGAAATCTTGAGACAAAGGCCTGGGCAAAATATAAAAAGCTGTCATTGCTGACTTATTTTTGAAGGTGCCTCAGGGCTGTTGTAATGTCTATGCTTTGCTACTTATGGAGTCACCGACCTTCAACAAGCAAATTCAGACTAGATGTCTATAACACCCGATCTGCACATGCCCTTCCTAGGTTGGTGTCTCACTAAGTAGGCGAGGAATGACAAGAATACTATCTCTTTAACAGTTACCTTTAAAAACAAGTTGAGTGGCAACTACCATGTTCCTGTCAACCATATATAATTACAGGGGGTGGACATGGCCTTCTGGCTTGGTTCACCCTCTCTCATGGGGTCTCCCATCGGGGGAGCCCCACCTAGTACTTGGGTGGGTCTGTTTCGGCAGACCCTCCAGAGAAAGGGGTCCATCTGGTTTCGGCCAGATGGACCAAGTGTAAGTACCCTTGTCCCCGTCTGGAGCCTAACGCCCCGGGGGATCAGAGCAAGGTCCTCTGATTTCAGAGGGCTTGTGTACACCCGTTGCATGTTTTTGTGTCACCTCTTTATGTTGTGCACATTTTTTTGGACCGGGTGAAATCTTTGAGTGTGTTTCACATGCCATGGGCTTTCATATATATATATATATATATATATATATATATATATATATATATATATATATAATTACAGAACTAACCAGGGCTATAGTTAGAACATCAAAAATGAATCGCTTAAATCTTAGGTAGGATTTACCAGGCTAATGTAATTTCAAAAGTTGTTTCCAATTGTTTCAAATTTTTGAATAAAATATTACCTGGTAACCCTGCCATAAAAGGTCCTTGTCCATGAACAAATATTCAAATATCTCCCAAAATGTGCTCCTGCGTTTTCACACCTGGGGAAGACCACAAGCAGTCGTACAGACACACATTGCACAGACATGATCTATGCTTGACACTATCAAGAAAGCAATCCATAAAAATAACATGCAGCCGGCACTGAAGTGAATGCATGTACACAGGAAGTGGCCATAAAAGGTTGGGGTACATCTGCAGAACTGAGCTGGCAATAAAGATGAAAAAGGATAAAACAAATTTTCTGCGAGTGGGCATGATTACCTGTGGGAGCTAGCAACCTGCCCTTGCTTTTAAATATGCTGCCACCCACAGGTGGTCGCCAGGAACCCCTGCTGGGGTACTTGCATCTAATTAAAGTTGGGTACATTCACAAGTGAGAATGCACCCTTTATATTAGGTCATAATTTGGAGCTGAGCCTTGCTGTCTCAAGGTTCAGTCTCCTCCATTATCCTACATTTTACAGAATTCTACATAGTTAGGGTCATTTCTTCACAGTTTTTCTTGTGAGTTTTACTATGATAAAGGTTTTCAAGTTGGTAGGAATCCATCTACCTATTTATCTATTCATGCCACACTTGGGTATCACTGAGGAATGTTTAACATCTGTGCTATGTGCAAATTTATTTTGCTTCCTCCTACATCTAAGCGCCTTTCATTCTGCTTTTTGCCTAAGAAAACACATAATTTTCCAAACACATTGTGCTGGATGACTTCTGAAAGGCTTAAGTCAATCCAAGATCCATCACAGCTCTGGAGTGTGAAACATTCGGCCGCTGCCCTCTCAGGACATATCCCATAAAATATCCTTGTATCCTTGGGCAGCATTATGTCTGTTTTCAACCAGCCTGTTTTATGGACACAAGAGAAGGTCAGACTAAGCCAGGGAGACATTTCAATGCTTGAATGAGATTAAACAAAATAACAGCTGGAGGCTCAGAAAAGAGAAGACTTGGACAGGCGGATGAAGCTGTTTTTCATTTAAAGTTTCGTTCCAAGCACAAAGATGTATTGGGGTTGCAAGGAGGTGAAACCACCCACCATCTGTGCTCTTTTCCCCAAAGTTTGGTCGCTTCCTTTAACGATTGGTTTAATGGCATTTGAATTTTGTTCAGTGACCCATAATGGAAATGCACAAAAGGCAGAAGCGAGCACATTACAAAGCAACCAACAGACTTGTCTCTTTTACAGATATTTCTGAGCAGCTATTGTAGCAGAGGGCAAGCGACCATGCATTAATTGAAAGAATGACAATTTATTGCACTAACACTAAACACAACAATGGTTTGCTACAATAGATGGCTGGAAGTTGCAGGCCTTAATGGCTGTCTGCTCTGAACAGGGAGGAAAAGAAAACTGCTGTTTGTGTACTCAGAGTGGATTTATAAATCACCTGTGAAGGCATCACTGTTTTTAATGAGGCCCACTGATAGAAAAAAATTTGCATAGGTCTTGAATATATGATTAGGAGGTATGTGATCAGCATGAAAACGGAAAGTGGTGAAAAGCGCAAGGTGACTGCTGTTTGATGTTGCATTCCCAGCATGACTTTTTTTTTTTTCATAAGGTATTCATAGGAGACACGTAGCTGGTGCTGTACACTCACAAATCTCTACACCTGCTGTTACAATCACTGAGAGAGGCTGACAGTATGCCCTGAGGAATTCTTTGAGATTGCATAAATTAAACAGTTTATCTGTGTTGTAACATTTACTATTTCTTCATAGGTTCTCTGTAAGTAAGAATAACCTTCATAAAGGGGCACTTGTGCTCCTGTATGGGAGAATTTGTAGGAAATGTTGTCCAATCAGAAATGTACAGGGCAAACAACATCTGGGATCAGATGGTTGAGATAGAAAAAGGATCCTTTATTCCAGTACAAACTATGTAGACCTCTCTGTAAAGGCATAACCCCAGTATAGGTTTATACAAATAAAGGCATATTTGGCAAAAATGGGTTTCTCAATGATGAATAATGGCAGTTTTGTAGGCACAACATGCTGCAAGTGCCCTGTGATGATGGAGATAGTCTCCTACCCAGCAAGTAGGTGACCAAACTGTTTGCACATAGGCCCTCTACAATGCAAGCTTTCTGCTGTTTAAGGGCTAAGTACTTTACTACATGTCACATTAAGGAAGATCTCCTGTCAGGACATATGTATCCAATAAGCTGACACAATAATTGGGTAGGTGTACACAACGCTTCTTAAAGTCTCATTAAACCCACATCGTTAAAAACTATCAATAAATGGGGTATTTCCTGCTGTTCATACTTACCTGCAATATGGCTGGGGGTTAGGTGGCCTGCTTATGCTGCTTCCTATCCTTTGAGTTTCAAGGAAAATTTCAAATTTACTTACACAGTTGATATACATAGAAGTTCCCTGAGGAAGCAGATCATTTCTGCGAAACGCGTTGGAACATAATATCTTGGATTTTGAATATCAACCTACATCAAGCTGCACAATTAGATTTGTGTCTTATGACTATTTGTGATGTTTTTATAATCTGTGCGGTCTTTTTGACGCGACTACTGTTTTAGCTATTTGTAAAAAAAACTTCACATCCTATATGGTTAACCAAGAGGTTTTCCTCCTCTATCCCCCTCTTTTTTTTCTGAGAAGAAGCACCATGTAGCCGTTGGCTATCCAGGCGTGACTGGGACCAGAGCAGCGTCGAGTGCTGGTTCCCTTTCCCTGAAGCACTCTGTGTTTTACACAGCCTAGTCATTACTGCAAACTGACTACTCCAGGAGTTCAGCCTACCATCATTTCCTTGCTGTGCCAAAGGGAAGTGATGTCACCAAGCACCGAAACTTTATAGACAGGGTGAGGCAGATATGTTCACCCGCGCACTGCCTGTGCAGACATGGGTGGCTGACAGTGCTGTTAGCCACCTTTATGACAGACACAAGTCAACACATCATAGGTGCTATAGGTGGGCAAAAATCAGCTAGAATAAATAAACTGGCAAGTAGAGTGGGAGCCTCTCATTGTTGTCTCAGAAAGTTTGAAGCTCAAAAAAAGTAATTGCTTGTAGTCCATACGTAATAGTTTATTTATTAAACCGTTATTAAACCGTTTTTTTAGACAAGGGTGCAAAGTTTCTTTGAAGTATATGTAAACCCAACCACTAAATCCTCATGTATGCTTTAACACATTAAAGTAGTTTCAGAAGTAATTTTCAATAGTTTTCTAACTGCAGTTTTGATTGTCATACCCTGCTATGAAAGCCCTTCATAAAGTACCTGTAATAGGATGAAAACACTCTGTCCCGGCTCTCAATTGTTCTCCTGACTTGTCAAAAGCTCTCTTATGCCTCGTACACACGACCGGTTTTTCCGTCTGAATAAACTCCGATGGGTTTTTCCGACGGAATTCCGTTCAAGCTGTCTTGCATACACACTATCACACCAAATTCCGACCGTCAAGAATGCGGTGACGTACAACTCTATGACAAGCCGAGAAAAATTAAGTTCAATGCTTCCGAGCATGCATCGACTTGAGTCTGAGCATGCATGGTTTTTAGTCCGTCGGAATTGCATCCAGGCGAATGGAAATTCCGATATAAATTTTTTCCGTGAGAAAAAATAAGAACATGTTCTCTTACTAAGTCTGTCGGAATTTTCGAAGGAAAAAGTCGGTCGGAATATCCGATGAAAAGATTCTGTCTGACTTTTTCCATCGGAAATTCGGAGCGTGTGTACTTAGTAAGTTAGTTAGTGCTGACTACAGCTACTTTCTTGCAAATTTTGTCAGTTCAGACCACTAAAAAAACTGATGAATACGAAACCAGTTTGCACATCTATTATATTCAGTTCCATTTAAATCAGTTTGCATCTGTTTTTGTCATTAGTTTACTTATGTTTTTCACATCTGTTTTGTTCATACATGAAATATAAACCAAAAAATTTAAATGGATTACATGTAGATGGCCGGCATTTGTTTACATCCGTTTATGCCTGCCAAAACAGAAAAGGATGCAAACCTTTTTCTGTTTTTTTTTTAGACGTAAAAAGACACGGATGTAAGCAAATTTAATTGGTTACATGTTCCTTTACATTCATTAGCCTATTGGAATATATTGTTCTTCCATCTGGGTCTGTCTGGAAAACAGACAAATGGATCCAGACTGAAGGAGAGTCTACAAGTGGCCATACTGGTTGATCCACTACAAGTGGTTCACTGTTGGCTGAATGTCAGGTAAATTTCCTGATGGTGCCATCACTGTAAGTCATGCAAGTGGAAGGGAAAGAATAAAAACTGTGTAAAAGCGCTACCCCTGAAGGAATTGCTGGAAATTTCCCAGGTTCTTTTCCCAGTAGATTGCCAGCCAGGCACATGTTCAAAGTCACTCTTTGCCTCAATAACCACTTTAGGAGTGTTCTTTTTATTTTTGGAGTAACTGGGATAGGGTTGAGAGAATAGAGTGATATACTCCAAAAAGAGAACTATGTACAGGTTGAGGACAATAAACTCCTTTCTGAGCCTGGGTTCACACTTCTGCGAACACAGACAACGCATGTGATTTGCACCCGCACTGCGGTGCCGATCGAATGCGATATCTGTGCAATGCCATTCAGCAAAAATACTTTTTCCCGCACTGGAATCGGATCACATGGGTGATCTCACCCATGCGATCTGATTCCTGTGCGAGTTCACAGTTCGCACTGCGATCTGTGAACCGATCTGGGGTGTCATTAACATTGTATTGACACCCGCAGCAGTTCGCAGAGGGCAGTGTAAACTGCCTGCGGGAGAGATGCGATGCAGGAATAATCGCACTGGTTCCCGCATCACTACAGTATGAACCTAGGCTAAAAGCTGAAGTCCTTGCAATAGCAAACTGTTGACTTGGCTTTGTAGTAGAAGCAGCTAACAACACACAAGCTTCTTTCTTTAGAGCAACCAGAGCAGAGTCCCTTTACAAAGGAACTAGATAGGCTGTCTTCAGGACACCATGTCCCCTTTGATCAAACACACCACTGACTCTCTAGCACAAGAGGGGTGGCAGCAGCCCAAAAGTCTCTAAGACCTCTCACAGCAATCTGTACTCACAAATGTCCAGGGAAGGTTGGTTGAATCCTAAGAACATCCATGTGACACCTTTCTCCTGTGACAGCCCCTCAGTCAGCTCTCTGTAGCTGCAGCCTTCAGGCCTTCAGGTTGCCCATCTGAGGCTTCACAAACTGCAAGCATATGGCAGCAAGCCCTCCAGGCTAGACTTCCCATCGGCAGGCAAAGACCCAGCAGCTCTGTGTCCCAGAGTATTTATACAGACTCCCAGCAGCCTTCAGGGCTATCCTCCCTGGGATTGGCCAGGGCTATACAAATATTAATATTGCTATTTGCATTGTTCCAGACGCAAGCAGTCAAACTAGCAGAAGCTGAAATACTGAGCAGACCTAACTAATCACTGCTCTGATTACAGTGAGCACAACTAAATTACTACATAAGGGATGCCAACAACATCCATCAGCGCTATTCCTCTGCCATCCATTTAGGAAACAGGTGCTCCATGTGGAGCTATGCCAGATTTCTTCTACCTGCTGCCAGTGTTTTTGGGACTTTGCTATATGTCACAGCTGATATTCAAACTTGAATTGATTTGATATCAATTCAAGATTGGTCAAGGGCTTTTCACAAGTAAGTCAATTCATCATTTTGAATTTAGGCAGCTACTGGGCCAACCTTTTGGTGAATATCATTTAGATTGACCCAGTATCCCTTAGAATAGATACAAATGATCTTCTTTGGGATTTACCACCATTTTTTGTCTTGTTCCCCTTGTCCCACAGTGCAGACTTTCCATCTTTTTCTGGGAAGTCCCAAACCTGCAGCCAATGGATGTTGTTATTTTGGTGGAAGCTCTTAATACATCGATGTATGCTTTTTTCTTGCCATCTAGAGGAGTGCTCCTGCTAAATAAGTCTACATTGTAAGTGCATATGAATGATGTTACATTTTATATGGAGTATATACGCATCTCCATACATGGTTATGTACTACTCTCTTTCCCTGAAAAAAAGACCGGGTCTCATATTCATTTTGGCAACAAAAGACACAGTAGGGCTTATTTTCGGGGTAGGTCTTAACATGTAATGTGCTGTCTTCTCTCCCTCTCTCTCCCCCTGCCTGACAGGAATCCTCAGTGTGAACTGAGTTAAAATGCTTGTAAAATCCTATAAGCCACTCTATTACAGTAGTATATAATGTTTAACCACTTCAATACCAGGCACTTACGCACCTTCCTGCCCAAGCCAATTTTCAGCTTTCAGCGCTGTTGCAATTTGAATGACAATTGCGCAGTCATGCTACACTGTACCCAATTTTTTTTTATCATTTTGTTCCCACAAATAGAGCTTTCTTTTGGTGGTATTTGATCACCTCTGCGATTTTTATTTTTTGCGCAACGAATAAAAAAAGACCGAAAATATTGAAAAAAAATGTTTTTATTTGTTTCTGTTAATTTTTTTTGAAAATAAATAAGTTTTCTTCTTCAATGATGGGCACTGATATGGCTGCACTGACAGGCACTGATAAGATGGCACCGATGGGCACCGATGAGGTGGCACCAATAAGGGGCACTGATGAGCACTGATGATGGGCACTGGTATGTGGCACTGATGGGCACTCATAGGCGGCACTGGTGAGCACTCATAGGTGGCACTGATGGGTACTTATGGGTGGCACTGATGGGTAAATATGGGTGGCACTGATAGGTGGCACAGATGGGCACTGATAGGTGGGCACTGATGGGCATGGATGGGCACTGATGGGTGGCACTGAGGGACACTGATGAGTGCACTGGTTATCACTGGTGGTGGTATTGCTGGGCATCACTTTTTCTATGCTATTATGGTGCCAGTCAGTGCCCATTTGTGGGCACTGATTGGCACATGTTGGGCATGTTTTAAAACATGTGTATGGCCATGGGGGATGTACCTGGCCATCCACATGTTGCCCGCTTCCCTGGTGGTCCTGGGCGACATCCTGGTGGTCCAGTGTGGGCATCTGAGGGGGGGCTGCGCTAATGAACAATCAGCGCGAACCCCCCCTGTCAGGAGAGCCGCCGATTGGCTCTCCTCTACTCGCGTCTGTCAGATGCGAGTGAGGAAGAGACGATCAACGGCTCTTCCTGTTTACATCGTGATCAGCCGTGATTGGACACGGCTGATCACGTGGTAAAGAGCCTCCGCCGAGATCGGTGTTGCAGTGTGTCAGACTGATCGCCGTGATGCGCCCCCCCCCCCCCCCCCCCCGGGCGCACGGCAGCTGTTATCCTGTAGGACGTCAATAGACGTCCAGTCAGGATAACGAAACCACTTCCCGGACGTCAATTGTCTATTGACTGGGCGGTAAGTGGTTAATGTGTGTATTTCTGTAATATAATTGTGCCAAATACCTTCATTATAGCCTCGTTCTGCGCTTCTGTGACCTGCCGGAGCTCTCTTTCCTGCAATTATATTACAGAAACACACACATTGTACATTATATACTACTGTAATAGAGTGGATTGTAGGATGTTACAAACATTTTAACTATTAATTGAAACTGTTTTTTCAGACGTGGTAATATTCCCTGAAGAAGATTTGTCTATAACAGTACAATTTGAAATGCGTTGGATATCCCCTTCTACTCTATTCCTCTGTATATCTACCTATGAAAGGAACAGCAAGTAGATGGGCACTACCACTTTATGTCTAACAGAGATTCTTGTATAATCGATACTATATTGCTGCAATATTTTTCATTTCCCATGTGGGAACTTTTATTGTAATTTGCTATAATAAAAATAACATTTTATACATTTTATATATTTTCTTTGATTGCCTACAAAATCCCATAATACTAAATAGAGATGGTGGCAATATACATGTGTGGCTATGTGAATCATTTAAAACTAAATTTACCTTACACAACAATTACAGCCAAACTGGTTACAGTAAGACAAGCTAAATTTATATAGCAAACAAAAATACAGCTCCACTGAACACAGTGAGCCAGCACTAAATCTAACTAATCCTAGCACCTGTCTAAGAGGGTGCTACAGGTGAAAAAAGTACTTTATTTAGGCTACTTTCACACTGAGGCGCTGGATGCGCTGGCGGTATAGCGGCGCTATTTTTAGCGCCGCTATACCGTTGTTTTTGCCGCGATTTGCGGGCGCTAGCGGGGGGATTTTAACCCCCGCTAGCGGCCGAAAATTGGTTAAAAACGCTTGTAATAACGCCTCTTTGCTGCGTTTTACGATCGTTTTGGAGGCGCTACTCCAATGATTTCAATGGGCAGGGGCGCTATAGAAGCGCTATTTTTAGCGCTCCTATTGCGCCTCAAAGATGCGGCTTGCAGGAGTTTTTTGACCCTCCTGCAAGCGCAACGCTCCAGTGTGAAAGCCCTCGGGCTTTCACATTGGATATTATTGAGCGGCTTTTTTGGGGCGCATTGCAGGCGCTATTTTTAGCGCAATAGCGCCTGCAAAGCGCCTCAGTGTGAAAGGGGCCTAAAAGAAAATAAAACGCAATTGTTTAACAACTAAATGTTATTTAGTTTAAGTTCACACATGCTTTAATTCTGATGCAGGAAATTAATGTTCACTGGTTGTATTTTGTTTTACATATCAATAAGAAAAATATTGCGGCAATAAATTGAGATTTGCAGGGTTAGCACTTCTATATAATTAGCATTCAGACCGCTATTTGTGAAGTTCGTTGCACTAGCTCAATATGCCTAAGTTAGGCAAAAAAAAAAATGGTGCGGCACCTTTTATCTTTGCACTTCACTACTACAGAATGTGGCAGTGCAATTAATCTCATATGTATTAGGAAATTGCACCAGACAGCAATGTGTAATTCATAGTTGTAGTGCTATTTGATGTCAGGCACATGATAAACATAACTATGTTGATTTCACAGGAATGAAACAGACCATGAAGGATATCCATGGGTCATTGGCACTCTCATTTCCCTGGAAACAACTAATGTCCTATAGCATTAGTAGAGGAGTCAAGCTCTAACATACACGTTTTAAGAGTACTTTGCCATATCGCAATCATTTATTTCTACAATGCTTTTTGTAATGTTAATTTTTCTTAAGATAGAGGTAACGGTTTAAAAAGGGTCCAATAAAAATACAACTGTGTATCTTTTTTTAAAGTGAACCCTAAGGGAGAAAAATGGAGCCAGGACTGTTTCCTTATCCCATAAATCATATTGGATGGGACATTCTTTTATCTATGAATACCTCTAACTTTATTTAAAGTGTTTGCCCCATGAAAAAGCTGACAGCTTCTATGTAATAAATAACTAACATTAGCTGCTATAATCTTGTTTCTGCTCAACTGGATGTACATTACTGAACTAGTGACATTTTGTTGAACAGAAAATTCTCATTGTAGAATTACTTGGACACCGCTATATGTAAGTCCATTAAAAATCCCTGCCACTAGTTTAGCCATTATATAGGACATTTGACAATTTACCTTTTACATTATGAGAGGGAAGTACACATTTTAGAAATTGTAAAGTGTTACTCCACTTTTCTGGTTAAATTTATTCCGTCTCCATATTTAAACCTATATTTTTAGATGTGGAAGGTTTAAAAAATTTGGAATAAATTTGTTGTATTGCTAAACTAGATGATTGGTTCACAGCGTAGTAATCCTTTTATAGTGATTTTTTTTTTTATATATAATTGAAATCCTAATGCCGCGTACACACGATCGATTTTTTCGGCGGTGAAAACACCGTCGAGAAAATCGACGTTAAAAACGAGGAACAGCTTGTTCCCCCCACACACGGCCGTTTTAAATGTCATTTTTTTTTGGGTCGAAAAAAACGACCGTGTGTGGGCTCCGCGGCAGTGTTTCCCTATGGGAAACACTGCCGCGGAAAACATGTCGAAAAAAACGACGAGAAAAATTAGAACATGTTCTAATTTTTCTCGTCGTTTTTAATGCCGTTTTTCTCGTCTAAAAAAACGACAGAAAGCCCACAGACGATCGTTTTTCTCGTCGAATGGGAAAAATGTCGTTTTTCTCGACGAGAAAAACGGCCGTGTGTACGCGGCATAACAGCCTTAGCCGTCATTATACTGCGGCAGTTTGACTCTATTACGTGAATCATCGTAGCTGTACCTCGGTTCGTGTAATAGATACAGTGGGTGCAATGACCGCCGATGCGCGTAACCGGTGGTCGCAATGTCCGCCGGCCACCAGCGATCGCTCCACAGAGAGTCAGAATAGGGATCTGTCAATGTAAACAAACAGATCCCCGTTCTGTCAGGGGAGTAGAGAGAGATCGTCTGTTCCTAGTGATCAGGGATCTCTCTCCTCCTCCAGTCAGTCCCATCCCCCCACAGTTAGGAACACCTCTCAGGGAACACATTTAACTCCTTGATCACCACTAGTGTTAACCCCTTCCCTGCCAGGGTACAGTAATCAGTGTATTTTTGCAGCACTAATTGCTGTATAAATGTCAGTGGTCCCAAAAAAGTTTTAAAAGTGTCCAATCTGTCCGCGGCAATGTTGCAGTCCCACTAAAAATCGCTGATCACTGGCATTGCTAGTAAGAACAAAAAAATAAATAAAAATGCTATAAATCTATCCTCTATTTTGTAGACACTATAACTTTCGCGCAAACCCTTCAATATACGGCTATTGCGATTTTTTTTT
Source organism: Rana muscosa (assembly GCA_029206835.1). Taxonomy (NCBI): domain Eukaryota; kingdom Metazoa; phylum Chordata; class Amphibia; order Anura; family Ranidae; genus Rana; species Rana muscosa. The sequence goes on from CM055117.1 coordinate 196,059,415, forward strand.
TTTTTTTTATTACCAAAAATATGTAGAAGAATACATATTGGCCTAAACTTAGGAAGACATTTTTTTTTATATTTTGTTTTGGGATATTTATTATAGCAAAAAGTAAAAACGTTTGCTTTTCTTTCTTTAACCACTTCCCTACCAGGCACGAAAACCCCCTTCCTGCCCAAGCCATTTTTCAGCTTTCAGCGCTGTCACATTTTGAATGACAATTGCGCGGTCATGCGACGTGGCTCCCAAACGAAAGTTGCGTTGTTTTTTTCCCACAAATAGAGCGTTCTTTTGGTGGTATTTGATCACCTCTGCGGTTTTTATTTTTTGCGCTATAAACAAAAGAAAAGCGTCCAGTTTGAAAAAAAAAACACAATATTTTTTACTTTTTGCTATAATAAATATCCATTTTTTAATTTATTTTTTAAATTTTCCTCAGTTTAGGCCGATACGTATTCTTCTACATATTTTTGGTAAAAAAAAAAATCACAATGAGCGTATATTGATTGGTTTGCGCAAAAGTTATAGCGTCTACAAAATAGGGGATAGATTTATAGCATTTTTTTTTTTTTAATAGTAATTGCGGCGATCTGCGATTTTTATTGTGACTGCGATATTGCGGCGGACAGATCGGACACTTTTGACACATTTTTGGGGCCATTCACATTTATACAGCGATCCCTGCTATAAAAATGCATTGATTACTGTATAAATGTGACTGGCAGGGAAGGGGTTAACACTAGGGGGCGAGGAAGGGGTTAAATGTGTTTCCTAGATGTGTTCTAACTGTGGGGGGAGGTGACTGACTGGGGGAGGTGACCGATGGTTGTCCCTATGTACAAGGGACACACCATCGGTCTCCTCTCCCTGACAGGACGTGGATCTCTGTGTTTACACACACAGATCCACTTTCCTGCTCGGGTACTGGGGAATCGCGGGTGCCCGGCGGCCATCGCGGCCGCCGGGCACGCGCATCGGGTCCCCAGCAACACGGCGGGTGCACCCCCTAGCTCCTTTTAAAGGCAGGACGGTGGGCAGTAGACAAGTGGTTAATGTTGTTGTTTTTTTTTCTTGTTTCTAGTTCAAAAACTAAAAAAACACAGAGGTGATCAAATACCACCAAAAAAAAGGACATAAATTTTGTTTGGGTACAAAGTCGCACAACCGCGCAATTGTCAGTTAAATCGACGTAGTGACGTATCGCAAAAAATGGCCTGGTCATTAAGGGGGTAAACCCTTCCGGTCCTTAAGTGGTTATTATTAAATGGTGGAACAGACATGTTTTCAATCTCAACGGCCTCTTTCACACAGACGGAAAGCTGGATGGGGCTATACACATGCCTTGGTAGCTGCAAATTTAATGCGACTTCTTATGTCGACATGTGGAACCAACTGTCAAATTCTCCCTTTCAAGTCAATTGGGCTTCCCCAGCACTTTAGTGGCAAAAAATTATTTACATTTCGGGCAAAAACATGAATTCAGGAGGTGGCAGGATTGTCTCCTGAATGCTGGCAGTGGCTGCTTAGCTGCCGAATTGTGAACCAAAGATGTACAGATATGTCTAGTTACACGGTTCTTAAATATTATGATGGCCCTAAGATAGGACCTGTCCAAATTATTATTCTTTACAAAACAAAAAACTTTATTGATAAGTGGACAGAGGCCCGCAGCTACTTCGTAGCCAATTACAATCCAGGTAAATACGAACAATAGAGATCCATTCACATATATATATATATATATATATATACACCTAATTAAGGCATAATAACAGAACATCACCATAGTGAATGAAGAAAATGACAATGTTACATCAAGGATAGACAATACATACCTTAAAGTACAGGAACAGATCAAGAAAGAGATATCACAGGATGCTAGAAAGTGGCACCAAAGATACATTTGACAGCCTATATATAGTCAATAGCTTAAAGCAGAACTAAAAACTCTCTCAATCAACATTAACTATTCTATAATACGTATAACTACGGTAATAACTATAATCATTTTGCTGCTAGAATTAGTAAATAGATAAGAAGGTAAATTATTTTTACTTGGTTTTAAACTTTTTTTTACATTTCTTCTGTTGCTTCCTGGTTTCCATGCCTAGGCCAAAATGATGTCATACATCACATGAGTCTTCATGGGCATTTTTTTTTCTTTTTTCTGGAGGAGGGAAGGAGAGGCTTTCTTAGCTAAGCACACCCTCCTGCCTGCATGCCTGGCCTAAGGGTAGATGGATTCCTGGAAGTAAATGCTACATGAATCATCTCAAGATGGCCACGGATAGAAATCATAGGGGGGCGTTTTTTAAAGCGATTTCACAACAAAATAAAGCATGGAGACATAGATGAATGGGTGAGTTTGCTTTGAACATTAAAAATGAATTGCATAGTGTTTTTAGTTTGTGGTGCTCAGATTTAGTTGAGTTCCGCTTTAAGTATTAACCGTAGAAAAAGGGAAGGTGCAAAACCCAAACTCTCTATGACAGAAAGGTAGGAAAGTAGATAACGAGAATAAAAAGGGAGAAAATATAAGCAAGGGAAAGGAAAACGTAAAAGGAGGGGCTGTCACGGCAAGAAACATAGTTCAAAAACAAGATCTAGAGTTCAAATACGTGTGTGGTGCATTGAGAAATCCAGGCATGGCTACCAAATTAAGAATTACCTAGCTGTCAGCTTCCCATTGATGAGTGTTAGTTGCTATGAATATGTTGTGTTTATGAATATGTACCCCAATACATCTAGTCCATCTGCAATAAGGCCCGTACACACGATCGGATATTCCGACAACAATTGTGTGATGGAAGGGTTTTGTCGGATAATCCGACCGTCTGTATGCTTCATCGGACAATTGTTGTCGGAATTTCCGACAACAAATGTTGGATAGCCATGCTCTCAAATTGTCCAACAACAAATGTGTTCCGTCGAATTATCCGATCGTGTGTACACAAGTCCGTCGGACTAAAATCCAAAGTACAAACACGCATGCTCCGAACCAATGCTAACCATCAGACAACATTAGCAGAAGTTGCCCAAAGGGTGCCGCTAAAGAGCAGAAAAAACATGTTGTTTCGTGAATGTTGGCTGAAAAAGTTCTTCCGTCTGTATGCAGAACAAGTTCACGGCCGACGCCCTTCGGACAAAAATCCACAGGTTTTTTAGATGGAAATCCGATCGTGAGTACGAGGCTTTACACTTTCACAGATGAAATGGATGCATCATTTTTTTTTTTTTTTTTTAAACACTCCTCTCCTAGCAATTTGGACTTATGTTAAATCTGTTATTTTTAGTAGACGAATACATACAATTTCCATCTAAATATTTTTCTCAGAATATGAAGATTTTCGGAAATGAAAAAGTGATTCAACTTCTCTACTGGAAAATTACAAAATATAATAAAATGTATGAGTCAATGTGCTTGTTTTAGTAACAGATTTTGAACCAAATCTTTCTCTTGCTGCTTAAACGAGATGGTAAATGTTGTGCATTATCCCTGCCTTTACATGTTCCATATCCTCCTGTTCATAATTAAGAAAAAAAATCCAGCAGCGGGGAAGAGGAAAACATAGATAATGGCCACAGCAGATGTGCAGGAACTGGAACTTGAGATCCCTAAAAAATATAAGAAACTGTCAGGTGGTTTACCCCTTTACAATCTATTAAACACTCAAATGTCAGTTTCCTGACTGACTCCATGGCAGCCTACGTGTGGGTTAACCCCGCCTCCTCTCCAATGCTATAGGACCCCATACCCATAAAAGTAAGCTCACCTCACAGCACTGTGTTCCTTTTTTGTCCTCCTCCAATGGGCCTGAAGCATGCACGGCGGTGCAGATCTCTGGATGGATGGATCGTCGATCGGATGGATGGCACACCTTAAATCGGTGCAGCTCGGAACCCAGCCATGGGCGGGTGGAGAGCTTACAGCAACTATGAATCAACACGGATGGGAGTTGCTGCGGTGTGCCCAAGATCCCTCGGCTGGCAGGTCTGCTACTTTATTTCTCCATGCTCCATGGCAGTCGCATCTTTGTTTTATTTGTTGTTTGTTCCATGCCCCTGCTCTCCCTAATGGCGGCTGGAACGCTCTGCGTTCCAGCCCACAGCGGTGACCCGAATCCCGGGCGCCGCCACCGTTCGCGCATGCGCAGTGCCCGTTTCCAGAGCGAGGCTTGGTTTGCGCATGCGCGGTCCGGCGGGTCTCTCGGCGGCCACGCAGGCGCAGATGGGAGATCCTCCTCCACGCAGGGGCGTTGGATGAAAGCGGTGATGTCACAGGCAGGCGGGAATTTAAAAGCTGATGCTCGCCTGTGTCATTTGGGATCTCCCCTGACAGGCGAGCAGAGGCTACTGGATTTCCCTGCTGAGGCTCTTGTCTTCTCACTCAGGTCAGTGCACTAATAAAATTTAAAGGCAGAGTGGAAATGATTTGTCTGTTCCATTTACAGTCTGTGGGTGTACATATAGGTGTATATGTGCTTATAATGTGTCTTTCTACCATATATTGCTTATCATCATATAGTGCATTTTACTTAAAGGGCAAGTTACCTATGTATTTTTTATTTTTTGTATAATGCTGTAGGTTTTTCTGGTCGACCTGCCTCTATTGTGACTCTTTAGTCCAGAAGCTATGGACAATTCACCGCTTACATGTGGCCAGCCCTCACGCACAAGGTATGTGCGGGAGAGGGGAGGGCGCGGCGTTCAGTCGCAAGTAGTATTGCTTGACGGCTTATCTTTCTTCCCCTATTTTTCCTTTTTAGCCCTTCCGCAGATCTTCATCTCGACTCAGACCTTGCCATGCCGCAGCATTCATCAACATCAAAATCAAAACACAGACGTGATTCCCCGTCTGCATCTCACCACCAGACGAGAAGTTCCCATTCCTCCTCCAGACACCGCTCCCACCGCCAAGACAGTTATTCTGATCGGAGAGCCTGCTGGGAATGCGGCTGATGAGTCCCAGAGGGCAAATCATTATGCAGCTATTGCTATGCCCATGCGGTTGGGGAAAAAGAGACAGAAGATCAACGGATCGAGTCTCTAGTGAAACAGGTGGTGCAACGCTCTCTAAAGGAGATGGATGCTTCCCACGTACAAAGCCAGTCCAGCACTACTAGATCTGGCTCCCAGGCTGATGTGGTCTGAAATCCCAGGTCCTTCCCAGTCCTACACATCCTCGCCTCTTCCCTCGGAAGGAGAATTAGAGAGTGATGAAGAGAGTGTAGAATTCGATTTCTCTCAAGTAACTACGCTCATTAAAGCGGTCAAAGAGGCCCTTATGTGGGAAGACCCATCTACTCCCCCAGCTAAACAGATTTTTTTTTTCAAGCGCCTGGGGAAAGAGCGCCCAAGTTTTCCGCTTTTAGCCGAACTAATGGGCATCTTTGATGAAGAGTGGAGCAAAGTGGACAGGAAGTCCTCGATGACAAATAAAGCCTCCAGAATGTATCCCTTCAAGGCAGATGAGGTAAAATACCTGGAGAATATTCCTCATGTGGACGCAGCGGTAATGCGTCTGGCTAAACACGTCACGCTCCCTCTTGAAGACGCAGTCTCCTTTAAGGACAGTCTTGACAGAAGAATGGATCAGGACCTTAAAATAATTTACGGTCTCGCTGGGACAGCCTGTAAACCTGCCCTAGCCTTGGCAGCCGTGTCTAAGGCTATGAAGGCATGGACGGAGAACGTAGATTCCTTTCTCAAAGGCGTTTCAGAAGAACTGGCCAGTAACTCAGCAGCAGCAGAGCTAAAACTAGCAGTGGCCTTCTTGGGAGAAGCATCGGTTGATTTGATCCGTCTACTGTCCAGGATTATGCTATCCTCAGTTACAGCTAAACGTGCCCTATGGCTACGCCCTTGGCAGGCTGACCCGTCTTCTAAGCAGACATGGTGCAAGATTCCCTTCGAAGGATCATCACTGTTTGGTAATAAACTAGATGACACCATAGCTAAGGCCACAGGCGGAAAATCTGGCTTTCTTCCACAGGACAAGTGTCCACAGAATCGAAGGAAGCCCCAGTTCAGAAGGCGCAGTCCGCAGCGCTCGAGGGAAGCACGCTCCTATAGACCTGGCCGGGACTTCAGAAGAAACTGGAGTAGAGGCCAAGCGTCCTTTCGCAAGCCAGCAAAGAGCCAAGCGTCCAGTGGTCGCGATCAGGCTAAATCCTTTTGAGATTTTGCCCGCCCAGGCGGGTCAGGTAGGGGCACGCCTGCTCCTCTTCCGGCACGTGTGGGTGGCCTCAATCTCAGACTTCTGGGTCGTCAGGACAGTGTCGTCAGGTCACGCATGGTCCTTCTCCAGCATTCCTCCCCCCAGATTCATCTCAACCCTACTTCCAAGTACAGAAGAGCAAAAACAGGCCTTACTGTCCTACATAGACCTGCTGAAAACCCAGGGAGCAGTAGTGCGTGTCCCAGAGGAAGAGCAGTTCCAGGGTGTTTACTCCACCCTTTTCTTATGCCGCGTACACACGATCATTTTTCCTGTCGGGAAAAATGAAAAAAAAATTTTAACAAGAAAAACTACCGTGTGTGGGCTTTTTGTCATTTTTCCCGACGGGAAAAACGGCATTAATCACGACAAGAAAAATTAGAACATGCTCTAATTTTTCTCGTCGTGATTCCCGTCGTTTTTTTCCGCTGCAGTTTTCCCATAGAGAAACACTGCCATGGAGCCCACACACGGTCGTTTTTCTCGACCAAAAAAAAATGGCGGGAAAAACGGACGTGTGTAGGGAACCAAGCCGTTCCCTAGTTTTTCCCGTCGATTTTCTCGACGGTGTTTTCACCGTCGAGAAAATCGATCGTGTGTACGCGGCATTAGTCCAAAAGAAAAGCGGTGCCTGGCGCCCGGTAATAGATCTGACGTACCTGAACAAATTCATAAGGCACGGAAAATTCAAAATGGAAACACTGTCAACAATCCAACAAGCCATTCAACCAGGCGACTGGATGATTTCAATAGACCTGAAAGATGCCTATTTCCACGTGCCAGTGGCAAAGGACTTTCTAAAATACCTCCGGTTCCATGTCGGGCAGGAGCACCTACAATTCATCTGCCTACCGTTCGGTTTGACAACTTCCCCTCGGGTTTTCACCAAGGTCCTCTTGGCCGTAGTGGCCCTCATCAGGTTAAAGGGTGTGAGTCTTTACCATTATTTAGACGACCTCTTAGTTCTGTCTCAAAACAGAGAACAGCTGCTGGTGCACAGAGAACAAGTGATCTCAACCCTTTCCAGCTTTGGATGGCTTCTAAACTTGGAAAAAAGCCACCTGGATCCAGCCCAACACTTAATTTACTTAGGGGCTCAGTTCACCACAGTGGAGAACACCATCTCCCTACCAGTAGAGAAGATTCCGGTGATTCGGAAGAGGATTTCTCGTGCTCTGGATGCTCCTCATCTGAAAGCATCACAATGCCTAAGAATTATCGGCACAATGGTCTCCACGACCCCCATGGTCAAATGGGCTCTATGGAGGTTATGCCCTTTTCAGTCAGGGTTCCTCCGGCAGTGGAAGTCAGGGGACAAGAATCAACTCATCCACATATCCGCAACAATGAGGAACAGCCTCTTTTGGTGACTCCAACTCAAGAATTTGCAAGACTGTCACTTCATTGCCCCCATCTCCTGGGTCACAATTACGACCGATGCCAGCGGTTCCGGCTGGGGGGCTCTCTGTGGCCAGAACCTTGCTCAGGGCAAGTGGGATGCTCGCCTCCGCAACCCAGGCTCAAATGTCCTAGAGCTCCAGGCAGCTTGGTGTGCCCTCCAATCCTTTTCTCAGTGTCTGAAAGGAGAATCGGTGTTGATCAGGATGGACAACACCACAGCAGTGTCATATGTGAAGCAACAAGGGGGGACACGGAGTTCCACACTCCTGTTAGAAGTCAAGCCCATCATGACTTGGGCCCAGAAAAATCTGGCCAACATATCAGCAGTTTTTATTCCGGGAGTACAGAACTCACAGGTGGATTTCCTCTCTCGAACTCGTCTAGACAACAACGAGTGGTCCCTCCATGTACAGTCCTTCAACTGGATTCTGTCTCTGGGAGTCAATCATGAAGTGGACCTATTCGCTTCCCCCTACAATCACAAAACAGTGAAGTTCTATTCTCGGGGCCGTTGCAGCCAGGCAGTCGGAACGGATGCCCAGACGGACAGATGGAGGTTCAGGCGGGCATACGCTTTTCCCCCTGATCCCGATAATCCTCAAGTTCCTGAGGAGACTTCAAGCGGAATCAGCCGAAGTAACAGTAGTGGCTCCTTACTGGCCAAACAGGCCTTGGTTTCCCCTCCTGATCCAACTGAGCTACCGGGACCCGGTACCTCTTCCCCTCAGGCCAGACCTTCTCTCTCAAGGGTCAGTCCTACACCCTTGTCCGGCACTGATGAGACAGACGGTCTGGTTCTTGAGAGGGAGAGGCTGGAATCCCTCGGTTGCACTTCTAGAGTGATGTCTACACTGTTGAGCTCAAGAAGAGCAAGTAGCAACAAGGTTTATAGAAGAATCTGGGCCAAATTTGTTGAGTTCTCCTCCGCTTCTGGGAGGTCCTTCAAAAATCCAGGAGTTCAGGATGTGCTTAGTTTTCTGCAATCCGGACTAGACTTACCCTTATCTGTTAGCTCTCTAAGAGTACAAGTTTCAGCCTTGTCAGCCTTCTCTGGAGTCTCATGGGCAGTCCATCCCTTAGTCAGACAATTCTTTTGGGGGGCATCAAGAATCAAGCCCCAAAGGAAACCAAGATTTGCCAAGTGGGATCTTCCACTCGTTCTAGACTCTCTGACAGGACTCAGTACGTCGGGGCCCTCCCCGTCCTCCATCAAGGACTTTTCAGCGAAAGTAGCCTTCTTAGTAGCCGTCACCTCGGCTAAGAGGGTCTCTGAGATCGGGTCTCTAGGTCATGAAGAACCTTTTCTAACATTTTTCCCGGATCGAGTAGTCCTTATACCCATGTTGGGTTCAAATCCAAAAGTGTCTTCGGTATTTCACGAAAATCGAGAAATTGTTCTACCTACATTTAAGACTCCAGATTCCAGTGAAATTCATCCCCTGGATATGGGTGAAATCCTAAAGGAGTATCTACAAATTACTTCTTCCTTCAGACGATCTGATCATCTGTTTGTTCTACATTCTGGAAACAACAGAGGGAAGAAAGCATCAACCAGAACAATTGCATCATGGATCGTTCAAACAATCCAGCAAGCATACAGGGCTAAGAACTTGGCTCCTCCACAGGCGGTGACGGCACACTCCACCAGAGGGATGGCAGCATCCTGGGCGGCAGCCCAACATGTGGCTCCAGATGTCATTTGTAAAGCGGCCTCGTGGGCCTCTATCAATACATTTATGGCCCATTACTGCATTGAACCGGCATCATTGTCGTCTGTTAATTTTGGGTTAAGAATCCTGTCGGTTGACAGGACAAATTAAAGCTTTTTGTTCAGCATACCCACCCGTGTGGTCTGGCTAGTTATTTCCCACACGTAGGCTGCCATGGAGTTAGTCAGGAAAACTGAAAATTTATTACCAAATACTTACCGTAATTTTCCTTTCCTGATGGACTCCATGGCAGACGGAGTTCCCACCCTGAAAGAAAATATTAATGAAAGAAAGTAAGTGTCCAAGAGTCGGCTAGTTACGGAACACAGTGCTGTGAGGTGAGCTTACTTTTATGGGTATGGGGTCCTATAGCATTGGAGAGGAGACGGGGTTAACCCACACGTAGGCTGCCATGGAGTCCATCAGGAAAGGAAAATTACGGTAAGTATTTGGTAATACATTTTCAGTTTTTCGGTGGACTTGCCCTTTAATCCCTTGGACAGAATAGACACTTTAATGAGATCTATAGCATGCTCCTTGTGGACAGCAAGGAACAAGTAGTTGCCTAGTACTGGGACTGATGTGAGAAGGTGTATTTTACACCCAGATTTCCCTTGCAGATTGGTTCCCTTCCTCCAAGCAAATGAGCTGGCTTGCGCCACTGCAGTTTTACAGTAGGTTCCCTGTTTTTCCTTAATGGGACCAACTTACACTTGTTCATGGTGTCTTGTGTGCTTCCCAGGCCCTTAGCTGTTGATGGTTTTCTTTCTCCACATTCTTAGTGGTGGCGCATTTTGTTACACTGTGTTCTACAAGTGAATTTGAGAAAATGTAAGAGGTTGACATAGTGGGGTGAATTTACTAAAGGCAAATAGACTGTGCACTTTGCACCCATTTTCCCTAGAGCTTAGAACATGTGGTAAAGCTCTGCTGATTTCCATCATCCAATCATGTGCAAGCAAAAATGCATTTTTTTTAAAGTTTCCTTGCACCTGATTGGGTATTCTTTACGAAGTGAAGCTTTTTAACCACTTGACCTCCCATAGATTTACCCCCCCCCCTCCCTTCATGGCCAGGCCATTTTTTGTGATACGGCACTGCGGTACTTTACCTGACAATTGCGTGATCATGCAACACTACACCCAAATAAAATAGTATGTAATGTTTTCGCTATAAACAAAAAAACACCGACAATTTTGGGGAAAAACAAAATAATATTTTTTACTTTCTGCTATAAAGCATACCCAATAAAAAAATCTAATTTCCTTATAAATTTAGGCCAATATGTACATACATAATGGTATATTAATTGGTTTACGCAAAAGTTATAGCGTCTATAAACTATGGTATAAACTGTATTTGTTTTTTAAACTAGTAATTCTGGCGATCAGCAACTTATAGCGGGACTGCTATATTGTCGTGGACAATCGGACACTTTGCGGGAACCAGTGACACTAATACAGTGATCAGTGCTAAAAATGTGCAGTCACTGTACAAATGACACTATCTGGCAAGGGGTTAAACATGTAGGGTGATCAAAGGGTTATCTGTGTGCCTAGCCAGTGTTTTTGTGTACTGTATGTGCTGCTTTTACTAGGGGAAGAGATAGATTTTATTCCATAGGATATGGAGATCTGCCTTGTTTACATAGGTTTTTGCACGAGTGGGGACTGGGTATGCAGGGAGTAGGGCAACAAAAGCAGGATCCCTCCTGTTTTATCGGTCCAGTACACACTTTGTTCAAGAGTACACGTCCTAATGAAGAGAACCTTTTGAACCCCTAAAATGCATTGGATTTTTGTAACATGGTTGTGAGTGAAATTGAGTCTGTGCTTAATACTTTATGCCTTGAACGCTCTTCTCTGTGCACACCCATTCCCTACTGAGGGTGGACAGGCTGTTTAAGGGAGCTGGGGCTGCTTTATAAAGAAAAGATAAATTATGTAAATCCTGAGTGGATTCACATAATTAAACAGGAAGGTTCAGAAGAGCTAAAGGATTACTATAAATGTCATATTAAAGCTGTTGTGTGTCCCTTCCACCTGTATTAGTCAAATTAACTTGAATTAGCTATAGGAAATGGTATAAGGAGGGCAGGATAAATTCTTTATTAGTACAATAAAGAATTGCTTATATAGTGAGGCCTCTCAGGCCCAGTTCACACTGCTGCGCTGTGAATTTGTTCCGTTTTTTGTCCTGCGTGAGGTGCGAATTTACCGCAAATTTCAGGAGTTGGACATAGCTGCGATTGATGTTCTACCCAATGAAATCATAATGTAAAAAGGTGTTAACTTCCTGTGTACTTCCTGGTTTTTGTGGAGAGTAGTGTGGTGAAATGTGCACATATATGAACCATCAATGAGATTCCAGAACGATTTACATTGATGTCTATGGAGACTAAATTCGCAACACAACGCAGTAAACTCGCACACAGGGCTGGACTGGGACCAAAATTTGGCCCTGGACTTCATCCAGACCGGCCCACTTTAATTCAATAAAATGCTGCCCCCACCCCCCCAAAAAATCACGCCCACTAAAAGGCCCCTACATCCATTATTGTATATCATGAGAGGGTGAGCGAGAGGGGAATGAGAGAGAGAGAGAGGAAGGGTTGAGGGAAAGGGGATGAGAGGGGGTGGGTGAGGGAAAGGGGATGAGAGGGGGTGGGTGAGAGAGGGGGTGAGTGTAAGAGAGAGAGAGTGAGTGTAAAAGAGAGGGGGTGAGTGTAGGACCCCTTACACACTGAGGCGTTTTTCAGGCGCTTTTGGGCTAAAAATAGCGCCTGTAAAGCCCCTGAAAAACGCCTCCGCTGCAGTCCCAGTGTGAAAGTCCTCCAAGCAGCATCTTTGGGGCGGTGAAGGAGCGGTGTACACACCGCTCCTGCCCATTGAAATGAATGGCTGAGAGACAGAGGAGGGGTCTGAGAGACAGAGGAGGGGTCTGAGAGACAGAGGAGGGGTCTGAGAGACAGAGGAGGGGTCTGAGAGACAGAGGGGGAAGCTGAGAGACAATGGGAGGGAACTGAAAGACAATGGGAGGGAGCTGAGAGACAATGGGAGGGAGCTGAGAGACAATGGGAGGGAGCTGAGAGACAATGGGAGGGAGCTGAGAGACAATGGGAGAGAGCTGAGAGACAATGGGAGGGAGCTGAGAGACAGAGGGGGAAGCTGAGAGACAGAGGGGGAAGCTGAGAGACAGAGGGGGAGCTGAGAGACAGAGGGGGGAGCTGAGAGACAGAGGGGGGAGCTGAGAGACAGTGGAGGGGAGCTGAGAGACAGTGGAGGGGAGCTGAGAGACAGTGGAGGGGAGCTGAGAGACAGTGGAGGGGAGCTGAGAGACAGTGGAGGGGAGCCGAGAGACAGTGGAGGGGAGCCGAGAGTCAGTGGAGGGGAGCTGAGAGTCAGTGGAGGGGAGCTGAGAGTCAGTGGAGGGGAGCTGAGAGACAGTGGAGGGGTCTGAGAGACAGGGGGAGCTGAGAGACAGAGGAGGAGAGCTGAGAGACAGAGGAGGAGTCTGAGAGACAGAGGAGGGGTCTGAGAGACAGAGAGGGGGGTTCTGAGAGACAGAGAGGGGGGTCTGAGAGACAGAGGGGAGCTGAGAGAGAGAGGAGGGGATAAAAGAGGGGGGGACTGAGAGACATGGGAACTGAGAGACAGAGGGGGGGACTGAGAGACAGAGGGGGTCTGAGAGACAGAGGAGGGGTCTGAGAGGCAGAGGGGGAAGCTGAGAGACAATGGGAGGGAGCTGAGAGACAATGGGAGGGAGCTGAGAGACAATGGGAGGGAGCTGAGAGACAATGGGAGGGAGCTGAGAGACAGAGGAGGAGCTAAAAGACAGAGGGGGGTTCTGAGAGACAGAGGGGGGGTCTGAGAGACAAAGGAGGGGTCTGAGAGATAGTGGGGGGGCTGAGAGACAGAGGAGGGGGCTGAAAGAGGGGGGACTGAGAGACAGAGGGGGGGACTGAGAGACAGAGGGGGAAGAGAGACAGAGGGGAGGGCTGAGACAGACCACATAGCACTGTCCCTTTCTGCAGTCCCTCCTCTGCTCACCTCCCTGCTGTCTCAGTGTTCTGGCATGTTTGTGTAGGATGCCAGGTACCTGATGGCCATCAGCGGCAGCGCCGAGTCTCCCTCTTGATCCGGGGGGTGCTCACGCTGCTCTGCTCCTTACAGCGGCGCATGTTCTCTTCCTCCGGGCTCCCAGTCAGCCTGCCCTCCTGGAGCAGAGAGGAGATGGAGGAATCGAGGTTCTGGGAGCGCCGGGGTGGCCACGCTCACTACTGTCCGCCTCTTCGGTGGTCAGGGAGGGGGTGGAGCTCTTCTCCCTCGGAATTTTACATCCAACTGCCCTCCTCGATGGCCACCTTCCCCGAATCCCCGCCGCTGTTTGCTGCCACGCTCCCGCTGCCGCCGAACTGCATAAAAAAAAAATGGCCCACAAAAAAAAATATATATATATTTTTTTTTTTTACATTTTTTTTTGTGAGGGCCGCTAGTTGCTGCCACGCTCCCGCTGCCGCAAAACTGCATAAAAAAACGGCCCACAAAAAAAAAAAAAAATTTAAAATTTTTTTTGTTTGTTTGTTTGTGAGGGTCGCTGTTTGCTGCCACGCTCCCGCTGCCGCCGAACTGCATAAAGAAAACGGCCCACAAAAAAATAAAAAAAATAAAATGAATTTTTTTTTTTACATATTTTTTTAAAAAAATTATTATTATTTTTTTTAAAACGGCCCACTGAGCCATCGGCCCACCGGGAAACTCCCTGTAGTCCCTATGGCCAGTCCATCCCTGCTCGCACAAGACCCTTTTTTTTTTTATCGCATCGCATTCGTAGAGGAATCGCAACGCATGTATGTGAACGACCGTCATTGAAAACAATGACTTTATGGATGACATGCGAATTTAGAATGGTTTTGACGCATCACATTCGGTATGATTGGCTGACATGTAAATTTATATTGCGCCAAATACTGTCTTGGAGGACTGCAACTAAGCGCGCTGTACCATATATTCACCAATCAGCCTTGGGAAAAGAAAAAAAACTACTTGAGAGAAAGGGAGGAGAGAAAAAAAAGTGTGAACCAGGCCTCAGTGCCTAGCAGGAGTTACATTAAGTGAATTTCTGGAGTCAGGCTTGTCAGCTTAAAATAAACATGTCACAACCTGGGGCAATCCAAACTGAAAATACAATGTGTAATATGTGCAGCTGCATTTATATGCAAATTTCAACTTCCTTTAAATGTTGAGCTTGTTACACCCTATCACAATGAAGGATCAATAGGGAGCCCAAGGTGGTGCCAGAAAATGGAGCTATGCTTCACTTTTACAGGTATAAATCAAGATAAATTATGCTGTCTCTGGATCGTCATTTGATCTATTCCCACTATTTATACATTTTCCTAACATGCTAATGCCGCGTACACACGATCGGACATTCCGACAACAAAACCGTGGATTTTTTTCCAACGGATGTTCGCTCAAACTTGTCTTGCATACACACGGGTCACACAAATGTTGTCGGAAATTCAGATCGCCAAGAACGCGGTGACGTACAACACTACAACGAGCCGAGAAAAATGAAGTTCAATGATTCCGAGCATGCGTCAAATTCATTCCGAGCAGACGTAGGATTTTTGTGCGTCGGAATTGGATAGACCCGATCGGAATTTCCGACAAGAACTTTTGTTGTCGGAAAAATTGAGAACCAGCTCTCAAACATTTGTTGTCGGAAATTCCGACAGCAAATGTCCGATGGAGCCTACACACGGTCGGAATTTCCAACCAAAAGCTCACATCGAACATTTGTGGTCGGAAATTCCGATCGTGTGTACGCGGCATTAGTCTGTATTGTCTTAGGATAAGGGTTAGTTACAAGTCTACTGCATAGCCTTCGTAGCAGTAAAAAAATCTTTACATAGCTTTTTCAAGATGTCTGGCTGGGTCTGATGATATTATGAAAGCTGCAGGGTGGGGAATGACAGGACCCACGGCTAAATGGAGCACGCACGAATAAGTGGGAGTTTGGGATAGAGGTGAGCTCAGAGCACACCTAATATAAGCTAAGGAAGACACTGTCCAACTGAATCAGCGACAGCAAAAAAACAAAACAACAAAAGGCTTCCACTCAAACAAAAAAAAAAGTTTTTGTTAGAGAGATTTCTTTGTCATTTTTTTGGTGGCACAAAAAGAAAAGCCATGAAAAAATAGCTTGTTGAGAAGTCCAGAGGCGACGGGACACAAACTCCAATGAGATTAATTTACTGGTTGCTTCTTCAAGGACAGAAAATTTGTAGTAATGCAAGGCTACTGTACAGTTACGAGCATACCATGTTCTTCATCAGGCTTTGAGCCTTTTGGGGTTCTAAGTAATTTTCTAACAAAAAGAAGTAGATTTCTACATGTAGATTGTAAAAGTGTCAGAATTGTCCCGGCTGGCAAGTGGTTAAGGAAAAGTATCCAAGAGACACACAGAAAAAAATCATTAGGGCAAGGTAAGGTTGGAGCCCCAACAGATTTTTTAATGCGGTCTGTGTCTGTTGCTTCTGTCTGAGTGACAATGTTGTCACAGAGACAGGAAGTGAGGAAAAAAAGGTTCCAATCTTTCTTTATTGTATCCAAAAAAAAAAAATGGTCTGGAATTACAATTATCTGATCCACCTCTTCTTCTTTTTTTTTTTATAATACAGTAAAACCTTGGATTGCGAGCATAATTTGTTCCGGAAACATGCTTGTAATCCAAAGCACTTGTATATCAAAGCAAATTTCCCCATAAGAAATAATGAAAACTTAAATGATTCATTCCACAACCATTTATTCATACGTCCTTCAGTTTATAGTCCATATAAAAAGATTATAGCAATGTGACCAGGTTGTGTAACCATAAAATGTCCATCCACAAATGGAAGCCTCCACAAGGGGATTTGAAGCAAAATCCAGCAGGAGCTACAGAGAATAAAGAAAAGAGAGGCGCCCCTAAGTGTAGCAATATGTTGTACCTTTAATAAATTTAACCATATTGCTAAACTTAGAGGCGCCTCTCTTCTCTTTTATAGTTGTGACATGACGCTACTTGTATATCAAGACATCACTTGTATATCAAGTTAAAATTTATTAAAAATGTTTGCTTGTCTTGCAAAACGCTCTCAAACAAAGTTACTCTCAAACCAAGGTTTTACTGTACATCAATTTCGTCATAGTATGTAAAGCGTTTCAGCACATATTTGTACCGTTTCTTATTTATTTCCAAATTCCTTTACAATCTTTAATGTGATATTTTCTACAGGACTCACCATGAAGAACTACTTAGTTTTCCTTCTTGCTGCGACTATTTTCTCTTTCACCAGCTCTCAAGATGCTGCAGAGGAGGTGAGAAACTCGCATGTTTTCAGCCAATAAATATTTTGTTTCTCAGCATTGTCAACAAACACACAAAGCTGTGAGTGTGAAACAACATCGCAGATACAATGTAGAAGGGAGGTTGCTGTTTTGTGGACACTGACATCTGCAGGAACTGAAGTGCTGGAAAAGTAGATGTAAACCCAGTTACTAAAATATCTGTTATCTAGAACATGTTCATGTAATTTCACAAATCCTTTTATATAGAATATATATATATATATATATATATATATATATATATATATATATAACTTTCATAAAAAAAGTGTTGATCCTGCCATGAAGGTAATTAAAGGAGTAGTAAAGTTACATGTTTTTTCACCTTAATGCATCCTATGCATTAAGGTGAAAAAACATTCGACAACACCGCCCCCCCCGAGCCCCCGTTTTTCTTACCTGGCCCATCGAAAGTCCCATGCTCGTCCCCGTCATCCTCTTCGTTTTTCAGCCTGGCCGCCGATTGGCTACACTGGATGGATTGAAAGCAGCGCAGCCATTGGCTGGCGCTGCTGTCAATCACATCCAATGACGCGGCGCGCGGGGGGCGGGGCCGAGTGATACAGTCGGCGGCTATGGCCGCCGCTGTATCACGGGAGCGCGCCCGCAATCACTCCACACCATGCGAGCTCACTCGCATTATGGTGTGGAGTCCTTGCGGGGAGGAGCCAAGACAGCCGCCGAGGGACCCCAGAAGACCAGGATCGGGGCCACTGTGTGCAAAACGAGCTGCACAGTGGAGGTAAGTATAACATGTTTGTTATTTTTAGGCAAAAAAAAGGGAAGCTTTAGTGCTCCTTTAATTGTTCATGCACTACCTGTTATAGGGAGACAAGGCTCACTCCTTGTCTCCCAATTGTTTTGCTGCAGTGTCGACCCTGTCACTAAGGATGAGCTCGGTGTTCGAGTCGAATGCATGTTCGACTTGAACATCGCCTGTTCGGCGAAACCAGAACTTTGTGGGCCGTTCGCGCCAAATTCGTGTGCCGCGAACGGCCCACAATGCACTGCGCCATCGCACTGCATTGCCGGCGCTGTGATTGGCCAAGCATGCACTGTGACCCCGCATGCTTGGCCAATCACAGCACCGGCAGCGAGGAGAGCCATAATTGGCCACAGGCAGGATGCCTGTGGCCAATTATAGCTCAGGGGGGTTTAGTACACGCCCCACACTATAAAAGACCGCCAGCACGGCGGCCTTGTGTAGTGTGTTCTGGCGTGCAGGGAAAGAGCTACATAGGCAGGGACAGTGTGTTCTACAGTGTGTTCTTTTCTCAGGCATCTGCAGGAGTTAGTGGGTGTTGTGTGCCTCCAGCGCAGTATACACCTGTATCTAACCTTTATTGCTGTTCTCTAAGCTAGATAGGCAGGCAGGGACAGTGTGTTCTTTTCTCAGGCATCTGCAGGAGTTAGTGGGTGTTGTGTGCTCCAGCGCAGTATACACCTGTATCTACCCTTTATTACTGTTCTCTATGCTAGATAGGCAGGCAGGGACAGTGTGTTCTTTTCTCAGGCATCTGCAGGAGTTAGTGGGTGTTGTGTGCCTCCAGCACAGTATAAACCTGTATCTACCCTTTGTTGCTGTTCTCTAAGCTAGATAGGCAGGCAGGGACAGTGTGTTCTTTTCTCAGGCATCTGCAGGAGTTAGTGGGTGTTGTGTGCCTCCAGCACAGTATACACCTGTATCTACCCTTTGTTGCTGTTCTCTAAGCTAGATAGGCAGGGACAGCCTGTTCTTTTCTCAGGCATTTGCAGGAGTTAGTGTGTGTTGTGTGCCCCAGCACAGTATACACCTGTATCTACCCTTTATTACTGTTCTCTAAGCTAGATAGGCAGGCAGGGACAGTGTGTTCTTTTCTCAGGCATCTGCAGGAGTTAGTGGGTGTTGTGTGCCCCAGCACAGTATACACCTGTATCTACCCTTTATTACTGTTCTCTATGCTAGATAGGCAGGCAGGGACAGTGTGTTCTTTTCTCAGGCATCTGCAGGAGTTAGTGGGTGTTGTGTGCCTCCAGCACAGTATACACCTGTATCTACCCTTTGTTGCTGTTCTCTAAGCTAGATAGGCAGGGACAGTGTGTTCTTTTCTCAGGCATTTGCAGGAGTTAGTGTGTGTTGTGTGCCCTAGCACAGTATACACCTGTATCTACCCTTTATTACTGTTCTCTAAGCTAGATAGGCAGGCAGGGACAGTGTGTTCTTTTCTCAGGCATCTGCAGGAGTTAGTGGGTGTTGTGTGCCCCAGCACAGTATACACCTGTATCTACCCTTTATTACTGTTCTCTATGCTAGATAGGCAGGCAGGGACAGTGTGTTCTTTTCTCAGGCATCTGCAGGAGTTAGTGGGTGTTGTGTGCCTCCAGCACAGTATACACCTGTATCTACCCTTTGTTGCTGTTCTCTAAGCTAGATAGGCAGGGACAGTGTGTTCTTTTCTCAGGCATCTGCAGGAGTTAGTGTGTGTTGTGTGCCCCAGCACAGTATACACCTGTTTCTACCCTTTATTACTGTTCTCTAAGCTAGATAGGCAGGCAGGGACAGTGTGTTCTTTTCTCAGATCAAAAAATCATCAGCGCTAAAAACCAATGACAGTGTTAAACAATATAAAATAGATGGGAAGGGGTGGAAGTGTGGTGTGGCAAATAAAAAATAGTCAATAGTCAGACCGCCCAGTGCTGCATGGTAACTTATGGCTGGAACGCAAACATAAACATACAGGAAAAAACACCTCAAAAACCAGCGCACAATAGGCTTCAATGCAATTATGAAAATGGTAGATGGCCCTTTATTATATAATAATATATATATTATTTGCCACACCACACTTCCACCCCATCCCCCCCCCCCCTTCCCATCTATTTTATATTGTTTAACACTGTCATTGGTTTTTAGCGCTGATGATTTTTTGATCTGTATTCTCTGGTTGGTGTTGGACATTCATCTAGCGGCTTACCACAGTGTTGATCAATACGTTTCCTCCCCCCCCCCTCGTGGGAAAGGAGACATTAAGTGGAAGGGGGTTGCTTCTTCACATCAGTGACATATGCAGTGAACTCCTGTTGTTTTACACCATCAATTTCTTTGACACCAAGGTTTTTCCACCGGATCCTCACCTGGATTTTAATTCACATACTGTGCATCCTGTTTGACTAGTGTATCTGTGTTTTTTTTTTTAATATATGTTTTGTGTGCAGTTTTTTTTTTCTCTCCTGTTGGTGGTTTTAGGGTCGCTGTTTGGTTTTTTGTTTTGTTTATGTTTTTCCGCATTTATTATTTTTATTTTTATTCCAAGCCTTTATTGCAGAGTATTGTCCTTGTTAGCAAATACCATTTTTAATTCATGATGGATAGGACCCTTCGGCTTGAAGCGATCTTTAGTAACATTGGGAATACCACTAGCTTACCCACAACTTCTGATTCTAATGCGAGTAACAATGTTAATTCTTTGCCTCATACTGAGATTTTTGAGATTAGAATGAGAAAAGCCTTCTTGCAGTTACAGGATGCTAGAGAATACGAGCAGGCCCAGTGGTGGGATCTAGCTTTTTTGAAAAAATATCTGGAGCTGGGTATCACACCACGTGGTCTGCGCATAAAAAAGCAATGCAGTTTCTTGGATGACGACTTATCCAAGGAGTGGAGACGCTTGGCAGAGTTTTGCACCATGAAATGGATCAAAATTCTAGTCGTTCAGAGAGAAAGAAAATTAATTGCAGCACAGCAACAGGCCTCAGAATGTGAACATGTAGTTAAAGATTTCACCACATCGTGTCTGTTCCAGAAATGGATAGAGGTTCTTAATATGAAGGTCAGCAAAAATGAGGATAGCTTAATTCAGAAAAAAAACGGTAAATTAGAAAGAGACCTGTTTGATTATGGCAACGGACAAGTGTTTGATTGGAAACGTTCTGCGCCTTCTGACACTGTCCCACCGCCTTTAATTCCACCATCTCACCCCACTAATAAGCCTAAAGTTAAAAATAGGAATAATTTACCTAGGAGGACTAAATCCAATAAATATAAACAATCAAACCCACCTGCCTATAGGGCCACTGATCATCAAAGATCGACTGTTAGATCTTCTTCTCTTCCATTGAGACCATCACAGAGAAGCCCTCACAATGTAGAAACCATCATGGACTCTATTCCCTCCTCATCACATTCCCTACCTCCTCCATTAGAACCCCTTATTCCTGTCATCTTCACTAGGGGAGCTGACCCTATATCCTCCCAATTATCCGCCACAGTTATTCCTTCCTTTAATGTTCCTATTCAGAATAGCTTCAGCCCACTAGCTCGTGACCTAGAAAGTTATATTGAACTGGGAGCCAGACCCCAAATTTTAGAGGACCAAAGTTGCCCATCTGCAGTTCAGGTTTCTGACATCTCTCATTTATCCTCTGAGATTCAGGGTTTTCAGATAATACCTCCAAAGGGAATAGGAATTACAAAAAGAAAACTAGACGAGGTCGAAGAGGAGGAACCTCTAGAAAGGACTCACAAAAAAGAGAGGACAGAACAATTAATACCATAAAAATTTACAACCTGTCCTCACAAATCCTTACACCTGCTGATATTCTCCTACTCCAGAAAGGTTTGAGCTTTTCTCCCTCTACGGGACCTAATAAGTTTGGTTTGTTTAAGGATCTTCATCGTTTTATTCGATCCTTAACTCTCAAACGTCACTATGCTCCCAATCCCCTTATTCATTTTCACAATCATGCGGGAAAGGAGACCACACTTAGGCCCAGTATAGATCCCTCCCCCACCACGGAACTGGATGAGGAGGCATTACAATTATTAGAAGACTTGTGGTCAGAGGGCAACCAAGAAGGATATGTCCCCACTTCACAGTTAGAACCGCCCATAATACACACTTCATTTAAGCCCAAGTCAACTTTTTTCCCCACTAATTCCAAAGGGCCTTATATAGAGACGTATTATCAGGCTGTATATAAAGATCTGATCACATTATGCGATAATTCCAAAAAACATAGGCATCATAACCTGACTAAAGAAGAGAACCAGTCACTTAAGGATTTCATGGCCAACACTAACATCACGATTAGGCAGGCAGATAAAGGGGGGAGCGTAGTAGTGCAAAATAAGGTTGATTATATGAAGGAGGCTAGTCGGCTATTGGCCGACACAGACACTTATTTGAAATTACGCTATGACCCCTTACCGCTATACCAGCAGGATTTAAAGTCCTTGGTTTATGAGGCTTGGGAGAATGGGGTGTTGACCAAAAAAGAACGTCAATTTATGCTACCAGCAGAATGTAGTACCCCCCATTTCTACCACCTCCCAAAAATCCACAAATCCCTTATTGATCCTCCGGGCAGACCAATTGTGGCGTGTACTAACAGTTTCACTAATGGGTTGTCAATTTACATTGATTTTTGCCTCCAACCCATTGTGAACCAGCTATCGTCCTACATTAAGGATTCAAATGACATTATCAATGTCCTCCAACAGTATACATGGGAGGAGGGCTATATGTGGGCATCTTTAGACGTGACGTCTCTTTATACGTCCATACCTCACGACGTTGGTCTTAGGGCAATCTAACACTTTCTCACCAGAAGTGGCAATTTTCATTCATTACAATCACAGTTTTTGATAGCATCTGTTGAATTTTGTTTGAAACATAACTATTTTACTTTTTGCGAACAATTTTATCTACAGCGCAAAGGGACGGCGATGGGGGCCAATTTTGCTCCGGTATACGCCAATCTTACTATGGGCCACTGGGAGGAGGATTGTATCTGGACCAACAACCCATTCGCCGAGTTCATTGTGTACTTTGGCCGGTACATTGATGACATCGTGCTTATTTGGAGTGGGGGTCCTGATCGATTCCACGCCTTTGTGTCCCAATGCAATACGAACAGTTTTGGTCTCAGTTTTACCCATGTACTCAATGCGCAAGAGCTGGTGTTTCTTGACCTTGTATTGAGCCATGAGGAAAGCAGGATAGTTACACGTAATCATGTCAAACCTACTAGTGCAATTCTTACCTGCATTTTGACAGTTGCCACCATCCAACTTGGAAAATAAATATACCCAGTGGCCAATTCAACAGATTGAGACGAAATTGCACCAAAAGAGAGGATTATGTGGAACAGAGTTCACTCATGACCCAGAAGTTTGAGGAGAAGAATTATCCCCTCGCCTTGGTTCATGAGGCATTCGAATCCCATCTTAATCCTCAGACGACCAGTAGTGTGCATAAAAATGAGGCTGATGAGAAGAGTACGGTTAGGTTTATATCCACCTTTAATAACGAGTTCAAATCCATTTCTAAGATCATCAGAAAACATTATGGTATCCTGCGTTTGGATCAGAGGCTAGGCCCTGTCTTACCTTCTGTCCCACAGGTCACCTTTCGCAGAGCCAAAACAGTGAGGAATCTGATAGCCCCTAGTAAAGTGATAAACCAGACTTTCAGTTCCAGATCCATTTTGGACATCAGATCATACTTTGACCCCCGTACTGGTATTTTTCAATGCAAAAAGTGAGGATGTCTCACATGTCAGTTTATCACCCATGGGTCCAACACCATTCATACTAATTTAGGGAAAGTCTATTCCATTAGACAGTTTGTGACATGCTCTACGGACTTTGTTGTCTACGTACTTTGGTGCCCTTGCGGGTTCTTGTACGTAGGTCGTACTATACGCGCACTACGCGCGAGAATAGGGGACCATAGGCGACTCATCCAAAAGCGCTGCACTGAGCATAGTGTACCCCGTCATTTTCAGAGATTTCATGACGGCAACATCAAACATCTGGAGGTTTTTGTTATTGAAAGAATTCCCAAAGGTACACTTACCGACAATGAAAGATTTTCCCTTCTGTGCAAAAGGGAAGTTTTTTGGATTTATATGTTCGACTCTTTGGCCCCGAAGGGGTTAAATGAGGAGCTGGAGACTAATAGTTTCATCTGAAAGTTGATGTTATCTTATAAATTGGCGACATGCCCCTTTTTTTTTTTTTTTTTACCATGTGCATGCGCGTGCATCCAATTTTATTACCAATATGCATGTGTGTATGTGTGTATATGTATGTATATATATATATATATATATATATATATATATATATATATATATGTACCCTTTTTTTTACCATGTGCATGCGCATGCATCCAATTTTATTACTATATATATATATATATATTTTTATTTTTTTTCAACTTTTGGGTTTGTGTGTACAAATGTTTATTCATGTCTTTTATGTGATGCATAGTATTGTGTATGTTTTTTGATATGCCAGAGGAGAAGGAGCTGAATCCGGGTCTTGCATGGTTCCTCCATTTTTCCTATACCACGCCCCTCCCATTCCCCTTCCTTCCTGATTGGTCCTTGTTTTCATTTAAACCTCCTGGGTGCCACTTCCCTTCGACTGTGACAAAGCGCTTGAAGCGCGAAACGCGTAGACCATCCCTTTTCTCCTTCAAACTGACCCCACTGTCAGCGGAGCATTATTTTATTTTTTATTTTTCCCGCTGTTGTGGCAGCCATCATCAGCTTGCAGCGTGACATCAGAGCTATCCAGAAGCTCCTCCAGCCACCATCCCCCCAGGACACAATACCATCCGGGTGACACTGTCCTTTCACCATCAGTGCTTTGTCTTCCTGCCTTGTGGATTTCTCCCTTCCGGAGTCACGGATTTGCGGCTTCCAGCCCTCCCTCCTGCTTCCTCCTGCTGGCCACGCAGCTGGTCTGCTTTCACCAGTGGAAGTGCTGCCTGATTGTGTTCACCACACACCGCACAGAGTGTTCTCCTGGATCGTCCACCTGCAGAAGCCTGCAGACCTCAGCCTGTCTGCTCTCATGTACCTTGTGCAACCCTGCTTGATTCCATCACGGCTTCCATATCATCGGATGACAACCTGCCGTTTCAGTTGCACTACAAGTCCCTGTGCCTTCCGCTTTCCTGTGGGTTTTTCATCTACAGGCTCACTTGAGCTCCAGTGAGCCAGGTGGCTGTGTTCTCATTCTCCCATCCCCCGCTGCAGGCTCATATGCTGATCTTCTACAGCCTGGATTCAGCTCCTCTCGTCAGTGGATGTCAGGTCCCAATTTTACACATTCTTTTTACATATTATCTCCTGTTTTTATATTCAGTTTTTGACTTTTTTGTATGTTGTACATTTACACAGGAACTTGCCTAGTCCCCTGCTTGACTAACTTGATTTTTATATAATAAAGGGCCATCTGCCATTTTCATAATTGCATTGAAGCCTATTGTGCGCTGGTTTTTGAGGTGTTTGTTCTTTTCTCAGGCATCTGCAGGAGTTAGTGGGTGTTGTGTGCCCCAGCACAGCACAGTATACACCTGTATCTACCCTTTATTGCTGGTGTTCTCTAATAAAGGCATCTGCAGAAGTTAGTGGGTGTTGTGTCCCTCCAGCACAGCACAGTATACACCTGTATCTACCCTTTATTGCTGGTGTTCTCTAATAAAGGCATCTGCAGGAGTTAGTGGGTGTTGTGTCCCTCCAGCACAGCACAGTATACACCTATATCTACCCTTTATTGCTGGTGTTCTCTAATAAAGGCATCTGCAGGAGTTAGTGGGTGTTGTGTGCCTCCAGCACAATATACACTACTCCAATTCCTGGTTTTCCCATCTCCCTGCAGTCCATTACTATGTCTGGAAGGCCAACAACAAGAGGCAGACAGTCAGGAGCCAATCAAAGAGGGCAAGCAGGCTCTGTTTCTAGAGACAACAGTGCTGGTCGTGGACGCGGTGCATCGTCATCAGCACGTGGCCATGGGACATGCTTGTCCTTATTTTCGGCAGCTGGACGTGTTGAGCCGCATCATGCCGAAGACTTGGTAGAGTGGATAACCAAGCCCTCCTCATCCTCCTCATCCTCTCTCACCCAGGCTCAGGGTACTGGCAAAGCAGCTGCCAAAGCGTCCTCTTCCCTCGTATCAATGTCATCATCAGTCACTCCTTCCCTAGACCCACCATGTCCTCCTGAGGAGTCCCCCGAACTGTTTGAGCACAGTGTTGGGTACATGCTCCAGGAGGATGCCCAGCGTTTTGAAGGGTCTGATGATGATACCCAGCTAGAGGAAGACAGTAGCGTGAGCGCAGAGAGAGGGGATGCTCAAGAAGGACAGCAGTCTGGCAGTCATGTTCCAGCAGCTGCAGCATACTGCCAGATTGGCTCCAGTGATGAGGAGGGAGGGGATGATGAGGTCACTGACTCCACATGGGTGCCTGATAGGAGAGAGGAGGAGGCACATCTCCAACGAGGCAGGATGCCCTCCGGGGGCCAGCGTAAGGGCAGCACACCGACTGAATCACACCGCAGAGCTCCGCCTGTGCAGGGCGTTGCCTCTGCTCGTTATTCCAAAAGTTCTTTGGTGTGGGCCTTTTTTGAGTCGAGTGCATCAGATCGCACCGCTGCTATTTGCAACATATGTCTCAAGCGTATCTCGCGTGGCCAAAACATTAGCCGCTTGGGCACCACATGCTTGACCAGACATATGTTGACCTGCCATGCAGCTCGTTGGCAAGCGTACCTTACAGACCCACACCAAAGAACAAAGCGGACCTCTCCTTGCTCCTCATCAGCTGGGATCTCCAACCCCACTATACCGTCAGTCCTTTCTGAAACCTGCACTGAGAGGAATGAAGCTGTAGAATTGAGTGTGTCACAGCCAGGTACTTGCGGGCACTCTGCTAGCAGTAAACCGACGTCCGATTGTAGCAGGCAAATTTCCCTGCCCCAGCTGCTGGACCGTCGAAAGAAGTTCACTCCCAGCCATCCACATGCCCAGCGGTTGAATGCTAGCTTGGCTAAATTGCTAGCACTTCAACTGCTGCCTTTTCAGTTGGTAGACTCGGCCCCCTTCCGTGAGTTTGTGCAATGTGCGGTTCCTCAGTGGCAGGTTCCCAAACGCCACTTTTTCTCACGGAAGGCGATTCCGGCTCTCTACCAGCATGTGGAAGGCAATGTCCATGCCTCGCTGGACAGGGCGGTCAGCGGTAAGGTGCATATTACCGCTGACTCACGGTCCAGCAGGCATGGACAGGGACGTTACCTTTCTTTCACGGCCCATTGGGTCACTCTTTTGTCAGCTGGGAAGGATGCAAGACAAGGTGCAGTAGTGTTGGAGGTTGTTCCACCGCCACGCCTCCAAAATGCTACTACTGGTTGTGACACACCTCTCTCCTCCACCCCCTCCTCTTCTTCCTCTATGGCCTCTTCCTAGGCTTTGTCCTCGGAACCAGCGGTGCTCCGTAGGCATTCAAGGGGCTACGCAAGTACGCAGGCAAAAAGATGCCATGCCGTGCTTGCGCTGGTGTGTTTGGGGGACAGGAGCCACACTGGGGAAGAGGTTCTGTCAGCTCTGCAGGGGCAGGCTGAGAGGTGGTTGACGCCACGCCAGCTTAAGCCAGGAATGGTGGTTTGCAACAATGGCACCAACCTCATCTCCGCCCTCCAACAGGGACAACTGACCCATGTGCCCTGTGTGGCTCACGTCCTTAACCTGGTGGTGCAGCGGTTCTTGGGCAGGTGCCCGTGCTTACAGGATGTCCTGAGGCAGGCCAGGAAAGTCTGTGTGCATTTCCGCAGATCATATAATGCCAGTGCTCGGCTGGCTGAGCTGCAAAAGGAGTTGAACCTGCCCAAGAACCGCCTTATATGTGACATGCCAACCAGGTGGAACTCAACGTTGGCCATGCTGCAGCGGCTGAACACGCAGCAGAGGGCCATCAATGAGTACCTGTGCGACTACGGCACCAGGACAGGGTCAGGGGAGCTCTGTTTTTTTTCACCACGCCAGTGGGGCATGATCAGGGATGCATGCACTGTCCTGGCACCATTTGAGGAGGCCACGAGGATGGTGAGCAGTGACAGTGCATGCATCAGTGACACTGTACCTCTTGTCCACCTGTTGGAGCATACGCTGCGTGGAATAATGGACAGGGCACTTGAGGCAGAACAGAGGCAGGAAGAGGAGGACTTCCTTGCCTCTCAAGGCCCCCTTTACCCAGACAGTGTTCCTTCTGTCCCACCCATCGCACAGGAAGAGGACGAGGAGGAGGAGGATTGTGTCAGTATGGAGGTGGAGCCTGGCACTCAGCATCAACAGCAGCAGTCTTTTAGGGATGATTTACAGTCCCAAGAAACCCGTGGACTTGTACGTGGCTGGGAGGAGGTGGCTGCGGATCATGTCATCCTTAGTGACCCAGAGGACTCCGGGCCGAATGCCTCAGCTAACCTACGCTGCATGGCCTCCCTGATCCTGCAAAGTCTGCGGAAGGATCCTCGTATTCTTCGAATCAAGGAGAGGGACCATTACTGGCTGGCCACTCTTCTTGATCCACGGTACAAGGGTAAGGTTGCGGACCTTATCTTACCGTTGCAGAGGGAGCAGAGGATGAGACATCTCCGGGAGGCCTTGCAGAAAGGTCTGTGCAATGCGTTCCCAGAGACTGGGAGGTTACAAACTCCTGGTCCTGGACAATGAGTTGCTGAGGCTTCGGTCAGTCAAAGAAGGAGCGGTGGGGAAGGTGGCCGTCTGACCGATGCGTTCAGACAATTTTTTAGTCCGCAGCCCCAAGGTATGATCGGTTCCAGCAACCATCGCCAGCGTCTGATATACATGGTGCAGGAATACCTAGGGGCAAGGTCAGACTTGGACACCTTTCCCACCGAAAATCCTCTGGCTTACTGGGTCTTGAGGATGGATCACTGGCCAGAGCTTGCACAGTATGCAATTGAGCTACTGGCCTGTCCTGCATCCAGCGTTCTTTCGGAACGCACATTCAGTGCTGCTGGAGGCTTTGTCACGGATCACAGGGTGCGCCTGTCCACCGACTCGGTTAATTGACTGACCTTCATAAAGATGAACCAGTCTTGGATCACCCCCAGCTACCAAGCACCTGAAGCTGATATAACAGAATAATTTATTTTGAAATGTCACATCCCTTCAAGACTGCCTATGCTGATGCTGAGTAACTGTCCTGTTATGTTGACTGACTATCCTCCTCCTCCTCAATGATCCGATTCCTGATGATAGCTTGGAAGAACATTTTTGTTTCTGGGTGCCGCCACCAGTGGTTAAGGCCCAATTTTTCAGCCCCTGTTTAACAGGGGCATGTAATTAAAAAATTTTATGCAATGCTTTGCAGCAGGGCTCATTCCTGCACTCCAACTAGAGTATCTGAGAGAGGTTGTAGTGTCCTGGCACCAGCACCAGTGCCTAAGGCCCAATTTTTCAGCCCCTATTTAACAGGGGCGTGTAATTACAATTTTTGATGCAATACTTTGCAACAGGGCTCATTGCTGTACTCCAAGTACAGTATCTGTGAGGGGTTGCAGTGTTGTGGCACCAGTGCCTAAGGCCCAATTTTTCTGCCCCTGTTCAACAGGGGCATGTAATTACAATTCTTGATCTAATAATTCACAGCAGGGCCCATTCCTGCGCCCACCAAGAGTAACTGTGAGGGCTTACAGTGTTGTGGCAACACCAACACCACCACCACCACCACCACCACCACCAAAGGCCCAATTTTTCTGCCCCTCTTCAACAGGGGCATGCAATTACAATTCTTGATCTAATAATTAACAGTAGGGCCCATTCATGCGCCCACCAAGAGTAACTGTGAGGGCTTACAGTGTTGTTGCACCAGCACCACCACCAAAGGCCCAATTTTTCCTTCTACTGTTCAACAATGGCATGTAATTACAATTCCTGATATAATAGTTCACAGCAGGGCGTTCCAGTGCCCACAAGGAGTAACTGTGAGGGCTCACAGTGTTGTGGCAACACCAACATCTAAGGGGCAAATTTCAGCAGAGTATATACGGCAGGCCCCTACTTTCAAACATCCAACTTACAAATGACTCCTACTTGCAAATGGAAGGAGACAAAAGGAAGTGAGAGGAAATCTACCCCTAGGAAGGAAAATTCTCTCCTGTAAGAGTTAATATGGGAAAAAGGTGTCTCCTCTCTACTGATGCTTTATCACCAATCCTTGTTTCAATAAAAACCCCACTTTTCCAAAAACATTTGTCATTGGGACGGAAAGTGAGGTGAAATGTTCTGAACAGGTGCACAGACAGCAAAACAAATGTTACAGGGGTGATACCCCTTCCCTATGTTTTCCAAAAAGCTTAAAAATATATTTTTTGGCTGGAGCTACACTTAAACAATGTACCTGTTCAAAATTACAAACAGATTCTACTTAAGAACAAACCTACAGTCCCTGTCTTGTTTGCACCGCAGGTATACTGCTGTTCAGAGTATATAGGGCCTTTTTTTTATTTTGGGTGCGGGGTTCCCCTTAATATCCATACAAGACCCAAAGGGGCTGGTAATAGGCTGGGGTAGGGGGGGGGGGTGATGGGGTAGCCATGCCATTTTTCTCAAAGATTTTCATCCATATTGCCAGGACAAGACATGGCATTAAAGTCGCAAGCAGTTTTAAATGGCTTTTTTTCCTTTAGAAATTTCATTTTGTGCAGGGACAGTTCTAAAGGTGGGAAACACATACCACTTCACAGGCATACTTTAGACACCCCCCAGGTACGATATTTAAAGGAATATTTCACTTTTTTTTTTCACTTTATGCATCATTAAAATGACTGCTCCCGATAAAACGTCAGTTTTTAAAACTTTTTTTTGCATTGATACATGTCCCCTGGGGTAGAACCCGGGTCCCCAAACCCTTTTTAGGACAATAACATGCATATTAGCCGTTATAATTAGCACTTTAGATTTCAAATGTTCACGTCCATTGTATTTAATAGGGTTCTAACGTTCGCGCGAACTTTCGGTCCGTTCGCGCAAACTTTCGGTCCGTTCGCAGGTTCTGGTGTGAACCGAACCAGGGGGTGTTCGGCTCATCCCTACCTGTCACATGCTCTCCCAATGGGGACTATAAGCAGCTGTGCTGATACACAGTGCACATGTTCCACTCATCCCCATAAAGACATTCTACTTGAGAAATTACGTGCAGCAGTTGCTTGGATGCATGCATGTAGACAAGGAGAATAGCATGAAAGTATGAAAAAAATACAGTGAAACCTCAAATTGCGAGGAACGCGGTTATCGAGCATTTCGCAATACGAGCACTGTTTTTTTAAATCCTGACTCAGTTTGCGAGTGTTGTCTATCAAAACGAGCAGGATTCAAGCCACAGTGGTTTGCAGTACCACTTTTGGCCTGATGTGGGGGGGGGGGGCGCCGGAGCTGATCAGAGCCGTTCGGAAATGCTCGGGAAAACTCGGAAATACTCAGTTCCCAAGCCTTTCCAAAGTTTTCCGAGTTCAGCTGAGCCGTCCCGGCCTTTCCGAGTGTTTCCGAGGCTTTCTGGCGCCCCCCCACCTCTGGCCACATGCGGTATTGCATGCCATTGAAGTAAATGGGGAGCAAATTATTTTCGTTTCCATTGACTTTTATGGGGAAACTCGCTTTTATATGCGAGTGCTTTGGATTACGAGCATTCTTCTGGAACAGATTATGCTCTTAATCCAAGGTTCCACTGTATTAAAAATGTTATCCTTTAAAAAAAAAAAAAATGTAAATATTTATATGATGTACGCTACTTTTGCAAACTAAGGCCTCATGCACATGGATGGTTTGAGGCATAAAAATCTCTCTAATGTAAAGTTCTGGCTTTTCTCTGCGGAGCCATAGGTGGTCCGTACAGCCAGCCATAGAAGTTAATGGCTGTACTAGGATATACCCTGATGTTTTTGTGCATCTGTGTTTACCAAAAATAAATGGAGGTGGAAGATTCCACCTAATCCAGGACACAGCATCACAATGGACCAATATCGTACTGATGGTAAGTAATGTCCCTCGTGCTTGTTTGTATTTCAACTAAACTTAGCCTGGGAGGTTAGTATGGGGGGGGGGGGGGGAGTAATTTTTCCCAGAGATGGCTTTTAAATTAAAACGATCGTGTTTTTGGCTTGTTTAGTTTTAATTTTTTAATGGGTGACATGAGAACAGTATGTATTTTTATGGATGTGTTGTCTCACTTTTACTGACGCAATGGAATACAGAAAGCTGCACATTGCTAACTAGACCAGTTTTTCTTAATGATGATTTCACATAC
Organism: Rana muscosa; assembly: GCA_029206835.1. Classification (NCBI taxonomy): domain Eukaryota; kingdom Metazoa; phylum Chordata; class Amphibia; order Anura; family Ranidae; genus Rana; species Rana muscosa. Next base: position 196,091,225 of record CM055117.1, read on the forward strand.
CTGAGGTTCTTTGCACACATCAAATGTGTTGTCTTTTACTTGTTTTTTTATTTTTTTTAAACCTATGCCTCAATAAATTTTTTTATATATATATATATATATATATATATTGTAATGGTTACTGGTGCCTACAAAGTCCCTTCCATAGTATTTTTCTCCAAATTCCAATATTTGGGGTGGGCACCTATACTTGTGAGCATTGTTAGGCACATAGGCTATATTTATAAGCAGAATTAAAGGAGTTGATTTACTAAAACTGGAGAATGCGTTACTTCATCCCTGACCTTGGGACTCCACCATGAGTGCTCAGGCAATTCTCATGGTCCTCTCCGATAGATGGGGTACCTACTAAAATTACCTAAGAAAAATTTCAAGGAAATGGAATCTATAGGATTCTTCCCAAGATGGCTACTGTTCTGTCACAAGGACATTCAGCTAAACCATTCTTATCCCATAAACATGATACCATATTTCTTTGATCGCAGTTTATTGGAACAAGCTAGGTGAAACTACAAATAACAAGAATAAACCTGCTTGGGTGACAGTGTTGGTAGACATATTTCTGACGTGCGTTGCGAGAAATCTTGTTGGTCCTCTTCTAGGCCTGGTATGCTGCTACCTGCTCTTGGCTCATCGTAGACGGCTGCTTCTAAAGCTTCTGCTTCTGCAATGGCGGCGGCAGCGTCTCGGTCTACTGCCAGCTTCTCCATGTTAGCTTCTAAGATAGCTTGCTGCTATTTCAGAGATGCTTCCTGCTGGGCTAGCTCGTCCTCCAGGCGTACTCTTTGTTTCTCTCTCTCTTGTTCCAGGCGTACTCTTTCCATCTCTCTCTCTTGTTCCTGTCTCACCCTTTTTGCTTTAAGGTATACTCTTTCCATCTCTCTCTCTTGTTCCAGGCGTATTCTCTTTCTCTCTCTCTTGTTCCTGTCGCACCCTTTCTGCATCAAGGTGGGCCTTTTCTTTTTTCATCTGCAGCTCTTGGTCTGCGAATGAGGCCCTGGCTCTTGCTGCTTCGGCTTTTGAACGGGCGATAGCTGCTGCATTTGCGACAGATGACCTAGATGAGCTTGCTCGTGAACGTGTTTTGTAAGAAGATGTTCCACTGTGAGACATGGCTGCGGGGAAGAAGCTGTCTTGCTGTATAGAGACCATTAGTGTCGGTGCTGCTTGACAGAGCGCGTCTCTGTGTAGCGTGGCTGCTTGCTTTGCCTCCCACAGGCCTGTTTCTTTAAGGCTTCTGACTGTATGGTAACTGCGTAGCCCCAGGCTGTACAGACTTCCAAAGTCAGCTTATTTTCCCTTCAGAGGTCAGCTTCAAAATTTCACTGTTCTGTCTCAAGGACATTCAGCTAAACCATTCTTATCCCATAAACATGATACCATATTCCTTCGATCGCAGTTTATTGGAACAAGCTAGGTGAAACTACAAAAAACAAGAATAAACCTTGATAAGCACAATATCCCATACATTTAGCATACATTGCAGAGACAAAGATATACAGTACAATATGGGACAGTAAAAACTTACTTTTTAAGTTCTCTAAGGGTTGATGGTAAGAGATTGAAATAAGACATATCCTGCCTCCTGCAGTGTCTTAAACAAGCATGGTGAATGTGCCTCTTCCTGTAGAGATTTACCCAGAATACTTTGCTTTCTAATCACTTCCTAGGTTACACATTAATGCATTTAATAATGATTCTACTGAAACAATACCAAAAAGGGACGCTAGATGGCACTTCCGCTCTGCAAATGATTTCTATAGAAATTACAACCTTAAATGTCATTTTAATCAACACAAATGCAGATAATCAGCATATAGACATCTGATGGACAGAACAGCTACCATTGCTACACAACTCTCTCAAGGACCTGACATGGGTATCACACAGTAATAACTAATGTAGGATGTTTCCCTTCTATGTACAACTTATTCTCGGTCTTTCACAGAATTTGTTTGGCTTGGTACTCCCAGAACTTAGTTTATCGCCATAATGTTCTTGTGACCTAGTATATGGTACATTGTTAAGGTTGATTTGCTTATACCGTAGAATAAGATCTCTCTTATGAATTATCCGCTGGATCCAATTATACCAACGCATGTGATTTCCTTTGAGAACCCTTAGAGGGTGTCCCGGGCGACCCTTCACCTCATGACACAGATTGATCTCATGAGGGGTGTCATGGGGAGGAGGGGGGCTCAGATACCCCCCCTTTTTTTCTATTACTTTTTGAAATGGTATAGCAAGCAGATACACGACAGTTATAACTTTAATGGTTACGGCACACTTATGTATGACCCTTGGTTGTGGACTTTTTGTTAACATGTATGACTGTGATCACCAACTACTCTGTTGTTTCTATGTGAAATATTCAATAAAAATGTATTGAAAGAAAAATTGGAGAATGCAAAATCTGCTGCAGCTCTGCATTGAAACCAATCAGCTTCCAGGTAGTTTTTTTTTTGTCAAAGCTTAAAGTGGAAGTCCAGTCAGTTTTTTTTTCCCCCTATTAATAGTATGTTAAATATTGCAGAGGGAGGAATGAACATAGGACGGGACTTTGTATGAAGCACACGGGCGCAGGAAAAAAGTTTGAATAGAGGATAGTTTTTAATGGTTCAAATAGTAGTATAATTATATAATCGTTACAAGTCAGAATTTTATGCTTTTTGCTATAAATCAGAGTTATTTAACACACTATATAAGGACCAGCTATCACATAATATAAATACATTCCAACAAGGAATTGACATACATATTGGCAAAAAACAAGGTTTGGTTAAGATGGATTAAAAATGCACAATGCAGTTGATACCTATACAAATAGTTGGTCAAATCTAAATGTCAACTGAATAAGGGGGAGGGGGTAAAGATTCATAGTAGGAATGTCCATGGCAGCTTAATGAGTAGGTAGATTTGACGGTAGTTGTAAGCTCTACACGTTTCGGGGTCTTATAGCCCCTCTTCAGGAGAAAAACCGTAGTCATTGTCTATAGATAAGAAAAACAATGATATTGTTTTGGTTTATGAGAAAGTAGGAGTAGTAGGGGTTAGCATAAGGTGTGATGGCCATCCCCCCACCACCACACACATACCTGACCCGTTGACTTACATGTACATATGCGCAATGGCGGCATGGCCACTGAGGTAGCAGGTCGGCCCAAGAAGCCACAGATGGGAGCTGAGGGGGCATGTTTTGTTTTGATACATAGGTAGCCTCATCCCTATTTGGGGTCCTCTTTTGTAGCGTACCCCCACGTCCATCTCATCCACCCTGACCCTCTCAGGTTGGGTGCCTGTGTTTGGCTGTTGTCACCTCGCCGTGCCCCCTCAACTCCCATCCGTGGCTTCTTGGGCCGACCTGCTACCTCTGTGGCCATGCCGCCATTGTGCATATGCACATGTAAGTCAACGGGTCAGGTATGTGTGTGTGGTGGTGGGGGGATGGCCATCACACCTTATGCTTACCCCTACTACTCCTACTTTCTCATAAACCAAAACAATATCATTGTTTTTCTTATTTATAGACAATGACTACGGTTTTGCTCCTGAAGAGGGGCTATAAGGCCCCGAAACGCGTAGAGCTTACAACTACCGTCAAATCTACCTACTCATTAAGCTGCCATGGACATTCCTACTATGAATCTTTACCCCCCTCCCCCTTATTCAGTTGACATTTAGATATGACCAACGATTTGTATAGGTATCAACTGCATTGTGTATTTTTATTCCATCTTAACCAAACCTTGTTTTTTGCCAATATGTATGTCAATTCCTTGTTGGAATGTATTTATATTATGTGATAGCTGGTCCTTATATAGTGTGTTAAATAACTCTGATTTATAGCAAAAAGCATAAAATTCAGACTTGTAACGATAATATAATTCTACTACTATTTGAACCATTAAAATCTATCCTCTATTCAAACTTTTTTCCTGCGCACGTGTGCTTCATACAAAGTCCCGTCCTATGTTCATTCCTCCCTCTGCAATATACCAAACGGGATGGAGGAGGGGACCGAACGGCCCCGTTATCCTCATCTAAAGTCCCACCAACCTGCTCCCCTTTTTACTTTAAACAAAGTATGTTAAATATCTTTATCTTAGATATTATTCATTTTCTGGCTAGCTGATTGTTTAGCTTAGAAAGTCTTATCTAAGCCAGACAAGCAGCTTCTTCCTGTTCTTCAGTGACAACGCTATCTCCCTTTATCCGATTTGCAAAGTTGTCTTTCACTTCCTGAAAAGGTTGTCAGTGGTTCTTAGACAGGCATGCCTAGACCTGCCTAGCCCCGCCCCCATCCCTCCTATCCTTCACAGAACATGATCTCCTCCTCTTCATAGCATCATTTTGGTTGGCAGGTTCTCCTGAGCGAGAGAGGGGGGGGGCAGGCTTTGGAAGTATCTTCTGTTTTTTAGAAACTGTAATATAGATTACAATGCAACATGGTGCAGATTTACAACCATATGTGTTTTTTCTGCATGGCACATTGATGGTGTGGCACATGCCCAGCTGCTGTGAACAGCGAGGGAGCTGGGGGAAGAAATATGAAAGAAATGGGGTACAAAGGAACATTTCTGAAAGTGTGGAAGGGTACAGATCGATTTATATTGCTCATTACATGTGAGTAATGAGTTTAAGGCTCCGTTTCCACGAGTGCAACTTGTCATGCGACTTTGGCCACATAAAGTCACATCCCATTGGTTGCAATGGCAAACATTCCCATCTATGCGACTTTGAAAAGGTACCTGCACTACTTTGATGCAACTTTGATAAAGAGTGTAAAGTTGGATCAAAGCTGCACTCAAAGTTGCATCAAAGTAGTGCAGGTACCTTTTCAAAGTTGCTGATTTTCAAAGTCGCATAGATGGTAATGGGTACCATTAAAATCAATGGGCTGTGACTTGCCATGCGACTTTGTGTCCAAAGTCGCATGACAAGCCACACTAGTGGAAACAGAGCCTTAGTGTAGTTGCCTGTACTGTTCCTTTAGTGTATAGTGATCATTGTAGACTGTGAGCTGAGACCCCAGAGCACTTCCAGCTACACTGACAGTCCCCCCCCCCCATGTCAAGCTCCCTTCTCCTATGCTAGTGTTCATTCAAAGCCCTGCACAGCTATACTGTATATGTGCACTGTACCTCAGCCCCCCCTGTGTCCTGTTTGGATGGGTCTTTTTTCTTATTTCTTCATTTTCTCATGAATTAGAATGTACAATGCATCCTTATTGATGAGAGAACACTGGGCAGGAACCTATGATCAGCTCCTCACATCTAGTATATACCCACTCGCTACACAGCAACAGTGCACCTCCCAGGAAGTGATGTCACTAGCTTTCAGTAATCACACCCACTGGCTGCTTTTACACTCAGAAGGAAGTAGAATTGAAGTCATGTGACGGCACTGGATACTGTAAAATAAAGGTAAAAAAACTGGGAATTTTTCATTTTGAGACATAAGGCTGAACTTGCCTCACATTATTGATTGCAGGGTGAGAATTTAGGTGTTAGGGTGGACTTCCACTTTAATTGAAGTTAAAAGCTGATTGGCTACCGTGCAGAGATGCACCAGATTTTGCACTCGGCAGTTTTAGTAACTCAAGCCCAGTGTGCAGAAGACGAAGTCCGGACACAAGGTAAGGTCAGCAACAACAGATTAGGATAAATCAGAGTCATGAGGCAAGCTGGATCACATATAGTATAACAGGATGCAGGTTTGGTCACAAGTCACAGAACCTCTCAGCAATTCTCCTTATGCCTCGTACACACGACCGTTTTTTCAGACGGGAAAACTGCTATGAGAGCTTTTCGTCGGGAATCCTGGCCGTGTGTATGATCCATCGCAGTTTTTCCGACGGGAAAACTGCCGGACAAAAAAAGAGAGCAGGATCTTTTTTTTCCCCATCAGGAAAAAATCCTGGCGGGAAAACCGTTCGTCTGTATGGTTTTCCGACGGGCAAAAAAACGAGCATGCTCAGAAACAAGTATGAGACGGGAGCGCTCTTTCTGGTAAAACTAGCGTTCGTAATGGAGATATCACATTCGTCACGCTGTAAGGGACTGAAAAGCACGAGGCTGAAAAGCACGAATCGTCTCTCACCAAACTTTTACTAACACGAGGATGAGCAAAAGCAGGCCAAAGGGTGGCGCCGTTGGAATGGAACTTCCCCTTTATAGTGCCATTGTACGTACGTGTTGTACGTCACCGCGATTTGGACGGGCGGACTTTTGTCTGAGCATCTGTATGCAAGGCAGGCTGAAAGGAATTCTGTCGGGAAAACCGTCAGTTTATTATCCGTCGGAAAAACCGGTCGTGTGTACTAGGCATTAGTTCTGCTGTGCTTTAAACAGACCTCTGGGCACCAAAAGCCAGGCGTGCAAGCTAAAACATATGCACAGCCTTAATGCTATGCACTGGTCTACTGTCTGCACTATGCACATGTGCAGATCTTTGAGCATGGCCATTTAATTGATCTTCCTGAAAGCTGTGGAGAAACCAACACCTATTAGATTTAATAAAGTGGGAATTGTTTTTCTTGGTGCTTTGGCCACCTCTCTTTTGAATTTGGTTACAAAAAAAAATCAGAAAGTATTAATATACACAATTCATGCATTTCAGGTTTATAATGTTTCTGATAATACTTTGATACTAATAATTTTTATTGTTGTTACCAAATCCAGAACCCAACTGTAGTTGTGGAAGAAGAAGAAGATCCATTCTACAAGACTCCAGTCAACAGGCTTGCATCCTCTGCATCTAACTTCGGCTATGACCTTTATCGTATGCATGCAAGCAAGAATCCATCCACCAACATTTTTATGTCACCACTGACCCTTGCCACTGCCCTTTCAGCTGTTTCCTTGGGCGAGTACACTATTCTTCATATATCATCTTTATTTGCTTGTTTAAAAAAAGTGAAAGGAAGCACTCCATAACTTGTTACTGAGACACATGATGGCCTCTGGTCTTTTGGAAGTAATTTGCTTGTGATTGACTTTGTAGTAAGATGTTCTTAAAAATTGTTCTATAATTAGCTATATGAATTGGCAAACCTTTGTTTTCTCTCAAAAATTGCATTGCATACATACAGGACACCATCAGAAATTTCAACCCATTATAAAGCACATTGGCCAGCTGAATTTACCTGCAAGTATGCCTTATTAAGTGATATTTGCTGCTATTTGTATGTAGCACCGGGTCCTGCTCCCTTGATTTAAGGGACCGGACTGTTTTTTTTTCCTTTTTCTTGGGTCTGCAGCGAATTACCTCCCCCGAGTGGATCCTTTAGCTCCGTTGTCTAGGCAAACAATAATCTCCAGGAATAAGGCCAATGTCCACACTTGAATAAAACCTAATCAGCAAGGCTTTATTCTTTTTGAGTCAACTCGAACAGAGGAAGAGCAGAAGTTGAAAGAAGTAGGGGAAGGTTCAGGCACGCAACACTTAAGTTCAGTATCTACACTCGTCGCCATTCAAGCCTGAGTGGGTATTGCTCACCCGGATAGTCCCTATGAGAGCAGTCCTAGCAGCTGGGATGGAGCACGGATATCAGAGACGTTGAATCCCCCTTTAGGCAAGCCTCCAGGCTTCTCCCTGAGACAGCAGTACCATCGCTAATTTCCGCCGGGACTGATCTTCCCCTGGACCACTTTTCCTAAAGATGGGCCCCCTACAAACGGGCAGCCTGGGATCCTTCTCTGAAGCGTAGGCCCTTGTCAGTGGTGCTGGGCCCACGATGCAGCAACAGAACCTCGGGCTGAAGGCTTAAACACACTCGCGCACCTCGTGCCATGCGGGCCACGAGGCACACTCACTGGACCAGAGGTCCCCCCTGAACGCCTTGGTGTCCCCCTGGAATCGGCTCACGCCAAATGGCATCTGCCCTTTTTGTACCCTTTCCCAGCATGTACAGGTGCTGTGATACCCCCGTAGTTTAACCTATGCAAGCAGTGACAGCGCCACCTGCAGGCAACGGGGAACACTACTGCCGGGCAGTACCACACCCAGAGCAGAACAACAATTGAATCATAATTGGTCTGAGCCCAATTATCGGCTCAGACTACCCTTAAATTTTCACATATTGGGGGGGCGCTACATGTACAACATTTGCCTTTTCCATATTTCCATTGGAAATTCAATTTTTTGCATTATACATTTTTTTTTTAAGTGTCAAACAATTGAATCTGTCGATGATTTCTTGTTGATTATTATAGAGAACTGTTGTGCTTGATCCTGCTTGCCAGATGCTGCACATTCAACATCCTATAATGATTAATTTTAGCACAAATTATTTCATTTGCATTCACCCCATGCATAGCAAAATGCAACAACTCATGATTAGCAGGGGCAAATGAAGCTGAATTCACACAAGGTATATGCCTCTACATGCGAGTGGCAACATGTGAAAAGCACATATTGATTATTTTCTATTCTTTTGTTTGCTTAACTGCTTTTCAAATTACAACTCCAATTCCAAAGTTGGGGCACTTTGTAAAATCTACATAAAAACAGAATGCAATGATTGCATAGTTAGGTTTAAAAAAGTAACACGTCCATCTAGTTTTTCCCTTTCATTGGTTGAACTAGATGGACTTGTGTCTTCTTGCAACCTGACTAACTATGTAATGAGTTGCACATGTCATAAACCCTTATTTTATTCACAATAAAAAATTAAAATCATATCAATATTTTCAACTAGTGAAACGTCTAGACTGCAGGCAGGCCAGTTAAGCACCCATACTTTACTACAAAGCCATGCTGTTTTTTTTAGATGCAGTATGCGGTTTAGCATTATTCTACTGAAAAATACAAGGCCTTCCCTGAAAAAGATCATCTGGATGGGAGCATATGCTGCTAAAACCTGGATATATCTTTCAGCACTGATGGTGCTTTCCCAGATGGGCAAGCTGCCCATTCTGTATGCACTAATGCACCCCCATAACATCAGAGATGCAAGCTTTTGAACTGGGCACCGATAACAAGCCAGAAGGTCACTATCCTCTTTAGTCTGGATGATGTGATGCCCATGGTTGCCAAGAAGAATGTACAATTTTGATTCGTCTGACCAAAGAACAGTTTTCAACTTTTCCACAGACCATTGCAAATGAGCTTTGGCCCAGAGAAAACGGGGGCGTTTCTGTATCATGTTCAGATATGGCTTCTTCTTTGCATAATACAGCTTTACCTTGCATTTTTGGATGATACGGCAAACTGTGTACACAGTCATTTTTAGAATTATTCCTGAACCCATGCAGTAATGACTATCACATAATCATACATGTTTTTAATGCAGTGCTGTCCGAGGACCTGAAGATCACAGACATCCAATATTGTGTTTTGGCCTTTTCCCTTGCACACAGATTTTTCCAGATTCTCTAACTCTTTTGATGATCATATGTACTGTGGATGATGATATATTTAAATTCTTTGCAATTTATGTTGAGAAACATTATTCTAAAATTGTTTGACAATTTTCACTGATTGGCGAACCACTGCCAATCTTTACTTCTGAGACACTCTGACTCTCTAAGATGCCCTTTTATACCCAATCATGTTAGTGACTTGTCGGCAAATAACCCAATTAGTTGCAAAACGTTCTTCCAGGTATTATGTAGATTTTACACAGAGTAAAATCTAAAAATGTAAGGTAAAGCTCTATCATGCAAAGAAGAAGCCAAATCCTAAACCACTACCATCTTCTCTGGGCCAAAGTTCATTTAAAATGGTCTGTTTCAAAGTGGATAACTGTTGTGATGTGGACCTTCTGGCTTGTTATCAGCACTCAGGTCAAAAACCTGCATCTCTGGCGATATGGGGGTGCATTAGTGCCTATGGAATGGGCAGCTTGCACAACTGGAAAGGCACCATTAATGCTAAAAGGTATATCCAGGCTTTAGAGCAGCATATGCTTCTATCCAGATGATGTCTTTTTCAGGAAAAGCCTTGCATATTTCAACAGGACAATGCTAAACTTCATATTGCATCAATGACAACAGCATTCCTTTATATTAGAGAAGTCCGGGTGCTTAACTGGCCTGCCTGCAGCCCAGACCTTGCATTAACTGAAAATATTTGGCATATCTTGAAGACAAAATATTTGATAAAGACTCAGGACTATTGAGCAGTTAGAATCAAACATCAGGCAAGAATAGGACAACATTCCTCTCCGAAAAACTCCAGCAACTACTCTGTCCCAATTTTTTTGAAACGTGTTGTTGCCATGAATTTCAAAATTACCAATTTTTTTTCTTACAGTTTAACCCTTTCATGACTAAGCCCATTTCTGACATTTGGTGTTTACAAGTTAAATGCGGATTTTTTTCTAGAAAATTACTTGGAAACCCCAAACATTATATATATTTTTTTAGCAGAGAATCTAGAGAATAAAATGGCGATTATTGAAATATTTTATATCACATAGTATTTGCGCAGCTGTGTTTTAAACGCAACTTTTTTGGAAAAATTAACTTTCATGAATTTTAAAAAAATTAAAAAGCAAAGTTAGTCCAATTTTTTTGTATAATGTGAAAGATGATGTTACGCCGAGTAAATAGATACCAAACATGTCATGCTTTATAATTGCCCGCACTCGTGGAATTGCGACAAACTACGGTACCTTAAAATCTCCATAGGCGACGCTTTAATTTTTTTTTACGGCTACTAGGTTAGAGTTACAGAGGAAGTCTACGGCTATAATTATTGCTCTCGCTCTGACGATCGCGGCGATACCTCACATGTGTGATTTGAACGCCGTTTTCATATGCGAGCGCGACTTCCGTATGCGTTTTCTTTGCCGCGCGAGCTCGCGGGGACAGGGGCGCTTTAAAAAATTTTTTTTTCTTATTTATTTTTAGAATTAAAAATAGTGTTTTTAAAAAAATAAAAAATTTGATCACTTTTATTGCTGTCACAAGGAATGTAAACATCCCTTGTGACAGTAATAAGTGGTGACAGGCAGGCCCGGACTGGCCATAGGGCATACTGGGCAAATTCCCGGTGGGCCGCGGCGGCCCACGGGCCGCCAGTGGCCCCCGACGGGCCGCGATTGTCCACGGCGGCCCGCGGGCCGCCAGACAGTATGTCATGTCTTCCCCATCATCTCCAATGTCTCCGGAGGCAGCCGGAGTTGGTGGGCGGAGCTGGGGGTGTGGCTGCCCCCTCCACTCCTCCCACAGACTTGTTCACTCTGCCCTATGCATGCCACCCCAACCTGCCCTATGCCACCGCACCCTGCCCTATACCACCGCACCCTGCCCTATGCCACTGCAACCTGCCCTATGCCACTGCAACCTGCCCTTTGCCACCGCAGCCTGCCCTATGCCACCGCAAACTGCCCTATGCCACCGCAAACTGCTCTATACCATCCCAACCCGCCCTATGTCACCGCAAACTGCTCTATACCACCCCAACCTGCCCAATGCCACCGCAACCTGCCCTATGCAACCGCAACCTGCCCTATAACACCGCAACCTGCCCTATACCACCGCAAACTGCCCTATGCCACCGCAAACTGCCCTATGCCACCGCAAACTGCCCTATGCCACCGCAAACTGCTCTATGCCACCCCAACCTGCCCTATGCCACCGCAAACTGCTCTATGCCACCCCTACCTGCCCTATCCCACTGCAACCTGCTCTATGCCACCACACCCTGCCCTATATCACCCCAACCTGCCCTATGCCACCCAGCCTGCCATATACCACCGCAAACTGCTCTATACCACCCCAGCCTGCCCTATACAACCCCAATCTGCCCTATGCCACCCCAGCCTGGCCCAATAGCACCCTATACTTTAATTTACAGGGGTCATTTGGGGGTGCACCTCTTGACCGTGCGCTGCCTGCAGGGAGCTGGGCAGGATAGACAGGAGGGGGTGACACCATGTTTTTCCGCACCAGGTGACACCAACTCTAGTGATGCCACTGCCCCAGTGCACTCTCAGCTGCGAGTCGGAGCCGCACTCCAGAGACACCCATCGGCACATCAGGGGGCCGGGACCCGCAACGATCCCCTTCTCTCTGGCACGGTGGCCGCGGCTCTGATGATCTGATCAGTCTCGGCTCGGCTGTCTCACACAGCTGAGCAGAGTGAAGCCGCCTCCCCCTCCTCCTTTATGTCGACACAGGGGGAGGGAACCCAACATGCAGTACCGCGCTGATCTGAGGTACATTATGGGTCTTAAGGGGGGGGTCTGTATTGTAGGGGTGGTCTGAAATGTAGGGGGGTTCTGTATTGTTGGGGGGGTTCTGTATTGTAGGGGGGTTCTGTATTGTAGGGGGGTTCTGTACTGTAGAGAGGGGGTCTGTACTGTAAGGAGGGGGTCTGTAGTGTAAGGAGGGGGTCTGTAATGTAGGGGGGTCTGTAATGTAGGGAGGGGTCTGTTCTGTAGGGAGGTCTGTGTAACATGCAGCGGGTCCAGAACTGTTAGGGGGTGTCTGTGTAAAAAACTGTGAGGGGCTGTGTAATGTAAAGGGGTCCAGAGGTGCGGTGCTATGTAATGTAAAGGGGTCTAGAGATGCAGGGTGCTGTGTAATGTAAAGGGGTCCAGAGGTGCAGGGTGCTGTGTAATGTAAAGGGGCCCAGAGGTGCAGGGTGCTGTGTAATGTAAAAGGGTCCAGAGGTGCGGTGCTATGTAATGTAAAGGGGTCCAGAGTGCTGTGTAATGTAAAGGGGTCCAGAAGTGCAGGGTGCTGTGTAATGTAAAGGGGTCCAGAAGTGCAGGGTGCTGTGTAATGTAAAGGGGTCCAGAGGTGCAGGGTGCTGTTTAATGTAAAGGGGTCCAGAGGTGCAGGGTGCTGTGTAATGTAAAGGGGTCCAGAGGTGCAGGGTGCTGTGTAATGTAAAAGGGTCCAGAGGTGCGGTGCTATGTAATGTAAAGGGGTCCAGGGTGCTGTGTAATGTAAAGGGGTCCAGAGGTGTAAGATGCTGTGTAATGTAAAGGGGTCCAGAGGTGCAGGGTGCTGTATAATGTAAAGGGGTCCAGAGGTACAAGGTGCTGGAACCCCACATCCCATCATTAACCGCCGCCGCGCCCCCCCGGGCTGCTCAGTCTAAAATGCCCAGGCCTATTTTTTGTCCCAGTCCGGGCCTGGTGACAGGTACTCTTTATGGAGAGATCGGGGGTCTAAAAGACCCCCAATCCCTCCTTTGCACTTCAAAGTATTCAGATCGCCGAAAACAGCGATTCTGAATACTGTGTACTTTTTTAAATTCGGCGCCATTGGCAGCCGAGTAACCCGGACGTGACGTCATCATGACGTCGCTTCCGTGGTTACAGTGAAGAGAAAAAAAACAAAGCCGTTCTCTCTCTAGCCACCCGAGGTGGCGGATCGTGGATCGGGTCTCCCGGTGGGACGGGAGGCCCGGTAAGAGCGGCGGAGGCGGCGGGAGGGGGGGGGATGTCCCCTCCCGCTCCTCCGGTATAACAACCGAGCGGCTTTTAGCCGCATCGGTGGTTATACCTGGAAAGCCAATCGCCGGCTCTAAACAACGGTACCGGGATGATGCCTGCAGCTGCAGGCATCATCCCGGTATAACCCCGGAAAGCCGAGGACGCATATATGCGTCCGCTCGGCGGGAAAGGGTTTAACATTTAATATGTTTTCTATTTTTTATCCTGAATAAAATATGGGTTTAAGAGATCTGCATATCATTGAAATAGAGAGAGAGTTATGTATGTATGTATGTATGTATGTATGTATGTATGTATGTATGTTCCCAGTAATGTGTAGTTAAAAAAAAAAAATTTCATTTGTACAGGTGCTGGACAGCGGACTGAATCCTTAATACATCGTACCTTGTACTATGACCTGCTTAATGACCCAGAGATCCATGCCACCTATAAGGAGCTGCTCGCAAGTCTTTCTTCCAAAGATAAAGTAAAAAGCGCACATCGAGTCATCTTGGAGAGAAGTAAGCTGCTAAATCACTTTTCATATCACCTTATTAAAAACAATAGCAAACTATGATCTGTGAATACAGTTTTTAGAATGTGGGAAAGTGGGTTTGCTAACGTGAGTAAATTTGCTGACTGACAGAAAAAATAGGATTTTTGTACTCACCGTAAAATCCTTTTCTCTGAAGTTCATGGACAGACACAGCTCCTTTATTCTTGACCTTAGGGTTTATATGCGGTCTATCAGGAGAGGACTAGGCAGACATGTTAAACAGTTAAAAACATGTAACAACAGCAAAGCTGAACAGTACCGTCCCACTGGATATAACCCCTCACCCTGCATTCAGCAGCTCAGTTCGTCAAAAAGCAGTACATACATAAAAAGGAGGGGTGGGTGCTGTGTCCGTCCATGAACTTTAGAGAAAAGGATTTTACGGTGAGTACAAAAATCCTATTTTCTCTTTCGTTCATTGACGGACACAGCTCCTTTATTCCTGACCTTAGGGATGTCCCCAAGCAGTGTCAAAAAACGAGGGGTGGGAACAGCAAGCAAACAAACTCCACCCATAACAACCAGAGCTCCTCAACGGAGGAGTTGCAACCTTAAACAGCCGCCTGCAAAACTTTGCGGCCGAAGCAAGCATCCGCAGATGCATGTACATCAACCTTGTAAAACTTAGTAAAAGTGTGAACGGACGACCAGGTCGCCGCCTTACACACCTGGGAGACAGACGCTTGATGTTGGAAAGCCCAGGAGGCACCAATTGCCCTGATTAAATGCGTTGTGACAGGAAAAAGAGGCGCCCGCCCTTTTAGGGCATAAGCCTGAATCACGATCTCTCTGATCCACCGGGGAAATGGTGGCCGACGAGATCGCCATGCCTTTTTTTGGACCAGTCACCAAAACAAACAGTGAGTCTGACCTCCGAAACAGAGCCGTAGCAGACAGATACACCCGCAGAGCTCGGACCACGTCCAAGGAATGCAACGCAACCTCTTTGGAATGCGACGGCCGAGGACACAAGGATGGAAGCACAATGTCCTCATTTAGATAAAAAGACGAAACAACCTTCGGAAGAAACGAAGGCTGCGGGCGTAGCACCGCTTTATCCTTGTGGAGGATCAAGTAGGGAGACTTGCAAGACAAGGCCGCCAATTCAGAAACCCTCCTGACTGATGTAATAGCCACCAGAAAGGCAACTTTCTGAGAGAGTGTCAAAAGGGGAATCTCTCTGATGTTCTCAAACTGAGATTTCTGAAGTACCAAGAGCACCAGATTCAAATCCCACGGAGGCAGTGGTGGTCGAACCGGAGGAGCCACATGTCGAACCCCTTGCACAAACATACTCACCAGTGAATGAGCCGCCAAGGGTCGTTGAAAAAAAACAGCCAAGGCTGAAATCTGCCCCTTAATGGTGCTTAGGGCCAGTTTTGATCCACTCCACACTGTAAAAACAGCAGGATCCTGGAAACTGAATATGTCCGTGGACGCCACTCCATCTCCTCACACAGAGATGTAGGCCTTCTACGTGCGATGATAGATCTTCCGAGAAGATGACTTCCGTGCCCTCAGCATGGTGGAAATTACTGAATCCGACAGGCCCCGGTCCCTTAGTACCTGACTTTCAACAGCCATGCCGTTAAAGCCAGTGGCTGTAAAGCAGGATGAAGTATAGGACCTTGCGACAGAAGGTCCTCTTGCATCGGTAGTCGCCAAGGAACATCCGCCACCAGGCGTACCAGGGGCGCCAAGGCCAATCCGGGGCAATTAGAATCACCGGAATCCCCTCGGTCTCCACTCTGCGAAGCAGACGAGGAAGAAGTTTTAGCGGGGGAAGGCATAAATTATCCGATACTGTCCCCACGGAGCCACCAACGTGTCTGTCGCGTCCGCCCAGGGATCTTTGGACCTGGCCACAAACCTCAATACCTTCCGATTGAGTCGAGAAGCCAGGAGATCCACGTCTGGCGTGCCCCATCTTAGGCAAAGGAGTCAAAACACATCCGGGTGTAGCGACTATTCTCATTGGTCCAGCATCTGGCGACTTAGGTAGTCCACTTGCCAGTTTTCTACGCCAGGAATGTATAGGGTCGATAGAGCCAGCACGCTCCGTTCTGCCCACCGCAGGATGTGAGCGACCTCCAATGCTGCAGCCAAGCTTCTTGTTCCTCCTTGATGGTTGACATACGCCACGGCATTGGCGTTGTCCGACTGGATCCTGACTGGACGTCCCTGCAGCCTCTGTGACCATGTGGAGAGGCACTGCCTGATTGCCCGAAGTTCCAGCACATTGATCGGCAGGTGGGATTCTTCCTGCGTCCAGCGCCCCTGTGTCGACTATACGCCCCAAACTCTCCCCCAACCGGTCAGGCTGGCATCCATCGTGATCACCGTTCAGTGAAAGGGAAGGAACGACTTTCCCGACTGAAGGACCGGAAATCTCAGCCACCAGACCAGGGAAGCCCTGACTAGTTGGCTCACCCGAATTTGACAATCCAGTGACAACAGAGATTTGTCCCATTTGGACAGGATCTCCTTCTGCAAGACTCGAGTGTGGAATTGAGCATATGGTACCGCCTCGAAAGAGGCTACCATGAGACCCAGGACTCGCATGCAAAAGCGCATCGACAACCACCTGCGGGATGCCAACAGCTTCACCACAGCCCAAAGAGTCTGCAACTTTTCTAAAGGGAGGAAAACTCTTGCCTCTGAGGAGTCCAGAATCAAGCCCAAGTACTCCAGGCGCCAACACCGACTTCTGGAGGTTCAGTACCCAACCAAACTCTCAGAGGGTCTGACTGGCTATAGCCACATCCTCCTCTAATTCTGAGTCTGAAGCAGCTCTCAGAAGGAGGTCGTCCAGGTAGCCCACGATAGCGATTCATCGCTGTCTCAGCAGAGCCAGAATCAGGGCGAGCACCTTGGTGAAAACCGACGCCAGGCCAAAGGGGAGAGCTACAAATTGGTAGTAATCGTCCCCGACTGCAAAGCACAGAAATCTCTGATGCCTGACATATATGGGGACATGCAAGTATGAATCCTTGATGTCCAAGGACACCAGAAAATCCCCCGGAGGGAGTGCAGCGACCACAGAGCGAACTGATTCCATCCTGAACCTTCGTACTTTTACAAAGGTGTTGAGGGCCTTGAGATCCAGGATTGGATGGACCTCGTCCTTTTTTTGGGACTACCAACAGATTGGAGTAGAATCCCTGAAACCTTTTCGGCAGCGGCACAGGTACTATTACCCTGCGCATCAGCAGGTCCTGCACTGCCCCAAACAGGGCGTTCCGACGAGCCGGAGGAAGATGAAGTTTGGAGGGAAAAAATCTGTTTGGTGGACAAGAAAGAAATTCTATCTACCCTGATGAAACCACTTCGCAAACCCACTGATCGGAAAGCAGGGAGGTCCACCAGGCTGCAAACTCAAGAAGGCGGCCCCCCCACCCAAAAGTCGGGCGGGGGCAAACCTTCATGCTGTCGCAGATTTGTTCGCAGGCTTGCGAAACCGGGGACGCTTTTGTCCCTCAGCTGGCCCCTTGTTGGCCTGGGAACGCTTACCTGCGGGCCCGGGCTGACGAAAAAAAACGCTTCTGAGCAGAAAAGGAGGGCCCTGGCCTATGGCCTGGCTCCTTACCTTTTCTGGATTGTGGCAGCATTTTAGCCAAATCAGGCGGCGTAGCACCGCAGCAGATACTGAGGCTCTGGAAAGCAAGGGATCTGTATCTAAGGCCGCATCGCAGACATATTTGAGGCCATGCACCAACTGGTCGGCCAATTCCACGCAGACCGGGGAAGCCTGTTGCTTAACCAACTCGTGGTGCAACAATTTTTCCCATTCGGTAAGTGTCTGTGACACCAGGGCCGTGGCCAAAACTGGCCGTAATGCTGACCCCACTACCGTGAACATGGACCGGGCCACCGCCTCGGCCCTCCTGTTTGCAGGGTCCTTAAAAGCAGGAGTCCCCTCTACCGGAATCGTGGTTACCTTGTTTAACCTGGATACCGGGGGGTCCACAATCGGGGGAGATGTCCATTTTTTCAGGACACTCTCCTCAAAGGGGTAACGGACCGCCATGCGTTTTGGGACAGAAAAGGCCTGCTGTGGTCGTTCCCATTCTTTGTATATAAACTTATCAAAATAAGTTAGGTAGGGAAACACCTTAGCAGTGTGGGCCGGCTTGTGGGACCCAAAAGGGACCGACACCTCAGTAGATGACCCCGCCGTATCCTCCAACTTAAGAGCCTCCCGCACTGCGGTGATAAGAGCTCCAACAAGTGCCTTTTTCTGCGCTGACCCAGACACGGAGTCTTCCTCACTGTCCAAATGGTCCTGGTCTGCATCCGCTGACATGTCAGAACAGGGGCCATGTGCCACAGCCAGGTCTGAGTCTGAATCAGAGCTTTCCCCAGAAGATGGTGGGGGAGGGGGCGTTTTTCACCCCCCTTTTTCCCGCACACCGCCTCCACCCTGGCAAAAAAAGACTCCAGGACCACCGGCAAAGCGTCCATAGGCACCGTAGGTGCAGGGGCACCGGTTGCTATCACAGGGATGTCTGGGGAAGAAGCGCCAGATTCTGACGCCATGCTGACCACACTCGCCTGACAGCCACTTAGGGACTAAAGGCAAGGTACACAAAAGGTCAACCCTCCTAGCTGCTACAGACCGAGGGGCCCCCCAGAGGACTCACCACCCTGACCCAGGTACTGCACAGCGTTTCGGTCCGCTCTCTCTCCTGCACCCTGTGCCGGAGGTGTTCTCCTGTGTCTGAGATGTTCTGTGCTGTTTGCGCCGTTCAGAAAGACATTCCCAGCACTAGAGGCCAAAACTAAGCTGGGGCTACAAGAACATGGCCGCCGGCTGCCTCAGGAAAAAGAGCGCGAGCTACAAGAAAATGGCCGACGGCTGCTTCAGCATTAACACTAGTGCGGCTACAAGAAAATGGCGCTGGCTCCGCTCGTTTTTGAGGTAATAGAAAAAAGGCCGCGAACACGCTGGGCCTCCGAGCGGAGGCCCCCCACAAAGCAGACCAGACAACACCCCACATGGAGAGCGGACCCTGGACACCCAGCGCAGCCCCCAGCCAGGACCCTTTCCCCCCCGGAGGACCACTGGTCAGGTACACAGCAGGCCCAGCTCACACAGAAGCATGGGGAGGAGGGAAGGGACAGGGAGAGAGGAAAGGGAGAGTGAGAGACCCCCTAGTCGACCTCCCAGGAATGCCCAGCTGTTCCATCCTGCCAAAACAGGTGGAACCCTACTTACCCGTCCTGCGGGGACTGCTGGACGCATGCCGGACAGACCCATTACCCGAGCAGTACGGAGTGGCTGTCGGCCACGGCCCACTGTGACTCAGACAGCAGTAGTAGCCCGGTCATATGTGTGCCCCGGAGCATATAGCTCACCGGCCACCCCTGGAGCAAACTGGGTATGTCGTGGCCGACCCAGCGCGTAGCTAAAGGTCTGCTCACGCTCGATGGTCGGACTGGGGAGATTACAAGGATCTATAATATGCAGCCTGTCATCCAGCCGGCAGTTGATAGTAGATCTCAGGATCAAAAAAGTAGAAAAAAAATGAAAAATTTCCAGGACCAATGGTCCCAACCGGGAGCCAGGTCCTTCTCCTATGCTAGGCAGAAAAAAACTGAGCTGCTGAGTGCAGGGTGAGGGGTTATAGCCAGAGGGACGGCCCCCTGGGCGGTACTGTTCAGCTTTGCTGTTGTTACATGTTTTTAACTGTTTAACATGTCTGCCTAGTCCTCTCCTGATAGACGGCATATAAACCCTAAGGTCAAGAATAAAGGAGCTGTGTCCGTCCATGAACGAAAGAGAAATAAAATGTATTTTGCAGATATAGAAAATAATTGTTGTCCGGCAGCTCCCACCTGGGGCAGTGATTAGTGACCATAATTGGAATTTGGGTGTGCACTAATATAGTATATAATTTTTAAGTTTTGGCATTGGATACACTGAATACACACCGTCACATAGGTGTATACTGTATAGAATTTATGAGAACGTATGAGGACATCACAACATTCAATATGTTTATTATTATTTTTTATTATTATTTTTTGTAACACTGTTTTCACATATTGGTTTAAGGAATCCGTACTAAGGAGTGTTAGATACACATGTAATTAGTCAACACACACACGTTTTTAAGTGGCAACTCAGAGGCCCAATCTAGCACATTGTCACAAACCCCACAGGGTACTGTGAGAGTCAGGAGTGATTCAAAGTTATCACATATAAGTTGAGGATTACAATATAGTTTGAGACATCAACACGTATTGTACACAGTTCCAATAATAAGGGCACAGCAGCCGTAAATCCATCTCTTAGAAGGCAAGATAATCAGTCCTTTGAACTTAAAGCAGCGCCAATACCCCACACCTTACATTACACACTAAAAAGTGATCTGTCTTTGTGACAGAATACACAAAAGGGGGGCAGCAGCTTAATCTAAGTCCAATTTGCGCGGAATATTAAATACATATACAATGAAAGCCAGTAAAAATCAGAGTTTGCATGAATATAAAGAATGTAATACAAATTAGACTGTTAGAAATTTGGGGTAAAAATATACTGTACTACTTATATTATGACTCTTCATTTGGTAAAGGCAACATTTCTCTAAAATAAGAATTCAAATCTATGCTATACATATCCCCTTATCCAGATCGGTAATTTTACACATTGTCACAGTATATATCAACAATATTATTATATATATTTTTTAAATATGCTGCACTTTTATCATTACAAAGCAGTCCTTTAACTACAAGCATGTGCTCTGCACAGACTAAAGTATGTTATCAGGCATCCACAGTCAGTAGAAAGCATTTTTCTTAGTTTTCTTACTATAGCGTTGTAACTTTGCAGCAAGTCATAAAGTGACAGGCAGCAGAAGCAACACAACCGACTGATGCCAAGAACATTTAGGCCCAATTCACATTTCGCGATTCTGCCCGTGAATCTTAATCATGGGGCAATCGCTGCAAAACACGTGACACGTACCTGGGTGCCATTCATTCTAAATGGCACTTCAAAACAAGGTGTGATTTTCTCGCTATTAGACATAATCGTGCAGCAATCGTGCCTTTAAAAATAGAGTAAAGCTTGTCACCCAAAAAGGAGCAGGAGCTTCTTTCGCGTGACAAACACACATAGGGCAGCCATTTCACATGAATGGGCTGCCCTACGCACAACATGGAGCATCGCGTGAGAATTACACTTTAAAAAACGCAAGGGGAAATGCTTCTTCCCATTATGTGTAGTGTGAACAGGTCTAAAGCTACTGCACAGACACCAGGATGTAAATGCTTGTAAAATCTATGGGCCAGAATCAATATAAAAAGGAGTATGCTGACCCTGGATGATGCCCAAACAAAGATGGCAGGCCTTGTCAGGGAAGGTACTATGAGATCCTTAAAAAAGGTAATAAAATGCAAGTGCTTTCATACAATTCACACATGATTCTATTGATCTGTTCATGCATATATGGATGTTTATAAAACTTATTTTGAATTGCAGGACTCAGGTTAAAGCTTGATTTTGTGAATCAGATGGAAAAATTCTATGGCCAGAAGCCTCGTGTCTTGTCAGGAAATTCCCGCCTCGATATCTCAGAAGCCAATGATTTTGTACAGAAGAGGACGGATGGGAAAGTTTTAAAATGTTTGAAGGAGGTCCCTTCAGGTGTCAGTGTACTCTTGCTTGGAGCTGCTTATTTTAAAGGTAAACGCTTGGGCAGGCATTGACAGTCTAAAACTGTGGGCTCCATTGTTCGTGACTGTTCCTTCTTTCTAAGCCATCAAAGCTCAGTGTGTAGAAGACTTTGCTTTCTAGTATCCACCCATTATGAGGCCCTTTAACAGTAATAATTTAACAAATGGTCTCTGGTACCTTACTAGTCCCACCACAATGTGTAAACATCTATACTACACTGGCCTTGGAAACACATTGTTATACTTACAAAATTTGACCAGAGTACTAAAGATGCCAGGCTACTTTTAGTACTAGTTAACTGATGGACATGGGATACATTCTGGCAAAGATAAAATAAAATACAGTATATTTTTCCATTACCCATATAACACATTCGAAGTTATGGAATTATGCAGTCAAAACAACATCTACATATATAGTAAGGCAAGAGGCCCAAAACAATTAAAACATTTAGGAAATTAAAGCGGAGTTCCACCCAAAAATGGAACTTTCACTTATCCGGTTCCTCCCCCCCCCTCCACTGTCACATTTGGCACCTTTCAGGGGGGAGCAGATACCTGTCCAATACAGGTTTTTGCTCCCACTTCCGGCAAAAGATCGCAGCAGTATCCGCGGCGATCTACGCCATGTCCGGCCCCTCCTCCCCCCACTGTCTTTTGGGAGACACACAGGTCCCAGAAGAAAGCAGGGACCAGTCAGGACGCGCAACACAACTCTCAGATGCACAGTAGGGAAACAGGCTGTGAAGTCGCAAGGTTTTACTTCCTGATTCCCTTACTGCAGATGCCGGCGCCTCCACCCGGAGCCAAGGGACTAGTCGGCTTCGAGTGAAGACATCGCGGGTGCCCTGGACAGGTAAGTGTCCTTATTTTAAAAGCCAGCAGCTGCAGTATTTGTAGCTGCTGATTTTTATTTTATTTTTTTGCAGGCGGAACTCCGCTTTAAAGTGTCAATCCACCCAATCCACCCAAGTGTCATATTTTGCTACAGGTGGAGCCTATTGTTATGAGTCTGTCTCTGGCCTTGTATCTCTTAGGATTGTCCAAATGTAAGATCTCCCTCTCATAATTCCGGACTGTTCCTTGCAATTTTTTTGGCGTTCCAGTTATTCCTGTTGCCTTTTTCACAGTATTAAACAAATCAAACTTACAAAAGGCAGAATGAGAACCCCTTATAAAAGCTACAACAGGGGTGCAGAGCTAGGAATATAAGCGCAGAGATCTCATGAATAGAGCTTCTAAGAGATAATAAATTGTCAGGAAGTTGAACTCTGCAGCATACCAATAATTAATATTTTGGATGCCCTGACTTTTTATTAAATTGGTGCCATAAGCTGTAAACGTAATGCATTTGAATTTGGAGAAATTATATGGTAAATGATCCCGACAGATTTTAGTGCTACTCTTTAAGGCTTAGTTCACAATACTGTGATGCGATTTTGACTCGATTTGCATTGTGATTATGTAGCATGACTTTGATGCAACTTTGGTTGCATTTTGAATGTGGTTTGTATAATCTATGGGGACAAATTGCAGTGTAAATCGCACCAAAGTAGCACAAGAACCTTTTCCAAAATTGCACCATAGGGAGTCACATTGATGTGAACGGGCGCCCTTGAAAATAATGCGATTTCTCTTGTCATGCGATTCTGTGCAACTCAAGCCATATCTGAAACTGCACTAGTGTGAACCAGGCCTAATGCCCAACTCTAGGCATAAAAAAAAAAACACTTGCTGTGGGGTTACCCCCACACTGGAATGGTTAAATGCTCATTAAAGGATAAGTTCACTTTTAGGAGCATGTTACATGCTACACCCATTGTAAGGGTGTAACATGCAACACGCTTCTATCCACTCACCTCCCACACTCCCCGCTCTGTGACAGTGGGTGAGGGATCTTCTCCTTATACCTGCTGTCACAATTTTAAAACAACTCAGCTGTGCTGGGCTCCACCCACATGGCCATGTCATTTATTCACAGTTTCCTGTGAATGAATAGACTACAAGTACCATCAGCCATTGCAACCAACGGCTTGTAGTCCTGCCATTTAGTAATTGCCTGCCCGTATTAGGAGGTATGGGCAGACAATGTACTGAGAGTCTGCTGATCACGTGTGCAATGCTTTACAGGATGCAATGTAAAAAAAAACAAATGCATTTTTTTTTACCTGTAAAAGGATCCAACTGGTGCCCCACAGCCTCCTCTCAAAGCTGCTCTTGACCACAGTCACATACGTACCCCACAGGCTGGGGTAACAGCCAGCCAGCCAGGGCAGGGAGTCAGGAAAGTAACACAGCCTCTTGTACCTCCTAGACTTCACAAGCATTGAAGAGTTGCAGTGCAATAGCCTTACTTTTCACAAGTAGGTTTTTTTTCTTTGCAAGTTGAAATAAAGTAAATATTGAAAAATAATTCTACATTAAGTGAAAACTTCACTATTATTTTAAATACATGTCGAATGTACTTATCTGTTACAGTGTTATGGAACTCTGCCGTCACAATGGTCAACAAGAACAACTTATACAATTTTACTGGGCTCTAATCCTTGTATATATTATATTACTGCTATAGGCCAATTGTCTCACCTTCATTTACATAAAGAAGGCAACTGTGTTAATTATTTTTGTAACAAACGTTTTTTAATGTTGGTAGATTATTCTGAAATTATGAACAAATTCATGGTTTTATGGAGTTAGGAGTGTCTCTTTTTTAACAGTATGCTGTGTAATGGTATTTCCATTTGGGGTGAGAATCATTGTAACATATTTTGGAATTGATCACAGGTCAATGGGTGCACAAATTGAATCCCCGTGAAACTGTCCTACGTGAATTCTACACTGATGAACAGACATCCATCTCGGTTCCAATGATGACAGCCAACAATGTCCCTGTGAGATATGGCCTAGACTCGGACTTTAGCTGCAGGGTGAGAAAAGCCAGTACTCTTTGAAAGCCTCTTTTTTCCCACTTCTTACCTAATGCTGTTATATTTTAATTAATGTGTATAGTAACCGGAGAAGTCATATCCTTACCTTTTGAATACTACCTCTAGAACACGGAGGCCACCTGTTAAACAGATGAAAAATGTCCCGTACGCTTTACGCAGTTTTCCATACAACATCCCCATAGGCGTGCGCAGTTGCGTATAGGGTGTGCTTGGGCACGCCCTATTTACCTAGTGCACATTAGCATTATTGCTCTGTGTTCTGGAAAAAGATCTCCCTCTTACCTGCTCTGCCACAAGAGAAGTGCTTACACACTTCTCTTTCATTGTGCCAGCAGGTAGATTGATGCGCCAGGGCCATATACATGTAGACACACACACACAGGCATGTGTGTTTGAGCTTTGGGATGCACACTGTAATGCTATAGGCTGCGCACACCTATGAAGAGCCCTTCTCTTTCAACACAAAAAATAAAATAAAAATCTGTACTTAAGGCAAACCTGTTTCGAGTAAGAACGACTCAACTAAAACCAAGTCTATATAGTACACATCATAAAAGGCCTGTACACATCTTGGTGTTCTCCTGCCACCAAAACCTCACAAAAAACAGTACTACAAGGTGCTAAAGGCTACCTTCCTCTCATAATGTAGTGCCCAGTCACATGGACCTAGGGCCTAGTCCAATGCAAAGTATTTTTATGGAACTCCAGTGACAGAACTAATAAGCATGTAACTATAACTAGTCAAGGTAAGCACAGGCAATCTATGGTGCTTACTTTACAACCCTGGACTTTTTACTTAATACAGGTACACTTTAAAGTGGCATTTCACTGAAAATTGGAAGTCCTGCTCTTTCTCCACCACCTTTTCTCCTCTGCAGGTAATGAAAATACTTTTTTGGGGAGCGGGTACCTAGTTTTCACAGGTACCTGCTTTCCACTTCCGCTGGAATCGCATATGCCATCCAAGTGGAAGTTCATCCCCCTCCCTCTGCGCCCACAACCTTCTGGGATGAGTCACAGGAGGTTGAGGGACCATTTGCACAGAGCAGGGAGTCACAGCCAACTTCCCACACTCAACACGTGGTGTCGGGGAGCCAAAAACCGTAGAAGAATTGGCCTGGGTGAGGACAGCTCTGAATCCCCGAACAGGTATGGCTCCATTCACACCCGGGCAATTTGCGACAAAACGTGGGGTGCGTTTGCGATGCTATTATTTCTAAATACTCCGCCCAAACGCAATCTCTGGAACTTCTTTTGGGGGACACGCAACCCACAATTTTTTTTTGCGTGATTTTGCTGCATGGAAATCTCTGGAAAAATCACACCCCATTTGGGGTGCCATTGAGAAACAATGGCATTGCAAAAGCGTCCCAGGTGTGAATGGAGCCTAAGTGTCTCTATTAACAGCCAGCAATTACACTATTTGTAGCTATTGACTTTTTTTTCTGTTCACTGAATAGCCCCTTTTCTTTCAGTATGTCAATCCCAGTGTGCACACCAGAAATTGCACAAGAACGCAGACCACAAACTTAGCAGAAGGCAACAGTCTTGGTGGACTGATGAATAGCTGCAAAGCCCAGGCAGTGACCTGCTGTGCGGTGGTAAAATATGTCAGCATCCACAAACCTTGCTCGTACCACAAACAAAGCCAGGGGAATCATGACAGGCAAGTGGGGGCAGGTCCCAAAGCACGGCCTCCTTTTTCAAGCTGGCCCACCCAGGGGGAGAGAGATAGATCTATATATATATATATATATATATATATATATATATATATATATATATATATATATATATATAAAAGCTGTCAGGCTGGTTTGTTGTGTCCAGTGGCAACCAGGAGAAACCACTGATGGCCTGGATCACAGAGGGACAACAAAACAAAGCATGACTGGACAGAAAAAGAGGAAGAAATAATTAAAAAACCTGTCTTTACATATAAATTAAGAATAAGAAAAACACAGCACACACAGGTGCAGGGAACCAGGGTGAGGAAAATGTAACGGCATGCAGCTGAATCTTCTGGTCCATCCAGATGAACAGAGTGACTAGACCATTGTAAAATCTTATATAATATAATTGAATCATATAAGATATAACATTAATTGCTGATAGCATAAAAACAAATAAATAGATACAAATACATGTTTCTATATAGTAATTAAAATACTCTGAAAGAAATTGAAAAAAAAATAATTCACTAATCAGATCATGTAAAATACAAAATGATGAATTATAATTAATTAATTATTAAGTAATTTCTCGCAGAAAGATATATAAATAATAAACAGGTACAGTCTTCCATAGCTCGACAATACAGAATGATAATTCATTAAATAATGATATTAATTTCCAGTTCATCCTTGAGTCCCCCGGGTACTAGAGTGTTAAGCGTATATATCCAGAAGGTCTCGCTGGAATATTTCCGCTGTCAAGTCACAGGGAAGGACTCCACTACCCAAAGTTTCAAGCCCTCAGTCAACTTATTGTGATGCTTAATAAAAAATGTCGGGGGATAATGAGCTCTTCCTTCCCGTCTTCAAAATACCTCCTGTGTTCCCTAAAGTGGGCCCTTGTGGTACGAACCATGTGGCCCACACAGAGGAGACCACAGGGGCAGGAAAGGCCACAAATTCTGTAGAGCAAGTGAAGAAACTTTTGATGGTGTAAACTTTAACAGAATGGTTCCTAAACCTTTGTTGTACAAAGTGGCACATTTGACGTTTAACTTTCTTGCACTGAAACATGCTGATAAGTTTACAAAAAGGTAGCAAGAGGGTGGGCGGGGTTGGGAGCTGAAAAATTAATCCTGCTAGGGGCAACAATGTTTTTAATGTTGTGTGCTCTCCTGTATACTATCTTAGGCCTGTCAGAAAGCACTGGGGTCTTGTAACAAGAATGGAATGAAGATGTAGCGCTAAGTGAAGAAATGAAGCCCAATGATTTGGGCCCCCAATCAAACCAAAGTGATAAATAATATCAATATAATGAGTCCATACAGTGTCCATAGAAAATTTTTCGTGTTGTGAAGAAAGAACATGTAGCACTGAAGGGTCATCACATAACTCTTGTAGAAAAAGAGAGGTAGAATACTCTTACCGGAACATTAGACCTGTGGTTTAGGCAGGTCAAATAGGCATACGAAATCCCAGTGGCACTCCTCATCAGTTAGTCTGGAAACTGGATCAGATGGGTCCCCAATGTAGACTGTCCGGTAGGCTCCCCGACTTGACAGCAGACTCTGGGTTTCACACCAATCCAGGTGGTCCTCCGATGGAACTGGAACCGCCACTCAGCAAGGAGACTCTTTACCACGGTGAATATTAGTAACCAGTGGCCAAAGGAAGCTATTACTTGACCAACCACCCATGTGAGGAGAAAAGAAGGGAAGGAATGCTCCAATGGTGCAGGTCAATGAGGGTTTATTCAACCAACATAAAAGTGATCACAAACAATAAAAACGTTTAAAAAGGGGCAGTGAATGAGGTAGTGTACCAAGCCCTACGCGTTTCGAACAAATGTTCTTCAACATTGCCCCTGTTGAAGAACATTTGTTCGAAACGCGTAGGGCTTGGTACACTACCTCATTCACTGCCCCTTTTTAAACGTTTTTATTGTTTGTGATCACTTTTATGTTGGTTGAATAAACCCTCATTGACCTGCACCATTGGAGCATTCCTTCCCTTCTTTTCTCCTCACATGGGTGGTTGGTCAAGTAATAGCTTCCTTTGGCCACTGGTTACTAATATTCACCGTGGTAAAGAGTCTCCTTGCTGAGTGGCGGTTCCAGTTCCATCGGAGGACCACCTGGATTGGTGTGAAACCCAGAGTCTGCTGTCAAGTCGGGGAGCCTACCGGACAGTCTACATTGGGGACCCATCTGATCCAGTTTCCAGACTAACTGATGAGGAGTGCCACTGGGATTTCGTATGCCTATTTGACCTGCCTAAACCACAGGTCTAATGTTCCGGTAAGAGTATTCTACCTCTCTTTTTCTACAAGAGTTATGTGATGACCCTTCAGTGCTACATGTTCTTTCTTCACAACACGAAAAAATTTCTATGGACACTGTATGGACTCATTATATTGATATTATTTATCACTTTGGTTTGATTGGAGGCCCAAATCATTGGGCTTCATTTCTTCACTTAGCGCTACATCTTCATTCCATGTTTATTAATTTTAGTCACATTTTATGTAGCAGCTTTATTTTTATTCACTATTTTAGATTAGCACAGTATTTTATTTCTTTATATTCTTGTAACAAGAAGCCCCAGTGTCTTTTACTGATGTTTTCCATTTGTTTGCGTTTATTGTACTATTGTCAAAATACCAGGACAGCGGCTGCACCTGACTGAATGCAGTCACTGTTCATTCAAATATTTTCCAGCAAAAGTCAAATGCAATGGAGCTGACAGGGCTATTGTTTGGTTCTTTAGAAAGGGGGTTGTGAGACATTCTTCTGTATAATCTGATCATCCAGAGAGCTGCTGCTTTTGTTTAGCATTGCCATTTGCTTCCTGCAAATGGTAAAAATGTATTTTGATCATAATAATAAAAAAAGCAAGAATATAAATATTGGAGCATTATACATTCCTGTTAGATAGGTGTGGACTATCCAATTTAGAGACCACATTTACAGTCATATTTTAAGTCTGATTGGTGGTTTAGGGTGTTATGGACATTTCTACTTTAAGACACCTTGATAAATGGGGTTCATTGTCTTGTCTTTCTTTCTACTTGCAACTTGTTATGACTTTGCCAGGCTTGTATTAATGGATTAATTTGGTAGCACGCTAAAAAACCAATGCTCTCTATATCAGCAAATCATAAGTATTTCCTCTGTGTATACTAGTCATACTGCTTGAAGGGAAGAAGAACTAAAACATAACTTATTTGAATTTACTGAAGAATAAATGATTCTAGATTCTTAGTAATTCAATGATTATTGCTAAAATATGCACCAGGCAGTAATTCTCTGGACAGCTATTTATGCAGCTCAAAAATGAGCCCAGTATTTTTTATTTTTTTGTACAGAATCATTTCATATTGCCAGAGGCTGCACAAAATATTTTGTAGGCCTTTATCTTACATCTGCTGAGCAATAAATAAGAAGGAAGCCTTCATGTGGCTGGCAATTCACAAAACATGCAGAAAAATAAATTAGCAGTTGACATACTTTTATAGGGGAGGATAAAACTGGAGCATAATAGAAAGCTAGAGCGCACTTATTATACAACCATGCATGGAAACAATGGATTATAATATAAAATAGGAATTACTGTAAAATCCTTTCCTAGGAGTCCATTGAGGGACACAGGATGTCTTTACCTTTGAGTGATACTGCTGCCTACAGGAGGAGAACTGGACACTGGCAAAGAACATAAAATTGCAGGCCAGTCCAGGATAACCCCTCCTATTACCAGCATACAGTTTTGTAGCAAGCAGTACCAAGAGCATAATAATAAACACAGAGGGTGGGACTTACACTCACCAGCCACTTTATTAGGTACACATGTTCAATTGCTTGGTAACACAAATTGATAATCAGCCAATCACATGGCAGCAACTCAATGCTTTTAGGCATCTAGATGTGGTTCAGACAACTTTCTGAAGTTCAAACTGAGCATCAGAATGGGGAAGAAAGGGGATTTAAGTGACTTTGAATGTGGCATGATTGTTGGTGCCCGATGGGTTAGTCTGAGTAGTTTAACAACTGCTGATCTACTGGGATTTTCACGCACAACCATCTGTAGGGTTTACAGAAATCGGTCCGAAATAGAGAAAATATCCAATGAGGGGCAGTTGTGTGGACGAAAATGCCTTGTTGATGTCAGAGGAAAATGGGCAGACTGGGTCCAGATGATAGAAAGGCAACGGTAACTCCAATAACCACTCGTTACAACCAAGGTATGCAGAATACCATCTCTGAATGCACAACACAGCAAACCTTGAAGCAGATGGGCTACAGCAGCAGACCACACCAGTTGCCACTCTTGTCAGCTAAGAACAGGAAACTGAGGCTGCAACTCGCACAGGCTCACTAAAATTGAACAATAGAAGATTGTAAAAACGTTGCCTGGTCTGACGAGTTTCAAATTCAGCTGCGACATTCAGATGGTAGGGTGAGAATTTGGCGTAAACAACATGAAAGTATGGATCCGTCCTGCCTTGCATCAACGGTTCAGGCTGGTGATGGTGGTCAGTGGCGTCACTATGGGGGGTGCGGACCGCACCCGGGTGACAGCCACCAGAGGAGTGACACCAGAGAGGGGACAAGGGGGGATGAGAGTGCAGACAATGCTGGCTAAAGTTTGCCTAATGGCAGTTCAGCATGCACAGATCACCTCTGAAGTCCAGGAGAAGAGACCCTGCACAGTGCCCTTGCAGAGCTGCAGTGGGGTGCCGAGTTCTGGAATGATCCCCACGCTCCTGCATTCAGCACTAGTAAACATCC
Source organism: Rana muscosa (assembly GCA_029206835.1). NCBI lineage: Eukaryota > Metazoa > Chordata > Amphibia > Anura > Ranidae > Rana > Rana muscosa. Next base: position 196,122,256 of record CM055117.1, read on the forward strand.
ATGATTGCACTCTGCCCGACAGATCATTTCTAGTCCCCACCTCTGACATGATGTCATTTTGAGGCCAGGACAGGAAGAAAGAGAGGCACCGCGAGGGAGAGTCCATGCTGCTTGGATAAGATAAGTGAGCAGAGGAGAATATACTGTATATTGCTTAACAGTATTATGTTGCAATGACTCACCCATAAGGCTTTTGCAGTGCACAGGACTAGTTAACTCCTTGGGGAGTGTGGTGGGTTTTGTAACTGGCGGTGAAGGGGTTAATTAACTAACACTGCCATTACCCAGTAATGTGCAGCATGAAGGGGTTAATGTACTTATGCTGGCCACTGATGCATTAGTGATCCATGGCAGTGTTAATTAACCCCTTTGTGCTGCATTAGTGGTCAGTGTCCGTGTTAATTAACCCATTCATGCTGCAATACAAAGGGGTTAATCAACATTGACACTGACCACTAATACAGCACAAAGGTGTTAATTGCACTGCCACTGACCACTACTGCATTAGTGATCAATGGCAGTGTTAATTAACCCCTTTGTATTGCAACATGACTGGGTCAGTTAATTAACACTGCCATGGATCGCTAATGCAGTAGTGGCCAGTGGCAGTGCAATTAAAAACTTTTTTTTGCATTGATACATGTTCCCTGGGGCAGGACCCGGGTCCCCAAACACTTTTTATGGCAATAACTTGCATACAAGCCTTTAAAATTAGCACTTTTGATTTTTCATGTTTGTGTGCCCATAGACTTTATCGGTGTTCGCGCGTTTGAATAAATTTTTTGCCTGTTCGCAAGTTCTGGTGGGAACCGAACCAGGGGGTGTTTGGCTCATCCTTATTGATAAGGTTTGAGTAAAACCCTTCTGTTTTAGAAGGGGTACAATAATCCCCAAATTCTACTATCCTTTAAAATGGCTGAAACGCATTTGTCTGCCATTGCTGAGACACAAAGCAAAAAAAAAAAAAAACTGAGGTGGAGGACAGAAGAAAAATTCTATCTTGCAACTGGTGGAGACTACCTCTCATACCCAAGCATCGGCTAGACCAGTGTTTCTCAACTCCAGTCCTCAAGGCGCACCAACAGGTCATGTTTTCAGGATTTCCCTCAGATGAAACAGCTGTGGTAATTACTAAGGCAGTGAAACTGATTACATCCCCTGTGCAAAATAATGGAAAGCCTGAAAACATGACCTGTTGGGGCGCCTTGAGGACTGGAGTTGAGAAACCCTGGGCTAGACAACCTTCCTAGATATCCACAAAGGCCATCAGATTGCACCCAGCTGAGATGCAGATAGTGGGTCAGACCATCACGCTGAAGCGGATATAGCTGCATATTTTGAGTTCTTGGATTGCCACAGGTGTTCTAAATTCTCGGAAGTAGAGAAGGTGAAAGAAGATTTGTGAGTCCAGGAACTGAGCCTTCACTTAGAGGAACAAAAGGAACATTTTGATGTAGGATAGAAAGGGGTCAACTTGATCCTTATTTGTACAAAAGGGGGGGGGGGGAGATGAATGAGTAATCTTATCCCTGTAGCCCTTTTAATGATATCCAGTGAAGGGTAACCATAACAAGCCCTTCTTACACTGTTCTACGCTTCAGCCAGATTGCTTTGCAAATCTGAACCAAAGAGGATGCCTCAGTCCAAAAAAATTGGCCTAATACTCCATCATGCATTAAATGTGATTTGACAGTCAATTGGCCACCACAGTAAAAAAAAAAAAAAAAAAGGAGGACCAACACAAGCAGCCACTTGATCCCTATCTTGAGATTTGGACCAAGTCTAGGAAGTGAGAACAGTAGCTGAAGGACCAATCTAACTAGAAACAAAAGATGGATCAAGAAAGTGCTTTTAGCTTTTTGTCAGTAGGGCCTTGATCCCACGGGGCATATGATCCCTGTCTGAGGGCCATGTATACCAACACAGGAATGCACAGGTATCCCATGCAGGCAGTGGCATAGCCACTGACGGTGTCATTGATAAAACGCGTAGGGTGGCATCACAGCATGTGATGTCCTCACGCATTGGGATGTAGTGTCCATCTTGTTGGTTTGGAAACAACACATTGGTATTTATGACATGCTGGTTTTACTTTATATAAACAAGAGTGCTCTGCTTTTAATAAATGTTGGTTACTAAATGTACTACACTATGAAATGCTTCCTTCTCTCTGATCATCATCTGTTGGGAGTATTTTTGACCATTTGATCAGAATTGAGAGTGCTGTTTGGGGAAGAAGTTGGTGGATTATCCATACCTGAGGCTGCTTGCGTTATTCAAAGATTTAGATTGCGCTGTTTGACTGTTCCTTCAGGAGGGTCAAAATACTATGGTAAGAGGCAGTGTGATCGCTTTGAAGGTGAAGGGTCTTCCTCTTCTGTCCATTATCTTTTGAGCACCATCAATTAATAAAACATCTGGCAAAGACTATTTTGGTGGACTTTTCACTTTTATATACCAAATTATCTTGAATAAATAAAATAAGTGATATCTGCGCTTGCTATGAAGGAAGAAAAAAAAAAAAACCACAACAAAAACGGCTAAGCACTATAACCCAGATATTGGGTTATATATGGATTCAATGAGAGAAATCACTTGTGAAGCATGAAGCAAAAATGTCACCACAGTGAGACAAGAGGCTTACTGGAAAGCCAGCGACCACCCTTATTCGGGGGGGGGGGGGGCTCTGAGATCCATTGGAGAGGTGTCCTGAGTGTCCCCCACAGACGCCGGGTGATGTTTAAATCCGGTCCACAACATGCATTAATGCAAACAGCTCCAGTTTTAGTAACTCTCCCCCTATAGGTCTGAAACAACAGTGGAGCTTTAATCCCTACTCACCCTATGTAAAGGTGACCGATCAGGCCAAGCCAACCATTACAAGAGCCTCCAAATACTGAACGACTTGTTATTTTAAGAAGCCTTCTTCCCTAGGAGACTACTATATTCCCTGGAGCCTGCCTGATCTTTGTTGGACACTCTCTAGTGCAGCCTTTCTCAACCTTTTCAACACAGAGGAACCCTTGAAATAGTTCTCCGGTCTCGGGGAACCCCTGCTAAAATTGAGAAATCTACAACTCATGATACATTAGTGTGACAGTCAGTTGGAAGAATGGTCCTTACACTTGTGGCAATTGAGAAGAATTACCTCCTTACATATAGCTAAAAAGATCAATGGGGTCAGTGGGAACTTATCTGAGAGGCAGAAATTGCCCAATGCTGAAGGAACCCCTAGCAACCTCTGGAGGAACCCTAGGGTTCCACGGAACCCTGGTTGAGAATCACTGCTCTAGTGGTTGTTTGCATTAATGCGCGTTGTGGACCGGATTTGAACCTCGCACGGCCTCTGGTGGGAGACGCTTATGACATCAGGACATCTCTCCATCGGATCCCAGATCCAACAAGTGTTTTGTGCCCCCCTGAATAAGGGTGGACGCTGGCTTTCCTGTAAGCCTCTTGTCTCACTGTGGTGACAGGTTTCATGTGGTCAAGTTTTTGATTCATGCTTTATACTTCACAAGTGATTTCTCTCATTGAATCCATACCTCTCAAGGATTTCTCTCGTTAAATTCAAATCACCTACTGTATGAACATTTGTATATGTGCACAGTTATCTGTTTTCACTATTTTTGCATCTTATATGATATTGGATTTACATGTAAATGTGTTTTGTTTTTGCACTGTGTTGGTTTTACATGGAAAATTGTATAGATCGTTTTTGCACATCTGCACTTTATTTGGTACACATTTGTATCATGCAAGTAATTTTTTTTATAGCGCTGTACTTTATATTATGCATACCAAATTATCTATTTGGAAACATTTTTTCCTATATGAATGTTAAGTTTAAGATATTGGTTATTGAAGTAGTTTATTAAAGCAGACAAAGCTTTAAAGCCACTGCAGCCGGGGAGAAAAGGTAATGTATAGATGTGTCTGTGCTGCTGAGAATGTAGATAATTATACAGCAGGGCTGCGGTACAATAAAGGGAGACCAGATGTCTGTGTCCTCAGACAAATTTTACCTCAGACCCTTTTTAAAAAAAGATGAACGCAGCTTTTAAGAAAAACTGAGTATATATAAAATAAAAAAAAAAAAAAAAAAAGTGTATTTGCTTGAATTTATACACACTGTAATGAAACTACTCTGACTGCTCTTGAAGATAGGAGCATGTACTTTTATTGTCATAAGAAATTTTTTCAATAAAAAAAAACACAGAAGTGACTACAAAACAGGAAAAAAGAAAAACCTTTATTATTTCACAAAGCAGGATTGTCTGATTGTAATGTAGAACTTTAATTTCTCTTCTCCCCAGATTATGCAGCTGCCACTCAGTGGAGGAATCAGCATCATGTTCTTCCTGCCTCTTACCGTAACCCAGAACCTTACCCTGATTGAAGAGGGTCTAACATCTGAATTTGTCCATGATATAGACCGGGCATTACAGTCAGTCACCATAAAGCTTAGTTTACCAAAACTGAAGCTGGACTATGAGGCAGAACTTGGTAGCGCATTACAAGATATGAGTACGTTTTTTTTTATTTTAGAGTGCCTTGGAAAACTGTTTAAACTATGCCACATGGTTCCTGTTATATTCGGTGTTCAACTCCTCACAGCACTTGCTTACATACAGAAGGTTCTTATTCCACATATACTCAGACATCGGGCAACCTTTTAGGTGGGGAAGCATGCCCTAACCTTTGCAGTCATTGATCTTCAATAAGTCAGTATCTACATAGATACCACTGCAGGCTGAAGTAGCTCTTTAAAAAAAAGTGTGGACATGTGTATAAAAAAAATAAAATAAAAAAAAATACATACTCCCGTACATGCTGCAGCATTGTTATGAAGCTGCAGCTGTCCCCTGCCGGCTCCAAGCCTGAGAACTGAGCCATCACGACTGCTGATCCCTTGGGTCTTTGACAGTCACAGCTCTCTGCTCTGTGAAGACTCTCACTCTCTGCTCTGCCCCTCCAGCGCTCACTGTAATGCCAGGCTGGAGAGGAGTGGGGGCAGCTCTAAGCAGCGCACAGAGGCTGTGCCAACTGCTGATCAGCCATCAAGATGAACCATGACAATATGGTTGGTAACTTTTTAGAGCCTGGAGTGGCTCTGACGTCAGCCAATAGCAGGATTTAGCCTGCTGCAAGTGGATTCCAGGTCAAATGAGAGCCCAAAATAAGTGCACTTCTATGACCCACAAGGGAAGAATGGCGCAAAAAAAAAAAAAAAACAACCTTTGTCCTACCCTTTAAAAAAGAGAAGTATGGCCAAACAGTAAAGGGTTCCATTTTGCATCTATTTGCTACATCACCAAGATATAGATGCTTATTTACTCAAGACTTAAAGTCACTGTAAACCCTTAGATATACCCAGTGAAGTGACTGGCCTCAGGTGATACAGAGATGAAAACACATCCTATATATGCTGTAGCCGTTTATTCACTAGTCTTCTCTACATCCATTCAAAGTCCAGAATTTATAAAGCTGGTCTGAAAAGGGGGACAGAGAGCTGAAGTTACACTCTGCAGAGCTCAGTGAGAGGATCTCTAAGATCAGATTGGAAAGAGAAACCCCCTTCAGACAGCACACAGGAACAGACCAAGGCTGTCAATCAGCTTGATGTCCCTCCCATGTCACCTTTTTCCTCTTGGTGTCAGAAGTGATTTATGCTGATAGCAGAGGAATCAAGCAGCATACAAAAATGACACTTGGTGCTCTTAAATTGAGACAAGTAAACACTATAGAGGCATATACTTTATTCATATTTCATGTCTGAGGTTTACAACCACTTTAAAAACATTGCATTGTCCATGTTAACACTAACCAAAGATCTACTAGCTTCTTTGATATGTGGCAATATAGAATCAAAAGATGAAGGCAAATGGTATAGCATACAGATTTGTTAAAACCGATAGTGATTCACTGTCCACACATTACGTGTAAAAATAGTAACCTCCTCTGAAACCTATAATATACTTAAAATTGGTTCCTCCATCCACATGTCAAACTGAAACAGTTTATTGAAGAATGTATCAGCAACAGCTGAATTCAAAACACATTTGAGGATTCTGGAGCAAGGAAAAACAGAGGATTAATATTATAGTGTGTTTTGACATCTGTGCAGATTATATATTCTCTCGATGGTGTTTTATACATTATCTTGAACTGTAATCAAATTACAAATTCTTGGGCTTCATGTACAAAAATGGAGGCACGTGTCTGAATTACAAATAGATTCCCCACAACCAATTTTTACACATAATTGCACAAAACCTAATTAGAAGCAATTCCTATTATAAATGTGCAAATATTTATGAAGTTCATACTGTGCTGTACTATACTGATGCACAATATAGACAGAACAACTCTAGACACTATGGGGGTTATTTACTAAAGGCAAATCCACTTTGCACTACAAGTGCAAGGTGCAGTCGCTGTAGATCCGAGGGGGACATGAGGGGAAAATAAAAAAAACAGCATTTTAGCTTGCACATGATGGGATAATAAAATCAGCAGAGCTTCCCCTCATTTCAGATCTGCCCCTAAAATTTACAGCGACTGCACTTCCAAGTGCAATTTCAAGTGCAAAATGAATTTGCCTTTCGTAAATAAACCCCCCCCCCCCCCCCCATGTCACTTCTCCTGTATTTGGACTATTAGTGTCCATAACAACATTAATTGTTTGAACTCTTTTCCCCTGTGGTTGAACTCCACTCCTCAGTTTAACAAGAAAGCAGAACCAATTCAAACTCGATTTCAACTGACAGCTTGCCTGTGGCTACTAAATGTGAACACAGCTCAGGAACGGTTTTAACCACTTGCCGACCACCGCACACCGATGTACGTCGGCAGATTGGCGTACAGGTACATCCCTTTAAATTTCGATGTTCCTGGGAGTCCTGCGATTGCGGTCGGCAAGAGCAGAACAGGGGAATGCCTTTGTAAACAAGGCATTCCCCTATTCTGCCTAAGCTCCATTTGTGTGAAAAAAAAAACCAAAAAAAAACGTCAATTTTGTTTGGGAGCCACGTCGCACGACCGCACAATTGTCAGTTAAAAGGACGCAGTGCCGAATTGCAAAAAGTGGCCTGGTCCTTGACCACCAAAATGGTCCGGGGCTGAAGCGGTTAAACAAAAATATTTAATGACTGTAAATTGGGTAAATTATACTTTTTGACTGGATGTGTTTAACAAGACAAATAAAGTGCAGTAAAGCTGGCCATACATTACACACCTTATTTTGTTCAATTTACCCATGTGGTGCAAGGGCTTGCCTGATTGCATACAAATTAAACAAGTATAGGTTTAACCTCATATTATATGGTTTTGGTAAATATAAAAGGAAAATTGTACAAGAAAGATGTAGAATGTATGATCAGCCTTATGAGCAAAGTAACATTTTTAAGGAGGAAAATTCTGCATGGCTCCCTTTTATTCAAAAACGAATACAAAAACAGCAACATGTCACCATGTATCCATATTTGATCTAATGTCATTTTTATTTTGTTTAGAACTCCAGCCACTCTTCTCAGCTCCAGACTTCAGTAAAATTTCTTCCAAATCTGTGAAGCTCACACAGGCTGTTCACAAGGTTGCAATGGAACTAAATGAAGATGGAAGAGAGGACGTACCAAAAGTGGATCCCAAGCAGATCAACCACTTCCCTCTAGAGTTCCATTTGGATCACCCATTCATCTTTGTACTTCGTGCCGATGACAACGGTGCACTCCTGTTCATTGGAAAAGTAATAAATCCTAAAGGACTTTCTCGCTAATCTTGCTGCATTTTATGCAAATGATATAAATTGAATGAAATATGGATTCTATTGGCAGCCAAAAGGATAAACTGGTTGAGTACTCTTGCCCACTAATCAGAAACAACTAGAACCCCCCTCAAGAATTGGGTTAGGCACACCAAGTTCAGCCTCAGATTCTCCTTCACTGCACTGTATGAAACTAGTTTTGAATAGATTAGACATCTGGTTGGATATTGTATAGATAGAGATCATATTAAATAGAAAACAGCAAGTATACATAGTTGATTAAAAATAAACAGTGTAAGGAACAATTGTGTGCAAATAGCCCCAAACATTCAAATCAGACTTTACTACAGCCAAAAAAAAAATAATAATAACGATTGCTGGTTGGCTGCTACAGGTCAAGGCCCATTGCATAGTTGCCTTATGGAAAATGCCTGTTGGTTTAGGTTTAAGAAGCAATAACTATTAACAAAAAAAGTCTAAACCAGTAACTCTTTACTACAGAACATTCCTGTTCCGAGGATTCATAAATACTTGCTGTTTTAGGCAACTTCATTTTTGGGCCTTTGTTATATGTCTATAGCTCTCTTTATCAAATGGCCCCATCATATCTATAATTGAGTTCTGCTTCCTCTAAAAGAGTATCTACTACTCAACTTAACGGAGTCTATATATATATCCGCTAAGGAAATCACAAAGGCAGCTTTATTTCAATGACCAGAAGGGAAAAAAAAAAAAAAAAACAACTTGTTGGGTGCCATTCAAGTGACGTATGAGAAAAAAAATCCTCATCTTCCAATTGAGTGCTTGCCTTATATCTTGTTTCTTTGAGAAAAAATATAGAATAATAACTTTGTATTCCATTTAGCTGAACCAGTTTTCTGTTATATCATTCTATGTCTTCAAAGTTGTGAGGTCCCAGCTGAGCTCTTCTCCTTTGCTATATGCCAGAACAATCCATTGCAATAAAGTACATTACTTATTGCTCAGGAATCATGTCTCTCTTGCTTCATTCCAGCAATGAAATACTAACCCAGTCTTGGAGCTGTGTGGTTTATTAAAATTAATGCACAGGGAATAGCACCTTTAGTAGATGGTATAACAAGTCTAATTAGCCAAGAATGTTCTCTTAACAGTTGTTTCACAAAGATACATTAACTTCCAGTGTGTCCTGGGAGTTTCAAAGTGCTGACAGATGCAGATAACCAACTACACATCTGTTACGAAATAATGGGTTTAATTTTTAAAAGCTTGCTCAAGAAAATGGTGGTATTACCTATAGCAACCAGTGAAGATAAAATATTTAAGAGGACTTGTGTATGGTCAACATAATAATTTTTGAATTGCCAAGAGAAAACCGCAGATTACCAAGGTTTAGAAGCGAAAGCACGGCTAGGTGTTTTTCCAGAAGTGCCAGTTAAATATCAATTTTCAGAATAACCAATGTATTGGAAGGTGTAATTTACTTTTTATATGCCATGCACCCCTGACTTTTAGAATTATTTCAGCCTTGTTAAGAGCATCATAGCTTTAAAGATTTGATTACAGTCCAAGTCTGGCGTTTTAATCCCTAGCTGTGGCTTGGGCTCTCCAGTGAACCAGCCATTCCAGGGAGCTCTAGCAGACAAGTCTTCATTTCATGCAGCTCTTGGACCAAGCGATCGTCAGGTCCATAATGCAAGCAAAGTATATGCTGGGCTTTCACAATAGTACTCATTGCATCTGCCACACTGCACCTAAAATGGAAACCATACATAGTAATCCCAACATATAAAATGGCTACCAAATTATTGAATCCTCACAGCACTTACCCATTAAAAAGGATCTGGGCCAGCTTAAATAATTCATGTCCAACTTCTAAACTGGAGGCCCCATAACGCTGTGTCACAATCTGGATACTTTTTTTAAGATGTCTTGCTGCTGTGGCCCAGTCACCTACAAATCACAGTTCAAAGTAAGTTTTGAAGGACACGAGTTGTCATGTAGGTATTAAGAAATATAACAAAGTACCTCTTGATGCTTCAGCCTGTGCCAATAGATCAAAAATCTCGCCGATTAACATATGATTCTTGGAAAGAAATTCAATGGCTTCAGATAAACAAGATGTTAAGAGTCCTACTGCCACATCTGTAGATGAAAATATAAGATGTACTGTTTTACAACAATAGGACACACGATTGTCTGGTTGGTTCCAGTTAGGTAACCAACATAGTATTATTACTTGTGCAGAACAAGTCATTCTGTGTAGACTGCCAAGCTTGTACACAGAATATCGGTACATATCAGGATGCTTCACCACACATACATCGCATAGGTAAAAGGTCTGAAATGGAAATGCTTGAATATGACCTTTGCCAAGTTAAAGTGTTATTAAAACACACAACAGTAAAATCAGTCTGTATATGCAGTAAAGCATGTTTGTTATACTCACTGTGGAACCTAGGGTGTTAAAATCCTTTGTATTGTGTATAAAAGGCTGTTTGATCCTGTCTATCTGATCTTCCTCTTCTTCCACGGTCTCCAAAAAATAACCCGATATTTGCAACACTCGAAAAAGAAACCCTCAAAATAAAGCCTATATATGCCAATATAAATGAAAATAAACTTGAAAAGTTTGTATATCCTCATCAAATGGATAAGGAGGGGGGAAAAAGGATAGGAGCAGGAGCTTTTGGCAAAAATCATATATGTGTAACTCAAGAATAAAAAAACCTGAATTTAGCTCAATCGCTTCCTCGCTTGACCAAACAAAAAACTCACAGCCAACCGTACAGCTCATTAAGGCAAAAAGTTAAAAAAAAAAAAAAAAGAAAAAGTTATGGGCAACTACATATAAAAACACATATGACAAGACACATACATTGCTAAAAGAATGTGACCACCTCTCGTTGTATTGTATAACCATAAGTGCTATTGTGTTGTATATAATGTCCTCTATATTAGCACTGAGCTACTTAAAGTGGAGTTCCACCCTGAATTTTTTTTTGCCATAAATCAAAAAAAAAAAAAAAAAATTTTTTCCATTTTTTTTTTTTTTTTCTACTTACCAGAAATAGCGGTTGCTATGCGGAAGTCCCTAATCTGCCTCTTCATCCTCCGCGGTGGGTCTTCTACCTCGTCCTACACTCGGTGTCTTCTGGTGAGTGGGGTGCGCTGCCTTCTGGGAACTGTGTGTATCCCAGAGAGCAGCCGGCCCATTCACAAAGCACTGCCACGACTCGCACATGCGCAGTAGGAAACGGGCAGTGAAGCCCCCGCAAGGCTTCACTGCCCGTTTCCCTTAGTGAGGATGGTGATGCGGGGACCTGCCGCAATCAGCCTCGGGGGGCAGACTTTGCGGGCACCTAGGACAGGCAAGTGTCTTTATTAAAAGTCAGCAGCTACAGTGTTTGTAGCTGCTGACTTAAAAAAAAAAAAAAATTTGCAGGTGGAACCCCGCTTTAAGAGAAGAAACAGATGGAATTGTACACCCTGGTAGCTGGCAAAATAGTCCTGTGAGGTAAAGGAGTGAAGCATGGATGTTTCACCAAAGTCCCAGCTCCAAATGAACACAGACCAATGGCAAATGGTGAAGACAACCAAATACTGGAATAAATGTTTCCGGAGGCTGGCAGTAGTGGTCTAGAGGTTTAAATGTCAGGAACAAGATGTGAGTGTGAAGTATCTTTCATATATTCAATCTTAAAGTCACTCTGTATCCTAGACTCCCTCCCTAAAAAAAGATGCAGTCTGGACTAAGTAGGTTGTTACACAGTCACTATTCCTTCAAAATAACATAATGAACGGGTACTTATCTGGTCCTGGGGTGCTTCATCAAAACTCAATGCTTGGCCATCACAGGTTGTGCCATGCTTCAAATCCTCAGGGTGATATTGTTGTGGTCACATAAATCGCCTGACCGGTTTCACCAGACTTTTCCAGGCTTCTTCAGAGGCCAAATCAAAATGCTTTTTGATTTGGCCTCTGAAGAAGCCAGGAGAAGTCCCGTGAAAATTCTGGCTTGGGCTGTGTAAATAAAATTACCCCTACTGTACATCCTGAGGTCTGATATCTTGTAAGAGGCTTTGATGTCTTTGGTGGAGGATAGCATGTCTCACTACTTGCACTGCAAATATGGTGGAGCAAAACCATCACAAAAAAAGTTACTACTTGTGCTGAAATATGATAAAACAAATTGGGATGACTTTTTTACTGGTTTTAGGACTTTTTTGCATTTCTGCTGGCAAATTTTAGAACCACTAATTGTATAATTTTTATATAAATTCAGTTAAGCCAAGTTTAAACAACAGCTTATAAAACTTTGTGGCTGAAACTGACATCAGCTAAAGCCCGATCATCAACTTGGTAAAAGACAGCGAAAGCTAGGTCTAAATAGCTGCCTGGAAAAGCTGTACAGCAGAAGCCTTTTGTAGGACCGAAAGTACCAAGGAAAGGTTCCACAGCGTCACTAGCATCCGACGAGGTGTGACAATGAAAGCAACTCCTTTCCCAAAAGCCTTTATCAAGGAGAGAGAGGCTATGGGTCTCAGTAACATAAATGGCAAGGCCAAGACCAGACCTTTCAGGCAAATTTGTGGTCCAGTCCCGATTGGAAGTTAACAATGGTGAGAATGGAGGTCCCTCTGCCAACACCAATCGAAATACATCTTTCAGATATACCTTACGAGAAGGGGGCTTTCCTTTCTTAAAGTAGTTCTAAAAACACAAAAGGTTTACCTTAATGCATTTTCTGTAATAAAAAGGTAAAGGACCTTTCACTAGCTACTCCCCCACATCCCTCAAAACTTAGTCCAGAGTCCTCTATTGATCTAGTGTTGTGCCCTTCTGCAGCTCTAATTCCCTCTCTTACTGCTCTCACAGGAGTCTCTGAGAGCAGCGGGAGCCATTAACTCCTGCTGATGCCAACAAATCCTGTAAGGAGAGAGTGGGTTGGGCATGGCCGAGCTGCGCTGTGTGCGTCTATGGATGCGCACAGCCTGGCTTGTAAGCATGCCTGCACTAGTGCCCCCTCAGCACAAAGGCTTGCTATGGGGCACTTGGAGAAGAGGATGAGGGGACAGAGTTGGCGGGGGGCTAAAAAAATAAATGGTAAGGTATGGGTGGAAGGAAAGAAAGTTGTTTGATTCCCTCATCAACGCAGTTAGTATTGAGGGGGAATCCCTCCCCCAGCGCAGGGAGCCTTCCTTGCTGGCAGAATTGGTGTTGCCGGCTATAGCCAGCGGCACTAATTGTTCAGGAAAAACCCGACACTTGGTTGTACATAATTCAATTAATACATCGACTTGTGTACAACCAGGTTGCCCCAACATGGATAGAAGTTCTGTACCTGCATAATTTCGATCCATGTATGGCTGCCTTTACCCCTGACCCGGGACCTCTGCACAGCCTTTACTCCTAACCTCTAAACTCTGTTTACTCCTAACCTCTAAACTCTGTTTACTCCTAACCTCTAAACTCTGTTTACTCCTAACCTCTAAACTCTGTTTACTCCTAACCTCTAAACTCTGTTTACTCCTAACCTCTAAACTCTGTTTACTCCTAACCTCTAAACTCTGTTTACTCCTAACCTCTAAACTCTGTTTACTCCTAACCTCTAAACTCTGTTTACTCCTAACCTCTAAACTCTGTTTACTCCTAACCTCTAAACTCTGTTTACTCCTAACCTCTAAACTCTGTTTACTCCTAACCTCTAAACTCTGTTTACTCCTAACCTCTAAACTCTGTTTACTCCTAACCTCTAAACTCTGTTTACTCCTAACCTCTAAACTCTGTTTACTCCTAACCTCTAAACTCTGTTTACTCCTAACCTCTAAACTCTGTTTACTCCTAACCTCTAAACTCTGTTTACTCCTAACCTCTAAACTCTGTTTACTCCTAACCTCTAAACTCTGTTTACTCCTAACCTCTAAACTCTGTTTACTCCTAACCTCTAAACTCTGTTTACTCCTAACCTCTAAACTCTGTTTACTCCTAACCTCTAAACTCTGTTTACTCCTAACCTCTAAACTCTGTTTACTCCTAACCTCTAAACTCTGTTTACTCCTAACCTCTAAACTCTGTTTACTCCTAACCTCTAAACTCTGCACAGCCTTTACTCCTAACCTCTAAACTCTGCACAGCCTTTACTCCTAACCTCTAAACTCTGCACAGCCTTTACTCCTAACCTCTAAACTCTGCACAGCCTTTACTCCTAACCTCTAAACTCTGCACAGCCTTTACTCCTAACCTCTAAACTCTGCACAGCCTTTACTCCTAACCTCTAAACTCTGCACAGCCTTTACTCCTAACCTCTAAACTCTGCACAGCCTTTACTCCTAACCTCTAAACTCTGCACAGCCTTTACTCCTAACCTCTAAACTCTGCACAGCCTTTACTCCTAACCTCTAAACTCTGCACAGCCTTTACTCCTAACCTCTAAACTCTGCACAGCCTTTACTCCTAACCTCTAAACTCTGCACAGCCTTTACTCCTAACCTCTAAACTCTGCACAGCCTTTACTCCTAACCTCTGAACTCTGCACAGCCTTTACTCCTAACCTCTGAACTCTGCACAGCCTTTACTCCTAACCTCTGAACTCTGCACAGCCTTTACTCCTAACCTCTGAACTCTGCACAATGTTCTCCTAACCTCTGAACTCTGCACAATGTTCTCCTAACCTCTGAACTCTGCACAATGTTCTCCTAACCTATGAACTCTGCACAATGTTCTCCTAACCTATGAACTCTGCACAATGTTCTCCTAACCTATGAACTCTGCACAATGTTCTCCTAACCTATGAACTCTGCACAATGTTCTCCTAACCTATGAACTCTGCACAATGTTCTCCTAACCTATGAACTCTGCACAATGTTCTCCTAACCTATGAACTCTGCACAATGTTCTCCTAACCTATGAACTCTGCACAATGTTCTCCTAACCTATGAACTCTGCACAATGTTCTCCTAACCTATGAACTCTGCACAATGTTCTCCTAACCTATGAACTCTGCACAATGTTCTCCTAACCTATGAACTCTGCACAATGTTCTCCTAACCTATGAACTCTGCACAATGTTCTCCTAACCTATGAACTCTGCACAATGTTCTCCTAACCTATGAACTCTGCACAATGTTCTCCTAACCTATGAACTCTGCACAATGTTCTCCTAACCTATGAACTCTGCACAATGTTCTCCTAACCTATGAACTCTGCACAATGTTCTCCTAACCTATGAACTCTGCACAATGTTCTCCTAACCTATGAACTCTGCACAATGTTCTCCTAACCTATGAACTCTGCACAATGTTCTCCTAACCTATGAACTCTGCACAATGTTCTCCTAACCTATGAACTCTGCACAATGTTCTCCTAACCTATGAACTCTGCACAATGTTCTCCTAACCTATGAACTCTGCACAATGTTCTCCTAACCTATGAACTCTGCACAATGTTCTCCTAACCTATGAACTCTGCACAGATTACTCCCAGCCTCTTAACTGTGCATGACTTACCCCTGACCTGTGAGCTTCATGCAACTTACCCTGACCTGTGAATTCCTGGTTATTTTTACATTGACATTTGTATTATACTTTTCCAAGTTCTCTTCAAAACTGCCTTACTTTTTAATGGCCTTGCTAGTTTATATCCCTAAAAACAGGGTGCCGCAGCCTACTGATCTTTGACCTCCCCAATTTTGTTCACGTAGATCTCCACCTCCCCAAGGCTGCCTACCCCTGCTCTAGGATCAACAAAACAAAAAAGGCTGCTCTCTTCATCATTGTGGATGATGTCCTCAGAGTAATTAAACACAGGTTCCTAGTATCTATTCATTTGTATTGTCCAGTTAGCAATAGTCTGGCAAATCGATACAGCAGCAATTACTGGCTGTAGGGCTGGACCTGCAAGGACAAAGGAGCTTAAGAGGGCTTTCAAAAGCAACATCATTCTTAAAGTGGTTGTAAATCCTTATATGAACCCACTGAAGAGACTAGACTCAGGTGATAGAGATTTAACAAAGTCTCCTTAAAAAGTTGTACCCATTTATCTGCAGTCCCCACTCCTCTATAGCCATTCATAGTACAGTTTACACAGCATTCCTGAGCTGCAGAGGGAGGGGATCTGATGTCACACTGCACAGCATAGAGCAGGAAGCTGATTGATCTGAGATGGCAGTAGAATGACAGATGAGACAGAAATCACACTAGGTGCTTTAGGTGGAGGCAAGTGCGAGCTATAGATGAGACGGATACCATATGCTTCATTCATTTTTCATTTCAGGAGGTTTGCAACCACTTTAAAAAGGTGGGAATATCCTCAATATGAGCTGTAAGATGTTTATAAGGGAATTATATGACAGGGTCCAACACCAGAACAGCCCATTTCTTCTTGAAATCTATTTCCATAGGATCAATTTCAGCACAAAGATTAGGAGTGAATAGGAGTATGGATTAGGCCAGTCCTCAAAAAGTGCACAATCAATCTGTGCATGAATGAGAAATTTATTTTTTGACATAGCCAGGCTCAATTGGACTTACAGCATTTGGCTGCGGAGAATCAGATGCTGCTAGACAAAAAGACTAGGAGCTTCAACAAAAAATGCAGTGGAACGAAAATCCTCGGAAATCCCCATTATAAAATCAGGGTCCTTAATATTTTCCTACATAACATCCTCAAGTAAAAAGGATGTTCTGCCTCTGATTCCTAAGCAGGGTTTTGGGAAAATAGGATATGTAGTGTTTCTGGCCTCTGAAAACAGAAGTTTTTAAAAAAGTGCCAAAAGCGTAAAGAACTCAGACAGTTGTAGAGAAAAAGCGGAGTTAGACTTACCGGTAACTCTTTTTCTGAGTCTTCCAGGACAGCCCATGAGACCTAGGGCTCCTGGGAGGAGCCCTAGGTCTCATGGGCTGTCCTGGAAGACGCTTTGAGAAATCTTCTTTTGCAAGACAAGCCATCTTAGTGCACGGCTGAGAGGGAGCTAGAATCACAAGAGCGATGTCATAAAAGGACATTGCTCTAGGACAGGGGTCTCCAAACTGCAGCCTGAGGGTCAGATGTGGCCCTTTACTAGCCTTCATCTGGCCCTTGGGGCACTATTCCTACCTCTAACACCATCAAGGGGCACCATTTCTTCCACTGATACCAATGATGGGATACTATTCCCCCTCCTAATAGGAGCACTACTCCTCCTCCTACTAAGCACCAACCTTGAGGCCATATTTATTCTCACTGATGCTCAGACAGGGACATTTTCTGCTCCTGCTGGCCACAACCTGGCCCTCCTAAAGTCGTAAGGACAAACTGGCCCTTTGTTTGGAGACCCCTGCTCTAGGACGAAGGGAATAGCCATCCTTTATAGTTTCCTGTAGGCCATGTGCAGGACGCATGTTATTCAGCCCTTTTGTCCCAATGTTCTGCCATTGCCAAGTTAGGGATCCCCAGTTGGTACAAATAGAATGGTGTGCAGAATGGATGGGGTTTTGCGTGTCTGGATATGGGAGCCCCTAAAACCCAGGTACGGACTGTGCTCCTGCGGCTGTCTTAGTAATACTTGGCAGAAGAAGTGCAGCAACACGCTGAGTGCATTTTTAGCTAAAAAGATTGGTGGGAATATGTCAGCCGGAAGTGTAAAGCAGTTACTTCATCCTTCTTTGATGAAGTCCTGATATTAGGAGAAGAAAAAAAAAAAATCTATTTTAAATTGCTTGTGCCGAGAAACATTTATGGGCACCGCATTAATGCAGAACTCGCTAAATCATGGGCACTTTTTTCTTTCATCTGGAGGAGGAGTTTTCTCAGACGAGTACACGCTCCTGCCTGCATGTTTGAGCTGAGGGTAGATGGAATCCTGGGAGTAAATATTACATGAATCCATCTGCCCATACTCAAGGTGGCTGCAGTAGTAATGCTAGGACGTTTTTCTCAACAAAATAAAACATGGAGACATGAATGGATGGGTAACTTTGCTGTGAATATTAAAAATGAATTAAAATAACATTTTTAGTTTGTGCTGCTCTGCCAACAAAACCATTGTGTCTACACACTTTGGTATAGCTTATCAAAAGCCAAGAACTGGTGTCAACATACAGGGAAGCCCCGTCATACCTTGTCTGACGCTGGGCCTCCTAGGGGTCCAGGCTTTGTCCATCAGTGTGCATACCCCTAAAGGGGTTTTATGAGTCACTAACCATGGAAATGGACTACTGCCCTGGACCTGTATTGCACTCTGTGGCTAACTCCACACATTGCACTTCGCGCCAAGGTGAGCACCCAATGCAAGATCCAGTGCCAGAAGCAAACATTACAGGCCGTCCCGCACATTGGGGTCCAGGCATGGTCCCTGAGGCAACACGGGGGGGGCAATAAGCAGTCAGATTTCGAAAGCTGTGTCAGAAGAAAAAAAACAGAATGGCTTAGAAAGAAAAATAACTCTCGAAAAGATCCATCGCCTAAGGGCACTAAAGTTCTGGGTTCTGGAAAAGGTCAGTTCAAACAGTGGTTCTCAACCTCAGTCCTCAAGTACCCCCAACAGCCCAGATAAAATAGCTCCTATCAATACCATTTCATTGATATGGATAAGGATTTAAAGCAGATGTGTAAAGTAAAGGAAAACCTAAAAACATGGCCTGTTGGGGGTACTTGAGGACTGAGGTTAAGAACCACTGAAATAGAGAGTAAAAGCTGATCTGGGGCATCAGAAACATTTACCTTAAAAAATGACTGTTTCAATGGAAAAGGAAGGCTGTTGGGCTTCTGTTGCAGCCCTCTTTTCTGGTCCCCAAGGATGGTGTTGAAACAAATTACATCACTAATCAAAAGGGTCTAAGGAGGGTGGGAGTGTTTAATGGTAGCCAAAAGACCCTTTGCTCAAAAACTGTTTTCTTAGTGTACTAACAGTTTTCATGCTACAATCTAGAAGCCCATATTTTTTATTGCATCGTGCTCTCACAATTTTAACAGGCCTAGTCTTGATAAATCGAATGTGTGGAATCCCTAAAAGGGGATAACATGTACTTCACTTAGCAATATAGATATACTTAGTCTTAAAATGATGATAATTGGTTGACAGACAAGGCTGAATGCCCCATATTAAATGTAACTTGACCATCCCCAGAATCATGAATTATTTATGAATTTTGACTCTTCAGCGATGGCCAGTCAGAAATGAGAATTCTCCTTTCTGCAGGCTAAACTAGTTTATATGTTAATAAGCCCAATGGGCTGTTAGCCTGGGAGATGTCGGACTAATGGATGCTAACTGATGTAATTACTCAAGCCTGGAAACTATAATGTTATACAGAATGCATCATAAATGATGTGTGGATGTCTATTGAGGCCACAAAATCCCCTGGAATACAGGATGTAACGACTGACTAAGCATTTTTCATGCCAAACGTTTAAACTCATTGGAGCAAGTTAAAAGACTTCAGAATGGGCCAGACTCACTGTTCGGTTTGGGAACCATAGGAGTGTTTGAGTAGGAACCCTGGAAGTGTTCAGTTATTGGTACGGGCTAATCACCCCCTGAGACAAGAGCTGCTGGGGAGGGACAAAGAGCCACCCGCCGTGTCAGGGAAGGAGACAAGTTTGAAAAAACATTAAAGTAGGGAGAAGGCAGAGTGCAAAGCTCCAGTTTGTAGACCTTGGAAACGGTATGCTGAACAAAGGCTTCTGAGATTCTTTGGGACCAGAAGGCCAACAGACAGACACCCAACTTTGAGAAGTGGGAGCACCCAATCACTGTGAGGAAGCCTTGGCACCAGTCTTGGCTTGCTTGCAGAACCATGTCTTTTTACTAAAATACGGGTTATAAGGGAATAAGGGTTCCGAAAAGCAGAGGTTCCATTTTTTGTGCAGACCTCCATTTTAATGTCGAAGGGTAACTCTTTAAGGCATTTATGGCAAGGGAGCTCAGTTGACCAGCATTTAAACCAGATAATCCTGTACATGTGGACAGAGCTGCAATTTACATAGCAGGGCTTGCAAAGGAAAATAAATCTTTAAAAGAGGACCTCCGTCCTCCTGAGTTTTTTGAACATGTGATTGTCCTCTATGGGGGCCATGAGGATCTTGTTGTACAGGAAATAGCAGGTTAAGAAGTACCCACTTATGAATGAAATTTTCCTTAAAGCGGAGTTCCATCCAAAAGCGGAAATTCCGCTCCATTTGTCTCCTCCCCCCCCCCCTCCGGTGCCACATTTGGGGGTCTGCGACAGGTATCCTGTCCCCACTTCTGGGAGACGTTGACGTCACCACTCAGCTCCCTCCTCCTTCCCCCGCCACCGGGCCAGTAGGAGAGCACAGCGGGTTCTTTGCAAATGCGCTGTAGGGACCTGGCGTGAAGCCATAATGCTTTACTACAGAGTTCCCTTACTGGCTATGGCGGAGGGAAGCACCCAAAAGCTGATGGAAACACACGTTGTGGTGCCGACACCGCTGGACTCCAGGACAGGTTAGTGTCCTATCATATTAAAAAAAATAAAAATATGGCAGCTGCAGTATGTGTAGCTGCTTTTATTTTGCAGCAGTGGGCGAACCTCCGCTTTAATAGGGCAAAATGTTTGAGGAATCTTCGAGTAAAGCCAGTTCCCATACCCAAGAAAAGTTTGACCAGTGAGTGGACAGGGAAGGTCGTAGCTGGTTTAGGGAATTTCAGGGACCAGACTCAGGCTACTCCAAATCTAAGAAACAGCGTACACCATTATTAAGAGTAGCTATGGTATTACTTTAGGTTGGATGAACTCTGTAGTAGGTATTTCATCCTAATCTGATACCTCAGAAGGAGAAATATTCTCCTCAGCTGCAATTTCACCCTCAGGTACTGTCGGACTTGAAGGCAAAATCAAAGAATGATTCAGGAAAGGAGGTTGAAGGGGCAAAAGTGTGAACCGTCTATCAAGGGCCTTCAAAAGGTTATAAAAATTCAGCCCATAAAATGTGCCATGGTGGCTGAAGATTCTTCTCCAGATAGAAAAGAGGAAACTGGTGTGGCTGATGGGCCCATCGAATGGCCAGAGGAGGCAGCGAGTTTGAGTGGGGACAACCATCACAGGAAAAGGTAATGGGGCCTGGAATGGGTGAACTACCTCTCCTTATTTCCCTGTATTTATGATCTGGCAGGCCTGTAAACCTCTGTAGCAAGATAGGGGGACTTTTTTTTAGGGCCAAACACTTGCAGGCTTCAGTAACCCAAATATTGCAATAGCCGTTTGTAATTTACCCTCAGCAGAGAGGGAACCAGCAGATATTGCCTGCTTGAAGTCTTGCCTGCTAAGAGGCAGGGGGCACAGTCGCAGTAACCCCTTGACTGAGGCAATGCAGGCACCAAAAGTGCTTGTCTTGCGCAGTAATGCCTGGTGGTGCAGAAGCAATGCAACAGATGCGCTAGTGATTGAATTTGGCACAAGATAAAACTTTAACCAAGCCATCCTGGTTCTCTGCTGTGACCATCAGAAGAGTGGTTGACGACTTCCCATGCACCCCAGCAAAAAGGATTCGAAAGGGGCACCTTAAAATTTATAACCACTTTCCAACCAACATATATACAGGTGCATCCCATAAAATAAGAATATCAAAAAGTTAATTTCAGTATTTGAATTTAAAATAAATAAAACTCATTTTATACAGATGCGTTACACACGGAGTGATATATTTCAAACATTTTTTTCTTTTAATTTGGATGATTATGGCTTACAGCCTAGTGAAAACCCAAAATTCAGTATCTCAGAAAATTACACAAGATCAATAAAAAACAAAAAAAAAAACAGAAATGTTGGCTTACTGAAAAGTATGTCCATGTATAGTATGCACTTAATACTTGGTCGGGGCACCTTTAGCATGAATTACTGCATCAATGCAGCATGGCATGGAGGTGATCAGCCTGTGGCACTCCTGCAGTGGTATGGAAGCCCAGGTTTCTTTGATAGTGGCTTACAGCTCATCTGCACTGTTGGGTCTGGTGTCTCATCTTCCTCTTGACAGTACCCCATAGATTCTCTATGGGATTTAGGTCAGGTGAGTTTCCTGGCCAGTCAAGCACGGTGATACCATGATCATTAAACCAGGTATTGGTATTTTTGGCAGTGTGGGCAGGTGCCCAGTCCTGTTGGAAAATAAAATCAGCACCTCCATAAAGCTAGTCAGCAGAGGGAAGCATGAAGTGATCTAGAATTTCCAGGTAGAGGGCTGTGCTGACTATAAACTTGATAAAAACAGTGGACTAACACCAGCAGATGACATGGCTCCCAAAATCAATACTTTTCAGTAAGCCAACATTTCTGTATTAAAAATCTTATTTTTTTATTGGTCTTGCGTAATATTCTAATTTTCTAAGATACAGCTAGTGAAAACCCAAAATTCTGTAAGCCATAATCAAAATTTAAAGAAATGCTTGTGTAGCGGGACCTCCGTTGAGGCCCCATGGACTACGTTACCCAGAACCCCGTTTGGCACCCAAGGTTCATTGGGCTGCCGCAGAGACTCATGGGTGTGGTATAAAAAAGGGGAGGGCGAGGCTAAGCCCGGCCTCTTTGGACACTGCGCGGCTGGCAAGAGAACTTCCTGTGCGGACCTGCTGCGAGTGCAAGGCCCGAGGCCTGGGCCTTGCACACTTCCAGAGAGCCTTCCACCTTGCTGCGGAGCCTGTGCGGCGACAGACATCTACCTGCTTCAGGGACGTCAGTGAACCGGAGATCAGGCAGTGGCAGATCCTGTGTGTGTAGGAAGATACAGCGGTGGGAGTCCCGGACTGGGATCGAGTCCAGAGGGGTGAGAGAGCACCTGCTCACAGCTATAACCGAGTACTTTATTAGGCCTATAGACTGCCTTGGCCCATCGGGTTATATTTCCCTTTTTCTGTTAGGAGACTAGTTGGAGGACTGAGTCAGTCTCCGGGGAGTTGTTCTACTTTACACCTTGTTGGATTACAAATATTGTTCCTGTATGTGCACTATCGATCATCTGGCATGCAAAGATTCCTTCTCTAGAGACTGAGTTTTACTTGAGTCAGGCCTGACTGGGAGTTGATAGTACTGTTGAGTGCCATATTGCTAACGGGGACTCAAGCTATATGTTAGTGCGTGTTAGAACTAATTGCGCACTATAATTAACTACGGTTAGTATTACTGCAGGGCTCTGCATGCATGCGTTATATGTAATATTGATTGTTAACCCTTTTTATCTACAAGTAAACCTTTTACATTTTCTCAAATCTGGTTTTGGAGTCTATATATACACACAACTTATCACTAGAAGAAAGGTTGTGTGGGATTGTGCATAAACTGTTAGCGTTATATTGAAATACCACCCCTAGACTAGCTGTGCCAGAGAAGGGCGGAGTAGATTGCCGGGGGTTGGCTGTGCTGTGTACAGGGCCCAAAAGCAAACCAGCCGCTCCCTTAGTCTGGGGGTATCGCCAGTGGCGTCACTAGGGTTGGTGTCACCCGGTGCGAAAAAAAATGGTGTCACCCCCCAACAACTATAGTCCCCCCTCAGTACAGACCCCCCTCCACTAACTACAGACCCCACTCCCACAGTATAGATCCCTTCCCTCAGTACAAACCCGCTCCACTAAGTACAGACTCTCCGCCATCAATATAGACCCGCCTCCCTCAGTATGAACCCCCACCTCAGTGCAGACCGCTCCATCAGTACAGACACCCCCACCTCAGTTACAGACACCCCCCCTCATTTACAGACACCCCTCGTACAGACACCCCCCTCAGTACAGACGCTCCATCAGTACAGACACCCCCACCTCAGTGCAGACCTCCTCAGTTACAGACACCCCCCACAGTACCAGACACCCCCTCAGTTACAGACACCCCCCTAAGGACAGACACCCCCCTAAGGACAGACACCCCCCTAAGGACAGACACCCCCCTAAGGACAGACACCCCCCTAAGGACAGACACCCCCCTAAGGACAGACACCCCCCTAAGGACAGACACCCCCCTAAGGACAGACACCCCCCTAAGGACAGACACCCCCCTCAGGACAGACACCCCCCTCAGGACAGACACCCCCCTCAGTACAGACACCCCCCTCAGTACAGACACCCCCCTCAGTACAGACACCCCCCTCAGTACAGACACCCCCCTCAGTACAGACACCCCCCTCAGTACAGACACCCCCCTCAGTACAGACACCCCCCTCAGTACAGACACCCCCCTCAGTACAGACACCCCCTCGGTACAGACCCCCCTCGGTACAGACACCCCCTCAGTACAGACACCCCCTCAGTTACAGCCCCCCTGGTGCAAACTCCCCCTAGTGCAGACCCCAGCAGTACAGACACCCCCTCCCCCCATCAGTAAAGATGCCCCCCTTACCTTACAGACCTCAGAACAGAGCGGCAGATACACACAACGGTGTGTCTCTCGAGCGCGGGCTCCTCCTCCTCCTCTGTGGATGTAAACAGAGAGGAGGCAGAGGGGGCGGCGGCTTCCTTACGCTCCGCTGAGGGACACAGCCGCAGCGTGAGCCTAAGGCACAGGGCAGCGGGCAATGTCAGTGTGGTGCCGCTGCGCTACCCACGGGTGTCACCCCTCTGGTGGGTGTCACCCAGGTGCGGCCCGCCCCCCCCGCACCTGGCTAGCAACGCTAGTGCGTGTCGTCACATCATCACAGTGCAGTGTGATGATGTGACAGGCTGAGTCGCTCGCTGGCTCTGTAGGGTAGGGAGGAGGATTGGAATTTAGGAATAGGAAGAATAAGGAGCCGGAGGACACACACCAGGCGCGGCCGCGGCGCTGGAGGTGTTCCAGGCTTCCAGCCCAGCGGGGTGAAATTAATCAATGAATGGGTCAGCTGTAAAAAAAAAAAAAAAAAAAAAAAAAAAAGGGAGGGTGTCACCCCTCTAGCGGGTGTCACCCGGGGGCGGACCGCACCCCCCTAGCAACGCCTCTGGGTATCGCTACACTTGAAATACATTACTCTGTGTGCAACGTATCTATATAAAATATAGGAGTTTCATTTTTTTAATTGAATTACTGGAATAAATTACCTTATTTATGTTATTCTAATTTTATGAGATGCACCTGAATATACACATCCTGGATTGGAAATGGTTATACCAGGATCAAGGCTGCAGCCATGATCCTAGTACCAACATTTTCAACTGGAGATGGGCTTTCTGGTGTGATCAGCTGCTTTGGTGGGCAAGGGAGGGATTGGGGTGCAACAGACCCCAGATCTGTCTATCAAAAGTAAATCTCACTGCCCAAGCTTTTACAGGGGGTGTTCATCCCTTGTGACAGCAATAAAGTTTAATGAAAAAACCCATTGAAAAAAAAAAAAATAAAAAAAAAATTAAAAGCACCCCTGTCCCCTTGTGTTCACACGCAAATGCAAACGCACATGTAAACAGTGATTGCACCACACTTGTGAGGCATCACCATGAATGTCAGAGTTGAGAGCAATAATTCTAGTCGCATAGCTCACATTCAACTGTAAAACAGTAAAGTACAACGGGCGTGTGAAACTTCAAATTGTGACATGTTTGGCATCCATTTACTTGGTACAACATCACCCTTTAAAATTGACCAAAAACTTGGGTATTGCATTTGTGTGCACCAAAACGCATTCGTGGACTTTTCCCTGAAAATTGGCATTTAATAAACAGCTGCGCAAATATAATGCGACATTGCAACAGCTATTTTATTCTTTAGGGCCTCGGCCTCTGCTTTCAGAAAATAAATTATGTTTGTGGGTTCAAAGTAAATTTCTAGCAAAAAAAAAAAAAAAATGCTGATTTTACAATGTATGTGAAAAAAGTCGAAATTGGTCCAAGTGGTAAAACGGATTCTAATCTGTACTCATTACAATCCAGTAAACAAATCCAGGATTAGCAGGGGGATTAACCCCTTCCTGTCTTAGCAGTCAATGAGCATACCCCCGCCACTGCAGGGGTCTTCAGGGAGAGGGTTCTGCACCATACAGATTACAGCTCTGGATTACTAAAGCACCCTGTAGCCATCTCCATGTGTTGCACTATGTGGGGGCAAACAGAAACGAAAAAGTCTTCTGGACTGCAGCACTCAAAAATCTTTATTTTAAAATAAGGAATCCAAAATGCACTATGTGCTAAGGGAAAAGTTCCCCTCGAGGATCCAGTGCAGAAGCAACATTAAAAGCTGACTCCACATCTTCCACCAGGTGGGTTTCATGTATGGTCCCCAAAAGGTTATGCTGAGAAGTCAACTGATCTGAAAACTGCATGAAGAGCTGCAGTGACTATTTTGCTGCTAATTACTAGAATAAAACATATTGAATACATCATCCAAATAGAGAAAAAAAAAAAAACACCTCCAAATAAGAAGCTTCTGTTGGTATATAGTCTGCCTAAGAACAAAAATAAAAATAAAAAAAAATAATGAGGCTAGTGGGGAGTGGGCAGGGTTATACAAGGGATCTTTTAGCATTTTTTTTTTGCCAGAGTTCAATCACCTAAAAGGTAGCAGCATATAACCTGTAATGAATAAAGAAGCCTGTGTCCTGTACTGTACAGCTAGGAAAGGTTGGTGTTGCAGCTTTTAGGTCACCTCTTTTACTTCAGCATATTGATTGGACACTAAATTAGCGCTATTACTCATTGCCCAATGAGCAGGCAGGCAATGTAAGAAGTTGTAAACCTAAAGCAGGAGATAGTGGGGTAAACTTTCTGTCTTAGCAGTGGGGCTGCTGAATCACAAGACAGGCTTAAAAAACAAAAAAAATAAAAAATTTGTTGACATTTTGCACGTGTTCTTTAAACTGGCATTTAAACAGTTTTACTAGAATCCCACTTTACCAAGTTGTAGTTTAACCCAGCAGTTTTATTCTTTACCCGCTAGCCGACCAGTCGCCGCAGTTTTACTGTGGCAGGTTGGCACGGCTGCGCGAATCGCTGTAGGTATACGTTTCTCCTTTAAGATTATCTAGCAGGTGCACGCGCCCGCCAAGATGCCCACCGGGCACCCGTGAGAGCAGGAATGTGGATTCAGGGGAGTAGAGACAGATCGTGTGTTCCTAGTAACACTGATTTGTCTCCTCCCCTAGTCAG
Source organism: Rana muscosa (assembly GCA_029206835.1). NCBI lineage: Eukaryota > Metazoa > Chordata > Amphibia > Anura > Ranidae > Rana > Rana muscosa. The sequence continues at coordinate 196,149,033 of CM055117.1, forward strand.
TCCCATCCCCCCCCCACAGTTAGAACACTGATTGTCCCCCCGTGTTAACACCCTCACTGCCAGTGACATTTATACAGAAATCAGTGGCTATTGTTAGCACTAACTAATAAATGCCAATGGTCCCAAAAATGTGTCAAAAGTGTCTGATGTGTCCGCCATAATGTCGCAGTACCGATAAAAAAAAAAACAACACATTTTGTTTGGGTACAACGTCGCACGACCGCGCAATTGTCAGTTAAAGCGACGCAGTGCCGTATTGCAAAAAATGGCCAGGTCAGGAAGGGGGCAAATCCTTCTGGGGCTGAAGTGGTTAAATACCCGCACCGCAGCTCTACAAATCTATAACAAAGAAGGCTTTTAATCTCATTGTAAATGTATCAGATTTTTTAAATTATACGCAATTAGATTCTATTACCCCGGTCACCCATATGAAATACAGCATCTAATTTCTCTGACCAATTAACACTAATGTGTGCTGTAAGGTTAATTGAGCCGTCACCTGGATGGTTGTCCTGTATGTGCTCTCGAGCCTTTTGAACAGTCTGTTGAAGATTCTGCAACCTGAGGACCAGCTGCTGTCTTCTTACAGTATGTGAACAGGACACATTGAAACAGTGCAGTACATCATCTCCCTTGGGGAGAGAGAAAAAAAAAAAAAAAAAAAACACATTTATATGCAATGTATATACACTAGAAAGATGAGCTAGAATTCCCTATGTTGTAAAAATACCTCCAACTCAGCAAGACACTTCTCACAGCAGAATTCACATGAAGCTTTAAGTGTGGGTCCCTGCTCCTCTGTGCAGGCCTTGCACTGGCAGACAAAGAAATACTGGTCCCTCAGCAACTTTTGTCTTTCTTCAAAGCCCATTCGTAACTTGTGTGGTCCTATAGAATATAAATATTAACAGCAGTAGAAAGGGGCATTATTTACATCTACCTGGAATTACTACAGAAAAAGGGATGAAATCACGCCAAAGTGAGAAGAAATCCCCACTTGAACAGGTGTCTTCATACCTACCAAATTTATGAAATGAGAAAGAGGGACACCTTATAGCACCAAATATGCAGGCAAAGGACATACTCTTGGCAAGGATTAACCCCCACACCTACGTCTTCCAGGGGTCCTTTAACTTGTTCCTAATGCCAAGAGGTAAAGGAGTAGTTCCTGTGACTGCTGTGATTGAGTGTCACAGTGATGAAATGATTATTAGCCCAACACACAGAGGTGGAGAGGGCGAGGGACTCTTGTGACATCACGATCCCCCCCCACCCCCCCCCCCGAGCTCCTGCAGAGACCCACCCACCGATCCCAGAGTTTTGCGGGGCTCCTACTGGAAGGTCGGGACATTTGCAAGGTTGGGGTACATGCAGGAGGCTTGCATGTGTACATACTGTGCCATTAGTTTATACTGGGCGAGTGGTGGGTTTACATCCACTTAGTGGCTTCCCTCAGCCCCCCTAAATACTCACCTGAACCTGATCTAGGTCCAGTGCTGTTAACCTCTGTAGCAGCTCCTCTCCCCTATCTTGGCTCTCACAGGCTTGGCTGTCAATCAAAACCTGTGAGTGGGGAGGGGGGCCGAGCAGGGCTGTGTGTCTGAATGGGGGGGGGGGGGGGGGGGAGATGGAGAGAAGACAGGCGCGCCTATAAAACCATTGCACAGAGCAAGTATGACATGTCTGGTTAAAACATTAAGCTTTACAATCACTTTATGTACAAGATTTGTTACAAATTAAAGTCTTTATGAATCTTTTTTTTAAAATTATCCTTGTTGCAATTTTCTTTTTTATAGAAAATTGTGCTACTCTTTTAAAAGTGAAAAAAAAAATTCCATCACTTTAAAAATTTCTTCTCCAGCGTCTCTTTATTGAAAATGAAAGACTGGGCCAAACTTAGGGTGACGAAAATTCTCTGCACGTCTTACAGCCCAAAAATCCTGAATAAATTTTTCCTCATTACTGCTGTAGAATAGAAAAATACATTAGTGGTGCAACTGCATGGAGCTGCATTATAAGTAGGTGAAATTGTTGAAACCAGCATCCCCCCCCCCCCCCCCACAAAAAATTTCCTTTTTATAAAAGCGGATTTCTGCTTCAGATTCACAGGAAGCATTTTATTGTATTAACAGAAATGCAAGCTCATATTTTGGGTTATTATTGCAGGGTTTACATTAAAAAAAAGGGACTCTGTCCCTATAGTTAAAAAAAAATTAATAAAATAAAGTGAATAGTTACAGTGGGGCAAAAAAGTATTTAGTCAGCCACCAATTGTGCAAGTTCTCTCACTTAAAAAGATGAGAGGCCTGTAATTGTCATCTTAGGTATACCTCAACTATGAGAAACAAAATGTGGAAACAAATCCAGACACGTTGTCTGATTTGGAAAGAATTTATTTGCAAATTATTGTGAAAAATAAGTATTTGGTCAATATCAAACAAGCAAGATTTCTGGCTCGCACAGACCTGTATCTTCTTCAAGAGGCTCCTCTGTCCTCCACTCATTACCTGTATTAATGGAACCTGTTTGAGGTTGTGGACAGGTGTCTTTTATACTGATAACAACCTCAAACAGTCACACTCCAAACGCCACTATGGTGAAGACCAAAGAGCTGTCGATGGACACTAGAAACAAAATTGTAGACCTGCACTAGGCTGGGAAGACTGAATCTGCAATAGGCAAGCATCTTGGTGTGAAGAAATCAACTGTGGGAGCAATAATTAGAAAATGGAAGACACACAAGACCACTGATAATCTCCCTCGATCTGGGGGCTCCATGCAAGATCTCACCCCGTGGGGTCAAAATGATCACAAGAACGGTGAGCAAAAAATCCCAGAACCACACGGGGGGACCTAGTGAATGACCTGCAGAGCTGGGACCAACGCAACAAAGACTACCATCAGTAACACTATGCCGCCAGGGACTCAGATCCTGCAGTGCTAGACGTGTCCCCCTGCTTAAGCCAGTACATGTCCGGGCCCGTCTGAGGTTTGCTAGAGAGAATTTGGATGATCCAGAAGAGGATTGGGAGAATGTCATATGGTCAGATGAAGCCAAAGTAGAACTGTTTGGTAGAAACACAACTCGTCGTGTTTGAAGAGAGAATGCCGAGTTGCAACCAAAGAACACCATACCTACTGTGAAGAATGGGGGTGGCAACATCATGCTTTGGGTAGGTTTCTCTGCAAAGGAAACAGGACGACTGATCCGTGTACATGAAAAAATGAATTGGGCCATGTATCATGAGATTGAGTGCAAACCTCCTCCCATCAGCAAGGGCATTGAAGATGAAACGAGGCTGGGTCTTTCAGCATGACAATTATCCCAAACACACCGCCCGGGCAACGAAGGAGTGGCTTCATAAGAAGCATTTCAAGGTCCTGGAGTGGCCTAGCCAGTCTCCAGATCTCAACCCCATAGAAAACCTTTGGAGGGAGGTGAAAGTCTGTTTGCCCAGCGACATCCCCAAAACCTCACTGCTCTAGGAGATCTGCATGGAGGAATGGGCCAACATACCAGCAACAGTGTGTGACAACCTTGTAAAGACATAGTTGAGGTATACCTATGACGACAATTACAGGCCTCTCTCATCTTTTTAAGTGGGAGAACTTGCACAATTGGTGGCTGACTAAATACTTTTTCCCCCCCACTGTACATGTCCCCCCACCCACACTGCAGATCGTCACTCCAGAATAAATTAGAATTGTACACATTGCGTGCTGTGAGGGATTTCACTGCGATTCGTAGTGATGTTAAAAATATAAAAAAACAACAACAAAAAAAAAATAAAAAAAACAAAAAAAAACAAACAGCGAGCAGAAGGGGACCAGGTACCTAAAACTCCAACTGTTGAAAAACTGTTGAATAAAGAACTCGAAGATAGCGGAGATAATTTTTTCTACACTGTGAAGCAAACTATTGCGGCATATGTTAACCTCCCTTCACTTCCTTTGCAGTTTAACAGGGAGTGGTTCGGGAAAAAAACAAAACAAAAACACAGCTCATCTGTCTGTTCCAGTGCTCTGCATTAATGTGCATTATGTTGTGTGTTAATGTGTGGAATGTTAAGGCAGTTTATTAAAAGCAATAGGCCGCCAAAGCACCAGGATGGATAACAAAACAGACATACACCATTTTTAGTCACAAAACACTACAAGCCAGGGTAGTATGCTTAAATGAGTTGTGGTGCCGTAAAAAGAATGTCAGATTTCTTCACACCAAGGCTTCATGTACACAGGACGTTGTTTAACCTCTCCTAAACCATTTGACAGCTAGATATCGGCGTCTAAAAAAAACTTCAGTTTAGTCGCGTTTGCATCTAGAAGAGTTTTTATTAAAAAAGAAAAAAACGTCTGTAAACCAAACGCTGCTAAAAAATAGGGTTTTTGTACTCACCGTAAAATCCGTTTCTCTGGCATCCATGGACTGACACAGCGTGTCTTATACACCTTTACACGTGGGTTATGTCCCTGCTTGCAGGAGAAGACCTAGGCAGAATGTGAGATGTTATACATACATTCTAAACAGCCAGAGCTGAACAGCCCCGCCCAGGGGGGCGGTCCCTCCGGGCATAACCCTCCCACTGCAGTCAGCAGACCTCAGTTCGTAACAAAGCAGTACAAACTTAAAAAGAAGGGTGGGTGCTGTGTCAGTCCATGGATGCCAGAGAAACGGATTTTACGGTGAGTACAAAAATCCTATTTTCTCTCGTCATCCATGGACTGACACAGCGTGTCTTATACACCTTTACACGTGGGATGTCCCAAAGCAGTGTCAAGAGGGATGGGAGCAGTATAAATGGAAAACCAAAAACTTCACTCCAAACAAGGCAGAGCTCCTCAACGGAGGAGTTGCAACATCAAACAGCGGCCTGCAACACCTTGCGGCCGAAGGAAGCATCCGAAGATGCAGCCACATCAACCTTATAAAACTTAGAAAAGGTATGAACAGACGACCAGGTCGCCGCCTTGCACACTTGTGCAACCGACGCTTGATGTCGGAAAGCCCAGGAAGCACCAATTGCCCTGGTGGAATGTGCCGTAACCGGAAAGGGAGGCGCCCGCCCCTTGAGAGCATAAGCTTGAATGACGGTTTGTCTGATCCACCTAGAAATGGTGGCAGACGAAACCGCTTGGCCCTGTTTTGGCCCAGAGACAGCCACAAATAGTGAGTCAGACTTCCGAATAGAAGCAGTAGCAGACAGGTACACCCGCAAGGCTCGTACCACATCCAAAGTGTGTAGCGCAAACTCTCTGGGATGCGATGGGTGAGGACACAAGGACGGGAGGACAATGTCCTCGTTTAAGTGGAAGGCCGAGACCACCTTTGGCAGAAAGGAAGGTCGCAGACGTAACACCGCCTTATCCTTATGGATGATCAAAAAGGGCGACTTGCAGGACAAGGCCGCCAATTCAGACACTCGTCTAATGGAAGTAATGGCCACCAAGAAGGCCACCTTCTGAGACAAAGTCAAGAGGGGAATATCTCTAATATTTTCAAAGGGAGGTTCCTGGAGGACCAAGCGCACCAAATTCAGATCCCACGGGGGGAGAGGAGGCTTGACAGGGGGGAGCACATGGCGAACCCCCTGCACAAAAGGTGCTAACCAAGGGATGACCCGCCAGCGGTCGCTGAAAGAAGATGGCCAAGGCCGAAATCTGACCCTTAATGGTACTCAAAGCGAGCTTTTGGGTCACGCCACGCTGCAGAAAATGCAGGATTCTGGGAACGGAATACGTTCGTGGGTGCCAGTCCAGCTCTTCGCACATGGCGATGTAAGCTCTCCAAGTACGGTGATAGATCCTTCTGGAGGAAGACTTCCGTGCCCTTAACATGGTCGAAATGACCGAATCCGAGAGACCTCGGTCTCAGCACCTGGCTTTCAATAACCATGCCGTTAAAACCAGAGACTAAAGCAGGATGAAATATAGGACCTTGAGACAGAAGGTCCCCCCGTATCGGTAACCGCCAGGGAACGTCTGCGACGAGACGTACCAGATCGGCGTACCAGTGACGCCGAGGCCAATCCGGAGCAATGAGGATCACCGGAATTCCCTCGGTCGCTACCCTGCGGAGCAGGCGAGGGAGCAACTGCAGCGGAGGATAAACGTATATCAGGCGATACTGACCCCATGGGGCCACCAACGCATCCGAGGCATCCGCCCAGGGATCCCTGGATCTGGCCACAAACCTCGACATTTTGCGATTGAGTCGAGAAGCCATCAGGTCCACATCCGGCGTACCCCACCGTCTGCAAAGGAGTTGAAAGACCTCCGGGTGCAAGGACCACTCCCCCTGGTCCAGCGTCTGGCGACTTAGATAGTCCGCCTGCCAATTGTCTACGCCCGAAATGTAGACGGCCGGCACGCTTCTTTCGGCCCACCTCAGGATGCGGGCGACCTCGGAAGCCGCAGCTGAGCTCCGAGTCCCCCCTTGATGGTTGACATACGCCACTGCTGTGGCGTTGTCCGATTGTATCCTGATGGAGTGACCCTGTAGTTTCTCCGACCATGAGGAGAGGCACAGTCTGATTGCCCGTATCTCCAGCACATTGATCGGTAAGAGGGCTTCGTCCGGAGTCCAAAGCCCTTGGGCCGACAGGACTCCCCAGACTCCCCCCCAGCCCGTCAGGCTGGCGTCCATCGTGATCACCGTCCATTGGATGGGGAGGAACGACTTCCCGGACCGAAGAGCCGGGGACCTCAACCACCACGTCAGGGACGCCCTGACCAGGTGACTCACCTGGATCTGAAGATCCAAGGACAACTGGGATTTGTCCCAAGTGGACAAGATCTCTTTCTGTAAGGCCCTGGTGTGCGCTTGGGCATAAGGAACGGCCTCGAAGGAGGCCACCATGAGTCCCAGGACTCTCATGCAAAAGCGGATTGACGACCATTTTCGGGACGTCAGCACCCGTACTGCAGACTGAAGTGTCAGTAGTTTGTCTGGAGGTAGGAAGACTCTTGCTTCCAAGGAGTCCAGAATCAGACCTAGATACTCCAGACGCTGAGTCGGGACTAGAACCGACTTCTGAACGTTCAGGAGCCACCCAAACTCCCTGAGGGTCTGACTGACGATAGTCACACTTTCTTCCAATTCTGAGCCACTGTCTGCTCTTAGAAGGAAATCGTCCAGATAGCCCACGATAGCAATGCCTCGCTGTCTCAGCAAAGCTAGGACCGGAGCAAGCACCTTGGTGAACACCCTCGGTGCCGAGGCCAGGCCGAAGGGAAGAGCCACAAATTGATAGTGGACTTCGCCGACCGCAAAGCGCAGAAACTTCTGGTGGCTTGCGCAGATCGGAACATGCAAGTAGGCGTCCTTGATGTCCAAGGATGCCAGAAAATCCCCTTGACGGAGTGTAGCGACCACCGTGCGAATGGATTCCATGCGGAATTTTTGCACCTGCACGAAGGCATTCAGGGCCTTGAGGTCCAGGATCGGCCGAACCCCGTCCTTTTTTGGAACAAACAGATTCGAGTAGAACCCCTGAAACCTCTCCTGGGACGGAACCGGCACAATTACTCCGGACCCGATCAAATCCTGTACAGCCCCCAAGAGGGCTGCCCGACGGGCAGGAAGGAGAGGGAGATTTGAGGGAAAGAATCTGTCTGGGGGCCAGGAGCGGAACTCTATTCTGTATCCTGAGGTGACCACCTCGCACACCCACCGGTCGGAGATCCGGGAGGTCCACCGATCCGTGAACCTGCGAAGTCGTCCCCCCACCCCAGAGACGGGCGGGGGCAAGACTTCACGCGGAGGCGGGCTTGGGAGCCGGCTTGTTCGGCTTACGCACCCAGGGGCGCTTGTGCCCGCCAGCCGCACTGTTGTCAGTCTGGGATGGCTTACCCGTGGACTCTGACGGATGAAAAAAAACCTTTTTGCTGGAAAGGAAGGACCCGGTTTACGTCGGGCCTCCTTACCCTTGATAGTTTGAGGAAGGAGAGTGCTTTTACCTCCCGTGACATCCTTGATGATGTCATCCAGAGCAGCACCAAAAAGTCTACCACCCTTAAAAGGTAGATCCGTCAGGAGCTTCTTAGAGGCTAGGTCAGCAGACCAGCATTTCAACCAGATGAGACGCCGCAATACCACCGCCGAGACAGAGGCCCTGGATATTAAAGGGGCCGCGTCCAACGTGGCGTCGCACACATATATCAGACCCTGCACCATCTGGTGGGCCAGAGCAATAGTGTCTGGAGGAAGGTTATACTCCTGCACAGTTTGGTGCAAAATTTTTGCCCATTCCGTGAGTGTCTGAGACACAAGGGTCGCCGCTACTACGGGCCGTAGGGCGGATCCCAACAAGGCGAACATGGCTCTACTCACCACTTCTGACCTCCTGTCAGTGGGGTCCTTAAACGCAGGAGTCCCCTCCATCGGGAGAGTGGTGGCCTTGTTTAAACGGGCGACTGGAGGGTCGACCACCGGGGGAGAAGCCCACTTTTTAAGCAGGGCGTCTTCAAAGGGGTATCTAATAGACAAACGCCGCGGGACCATAAAAGTCTTCTGCGGCTTTTCCCAGACCTGGTCAATGAGCTGGTCAAAGAAAGGTACATATGGAAAAACCTTTTTAGAAGGCTTGGTCTTAAAAGAACCAAAAGGAGACTGTATCCGCCTGAGGTTCTGCGGTCGCAGCATCTAGCTTGAGAGTGTCCCTCACAGCATCAATGAGTTCACTAACAAGCGCCCTGTCATTTACTGACTCAGAACTGGAGTCTTCCTCAAGGAATGTCCTGTTCAAAACCATCCAAATATTCAGAGCTAGGGTCCTGAGCAGCAATAACTAGGCCCATATCTGAAGCAGAGCACTCCCCTTGTGGAGATAAAGTGGGGAGAGGGCGCTTTTTTGCTCCCTTGTGCTCACACACAGCTTCCATCCTGGTCAGAAATGATTCCAGGACTGCCGACAACTGGTCCATAGGGACCGCAGGTGCTGGAGCACTGGCTGCTGCCTCTGGCATGTTAGGGGAAGCTGGTGACTCGGACTCCATAATGTCCCTCTCAGACCACCCACAGGCCGTGCAGACTGAAGTAGGGGAATGCCCAGGGAACCCACCAACCTGACCAGGACCGCTCGGTTCCGCCGCTCTGTCTCACTGCGCCGCACTGCTCAGCGTGAGTGAGCTGAGAGGAGAGAGTGTGAGGAGATTCGCGCCGTTTCCAGCGGCGCTAGAGGCCAAACTAGTGCCAGAAAAGACGTGCGGCTACAAGAAAATGGCCGCCGCAATGTGCTCTGGCGGGCCCCGGCAAGATGGCCGCCAATGTAAAAATCAGCACACACACAAAACATGGCGCCGAACGGCGCCCAGGCCCCTCACCTCCAAAAACAAAACAGCCCCAGCGAGTGCAGAGCAGCATGAGCCCCCCCCCCCCCAGGACAGTATGGCCCCCAGGCACCCCCCATAGTACAGCGCCAGCACTAGTAAACAGAGAGTGACATTAAAAACACAGGGGGAGACAGGGAAATCACCCCACACAAGAAACACACAGCATGTACTCACCTGCAGCCAGGAGAGACTACTTACCCGTCCCCTGAGGGACCCGCTGGTGTGTTTCTGACAGAACTATCACAGTGCGGTACTGAGTAGCTGTCGGCCCGGTCCACCGCGAAAGATACAGCCGGACTGTTCTATCTTGAGAGGACCGCGGAGCTGGAAGCCCACCGGCCACCCCTGGAGTCATGGGGCATGTCGTGAACTGAGTCTCACGCACACAAGGCGAGGATCAGCACGCTCGATGGTCGGACAGGGAAGACTACGAGGATATCTTGTACCCAACCTGTTGCCCAGCCGACAGTTGATAGAAGATCTCAAAAAAATAAAATAAAATAGGAAAAAAATTCCCAAAAGAATAAAAATAGGTCAGGAGACTGGCTCCTGAGAGAGCCACGTCTTCTTCTGCTAGGCAGAAAAAAACTGAGGTCTGCTGACTGCAGTGGGAGGGTTATGCCCGGAGGGACCGCCCCCTGGGCGGGGCTGTTCAGCTCTGGCTGTTTAGAATGTATGTATAACATATCTCACATTCTGCCTAGGTCTTCTCCTGCAAGCAGGGACATAACCCACGTGTAAAGGTGTATAAGACACGCTGTGTCAGTCCATGGATGACAAGAGAAACGAGAGTTACCGCGTTTACAAGCTGTTACAGGCATTTGGTGTTTCAAATGCCTCTGAACATCCGTCTAAAGCCATTTTTTTGCGTTACAAAAAATAGTTCTAAAAAAAACTCAACTGCCTAGAAATGACTATAAACGACCCTGTGTACATGTACTAATAAGATGACAGAGGAGAGTTCAGGGGCAGCTGAAAAAAAATGCCCAACTGCTCCTAAACGTCCGTTTACCAGCAGCAGTGTACATGAGGCCTTTCACATACACGTTTTATGTTTTAATGTACGCAATACAGCAACGCATAGGTGTGACGCCAGCTCAAGCCTCCAAGCTTTAAAAGTGGTTCTGTAGCTAAAAATAGGATTTTTGTAGTCACCGTAAAACCCTTTTCTCTGAAGTCCATGGACAGACACAGCTTCTATAAGTCTTGACATTAGGGTTATGTTCCGTCTATTAGCAGAGGACTAAGCAGACATGTTTGGTATAATTACATGTTTTTAAATATCCAAGTTGAACAGCGCCGCCCAGGGGGCGGTCCCTCTGGTCATAACCCCTCACTCTGCACTCAGCAGCTCAGTTCGTCAAAAAGCAGTACAAACATAAGGGAGGGGTGGGTGCTGGGTCGGTCCATGGACTTCAGAGAAAAGGATTTTACGGCGCGTACAAAAATCCTTTCCTCCCGTCCATGGACAGACACAGCTTCCTTAAGTCTTGACATTAGGTACGTCCCCAAGCACTGTCAAAAAAACGAGGGGTGGAAACGGCAATCAAACAAACTTCACCCCAAAACAAACTGAGCTCCTCAATGGAGGAGTTGCAACCTTAGACAGCCGCCTGCAAAACTTTGCGGCCGAAGCAAGCATCCGCAGACGCCTGCATGTCAAGCTTGTAAAACGTAGTGAAAGTGAATGGACGACCAGGTCGCCGCCTTACACACTTCTGAGACAGACGCTTAATGTCGGAAAGCCCAGGAGGCACCAATTGCTCTGGTCGAATGCGCCATGACAGGAAAAGGAGGCGCCCGCCCTTTAAAGGGCATAAGCCTGAATCACAATCTGTCTGATCCACCGAGAAATGGCGGCCAACGAGACCGCCAGGCCTTTCTTTGGACCAGTCACCGACACAAACAGCGAGTCTGATCTCTGAAAACTGAGCCGTAGCAGACAGATACATTCCTTGGACGTGGTACATGCTCTGCGGGTGTAACGCAACCTCTTTGGGATGCGACGGCCGAGGACACAAGGATGGAAGTACAATGTACTCATTTAGATAAAAAGCTGAAGCCACCTTCGGAAGAAACGAAGGCTGCGGACGTAGCACCGCTTTATCCTTATGGAGGATCAAGTAGGGGGACTTGCAAGACAAGGCCGCCAGCTCAGAAACCCTCCTGACAGATGTAATCGCCACCAGAAAGGCAACTTTCTGAAAGTGTCAAAAGAGGAATCTCTGATGTTCTCGAAGGGAGGTTTCTGAAGTACCGAGAGCACCAGATTCAAATCCCATGGAGTTAGTGGTGGTTGATCCGGAGGAGCCACATGTCGGACCCCCTACACAAATGTACTCACTAGTGAATGAGCCGCCAAGGGTCGTCGAAAGAAAACAGCCAAGGCTGAAATCTGCCCCTTAATGGTGCTTAGGGACAGTTTCTGATCCACTCCACGCTGTAAAAAACAGCAGGATCCTGGAACCCGAATATGCACGTGGACGCCACCCCATTCTCCTCACACCGAGATGTAGGCCTTCCACATGCGATGAGAGCTTTCGAGAAGATGACTTCTGTGCCCTCAGCATGGTGGAAATTACTGAATCCGACAGGCCTCGGTCCCTCAGAACCTGACTTTCAACAGCCACGCCATTAAAGCCAGTGACTAAAGCAGGATGAAGTATAGGACCGTGCGACAGAAGGTCCTCTCGCATCGGCAGTCGCCAAGGGTCATCCGCCCCACCAGGCGCACTAGGTCGGCGTACCAGGGACGCCAAGGCCAATCTGGGGCAATTAGAATCACTGGAATCCCCTCGGTCTCCACTCTGCCAAGCAGACGAGGAAGAAGTTTTAGTAGGGGAAAGGCATAAATTAGCCGATACTGTCCCCACGGAGCCACTAACGCATCTGTCGCGTCCGCCCAGGGCTCTTTGGACCTGGCCACAAACCTCAATACCTTTCGATTGAGTCGAGAAGCCAGGAGATCCATGCCTGGCATGCCCCATTTCAGGCAAAGGAGTCGAAACACATCTGGGTGTAGCGACCATTCTCCTTGGTCCAGCATCTGGCGACTTAGGTAGTCCGCTTGCTAGTTTTCTACGCCCAATATGTATACGGCCGATAGAGCCGGCACGCTCCGTTCTGCCCACTGCAGGATGCGAGTAACCTCCGATGGTGCAGCCAAGCTTCTTGTTCCTCCTTGATGGTTGACATACGCCACCGCCGTGGCGTTGTCTGACTGGATCCTGACTGGACGCCCTTGTAGCCTCTGTGACCATGTGGAAAGGCACTGCCTGATCACCCGAAGTTCAAGCACATTGACCGGCAGGCGGGATTCTTCCTGCATCCAGTGACCTTGTGTCGACTGGACACCCCAAACTCCCCCCCCCCCCCAACCGGTCAGGCTGGCGTCTGTCGTGATCACCGTCCAGTTAAAGGGAAGGAACGACTTTCCGGACTGAAGGACCGGAGATCTCAGCCACCAAACCAGGGAAGTCCTGACTAGTTGGCTCACTCGGATCTGACAATCCAGGGACAACGGAGACTTGTCCCACTTGGACAGGACCTCCTTCTGCAAGACTCCAGTGTGGAATTGAGCATACGGTACCGCCTCGAAGGAGGCTACCATGAGACCCAGGACTCGCATTCAAAAGCGCAGCGACCACCTGCGGGATGCTAGCGGCTTCACCGCCGCCTGAAGAGTGTGCAATTTTTCCAAAGGGAGAAAAACTCTCGCTACTGATGAGTCCAGAATCAAGTCCAGGCTCTGAGTCGGCACCAACACCAACTTCTGGAGGTTCAGTACCCAACCAAATTCTTGAAGGGTCTGACTGGAAATCGCCACATCCTCCTCCAATTCTGCGTCTGAAGCAGCTCTCAGGAGGTCGTCCAGGTAGCCCACGATAGCGATTCTTCACTGTCTCAGCAAGGCCAGGATCGGGGCGAGCACCTTGGTGAAAACCCTTGGTGCCGATGCCAGGCCAAAAGGGAGAGCCACAAATGGTAGTGATCATCCCCCACTGCAACACAGAAAATCTGATGCCCGACATATATGGGGACATGCAAGTATGAGTCCTTGATGTCCAAGGACGCCAGAAAATCCCCCGGATGGAGTGCAGCGACCACAGAGCGAACTGATTTCACCCTGAACCTTCATACTTTTACAAAAGGAGTTGATGGCCTTGAGGTCCAGGATTGTATGGACCCCATCCTTCTTTGGGACTACAAACAGATTGGAGTAGAATCCCTGAAACCTTTTCAGGAGTGGCACAGGTACTATTACCCCGCGCCTCAGCAGGTCCTGCACTGCCCCCCAATAGGGCGTTCCGACAAGCCGGAAGAAGATGAAGGTTGGAGGGAAAAAATCTGTTTGGTGGGCAAGAAAGAAATTCTATCTACCCTGATGAAACCACTTCGCAAACCCACTGGTCGGAAAGCAGGGAGGTCCACCGAGCTGCAAACTCGCGCAGGCGACCTTCCACCCGAGAGTCGGGCGGGGGCAAACCTTCATGCAGTAGCAGATTTGTTCGCAGGCTTGCGAACCCAGGGAAGCTTTTGTCCCTCAGCTGGCCCCTTGTCGGCCTGGGAACAATTACCTGCGGGCCCGGGTTGATGAAAAAAACGCTTCTGAGCGGAAAAGGAGGGCCCAGGCCGACGGCGAGGCTCCTTACCTTTTCTGGATTGTAGGAGCTGTGTGCTCTTACCCCCAGTGACCTCTTTAATAATGTCATCCAGCGAGGCTCCAAATAGCCTCTCTACCTCGAAGGGCAAATCAGCCAGAGCTTTCTTGGAAGTCTGGTCCGCGGACCAGCATTTTAGCCAAATCAGACACAGTACCACAGCAGATACTGAGGCTCTGGAAATCTGGGGAGCTGTATCCAGGGCTGCATCGCAGACATATTTGAGGTCATGCACAAACTGGTCAGTCAGTTCTACGCAGACTGGGGAAACCTGTTGCTTCTCCAACTCCCGGTGCAACAATTTTGCCCATTCAGTAAGTGTCTGACACCAGGGCCACAGCCAAAACGGTCCGTAATGCTGACCCCAGCATGGTGAACATGTACTGGGCCACCGCTTCGGACCTCCTATCTGCAGGATCCTTAAATGCAGGGGCCCCCTCTACCCGAATCGTGGTAACTTTGTTCAACCTGGATACCGGGGGGGGGGGTTTCTACAACCGGGGGGAGATGCCCATTTTTTCAGAAGGCTGTCCTCAAAGGGGTAACGGACCGCCATGCGTTTTGGGACCGAAAAGGTCTTCTGCGGTCGTTCCCATTCCTCGTCTATAAACTCATCAAAATAAGTTACATAAGGAAACACCTTAGTAGTGCGGGTCAGCTTGTGGGACCCAAAAGGGACCGACACCTCAGTAGATGCTCCAGCCGCATCCTCCAGCTTGAGGGTTTCCCGCACTGTGGTGAGTGCTCCAACAAGCACCTTCTCCTGCGCTGACCCGGACACAGAGTCTCCCTCATTGTCTGAATGGTCCGCATCCTCCGACTCATCAGAACAAGGGCCGTGTGCCACAGCCAGGCCCGAGTCTGAGCTTTCCCCAGAAGGTGTGGGGAGGGGGCACTTTTTACCACCCTTTCGCCCGCACACCGCCTTCACCCTGGCAACAAATGATTCCAGGACTGCCGAAAAAGTGTCCACAGGTACTGCAGGGGCACCGGTTGCTACCACCGGAATGTCTGGGGAAGAAGCGCCAGCTTATGACACCATGCTGACCCACTCAGGGACTAAGTCAAGGTACAAAAAAGCCCACCCTCCTAGCTGCCACAGACTGAGGGGTATTCCCAGAGGACTCACCGCCCTGACCCAGGCACTGTCGTCCGCTCTATCTCCTGCACAGTGTGTGCCTGAGGTGATCTGCCGTTCACGCTGTTCAGAATGCCAAAATAGCGCTAGAGGCCAAAACCAATGTGAAAGCCCCAAAAAGATGGCCGCCTCAGGGGGAAAAAAAAAAAAAAAGGGAGCGGGAGCTACAAGATAATGGCCGACCGCTGTTTTAGCAATAGAAACAGCGCGGCTACAAGAAAATATCCACCGCTGTATTAGCAATAGGAACAGCGCGGCTCAGGAAAATGGAGCCGGCGCACCCGAAATGGCGAGATTCATTTCAGAGGTAAAAATAAAGGCCACGAAACACTGGGTGTACAAACGGAGGCCCCCCAAAAGGCAGACCACCTACACTAGAGCGGACCTGGACACACCGCGCAGCCCCCAGCCAGGACCCGGAGCCCCCCCTCAGGGATCCCCGGGAGAGGTACACAGCAGGCGCAGCAAAGAATGGGGAGGAGGGATGGACGGGGAGAGAGGAAAGGGAGGGCTAGAGACCCCCTAAAATCGACCACCCCAGGAATGCCCAGCTGTTCCATTCTGCCAAGACAGGAGGAACCTTACTTACCCGTCCCTGCGAGGACTGCTGGACGCGTTCCTGACAGACCCATCACCGATCAGTACAGAGTGGCTGTCGGCCACGGCCCACTGTGACTGGGCAGTAGTAGCCCGGTCATATGTGGACCCCGGAGTACATAGCTCACCGGCCACCCCTGGAGCAAACGGGGTATGTCGTGGCTGACCCAGCGCGTAGCTAAAGGCCTGCTCACGCTCTATGGCCAGACTGGGGAGACTACAATGATCTATATTATCCAGCCTGTCACCCAGCCGGCAGTTGATAGTAGATCTCAGGCTCAAAAAGTTAAATAAAAAATGAAAATTTAAAAAAAGGACCATGGGACCTTAAGGGAGCCAGGTCCTTCTACACTAGGCAGAAAAAACTGGGCTGCTGAATGCAGGGTGAGGGGTTATGACCAGAGGGACCGCCCCCTGGGCGGGGCTGTTCAGCTTTGGTAAAATTACATGTTTTTAAATATCTGTAACATGTCTGCCTAGTCCTCTCCTAATAGACGGAACATAACCCTAATGTCAAGACTTAAGAAAGCTGTGTCCGTCCATGGACAATAAAGAAATAGTTTTACTTTAAAGCGTTAAATCCACAACAGTAAAATGTGTATATGCCGTAAAACATGCTTCTTATACTCACTGTGGAACCAAAGGGGTAATCCTTCACATTGTGTAAAAGGCTGTTTGATCCAGTCTTCTCTGAACCTCCCTTTTTCCACTGCCCCCAAACCATCTCCTGATAAGACAGCCTTTGGAGTCACTCTGCACATGCTCAGTTTGGTGTGTATTGCTAAGAGGTTTTTTTTCTTGGGAGGGTGCATATGATCAGTACAGGGCCAAATCAGCACTGTCCAAACAGAGGGTCAGGGGTCATGCAGCCTCATAGGACAGTCAGAGTAGAATGAAAACGCCTCCTACAAGCCACAAGACTGCTATATACTGCTGATGAGAAAAGGTATTAACCACTTCAGCCCCGTAAGGATTTAGCCGCTTCCTGACCAGAGCACTTTTTGCGAGATGGCACTGTGTCGCTTTAACCGTCAATTGCGCGACGTTGCACCCAAACAAAACTGACATAATTTTCCACAAATAGAACTTTCTTTTGGTGGTATTTGATCACCTCTGCGGGTTTTATTTTTTGCGCTATAAAACCAAAAAAAAAAAAAAAAAGACAAATTTTGAAAAAAGCAATATTTTACACTTTTTGCTATAATAAATATCCCCCAAAAATATATTTTTCTTCCTCAGTTTAGGCAGATATATATTCTTCTACATATTTTTATTGCGACTGCGACATTGCGGTGGACAGACACTATTTTGGGACCAGTCATTTATACAGCGATCAATGCTATAAAAATGCACAGATTACTGGGTAAATTACACTGGCAGGGAAGGGGTTAAACACTAGGGGGCGATCAAGGGATTAAGTGTGTCCTAGGGAGGGATGGTCTCACAAACATAACAGATCACTGCTCCCAATGACAGTGAGCAGTAGCCCTGTCATGTTGCTAGGCAGAACAGGGAAATGCCTTGTTTACATACCCTATGCACTCGAGTATAAGCAGAGTTTTTCAGCCCATTTTTTTAGGCTGAAAAACTACCCCCTCAGCTTATACTCAAGTCAGCAGTAAAACAGCGTGCGTCTGCCGCTATATAATCCAGTCTATTTGGCCGTCCATTGTAAGACAGCCCCGCCTCCTCCTCGTCTGTGATAGGACGAACACTGATATAGTTTCCCAGCATCGTATCAGTGTTCCTCTATCACGGATGGACGAGGGGGAGGAGGCGGGGCTTTCTTACAATGAACGGCCCGAATAGACTGCATTTTACAGCGGCAGACACACGCTGTTTTACTAATGAAAAGGTACGGCTGCATATGGATTACACAGCAGTAGACACGCTGTTTTACTGCCAACGGTGAGACTGCACGTGGGCACGGTGAGACTGCACGTGGGCACGGTGAGACTGCACGTGGGCATCGTTTACCCAGTAGCTGCTGCATTTTCCCACCCTAGGCTTATACTCGGGTCAATATGTTTTCCCAGTTTTGTGGTAAAATTAGGTGCCTCGGCTTATACTCAAGTATATACTGTAGGCATATCCCCATTCTGCCTCTCCGTGCCACGATCGCGGGATACCGGCGGACAGAGTCCGCAAAACGGTCACGCAGTACACGGCGGGCACGCACACAAATTAAAGGGGATGTACATACAGGTACGCCCATTTGCCCACCGCTGCCATTCTGCCAACGTATATCGGCGTCGGCAAGTGGTTAAGCAGATTATATTTACTAAAATGATTGCATTTCCATGTTCTGTGTACCGTGGGAGACCAGATATAGTGAATGCAGGGTCCTGGGTTTAGCAACACTAATGCATTCCCAGCATTAAGGTACAAAATGTATTGCCACTTGATTCACTTTGCAAAGAATACCCAACTGCATGCAAGGAAAATAAAAAAACTGAATTATTACTTGCACATGATTGGATGATGGAAGTCAGCAGAACTTTTCATTTACTGAGCTTTAGAGCAACTGCACTTTCAAAGTGCACAGTCTATTTGCCTTCAGTAAATTTTCCGGATAGAATATATGTGTGTGAGAGAGAGAGTGTGAGAGAGAGAGAGTGTGAGAGAGAGAGAGTGTGAGAGAGAGAGAGTGTGAGAGAGAGAGAGTGTGAGAGAGAGAGAGTGTGAGAGAGAGAGAGTGTGAGAGAGAGAGAGTGTGAGAGAGAGAGTGTGAGAGAGAGAGTGTGAGAGAGAGAGTGTGAGAGAGAGAGTGTGAGAGAGAGAGTGTGAGAGAGAGAGTGTGAGAGAGAGAGTGTGAGAGAGAGAGTGTGAGAGAGAGAGTGTGAGAGAGAGAGTGTGAGAGAGAGTGTGAGAGAGAGAGTGTGAGAGAGAGTGTGAGAGAGAGAGTGTGAGAGAGAGAGTGTGAGAGAGAGAGTGTGAGAGAGAGAGTGTGAGAGAGAGAGTGTGAGAGAGAGAGTGTGAGAGAGAGAGTGTGAGAGAGAGAGTGTGAGAGAGAGAGTGTGAGAGAGAGAGTGTGAGAGAGAGAGTGTGAGAGAGAGAGTGTGAGAGAGAGAGTGTGAAAATTTTAGATTTTTTGGAGGATTTTACATATTCAAGCTGTAGTTATATAATGGATATGGGCTGGAAGTGCACACTCAGGTTTAATTTGAGGGTATGTACATCCAAATCGGAGGAAGGGTTTAGGAATTACAGATCTTAAGAATAGACATCCCCCTTTTTCAAGGGACCATTGAATCAAAAGCGGTTTAATCACCAGATGTAGGCTACTCCGTTATTTCTTCATCAATTAAGCAGGTAAAAGGCCTGGAGTTGATTCTAAGTGCGGTATTTGCATTTGGAATCTATTGATGTGAACCTACATCATGCGTTCAAAAAGAGCTGTCCATACAAGTGAAACAGGCCATTGTAAGGCTTCAAAAACAAAAACATATTCATCAGAGAGATAGCAGCAATATTAGGGGTGGCCAAATCAACTGTTTGGAACATTCTGAGGAAAGAACTAGGACAAATAGGCAATGCATCAAGGTAAAAAAAAAAAAAAAACTGTTTAAAAAGTGTTACTAAACCCAAGACCCTGCATTCACTATATCTGGTCTCCCACAGTACATGGAAATGCAATCATTTTAAATATTAACTGCTAAATACCTTTTCTTATCAGCAGTACATAGCAGTGGAAGATCAGAGACACCGGAATAAACACAACCGTTATACATAATACAGAGGTTTAACCCCTTAGGTTCCACAGAGTTTTACAAGCATGCTTACTGCATATTACAGACATATTTTACTGTTGTGGGTTTAGTAACTCTAAACCACCAACTATAGAGACTGTACAAACTGAAATAATTTTTAGAATATTTTGATGATTTTTTCTAATCTTGAATTAAAATACTCACCATAGCAGTGGACCACCTCCTCCCCTTTTCTGATAGTTCTGCAAGCTCTAACCATTGCACATCTACCTTGAAAGGATACACTTGTGTTTGGTTCACATGAATGGTTCAACAAGCTTAGAACTGGAAAAACTGCAGTAGCAAGACGGGAGAAATTGTTGCTTTGTACTAGTGAGGCAGCAGACTCTAGAAATAAAAAAATAATGTTACATTTAAAATACAAATCACATGGCTGGTAATAGCATGCTATCCCGAACAACTGCCTGAAAAATAATGTACAGTAGATAAGAGGGCACCAAGAGGACTGCCAAGGGAAACAAATTCTTAAAGGGGCTGTAAAAGGCAAAAAAAAAAATTTCCTAACCAGCTTCCTTTACCCTAATGCAGTGCTCGTTCACCAACCTCATACTTGGATTCCGCTTGCAAAAGTCGTAATTTGATAGAAATCCTCACTTCCTGTTTAGCTGTGTGTGTAACTACACAGCTATGCGAGCCGTTCCGCCTGGTGTGTCGTGCTCGCTCCCTCCATAGGACTACAGGAGAGCATCAGGACGCTCTCTATGTTACACTCAGAGATAGGGGCTTTGTGTCCACGAGAACTTTGCTCGTTCTCGTTAGACGAAAAAAAAAAAAAAAAGGCTCTGCATGCCGCCAAGCCTAATGGGAACTGTAGTTCCCATTAGGCCGTGACGTGGCCATAATGAAAGCGCACCGCAAACCCGGAAATAAAGGATACTAAGGATGCAGGAAAGACGGAGGATGACACACAAGCTATATTTAAACAGGTATATAACTTAACGGCAATGATTACGGTTTTCGATATAAGCACCTGTCTGACAATTATAGTGCAAAACCTTTTTACCTTCGGCTTGCGCTACACTATTAGTGTAGCGCCAGTCTTATGGGCGGACTGGGCTGAGAGGCAAATTAGCCTAGCGCCCCATTAAAGCAGCCGCACTGCTTCCGGTATGCAGGCGGCTGGCATTCTGCAATTGGGGGGGGGGGGCTGCACTGCTACTTTTGACTGTCCTATCATCCTGGACCTTCCTCATTGTGCTATATGTTTTTTGCTGCACCATTGGCATGGTTATATCTTCGTCCTCTCCATAAAATTATCAGAAATTTGTGCTTAAAGTAGAACTATAGGCAACACTTTTTTTTCATTTTGGATAGAGTAAGGGAGGGTTATAGCCCCTGTCAGTTTATTTTTTTTACCATCCCTGTCCCATTGCAGAGATTTCCCTTCACTTCGTGCCCCAGGAAGCCAAACAGGAAGTGAGAGGAAATCTATGCAAATTAAGGGAATCCATTTGCCAATATAAACATACAAGAAAAACATCCAATAATTACCATCATATTCCTGTTGGAGGACTGTCACTGCTTGAGCATTGCAATGGAGCTGGAGCATGTGAAAGAGTATAGCTGAGCCAATTATGTGCATGTCAGATTTCTCCTTTTCTGTTGTCTCTGCATTTAAACTTGATGCTTCCTTGCTTGCTTTCATAAGACATAATTTCTTACACAGAGCTGCACTTGTAAGGCCACAAAGAAACTTCTGCTCCTCATTCTGAAGTTCAGGGTGTGCTTGAAGAGTAAACAAAGATTTATAGTCACTACAATACAGCTCATTAGAAGCTGTTCCCTGTACAATGTCCTGAGATTTAGTCTCGACATCCAACGCCTGGTGAAAGACCTCAGAAACTTGTCCGAGACCAGCTAATAGGACTGTCCTCAGTGCTATGTGGCAGAACACACCTAGAGCAAGAAGGCAGCTACCCAGCGAGCATTCAACATAGTGATACCTCTCCCAGGCCACATCTCTACAGTTAGGACTACAATATCTGGCAAAACTGCACTGGTGACAAGGTAAGAAGGTCAGACCGCTTTGTAGGCAGTGGTGACAATAAAGATCACAGTTCGTAATACTGATATCCCATGTGGATTTACCACCGATTGGTTTTCTGTCAGGAATAATCACACTGACATAGGCTTCTTCCCGTATCAATAGCTCTCCATGTGCAATATCCTGAGAAGCCACCAAGTGGCGACCTTTAGAATTGATAAAATTCATGGTTAGGGAGCTGGAAGCATTAGTTAGCTTCGGGTTTCTGTCTAACTTCAGCTCTTGTAATCTGTCACATAACGCATCTGCAGCAGGCTCCCCTGTGGGATCAGTCAAGTTAATACTTTCTGTGCTGGGAAGATGAATGCTGGAGAAGTCAGATTGTTTCAGCTTTCGCAAACACTCGGCCTGCCGCTGAAGTATTTTGCTCTTTAGTCGTTCTGGATATCCATGCTCTTGTGCACGATCGATGTCTTCCAAGCATTCCTAAACAAAGAATTCCCCAAGGGAAGAAAACATCACGGTCACATTCCCAAAGTGATTTCTGTCTTTTCGTCTATTCAATGGGTATGGCACACAGAGATCATTCTGCATACTAGATTTAAAGGGGCTACACTAAAACATACACACATACATACATATACACACACACATACACACAGTGGAACCTTGGATTACGAGCATAATCCGTTCCAGGAGAATTCGGCTGACCTCGGAAAGACTTCGTTCACGAGCCTTTCCGGCCGTTTCCGAACGCCGCCGGCCAAATGCAGTACTGCACCCGCTTTGGCCTGAATCCTGCTCGTTTTGTGAGACAACACTTGCAAACCAAGTGCTATAAATATATATATATATATATATATATATATATATATATATATATATATATATATATATATATATATATATATATATATATATATAAATAAAACCCCTGAGGGGCTTTGCAGAACAGCTGTATTTATACTGAGATTAAATTACACACAGATGGATTATTCACCAATTAGGTGAATTCTGAAGGCAATTGGTTCCACTAGATTTTAGTTAGGGGTATCAGAGTAAGAGCCGGTTCACACCAGGGCGACTCGTCAGGCGACTCAGTCGCCTGACAAGTCGCATCCCACGCTTTTCAATGGAACCATTCTAAGTAAGAGCGACTCAGGTCGCTCCGACTTAGAAAAAGGTTCCTGTACTACTTTTGAGGGCGACCCAAGGCGACCTGCATTGACTTCTATACAGAAGTCTTATGCAAATCGCCTCGGCGGGCGTCTCAAGTCGTCTTGAGATCGCGCCGCCGAGGTTGCCCCCACAAGTCACGCCGCCCTGGTGTGAACCGGGTCTAAAGGGGGCCGTTTTTGTAAAAAAAAAAAAAAAAAAAAAAAAAAAAAAAAAAAATTGGAAAACCATTTATCTTTTCACTTCACAATTATGTGCCACTTTGTATTGGTCTGTCACATAAACATTTACGTTTTTGGTTGGAACAGCTACTGTGTATGCAGTGGTAAATATAATATAACAACCACCAGCTAAATGGTTGGGGAACAAAATATCAAATCCACTCTGAGAACAGAAGAGATACAGCATATTACCAAAAGTATTGGGACACCTGCCTTTACTTCAATGCCATCCCAGTCTTAGTCCCTAGGGTTCAATATTGAGTTGTCCCACCCTTTGCAGCTTCAACACTTCTGGGAAGGCTGTCTACAAGGTTTAGGAGTGCGTTTATGGGAATGTTTGACGATCTTTCCAGAAGTGCATTTGTGAGGCCAGGCACTGATATTGGACGTGAAGGCCTGGCTCGCAGTCTTCGCTCTAATTCATCCCAAAGGTGTTCTATTGGGTTGAGGTCAGGACTCTGTGCAGGCCAGTCAAGTACCTCTGCCCCAAACTCGCTCATCCATGTCTTTATGGACCTTGCTTTGTGCACTGGAGCACAGGCATGTTCCCAAACTGTTCCCACAAAGTTGGGAGCATAAAAGTTGTCGAATATATCTTGGTATGCTGCAGCCTTAAGAATTCCCTTCCCTGGAACTAAAAGGCCAAGCCCAAACCCTGAAAAACAACCCTATGCCATAATCCCCCTCCACCAAATGATTTGGACCAGTGCTTAAAGCAAGGTCCATAAAGACTTGGATGAGTCCTGACCTCAATCAATAGAACACCTTTGGGATGAATTGGAGCAGACTGCGAACCAGGCCTTTTCGTCCAACATCAGTGCCTCACCTCACAAATGCTCTTTTGGAAGAATGGTCTAACATTCCCATAGACACATTCCTAAACCGTGTGGACAGCCTTCCCAGAAGAGTTGAAGCTGTTATAGCTGCAAAGGGTGGGCCAACTCAATATTGAACCCTACAGACTAAGAACAATACACACTGTTATGCCGCGTACACACGATCATTATTCACGGCGGTTAAAAAACCGCCGTGAATAACTGACAGGAAAAACGAGGGAACCTCTTCGGTTCCAAGGGTTCCCTACACACGGTTGTTTTTCCCGTCATTTTTTCTCTTGACGAGAAAAACGACCTTCTGTGGGCTCCGCGGCAGTGTCTCCCTATGGGAAAACTGCCGCGCAAAAAAATGATGGAAAAAACGATGAGAAAATTTAGAACATGTTCTAATTTTTCTCGTTGTTTTTTATGCCGTTTTTCTCGACGAGAAAAACGACATAAAGCCCTCAGACGATCGTTTTTCCTCGGCGAAAAAAAAAAATGCCATTTTTCTCGTCGAGAAAAGCGGTCGTGTGTACGCGGCATTAGATTTTCTGCAGATTTTTGTCTTCAGATTTATCAAAACCACATAATATGAGGTTTAAACCTTAAGAGTTTCAATTTGTATGCCATCAGGCAAGCCCTTGCACTACATGGTTTTGGTGAATCTGAAGACAAAAATCTGCAGAAATCCAATAGTGTGTATGGGTCCTAAGACTGGGTTGCCATTAAAGTTCATGTGCTTGAAAAAGGCAGGCGCCCCAATACTTTTGGCAATATAGTATATATACATTATTAGAGGTTGAATCTGGTACAAAGCAGACTCAAAAATCAAGAAAAAAAATAAAGACCTAAAAACACTGTATTGCAGATTTTCAGACAGAACTGTATTATAATATTATGCATGACAGAGTTACCTGTCCTGAGCAGGCAGCTTGCTACAAGCACTCTGCACCTGCTGTCACCAAGACATTTAGTAGCAGCAGCATGCTTTTTTGCATCACCTGTCATGATGTGGCTAAAAAACAAAAATTTGCAGCAGATAATGACTACGATAAGGGGTTTATTTATACTGTGAAACAGTAAAATTGATATATATTATATAATTGCATCATATGCATAATAAACATACCCAGTCATATAAACAGGGCATTTTAAATGTGTCAGACATGAAGCTACAGTATATGAAGGGTGGCGGTGTATAAAAATATTTTATAATAAAGTAGTATTAAAAGCCGAGGCTTTTTTTGCATGGATACACAGTACCGTAATCATTTTAAATATAATGCACAATACTGGTAAACTTTTATTTTAAATACAATTCTAATGCCTTATATTCCCTCCAGTTTATAAGCCTCCAGCTTCCCAGAGTTCAGATGCTGATCTTCCCTGTACAGAGCCCTTAACCACTTCGCATCCGGGCCAATTCTGACACTTCGCTCCTACATGTAAAAAGACAAATTTTTTTGCTAGAAAATTACATATAACCCCCAAACAATATATATGTTTTTTTAGCAAAGACCCTAGAGAATACAATGGCGGTCATTGCAACTTTTTATCTCGCACGGTATTTGCGCAATAATTTGTCAAACGCATTTTTTTGGGAAAAAAAACGGTTTCATGAATTAAAAAATATTAAAAAAACATTAAAGTTAGCCCAATTTTTATGCATAATGTGAAAGATGAAGTTACGCCGAGTAAATAGATACCTAACATGTCACCCTTCAAAATTGCACACGCTCGTGGAATGGCGCCAAACTTCGGTACTTAAACATCCTCATGGGCGACGCTTTAAAAATTTACTGGTCACATGTTTTGAGTTACAGAGGAGGTCTAGGGCTAGAATTATTGCTCTCGCTCTAACGTTCGCTGCGATACCTCACGTGTGTTCTGAACACCGTTTTCATATGTGGGCGGGACTTACGTATGCGTTCGCTTCTGCGTACGAGCTACCGGGGACAGGGGCGATTTACTTTTTTTGTTTTTATTATTTATTATTTTACTTTAACCTTTTTACTTTGAGACTTAAAAATAAAAAAAATCACTTTTATTCCTATTACAAGGAATGTAAACATCCCTTGTAATAGGAATAAGCATGACAGGTCCTCTTTACAGTGAGATGTGGGGTCAATAAGACCCCACATCTCACCTCTAGGCTGAAAAGCCTGAAATAAAAAAAAAAAAAATAAAAAAAAAAGATCACCGCTTCCTAGCTGAAGCGGCGCCATTTTTTTGAATGCAGAGGCCGGGCGTGACGTCATAACATCGCGCCCGGCCTCCGAACGATCATAGAGACTCCGGCGACCATCTGGTCCGCCGGAAATCTCTATGGTAAAAAGCCGGGGCCGGCGGATCCTGTCACCGACTCACCGATCGCTCAGGCGAGTCGGTAGAAGCACCGGAGGGCGGCGGGGGGGGAACACACACACGTCCCCTCTCGCCGCCTGCAAGAACGATCAAGCGGCGGAACAGCCGCTATGATCGTTCTTACTGTACAGAGAATCGCCGGCTCTAAAAAACTATATCTGAATGATGCCTGTAGCTGCAGGCATTCAGATATCCCGGCTCAAACTCAAGGATGTCCATGGACGTCCTTGGGTCTCAAGTGGTTAAAGTGATTGTAAACATTGAATTTTTCTTTTGAAAAAAAACAAAACAGGTCATACTTACCTGCTCTTGAACATTGGTTTTGCACAGAGCAGCCCCGATCCTCCTCTTCTGGGGTCCCCTGCCTGCGCTTCTAGTTCCTCCCACCTTCAGAGTGCCCCTATAGCAAGCTGCTTGCTATGGGGGTACTTGCGTGGGCTCGTTCCCTAGCAGTACTGTGTGCTTCTGTTGACACACACACACAGTGCATCTTGACTCAACCCCCCCCACCCGCTTACTCCTCACAAGATGTGATTGACAGCAGCAGGTGCCAATAGCTCCTGCTGCTGCATCTAAATCTTGTGAGAAGGGGGAGAGAGCAGTGCTGCTGCCCTCAGGTACAGAGCAAGATCGAGATTGGGCAAGAAAACATAGGAGGGGGGCTAGGGAGGGAGCTGGTCACAGGTTTTTTACCCAATACAAAGAATGCACCAAGGTAAAAAACAAACTTATGCCTTTAGGATCACTTTAAGTCCTCATTCACACCGTGGTGCAGAGACATCAGTTTTCCTGCACGCATTCTGTAAGGGCAATAAAACCAATTGTTCGGTGTCATGTTCACACCACAACATGCAGATTTTTTTCTGCATAGGAATTTGCAACGTGTAATGCCGTTTTCTGCACAGAAAAAAAACAGGCATGAAAAACAGTGGTCTGAATAGGGCACATAACTGACACGCCTGAAAACTGATGTGAAACTGAGGTGACGTGAAATCTGCACGGAGTTCCCATTCGTTTTCATTGACATATGGTGTGAATGAGCCCTAAATCACTTCCTTCTGCCCAGGACTATATGTCCCATGAGGCATTGCTCCTCACGCATTCACAAACACTCACTGACATGTACGAACAGTGAACTGAGCTCAACGTGTGCTGCACGGTTATTTCTGTAAACAAATAATGCACTCTAATTTATCCATACCAACTAATCGATAACAAAAATAGTTGATAACTATTTCTATAATTGGATTATGCCGATTAGTTGTTTCAGCCCTAAAATAAAATATATGATATATAATATATATTTTTTTATAAAATCCCTTTTGGACTGGAAACTGGCAAACAAAATAAAAATAGGCCAGCCCAGGATAACTTTTTACAACTGGCATGCTTCAATTTTTTGCAAGCAGTACCGAGTATAATAAGGGCATAAATCAAACAGAGAGGTGGAATCTTTGACCCTCAATGCTCAATGGACTCCAAGGGAAGTATTTTACAGTTAGTACATGAATCCTATTTTCTTTCTTGCTCAATGAGGGACACAGGAAGGTGGGCAACAGGACATAACTGCTAATGGGCCAACAAACAAAAACAAACTGGGGACTGCCTGTAGCTCAAGGGCCGCCTTGGAGACCAATACCAGGTGACTACAGATGAGGTTGAACCCCCATGGGGAAAAATAAATAACCAGACCAGAAAGAGATGAACTGATTGATGTCCAAGGACCAACAGAAAGGCAAGTTGAAGCTGGGGAATGTCTTGACATAGGCGGCAGACACCAGCCATATTTCAAAAAAAGGAGGAAGCTGACCAACTTAATCCAAATACAAGGATGAAAAATTTTCTGACAGGAAAAGAATGGCAATAGACACTGGTCAATTAGGAGAGGGAGAACCCCAGGAAACTGCAAAAGAAAACCCTAGGAATGGTGTACCAATGAGGTTAAAAAAAAAAAAAAAAAAGGCCTTAAGCCTGATCTCATAAGGAACCAGCAACCAGAAGAGGTCCAAGTCTATGATGATTGCCAAACAGAACCACCTCACACTACCACGACTTGTGAACCGACGTGTCGCCCCAAGATGTGCGACATGACAAATTACATTCAAGTGAATGAGAGCCGTCTTAAATGTACACTACTGAAGTCACTCTGACTTCATATAAGGTTCCTGTACTACTTCTAGATGACTTGTACCCATTGATTTCAATGGAAGTTGCCACCAAAGTCAGATCAGTGTCTTAACTGAAGCAACTTTGCAGGAAGAGAAAATAGTTCTCAGGCAAACCCCTCCCTCCCCCAGAGCTGATTGTTTGATTGGCCACTGGCAAAGTCGCCTGTCCTGAAGGCAACTTGAAGTTGCCTTGTAAAGTCGCACTGGAAGTCGTGTTGCCCTAGTGTGAACCGGCTCTAAAGGGAAGGACTATCAGTGAGGAATCCTAAACAGAATATAAGTCAGAACAACATCTCCCGGGAGTGTAACAATGGCTCCCAGGGGAAATCCCATACAATGCATAGCCATAGCCTGGGAACAGCAGGCAGATCTCTTGTAAGATTGGAAGGAAAAACTACAACTTGATCGAGAAGACCAAGCTCAGCACCCCATCAGCAAGGAGCCACCTTTGGGGCAAAGCCTTAAAGTGGATGTAAACCCACTCATTTCTAAAATTACTTCCATAGTGCTTATCTATAAGATATACGTGCCTCCTGCATGTATCCTTACCTGTCAAAAATCTCCTCTTTAGCTGTTTGTAGCCCTGCAATACTCCATATTCTGTGGGCGGGTCTGTTGTCCAGCGCTCGATGGGTGAAGTTGTGATGTCAGACTCCCCGCCCACCGCTACACATCAATATTTCTTACAATAAACTTCTGCTTGTTTTGTGGATTATGTCCCATGATCCCTTAAATCCAGGAAAGTCACCACATGACTTTAGCATGCCCAATCATGAGGTGTGGAGCAGCCAATCCTGGGAAATCTGAAGAAGAAAGGAGGAGGGGGGGGATGTGAAGTACACAGAATGCCTCTCGCGCTCGTGCACGAGATAAGGAAATCACCTGTCAGTCACAGCAAGGGGGAAAAACGGACACCCATTTGTGTGTCTGTTTTTATCCTACTGAAAAAAGAAGAGGATTGCTCAGAGCTGGATTAACTCTTTGTGGCAAGACTGGGCCCAGACACATGTGAATAGCAGGAAAGAAAGCGTGGAGTGAGACACTCCATCCAGTGGATGTCAGTGCTCAGTCTCTGAACACAATAAAGCCAGCAGCCCAATGGTAGCTCTTGAGGCTAAAGCCCCATACACACGGTCAGACTTCCATCGGACTTTTCCCTGGATTTTTGTCCGAACGGAGTTGGCCGGGCACACCCATAGCATACACACCACAGGACTTTTCTGCAAACTTTTTGCAACATCACGTGGTTTTTCTGCTCTTTACTGCCACCCTTTGGTCAACTTCTGCTATTGTTGGTTGATTTTAACATTAGTTGTTTTGTCCATCGGACAAAAGTCCTATGGTTTTCTGTACACATGGTAGGACTTTGCTCCATCGGACTTTTGTTGGGCAAAAGTTTGTCCGTTTGCAGACCCAAACTTTTGTCCAATGAAAACACAAAAAAAAAAAAAAGTTTGTCCGATGGAGCGTACACACGGTCGGATTGTTGGTCCAACTTGCTCAAAATGAAGTTTGTTGGCCAAAAGTCCTACCGTGTGTACGGGGCTTTAGCCTAATCAGCCTACACAAAGAGCAAGTCTTTGGAGATAGGGAAAGCGCTGAGGCAATTTGAGCCTGGAAAACAATCTAATTTGTTACCAGAACCCCTACTGCATGTGAAACCCAGTGCCTAAATGTTACTTGTAGGCTAGGCCCGCAACAACGAAACAGGGTCTGGCACTCCAAAGCTTGGCTGGGAAAAGATCGCTCAGGTCAGCCGCAATTCTAGCTCAAGGGAAGAAAGAAGAAAGAAGAAGAAAGAAGAAAGAAATACTAACAGCAAAATGGTTAGACTTTTTCCAGCAGAGCTGAAGAAAATACTTCTATTTTCCTAGGACGCTTGCAAAAAAAACTGAAGCCTTCTGGATGTAGGAGGGTTTATTTTAAGCTGGTTTGTGCATTTTTTTTTTTTTTATGTCTGCCAGTGTTCAATCCTCCTGTGGATGATAGTATAACCTAACAATTAATGACTTCCTGTGTCCCTCAATGGACGCATACAGCCCAATTTGGGAGCACATGCAAATGTGTCCCCACAGCACTTGGCTTACTAAGGGGGCACCTGGAGGAAGGAGTAGACAGTGCCGACAAGGGACTGCCAAAGAAATATTTACCTTTAATATCACTTTAAAGATATCTGTACAAGCATAATTTTTATACAAGAAGCTCTGTCACAGCATAGACTTATGACCTGTCCATTCTACATGTGGGGAGCTCTAAGGAATCTGACTACAATGCATACAAGCACCTTAGATTCAGGTAAACTGAGTGGACTTCAGTACAGTTACAGAGTTTCTCAAACAACATTAGCAGGTCATTAACCGATTTCACTCAATGCCTGGAATTGTGTTTTAGGATTAACCTTGAAGGATTTAATACCATGAATTCCTATAATTGAATTGTAATATTGGAACAACCTAAAAAAACTGAAATATTTATAATTTGTTTTAAAACTACCAAAACATATATTTATATACCATATAGTGTTACTTAAATTAAACTATGCATCCAATACAACCCCTACTCCAAAGTTAGGATGTTGTGTAAAATCTACATAAACAGAATGCAATGATTTGCAAATCTCAAAAACACCCATTTTATTTGCAATAGAAAAATAAAAAAATAAAAATTATATCAAAATGTTTAAACCTAAAATGTACCATTTTAAGTAAAAAAATAAATAAAGGTAATTTTTAAATTGATGGCAGAAACAAAATCGAAAAAGTTGTGACAGGGCAGCAAAAAGCTGGCAAAGTAAGTGGCACCAACAAGGAATACCTGGAGGAACCTTTTGCAACTAATTAGGTAAATTGGTGACAGGTCAGTAACATGATTGGGTATAAAAATACTGTAGCATCTTAGAGAGTCAGAGGGGTGGAATAAAGGCTAAGACTTCGGACTCTGCAAGTGCAGTTGCACTCATTTTCCTTATTAAATATAATGTGGTAAAAAGCTTCACTTTGTAAAGAATACACAGTCAGGTGCAAGGAAAATAGAAAAAAAAAAATGTGAATAAAATATGGGTTTATAAAATTTTCAAATCATTACATTCTGTTTTTTGGGCATCCAGAATTCCAAGTATAAAATATTTTTGCAGAGTTATGCTGATCCAGCTTGGACCAATGTGTGCATACAACATACCTGGCTGATCCCTGTGGAAGCAGAGAATCCCTTTAGTAGCTGGCGCTACAACAGTGATACTCGCTATCTTCTGGGTCCTGTGTGGCTGCGCTGCTGCATAGTGAACACAGTGGGTTGCTCATTCAGCATTGTACCATTCAGAGAACGCCTTTGAATTTTTCTCACTGAATACAAGACTCTCTCTGATTGGAAGATGACATTGCTGCCACATTTCTCTAAATCAGGGATATGCAATTAGCGGACCTCCAGCTGTTGCAGAACTACAAGTCCCATGAGGCATAGCGAGACTGACAGCCACAAGCATGACACCCAGAGGCAGAGGCATGATGGGACTTGTAGTTTTGCAACAGCTGGAGGTCCGCTAATTGCATATCCCTGCTCTAAATCACCCAATCAGAAAGAGATTTGCATTCAATGGAAAAAAAATATAGGGAATTCTGTAAATGGCACCTGTGCCAGGCAAGTGATCCCCTGTGCTCACTATGCAGCAGGGCAGCTGCTCAGCATGAAACCCGGAAGATAGCGAAGATCACTAAATCATCATTTACTTTTCTCTGCTTCCACAAGGAGTAGTTTGGCAACAGCTGGAGGTCCGATAATTGCATATCCCTGCCCTAGGCTTATACTCGAGTCAATACGTTTTCCCATTTTTTTGTGGTAAAATTAGGTGCCTCGGCTTATACTCGAGTATATACGGTATCTCCTAAATTTCTGTTTAAAGGGCGTCATCCTTGCCAAGGGTCTCCCGAACATGGACTACAGAACACCTCCTTTTTATGTTATACAGATGAAAGGAGGGCATTTTGTAGTCCAGAAGGGGAAAACTCAGACAGGGCTGACAGAACTGCTTGGGGTTTCAATGCAGCAGAGGCAGCGTTGTCAGCTTAGTACAAGATATGAGCTCACTGAATTTCTGGCAGAATAAACAGGTATTTTTCTCCATTTGCAGCACTTTTAACGATGGGGAAAATGTGTATGTATTGCACTGATGTACTACATATGTTTTTTTTTTTATAGGCCCAGACATACTGTATACTTAAACATGGTTGCAAGAACAGCAATACACACATGGATGTGTGCATTAAACTCAAAGTACATTCCTTCACCTCAAATGAAAAGTTCCAAAATCTTTTTCATGCAGAGCAAACAATATTTTTATTGCAATCTCTCTAACCCGAGGGACATGGCAATTGTGGAGAATTAGAAGGATCCATAAAGTCAATTTGCACAAAATTACATCCAGCTGTTCTAGATCAGATATAGTAGCTAATGCATTTGGGAAGCAGAACAGTAAGCTGCCCACAATTAAGCCGTCTACTTTGTCACAGGAACGACACCTTTAAGTAGAAAAGTTCATTGGAAAAAGAATTCAATTACCATGCTACCTGCAGTTTGCGAACAAGCTATTTATATACTTCTAAAAGTCTTCATAATTAAAAAATAGTTAGTTAGAGTGTTGAAAAGCTCGGCTGGAGAAATGACAGATGAATGAGGGAGACATCACGGTGTACAACAGCATGTGTGAAAAAGGAAATAAGAAAAATGACAGAGCTAAGAAAAACAGATCTACAGCATGGGGTTTGCAGAAATGATGATTTACATTGAAATCTAGCTCAGAACAAACCTCCAGACTGACAGCAAAGAAGTAAACAATACTCACTGTGTAATGGCCAAGGTAAAAGAGAACTGCTGATCGATTGGCAAAGCAGACTGCAATTTCCTCAGTGCCAGGGATGCCATGGGAGATAGCCTGCAGGACACACTCAGTTAGCAAAGATGCTGGGGGGGGGGGTGTAACTTTACCAAAAATATCTTTTAATAAGCCAACGCAAAATATTTTGGCACAAATTAATCAAAAATTTAACTTTGCCCCAAGCTAGAATGATTTTGGACAGCAATTACCCTGCAGACCCCAGGCCAATTAATGTTGGCAGACAACATCTGATCTTTTATTTTCTATAAATGGTAAAATTACCAGAAGTCATCCATAAGGCCAAGTGTGCTTCAGAAGTTATCTTAATTTTTTATTGTAGAATACATCTTGGATATAGAAAAACATTGGCATTACGCTGTAATGACAGAATTCTGAAGCAGTCCATTCTGCATCATGTGATCGATACTGTAAGGGACATGTGGTCTGTAAATACAGCGCCTTAAAAAGGCATTAAAGGGGTTGCAAAAGGTTCGTGTTTTTCTGCATTAAGGTGAAAAAACACCTGACAATGACAGCCCCCCAGCCGCCCCGTTTTACTTACCAGAGCCCTTTCACCTGCTGTGCGCGTCCCCGGCGTCCTCTTCTCCACGGAGTCTGGCCGTTGATTGGCTAGATTGATAGCAGCGCAGCCATTGGCTTGCGCTGCTGTCAATCACATCCAATGACGCAGCGCGCCGGGGCCGAGTGATACAGTCGGCGGCTATAGCTGCCGACTGTATCATGGGAGCGTGCCCGCAAGCTAACCCCCTTGGGAGAGCGCTTCCCATGAAGGGGGTTAGCTCTTGCAGGGAGGAGCCGAGACAGCTGCCGAGGGACCCAAGAAGACGAGGATCGGGGCCACTCTGCAAAACGAACTGCACAGTAGAGGCAAGTACAACATGTTTATTAAAAAAAAAAAAAAAAAAAACCACACACACACACACACACACACACACACACACACACACAACACCACGCAAAGCCATACAACCACTTTAATGTCAGCAATGTCTTCAGACTGAAGTACCCGGAATCAGACCCAGCGCTCCATAATATACTGTACTGGCCAACTATTTATTCTATGTAGATGTCCATGTCACATGATGTGAATGGTAACACTTAAAGTGATTGTAAAGGCTTTTTTTTTTTTTTTTTTTTAAAACAAGACATGTTATAGTTACCTCCTCTGTGCAGTTTTGCACCGAGCAGCCCAGATCCTCCTATTCTCGGGTCCCTCTGCTTCTCCTGGCCCCTCCCTCGAGTGCCCCTCAGCCAGCAACTGAGTCAGAGCTCTGTGTATCCATTCAGACACGGAGCCCCGCCCCCTCTCTCCTGATTGGCTGACTTACTTTGACAGCCGCGGGAGCCAATAGCGCCGCTGCTCTGTCTCAGCCATCCAGTACACTCCTCCTGATTGGCTAAGGGGGGATCGTGGACATTGCTGGATAGAGAAGCTCAGGCAAGTAAATGGGGGGGGTGGGGGCTGTTACACACAGGTTTTTTATCTTAATGCATCAAGATAAAAAACCTTCTGCCTTTACAACTCCTTTAATTCCTGGGCCTTCAACTTCTCACTTCATGATGGACCTCTTTGCCCATCATTCATGGGAAGAAATCTGCTTGTCTTTGAAATCCATTATGTTTTGTGTATAAATCTGGAATACTAATATCTGCATCTCCCTTTTTCTCTGTAGAGGGAGAAACAGCTGTATCTTTTAGGTGGACTACTAAAAAAAAAAAAATAAAAAAAAAAAAAAAAAAACACACACAACACAAAAAATGATTGAGCACTATAACTGTATAAAATAGGATTTTTTACTCACCGTAAAATCATTTTCTCTTTCATTCATGGACAGACACAGCCTTAATCTTGACAAAGTGGGTATTAGCCTTCCTTTAGGAGTGACTAGGCAGAAAGTGTTAACTTCAAAGCTGAACAGCCCCGCCCAGGGGGTGGTCCTACTGACTATAGCCCCTCAGCCTGCACCAAGCAGATCAGTTCGTCAAAAGCAGTACAAACTGGGGTGGGTGCTGTGTCCATCCATGAACTCAGAGAAAAGGATTTTACGGTGAGTAAAAAAAATCCTATTTTCTCTTTCGTTCATGGACAGACAGCCTTAATCTTGACAAAGTGGGACGTCCCAAAGCAGTGTCAAAAATGAGGGGTGGGAACAGCATTAAAACAACTTCACCCCAAAACAAAAACCGAGCTCCTCAACGGAGGAGTTGCAACTCTAAACAGCTGCCTGCAATACCTTGTGGCCGAAAGAAGCATCCGAAGATGCACATACATCAACTTGTAAAGTTAGTGAAAGTGTGAACGGACGACCAGGTCACTGCCTTACACACCTGGCAAACAGACGCTTTATGCTCTCAGAGCTCGGACAGCGCCCAGAAATACGTAGTCTCCTAGGATTCGACAGATGAGGACACAAGGATGGCAGTACAATGTCTTCCTTGAGATGGAAGGTTGAAACAACCTTAGGAAGAAAAGGCTGCGGACACAGCACCACCTTATCCTTGTGGGAGATCAGATAGGGAGTCTTGCATGACAAGGCTGCCAGCTCAGAAACCCATCTTAACTGATGTAACAGCCACCAAAAGGACCACTTTCTGAGAAAGTGTCGACAAGGGAATCTCCCTGATGTCAAACAGTGGTTTCTGAAGCACCGAGAGGACATGCTGTTAATCTAAGAGGCACCTATTGCCTGGTCGAATGCGCTGTGTCAGGGAGGCGCCCGACCCTTTATGGCGTAAGCCTGAATCACGATCCGTCGGATCCACCTTGAGATGGTGGCTGACGAGACCGCTGGGCCCTTCTTGGGACCAGCCACCGAAACAAACAGTGAGTCTGAACTCCGGAACGGAGCAGTAACAGACAAGTATACTCTTAGAGCTTGGACAACGTCCAAGGAATGCAACGTCGTCTCTTTAGGATTCGACGGATGAGAACACAAGAATGGCAGTACCATGTCTTCCTTGAGATGAAAGGTCGAAACGACCTTAGGAAGAAAAGGCTGCGGACGCAACACCACCTTATCCTTGTGGAAGGTCAGATAGGGAGCCTTGCATGACAATGCTGCCAGCTCAGAGGCCATGCCGTTAAAGCCCTTAACTGTAAGGCAGGATGGCGTATGGGACCCTGCGACAGCAGATCCTCTCGCAGAGGTAGACGCCAAGAAACGTCTGCCTCAATAGCCATGCCGTTAAGGCTATTGACTGTAAGCAAGATGGCATATGGGACCTTGCGACAGCAGGTCCTTTCGTAGCAGTAGACGCCAAGGGACGTCTGCTATACAAGCCCCTACGGAGGTAGTGGAGGGTGGACCGGAGGGGCCGCATGCCGAACCCCCCTGTACAACGTTCTCGCTAGAGAGTAAACCACCAGGGGTCCTTGGGAGAAAAAAAAAAAAAAAAAAGACAGCCAGGGCAGATATTTTCCCCTAATTGTACTTAGTAAAAAAAAAAAAAAAAAAAAAATTGGTCCGCCCCACGCTGTAAGAACAGCAAGACTCTGGAACCAAATAAGTACGCGGATGCCACCTCATTTCCTCACAAGTGAATATCTAGGTCTTCCAAGTGCAATGGTAAATCTTCCGAGGATGATTTCCGAGCACTCCTCATGGTAAGAACTCGGAGTCTGACAGCCCCGGCTCTCAATAGCCATGCCGTTAAAGCCAGTGACTGTCAAAGAGGATGGCGTATGGGACCTGCAACAGCGGGTCATTTCTTAGCGGTAGACACCAAGAGGCGCCTACCATCAGACGCACTAGATCGGCGTGCCAAGGACGCCGAGGCCAATCCAGAGCAATTGGGATTCTTGGAATTCTCTCTGCCTCCAGTCTGCAAAGCAGATGAGGAAGGAACTTAGGAGGAGGGAAGGCATAGATTAGCCGGTACTGACTCCATGGTGCCACTAACGCATCTGTCACATCTGCCCATGAGTCTCTTGACCTGGCCACCAACCTCAGTACCTTCCGATTGAGTCGAGAAGCCAGGAAATCTACGTCTGGCACGAGTTGAGGTTCTTGTTCCTCCTTTGTTGACATATGCCACCGCCGTGGCATTGTCCGACTGGATCCTGACTGGACACCTCGGTAGCCTCTAAGACCATGTGGAGAGGCACAGCCTGATCGCCCGGAATTCCAGGACGTTGATCGGCAAGTGGGATTCCTCCGGAGTCCAGCGACCCTGGTCGATTGAACCCCCCCAGACTCTACCCCCCCCCCCCAGCCGGTAAGGCTGGCGTCTGTTGTGATCACTATCCAGTGAAAGGGAACAAACGACTTCCCAGACAGAAGTGCTGGTGATGTCAGCCACCAAACTAGGGAGGTCCTGACTAGGTGGCTCACCCAGATTTGACAATCCAGGGATGATGGGCACTTGTCCCATCTGGACAGACTTTCCTTCTGTAATACTCGCGTGTGAATTGCGCATATGGTACCGCCTCGAAGGAGGCTACCATGAGGCCCAGGACTCGCCTGTAAAAGCGGCGCGACAACCATTCTGGGGATGTCAACTGCCGGACCGCAGCTCGAAGGGTCTGCAACTTTCCCATAGGGAAAAAACTTTTGCCTCTGAGGAGTCCAGAGTCAACACCAGATATACTAGGAGTTAGAAGTCAGTATGATACCGACTCGAGTGTTCAGTACCCAAGCCAAGTATTGGAGGGTCTGACGGGTTATAGACACGCTCACCTCTAAATCTGAGGTTGAGTGGCCCTCAGAAGAATCTCGTTCAAGTAGCCAACAAAAGCGATGCCATGCTGTCTTGGCCAGACTCAGGGCGAGCACCCTCGGTGCTGATGCCAGGCCAATGGGGGCGCCACCCTCTGGTAGTGGTCTTCTCCGGCCGCAAAGCGTAGCCATCTTTGATGCCTGGTGCATCTGGGGACCTGTAAGTATGCGTCCTTGCCAAGTATGCCAAAAATCCCCCGGATGGAGGGCAGCGACAGAGCGAACCAACTCCCTCCGGAATCTTTGTACCTTCACAAAGCAATTGAGGGGCCTGAAATCCAAGATTTGGCAAACCTCCTCCTCGGTACTACAACAGGTCTGAGTAAAAACCCCTGAACCGACCATTAGGACCACCAGGTCGCAGAACAATGCCCTTTGGAGGTTGCAACCCCATTGGATCAACAACGAGGCTGTCCACGACAGAGTTCTTTCCCCCCTGGGGGAGTATTGGGCGCACAATGCGGGGTCGGCTTCTCTGGAGATGACCTGGGACGCCTCCAAGGCTCACAGCAGGGGTCAGTATATATCTCGGCTGTGGCGGCGGTAAAGGCGGAACTGGGAGACGGGGTATCTGACCTGCAGCGTAGGGTGGATGAGGCGATGAATCAGTATTCAGCCTCGCCGACGGTTTCCAATTTTGAACACCTGTCATCGCTTAGGCGAGAACTCCATCTCTAAGTTACAGATGCCACTAGTCTTGGTATACAGGGTAGCAGACAGGCATACTTTGAACATGGAGATAAAAAATAGCAAACTGCTGGCGATGCTAGCGCAGCAGGACAGGCCCTCAGCGGTTATATCGGAGATCCTCACGGCAGATGGCGCTTTAGCCACCTCTCAGGAGGATATTCTGTCTGCATTCAACACTTTCTACACTTCTCTTTAAGTCTCTTCACTTCCTGACGGGTTTGATCCTGCGCCTATGATCTCCCTGCTGGACACATTGGCCCTGGGGTGGCTCTCTGACACGGAGAGGCAACTCCTTGTCTCGGAGATCACCCCAGAAGAAGTCACACTGGCCATTAAATCTTTTCCGGCAGGAAAAACCCCAGGGCCGGACGGCCTGCCCATTGAGTACTATAGGGCCCACGCAGA
The DNA here is from genome assembly GCA_029206835.1 of Rana muscosa. Taxonomy (NCBI): domain Eukaryota; kingdom Metazoa; phylum Chordata; class Amphibia; order Anura; family Ranidae; genus Rana; species Rana muscosa. Next base: position 196,187,961 of record CM055117.1, read on the forward strand.
ATTGCTCGCCCCTAAACTAGCTCAGATGTTTCAAGCTTGCTTGAATCAAGACTCCTTGCCACCCTCTATGAGAGAAGCCCATGTGGTTCTAATTCCTATGCCTAATAGAGACCCTAAGTTCTGCGCCTCATACAGGCCAATTGCACTTCTCAACTGTGACCTTAAAATTTTGACCAAGTTACTGGCCACTAGACTCAATGTAGTGATAAAGTCCCTGATTGACTCCGACCAAACGGGCTTCATGCCCGGTAGATCTACAGACATTAATATACGCAGATTATTCACTAATATTCATGCTCCCCATACTAACCAGGGTACTAGAACCATTGCCACCTTGGATATAGAGAAGGCATTCGACACAGTGGAATGGGTCTATCTGTGGGAGGTGCTTAGACGAACGGGGTTCCCGTTAAAATTTATAGGCTGGATACGCACACTTTACACTGGTCCTACGGCACGCATTAAGCTGAATGGCTCCTTGTCTCCTCCGTTCTCCCTGCAGAGGGGCACCAGACAGGGATGCCCTCTCTCCCCGGCTCTGTCCGCCTTGGCCGTGGAGCCCATTGCTGAGGCCCTTAGGAGCTCGGCTGAGGTCCGTGGTCTTCGGGTGGGCTGGCTGGAGGAGAGAGTGGCTTTATACGCAGACGATATGCTCCTGTTCCTGAATGACGCTGGTGACTCTCTGCGGGGCGCACTTGGTATCATGGATGCCTTCGCCGCCTTCACGGGGCTGAAGGTGAACTGGCACAAGTCGCAATTGTTCCCAGTGGATGCGGGGGCCCGGTCCTCCTCGCCCTCCTCTCTCCCGCTTCAGTGGGTTGAGCAGTTCACCTACTTAGGAATTGTTATCTCAAGGGAGACTGGGGATTTTGTGCGGCTCAATCTCGACCCTGTCCTGGTGACCATTAAAGCCAAACTTAAGGCGTGGAGTAACCTCCCCCTTTCTCTCATCGGGCGTATTAACCTGATTAAAATGAAAGTCCTTCCTAAACTCACGTATATTTTTCGGAACTCCCCTCACTGGCTGACTAAAGTCTTCTTTAATTCCCTCAGGCAACTCTTCCTCTCCTTTATTTGGGGGGGCAGGCCACCTAGAATCAAATATTCCCCCTTGACCAGGCCTGTGGACAGTGGCGGCTTGGCTCTCCCTGATTGTTACAAGTATTATTTGGCTACTCAGCTTGTGACCGCCCACTGGTGGCTGAGACCGGACCTGACCAACTCCGTGACGGTACTGGAGGCAGCCATAGTGGGGTCCCTGGAGGCACTGCTATTCAGGGGGCCAAAAACGCCTCACAATCTCACCCCTTCCATGCGTACCACTATGCGGGCATGGAAGGCGGGTGAGGCACTAAGGGCACCCCAGCCGAACTCTTGGTCTCCTCACACCCCCCTGTGGCTGAATCCCAACCTATCACAATTCCACACTATCCCCGATCCGCAGGCCTGGGCCAAGTATAAAATACTGACCCTCAAACATATCACCAACGGAGATCTCACTCCCTTTCACACTTTATGTGCTAAATTCAACGTACCTGACCGAGCCCACTTTAGATATCTCCAAATTGCACATGCCTTCAGGTGCCAATTTTTGGGCAGGCCAGTCGAATTGGCATACTCAGAGTTGGAATCTACTATCCGGGTGAAAGACCTGGAGAAGCCCGCGTCTCCGATTTATGGATCCCTGCTGGTTGCTACTATCCCCGAGCTGTCTTCCCTCTGCAGGAAATGGGTGGAGGACATACCGGGGCTGGACGACTGGAGGGAGGTTTGGGATTATCCCTTCTCCCCTCTGATCTCAGCAAGGGACAAATTAGTCCAATATAAAATTGTCCACAGGGCTCACTACACGCCTCACAGGCTGCACCAGATGTCACCGGAGCATTCTCCGGAGTGCTGGCGCTGCTCCTTCCGGCCAGGGGGTTTCTTCCATATTTTCTGGGCTTGCCCAGCAATTGTACAGTATTGGAGTGAAGTGCTACGGGTGATCAATAAGGCCACCGGGACTTGCGTCCCATGCGAGCCCATACACTGTTTGCTAGGACTGGTTGACCAACTGCCAATACTCAGAGCCAGAAAAACACTCATATCCCTGTTGTATTATGCGCGCAAAGCCATTACAATGAATTGGAAACGATAGTCTCCCCCCTCTGTTAAATTTTGGAAAAACGTAATTAATGCCAGTTTGCCCCTATATAGAGCCACGTACTTGTCTAGAGGTTGTCCTCACAAAATTTGAAAAGGTATGGAACTGTTGGTTAGATGACAGAAGCACGGCAAGTGATACAGTGACCACTGTCTAGACTTCTATTGTATCATTGAAATATCGATCTATTAACCCAAATAATGTTTCCAGGCTACCTTCCTCTATCAATACCACTTTAAAGCATGACGTATATTGACTGAACCCTCTCCCCAAGCTTGGGGTTGTAGTATAGTCTAAGTTAAGTTTTTTGTTATTTGTCGCCCTGTGACGGTCTGATGACGAAACAGGGTAATGGCCCCTGCGTGGGCAGCTGTTATGCCTAGGTGTAGGCAAAATGCGTGTGTGTATGTTTTATAAAAATTCAATAATAAAAAATAAAAAAACCCTGAACCGTTTCTGTACTAAAAACAGGAATATCACCCTGCGTTTCCGCAGGTCTTGAACCGCCCCATCTAGGTCTTTCCGACGAGTCGGCTAGAGTTGGCGGTTGAAAGAAACAAATATAAATCTGTTCGGAGGGCAAGAGAACTCTTGTACCCTGAGGAAACTACTTCGCAAACACACAGGTCGGGGATCTGAGATGTCCACCAGATCGTGATTTCGCGAACACGTCCCCCTACCCGATGGATGGGTGGGGACAGATCTTGAAACCAGGGACGCTTTTGTCCCTCAGCAGGCGCTTTATCGGCCTGGGGTCGTCTATTTGCAGCACTAGACAGACGAAAAAAAACGCTTGTTCACGGTGAAGGAGGGCCCTAGCCCATGGCGTGGCTCCTTAACCTTTTTGGATTGTGGGAGCAGCTTGCTCTTACCTTCTGTGACATTTATAATGTCATCCATGGATGCTCCTGTCCCTCTTAAAGGGCAAATCCATCAGGGCTTTCTTGGAAGCTTGTTCCGCAGACCAATCTTACCCAGAGTAGATGGCGCAACACCACCGCATAGCTAGAAGCTCTGGCTAACAGAGGAATCGTGGCCAAGGCCGATTCGCAAACAAATTTTAGGCCCTGTACCCTTGGTCAGCTAGGGCTGTCCGGGGAAACCTGGCGTGCCTTTAACCCATTGTGCAGCATCTTTGCCCATTCAGTGAGTGTGAGACATCAGGGCCCCAACTATTGTCGGGCGCACAGCCGAACCCACTACCGTGTACAGGTTGCGGGTGATCGCCTCAGCCTTCTTGTCCACAGGGTCCTTGAAGGCAGGAGCCCCTTACACCAGAACGGTGGCTAGCTTGTTCTAGTCTGGACATAGAAGAGTCCACCATCGGGGGCAAGGTCCATCTTTTTAGGAACCCCTCTTCAAGAGGGTAATGCATCGCTAGATTTTTAGGGACTGCATAGCCTTCTGTGGTTTGTCCCACTCCTTGTATAAAAGTCTATATAAAAGACACACAAGGAAAGACCTTAACAGTGCTTCTCTTTTTAGAGTGTCTTGCACTACGGTGATAGGGTCACTTACCAGAACCCTATTGCGTGCTGACCCGGATCCGGGCTTCTGACGCCATGCTGACCCACGTGCCTGACAGTTCAAGGCAGGGCACAGTAACCCACCCTCCTAGCTGCAGGAGACATGAGGGGTTCCCACCCAGAGGACTCACCACCCTGGAACAGAGAACGGTTGCCGTCCGCCACTTGGTAGAGCTGCTTCCTTGTCAGCTATGCAGTCTGACCCCTCAGCAGCGTGTGCCTGCAGTCTGCGCCGTCTAAATGCGGTCTGATCGGTGGCCATCTTTTTTGCCATCTAGCGGTCACAACACCGGATAGAGCGCGATGGCACCAAGCGGCGGCTAGAAGCCCACAGTGTGGCTACAAAATTATGGCCACCGACCGTAGTAGAGCCTGGACACTGGGCTTAAGCATGGGGCCCAGGACAGAGGCCGCCGAGCGGTTGCTAGAGGCAGACATAGCGCGACCACAAGAACATGGCCGCCGCATCAGCAGAATATCACAAGAGCAGGATCACCAAAAACATGGCAGCCGAGCAGAAGATAGAGGCCAATTACAGCACGGCCACAAGAACATGGCCGCCAGTGCATATAGACAATACAGCATTAGTCACATCAAAAATGGTCGCTGACAGCATGGAGCAGGACATACAGGTAAGCAAATCTCTTTTAAGCAGCTTATAACAATGCTTTAGCAGACGTACATGTACAGTTCCCCACAGGTGAAGTCCTCCCCAGATGAATCCCCGCCCCTGCAGCTAGCTCAGAGAGCCTAGGGAGGGGAGGAGGGAAGATAGGACCCCCTACTCACTTCTCTAGGAATGCCCAGCTCTGTCTTCCTGCCGAAGCAGGGGATTAATACTTACCCTTCCTGTAGGATTATGCTGGAAGCATCCCAGACAGATCATCTTCCGCATGGTGATGCAGATGACGGTTGGCCAGGCTACTGCGACTCGGCCGTATAGACCAGTCCGATGCAAGCCCTGGAGCGTATAGCTCACCAGCCACCCGTACAGCGACAGGCATGTCGTAGACGACCCAGGGCATAGCTACGGTCGGCACACGCTCGATGCCCGAAACTGGGGAGACTACAAGGATCCAGCCTGTCACCCAGTCGGCAGTTGATCGAAGATCACAGGAACAAAAATAAAATTTCAATCTGGAATCAAAAAACCTCCAGGCATATGGGCCCGAATGGAGCCATGTCTTCTTAGCTAGGCAGAAAAAAAAAAAAAACTGATCTGCTTGGTGCAGGCTGAGGGGATATAGTCAGTAGGACCGCCCCCTGGGCGGGGCTGTTCAGTTTTGAAGTTAACACTTTCTGCCTAATCACTCCTAAAGGAAGGCCAATACCCACTTTGTCAAGATTAAGGCTGTGTCTGTCCATGAACGAATTGTTAAAGCAAATCTGTCAGGTATAAATTATAGGCACCTAGAGGTGCACATGCCTGCATAAACATTCAAGCTCTACTACCGTGCCCAAATACCAAGCCAAGCAGCCTTGGCCCTGTAAAAGCTTGTGTGCCCCTTTCCAGCCTTTCACATATTACGAACTACCAGTAAGGTAGCCCATCATAGCAATGGGCCAATAGGAATGTGTAGGAGCTGGGAGGGAGCAGGCAGGCTTCCCCACTACCCGAAAGTGTCCAAGCTTTATCAGTCAGAAGAGCGCAGTATTTGGGTGCAACAATGGGGCTTGGAGGCTGCTGCAGGTATGTAAACACAGTTCTAGATACCTGCTCTTTATGGGAATTTTTTGTGTGTGTGTTGAACATATATTGCAGTAGAAGTTGTACCCAGACTTGAGTTAAGGCTCTTTCAAACTATGGGGTTGATTTACTATAACTGGTAAGTGCAAAATCTGGTGTGGCTGTGCATGGTATCCAATCAGCTTCTACTGTAACTACAGCTTGTTCAATTAATTTTTTTTTTTTGTCAAAAACACCTGGAAGCTGATTGGTTTCTATGCAAAGCTACGCCAGAGTATAACTATGCAAGCTAGTGCATACAACCCCTCAAAGCACAATGCAGTCTGGAGTGAACAGCTTAATAGCAAAGAAACATTTCAAACTTTTTCCCAGTTTCTGCAGCTAGTACCTTTGAATATAAAACCGCTGCAGCTGTGTACTGTTTTCTTCCAAACCTCTTATTTCCCTCTTCCTTGTAGAATAGCGCAGCACGAGGTTCTTTCTCAACACTTAGATCGCAACACAATTTTTCTAGTAACTCCTCTTCTTCTTGCCTGTGGAGAGAAATTAAAGACAGGTGCTAGCACTGTGTGCGTACACATACTCTGTCCCCGACGCCTTGCAAACCCAATCCCCTCTGCTTGACTTTGACATAAGTATTACCATTTATAAAAGGCTGTTCTTCACGGCATCTAAAAACCATGCCTCCCCACTGTGTACTGAATAGAAAAGAACACTTTATACTTCTCTTAATTCTAGACTGATTTTGTTCTTCATCTATTTAAGACAGATAAAAACAATTGTGAGCTCTGTATGGAAAAACATACTGACCTGTATGAGTCAATCTCCATTACAAAGTGGATTGTTGGCCCTTTATCTTACAATTTAAAATTGCAGGGCTGTAGATCTTGAGTAAAGCACAGTTCAGCCAATCAGAGATCAAACTAGGATAGAATTTGTCTCTTGCTGGCTTTGTACTTCTGCCAGCCTTCGGACCCTATCTCATACTTCACTGTGAACACCTTCCACAACCTGAACTGATATCTCAGTAAAGTGAGCATGTCACGGAAAAATCCTACAATTGAGACATGGCTATTTTTTTTCCGGCCAACTCCGAACTCCATCCACGGACACAGTCACAAGCTTATAACAAGCATGTACTGACAAGCAAGAGAATGAGGTCTACAATTCCCTTCCCTGATGCAGACTTCACTGATAAGAAAGCTGTCTAGGTACTCGAGAGATATCTTTTGCTGGATTTCCCAGGATAAATAAAAGCAATGGGGTATGCACTGCTCTATCTTTCTCATAAGCAACAGTGGGCTTATGAATGCAAGTGAAATATGAATTTACAGCTCCAAGACAGGTCCAGAGTTGATTAAATTTCTTGAACAAAAGAAGAGTTCAGAAGCAGGGGCCACATTTCTGATAAAACCATTTAGAAACTGATGCCGCAAGGGACGATTGGAGTGAATCTGGCTCACGCACACACACACGTAATTTAGCAGTATGCAAGCTTATGCCTTCTACCCAACACAGGCTGTAACGCAAACAGGTCATCCCCACATCATCGCTACAACCTGAGCCATGTAAATCTTTGTTTTGCTTACGGCATATAAAAGGATTCATGCCGTTGCTCACTTGCACATTCTTTGTTAGGCCTTGGTAATTATAAATAGCCAACCATTGCTTAGGACATTGTGTAGGAGGGGATGTTTATCTAGGGAGCTTCAGTGACAGTTTTAGTAATAAATGAGTGACTTTAAGCTGCAATTATGGTCGATAGCCGATTATAAATGACATAAGGGCATAGTTGTGTTAACATTAATTCGTTTCAGCCCAGTGTTTTTTGCAAGTGTCTGCCATGATCAGGTACATGACATTTTAGTTGATTTTTGGGATATTACAGCACTGTTTGATTTGTATTTTTGTATGGGGTAAGCTTTTTGAGGCAGTAGTTAAACATGCTTTCTGCAATAAATGAGCATTGACTGATTACAGTACAACTGGGGAATATCAGTAGGTCCTTCCTTCCATGTACCAGGCAAGTCTAGCCAGATGCTCTAGATCAGTGGTTCTCAACCTTTTAGTACCGTGACCCCTTGATAAAATTTCCCAAGTTGTGGGAACCCCTAAGAGTAAAATTTTCATACCATGGGTTGTCAGCACCCAAGACAAGTAATTTGCGCCCTTAACCCAAAGACATTTAGCGCTCTTCGAGTCCCTTCCACTCATACAGTATTAAAACCCATTATGGTACTCTCTTTGGTCTGCTTTCTTTCCCTCTCATCTCTCTCTATCCTAATTTCTTGTTTTTTTCCCCCATCCCTCGCTTTAGCCATCTTTCTTGTTCTTTCTCTCCCTTTTTCTCTTTGTTCCACCCCCTCTTTTCCTCTCCCTTCCATGTATTCTCTATTTTTATTCCTTCTCTTACTCCTTGGTGGGGGTTGGGATCAGTGGCAGTGTTGGGGGGAGTTCTGATCAGCCAACTTAGGTGCTCTTGATCAAGGTCATCTGCTGATCTGAGAACTGTAGTGGGGAATTTTAATGGCAACCATAATCACAGGTAGTGTTGCTCATTGTGTCTCCGAATTTGTGGCATCTCGTAGCAGTGACGCCTATGCCGAAATCAGGAGATAGGGGCTGAAGGAGACCCTCCCACTTCACATTCCTCGCCAGTCAGCTGACCTCTAGCCTCTGCCCATCCATGCCATGAACTGAATGGGCGGCTGCAAGGAGGCCGAGTGGGAGGCCCGCTGGCTCCAGCAACAGCCCAGCTGTGCGGCCATAGGCTCAAGGGACAGCTCTGCTGGGCGGCTGCAAAAAGGCTGGGAGAGAGAGGTGTGGGCTTCAGGAAAAGCCCAGGATTCAGTGACCCCTGAAAAATCATTCGACCCGAGGGGGTCCCGACCCAGGTTGAGAACCACTGCTCTAGGGGGAACAAAGTTTGTCTGGGTTAAGTTTTCAAATTGTTTTTTCTTTTCCCAGATTTAATATGATCCTTAAAAAGGGGTTGTAAAGGTTTGTTTTTTATTTTCTAAATAGGTTCCTTTAAGCTAGTGCATTGTTGGTTCACTTACCTTTTCCTTTGATTTACCTTCTAAATGTTTTTTTTCTTTGTCTGAATTTCTCACTTCCTGTTTCTGCTCAGTAAATTTCACACCATCATCTGAGTGGTGTGGAGTCATCCAGAACAGCTTACTGAGGAGGAACAGGAAGTGAGAAATTCAGACAAAGAAAAAAAATATTTAGAAGGGAAATCTAAGGAAAAGGTAAGTGAACCAACAATGCACAAGCTTAAAGGAACCTATTCAGAAAATAAACAAACCTTTACAACCCCTTTAACCACTTAAAGACCGCCCACTATATATATATATATATATATATATATATATATATATATACACATACACACACACACACACACACACACACGTCGGCAGAATGGCACGGACAGGCACAATCACGTACCTGCCTTCGTATGGATGGGTGGGGGGGAGTCGGATCGGACCCCCCCTCCGGTACAGTGAGCGGCCGGGATCGCTTCGGGAGCGATCCGTGATGAGGGGGCCGCCATTCGATTCTGGACACCCCCTCGCGATCACTCCCGGCGAATCAAATGCTTCCCTTGCCTGTGTAATGTTTACACAGGCAGGAGGAAGTGATGTCATCTCTCCTGTGGCGCTCACATATACCGAGCGCCGCATGAGAGAAGACACAGGTTAGTGCACATAACAGCACACTGACACCACACACCTAGGACACGATTGCCCCCTCAGATCACCCCCCAGTCAGTGTCACTGATTGCAGTGACCATTTATTTACTGATCACTGCAATCAGTGACATTTGTGACTGTAAAAGTGTCACGTTTAGGTCCAGTGTAGCCCCCTAATAAAGGTTTAACCCCTTGATTGCCCCCCCAGGTAACCCTTTCACCGCTGTCACTAAGCGATCGTTTTTCTGATCGCTGTCTAGGTGTCGGTGATGCCGATAAGTAGCCAGTTATTTTTTTTAGGTTCGCCGCAGGTTTTTATAGCGTCAGGTACCCCCATATATTATCTAATAAAGGTTTTAACACCCTAATTGCCCCTAGTTAACCCTTTCACTAGTGATCACCGTATAAGTGTTACGGGTGACGCTGGTTAGTTAGTTTGCTTTTTATAGTGTCAGGGCACCCGCTGTATATAACCCAATAAAGGTTTAAACCCCTGATCTCCCGGCGTGTGATATCAATTAGGTTTTAGTGTCAGAGGGTCTGCGTCGCCCCAGGCAGCGTCAGGTTAGTGCCAGGAATGCTAACACCCACACGTGAAGCATACACCTCCCTTAGTGGTATAGTATCTGAACAGATCAATATCTGATCTATACTAGCGTCCCCAGCAGTTTAGGGTTTCCCAAAAACGCAGTGTTAGCGGGATCAGCCCAGATACCTGCTAGCACCTGCGTTTTGCCCCTCCGTCCAGCCCAGGCCACCCAAGTGCAGTATTGATCGATCACTGTCACTTACAAAACACAACACACAACTGCAGCGTTCGCAGAGACAGGCCTGATCCCTGCGACTCCAGTGCTGTAGGAGGTGATTTCACCACCACAGTTAAAAAAAAAAAAAAACATACATGCCGAAGCAGGGGGGCAGCAGGGGCGGAGGAGCGATTTTGCTCCTAATGCGGCGTACATACGGTCAAAATTCCGACGGAGGCTTGCCCGTGGAAAAGTCTGACCGTGTGTACGCGGCATAACTTTTGCGGGAGGATGCCCCCATGCTTCGGCATATATAAATGGTGTATGTATGCCCATCATTAGAAGTGGGTGAATGAAGGGTGGCATTCTAATGCTAGGCATACCCACCGATCAATCTTTTTTTCATTCAGCCAACAGTCTGCATGAAAAAAAAAAAAAAAAAGATTACAAAACATGTCCTACAAGGACCAGCAACGTACTGGTATGTTGCTGGACTTTGAATGGTTATACCAGATTGATGCCTGCGGGTTTAGGTATCATCTCGGTATCATTCTTTTCAGCCAGCGGCCGACTTTCATGTAAAAGCAATCCTAGCGGCCAATTATCCTCTGGACTGCTTTTACAAGCAGTGGGAGGGAATGTCCCCCCCCGGATATAAAAAGCGCCATTGGGAAATTGGGAAAGCATTTTATCACACTGATCTTGGTGTGGTCAGATGCTTTGAGGGCAGAGGAAAGATCTAGGGTCCAATAGACCCCAGTTTTTTCAAGAAAGAGTACCAGTCACTATCTATTGCTATCATAGGGGATATTTACATTCCCTGAGAGGAAAAAAAAAAAAAAAAAGGCACCCCTGTCCCGCCCTGCTCTTGCACAATGGCGAACACAAGTGTCGGTCTGGCGTCATATGTAAACAGCAATTGCATCATGCATGTGAGGTATCACCGCGAAGGTCAGATCGAGGGCAGTCATTTTAGCAGTAGGCCTCCTCTGTAAATCTAACGTGGTAACCTGTAAAGGCATTTAAAAATGTATGTAGTTTGTCGCCACTGCGCGTTTGTGCAAAATTTTAAAGCATGTCGTGTTTGGTATCTATGTATTTGGCCTAAGATCATATTTTTTATTTCATCAAACATTTGGGCAATATAGTGTGTTTTAGTGCATTAAAATTAAAAAGTTTATTTTTTCCCCCAAAAAATGCGTTTGAAAAAAAATCGCTGCGCAAATACTGTGTGGGGGAAAAAAAAAAAAAATGAAACACCAACCATTTTAATCTGTAGGGCCTTTGCTTTAAAAAAAAAAAAAAAAAAAATTATATATAATTTTCTTGCAAAAAAAAAAAAAAGTTTCAGAAAGGGCTTTGTCTTCAAGTGGTTAGAAGAGTGGATGCAGTCTTCCTAATGTGGTGTATAAAATGCCAGGACAGTTCAAACCCCCCCCCCAAATGACCCCATTTTGGAAAGCAGACACCCCAAGCTATATACTGAGAGGCATGTCGAGTCCATGGAATATTTTATATGTAGACACGTTGCGGAAAAAAGAAAAAACATTTTTTTGCACAAAGTTGTCACTAAATGATATATTGCTCAAACATGCCATGGGCATATGTGGAATTACACCCCAAAATACATTGTTGCTTCTCCTGAGTACGGGGATACCACGTGTGAGACTTTTTGGGAGCCTAGGCGCGTACGGGACCCCAAAAACCAAGCACCGCCTTTCAGGCTTTCTAAGGGTATACATTTTTTATTTCACTTCTCACTGCCTATCACAGTTTCGGAGGCCATGGAATGCCCAGATGGCACAAACCCCCCCAAATGACCCCATTTTGGAAAGTAGACACCCCAAGCTATTTGCTGAGAGGTATGGTAAATATTTAGCAGATCTCGCTTTTTGTCACAAAGTTTTGAAAAAAAACAAAACGTTTTTCTTCATTTTCAAAAACAAATGAGAGCTGTAAAATACTCACCATGCCTCTCAGCAAATAGCTTGGGGTGTCTACTTTCCAAAATGGGGGTCATTTGGGGGGGGGGGGTTGTGCTATTTTGGCATTTTATGGCCTTCGAAACTGATAGGTAGTGAGGAGTGAAATCAAAAATTTGCGCCCCTAGAAATCTTGGAGGTGCTTGGTTTTTGGGGCCCCGTACGCGGCTAGGCTCCTAAAAAGTCCCACACATGTGGTATCCCCGTACTCAGGAGAAGCAGCAAAATGTATTTTGGGGTGCAATTCCTCATATAACCATGGCATGTTTGAGCAATATATCATTTAGTGACAACTTTTTGTACATTTTTTTTTTCCTTTTAGTCATTATTCAATCACTTGGGACAAAAAAAAAAAAAACTCAGTCTTTTTCCGTTTATATCGCAAAAAAATAAATAAAAATTTGCAGAGGCAATCAAATACCATTAAAAGAAAGCTCTATTTGTGGGAAGAAAAGGACGCAAATTTCGTTTGGGTACAACATTGCATATTCGCACAATTTCCAGTTAAAGCAGCGCAGTGCCAAATTGTGAAATCACCTCTGGTCATTAAGCTGCGTAATGGTCCGGGGCTTAAGTGGTTAAAGTGAAACTTTAGTCAGGAAATAAAGTCCTGCTACATTACTTCACGCTGGCCCCTTTTGCAGGTATAGATAGCCATGTAAACCATTAAAAATAGGTGTCTATACCGTTTAAAATCCAGCAATACACTGTTTCACCCTGCTTTGCACATGCTCAGTTGCTCTCCCATTTTAGGCACTGCTGCATTTGTAGAGGCCGATCTGCTGACAGTCTTAAAGCAGAAGTTAACTATCCTTTACAGCCAAAGAAACTGCTTCTGTTTAACCACTTCAGCCCCGGAAGGATTTACTAGACTAGGCCATTTTTGCGATACGGCACTGCGTTGTTTTAACTAATTGCGTGGGCGTGCGACGCTGTACCCAAATAAAATGGATGTCTTTTTTCCACAAAGAGCTTTCTTTTGGTGCCATTTGATCACCTCTGCGGTTTTTATTTTTGCGCTATAAACTTTTTTTTTTCTTTTAAAGTGTGACAATCTTGAAAAAAAAATAAAATTATAGATATTTTTACTTTCTGCTATAATACATATCCTAAAAAAAAAACAAAACACCTTCATCAATTTAGGCCAAATGTTTTCTTCTAAATACTATCGGTAAAAAAAATATCCCAATAAGCGTATATTGATTGGTTCGCGCAAAAGTTATGGTGTCTACAAACTACAGGATAGATTTATGGACTTTAAAAACATTTTTTTTACTAGTAATGGCGGCGATCAGCGATTTTTAGCGGGACTGCGACATCGTGGCGGACAAATCCGACCCCAAGTGACACTTTACAGTGATCAGTGCTTTAAAAAAATAAATAAAAAAAATATAAAAAAAAAAAAAAAAAAAAAAAAAAACTCAGTACTGTATAAATGACACTGGCAGGGAAGGGGTTAACATCAGGGACGATCAAAGGGTTAAATGTGAACCCTGTTGGTGCTTTCTTACTGTGTGGGAGGGAAGTGCTGACAGGAACAACACAGAGATCCTAAACACTAGGAACAGCAGATCTCCATGTTGTCCCCTGTCAGAACTGAGATTTGCCTTGTTTACCCTGACGTCGGCAGTTAAAGGGCCACGTACAGGTACGCGATTGTGCCTGTACGAGCCATTCTGCCGACGTCTATATACCGTGAGCGGTCGGCAAGTGGTTAAACTGCAACTGTCATTCATGATGCTGCACATGTGATCTGGTATGATGGTTTGATAGTTGAGAACACAATCAAATGTGACAGTTAGCAATCCCAGCATTCCGGGAATGTAACTTTTTTGAAATTGATGGGTTTAGTTCCACTTTGATTTACTGCGGTTTGGGGGCACTGGGCTTCAGCAAAATAGCAGCCTCCAGCAAGAAGCAAGTTGTTATGGGTAAAGTTCTGCTTTAAGCCTGGTACACACAGGCCAAACATCTTCTGGTATCGGCAAGTTTAACAGAAACCAGCTGACATTCCACCAGTGTGTACAAAAGCCCGGCCGGCTTCTGTTAGAGGCATGCTGGAAAACCAGCATTCGATCTGCTATTGGCTGCCAGCACTGACTGGTGTCGGGGGTTGAATGAAAAAAAAAAAAAAAAACACAGGAAAAAAAAAAACAAAAAAAAAAACTGATCGTATGTACCAGGCCTTAGTTTTCTCCCCCTTTATAGCCCATTCAACTGTTGCAGACAAATTATGTATAGATGCTATTTAGAAAGGTTATCTGGTGGCTGGATAGTGCATGCATGGCTGGCTGTAACAACGATAAAGCCCAACTCCCAAGATGTTTCATGGGGGAAGGAGTACAACTTGTGTCAGTTTTCTTTATTCTTTATTGTTGTCTCTGGCATCAAAAATTACATTTCAGGCAACACTAAGCACAGACAGAAACAAATGCCTCACAAAGCCCTTATATCTGGGACTTCTGTGACCTAAAGGGATGAAAACTTCAGATGTCCCACCACTGTTAAGTGTGTCCCTTCTTTGTGAAGGAGAATTTGGTGTAGACTTGGTGGATTTTGTGTCCCAAGTCTTGCACCCAAAGGAAGGGCTGAATTTTGGCTTTAAAGACAAAAGCCTAGGAAGACTGGTGGGACACTTTTCTTAGAGGAGGTATAATAAGCCCCCCGAGAAGAAGTGTTATGCTGGCCATACACTATACGAAAAATCGGGCGAAAATCGGTCAGACAGTTTTCGTTTTTCGGACAGTTAATGGGCACAAAATCGATAATCTTTGGGACGTTTGAGCCGAAAAAACGAAGGACAAGTTTGGAAATTTTCTGCCGAACGAACGATAAATCGGAAGGTTAATGTGTTTCCCGTCCGAACTTTCTGCACTAGGTATATGTAAAAAAAAAAAAAATTTTTTTTTAAATTTATGTCCACTGAACGATTTATCGGTCATTACATGATGGTACTATCGTTTGCGCTCACGAATGAACTTTCGTTTTTCAAAAGTTCGGACGATTTTTCGTATAGTGTATGGCCAGCATTAGGAATCTTCCGTTGTCAAAGAACTGTTAGCTCTTTAATAAACTTGTCAAGTGCATCACCTAAGAGACGTTCTTCCACAAAAAGCAAATAAGTGAGGAGTATTTTTTTTACAGGCATCTTCAGCTGTAAAGGCTTCTAGCCATAAGATTCTCCGTTAATGGACAGAAAAGTGTCATTATGGAAGTTTGTGTCATGATATGTTTTAGGGCATCACAGAAAAAGTAGGGCAGAAGACAATATTTGTAAATGTTCTGCCAAAACTCTTTGCTGGAATACAGGATCCTGGAGACTGTTCACTGCCTAACCCCCAAATAGCTGCAGTTTGACAAACAGAATTTGCAACTATAGCCTGTTGAAGGGCTGAACCTGCAAGACCAAAAGCGGCCTTTAGGAGTGCCTTGAATTTTCTGTTAGGCCCCTTTCACACGGACGGACCATTCAGGTCCGCCTGTCAGTTTTTTAGGTGGACCTGAACGGACACTCCGTGCACCTCTATGGAGCCACGGATGTCAGCGGTGACATGTTTGCTGACATCGGACCTGCTCCGATCTGCCAAAGTGTAACGGAGGAAAACCCTATTTTCCACCCGTCTGGCGGATCAGATAGGATGACAACGGACTCTACGGTCTGTCGTCATCCGATCCCCCACAGGGGAGAGCGGCACTCTGACAGGTCGGTCCCTGCACAGTGTGCGGAGACAGACCTGTCACCTGCCTGCTCAGCAGGGATCGACGGAGCGATCCCTGCTGAGCAAAGCGGAGCCCGTACACGGACACGGCCCGTGTGAAAGGGCCCTAATGCAGAATCAGTAAAAAGGAACATCTTCTATAGACACAATAAGATGTCGATTTATGAGTGGAAATCTTTTCAGAAGTACCCAAAATTGTCCATTGTATTTGCTAATAAATGGATTATGTCTTTTTGGACTTCAGTTTTTTTTAGTACCTAGGAGGTCATGGCGAGATGGAGGAGTAAGTATCAAGTGTAAATAGGCTGAGGCTTTTGCCTTATGCTTTTACATAAATGAGCATGTCTACACTGGCAAGTATTTTGCATGAAGCCATAGAATCAAGTGTAAAAGGAGCCTGTGGGTGACATAGCTTTCACAGCCTCCTCTAGCACTGTTTTCGGGCCCTCTTTGTCCATGGCTACCATCGCTTCTAGAGCAGGCAGATTAGTTTCCAACTCAGGTAGAGAAGGTGATGGAGAAGAAGTCTGGTGCTTTTGAGCTCTGGACAGTTGATGGCTGTATTAAAGCAGTTACTGGTCAGAGAAATCTGACTTTGTCAGAGAGGCCGTTAGTACTGGATGCAGAGACTGGTTTTATAATGAGTCCTGCTCAAGTGGATAGGGAAACATAGTCACTGAACAGTTTGAGTTTGTTGCAAACTTTTGGCAGAGTGAGTGTTTGCCTAAGTTTATGTGGTTCCCTTGTGTCTGGTTTCTGCCATTGCCATCAGTGAGGGTGTACCTGTGTCAAGAAGGGTGTGTGTGAACAAAAAAAAAAAAAAGTCAACGTGTTTGTAGAAGGATACATAATAACCCAGGTATCAATGGTCCTATAGCAAGGTCCTCGTGGCAGGAGGACGGGAGGAAGTGCCCAAGTATCTTATAAGGGCTCGGGCGGAAGTGGTTGTAAAAGTGGGAACACACACCCAATTATATGGGTCCAGGCTTTACACATCACATCCGGAGGGGTCTTTATAGGAATGGACCACGAGTCTGGATCTCTAAAGCACCCTGCGGCTAGCTACACTTTTTGCTCTCAGGGATTGCTGCATGACTGACATGTTACCATCCTGAATGTGGGTATAATATGTAACATGTTAGGAAAGATGAACTTATCCATTAAGATATGAAAGTTTTGTCAGGAGTTGGCCACTAATTAGAATACCTGATTGAGTCAGGAGAACATATCTAGGGTTGGACTCAAAGTGTAAGCAAATCAGGCATCACTGAATGGTGGCCAGTGGCCCGGACCTAGTGACAGTTCTTTCGGGACAGGATGCATTACTGATAAATGAATACCATTCACATTGGTGTATACAGCATATGGCAACTACGGCACATGCTCTGGGTGCCATCAGCAGCTGGCTGCCAAGCCAAAATTCTCTCCTGCCCTCCACCCCTTTACCATTGTACTCCCTGCTGATCAGTCATAGCAACCAATATCAACCCCAAAACCCTAAGGCCCCTTTCCCACTGGGGTGTCGGTGGTAAAGGGACGCTATTTTTAGCGGCGCTTTACCGTCATATTTGCGGAGGTATTCGGCCGCTAGCGGGGGTGCTTTTAACCCCCGCTAGCGGCCGAAAAAGGTTTAAAACCACCCGCAAAGCGCTGCTGCAGCGTTGCCGGCGGTATAGCCGCGTTGCCCATTTATTTAAATGGACAGGAGCGGTATACACACCGCTCCAAAGATGCTAGCAGGACATTCTTTAGTGTCCTGCCAGCGCACCGCTCCCGTATAAAAGCCCTCTGGCTTTTACACTGGAGTGTGAGGAGCGGCTCTTTTAGGGTGCTTTGCAGGCGCTATATTTAGCGCCGTAGCGCCTCAGTGTAAAAGGGGTCCAACAATGAAGTGCTCCTATTAGGTTTTTTTGGTCTGTTAGAGTGCAAGCTCTACTATTTTGACTGTTAATGTCTCTCTGAAGACTACAGAACAATTTTTACGTGTGCTATGGGAATGAGAAAATTGGGAGCTGTTCTACAACAGTTTCTTTCCTAGTGTAATAATGCTACTCCTCCATAGATACAGAAAAGTGAGTGGCTGTTGTCACCCTAAGACAACAAATGTGCAACTGGCGGGATCAAGAAAAAAATATATATATACATATAATGCAGCCACCACAACCTAGGGCTAGTAACCTGCAATATATTCAAAGTTTCTTCATGGGTTTAGGGCTTCTGCTTTCATTTCCTGTGTTGTGGTAAATTGGTAGTTTCTATGACTGTATGTAAATGATTCCTTCATCCCTGGATTTATTTGCGTACCTGTGTTGCCTTCCTCTGGACCAGCAGTTATTAGAAGGCTAAACTATATGGGTATGACATTGCTAATAATGTTACAATTGATGGTGCCTTGCTTCTCATACAATAAGCACAATTATTATACAATATAAACAATTTATTGTTACTAAAATGATAAAAATATATCCTCTTGATTAATGGGCAGAAACCGCTGTTCAAGAAACAAGCAGTCAATGGAGCAAATAATTAATACAGATGAGAACTTTCAACAACTAATAATGAGCTTTAACCATGAAACTCATGAGAAAAATACATGGCCAATAAACAAGCACATAAAAGTCAGGGAAGCATGTTAAAAAACACTATGTCACCCATTAAGTGATACTGGCATGTGTTCTCAATTACAGCCATCTTTTAGTATCATAGATAATTACTTACTGAAGCTGTGATGAACAAGCCATGAAGCTGTCCATAAGATTTGAGGTTGCGGAAAACTTTGCTTTTTCACACTCTGAAAGTTGTGACCACTTCCTGCGTGCACAGTCCTGCCATTCCAGCAAAGGGAGCTCCATCATGGATATAATCAAATCTGGAACTATACTGTGGGAGAAGTTTAAATATTAGTACTATAGAAAGCCCTTGGCTTATACAAAAAGGTGGGGGATGAGGGGTTCCACCTCAAATTAAAACATTGAAATACATTCAAACCAGGAGCCATGGCCAAGGGTCTATGTTGACAGGCTTTTGTTCACTAAACAGGTTTTGCAATCCCATACAAGTCTATAGGAATCCAAACCCTGAAGTGGAAATACAGGTTAGAAGGGAACCTACTGCAGGTCAAATGCACCTTTTTAACTACTTCCCGCCCAGCCTATAGCAAAATGGCAGCCAGGCATTGGTTCAGTTATCCTGACTGGACGTCATATGACAAGCCGTAATCGCGCACCTGCAGGGGCACGCAGATCATTGGTGTGTCAATCTGACACACTGCATCACTGATCTCGGTAAGTACCCTCTGACAGAGGCTCTCTACCACGTGATCAGCCGTGTACAATCGTGGCTGATCACAGCGTAAATAGAAAAAGCCGTATCGGCTTTTCTTCACTTGCGTCTGACAGACGCAAGTAGAGTGGAGCCGATCGGCGGCTCTCCTGACAGGGGGTGTCTGCGCTAATTGAATGCCCACCAGGGATGCCGCCAGGACCATCAGGGATGCTGATCATGGATGGCCACCAGGTATGCCACCCTGGACCACCAGTCAGTGCCCAGACATGATGCCAATCAGTGCCACCCATAAGTACCCATCGGTGCAGACTTTTAGTACCCATTAGTGCCACCTATGGGTGCCCATTAGTGAAGGAGAAAACCTATTTACACAATTTTATAACAAAAAGAAAAAACATTTAATAAAAAATAAAAAAAAAAATACCAAAAATTTTGAAAAATAAGGTTAAACATTCTTTTTGCCAGAAAATTACTTATAACCCACAAACATTATATATTTTTTCTAACACCCTAGAGAATAAAATGGCGGTTAATTGCAATACTTTGTCACACCGTAACAAACTCACTTTTTTGGGAAAAAAAATTCACTTTTTTTAATTAAAAAATAAGCAAAACAATAGAGTTGGTACAATTTTTTTTTTTATATTGGGAAAGATAATGTTACGACGAGTAAATTGATACCCAACATGCGCCCGCTCGTGGAATGGCAACAAACTTTTACCCTTAAAAATCTCCATAGGCGACGTTTCTACAGGTTGCATGTTTTGAGTTACAGAGGAGGTCTAGGGCTAGAATTACTGCTCTCGCTCTACCGATCGCAGCGACACCTCACATGTGTGGCTTGAACAGTTTTCTTATGTGGGCGCTGCTCACGTATGCGTTCGCTTCTGCACGCGAGCTTGGCGGGACGGGGCGCGTTTAAAAAAAAAAAATCTTATTTATTTTACCTTTTATTTTTTACACTATTCTTTCAAAAAAATAAATAAAAATGGTGTCACTTTTATTCCTATTATATGTATGTAAACATCCCTTGTAATAGAAAAAAAGCATATCAGGACCTCTTAAATATGAGATCTGAGGTCTTTTTGACCCCAGATCTCATATTTACACTAAGATGCAATAAGAAAAAAAAAATGGCCCTTTAAGAGCTATGGGTGGAAGGGACGTTTTGACGCCGCTTCCGCACTGCTATGGTATGGTATGGAGACGGGTGGGGGCCATCTTAATCTCACTCGTCTCCATACCCAGCCATCAGAAGGACCCGATCGCCTCCGCCGACGGCTCCGGAGGACACGGGAGAGCAGTGGGAGCCCCCTATCCCGCCGCCGATAAGTGATCTTGCGGTGAATCCGCCGCAGAGACCACCATTATCGGAAACCGGACCGCCTGCTGAAGAGGATACCTGGGTTATGACAGCTAGCTGCTGCCATAACAGATATCCCTCTTCAAACAGCCGACTTATATCGGCGTGCGGCGGCCCGGAAGTGGTTTAAAAGGAACTGCAGTCTGCTCACATAATTTGTAATAAAAACATCTTTACCATTCTGAAGCTTCCCTCCAAACACTTTGCATATCATTTTATATATCCTGCGATTCTGTACTTGCCAAATACGCTGCAGAAATCTCCCTCCACTGAGTTTGGCTTCATCCATTTTAACTGTGGGCAGCGGAAACTGCTGCCTGTTCACTTCCTGGATTTACAGAGGCACACCTTCAGCTCTGCTGTTCTCATTGGCCCTCTTAGGACTCATCCCCCCTCCCTACCTGGAAAACTCTCAGAAGAGTGAGAGAGCAAGAGCTGTGCATGATGTCATAAGCCTAGGCTTTTTACCAGACAAGAAAACAGGAAGTGGGCTGTATAAGGTATTTACTGGCAGAAAAAAAGTGTTTAACTATCCAAAGTTAAAAACAAGGGCAGAAGATTTAAAAATGTAGAAAGATGAAAAAATTACTTCCGCTTTAAGGTTTCTTGGCTGTCACTTGGCAACGCAAATTTCAGCTCCCTCCATAAATTTTCTATAGGAATAAGGCCTGAAGACTGGCAAGGCCAGTCCATGACCTTTAATGTGCTTCTTAAGCCACTCCTTTGTTGCCTTGGCGGTATGTTTTGGATCATTGTCGTGCTGGAAGACTCATCCACAACCCATCTTCAGTGTTCTGGCTGAGGGAAGAAGGCTCTCATCCAAGTTTTTACAATACATGGCCCTGTCCATTGGCCCCTCAATGCGGCAAAGTCGTCTGTACCTTTAGCAGAGAAACTTCCCCAAAGCATAAGGTTTCCACCTCCGTGCTTGACTGTAGGCTTGGTGTTCCTAGGGTCATAGTCTGCGTTTTTTCCCCTCCAAAACACAGCGAGTCGAGTTAATGCCCAAAAAAAAGTTCCGCTTTAAATTTGTGAGGAGGAGAAAAGTGAGTATGTGCAACTGGTTAGGGCAGCGGGCGAGTAAACCCATTGCCCAGCATTGGCAAAGGGCAATCATTTTAAGTAGAACTCCAGTGAAAAGTTCTCCAGTTTTAGAGATTAGTAAGATTGTAATAATAATAATAATAATAATAATAATAATAATAATAATACTACAATTACCATCAACACACAGTGGCTTTACCTTGCAAATTACTCAAATCCCCCTTTACTGGCAACTGCAAAGAAACTAAGAATACTAATGTCAAGCTTTCAATTACTTTTTAGCTTTAGTGTTCTGAACCGTCGAGGAGTTGCTAAAAGTGGTTGTAAACCTAGTTACACCACTTGTACCTACAGGTAAGCCTTAATATAGGCTTGCCTGTAGGTACTGAAAATATCTCCTAAATCTACAAGTTTATGAGATATTTACCATATACGCTTGCGCCGTCATTGGCGCATGCGTAATGAACGTCTCTCGCTCGTGTCCTTTCTTCAGCAGCCCTGCCGTGACTGGCGAGTGCCGCGTGCATGCACGGGAGAGACGTCATTGCGGATTAAGCCAACCACAGCGCCGGAGCCCGCAAACTTGGAAATAACTCCGGGAGCTAGTATGCATACTAGCTCATTATGCCTTTGTCCAACAGGGTTTTTTTTCCCCTTTCGGGTTTACAACCACTTTAAGAACATTATATACACACACACTTCATGTCAAATCAAGAAGTTGCCCACAATTTTAATAACCAAGCACAAACCGCCATCACTCAGCACTTGCTTCCTTTCTCTAATCCAAGCAAATGCTTTTCACGTCATTTTTAAAAGGGATCTTGTGAGAACCGCTAATACTGTAGCTGGCACAAGTGATGCTTCCATTGGGGCTAGAGTGACCAATGCTAGTTCTGGGGCAGAACACAAAGCTTACTTGATTCTGACAGTTATTGGTCAACAGGGAATTCCAACTAAAATGTATCTTTAAAGGACACTCAGGGAACAATGAAAGTAAATACAATCTAAATAAATTTATAACGGATCTTAAAGCGGTTGTATACCCGGTGCGTTTTTTTTTTTACATACCTGAAAGGCAAAAGGCATAATGAGCTAGTATGCACTAGCTCATTATGAAATACTTACCTTAGAACGAGGCATTGGCAACTTACCTGGTCCACGCCGAGGGAGATGTCATCTTGCCTCGGCGTGTCTTCCGGGTATCGCCGCTCCAGCGTTGTGAGTGGCTGGAGCGGCTATGTCGTGACTCCCGTGCATGCGCGCGGGAGACTTCTTTCCGGCAAGGTCCGGTGGCTGCCGGGCTTTAGCCGAGAATCCCCGCTGCGCATGCGCCACTGCAGTCAGCGGCTCATTGCAAGGGGAATATCACCTAAACCGTAGAGGTTTAGGAGATATTCATTTTACCTACAGGTAAGCCTATAATAAGGCTTACCTGTAGGTACAAATGTGAAAGCTGGGTATACAACCGCTTTAAGAAAAAAAAATATTTGGTTGATTTTCTAAAACTGGAGACTGCAAAATCTGGTGCAGCGCTGCATGGTAGCCAATCAGCTTCTAACTTCAGATTGTTCAATTAGGCTTTGACAAAAAAAAATAAAAAATTAAGTGATTTTTCTTCTTTACTGATGAGACTTCACTAATGGGCACTGGTGAGGCGGCACTGATGGGGTTGCAGTGATTTTTTGCTAAACAGAAAAAAAAAATTGACCAGTTACACTTACCGGTAACAGTGTTTCTGGGAAGTCTTCCAGGACGGCACAATGAGAGATGACTGGCTCCACCTGACAGGAAACTATCAATTCAAAGAGGTTAAAAACACCCGCCACTCCCCGTGCTCCTCAGTTATGAGGAAGTACAGACCCACACCAGTGCACGAGAGAAAACACACACCAAAATAACTATACAAACTAATGTATTTACCAAAAAGCGGTGGGAAGTAGGCCTGCTGTCCTGGAAGACTTCCCAGAAACACCGTTACCGGTAAGTGTAACTGGTCACTTTCTCAAGTCGTCTTCCAGGACGGCACAATTTGAGAGAAGCAAGTAGCTTCAGGCCTACCTTAGGGTGGGACGACTGCTTGCAGGACCTTTCTACCAAACGACAGGTCCTGAGGTGACAGCAACTCCACTCTATAATGCCTTAGGAATGTATTCTGGCTTGACCAAGTCGCAGCTTTACAGTTCTGTTCAACCGAAGCTCCGGCTCTTTCTGCCCAGGAGGTTGCCAGAGAGCGAGTGGAATGAGCCTTAACTTTCGGGGCTGTCTTACCAGCCTGGTCATAAGCTATGGAGATTGTCAGCCTGATCCATCTAGATATGGATGCTCTAGATGCCTGTTGGCCCTTTTTCTGTCCAGAAAAGTTAATTAGTAAATGGCTGGATTTCCTAAATTCACCCACTCTATCCAGATAAGCTAACAGACACCGTCTGACATCCAGACAATGAAAGGAGGCCTCTCTTTCATTCTGCGGATTTGAACAAATAGAAGGGAGAATAATTTCTTGTGATCTATGAAACTTTGAAACTACCTTAGGGAGGTACAGGGGGTCCTGCCTGAGAATAACTTTGTCCTCGAATAAACTAAAGAATGGCTCTTTAATTATCAGAGCCTGCATATCACCTATTCTTTTGGCTGTAGTAATTGCCAGAAGAAAGGCAAACTTAAGCGTAAGTAATTTAACTGAAATAAGGTCTAATGGCTCAAACGGAGCTTTAGTCAATTGTTCCAAAACTAACGAAAGGTCCCAGGGCGGGACTCTAGAGATCCGCACCGGGGACATTCTATCCTGGGCCATCAGAAATCTTTTAATTAGAGGGTCCAGTGATAACCTTTTGTCCAAAAAATAAGAGAAGGCTGCTACCTGTACTCTTAGAGTCTTGGTAGCGAGTCCTAAATCAACGCCACCCTGGAGAAAGTCCAGGATGACCGAGGTTTCTTGCTGAGATACCTTTTTCACTAGACACCAGTGAGAGAAGACTCCCCACACTTTCCTGTAGATACGTCTGGTGACTTTTCTACTTGAAAGGAGAGTGTTAATCACTCTCTCAGAACATCCCCTCTCCCGCAGGTTCTGCCTCTCAAGCACCAGGCCGTCAGCTTGAAGAAGCTGGGATCTGGGTGAAAGACCGGTCCCCGCCGAAGAAGGTCCACCCGAACTGGTAGATGGAAAGGAGGAGCTACAGACCAATTCTGCAGAGCGGGGAACCAGGCTCTCTTGGGCCACCAAGGGGCAATTAGAATGAGTTTGGTTTCTGAGAGACCTAGTTTTTGTAGGACTCTGGGAATAAGACCCAGAGGGGGAAAGGCATAAGCCAGGTGAAAACTCCATACCTGAGCTAACGCATCCACCCCCTCTGAGCCCCATTCCCGGGACAGGGAAAATAATCTTCTTACTCTCCTGTTTTTCCCTGCGGGCAAAGAGGTCTATTTCTGGCCTTCCAAACTGTTGGCACACCAGGTCGAACACCTCTAGGTTCAGCTCCCATTCTCCCTGGAGAATCGGATGGCGGCTTAGATAGTCCGCCTCTATGTTGTACACCCTCTTTATGTGTACTGCCGTGATAGAGGGAATCCGAAGCTCTGCCCAGCTTAGTATTCCTAGAGACAAGGTCAGCAGGGAGGGAGACCTGGTTCCCCCCTGATGATTCAGGAAGGCCACCGTGGTCGCATTGTCGGACAGGATCTGGACCTCCTGGTCTCGGATCCCTTCCTCGAACACCTTTAGGGCCTCCCCGACCGCCAATAATTCTCGGAAGTTTGAGGAGGTGCGCTTTTGATCCCGATTCCAGGAACCCTGGGCTCGCCTAAGTGGGCCCCCCCAACCCCATGAGCTTGCGTCTGTCGTTATCCTGAGGGGGTCTGTCTGAGTCCATAGATGACCCACCTGCAACTTCTGAGGAAGAAGCCACCAGCTCAGAGAGTCCTTTACTACCTCTGGGATGGAGATTCTGTGGTCTAATGTTCCTCTTGTTCCGTCCCAGGAGGATAAAAGGAATTGTTGGAGGGGTCTGGAGTGGAGCTGAGCCCACGGAACCGCAGGTATACAAGAGGTCATTAGACCCAGTACCCTCATGATGCCTCTGAAAGAGGACTCCCTTACCTCCAACAGAGACCTGACCGCTGTCATGAGGCCCTGGACCTTCTCCTGGGATAAAAAAAAAAGCTTTCTCTGTAAGGAGTCTATCAGGAAACCCAGGTAAATTTTTCTTTGGTCCGGGATCATCGAGGACTTCTCTCTGTTGATGATCCAACCCAGGGATTCCAAGGTACTCACAACCTTGGCCAGGTCTGCGAGGAGGAGATCTCGACTCTGGTTGTAGAGTAGAAGATCGTCGAGATAAGGGACTATCGTTATACCCTGTAGGTGTAGGAAGGCAACCACCTCTGCTACGATCTTTGTGAATACCCTTGGGCTGGAAGCCAGTCCAAAGGGGAGGGCAGCAAACTGCCAGTGTTGAATCCCCTGAGGAGACCCGATTGCAAATCTGAGGAAGGCTTGATGTCCTGGAAAGATCGGGACGTGTAGGTAGGTGTCCTTTAAGTCGATCGTTACCATGTATACCTCCTTCAGAAGGAGTCTTCTGAGGGTGTATATGCTCTCCATGCGAAATTTCTTGTGACGCAGAGAGGTATTCAGGGGTCTCAGGTTTATTATCAACCGGTATTTGCCTGACGGCTTTGGGACAACGAAGATATGGGAGTAGACACCCAGTCCACGTTGTCCTGCAGGAACCGGGACTACAACTCCCTGTTCTGCTAGTTCTGAGATGTTTTGTAGAAGACCTGCTGCCTTGAGGGGGTCCCTGGGGAGATGCGTTAATAGGAACTTTGAGGGGGGGGGGGAATGAAGAAACTCTAGCCTGTAGCCCTCCTTTACAATGTTGAGAATATGAGGGCTCTGAGTAATACTCTCCCACCTGGAAAGGAATTGGGAAAGTCTTCCCCCTACCCTTACGTCACTTAAAGTCTTTCATTTGATTTTTGGTTGGAAAAGAGGATACTTCCCTTTTGCTTCTCTTTTCCAACGTCCCACTTCCTATTACCGGCAGGCCTCTTGTTCGAGAAACGGTTTCTACCCTGGGGGCCTCGAAAAAATATTTTGGTCCCTTTTAGGTTTGGTGGGGAATTTCTTGCCCTTTTCAGTAGATCTTGACAGAGCTTGATCAAGCCCTGTACCAAAAAGGAGGGAGCCCTCAAATGGGAGTCCACATAAGCGGGTCTTGGATGTGTTATCACCATCCCATGTTTTGACCCATACGACTCTGCGAGCCGAGTTTACGAGGGCCCCCGTTTTTGCGGTGGCTCGCACGGTCTCAACTGCAGCATCTGCTAGGTATGCCACTGCGCTATCACCTGTAGAGAGTCTAGGACTTCCCTGGACTTGGACACACGGGAAACATGTTCTATCAGTTTGTCTATCCATGTATTCGTGTTCCTAGCTATACAAGCTGAAGCTAACGCGGGGCTCATTGCTGCCGCATTGGCTTCCCAGGCTCTACGCAAGGTCGTCTCAGTACGGCGATCCATCTGATCCTTGATGTTACCCGCGTCCTCAGAGGAGAGGTCGGACTGTTTGGATACCTGTGCCAAAGAGTCGTCCAATCTGGGTGTCTTAAATAATTTTTCCTCATCCTCCCCCTTAAAAAGGGCACCTACGCTTCCAAGTTTTATATTTCAGAAGCTTCCTCTCAGGTTCCTTCCACTCTCTAAGGATCACATCCTTAAGTGTTTGATGAACCGGAATGGCTCTGGGTTGGGACCTTACTAAGTCTCGGTACAATCTATCCTGTGCGGATACCTGTTGCGCCGGTTCCTGAATTTCTTCAGAAGCGTAGATTGTGCCAAGGAGGCCTTCCATGTCGTCGGCTGAAAAAATGTGTCTTCCTGACCTAGAACCCTCTTCCTCCTCCTCAGCCTGACTATCAGGCCCTCATCGGATAATCCCTGATCAGGGATTTCCGAGTCCTCCTCTGCCTCCAAGTCTTGGGATAAGAGGGATCTCAGGGATTCTGGGCGTCCTCTCCCTAATCTGGTTGACGAGGAACCCTCCTTGAGGAAGAGCCCTCCCTACTTGTCTGGGACTCTGGTTCCTTAGTCTTAAGGGAGGCTTGAAACTCCTTAAGGGTGGCAAGCATCTGAGTTTGTACGGAGAGGAAGACTCTCATAACCTGAGATGTTTCCTTCCCAGCCAGCTTCTGAATACATGTGAAGCAGAATGGCTTGGAATGGTCTGAGGGCAATTTCTCGTTACAGTAACCGCATCTTTTGGAGCGGGCAGGGGCTCTAGAGGAACGACTGGCAACCCCTTGGGCAGTGACGTCCTCCCCTGCAATGTAAAAGTAAACAGGAATGCATTTAGAAAGAACCCTGTGACAGGCAAGGGGAAAGAGTCGGGGGTACCCTCCCCCATCATGACCCCTGCTGGCTGGGTTGACTCACCCCCTGTGGTCTCCTCTGTAGCCGCGGCCGTGGTCGGCCTCTCCTCATGTTCCATGCCGTCTAGGTGCGATGACTAAGTCTCTGCAGAGGCACTGGAGGAGTGGAAAAGGGCGCCTCTCTTCCTGGCGTCCCTCCGTTTGTAATGCCAGGTAAAGGACGCCAGCCGTCGCCATTTTGCCAGAGACCGGAACCGGAAAGGACGCGGCACGTGATGGCGTCATCCCTGATGCTAGAGGACAAATGTCCCAAACTCCGGGAAGATGGCGCCGCAATCATACGCTCCTGCATAGAGCGGCGCCATGGAACGAACGGCCCGCGCGAGCGGGGTTTACACGGAGGGACATGCCAGCCCCCCTCCAGAATGGACGCCCAGACAGGTAGGGGGAAGGAGGATAGATGGCCCCTGAAGTCCCGGGTACAGCCCAGCACCTAGGGTCCTTCAGTGCTCAGTGAGGCTCTTCTACTGCCCTCCCTGAGAAAAAAAATGGGATACCCCCCAGGACGGACAATAGAGTCCTGCTAGGCCCAGAGGCTTCCCAGGCATGCGGCTCAGCTCCCGGCCTTCAGTCTGTGGAAAAAAATAAACGGTTTCGCTGTGGGGAAACAATCAAGAACTGAGGAGCACGGGGAGGGGCGGGTGTTTTAACCTCTTTGAATTAATTGTGTTTCCTGTCAGGTGGAGCTAGTCATCTCTCATTGTGCCGATTTGAGAAACAAGGTTTTTGTTATAACATTTTGTAAATAAGTGATTTTTCACCTTCACTGATGTGTGCCAAAGAGGCTGCACTAATTGACACTGGTGATGTGGCAATGATGGGGCTGCACCAACAATCAGGGCACTAATGATCAGTGTCCCGATTATGACCTTTTGCACACGATAGTCCTGTTTGAGCATCTACTTTTTCCAGCAGAATCTTTTGTTTGTATGCATTTGCTCGCATATGTGTACGCACAAAAACTATCAGTGTAGATGTCCCCTGTGTGGATTGCCGCTTACCAACTCTCTTCAAGCGCTGTCAGTGTAAGGAGGGGACTGTCGATAACCAGCAAATCCTGTTTACACTGACTGGACACAGCCGATCACATGGTAAGGGGCCGCTGTGATTGGCCCTTTACACTGATCTGTGATCAGCCATGTCCGAAGGACGCAGCAATCACAGAACGCTCCTGATGTGTGCCCCGGGGGCACAATGGCGAGTCCACAGACGCCCTCCCAGAAATGTGCGACCACACTGTAGCCATCATTCGGCTATAGCTCGGTCAGTAAGCGGATAAAAGCAGGGGGAAAAAAAAAAAAAAATCCCAAAGTCAGCGCGCCCAGAAGGAAGAGTTTTGGCAGACAAATAAAGCTTGATGCGCCTAAAATGATGTAGACCACATGCATTCAGTGCTTGAGCATTAAAGTGGAGTTGCGGACACTTTTTTTCGGCATCCCCTTTGCTTGTCTACATAATTCAATCCCCTTTCGTGTACATGTTTTTTAGAACGTACTTACCTTAGATCATCTTCCTGAGCGTTTCCATCTTTATTGTGGGCATGTGAAGCCCACTAGGACTCTCTTCCAGCATATGGTGCTGCTGGCTACCCAGCATGATTCTTGCGCATTAAACACACGGCGCAGCGCGACGCCGAGACCGGCGATGCCCGCTGACTCCTGGGACTCATGACACATCTCCCAGGAGCTAGTGCGCTGCATGATATTATGTACGACGCTGCGGAGGGGAGAAACCGGAAGAGAGAAAGAAAACCTTGGAAACAGGGTAAGCAAAGTGAAAAAATAAATAAAAAAATTGCCCAATGCAGTCATTATGGCCAGTTGAGAAGCTAGTGATGAGAAGCTTAAAGGGCCCCCTATTTTACTCACCCGATTCCTGGATTCCCCCGCTAGAGACACGCTCTTCCTCTCTGCCCGGGGTTCTCGGCTCTTAATTGGATACTTAGCAGCGCAGCCATTGGCTCCCAATCCAACGATGCAGGCGCTGGGGGGTCTATGGACGCCAAATGCTGGACTCAGGAGCACGCCTGCAAGGTAACCCCCCAGGAGAATGCTTCTCCTAGAGGTTTATACAATGCCGGAGGAGCTACGAGAGCCGCCGGGAGACCCCAGAAGCCGAGGTTGGGGGCCACACTGTGCAAAACGAACTGCACAGTGGAGGGAAGTATGACACGTTTGTTATTTTAAAAAAATAAAAAAGCCTTACAATCACTTTAAAAAGTGGGTGGTACGCTGCTTTAAAGCGGTTGTATACCCCGCTTGCACATTTTTACCTACAGGCAAGCCTATAATAAAAAGGTAAAATGAACAGCTCTTAAACCTACGGTATATGGTTTAGGAGATGTTCACCCTGCATGCATCCGCTGACTTCAGCTGCACATGCACTCTGAAGGTCCGGCAGACGCTGACAGAAAATCAGAGCGCTTTGCCGGAAAGAGTCCTCCCACGCGCATGCGTGGGAGTGACGTCATCGTGGCTCTGGCCACTCACAACGGCGAAGCCAGAAGTCAGCTCCCTCAGCGATGACTGGCGGCGGTGCAGACGCTTCATTCTAAGGTATGCTGTGCCTTACAGGGTTTTATTTTTATTTTACTAGGGCATACAACCGCTTTAATTCATTCCAATGGCCAGGATAAGTTATTATTCTGCGCAATGAAAAGAACAGCCAAGCACGTGACAAACCTAAACACATTGGTGAGTTTACAAGCATTTTTTTTGCTGCCAGGAGGAAAGGAGTCCAAGAGAGTTAGCAAAACGTCCAGTGTGCATGAGGCCAGAAGGTTCCGCCTGTACATACACCACACCTCACAACATTTTGAGATGGGAATAAGGGACCCCTACTAGCAAACGTATGTAGGCATAGGACACGCCCCCTGCCACACACCCTTAAAGGAGCACTAAAGCTTTTTTTTTTTTGCTTAAAAATAACAAACATGTTATACTTACCTCCACTGTGCAGCTCGTTTTGCACACAGTGGCCCCGATCCTGGTCTTCTGGGGTCCCTCGGCGGCTGTCTTGGCTCCTTCCCGCAAGGACTCCACACCTTAATGCGAGTGAGCTCGCATGGTGTGGAGTGATTGCGGGCGTGCTCCCGTGATACAGCGGCGGCCATAGCCGCCGACTGTATCACTCGGCCCCGCCCCCCGGCGTGCCGCGTCATTGGATGTGATTGACAGCAGCGCCAGCCAATGGCTGCGCTGCTTTCAATCCATCCAGTGTAGCCAATCGGCGGCCAGGCTGAAAAACGAAGAGGATGACGGGGACGAGCATGGGACTTTCGAGGGGCCAGGTAAGAAAAACGGGGGCTCGGGGGGGCGGTATTGTCGAATGTTTTTTCACCTTAATGCATAGGATGCATTAAGGTGAAAAAACATGTAACTTTACTACTCCTTTAAAGGAGAATTAACCAAGAAAATTGTTAATTCAATTAACACGTGCTTTTTTTTTTTTCCCCTCACTACTATTCCTTTATGTTGGCTTTTAAAATGTACAAATGCAATTTTGAATTTGGATGAAAGGTTCAGCACTGGGAAACTCTTTGAAACATAAAAAGTGCATTTTATATACAACTATATGGATCAGACCAAAATGAGGGACAGGTGAGGGAGACAGAGGGACATTGCTCCAAATCAGGGACAGTCCCTTGAAATTAGGGACAGTTGGGAGCTATGTAAAAACATAAAAGCCCAATTTGTACACTGCTGAGCAACAAACAACTGACACAAGCCTCTTATTTACGGACTCTCTTCCCAACCACCCCTAATGGCCCTGCCAGCGTCTGCCTAATACACAAACCTCCTTCACCAGCACTGTCACAAACGCTGCAGTCACTTCTCTGTAGCCCTCTTGTAGTTGGAGACACGTGGTTGGACTTTTCTCCTCCCACGGCGCGATGCTCCAATGAGCACACGAGAGCACAGGCCGGTGGGCTTATTCCTCTGCCGCCATCACTACTGAGGGCAACCAGCAAACGGGGGCTGTGCAGCCACAACCTGGGCAGCGAGGCGTAACAAGACGCATAGTACAGAGGCTGCCAACACTAAAGATGGCCGGGAGGAAACACAGGCATTGCTACTGCGTCACTTCTCTGTAAGGCCCAACGTGACCAGATGTGGGATTTGGCGCCAGACAATTGAGGGTTAGCTTGGCGCGCTCAGAGTGGTGCTGTATAGTCAGCTGTCAGCTTCATTTCGCTTCTCTCCGATACACAGCCGGAATGGCACTACCCAATCTCAGCGAGGGCTCCATTGCGGTGAGTTGGGGGGTCTGTCCAGACAGGTATATAGAGGAACCTACCGAGTCCTGTCATTGGGGGGAGTGTGGCTGGCCTTTGTGCGAGGCCTGGGACTTGTAGTTCGCCAGAGTCCTAGGTGGCCTGAATCCGGGCCTTTAGTTTATGTACTGTCACTGGAATTAGATTGCTATCACACCCAAAGCAAACTTTTCTTCTATTGCAGCTTACTAATTATTTTTTTTTTACTTCCTAATTCTTAGATATGTTGCTTGTATTGGTTTTCAATTTTTTCTTTATTTTCACCTGCTGACCCAGCCAGCCTAGGTTCATGGCAATGCAGTGCGGAAACCCCCCCCCCAGATCTGCGCGTTTCCCGCAATGCATTCCAATCGCACCGCCCTTGCGATCCACTACGGGCATCAATACAAAGTTACAGACACTCCAAACACGGGTGACGTTGTCTGCCACGGGTCGCATAGTACAAAAAAACCATGTGATCTGGCTGCGGGTCTAAACAAACATCTTTGCTGCGATTTGAGCACATTCAAAAATCAATGGGCACGAATCGCACCGCACTGAATCGCATGTTGTTCATAGTGTGCACCGAGGCTGTAGAACAAGCTCTCCTGCAGATGTAGCAGATGAGACAAACCATTTTTCACTGACAGGGGTGCTTACATCGATCAGCTTTCTATGTAAAACCTTTACCTCCAAAGGAAAAAAAAACTGTTGCTGTAACTGCTTATTTAGCCCCTCGTCACTCCCTCCTGGCGTCCCTTTGGACCTGGTTGGAATATGCCAGCGAGGAACCTCATGGGTGTCAGACCATTGGAACTAAGGTAAGTAATTCTGTCTTTAGTTCTGCTTAAAGGCCGGTTTCACACTGGGGCGGTGGGGGTATAGCGCCGCTATTTTTAGCGGCGCTATACCGTCGGTATTGCAGAGGTATTCGGCCGCTAGCGGTGTGGTTTTAACCACTTAACGACCGCTCACTGTATATATACGTCGGCAGAATGGCACCGACAGGCACAATCACGTAGAGTGTACGTGATTGCCTTTGTATAGTTGGGGGGTCCAATCGGACCCCCCTCCTATACAGTGAGCGGTGGCTAAGTGTCCGGGAGCGTTCCGGGATGAGGGGGCAGCCATTCGTTTCCGGCCACCCCCTCGCGATCGCTCCCGGCGAATGGAAATGCCCCCTCTGTCTGTGTCAGACAGAGGGAGCAGGAGGAAGTGATGTCATCTCTGGTGCGGCGCTCACATATACCGAGCGCCGTACAAGAGAAGACATCAGGTCAGTGCACACAACACTACACTGACACCAGGACACCTAGGGACATAAATCGCCCCCCCAGATCACCCCCCAGCCACAGTGTCACTGATTGCAGTGACCATTTATTTAGTGATCACTGCAATCAGTGACATTTGTGACTGTAAAAGTGTCACCAAAGTTTAGTCTTAGGTCCAGTGTAGCCCCCTAACCCCCCCTAATAAAGGTTTAACCCCCTGATCACCCCCCAGATAACCCTTTCACCCCCTATCACCACTGTCGCTAAGCAATTGTTTTTCTAAACGCTGTCTTAGTGTCGGTGATGCAGATCGGTAGCCAGTAATTTTTTTTAGGTTCGCCGCATGTTTTTATAGCATCAGGTACCCCAATATATTATCTAATAAAGGTTTAACCCCCTTGATCGCCCCCCAAGTAACGCTTTCACCCCCATCACCACTGTCGCTAAGCGATCGTTTTTCTAAACGCTGTCTTAGTGACGGTGATGCAGATCGGTAGCTGGTAATTTTTTTTAGGTTCGCCGCAGGTTTTTATAGCGTCAGGTACCCCAATATATTATCTAATAAAGGTTTAACCCCCTTGATCGCCCCCCAGGTAACCCTTTCACCCCCTATCACCACTGTCGCTAAGCGATCGTTTTTCTAAACGCTGTCTTAGTGTCGGTGATGCAGATCGGTAGCTGGTAATTTTTTTTAGGTTCGCCGCAGGTTTTTATAGCGTCAGGTACCCCCATATATTATCTAATAAAGGTTTTAACCCCCTGATTGCCCCTAGTTAACCCTTTCACCAGTGATCACCATATAAGTGTTACGGGTGACGCTGGTTAGTTAGTTTTTTTTTATAGTGTCAGGGCATCCGCCGTGTATATAACCCAATAAAGGTTTAACCCCCTGATCGCCCGGCGGGTGATATCAATTAGGTTTTAGCGTCAGAGGGTCTGAGTCACACCCCAGGCAGCGTCAGGTTAGTGCCAGTAACGCTAACACCCACGCGTGAAGCATACACCCCCCTTAGTGGTATAGTATCTGAACAGATCAATATCTGATCTGATCAGATCTATACTAGCGTCCCCAGCAGTTTAGGGTTCCCAAAAACGCAGTGTTAGCGGGATCAGCCCAGATACCTGCTGGCACCTGCGTTTTGCCCCTCCGTCCAGCCCAGGCCACCCAAGTGCAGTATCGATCGATCACTCGCTTACAAAACAAAAACACACATAACTGCAGCGTTCGCAGAGACAGGCCTGATCCCTGTGACTCCAGTGCTGTAGGAGGTGATTTCACCACCACAGTTAAAAAAAAAAAGCAAATATGCCGAAGCATTGGGGCGGAGGAGCGATTTTGCTCCTAATGCCGCGTACATACGGTCGAAATTCCGACGGAGGCTTGCCCGTGGAAAAGTCCGACCATGTGTGTGCGGCATAACTTTTTTGCGGGAGGATGCCCCCATGCTTCGGCATATATAAATGGTGCGTGTATGCCCATCATTGGAAGTGGGTGGATGAAGGGCGGTATTCTAATGGTGGGCATACCCACCGATCAATCTCTTTTTTCGTTCAGCCAACTGGCTGCATGAAAAAAAAAGATTACAATACATGTCCAACAAGGACCAGCAACGTACTGGTATGTTGCTGGACTTTGAATGTTTATACCAGAATGATGCCTGCGGGTTTAGGTATCATCTTGGTATCATTCTTTTCAGCCTGCGGCCGGCTTT
Source organism: Rana muscosa (assembly GCA_029206835.1). Taxonomy (NCBI): domain Eukaryota; kingdom Metazoa; phylum Chordata; class Amphibia; order Anura; family Ranidae; genus Rana; species Rana muscosa. Next base: position 196,222,823 of record CM055117.1, read on the forward strand.
CATGTAAAAGCAATCCTAGCGGCTAATTAGCCTCTGGACTGCTTTTACAAGCAGTGGGAGGGAATGCCCCCCCCCCCCCCCCGGATATAAAAAGCGCCATTGGGAAATTGGGAAAGCATTTTATCACACCGATCTTGGTGTGGTCAGATGCTTTGAGGGCAGAGGAAAAATCTAGGGTCTAGAAGACCCCAGTTTTTTCAAAAAAAGAGTACCTGTCACTACCTATTGCTATCATAGGGGATATTTACATTCCCTGACATAACAATAAAAATGATAAAAAAAAAAAATACTTGGAAGGAACAATTTAAAAATAAAATAAAAAAGCAAAATTAATAATAAGAAAAAAAAAAAGCACCCCTGTCCTGCTCTTGCCCAATGGCGAACGCAAGCGTCGGTCTGGCGTCATATGTAAACAGCAATTGCACCATGCATGTGAGGTATCACCGCAAAGGTCAGATCGAGGGCAATCATTTTAACAGTAGACCTCCTCTGTAAATCTACTGGGGTAACCTGTAAAGGCTTTTAAAAGCTTTTAAAAATGTATGTAGTTTGTCGCCAATGCGCCTTTGTGCGAAATTTTAAAGCATGTCGTGTTTGGTATCTATGTACTCGGCCTAAGATCATCTTTTTTATTTCATCAAACATTTGGGCAATATAGTGTGTTTTAGTGCATTAAAATTAAAAAAAAGTGTATTTTTTAACACAAAAAATGCGTTTGAAAAATCGCTGCGCAAATACTGTGTAGAAAAAAAAATGCAACACCCACCATTTTAATCTGTAGGGCCTTTGCTTTAAAAATATATATAATGTTTGGGGGTTCAACATAATTTTCTTGCAAAAAAAAAAAATGTTTTCATGTAAACAAAAAGTGTCAAAAAGGGCTTTGTCTTCAAGTGGTTAGAAGAGTGGATGTAAGCTTCCTAATGTTGTGTATAAAATGCCAGAACAGTTCAAAACCCCCCCCCCCCCAAATGACCCCATTTTGGAAAGTAGACACCCCAAGCTATATACTGAGAGGCATGTCGAGTCCATGGAATATTTTATATGTTGACACAAGTTGCGGAAAAACGAAATTTTTTATTTTTTTTTGCACAAAGTTGTCACTAAATGATATATTGCTCAAACATGCCATGGGCATATGTGGAATTACACCCCAAAATACATTCTGTTGCTTCTCCTGAGTACGGGGATACCACATGTGTGAGACTTTTTGGGAGCCTAGCCACGTACGGGACCCCAAAAACCAAGCACCGCCTTCAGGATTTCTAAGGGTGTAAATTTTTGATTTCACTTCTCACTGCCTATCACAGTTTCGGAGGCCATGGAATGCCCAGATAGCACAAACCCCCCCCCCCCCCCCCAAATGACCCCATTTTGGAAAGTAGACACCCCAAGCTATTTGCTGAGAGGTATTGTGAGTATTTTGCAGATCTCACTTTTTGTCACAAAGTTTTGAAAATTGAAAAAAAAAAATATATATATATATATATATATATATTTTCTTTCTTCATTTTCAAAAACAAATGAGAGCTGTAAAATACTCGCCATTCCTCTCAGCAAATAGCTTGGGGTGTCTATATTCCAAAATGGGGTCATTTTAGGGGGTTTTGTGCGATTTTGGCATTTTATGGCCTTCGAAACTGTGATAGGTAGTGAGGAGTGAAATCAAAAATTTGTGCCTAGAAATCCTGAAGGCGGTGCTTGGTTTTCGGGGTCCCGTACGCGGCTAGGCTCCTAAAAAGTCCCACACATGTGGTATCCCCGTACTCAGGAGAAGCAGCAGAATGTATTTTGGGGTGTAATTCCATATATAACCATGGCATGTGTGAGCAATATATCATTTAGTGACAACTTTTTGTAATTTTTTTTTTTTGTTAATATTCAATCACTTGGGACAAAAAAAAATATATTCAATGGGTTCAACAGGCCTCTCAGCAATTACCTTGGGGTGTCTACTTTCCAAAATGGGGTCATTTGGGGGGGGTTTTGTACTGCCCTGTCATTTTAGCACCTCAAGAAATGAGATAGGCAGTCATAAATTTAAAGCTGTGTAAATTTCAGAAAATGTACCCTAGTTTGTAAACTCTATAACTTTTGCGCAAACCAATAAATATACGCTTATTGACATTTTTTTTACTAAAAACATGTGGCTGAATACATTTTGGCCTAAATGTATGACTACAATTGAGTTTATTCGATTTTTCTTATAACAAAAAGTAGAAAATATCATATATTTTTTTTCAAAATTTTCGGTCTTTTTCCGTTTATATCGCAAAAAATAAAAATCGCAGAGACAATCAAATACCATTAAAAGAAAGCTCTATTTGTGGGAAGAAAAGGACGCAAATTTCGTTTGGGTACAACATTGCATGTCCGCACAATTTACAGTTAAAGCAGCGCAGTGCAAAATTCTGAATTCACCTCTGGTCCTTTAGCTACCAAATGGTCCGGGGCTTAAGTGGTTAACCCCCGCTAGCAGCTAAAAAAGGGTTAATACCACCCGCAAACCGCCGCTACAGCCACGGTTTGTGGGCGGTATTACTGCAGTATCCCATTCATTTCAATGGGAAGGAGCGGTGTAGGAGCGGTAAACACACCGCTCCAAAGATGCAGCTAGCAGGACTTTTTTTTTAAGTCCTGTTAGCGCACCGCTCCAGTGTGAAAGCCCTCGAGGCTTTCACATTGGAGAGACAGGAGCCGCTGTTTAGGCTCGGTTTGCAGGCACTATTTTTAGCAAAATAGCGCCTGCAAACCACCCCAGTGTGAAAGGGGCCTAAGAGCCCTTTCACACTGAGGCTCCTGAAAACTGATTCCCATTCATTTCAATGGGTGCTTTCACACTGGGGTGGTGCGGTGAAAAAAGTCCTGCAAGCAACATCTTTGGGGCACGTTTTGGAGCGCTTTTAAAAAGCACCTCAAAAACACCCCTGTCCATTGAAATGAATGGGAAGTGCTTAAAAGCACACGAAAAGCTCTGCAAAATGGCTTTTTTTTTTTTTTTTTTAGGAAACGTGACCTTAAACCACTTAACGACCATGCACTTTATATATACACGTAGGCAGAATGGCTCGTACAGGCACAATCACGTACCTGTACGTCCCCTTTAACTGCCTGACGTGGGGGTCGCGCGGCGGCACGCTCGCGACCCCACTGCCTTTACCGTGAGTCGGACCGCGGGTCCCATGGACGCGATCGCCGCGGGGATCCCCACGATCGTCTCACGGAGGTATGGAGCAGGGAGATGCTTGTGTAAACAAGCATTTCCCTGCTCTGCCTAGTAACAATGACACCGATCCGTGTACACGGAGCGGAGATTGGTGTCATGTGACACATAGCCCGACCCCTCAGTAAGGAAACACAAGCAGGGAACGGTTAACCCCTACAGTGCCACCTAGTGGTTAACCCCTACAGTGCCACCTAGTGGTTAACCCCTACAGTGCCACCTAGTGGTTAACCCCTACAGTGCCACCTAGTGGTTAACCCCTACAGTGCCACCTAGTGGTTAACCCCTACAGTGCCACCTAGTGGTTAACCCCTACAGTGCCACCTAGTGGTTAACCCCTTCACTGCCAGTGTCATTTTCACAGTAACCAGTGCATTTTTATAGCACTGATCGCTGTGAAAATGACAATGGTCCCAAAAATGTGTCAAAAGTGTCCGATGTGTCCGCTATAATGTCGCAGTCACGATAAAAATCGCTGATCGCCGCCATTACTAGTAAAAAATATATATATATATTAATAAAAATGCCGTAAAACTATCCCCTATTTTGTAAACGCTATAACTTTTGCGCAAACAATCAATAAACGCCAATTGCGTTTTTTTTTTTTTTTTTTTTTTTTTTTTTTACAAAGATCTGTAGAAGAATACGTATCAGCCTAAACTGAGGAAAAGAATTTTTTTTTTATATATTTTTGGGGGATATTTATTATAGCAAAAAGTAAAAAATATTGAATTTTTTTCCAAATTGTCGCTCTATTTTTGATCAAAGGTGATCAAATACCACCAAAAGAAAGCTCTTATTTGTGGGGGAAAAAAGGATGTCAATTTTGTTTGGGAGCCTCGTCTCACGACCGCGCAATTGTCAGTTAAATCGACGCAGTGCCGAATCGCAAAAAGGGGCCTGGTCTTTATGCTGCGTATTGGTCCGGGGCTTAAGTGGTTAAAGCACGCGGCAAAAACGCCCCAAAGTTTTATGGCCAATTTTCGAGCGCCTCAGTGTGAAAGGGGTGTAATGCCCTCCCTCCCACCACTTATGAAGTATGTCAGGAGGCAGGGCTGGTGCAAGGATTTTTGACACCCTAGGCAAAACCTAATTCCACCCCTGACACCACCCCCTTTACACTGCCAGTGTATACCCCACCTTTTTAATGAAGCGCCCACCAAATGCAGCCTTAACCAGCACCCATCAATGCAGCCTACCAGTACCCATCAATGAATGCTTCTTTCCATTCACTCGGTAGTCGGGACACAGAAAGTCTGTCGTCGCTGCGCCTCTGACATTATGTGCGAACGGAGCGGCGGCTGCCTGCTGATGTTGAGATTTAGTTGCTTGCTGCAGAGAGAAAAGAGTAATAACAACACCAGTGGCCAGGCGCCCTAGGTGGCTGCCCAGTGGTAGCACTGGCCCTGTTAGGAGGAAAAGGTTAAATTGATTTTAACCACTTCAGCCCCAGACCATTTTGTTGCTAAAGGACCAGGGCCTTTTTGCGATTCGGCACTGCGTCGCTTTAACTGACAATTGTGCGGTCATGTGACGTGGCTCCCAAACAAAATTGCTGTCCTTTTTTTTCCACAAATAGAGCTTTCTTTTGGTGGTATTTGATCACCTCTGCGGTTTTTATTTTTTGCGCTATAAACAAAAATAGAGCGACAATTTTGAAAAAAATTCATTATTTTTTACTGTTTGCTATAATATCCCCAAAAATATATAAAATTTATTTTTTTCCCTCAGTTTAGGCCGATACGTATTCTTCTACATATTTTTGGTAACAAAAAATCGCAATAAGCGTTTGGTTTGCGCAAAAGTTATAGTGTCTACAAAATAGGGGATAGTTTTATGGCATTTTTAGTAATATTTTTTTTTTTTGCTAGTAATGGCGGCGATCAGCAATTTTTATCGTGACTGCGACATTATGGCGGACACATCGGACACTTTTGACACATTTTTGGGACCATTGTCATTTTTACAGAGATCAGTGCTATAAAAATGCACTGATTACTGTGAAAATGACAGTGAAGGGGTTAACCACTAGGTGGCGCTGTAGGGGTTAAGTGTGCCCTGATGAGTGCTTCTAACTGTAGGGGGGATGGGCTGTGTGTGACAAGACAGTGATCACCGCTTCCGATTACAGGAAGCTGTGATCATTGTCACTAGGCAGAGGGGGGAGATGCTTGTTTACATAAGCATCTCTCCGTGAGACGATCGTGGGTGTCCCTGCGGTGATCGAGTCCGCGGCACCCACGGTCAGGCTCACGGAGAAAGCGGCAGGGTCGCAGGCGCGCGCGACCACATCTTAAAGGGGACGTACCTGTACCTGCCTATGCCTGTCCGTGCCATTCTGCCGACGTGTGTGTATATACAGGCGGCGGTCCTTAACCACTTAAAGACCGCCCACTGTAAATATACGTCGGCAGAATGGCACCGACAGGCAGAATCCCGTATATCTACGTGACTGCCTTTGTATAGTTGGGGGGTCCGATCGGACCCCCCTTCTTTACAGTGAGCGGTGGTTAACTGATCGGGAGCGATCAGGCATGAGGGGACGGCCGTTCGAGTCCGGCCACCCCCTCTCGATCGCTCCCGGCGAATGAGAGAGCTTCCCCTGCCTGTGTAATGTTTACACAGGCAGAGGAAGTGATGTCATCTCTTCTGTGGTGCTCACATATACCGAGCGCCGTACAGGAGAAGATGCCAGGTTAGTGCACAAAACACTACACTGACACCAGGACACATAGGTACATAAATCGCCCCAGCCACAGTGTCACTGATTGCAGTGACCATTTATTTACTGATCACTGCAATCAGTGACATTTGTGACTGTAAAAGTGTCCCCAAAGTTTAGTTTTAGGTCCAGTGTAGCCCCCTAACACCCCCTTATAAAGGTTTAACCCCTTGATCGCCCCCCAGATGACCCTTTCACCCCCTATCACCACTGTCGCTAAGCGATCATTTTTCTGATCGCCGTCTTAGCGTCGGTGATGCCGATCGGTAGCCAGTAATTTTTTTTAGGTTCGCTGCAGGTTTTTATAGCGTCGAGTACCCCAATATATTACCTAATAAAGGTTTTAACCCCCTAATTGCCCCTAGTTAACCCTTTCACCAGTGATCACCATATAAGTGTTACGGGTGATGCTGGTTAGTTAGTTTGCTTTTTATAGTGTCAGGGCACCCGCCGTATATATAACCCAATAAAGGTTTAACCCCCTGATCGCCCGGCGGGTGATATCAATTAGGTTTTAGCGTCAGAGAGGGTCTGCGTCACACCCCAGGCAGCGTCAGGTTACTGCCAGTAACGCTAACACCCACGCGTGAAGCATACACCCCCCCTTAGTGGTATAGTATCTGATCAGATCAATATCTGATCTGATCAGATCTATACTAGCGTCCCCAGCAGTTTAGGGTTCCCAAAAACGCAGTGTTAGCGGGATCAGCCCAGATACCTGCTAGCACCTGCGTTTTGCCCCTCTGTCCAGCCCAGGCCCCCCAAGTGTAGTATCGATCGATCACTGTCGCTTACAAAACACAACACACATAACTGCAGCGTTCGCAGAGACAGGCCTGATCCCTGCGACTCCAGTGCTGTAGGAGGTGATTTCACCACCACAGTTAAAAAAAAAAAAAAGCATATATGCCGAAGCATTGGGGCAGCAGGAGCGGAGGAGCGATTTTGCTCCTAATGCCGCGTACATACGGTTGAAATTCCGACGGAGGCTTGCCCGTGGAAAAGTCCGACCATGTGTGTGCGGCATAACTTTTTTGCGGGAGGATGCCCCCATGTGCATGTATTCCCATCATTAGAAGTGGGTGGATGAAGGGCGGTATTCTAATGGTGGGCATACCCACCGATCAATCTTTTTTTTTTTCGTTCAGCCAACAGGCTGCATGAAAAAAAAAGATTACAATACATGTCCAACAAGGACCAGCAACGTACTGGTATGTTGCTGGACTTTGAATGTTTATACCAGAATGATGCCTGCGGGTTTAGGTATGATCTCGGTATCATTCTTTTCAGCCAGCGGCCGGCTTTCATGTAAAAGCAATCCTAGTGGCTAATTAGCCTCTGGACTGCTTTTACAAGCAGTGGGAGGGAATGTGTGTCCCCCCCCCCCCCCGGATATAAAAAGCGCCATTGGGAAATTGGGAAAGCATTTTATCACACCGATGTTGGTGTGGTCAGATGCTTTGAGGGCAGAGGAAAGATCTAGGGTCTAGAAGACCCCAGTTTTTTCAAAAAAGAGTACCTGTCACTACCTATTGCTATCATAGGGGATATTTACATTCCCTGAGATAACAATAAAAATGATAAAAAAAAATATGGAAGGAACAATTTAAAAATAAAATAAAAAAGCAAAATTAATAATAATAAAAAAAAAAAAAAGCACCCCTGCCCTGCTCTTGCCCAATGGCGAACGCAAGCGTCGGTCTGGCGTCGTATGTAAACAGCAATTGCACCATGCATGTGAGGTATCACCGCAAAGGTCAGATCGAGGGCAGTAATTTTAGCAGTAGACCTCCTCTGTAAATCTAACGGGGTAACCTGTAAAGGCTTTTAAAAATGTATGTAGTTTGTCGCCAATGGGCTTTTGTGCGAAATTTTAAAGCATGTCGTGTTTGGTATCTATGTACTCGGCCTAAGATCATCTTTTTTATTTCATATAGTGTGTTTTAGTGCATTAAAATTTAAAAAAGTGTATTTTTTCCCCAAAAAATGCGTTTGAAAAATCGTTGCGCAAATACTGTGTAGAAAAAAAAAATGCAACACCCACCATTTTAACGTTAAACACAGGTTTTTATTGATCAAAGGGTGCATACATGTGAAGCATACTTTACATATACATTTGGTAACTGATACATTGAGAGTCATATTTGAGGTAGGCAAAGCAAAATATTCATCATCATTGTCATGTGAGCGTGCTCTATACGAATACATTGTACATCCAATTACTACCTAGAATAACATATGTCTGAGCCCTCATGTCTAACTAATATGGTTTTGTTATGTACAAGTACTCGACTCTTGAAGCCAGCGGTCCCATATCCTATTGTATTTATTGGGGCAGCCCCTGTTGATATATATGCATTTCTTGTATGGCAGGGTATTATTCACTTCTATTTTCCATTCTACTATTTTGGGAGGCGTTTGTCTCATCCATTTTTTAGCAATGATTTTTCTGGCTGAAAACAGTGTCTCATGAAGAAATGTTTTAGTGTATTTATCTATTGAGTCTGGTAACATTCCCAGAAGGCATTGTTTGGGGTCTAATGCTAGGGGTGAGCCCATCTCGTCGTGTAGAAATGTTACAATTTGTTTCCACAAACCCTGTATCTTAGGGTATGTCCAGATAAGGTGGAAGAAAGTGCCCGTTTCTTGTCCACACATCAAACATGTGGTGGAATGGGTGCGTTTGTATCTTGCCACTCTGAGGGGTGTGAGGTACGCTCTATGTAAGACATAAAGTTGCGTAAGTCGATCGGACAGCCTGGGAGACACTGCTTTACAGGACTCCAGCGCCCCGCCCCACTCCTCATCTTCTATTGTCCCAACCTCCCGCTCCCATCTGGGCTTCAGATCGTACGCTATTTTGGTAGAAATGGGGGTGGTAAGCATATTGTAAAATGCTGAAATCAGTTTGTGCGAATCTGTGCTCTTAATTACGGCCATAATTACATTGGGTGTGGGATGGAGTCAGGGAATTGCGATTGTGTCGCGTGGCGAAGTTGCAAAAACCTAAAAAACATTCGGTTTTGAAGTGTAAATTCTTCTCTAAGGGAATCAAACGTTTTTAGACTTCCCTTGTCCAAGAGGTGATGAAGGTAGAACACCCCCTGTGTGGACCACGTACTCGTATTCTGTATTTTGGCGAGCTCAGGGAGATTCATGTTATGCCAAAGTGGTGTGTAGTCATTGTAGTGTGGAGTACTGAGTTTGGAAGAGGCTAAGTCCCATATTTTCCTGTAATGATATAGCATGGTATGCCTATTTGTCCCTGGCTCCGCCCCTCCCGAGCCCGATGCGATTGCATATATCGAGTCCCTGGTGTATTGTGCCCACTTTGGACATAAGAGGGTGAGGAATCTCTCACTGTCCGTCTTGTCCAGATGAAACATCTGTGACAACTGTGATGCAATGTAGTATAAATTGAAGTCAGGGAGGGCCGTGCCACCAAGATCGGTTGGGTTCTTGAGAGTTTGCCATGCTAATTTGTGTCTATTGGCTCCCCACACAAAGGGCTTGAGTATGGCCTCGAGCAGTTTAAAGTGTTTCAAAGGTAGGTATACTGGGGTATGCCACAGAACATATAGTATCTTAGGGAGTAAGACCATTTTAATTAAATTTATGTGGCCCCAGATCCCAAGTGGAAGTCGGGACCAGATCCGCACTTTGGTTTTAACCATGGAAAGAAGGGGCTCTATATTGAGGGAAATGTAATCCACTGGGGACCTAGATATATGAACCCCTAGGTATTTAATGACATTGACTCTTTGCAGTGGCAATCTGGTTTGGGATTCCTGGGGCGGGAAGCTGTCGATAGGCAGAATTTGGGACTTGTCCCAATTAATTTTTAATCCTGAGAATATCCCAAACCGCTCGATCGTGTGGAGTGCAGTATGTAGAGATGGGCCCGAATCTGCTAAATATAGCAGCGTATCATCAGCATACATACTGATTTTTTTCGATCAGGGAGCCCAATCTCAGACCCCTAATCCCTGGGTTTGCTCGGATGGACATCGCAAGAGGTTCTGCCGCGAGGGCATATAGTAGCGGGGACAAAGGGCAGCCCTGTCTCGTGCCTCTACTGAGGTCAAACATTCGAGAGGGCCACCCGTTGGCCACCACCTTGGCTGTGGGCGCCTGATACAGCAATTGAACCCACTTAATGTAGTTGGGACCAAAGCCATAGCCCTCCAAGCATCTCCATAGATACTTCCACTCCAACACCCACCATTTTAATTTGTAGGGCCTTTGCTTTAAAAATATATATAATGTTTGGGGGTTCAACATAATTGTCTTGCAAAAAAAAAAATGTTTTCATGTAAACAAAAAGTGTCAAAAAGGGCTTTGTCTTCAAGTGGTTAGAAGAGTGGATGTAAGCTTCCTAATGTTGTGTATAAAATGCCAGAACAGTTCAAAACCCCCCCAAACGCCCCATTTTGGAAAGTAGACACCCCAAGCTATGTACTGAGAGGCATGTCGAGTGCATGGAATATTTTATATGTTGACACAAGTTGCGGAAAAAAGACAAATTATTTTTTTTTTTTTTGCACAAAGTTGTCACTAAATGATATATTGCTCAAACATGCCATGGGCATATGTGGAATTACACCCCAAAATACATTCTGCTGCTTCTCCTGAGTACGGGAATACCACATGTGTGAGACTTTTTGGGAGCCTAGCCACGTACGGGACCCCAAAAACCAAGCACCGCCTTCAGGCTTTCTAAGGGTGTAAATTTTTGATTTCACTTCTCACTGCCTATCACAGTTTCGGAGGCCATGGAATGCCCAGATGGCACAAACCCCCCCCCCCAAATGACCCCATTTTGGAAAGTAGACACCCCAAGCTATTTGCTGAGAGGTATTGAGTATTTTGCAGATCTCGCTTTTTGTCACAAAGTTTTGAAAATTGAAAAAAATAAAATAAATTTTCTTTCTTCATTTTCAAAAACAAATGAGAGCTGTAAAATACTCACCATGCCTCTCAGCAAATAGCTTGGGGTGTCTACTTTCCAAAATGGGGTCATTTGGGGGCGTTTTGTGCTATTTTGGCATTTTATGGCCTTCGAAACTGTGATAGGTAGTGAGGAGTGAAATCAAAAATTTGTGCCTAGAAATCCTGAAGGCGGTGCTTGGTTTTCGGGGTCCCGTACGCGGCTAGGCTCCCAAAAAGTCCCACACATGTGGTATCCCCGTACTCAGGAGAAGCAGCAGAATGTATTTTGGGGTGCAATTCCACATATAACCATGGCATGTGTGAGCAATATATCATTTAGTGACAACTTTTTGTATTTTTTTTTTTTTTTTTTTTTTAGTCATTATTCAATCACTTGAGACAAAAAAAAAAAATATTCAATGGGCTCAACATGCCTCTCAGCAATTTCCTTGGGATGTCTACTTTCCAAAATGGGGTCATTTGGGGGGGGGTTTGTACTGTCCTGCTATTTTAGCACCTCAAGAAATGAGATAGGCAGTCATAAACTAAAAGCTGTGTAAATTCCAGAAAATGTACCCTAGTTTGTAGACGCTATAACTTTTGCGCAAACCAATAAATATACGCTTATTGACATTTTTTTTACTAAAGACATGTGGCTGAATACATTTTGGCCTAAATGTATGACTAAAATTGAGTTTATTCGATTTTTCTTATAACAAAAAGTAGAAAATATCATTTTTTTTCAAAAATTTCGGTCTATTTCCGTTTATATTGCAAAAAATAAAAATCGCAGAGGCAATAAAATACCATTAAAAGAAAGCTCTATTTGTGGGAAGAAAAGGACGCAAATTTCGTTTGGGTACAACATTGCATGTCCGCACAATTTTACAGTTAAAGCAGCGCAGTGCAAAATTCTGAAATCACCTCTGGTCCTCTAGCTACCAAATGGTCCGGGGCTTAAGTGGTTAAGCGGTTAAAGTCTTTCATTTTTTAAAAACAAAACAAACCTGATTTACTTATCTGCTCTGTGCGGTGGTTTTGCAGACAGCAGCCTGGTGTCCCATGCTGGTGTTATATCGATATGTGCCCTCTGTGGAAAAGTGCATGTGCAGAGCGGAAGGGCACTCCAGCTAAGTTGCTGATCAGCTGGAGTGACGCCATCATAGCGCATGCGCACATGGAGTTTTTATTTTTTCACCGGGCGATACTATTTCACGGGCACATTTGAAAGCTATGCAAAGAGCGGAGGGACACCCTAGATCTCACATTGTGCCTTGCGTGGCGCGAAAGCGAGGAACAATATGTCAATTAGTTTCCCTCCGCTGTTTGAATAGTATTAAATTGTACACGAGAAATGGTATCTCCCGTCGAAAAAGGCTCCTATGATGTACGCTATGATGGTGTCACTCCAGCTGATCGACAACTCAGCTGGAGTGCCCTTCCGTTCTGCGCATGCGCTGGCACTTTTCGATAGAACACCGGCAATCATGGACCCTCCCTTCTGCCAAGTGACCCCAGAGCAAACAGCTTGCAATGGAGACATCCTAGCAGGCTAGTTCCTGAGGCACGGCTCTGCATGTCTGTTCACACACAGAGCAGCGGCTCAGCCCTGTCCAGTCTCTCCTCATTGGCTCACTGTTAGTGATTAACAGCAGCAGGAGCCAATAAGGAAGGAGTTTCTGTTAAGAGCAGGTAAGTATTAGGGGGCTGCTGCACAGAGGAGGTTATTTTTACCTTCATGCATAGAATGCATGAAGGTAAAAAAGTTTGAGACTTTAGAACCACTTTAATGGAGGAACGTAATGTAATGCCTTCTGCTATACAGTATGTGATTTTGTTATCCTCCATTCATAGAACAATGGATAAACAAAGACACAGTACCAGATCTCTGTATGCTCATGTGCGAGATTTGACAATGCATCTTTGGGGCACTGGCTGCAATAGCCAGGAAGAGACTAGCTCTCTGGGATATAAAGATGGAGTTGGACAACGCTGGATCTGCTGGGCTTGTGAATATATTATTTCAGCATAACAAAGCACAAAAGGCAGGACTTAAAAATTCCATGGGAGAATGAAGTTGCTCTTTATAGCAGTAATAAACCTAAAAGTAAACATTTAATATATTGCAGCTTACCAATTCTTGGATATGGTGGCAGCAATAGTTTTCTTTTTTTAGTCCTTTCTTTTATTTTCTCTTATCGTCCATGGACTGACACAGCTGGATACTGTAAACGCATGGGTATATGTCCCTGCTCGCAGTAGAAGATCTAGGCAGAATGTTAGATGTTAGAAACATTCTAGAACAAACCAGAGCTGAACAGCCCCGCCCAGGGGGGCGGTCTCTCCGGACATTACCCTCCCACCTGCAGTCAGCAGACCTCAGTTTTTTTCTGCCTAGCAGAAGGAGAATACATGGCTCTCTCAGGAGCCAGTCTCCTGGAAGATTTTACTTTTAAAATTTATTCCTTTGGGAATTTTATTATTTTATTTTTGAGACCTTCAATCACCTGTCGGCTGGGCAACAGGTTGGGTACACTAGTATCCTCATAGTCTTCCCTGTCTGACCATCGAGCGTGCTGATCCTCGCCTTGTGTGTGTGTGCGTGAGACTCAGTTCACGACATACCCCATGACTCCAGGGGTGGCCGGGTTGCTTTCATGCTCCCGCGGTCCTCTCAAGATTGAACAGTACCTGACTGTATCTTTCGCGGTGGACCGGGCCGACAGCTACGCAGTACGACTCTGTGATAGGTCTGTCTGAAACAAGCCAGTGGGTCCCTCTAGGGACGGGTAAGTAGTCTCTCCTGCTGCAAGGTGAGTACATACTGGCTGTGTTTGTGTGTGGGGGGTTCTCCCTGTCTCCCCCCTGTTATGCTGCTCTCTGCACCCTGTACTGGTGCTGTGCTGTGGGGTGCTTAAGGGGTTACTCTGGCCTGGCTGGGCGCTCATGTCTGCAGTTTTTTCTGGTGTGTGAGGTGATAATTGCATTAGCGGGAGCTTTGAATTTCGCGCTCGGCGGCCATCTTGGCGTTCAATGGCGCAGTTGTAGCGGCCATTTTCTTGTGGCCACCCCGCATTTATTTTCGATTCTAGCGGCGGCGCGAATCCCCTCACAGACTGAGCGGTCCTTAAGGGTTGGTGGGTCCTCCGGGTATCCCCTCCTCAATTTCTCCAGGACAGGGTAGAGAAGGGTGTGGCTGTCGACACTCTTCGAGTACAAGTGGCGGCACTTTTGGTTTTTCTTGACGCTAGGATAGCGAAAGAACCTTTAGTTAAAAGATTTTTGGTAGCCAGAGATAGGGCTACACCTGTCAAAAAAGATAGGTTCCCACCTTGGGACCTAACTAGGGTCCTAGAGGCGTTAGCTAGTCACCCTTTTAAACCTTTAGAAGAAATTTCATTTACATTTTTGACCATTAAATTAGCCTTTCTACTGGCAATCACTACTGCCTGGAGAGTAGGAGACCTGCAGTGCCTCTCTATCAAGGCACCTTTTTTAATGATCCTACCTAATACAATGGATCTGGTTTGAGGATGATTCTATCTACCTAAAGGTGTCGTCAGCGTTGCACAGAACTCAGGTGATGACCTTGCCATCCTTCTGTGAGAATCCTAGAAATGAAGGGGAAGAAAGATTCCATTGTCTAGACGTCAGGAGATGCCTCCTTGCGTATTTACAGAGGGTTAAGGATTTTAGAAGGTCTAATCATCTCTTAATTTTGTTTTCCGGGAAAGTAGAAAGGGACTCCAAGCATCAAAGTCCTCAGTCTCCAGGTGGATAAGGCAAGCCATTAATTTAGCGTACAAAAGTGAAGGCATGCCCGCACCAGAAAAGTTGAAGGCGCACTCAACTAGAGCCCTGGCTACCTCATGGGCTGAGAAAGCAGGGGCCTCCTGGGAACAGATCCGCAACGCAGCCACCTGGTCCAGACAAGACACCTTCCTGAAGCACTACCGTGTGGAGGTCCTATTGCGGCAAGGCCTTGCCTTTGGTCAAAGTGTTACAGGCAGTGGTCCCACCCTAAGGTAGGCCTGTGGATTCCTTTATTATCCTCTCATGTGTTGCCGTCCTGGAAGGTGAGGTGAGAAAACTGACGGTTACTTACCGATAACGGTGTTTCTACGAAACCTTCCAGGACGGCAGGCCTACTTCCCGCCCTGATATGGGTGGAGGAGTATGTACACAGTAAGTGGTAAGTACTTAAGATGTTGAATAGCTCTTGTGGTCTAGTGGGAGTATTACTTTACAACTACTGAGGGACAAGGGATAAGGTGGGGCCTTTTAAACATTTGTGAATGGATTGTGTTTGCTGTCGGGTAGAGCCTATCATCTCTCATGTGTTGCCGTCCTGGGAGGTTTTGTAGAAACACTGTTATCGGTAAGTAACCGTCGGTTTTTGGTCATTTAAAAAAAAAAAAAGAAACCTTTTTTTTTTTTTTTTTAGGCTTCTAAACGCAAACGTGGCAAAACTGACGTTTTAAACGTGGGTTACTGCCTGTCAAGTTAAATCGTTCAGGAGAGGTTGTAAAAATGTTCCGTGTACAATGGAGCCTTAGGGTATCTAAATGCTGCTGTCCGAAGGTGCTCTCTGTGCTCCTTCATCCAGAGTGGAGGCACTGTAATAAAGGAGGTATGTTACTGGCCAGGTCACCGGGTGAAAAAAAAACCCATACAGCCACCACATCTAAGAAATGGAAAGCTGAAATATATATAAAAAAAATTGGGGGGGGGTCCTGGTTCAGTCACTTCTTGCTTGGTGACAACTGTCTCACAAATGTGTTCCTGAGTTGTCATCCAGTCACATGTGCCACTGAGCCTGCTTCACACTGTAAACCACATGTGAATCGCACTGCATTCCTGTGCAAATCACATAGAATTCTGTGCAGTGCGATTTGAGCCCATCGATTTTTGGATGGCTCAAATCGCTCTGCATCTAAAAGGTGCAGCCAGCTTTTTTTTATTTGCACTGGACTCTAATCGCATAGATTATACACATGTGATACGGTTCAAGCAAACACTGCATTTGCGACCTGCTTTTGGGTTGTCAACTTTCCATTGACACCCGCAGCAGACCGCATCAGTGTGAACCAGGGCTGATGGGGAATACATGGAGGAAAGTTATGCCTCCTAGTATATGTGATATTGATATCTTGGGAAGCATAACTATCCTCCACCGGTACCAGATCTCTGTGCATATGCAAGGTTTAGCAATGCGTCTTTGGGGCACTGGCTGTAAGGCTCTATTCACATCTAGGCGTTTTGAATTGTTTACTTGTTAATGGCCCCCCAATTGCGGTGTGATTTTGCTGCAATTGTCGCACGATGCATCACGCTACAAAATTGCAACACGCAAAGCATGTCGCTAAAAAAAAGGAGCTTCTATTGGGCGACGGCATCACATATTGCAATTTGCCGCGATTGCAGCGCAGTTTATTGTGGCAAAATCGCAGTGTGTTGCTGCGATTTGGAATCTCAGTAATTCCTCTGTTGATTCAAATCGCCTAGTTGTGAATAGAGACAGGAAGAGACACAGCATGGGTGGTGTTGTCGTCATTGTCCAGCATTGGTTTGTCATTATCCAGATGCCAGTCCTGGGTTATGTGCAGCCCATGCTGGAAGAGATCAGCAGTGCTTGGATGCAAAACGGAAAAAAAAAGATGAAACAGTATCTTTATGGGAAAAATGGCAATTGTTTGATACACGATGCTTTAGCAAAGTAAATGTTATTCAGTTAGGTTTTTAGCTCTGTTTTAATGCCATGTCGAATTAGCAATCTTGGTACAGTAAGGGGCAAAACATTCCCGTTCGAAGGCAAACAAATTTGACTGCTGTAGCAAGTAGAGCAGATAGAGCTGCATGATTCTGGGCAAAATGAGAATCCCGATTCTTTTGCTTAGACTAAAGATCACGATTCTCAGAAACTGCATGCCAGAAACCCCCCCCCCCCCCCCCAAAAAATAAGTAAACCTGTGATATATCTGAAAATATGAATGTATAAAAAACAGACCAGTGATATGTCTATAATGTTAGACCATATAACTCAAACTTTGATTCTACTTTTTTCATAGGAGTTATATGGTCTTTAAGGCGGAGCTCCACCCTAAAGTGGAACTTCCGCTGATCGGAACCCCCCCCCCCCCCCCTCCGGTGTCACAATTGACACCTTTCAAGGGGGTGCAGATACCTGTCTAAGACAGGTGTTTGCACCCACTTCCGGGAGTCCTCTCTGCGGGAAGCACGTCACTTCCCGCAGATTCCCCGTTGTGTTCTGGGAGACACTCGGCTCCCAGAACACAGGGGACCATTCAGAACGGCGCAGCGCGACTCGCGCATGCGCCGTAGGGAACCGGGCATGAAGCCGCAAGGCTTCACTTCCTGGTTCCCTCACCGAGGATGGCGGTGGGGGCAGCAGAGTGACGAGCGATTGCTCGTCCTCTGCTGCGGACGTCGCTGGACTCCAGGACAGGTAAGTGTCCATATATTAAAAGTCAGCAGCTGTTTTATTTGCAGCTGCCGGCTTTTAATATTTATTTTTTTCTGCGGCACCTCCGCTTTATTATTATAGACATATCACTGGTCTGTTTTTTATACATCAGAAGCAGTACCGCCGGCAACCAGTGGGTGGCGCATGGATACACACTACAGTTGTACAGAACTGTGAGAAAGAAGGAAGCCCAGGCATCCATCCAGCGGCGCAGGCTGCTGATGTCAGGTCCGATTTAGGCGCCATTTGCGTTCCATGCTGGTTACGTGGAACCGGCGGTGAGATAAGAAAATCAAGGGTCATCCATCCTGGAGATCGCGGGGGGGGGGGAGGTGAATCGCGATCTTATCTCGATTTAATCGTGCAGCTCTAAGAGCAGATGGTGCCAGTTGTCAAAAATCTAGAACATCAAATCTCACATTATTCACTCAAAACAAAGCCGGTTATTGTATACAGTGTAAGCGCCATTTTAGCGCAATAAGCCCCTTCGTCTGGCAAAGTGACATTTTCATTACAAACCAGGGGGTCAATATATACATTGCAGACAAATCGGAGGAGCCTTCCAAATACTGTTTGCTTGAAAAAGGTGCTTAGTTTATTTTATTTCTTGCATGTGCTTATATAGCGCCGTCAATTTATGCAGCACTTTACATATATTATACATTCACATCAGTCCCTGCCTTCAAAGAGCTTACACTCTAAGGTCCCTAACTCGCATTCATAAAAACACAATATGTTTGTATGAATGTGAGTTAGGGACCTTAGAGTGTAAGCTCTTTGAAGGCAGGGACTGATGTGAATGTATAATATATGTAAAGTGCTGCATAAATTGACGGCGCTATATAGGCATATGCAATAAATAAAATAAACTAAGCACCTTTTTCAAGCAAACAGTAATTGGAAGGCTCCTCCGATTTGTCTGCAATGTATATATTGACCCCTGGTTTGTAATGAAAATGTCACTGTTTGCCCGACGAAGGGGCTTATTGCGCTAACTAGGGCCAATTAACCTACCAGCATGTCTTTGGAGTGTGGGAGGAAACTGGGGTACCCAGGGGAAACCCACAAAGGCATAGGGAGAACATGCACACTCCAGGCAGGTAGTGCTCTGGTTGGGATTTGAACCGACAACCCTAGTGCTGCCAGACAGAAGTGCTTCGAAGCTTCACTTACACTGTAACCATAAACAGCTCTGTTTTGTGCTGGTGAGATTCCATGTTCTACGTTGGCAAGCTTGACGTTGGCAGCAACACACCAGTAGTGAGAGAGTAGCTATGAAGCAACACTTTGTTGGTGCAGCCAATGAGCTGACAGCACTGTTAGGAACAGGTGAGTGTGCTCTCTGCTGCTCTCTTGGGGCCATGTCATACTTGCGCTTAATTGATGCAATACATGAGAAACCTTTTCCACAGTGTCACCTCAGATGGGCAAGGCTTTACTGTCCCATTGGTGACACAGATTCTGCAGCTTTTTCATCAGTGAGGGAACAATGCCAGCAAGGTAGAAAGACTGAAAACAGGCAAGGTTTTCCAATAGTCGTGTTTGACAGATGTTGATTGTTCGATTGACTTCTATTGTGCAGGGACAGCCATAGATGGATCTAAATTCAGCTGGTCCCAGCGAAATTTCTATCTATGGGTGGCTTACGTTGGTAAACTTGCGAATAAAACTTTTTAGTAGTTGTATAATTGATTATTCTCTGTCAGTAACTTTCTGCTACTACTACTTTTACTGCTTTTTTTGCTTGCACTGAAAATGTGACTTTTTTTTAATTTTTTTTATATTAGGGTATTCTGCAAGGGGAGACTTCATTACATCCTATTTTGCAAGTCATTGTGAGTATTCCAGTATTTGAGTGTTTTTTTCCTATCATAATAAAGTTTAGATCCGGGAAAACAGCTGGTCGAAATGTAGTTGCAATGCATGTGACCTGTATTGTTGCCAAATGTTTTGTAGTTATGTCCAGATGGTTTTGTGATGCAGACTTCCCTGCTGCTCAGTATAGTTTGTGAAGTGAAACAGCTTAGTCAAGGACCAACCCCCAACTTGCTGGTTGGATAATGAAGGAAAAACACTCACAATCGGGTCATCAATGTAAAAATTGTGGATGCATGTGGGGGAGGGTTGCAGTGGTGGAGCAGACGTGCATGTTGGGAGGGTTGCAGGGGTGGAGCAGACGTGCGTGTTGGGAGGGTTGCAGGGGTGGAGCAGACGTGCGTGTTGGGAGGGTTGCAGGGGTGGAGCAGACGTGCGTGTTGGGAGGGTTGCAGTGGTGGAGCAAACTTGCTGGTTGGATAATGAAGGAAAAACACTCACAATCGGGTCATCAATGTAAAAATTGTGGATGCATGTGGGGGAGGGTTGCAGCGGTGGAGCGTACGTGCATGTTGGGAGGGTTGCAGCGGTGGAGCGTACGTGCGTGTTGGGAGGGTTGCGGCGGTGGAGCGGACGTGCGTGTTGGGAGGAGTGCATGTGGGAGATGAGTTTCGCACGCCGCCTGGTAAGTTGATCTAGCACCGGGTACACATTCTTAGACAGGTAACCTACAGCTGTGGTGCCCACCTTCACTCCCAAATATGTAAATTCATCCACCCAATGTAATCTGTGCAGGTTAACGACTGCAATAGGAACAGCACCGATTTATCCCAGTTGATTTGGATCCTCCGAATATCGAATGAATTGATCAAATAGGGCCAGCGCTGTGTGTAAGGAGGTGGAAGCATCTGCCAGGTATAGCAGGGAGTCGTCCGCGTATAAAGATGGCTTTTCCTCCAATGGACCCACCCATATGCCCCAGACTTCCGAGTCCATCCGAAGGAGAATGGCAATCTGTTCTAAGGCCAGGGCAAACCATGCCAGTGACGATGGGAAGCCCTGACGTGTCCCTCTCCCCAAGGAAAAGAGTTCTGACAAGTTCCCGTTAGTGCGTATGCGCGTCCTAGGGTGGGCATACAGCATCTGCAGCCAGGTCAGAAAACGGGGCCCAAAACCAAACCTAGAGAGGACGGCCCATAGGTACCCACATTCGACCAAGTCAAAAGCCTTCTTGGCATCGTGAGGCCACCACCCCAGGGTTGTCGGGATTTGCTCTCGCAATATGGGTATGCAAACGCTGGATGTTTATGTCCTTACCACGACCTCGGCATGAAGCCTGTTTGATCGGGATGGATCAAGGACGCATTGACAGTATTTAACCGGTTGGCGAGGATCTTGGAGTGTTTTGGTGTTAACATTGAGGAGGGAAATAGGGTGGTAAGAGGAACACAGAGTTGGGGTCCTTCCAAGATTTGGGGATGACTGCATTGCTCATTGTGTCCGGGAGCACCCCTGACTCTGACACCTCAGTCAGTAATGCTTGAAAGCCAGCTCCTCTGCATACATTTTATAGAATTTAACAGGGATACCGTCTGGTCCTGGTGTCTTACCCACCTGCATCATCTTCAAAGCCATTTGTATCTCTTCTACCTTAATGGGGCCATCTAGTTTATTTGCATAGGTAGAGGTGAGGACTGGGATGTCGATATTCTCTAAGTAATCAGTCGGATCTCTTTGGTCGTAAGTCACTCGGGAGCTATACAACTGTTGGTAATATGTAGCGAAGCAGCGGTTAAATTCCACAAGGGCAGAGAGGAGGACCCCATCAGGACCAAGGCTCTGTGCAATGGTTATCACTCCCGTCTGTTCCCTGGACAACCAAGCCAGCAGGCGCCCAGGTTTTTTCCCCCTGCTCAAAAATGCATTGTGATTGATGAAGCAGTTTCTTTTGCGTCAGGGTTGTCCGTAAAAGAAGGGCCTCCTTAGTCAGATTGTAAGCGAGTGTAATGTTGGGGCTCCTGGGTTCTGATATATATGGCCTCCTGTCTGGTCGCCTCAGCTTCCACTCTGGTAAGTTCCACCCTGCGCTCCCTCCGAACCCTAGCAATAATGGACTGATATTGCCCCCTAGAGTAGGCCTTAAAGGCATCCCACACAGAGGTCAAAGTAGCTGAATCTGGGTTAACCCTCCAGTATGTTTCCAGTTCACTCCTAAACTGGGATTTCACCTCCGTGTCCGAGACCCAGGACCTGGAAAGCTTCCAGAGCCTGTCAGATGGGTCAGCTGACAGGTCCAGGGTCAAGGGCAGCGAGGCATGGTCTGAACTACCTCTAGGAAGAATAGTAATGTCACGGACCCTGGACAGGACAGGTGCCCCCACATAGGCCAAGTCTATGCGCAAAAAGGATTTATGGGATGCAGAGGGACAGATGAAGGCCTGAAACGGGGGGGGGGGGTTCTTCCACCTCCAGCAGCTGCACATCTGTCGATGTTGAAGTCCCCCATTAACAGCACATCAGTGGGGAATTCTGCTAACTTGGCAGTAAAGGGATTTTTATAACAGCTTACCTGTAAAATCCTTTTCTTGGAGTACATCACGGGACACAGAGCGACTTAGTCATTACTAATGGGTTATATAGTTTACCTTCAGGTGTTGGCACTGGCCAATTCCAAACCGGAAGTACCCTCCCCTATATAAGCCCCTCCCACCCGGGAGCACCTCAGTTTTGTAGCCAAGCAATAAGTGTCCCAAAAAGAGGGGTGGGAGCTCTGTGTCCCGTGATGTACTCCAAGAAAAGGATTTTACAGGTAAGCTGTTATAAAAATCCCTTTTTCTTTTTCGTACATCACGGGACACAGAGCGACTTAGTCATTACTAATGGGACGTCCCAAAGCAATGCCAAATGAGGGGGGGGGTACATAAGCTGGGCGCCATCAGGCATGAGGATCTTTTGCGGCCTGCAACACACTGCGCCCAAAGGCGACATCCTCCTGACTTCTAACGTCTACCTGATAGAATCTAGTAAACGTGTGTACCGAAGACCATGTTGCGGCCTTACATACTTGAGCCAGGGAGGCCTGGTGATGCACTGCCCATGAAGTTCCAACCGCTCTTGTGGAGTGCGCCCTAACTTTGAACGGAGGCGGTCTCTTTCTCAAGCCATAGGCTTGTATTATGACCTGTCGAATCCACTTGGCTAAAGTAGATTTTGATGCTGCCTGACCCCTTCTGGGGCCTTCCGGCAGAACAAACAAAGAATCCGTTCTGCGAATCTGAGCAGTGGCTTTTAGATAAGCTTTAACTGCTCTTACCACATCCAAAGAATGTAATAACTTTTCCTCTACTGAGATAGGTTTGGGGAAAAAAGAAGGAAGAACCACATCTTGGTTCAAATGAAACCTCGATACCACCTTAGGAAGAAAGGCTGGATGAGGACGTAATACTACTCTGTCCTTATGGACAACCAGATATGGCTCCTTATAGGACATAGCTGCTAATTCCGACACTCTTTTAGCCGAACAAATGGCTACTAAGAAAACCAATTTCCTGGTGAGAAGAACCAAGGAAATGTGTTGTAATGGTTCAAACGGTTGTTTCTGTAGAACCGACAGAACCAGGTTTAAGTCCCAAGGACATATGGGAATACTAACCGGAGGGCTAATACGCATCACTCCTTGTATAAAGGCTTTGACTAGTGAATGCGAAGCCAAGGGCCTTTGAAAAAATATTGACAAGGCCGAAATCTGACCCTTGATAGTACTCAAGGCCAGCTTCCTATCTACAGCCCACTGTAGGAAGTCCAGAATCCTCCCTATCATGTACTTACGTGGATGCCATTTCTTGGTCTCACACCACGTAATGTACGCTTTCCAGATCCTATAATAGATCTGCCTGGATACCGGTTTCCTGGCATTGATCATGGTAGATACCACAGAATTAGAGAGCCCTCTCTTTTTCAGAATGTGGGCTTCAATAGCCAGGCCGTCAAACCTAGGGCTGGTAAGGAAGGGTGGTATATCGGTCCTTGCGACAGCAGGTCCGGACGAAGTGGGAGGGTCCAAGGACTCCTCACTGACATTTTTACCATCTCCGCGTACCATGCCCTTCGGGGCCACGCTGGAGCCACCAGAATCACTGGTTTCTTTTCTACCCTGATTCTGCGGAGTAATCGCGGTAACAATTGTGGCGGTGGGAATGCATATATCAGCTTGAACCGATCCCAAGGGAACACTAGGGCATCCGAGCCGCAAGCTAGGGGATCCCTTGTGCGAGACACAAACCTGTCCACCTTTGCGTTGAATCTGGATGCTAGCAGATCTACATCCGGTGTTCCCCACC
This sequence comes from Rana muscosa, assembly GCA_029206835.1. Lineage (NCBI taxonomy): Eukaryota > Metazoa > Chordata > Amphibia > Anura > Ranidae > Rana > Rana muscosa. The sequence continues at coordinate 196,246,336 of CM055117.1, forward strand.
GCTGGCATATTGCCTGGAAAACCTCGGGGTGAAGAGACCATTCCCCCGGGCATCCGCGGATATGGCTGGGACATATCTTTCTGCCCACTCCAGGATGCAATTTGCTTCCTTCTGGGCTGCACGACTTTTGGTGCCACCCTGATGATTGATATATGCCACTGCCGTGGCATTGTCTGATTGAATTCTGACAGGGGACCCCTGGAGTTTGGATGTCCATGCTACTAGGGCATACCGGGCTGCTCGTATCTCTAAGAGATTGATGGGCAGGGCCTTTTCTGCTTCTGACCACCTGCCCTGGAGAGACCATTGCTCCAGCACTGCCCCCCAGCCGATGAGGCTGGCATCTGTAGTGACCACCTTCCAAGAAACCGGACTGAAGGGTTTCCCTCTTTCCAGATTCTGGGGCACCAACCACCAATGGAGGCTCTTGCGAACGGAAGGGGACAGGGACATTGGTAAGTCTAAAGCCTGAACTTTTTTGTTCCAGGCTGACAGTATGGCCCCTTGCAAATTCCTTGAATGGAATTGACCGTAGGGTACCGCTTCGAATGAAGCCACCATCTTTCCCAGCAGCCTCATGCAGAGACGTATGGATGGTTTTCTTTTTGTACCCACTAAGTGGGTCAAATTTCTTAAAGACGACACCTTCTCTGGAGGTAAGAAAATCTTTCTCTGATTTGAATCCAGCCTTAGCCCTAAGTATTCCAGACTTTTGACTGGTCTTAGAGCTGACTTGTCCCGGTTGATAATCCAACCGTGATATTCCAGATACTCGATTGTCTTGTGGATAGCTACTTCCAGCTTTTCCACTGAGTGGTCTATTAGTAGCAGGTCGTCTAGATATGCCATTATCGTTACACCCTGTGTTCTTAGATTGGCCAATAATGGGGCCAGAATTTTTGTGAACACTCGTGGTGCTGTGGCCAGACCGAAAGGTAAGGCTCTGAACTGAAAATGGCGCCCTTCTACTGCAAAGCGTAGAAATTTCTGATGGGCCGGAAAGATGGGAATATGCAGATAAGCATCCCTTATGTCGATCGAGGCTAGCCATTCCTGCCCTTGTAGGGCGGTGGCCACTGATCGGATCGACTCCATCCGAAAGGTCCTGATATTTAGGAACTTGTTTAGCCCTTTTAGATTTAATATGGGCCTCACGTCCCCATTTGGTTTGGGGACTGTGAAAAGGTTCGAGTAAAACCCGAATCCGCTTTCTTCCAGGGGAACCTTCATGATTACCCCTTGGAGCAATAGTTGTTCTAGTGCCAGAAGGAGGGATCCTCTCTTTTGGGGATCTCTTGGCACGTTTGACCTCATAAATTGGGCAGGAGGAGTGCCTTTTAACTCCAGCTTGTATCCCAGACTTACTGCGGAGAGCACCCATCTGTCTCTGATGGTGTCCCGCCAGGTCTCTGTGAACAACTGAAGTCTTCCCCCCACCCGATTGAGCGGGGGCAATACTTCATGCCTTAGGGGGAGGTTTTGTACCTCTCTTGATCCAGGGCTTCTTGTTACCCTGTGATTGTCCCTGATTTCTGCCCCCTGAATTTGACCGCGGAGGCCGTCGGAACTGCTTCACAGCCGATGTGCCCGGGACTGGAGAGGTAGGCCTCTTAAAAGAAGGACTTCTACCCTTGTTCTTAACCGGTAAGAGTGAACTTTTACCGGCAGAAATTTTCTGGATATATTTGTCCAGATCTTCTCCAAATAAGCGTTCTCCATGAAATGGGAAGCTAACCAGCAGTTTTTTACAGGGAGCTTCAGCAGACCAGTTTTTGAGCCACAGAAGCCTACGCATATGTACTATAGACAGCGTAAAGCGGGAGGCCTGTTGGATTGTATCCTTTATGGCGTCCACCGCAAAACACAAGGCTCTAGGCAGGTCAGCTAGGGCATGAGCCTGCTGATCTGGTAAGTCCCTTAAGACTTGTTTCAACTGATCTTTCACTGCTTGGCAGACTCCAATCGCTGCTACCGCAGGTTGTGTCACCATACTTGCTGTAGAGAAAGCAGATTTTAGTAAAGACTCCAATTTTTTATCTATTGGGTCTTTGAACATTGGAACATTATCTACTGGACATGTCAGTGATTTGTTAACAGAAGAGATGGCTGCGTCCACTATAGGGACCCTCCATTTTCTTATGAACTTATCCTCCATGGGATAGATCACCGGAAATCTCTTGGGGGGAGCAAATATTTTATCAGGATGCTCCCAATCCTGGTAAATAAGCCCTTCTAATAAAGGGTGGATTGGGAAGGAACAGACCGCCTGGGGAGCTTTTAGCGAACCCAGCGAGGAAACCGTAGTGGATGGTGGTTCCGCCAGAGGCATTTTAAATGCTGATCGGACCATGTTAGTCAAAGACTGAACCCATAATCTTTCAGCCTGAGAAGCTGAGAAAGGTTCTTCCACTGTTGATTCCTCTATAAGTGAATCAACCTCATCCTGATCCCCTTCAGGTAGGTCGATCCCTGTGTGGGGCTGTTCCTCCACTAACAGGCACTCTGAAGGAGGAGACGGAGATCGGACGCGCTTTTCCTGTGACAGGGAAGCAGCGATCAATGCTGTTAATCTCTCTTCCAATCCTCCCAGAGTTGAGGATAAAACCTCCTCTGTTATATATACAGGAGCAGGTGGACTGGGGACAGCCGCAGCACCAGGCATTCCTGCGGGGTTTCTACGGCTACTGACCTCTGCATTCTCAGGGGAGATTGGTGCAGTGCAAGCATGCCCAATATCCTCAGAGCCCGATGGAGACCCCTTTGGCTTCCTGGAAGATCTATTTCCGGAGCGTCTGGACGACATATCCTTTAAGCACAAAGCTGAGGTATTCCCGTCGTCATACACCAATTTTTGCTGGTAATAGTCTAACACAGGTGCTGCTATATACCAGCTGGTGTCCACTAAAGTGCCTTTCTATGGGGATGCCTGCATCAACCGCCTCTGTGTGCCACTGTTTGTTGCTAGCTCTGTTTGCATGCAGCTGACACTTGTACTGTGTCTTTTAACCATGCTGGGACGCCCGCACATGCGCAGAAGCGCCGCGGCGCGCATCGAGCGTCATCCACCCGCCCCGCCCCTTTTTTTTCATAGGAGGCGCGTGCACGCGCCCGCGCGCGCGCCCGTGCGCCAATGGCGCCCTTTTCGAAAACCAACAGAGGACTAGGAGCCAGGGCCCTTTTTGCCGGAGGGCCTGTGCGGTGGATGAACGCAGCAACAGGGCAGAGGAAGTGGATTCCCTCAGAGAAACTTACCAGCTGCCTGGATCTTTTGAGTTAAGAAAACCAAAGATCCATATTTACAAGAAAAATGGACTACAGCGGCCTCTAGTGGTTTAACACAGGTACCGCGGTCCCTGTTGTTTTTTTTTTTTTTTTTCTTGACTACTATTAAAATTTTACATTTTCAGTAGTTATAGGCAAACACAGATATTTAGCGGGAATACCGTTAGGTAACAGACAGACAAATTAGGCTTGGGGGTCCCCCAATAGAACCAAGTTCCTGAGGGCCCCCACTTACCTGATCCCCGCCGCAGGACTTTGTTTGGTCCACAAAAGTCCAAACTTCACCTATCACGGCAGGCATTGTAATTAAACCTTCAGGGACCGGGTTCCCAAGGATTCCACTCCCCTGGACCTGTATAGCACCCTGCACAGACAGCGTCTTGGTCGTGGGTATGACCAGAGCTCTGGATCCCAGGGTCCAGCCCTCCTAAGAGAAGCATTACAGGCAAAACCTTGCTCTTCTGCTGCAAGGCCCGGGTACCGACCGTTTAGCTATGAAGCTTTTTTGGTGGGATCCGGAACAGCTTACTAAGGCCCAAAAGAACCTGTACGCAAGCCCAGTGAAAACACATGTTACTCTTTGGCCAACACCTTAGACACTGGCAAAAAACTGAGGTGCTCCCGGGTGGGAGGGGCTTATATAGGGGAGGGTACTTCCGGTTTGGAATTGGCCAGTGCCAACACCTGAAGGTAAACTATATAACCCATTAGTAATGACTAAGTCGCTCTGTGTCCCGTGATGTACGAAAAAGAAAATCTGATTTACCAATTTAAGGGATGCATGGGGTGGCAGATAGAGGCCTACAATGACCCATGGTAGATTTTGGATTTGTGCATAAGTCATCACATACCTACTCTCTGGGTCCAATGCCAGATCAAGGAGTTTGAAGGGGAGCGTCTTAAGTACAGGAACACTCGTCCCTTCTAGCAAAGTTGGAGTAGGTGGAATGATAGTGATGGCCCACCAATTGTTTCTTAAGGCTAAGGGTTTTGCCCCCAACCAGATGCGTCTCCTGGAGCACACAAACACTAGGACTATGCGTTTTTATAAACTGGAATACTATGGATTGTTTGAGGAGTGTGTTCCAGGAGAGCACTTTAAGGGAAGACCAAGATTTACTGGCAAAATGGGGTGAGGAGTATTGGAATTGAGAATTAAGAGACTGAACCATCGGACCCGGGGAGGGCAGAGGGAGGAACCAGACATTCATAGCAGTACAGGCAAAGTGACATAAAACATGACTGTCATGCAACATAACACATAAAACTGAGAGCCATCAAAGGTGGCCCAACTTAACCAACCATTAGCCAAACCCCACTGACACCCCAACAATTAAGGAGGGTCTGCAACCCCAAATGAACACCAGCCCTATGGCCGTACATCAACGCAAATGTGCAAGAGGCGCCTATCCTCTTTCAATAGAAACAGTCAGGCACATAAGGTATTCCGGCAAGGAGTGTTGGTGTAGATCACCCAGAGCCCCGGGGGCACAAAACTTAGGCGGACAGTCTAATGTGAAAAACTGTCATAAAGTAACATCAAGTAGTTTTGTAGGATGTAGAACCAACATATTTGCGGCCATAGCATGGGAGTTAGCACACATACTGTAGCCGCATACCTGGATAAAGGTTGCAACTGTGTAGGGGAGTGTTCACTTGGGAAGACTCTGATCCCTGGGAATGCAGCCCACAGTAAGCTACCCGGAACGTCGCTCACAGGAGAAGGCAGTCGGCGGCTACATCAGACAGTAGCGCCCCGTCTCCAAGTCACCAGGCAGGGAAGGAGAAAGGAAAGGACACAAGCGGGCTGCAAGGAAGCAGCCCCGGCACTATCCCGACAATACAATCCGGGTGGGCGGGGGGGGGGGGGGGGGCGACAGATGTCAGCAGAGCTCCGGCAGAAATGACAGGAGCATAGCGTCCAGGTTTTCCTGGGCATAATCCCGTAACAAAGGGGCCAAAGCGGTGTACATGGCAGCAAAAGTTGGTCGCTACCAACAGATGGTAGGATAGGGCTCCCGGGAGTCCAGAGCAGCCGGAGCACCACAGGCCACGACTCAGTCAATGCGGTCTATGATTGCGGAAAGGCTCTGCAGTGAGTCACAACTGCACATTTAGGAAGAAAAACTGTGAGGCCATCAATGTTGTATGGTATCAGCCCACTCAGAAGCCTCTCTGGGGGAGGTGAAGAACTGCACACAGTCACCATCTTGAACAAGCAGCTTGGCGGGGAAAAGCATGCTGTATTTAACCCCCTTCTCCCGCAGCATGGCACGGACATGGTCAAAGGACTTGCGCTGCCTCTGCGTTGCCACAGAATAGTCTGGAAAAATAAGTAGTTTGACATTGTCGAATTTTAGTTCTCCCTGCAGGCGTGCTGAACGAAGCACTATATCTCTGTCCCTGTAGTGAAGGAGTTTAAAGATGAACGTGTGGCGGAGCCCCCTGTGGCCCTCTGGTTGCCAGAATGCGGTGGGCATGTTCAATTGAGAAATGTGGGGAGAATTTCGCCTTTGGGAGCAAGGAGGGGGGAGTAAGTGTTCCATGAAGGCCCCCCGGGTCCGAGCCCTCAGCAACCACAGGACCTGCAGATTATTATGGCAGTTTAGATTTTTGGCGTCTTCTGCCCTGGCCTCTAGTTGTTTTGTTCTTGGTTTTAAGGTCCGCATGGTGATCTCTCTGTACATCCTCTGTCCCGGACACTCGTCTCTCCACTTCGGTCACCCGCTCCCTGACATGTCTCCGTCTGGACGTGGTCAATCTTTACTGTGAGGGTAGATTGACAGGTAGAAATGGCCAACAAAATGGCATCAAAAGCTACAGAGCCTGCCTGGATAGTGCCGTCAGACGGGGATTCCCCCTCCATGCTGGATTTTTAACGCCACAGTGGAAGCCCAATGGACCAGTGTGCAGACATAGAATTTTTAAACGGATACATTTTTCTTGAGCTTTTCTTACGCTAAAGATTCCAATAATGGCATACATTTTTTTTAAAAACTGTTATTTTCGGCACCAAAATTTCCATTCAGTGCACCTCTAGTTATAACCCTCCTTGCTCTATCCAAAATGGGGGAAAAAGTTCTGCCTTTAGTTTTACTTTAACCGCTTGTCGACCGTGTAATGTATATGTACGAGAGTAAGGCGGTTCTCCTGCGCAGGATCACGTACCTAGTATGTGATCTTGCACTTCCGGGTCTGGCGTTCACCATGGGTGATCCTTGTCCTATGGGGGCTCCCCATGGGTGCTCTTTCTCCCAGCAAGCTGCTTGCTAAGGAGTTGTTTTTTTCAGGCTTGCTCCCGAGCGCCACCGCCTGCATCCATTTACACACAGTAGAGCTTTGCCCTGCCCCCCGCTCACTCATAATAGAATTTAATTGACAGCAGCAGGAGCCAATGGCTCCCACTGCTATCAATCTGCCCAGTGAGGAGGGAGAGCAGCTTCTCTCATGCTCAGTGCTGGATCGAGCCCCTTCAGCTCTGGCTTGATCCTTTGTGTTTTCAGCTGAGGTATTGACCGCTGTTCTGCAAGACTTTGATCCAAATCACACAGGTATTTGCTGATTCTAATCACAGATGCCACAAGTGAGTTTCTGTGCCCTCACTACCAGATTCTATATCTGGTTTGCCTTTATTACTATTGCTTCCAAATTAATACAATGTTTTGGTGCAGGGGGTCTCAAAACTGGGGCCAGATGCGGCCCTGTACTTGTCTTTTTCCAGCCCTTGGCGCGCTGTTTCTCTCTCTGATACTAACAATGGGGCACTATTCCTCCCACTAGTGCTGATGGTGCACTATTTCTTTTTTACAGACCCCAATGATGGGGCACTATTCTTCCCCCTAATACTGAAAATGGGGCATTGTTTACCCCCTACAATTGCCCGGACATTTTCTACTCCCTCTGGCCACACTCCAGCCCCCTAAAGTCTAAATAACGGTATAGTTGCCCTTTGTTTAGAAAGTTTGTAAATCCCTGATTTAGTGCACACCCCTCTAAACGAATGGATTAGCTTGTGGCTTGGCTTCTACCAGTGGGGTTTTGGGTCTTGGGTTGGGTGCCCCCCCCCCCCCCACGAGTGCTTATTAGCCTTGCATCTGTTTTGTGAGGATGTACAGAACTAGTTAATTCCCACTGTAGTTCTGGACATGTCCTTCCTTAGAACGTGCTTACTTTGCCAGTAGAGGACACACCCATCTTAGAAGTCAATAAGTGGTCGGAAGCCATTGATATGGCTCAATGGCGGGGTCCTCCTTTTCTTCTAATTTAAGCTGTTACATTACTTTGTTTGTAACATGTCTGACTGGTCAAAATCTCCTAAGAGTTCTATACACTGCTGCAATAGATAAATTGCTTATTGAACATATAGAGGAGGTGGCTATAGTGTTAAAGTTCAGCTGCAACAATCTTATGGAAACTTCCCACCTTATCTCTTATGTGCATATGATACATATGCATAGGGCTATTCAGCTAAAGTGCTGGTCTGCGGATCCCTTGAGCAAGAAACCTTTCATCCACATGGTCTTTCAGAGGACAAGGTCTCTGGGTTGGGTCTTGATAATAAAAAATACTACCCCTCAGTAGTAGAAGCCTACAGAACATTGTGAAGCCTAATCCCTCTGTGACTCCAACTTCCTTGTCAAGCCACTCCAAGCTTGGATTCCCATCCACTAGCAAGACCTGGCACTCTAAATCTGCCAAATCCTCAGACAAGTCTTCCCCTGCATGAATGTATGCCCCCACTTTCCAGGGAGAGGGAACTTTTTGTTGACCTTTTTGCAGATGCTTTGGGCAACTTGAATCTTGAAAGCTTGGGTTCAGGCGGTGACCTCCTAATGGGTACAAACTGGAGTTTAACTTTCTTCCCCCCTTGCTGTTTCTCCTCCAGTATTCAGATTCCCATCAAGGTGTCATTGTTTTTTTCCTGCAATAAAATGATTTCAGGAGTTTACTCCAATTTGTCCCAAACTGAAAAGGAGGCATTTGACCCATCTTGGATCTTGAGGTTCATTCGGGGCCGAAAATTCGAAATGGAATCCAACCAATCTGTAGCAGCCTTCCTTTACGAGGTAGACTTTTCTGTGGACATCAAAGATGTATATAATTTCTACTCTTTGATGTGGGGCCCCTACACTATCACTCTGTCGGCCTACTCTATGGCTACTCCTCTGCACTTGGGGTATTCACCAAGATGCTGGCCCCAGTATTGGCCCTGCTGCTCTTTTGTGGCATACTTGGATAACCTCCTGTTGAACAAAGTGACTGACTTGTCCAGGTGTTACAGCGGTCCAAGTGGATCCTGAACCTTTTGAACTCCCCTGTCCAGAAGCCATCCAACTTTCTGCATTCGCATAGAAATATTGGGCCTCATGGTAACTGGTAACCTGCTTCGAGGCAGTTATTTTTTTCCCAGCTCTAATCTTGGCAACGCAAGGTTTGTTGTCGTAGGGCAAGCTGGTCCAGTCTCTGGACAGATCAAATTGGTTGATTTTCAAGGACCAGGTGTCCAAAGTTTGGTGGCTCTGGAGTTGGGGGAAGTACTTCCGTAAATCCTCCTGACACATGTCTGCTTGTTGGGCTAGGGGCGAGTCCTGGGACTTCAAAGTCACACGGGAATTGTTTGAAGGAGAAAAGTTTGGGACTTTATATGAAGCATGTGGTTAAAGAAGTGACATATAGGTCTACATTGTATTATGATATAGCGGTTTTGGATACCACTACTATTAACTTGCCAGACCTATTTGTCACTTCTTTAACCGCATGCTTCATATAAAGTCCCAACCTTTTCTCCTTCAAGCAGTCTTGCAGTTAGCGATGGAGGTAACTGACTTTTTGTCCTTTGCCTCATATAAAGTCCCAAACCTTTTTATTTTTCCATTCATAGGGGACTTGGTTGTTGAAGGAATCTCTTCTCCTGATAAACATCCTTGAAGTTTGGGGGATTAAACTGTCTCTGCCGTTTTGGGCTCTTCTGCTGGAGGAGGGTCAGCCAATCTGGATTTAATCAACTATTGGGAAGGAATTCCCGAAAATCTTCCTGCGGCAAGAGAGGTAGAACTTCAAGTTTCAGCCTTGGCAGATTTTTACATTTCAGACAGACTATTGGCAGCCAGATTTCCTTGGCTGGCAATGCCTTGACCCAGGACAATTGTGTCCCAGGACCTTTGCAGAGTAATGCAAGATTTGGACCTTGAGGGGCAGAGATCCCCTAGCAAAAGTAGTAGATGCTCTTGTGGCTTTGTGGGATCAGTAAACCCTGATCTAGGTATTTCCTCATCTGCTCCACAAGATCAAAATGGACTGGCATTCCAGTGATTCTCATTGTTCTGGCCCAGTTGGATATAAAACCTTGACCTGGTAAGACTTCTGGTAAGAGATTTTTCATCCCTGTGTATCATTTGAGGCTATTCACTTTACTGGGTATATGTGAGGGTTTACATCCACTTTAAGACCTTTGTACAGGGTGTCTACTTGTAGCTGCTCCCCTCTGTTGCCCAGTGACTCTGTGGGACTTGGATCTTGTTCTTTTCGCACGTCAGAAATAGACTTTTGACCCATTAGAGACATTCCTCTCTACCTTCACTTGCTATTTTTTTTTCATGTAACAATCACCTCTTCAAGGTGTGAGCTAGCGGCCTTGTTCTGCAAAGAACCCTTCTTGGTTTTGCATAGAGACTGTAGAGGCCCAAGACTTCCTTCTTGCCGAAAGTGCTTTCTGACGTTCACCTTATTCAGGGCAATGTACTTCCATCTCTCTCCAGCTCACCAAAAGGGAACTCCCTCCATTGTTGTGGTTCGAGCTGTGCAAGTCTATGTCCCAGCCACTGCTACTTTCAAAAAAGGAAGAATCCCCTTTTGTCATCCCAGAGGGAAAGGGTGCACTGTTATCTCGCTCCACCTACTCTGGGTGGCACAGACACTGTCATTGAAGCTTATAGTCGGAAGCATTGAGTACCACCCTTTTTCTTTTAATGTGCATATTGCTAGATCTGTGAGTGCTTCTTGGGTTTTTCAGCATCAAGCAACCGTTTCCAAGCTTTGCAAAGCTGCCACCTGGTCTCCTGTTTGCTCATTCTCTCAGTTCTGCAAGGTGAACATTTGTGATGCCAGCTTCAAGTTTAAGGTCCTTCATATGGCATGTACCATTGGGCATGCAGTATCAAGTTCTCTGTTTTCTTGGTCCTGTTAGTGCTTGTTTGCAATGTTGATCACCCCACTGTTGGACTGTTTTTGAACAACCCAAAGAATTTCTGTGTCCCTCAATAAACAAAGAATATAGAATTTTTGTACTTGCCATAAACTTTTTTTTTTTGGCGTCTCTTGAGAGACATTGGTCCCCATCTCTCTGTTTATGCTCATTCTCTTGGTGCCACTTGCTACAGAACTGAAGCATGCTGATATTCTGTATTGGCCTACAGTTTTTTTTTTTTTGTTTGCGAGTTTCCAATCCTTCTGTAGGTGGCTGTATAAACCAAAAGGTTGAATACTTCTTGTGTTCCTGAATGAACTCTTCAGAGGATTTTACGGTGAGTCCAAAATTAATTATTCTGAGGGGGAGGCCTGTAAGAAAACGCCCGCATAGTAGTTCTGGGGTTTTGGAGAAGTCCCTTTTTTATGTATTTTACACAAAAAAATAATGTTTTTATACTTTTTATTCTAATGTGGTATGTGTTTGTTTAATATTCTCTCTGTCTAGAACATTCGTCCGATCAACACTGCTACGGGTCCTCCTCGATTCAGATTGCTGATGAGTGATGGGTTAAACACACTTTCATGTGAGTTTTTAAAAAAATGTATTGTAGCATGTTTCTATTGCCATATGGGTGGGGAAAATGGGTCTTAATGATACAGATATTAATTGCTGACTGGCTAAAAAGTAGACAACCATATAATTTAGGGCTGTTTCTTGTGAGCAAGTCTGAACTGATTTATGTATAGATCCAAGTTTTAATACACTTTTGTGTACGTTGGCACCCTGTTTTGGTGAGGTAATGTAAACTGAGCTGACATGGCACAGCAGAGGGTTGATTGAATGACTTGGAAAAATAACTGAACATCTTTCCCTCCAGAAAGGGAAAAACATTAGCAGCCTCTTGATATACCTTCAGGCTGCCTATGTTTTTGGTGTTGTGTTTTTTTTTTTTTTTTTGTGATCTTAAAATGTCCAGCCTTTGCCACACGCATGCTCAAAACCTTCTTCCTTTTTTTCTGCACAAGTAAATGACCTTTAATCAATTCTCAGTAGATATTCAGATTCTTGGCCTTCCTATAATTTTGAATTGGCTTGTCCTCCCTTCTTTTTAACCTTAGGAGCATTGCTGGGTCCCATCTTTATTCTCTTTCCATTAAACTGCTTTAAATGGTGCTTAGTAATTGACACAAATGTAATCCTAGTTTGTGAGCCATTGGAAATGTTCATAGTGTATTGTTCTGTCTCCAATCCAACCAGCAGAGCTTATTGTATCCTTTTCACAAACTGTTTCAGCTTTGCCAAACAAATTTGAAAATTTTACAGAGTAGAGCTCTGCTTCTGGTGTTGCAGGAGTGTGCACTGTGCATGCTCTAGTCTTGATGAAGAATGAAGCTTGCTCTTGTGTCGCTAGAGACTAACCCTTTTTGTATGACCTGCCATGTTCGGAATTGTACATCACAGGACACGGAAGTTAATAGTCAGTGGCAACATAACCCATGTAGTAACTATCAGGTGAACGGACACTGCCCAGAAAAAAAAAATCCCTGCCCAGGCATAACCCCACCAAGCTCAGCTAAGCCTCCGTTTTGTGATGGTGCCTGAAGGTGAAGGACGATTACCCGAGTCTCTCTGAAGATTATTTTCTTTTTCCCTTATCGTCTTTCAGGACAGCACCTTGAGAGAGCATGGCTCCACCCACTTGACAGGAAACACACCTCCACCAAACTTCTTAAAAGCGAGACTCATTCCACTTATCGCCAGTTTTTGTGTTTCCTCCGGCGGGAACACATGTGGGGGTTAGGAGCTCTCAAGGTTCTGTCCTGAGACCAGATCTCCCTACGCCACCTTTTTTACTTACCTCAGAGAGTCTGTTCCTCCCAACTCCATGGGCTAGAGTGCCTAGTGGATGGGCTCCTTCTCCCTCGTCGGTGCTCGAAGAGCCGGGACTGCTCCGGGATGCTGCTCCTTGGCGGGGTAGACGGCATGCAGACATTTTGTCTGGTCTGGCAGGTCTTTTCCGGAATGTCGCCGCCATATTGGGAAGGTCAGTCAGCGGCTGCTTCCCCCGGAAGTGAGGTAACCGGAAGGGGCGGCATCCAACAAGCAGGTGCGCGGGCGTCATTTCCGATGGAAAGCGCAGAGGGAGGAACAGGTCTGGTGCCTATATGGCTGGTTCTGGTCCGGTGCAGAGGCGCTAATGGAGTCTGCAACCGGCGTGGGCCACGAGCATCCTGCTGCTGCCTCAACATGGATGCAGGTTCCACAGCGAGTGGGACAGGCACCAGCAAGGCCCATGTAAGGAGTAGACTGAGGTTCTACTCTAATTTACAATGGGGTCTCTCTCTAGCTCTTTTCTCCCTTAGGGGGGTTTGAGTTCTTTTCCCCTCTGGTGGCGGGGGCCTGTCTGGGCACATAAGTGTAGTGGATCTCTCACTGTGCACCTGTGGTGAGCATCTTGAATGGTTTTCAGGCTGACTCAAATGGATCGTTTTGTCTTTTTTTTTCCTTTTTTCTTTCCCTTTATCATGGCAGGCCAAGAGCTCTGACCCAGGGAATAAAAATAAATGTCCTTCATGAAAGTCTAAGCTACCTGAAGGCTGGAAAAAGACTTTGTCAAACATGTATTGACACATTAGTGAAGGAGGAAGCGTCTTCCGCTTGCGACATAATCGCATCTGTTAAAAAAAGAATTGGATGCTACTATTCAATCTTTTTTAAATCCTCACTTACAAAACCATCAGTGAGACAGACCTCTACCTCACAAGACTCATTGTTAGTCCCGGTAGTGGAGGCAGAAGAGAGTCCTCTGAACCAGGAAGGTCCTTCCCCCTCACGTTCTCAAGAATCGGATGAGGAGGAGGATGAGCTGGAGAATGTCTTCAAAATATAAATTGTCCTTGGAACAAGTTGATGGCCTCCTAAAAGCAATTCATGCGACTTTAAGCTTAGAGGAAGAGCGTAAAAAGTTATCTTTACACGACAGGATGTATGCAGGACTCAGTGAGCCCAAGATGCGTACCTTTCCAGTCCATGCAGTAATTTCTGAGGCAATCAAGAAAGAATGGACTGATCCTGAAAAGAAACCTTTCTTTGCTAGGGCACACAAGAGAAGGTTTCCTTTTGATGAAGACCCAGCTCCCTGGAATAAGGTTCAAAAACTCGATGGCGCCTTTTCTCAAGATCTACAGATCTAGCATTTTGAGGACAATGGGCATTCTGAAAGACCCCATGGATAAGCGGATGGATCAGTAATTAAAAAGGGCCTGGCAATCCATCATAGGCAACCTTAAGCCTGCAATGACAACTACTTGCGTCTCCAGAAATATGAAGTATTAGTTGAATCAGCTTAAAGCTCATATAATAGCCGATTCTCCAAAACAAGAAATCCTGGACTCTTTCTCAACCCTGTCGGCAGCTGTAGCCTATGTCTGACGCATCAGCGGAGTCAATCAGGATGACGGCAAAGACTGCGGCCATTACTAACTCAGAAGGGCGCTGTGGTTGAAAACCTGGCGGGGGGACACGGCGTCTAAAAACAAGCTGTGCAGAGTACCCTTCCAAGGGGATTTATTGTTTTGGCCCCGATTTTTAGATGCGGTTCTCGACAGAACTGCAGACGAGAAGAAGTCTTTTCCTGTCAAAAAGAAAAAGCAGACGGGCAAAAGGTTTTTTTTTGTCCTCAAAGGGCTCAAGAACAAAACAAGCCTCAAGAGAGGAAGAAATGTGTTCAGGGCAGAAGGGAAAAGGCAAGGGGAATGTCTTGTTCCATCCTCCTGCGTCCACCAGCAAAGAACAATGACAGCCGTTTGCAGGTGGGGGGGAAGACTTCAAAGTTTTCTCCCTTTTTGGGCAAGCATAACAGAAAATTAGTATATTCTCTCTATGCTGACCCAAGGTTACAGAATAGAGTTTTCGGACCCCCCCGAAGAGGTACCCTTTGACAAATCTACCAAGAGATATAGTCAAATCCCTAGCAATGAAGAACCTGTTGAAGGATCTGATGAACCAGGGGGTTGTGACTCGAGTATCACAGGGGGAGCTTTGTCAGGGATTTTATTCCCATATATTCATAAAAAAGCCGTCCGGAAGTTTCAGATTAATTCTCAACCTAAAGCCACTGAACCAATCAGTCCTATACAAAAAAGTCTGTATGGACTCCATTTTCACGGTCAAAAACCTTTTGACAAGAGTGCTTTATGGCATCAATCGACCTTCGAGATGCCTATCTCCAATCCCCATAGCCCCTCAATCTCAGAAGTTTCTAAGATTGGCAGTAAACATGGGGGGAAAAGAGGTTATGCACCTCCAATTCAAAGCCCTCCCCCTTTCGGCCTTTCCTCGGCTCCGAGAATATTTACAAAGGTTATGGCAGAGGCTCTCGCTCCTCTTTGCTTGCAGGGGGTAGCGGTAGTTCCATACCTAGGCGACCTGCTCTTCTTTGCCCCCTCCAGGGAGAAATTGTTGGAGGACCTCAGAAGAGCCCGCAGTCATCTAGAGGCCTTGGGCTGGATAATAAATTTGGAAAAATCTAATTTCAACCCAGCCCAAGAAGCACAATATCTGGGGTATCAAATCAGCTCAGTGGAGCAGAGAATTTTTCTCCCAGAAGACAAAAAGATAAAGATACAAAAGGTCATAGCCTCCTTACAGACAAATCAGGAGTTGTCAGTCAGGCAAGTAATGTCAGCCCTAGGAACCCTAACCTCATCCCATGCCCGCTGTGCAATGGGCAAGGCTTAATTTCGGACCTCTTCAGAGTTTCCTCCTGAAAGCATGGGATCACAGGACAGAATCTCTGGAGGCAAAGGTAAAAATCCCCACCAAAGTCAAACGATTGCTTTGGTGGTGGAGAAGTTAGACAAACCTGTCAGCAGGCGTGCTTTGGTCGTTTCCAATAGAAAAAGTGGTAACAACGGATGCCAGCTTGGGGGATGGGGGGCGCACCTGGGTCAAAACTACGCTCAGGGTGTTTGGTCCCAGTCAGAGGCAAAAAAGTCCTCCAATTGGAGAGAACTAAGGGCAGTGGCCTTAGCTTTGGATGCCTTCTCTCTAGACCTTCAAGGTTCCCATGTTATAGTCTTCTCAGATAATGCCACTACTATAGCCTACTTAAGCAGGCAAGGGGGCACAAGAAGCAAAACATTTCAACTTCTCGCCTCAAACATCCTAAATTGGGCAGAAAATCATTTGCTGTCCTTATCAGCAGTCCACCTCAAGGGCACTCTAAATATAGTGGCAGTTTTTTTAAGCAGAAGATGGATTCAGAAAGCAGAATGGACCTTAAATCCAGAAGTCTAAACAATGATCATCGGGGCCTGGGGCCAACCACAAATAGACCCATTTGCGTTAGCAGAAAATGCGCAACTTCCGGCTTTTTTTCTCCATTCACAGAAACGACAGTTCCCAGGGAACAGATGTTTTAATACAGCCTTGGAACTTCCAGCTGGGTTACGCCTTTCCTCTGTTTCAACTAATCCCGTTGGTACTGAGGGAAGATTCAGAAAGAGAAGGTGGAAGTAATTCTAATTACTCTATTTTGGCCAACATTTCCAGGCCTTTTTCTAACACCCCTATCTGGGAACAAATGGGCCCTATCTGGATCAGTTACTATGGCCAGCAGGCCAAAAGCAACTGTAGCTAGACTCTGCATACGGGAGCGGGGGGCAGCCTGTAACGTCTGCTGTTTTTGGCAGTGGATCCTGTGGACAGTGACTTCTGACCTTCTGCGTACCTTATAAGCTTGCTCGCAAGGAGCAGAAGTTGATGATCATCAACATACTGAAACTTCAAGTGGTTTGACTATTTCTCTCATGCTGGTTTGTCTGTCAGCAGTTGGACAATGCCTTTGCAGAAGGGCATGGCACCTTCATCGACCATCAAGAAGGGACTGTCAAGTCATGCTGCATATGAAGAAGCAGACTTGATCTGGTCTTGAGCAGAACTTAATGTTCCAGGCATCTCCACTGTCCACATTTCTGGTATGCAAGATTCGCATAGGATTATCTCAGCTGAATTCAAGGGAATGATCCCTTCTGGAGGTGTTCAGAGTTTTGTCTGCGGTGGAGGGCACTGGATCTGGATCTCTTGGTGTTTATAAATTCAATAACAAACTGGACAAGTATGTCTCGCACACCAGGGGTCCTCTTGCTATTGTGGTGGATACACTGGTGACTCCCTGGAATCAGATCTATGCTTTCCTTCAACTCCTTTTTTGTCTAATACACAAGATAAAGGTAAGGTGAAGAACGTTCTGGTGATACTGATCACACTGACCTGGCCAGGGAGAACGTTTTGTGCAATACATCTTGGATCTCTTGTTAGCTGAGCTGTGGGCTTTTCCAGATTGTTCCGACTTACCTTATCGGGGTATGCTATTTTATCCTGCTTTACAGTTACTGCATTTGACAGCATGGTTGTTTGAAACCCAGGTCTTGAGAGATTGGGGTAGTTTCAGACTGTGAGTTTCAGACAGATTCCTACCCTTCTCTTGGCCAGAAAGCCAACCAGGAAGGTATACTATTGTACTTTGAACCCATATTTCACTTTGTGTGAAGTTCCCTTCTCGATGGTATGTCAAGGGGCAGATTCTAGATGGTCTGGAGAGATCCTTGAGCTTTGAGTACCATCAAGGTACAAATTTTGGCCTGGCTGGTTGGTTGAGTTCTGGCCAACAACATAAAGAGGACTGTTCAGGCGTTTATAAAAGAGGTTTGGCTGTGGCTGACTCATCACTTGGAGTATCTGGTTTTTACCCTAGACCGCTCAAGCCTTTTCCCAAAGAAAAACTTCTTGCATTCCTCTTCTGCATAAGAATCCTGGGGTTGATGGTCACCTTTTTTGAGGCAATTCCCATTTGCCCAGTTTTCTACTAGTCTCCTACTTCAGTGTTCTATAGCTCAGTGTTCTGTCATTGTGAGACATATATATTGGTTCAGTTTCTAGATTAACTAACTGATTTGCCTGACACAGAGGTTCATGTTGTCTGACCTGGTGGCTCAGGCATACTGCTCTTAGAGTTAGGAAGATCTTTCTAATCTCTTGGAAGATCCTCACAATGGATGGGGAGGTGTCCTAGACACTTTGTCGGTGCAGGAGTCTTGGTTGCCAAAAGAAGGACTTTACTGTACTGATTGAGGCTTAACATTCTGGAGCTCTGAGTGGTTTGGTTGTCCCTGCAACACTGGATTTTCCAAGGATCATCCATTCCAGATTCAGATGGACAACACCACAACAGTCCGTAATCATGGGGCACAGCACCAGAGGTAGAAAGGATTCTGTCTTTGGTAGAACTTAATGTTTCAGCCTTGTCCACCATTTACATACCAGAGGTGGCGAATTGGCAGGCAGACTTCCTCAGCTGCCAGAGCCTGGATCCAGGGAAATAGGCTCTAAACATGGAAGTGTTCCAAGACCTGTGCTACAGGTGGTGGACGCCCCCCCCCCCCCCCGGCTTCCAGGTTCTGCAGAAACTGGTGCAAACAAATGGCAATCACCCTAACCTGTACCTGGTCTTTGCAGCAAGGAGCACATGAAAGGGTGACTCGTGTCGCCACAAACAAATTCCTAGCTCACTTACCAGCCCGTCTGCAACAAACAGAATTGACCTGGCCTAACAGGTCAGAAACTTTACAGGTTTGTCTCCAGGTTCAGAGATCCCCTGTCAAAAGCAGTGAATACTTTGGTGGCTCTGTACATTTGCTAAATGCAGAGAATGCATTAAGGTAAAAACAAAAACCTTTTGTATTTTAGAACCACTTTTAATGGATACGTTTTGAGATGCCAATAGCCTTTTTGTGTTTTTATATTGATTCAGGACTTGCAGGGTGTAAAGGAATTCCACAATATAACAATGCTAGGTTTTGCTGCTAAAAACAAATGGAGAAGGATAGTTTGTGTGTGGGGAGAAGATTTCAATACCTATACGCAATAAGGCAAGGTGCTGGGTTAGGAATAACCTGAGATCCCACTCGCCAGGGCTCGACAAATTTGCTTGGAATCTAGGAGCCAGCTAAAAAAGTTAGGAGCCAGGAACGCGCCCTGTCCCGCCGAGCTCGCGCTCAGAAGCGAACGCATACGTGAGTAGCGCCCGCATATGAAAGCGGTGTTCAAACCACACGTGAGGTATCGCCGCGATCGGTAGAGCGAGAGCAATAATTCTAGCCCTAGACCTCCTCTGTAACTCAAAACATGCAACCTGTAGAATTTTTTAAACGTCGGCTATGGAGATTTTAAAGGGTAAAAGTTAGTCGCCATTCCACGAGCGGACGCAATTTTGAAGTGTGACATGTTGGGTATCAATTTACTCAACGTAACATTATCTTTCACAATATAAAAAAAAATTGGGCTAACTTTACTGTTGTCTTATTTTTTTATTTTAAAAAAAGTGTATTTTTTCCCAAAAAAGTGCGCTTGTAAGACCGCTGCGCAAATACGGTGTGACAGAAAGTATTGCAACGACCGCCATTTTATTCTCTAGGATGTTAGAATAAAAAATATATATAATGTTTGGGGGTTCTAATAAGAGGGAAGGAGATGGCAGGGAAAACAGACAGGGAAACTCCATTAGCATTGCTGGTTGTCATACCAACTGCCACCACAAGATGGCGCTGGTTCACAGAAGGAAGCATAGGCCTGCAGAAGGCCGCAAAGCCGCGGCCTCAATTACCGGCCGGCGCGGCCCGACGCGATCCCGCGGAGGGGGGGGCGGCACGGAGACACAGGATACCCCAGCTGTGCTGCCCCAGGCGCCAGGTCGCTAATTCTAGTCGCAATGGCGACCTGGCGCCCGGGGTTTGTCGAGCCCTGGGCTAGGCTAAAAACCCTATTCCTGTAGGAATGGTTGGTCTTGTAGCTTCATAGTATGTGATAAAGAACCAAGTTCACCACATTGTCTCCAGTATGTGGAGAAATGTGAGGTGTAAAATTGTGCAAGTCTTTAGGGCATAAGGTATCATCGGTGCATTACTTTGATCGAGCTCCCAATGGTCTGCACAGTAAATATCTATATGGATTGTGAAGAACATCAGCTTCCAAGAGGACCCAGAGTGGGAGATGCACAGCTCCATTTCCCACTTGGCCATGGTGGGGGATTTGAAAGTCTACATTTTCCATTTATAATCCAATATTTTAATGTGGAACTAAACCCTCTTACCCTTTACAGCCAAGGAAGCTGCCATCTTGGCCTCTGATCTGCAATTGCCATGGTGCTACACATGTGAACATTTATGACACCTTCTTTTTGATAGCTTGAAAGAAGTTCAGTTGAGATTATAAGCAATGTAATTGCTTTGGGAACTGGTTAAATCGATGGGTTTAGTTCTGCTTTTAAAGAGGTAGTATTCTCACTGGTTGGTTAAGCCATTTTTTGTATTGTGGACTAAAGAGTTCTAGAGCTGCTATAGTTTGCTTACAGGCATTTTCTTCCAGCTCTCTTCACATCTACAGTCTTTTGAGCCTTGTATGCAGTCTAAGGTAGGGGATGATGGCAGACCTAACATGACCAGCAGTCAAACTCTGAAATCTGTAAAATTACCTATTTCTCTTAATATCCCTCCCTATGCATAGCTGATGGAGCAATTTGTGATATTACAGTATAGATGTGTGGGATCAATTACTTGGCAGAGGTTTGCCTGCCACTTCCTCTATGACAAATTAGTCCACCCCCCCCCTTTTTTTTTTTTTTTGCATTACATATATTTCTCTGTATGAATTCATGGACTGGTTCTTTCTAGTGGTTGTAGTTCTCTGCAATGGAAAATAAACAAAGCTTATCCCTGTGTACTTGCCCCAATCCACAACACCAACTGTGGTTCCTATCGGATTTTTCTTTCCTCCTTTTGGACAAGGCACAGAATCTTGGGAGACTGCCCTGCCCCTCTCCAGCACACAGAAGGTGATTTCAGAACCTCAACTTTGTATGTTTCCCTATGAGACTCGGGGGGGGGGGGGGTGTTCATTCTCTTCGCTTAGCTCTCCTCCTTTCTGTCTTGTGCAGTGTGTGACATCAGATCCCTGTCTTCTGGTCAGAAATGCTGTGTAAACTGTTCTCTTTGAACAGCTATAGAGGAGAGAGGGCTGCAGATAAACTAGTGCAGCTTATGTAGGAGGAGGAGTTTCATCTCTGTGTATCCCCCTGAGACTAGTCCCTTCAGTGGGTATATGTATGAGTTTACAGCCAATTTTAAGGCATTGCTGCAATGGTAATAATAAAGCCTGGGGAGATGTTTTAGTATTGTTTTAACAGGCCATATGAATATATAGGGATGTTTTTTTTTTGTTTTTTTTTAAACTTGCATTTATTATTTGTGGCATTTTTTATTAATGGTTTTCCTTCTTCGCTCAGTAAGGATCTTAAACATTTACTACTTGTTTATCTTTCAGCTTTCATGTTGGCTACCCAGTTGAACTCTCTTGTGGATAAAAATCTCCTTGCAGCGAACTGTATCTGTAAGGTTTCCCGGTACATTGTGAACAACCTTAAAGATGGAAGGTATTTAGCCCATTGCTTTCTTTGTCTGTTTAGTGAGCACACCATTGCTATGCAATGAAAATTCACTTCTGCCTTTTACTTCACCAAATTGTAGCTGTACAGGTTCATGCACATGTGTTTTGTCCTCCAAGGTATTTTCTGAAGTGTATCGATTTTAGCTTGT
Source organism: Rana muscosa (assembly GCA_029206835.1). Classification (NCBI taxonomy): domain Eukaryota; kingdom Metazoa; phylum Chordata; class Amphibia; order Anura; family Ranidae; genus Rana; species Rana muscosa. Next base: position 196,267,459 of record CM055117.1, read on the forward strand.
TAGTATTTCATGTGTTGTCTGCTGCATGTTTATGTCAATGCTGTACTTTATTTTCATTACCAAACTGTGCTCTATTCTGTTAATGTATGAACACAGTATATTTAGTGCTTTCAGCCTTTTTAACCAGTTCCCTACCGAGCCATAGTAATATGACGTCGGCAGGAACCTTGTCTCCCTCTGGGAGGACGTTATATGATGTTCTTTGCTTCCCGGCCGCTAGAGGGGGGGCGGCATCGCTTGGGACCCGGTGCACGTGTCCGGCGGCCGCAATGTCCGCCGGGCACCCGCGATTGCCCGTGATCACGGCAGGAGTGTGGATCTGTGTGTGTGTGTGTAAACACACAGATCCACCTCCTGTCAGCAGTGAGGAGACTGTGTGTTCCTGTGTACTGGGAACACACATCGGTCTCCTCCCCTTGTCAGTCCCCTCCCCCTACAGTAAGAATCACTCCCAGGGAACATATTTTAACCCCTTCAGCGCCCCCTAGTGTTAACGCCTTCCCTGCCAGTCACATTTATACAGTAATCGGTGCAGTTTTATAGCACTAATCGCTGTATAAATGTGAATGGTCCCAAAAATGTGTCAAAAGTGTCCGGTATGCCCGTCGCAATGTCCAAAAAAAAAAAATGCAATAAAACTATCCCCTATTTTGTAGACGCTATAACTTTTGCGCAAACCAATCAATATACGCTTATTGTGTTTTTTTTTTTTTTTTTTTTTTTTATAACCAAAAATATGTAGAATACATATCGGCCTAAACTGAGGGAAAAAATGGTTTTTCTCTTACCGTCCATGGACTGACACAGCATCTTCAATCTTGACAAAGTGGGTTATGTTTCTGCTCATAGGAGAAGACTAGGCAGAATGGTAGATGTTTTAACATACATTCCATTACCAGAGCTGAACAGCCCCGCCCAGGGGGCGGTCCCTCCGGACATAACCCTCCTACCTGCAGCCAGCTGCCTCAGTTTTTTTCTGCCTAGGAGAGGACGTCTTTGGAGCCAGTCTCCTGAGGAAATTTTTTTTATTCCTTTTTTTAATCTTATTTTATTTTTGAGATTCTTCTATCAACAGTCGGCTGGGCAACAGGTTTGGTAGTTCGCTATCCTCGTAGTCTTCCCAGTCCGACCATCGAGCGCGCTGATCCTCGCTCAGCGTGAGATCCGTCCACGACATACCCCACAGCTCCAGGGGTGGCCGGTGTGCTTTTGCTCTGAGGTCCACATATGACTGAACAGTTCTGTATCTTTCAGTGGACCGGGCCGACAGCTACTCAGTACTGCACTGTGATAGGTCTGTCAGGAACACACCAGTGGGTCCTTCATGGATGGGTAAGTAGTTCCTCCTGCCTCTGCAGGTGAGTACATGCTGTGTTCCTATGCTGTGGGGGGTTCCTCTGTCTCACCCTTGTGTATTTTGCTACTCTCTGTCATCTACTCTAGCGATGTGCTGACTGGGGGTGCCTGGGGGTCTCTGTCCCGGTGGGGGTCCATAGGGGTTTGCATTGCGGTGTGGGCTGTTTTCGGTCAGTCTGGGCCTTGTGCGCGCCGTTCGGTGCCATGTTTTTCCTATGCTTTTAATTTACATTGAAAACTGCATTGGCGGCCATCTTGCCGTGGCCTCGCTGTGGCGCACTTGTAATTGCGGCGGCCATTTACTTGAAGCTGCGCGCTCTTTTGTGCTGGTTTGGCCTCTTTTGCTGACTGGAACGGCGCGATTCTCCTCAGTCTCCTCACTGTTCACTCGCGCTGGGAGCACAGCGCAGGCAGCGGAATCGAGCGGTCCTGAATGGGTTGGTGAGTCCCCTGGGTAACCCCCCACAGTCAGTGCAGCAGGAGGGTGGACTTTTTTTCTCACATGACAAAGTCTGAGGGTGGTGATATTGTGGAGTCGGTGTCACCTGCTTCCCCATTTATGTCGGAGTCAACAGGCAGTGCTACGGCACCTGCACTCTCTATGGGCCAGTTGGCAGCCCTGGAATCATTTTGTTACCAGGATGTAAGCGGTGTGCGAGCGCAGGGGAGCTTAAAAGCGCCTTCTCCCCATGAAATTTCCAGGGGAGTGCTCAGATTCAGATATGGGCAATGCTGCGGCACAGGACCCTAGCTTTGGATTTTTGGATTTTTTTGACCAAGGACATTCCTTGTGAGGAAGACTCCTTATCTGGGTCAGTTAATGACAGGTTGCTTGTTTGTGAACTCATTGATGCTGTGAGGGACACTTTCAAGCTGGATGCTGCGGCTGCAGAACCTCTGATGGAGGCAATCTCCTTTTGGTTAATTTAAAGCTAATCCTTCTAAAAAGGTTTTTCCCTATACACCTTTCTTTGACAAAATCATTGACCAGGTATGGGACAAAAGCAAGATGACCCTTGCGGTTTCGCAGCTTCTGGAGGTTAGGTACCCCCTTTGAGGAGAGCCTGATTAGACAATGGGCCTCTCCTCCGCTTGTCGACCCTCCGGTCACCCGGCTGAATAAAGCCACGACTCTCCCGGTTGAGGGGACTTCTACCTTTTAAGGACTTTACTGATAGGAGGTCGTTTGTGGTGGGCTGAGCCATGTTCACCATGCTGGGATCCGCGCTACGTCCTATTGTAGCGGCGACCCTGGTGTCTTAGACACTCACGGAATGGGCAAGGATTTTGCACCAGACTGTGGAGGAGCATCATCTTCCTCCGGATTGCGTTACACTGGCCGACCAAATGGTGCAGGACCTGGTGTATGTGTGCGATACCACTATGTACGCTGTCCCCTTAATTTCTAGGACCTCAGTGTCTGCGGCGGTATGGCGTCCCCTTATCTGGTTGAAATGCTGCTCTGCTGACCTGGCCTCTAGGAAGCTCCTGACGGATTACCTTTTAAGGGCGGAAGAATATTTAGTACTTCCCTAGATGACATCATTGAAAATGTCACGGGTGGTTAGAGCACTCTTCTTCCTCAGCCTACTAAGGCGAAGGAGCCGCGCCGTAAACCGGGCCCTTCTTTTCTCACACAGAAGTGTTTTTTTTCGTCGGTCAGAGCCCACGGGAAATTTCTCCCAGACTGACGAGAGTGCGGGTGGAGGACAGAAGCGTCCCTGGGTACGTATGTCAAACAAGATGGCTGACAAGCCCGCCACCGCATGAGGTCTTGCCCCCGCCCGACTCTGGGGTAGGGGGACGACTTTGCAGTTTCCCGGATCTCCGACCGGTGGGTATGCGAGGTGGTTACCTCGGGGTACAGGACAGGGTTTCTTTCCTGGCCACCAGACAGGTTCTTTCCCTCAAATCTCTCTCTCCTTCCAGCGCGTCCGGCTGCCCTATTAAGGGCAGTGCAGGACTTGCTGCGGTGCGGGGTGATTTTGCCGGTACCGTCAAAGGTGAGGTTTCAGGGATTTTATTCAAATCTTTTTGTCAAAGAAGGGCGGAGTCCGTCCAATTCTGGACCTCAAGTCCTTAATGCCTTTTGTTAAGGTTTGAAAATTCCACATGGAATCCATTCGCTCGGTGATTGCTGCGCTCCACCTGGGGGATGTTCTGGCGTCCTTGGACTCAAGGATGCCTACTTGCATGTCCCAATCTGCGCGGGTCACTGGAAGTTTCTGCGCTTTGCGACAGGCGTAGGCTACTATCGATTTGTGGCTCTTCCCTTCGGTTTAGCGTCAGTACCGTGGGTTTTCACCAAGGTGCTTGCCCCGATTCTAGCTTTGCTGGGACAGCGAGGCATTGCTATCGTGGGCTATCTGGCTGTTCTTCAGAGAGCAGACTCTGGCTCAGAATTGGAGGATTTTGTGTTGATAGCCGGTCAGGCCCTCCGTGACTCGGTTGGCTGCTGAACATTCCGTAGTCTGTCCTGGCTCCGACTCAGCGTCTGGAGTACCTAGGATTGATCCTGGACTCCTCGGAGGCAAGGGTCCTCGGAGGCAAGGGTCTTCCTACCCTTAGACAAATTAGACTCTTCAGTCTGCGGTACGGGTGCTGACGTCCCGCAAAATGGTCGTCACTCCGTTTTTGCTACTCAGGGTGGCTTCCTTCGAGGTTGTACAGTATGCCCATTTCTACACTCGAGCCTTACTAAAGGAGATCCTGTCCTGCTGGGGAAAGTCTCCATTATCTCTGGATCGTCAGATCCAGGCGAGTCACCTGGTCACGGCATTCCTGACATGGAGGCCGAGATCCCCGGCCTTTCGGTCAGGGAAGTCGTTCCTTCCTGTCCAGTGGACTGTGAGCACGACGGACGCCAGTCTTTCGGACTGGGATGGAGTCTGGGGAGTTCTATCAGCCCAAGGGCTTTCTGTGGCAGGCGCAGCACTATGAAGTGCCTTTATGCGCTGTGGCATTAGAAGAATTTTGATTTCTCTGATCTTTTAGTGCAAACAAGACTATCTGTTACTTTATAATTCCTCTAGCGCCGTTCTATGGAAGCAGTAGGTTTAAAGAGCACACCAAACCTTTTAGATAACTTCTTTATTCACTTCAGCTTTTCTTCATATATAACACTGACAATTTAGCAGCAGAAAGTCCATGTACAAACACGTGTTGAATAAAGTATAACAAATGTCGGTTCAACTGTTCAATCTTGTAATTCTACATAAAATGGTAGATATATTTCTCTCTTCAGTATCTGTACTTTCACTTTAAATACTTTAGAGACTTTATGATCTCTCTGGGACTTGCTCTATATTGCTGTTTGTTGGTTTGAAATCTGGTTTGCTCTGATGTCTGGTTTGAAATCTGGTTTGGTGGAACTACAAGTGAACACATAACTAGTTTCAGTATACAGTTCTAATCACATTATTAACAATAGGAACATGTATAACTGTATTAAATACCCATTTTGGCCACTTGCTTCCATAAAACTGGACTCTGGATAGATCTGAACTGTTCAGATCTACTCTTTTCTGGTGTAACGAGTTCTAGAAATGTGCTGGGATATTTCCCAGACAGAACATGAGTGAAAGGCTGGCTATGATTGGCCAGAGACATTTGCTCAGTGAGATTGGTTGTGATTGGCTAAAACTCCTGATGAGTCACAAAAGCTTAACTATGCTTTCTGGGTGCAATTCTGCTGTCATTAAGCTTACCTTTTCTGTATATAGAAATGACTCTTAAAGGTATATATTTTTTTCTTTTTCTTCTGTGAACACAATATACAACTGTTATGACATTCATATATAAAGTCACAGTAAATAACTGCTTTTATCTCTCACAAATGAGCATATGCACTGTATTAACATTATTAGCAGGTCTAGCTATATATATATATATATATATATATATATATATATATATATATATATATATATATATATATATATATATATATATATGCATGTAAGCCACATTAGCAACCTAGGACAGGTCTTAGCTGGCCAGCTACACTTTCGACTTCGGATGAAATCCCGTCTGCAGATCACTGTCCTGGAACAATCAGACTGTGTCTCTTCTCGTGGTCGAAGAAACTACAAGGGCGCTCTGTCAGGATTCAGTCGGACAACGCCACGGCGGTGGCTAATGTCACCCATCAGGGGGGACCGCGGAGCTCGGCCGTAGCGTCTGAGACTGCTCACATTCTGAGGACTATCTGAAACGCCAGATGTTGGACCAGGGGGAATGGTCCTTTCGTCCGTGGGTGTTTCAACTTCGCCGGTGGTGGGGCACGCGGGATGTGAACCTACTGGCCTCTTGACTTAATCGCAAGGTGTCGATTCGTGGCCAGGTCCAGAGATCCCTGGGCAGACGCGTTGCTGGCCCCGTGGGGTCAGTATCGGCTGATTTTTTGCCTTTTCTCCACTGAAGTTACTTCATCGACAACTTCGCAGGGTGGAGGCTGAGGGGGTTCAGGTGATCCCATTGCTCCAGATTGGCCTTGGCGTCCTTGGTACACCGGTCTTGTGCGCCTAGTGGTGGACGTTTCATGACGACTACCGCTACGGGAGGGCCTTCTGTGTCAAGGTCCCATTCTTCATCCAGCTTTACAGTCGATGGCTTTGACGGCATGGCTATTGAAGGCCAGGTGCTGAGGGACTGAGGTCTCTCGGATTCGGTCATCTCGACCATGCTGAGGGCACGGAAATCTTCCTCCAGGAAGATATATATACTACCATACCTGGAAGGCCTACATCGCTATGTGCAAGGAGCTGGATTGGCGTCCACGGACGTATTCCGTTTCCAGGATCCTGCTGTTTTTACGGTGAGGAGTAGACCATAAGTTTGCTTTAAGCATCATTAAGGGTCAGATTTCAGCTTTAGCCGTTTTCTTTCAGCGGCTGCTAGCGGGTCATTCTTGATTAGTACCTTCATGCTGGGGGGGGGGAGGGGTTGCCGTGTGCTTCCCCCTATTAAACCACCTCTTCCTCCTTGGGATTTGGAGTTGGTGCTCTCGGTTCTTCAAGAACCTCCCTTTGAAAACATTAGAGAGATTCCTCTCGTCTTTATCTCAGAAGGTGGCTTTTCTAGTAGCTTTAACTTCTGTCAGCTAGGTTTTCTGAATTGGCGGCCTTGTCTTGCAAACCACCAAACTTGGTCCTCCATAAGGATGAGGAGGTGCTACGCCCGCAGCCTTCTTGTCTCCAAAAGGTGGTCTCGGTCTTCCACCTTACTGAGGACATTGTGTTTCCGTCTTTATGTCCTCGTCCATCGCATCCCAGAGGGTTTGCGCTTCACATGTTAGACGTGGTACGTGCTTTACAGGTGTACATGTCTGCTACGGCTTCGTTTTGGAAGTCTGACTCGCTGTTTGTGTCTGGTCCAAAACAGGGCTAAGCGGTTTCGTCTGCCATCATTTCTCGGTGGATCAGGCAGACTGTCATACAGGCCTATGCTCTTAAGGGGCGGGCGCCTCTCTTTCCGGTTACGGTGCATTCAACCAGGGCAATTGGTGCTTCCTGGGCTTTCCGACTTCAAGCGTCTGTTGCACAAGTGTGCAAGGCGGCGACCTAGTCGTCCGTTCATACCTTTTCAAGGTTCTATAAGGTTTATGTGGCTGCATCTTCTGATGCTTCCTTCGGCTGCAAGGTTTTGCAGGCGGCTGTTTAAAGTCGCAACTCCTCCCTTGAGTTCTGCTTGTTTGGGGTGTAGTTTGGTTTTTCCTTGATACTGTTCCCACCCCTCGTTCTTTGACACTGCTTTGGGACGTCCCACTTTGTCAAGATTGAAGATGCTGTGTCAGTCCATGGACGGTAAGAGAAAATAGGATTTTTTTTGTACTCACCGTAAAATCCTTTTCTCGGACGTCCATGGACTGACACAGCACCCACCCCTCCTTCTTCTTTTTTTTTTTTATTTTTTTTTATTTTTTTGTGTTTGTACTGCTTTAATACCAACTGAGGCTGCTGGCTGCAGGTAGGAAGGTTGTCTGGAGGTAATGGAATGTATGCATGTTAAAACATCTACCATTCTGCCTAGTCTTCTCCTATGAGCAGGAACATAACCCACTTTGTCAAGATTAAAGATGCTGTGTCAGTCCATGGACGTCAGAGAAAAGGATTTTACGGTGATTACAAAAAGTCCTATTTTTATTTTTTTTTATTTTTTTTTCCCAAATTGTTGCTCTTCTTTTGTTTATAGTGCAAAAAATAAAAACCACAGAGGTGATCAAATACCACCAAATGAAAGCTCTATTTGTGTGGGAAAAAATTTAGATTTCATTTGGGTACAGTGTTGCATGACCACGCAAACTGGTCTGGGTAGGAAGGGGGTGAAAAATGCCCTGTATTGAAGTGGTTAAATATCTTTTCGGCTTGTCTGTTTAGGTTAGTATTTTAACCACTTCAATACCAGGCACTTTCGGCCATTCCTGCCCAGGACAATTTTCAGCTTTCAGCGCTGTTGCACTTTGAATGACAATTGCGCGGTCATGCAACACTGTACAACTACATTTTTATCATTTTCTTCCCACAAATAGAGCTTTCTTTTGGTGGTATTTGATCACCTATGGGGTTTTTATTTTTTACTAAAAAAAAGATTTGCACAACTGAGGGGGGTGTGCTGATAATCAATGTGCTGATTATCAGCACAAACCCCCCCCCTCTGACAGGGGGAGCCGCCGATTGGCTCTCCCTGTCAGCGCGAACCGAGAAATGCCATTTACCGGTGAGGGGATTTTTTTTGGGATGGTAATTGAAGCCATGGCCTGGTAAGGTCATGTGCCTCCATCCCTATCCATATGAAGAAAAGGAGCAAGCAGGTGGGAATTTGTGTGAAGCACGTGGTAGCAGTTGAATAGAACTATGGGTATTAAAAATATTTAATTTAAGGCCATGCAGATGCTTGTAATATGTTTACCCAACTATGAATTCTGGTGGATTCTGTAATCTTATAAGGAGACACATTGAAGGGTCTTGAGGTAAACTAATATCAAATATCATAAGATATAGTTCAAATAATCTTTGTCTGAAATCTGGTTGACTTCAGACACCTCCAAAGCAAGTGTATTAAAGCAGTTGTATACCGCTGGACGTTTTTTCTCTCTTTTTACCTTTTCCTTGCAGGAAGAAAAAAAAAGTCATAATGTGCTAGAATGCATCGCATACTAGCACATTATGTAAATGTCACCTTAAAATTAAGTTGTTCCAGCGTCGCGATGCAGCCGCATCCATCTTGCTTCCGGGTACGTGGGCTCTGGCTCTCACTGGCCGGAGCCGCAATGACGTTATGCTGCCATTCGCGGCACAGGGCTCGGAAGGAACAGCACGGGCGGCCGTTCCTTCAGAGCGCATGCACCAGTAATGTCACTGCTGCATGTAATGTAAATCTCTTCTAAACAGTGCATGTTTAGGAGATGTATATACTACCTATAGGTAAGCCTTAATTATAGGCTTACCTACAGGTACATGCCAGCAGAGGAAGTTTACTTTCTCTTTAAGTCTCCTTGGTCTCCATTACACTTGGGTCCAAGCGATTCCATTGTTACACTTTACACGTAAGGTTTTCTTTTTGGTGGCCCCTACCTCAACTCGGCTTCCCAGTCTCGCACCTGACTTTGCTTTCCTACAAGGAGCCTTTCCTGGTTCTTCACTAGAATGAGCTCTGAGGGGCTATGCCTGGGCAGGGAGTCCTGCCAGTTCCATTAACCTGGAGGTGACGGCATAACCCAAGTAGTCAGGAATATGAATTTAGTTTTGTCCTGTGAATTACTCCAAGAAAAGGATTTTACCAGTAAACCAAAAATGCTAATAGTTCTTACAGGGAATAGAGGATCTCTTGGATAGGATTTTACTTATTGTCCAATCACAGGCTGGTAAGGGTGGGGGTCCTTACCAGAATGCATACCATAACTGCAGTGTAGTATTCAGGGAGGTCCAGAGCAGTGGACTCCAAACTACGGCCCTTTCCTTGGCTTTATCTGGCCCTTGGGGCACTCTTCCTCTTACTGATGCAAGACACCATTTCTTCCACTAGCGCCAACAATGGGGCACCATTTCTCCCACTGACGCCAACAATGGGCCAATGTTTACTCCCAGTGATGACAGGAAAATTTCCTGTCCTGCTGGCCTTAGTCTGCCCCACCTGAATTCTGAAGGGCAGCAAACTGGTCCTTTGTTTAGAAAGTTTGGAGACCCCTTGTCCAGGGGATTACAACAATTGAGGATTATATTTATAAATATGGCTTCATTGAATAAACGGTATTTAATCCTCTGCTTTCAGACGCGTGGTCATAGTAATGGAGATGGAAGTACTGAAGGAAGCAGATTCAGTTAATGGGAAGATTGGAAATCCTCAACCTTACAATGATGGTAACATTATTTATTTTTTTAATTTGTAGGTATAATAAACTTCTCTGTCCATTCAAGTATGTCCACATTATTTCAAGTGGCTTTTAACATTAGTCATTCCTTGATAATCCTAAAATTAACCTTATCCATTCCTCATCCTTTGATACGCCTTTTTAATCTTGATCATCTTCACACGAAAGTTCAGGATCTTTATACCATTGATAAGGTGTATTTGGTAACATACAGTGGGTACGGAAAGTATTCAGACCCCCTTAAATTTTTCACTTGGTTATATTGCAGTCATTTGCTAAAATCATTTAAGTTCATTTTTTTTCCTCATTAATGTACACACAGCACCCCATATTGACAGAAAAACACAGAATTGTTTACATTTTTTTTCAGATTTATTAAAAAAGAAAAATTAAATATCACATGGTCCTACTAAGTATTCAGACACTTTGCTGTGACACTCATATATTTAACTCAGGTGCTGTCCATTTCTTCTGATCATCCTTGATGGTTCTACACCAGGGATATGCAATTAGCGGACCTCCAGCTGTTGCCAAACTACAAGTCCCATGAGGCATAGCAAGACTCTGACAGCATCAAGCATGACAAGCAGAGGCAGAGGCATGATGGGACTTGTAGTTTGGCAACAGCTGGAGGTCCGCTAATTGCATATTCCTGTTCTACACCTTCATTTGAGTCCAGCTGTGTTTGATTATACTGATTGGACTTGATTAGGAAAGCCACACACCTGTCTAAGACCTTACAGCTCACAGTGCATGTCAGAGCAAATGAGAATCGTGAGGTCAAAGGAACTGCCTGAAGAGCTCAGACAGAATTGTGGCAAGACACAGATCTGGCCAAGGTTACAAAAAAATTTCTGCTGCACTTAAGGTTCCTAAGAGCACATTGGCCTCCATAATCCTTAAATGGAAGACGTTTGGGAAGACCAGAACCCTTCCTAGAGCTTGCCATCCAGCCAAACAGCTATCGGGGGAGAAGAGCCTTGGTGAGAGAGGTAAAGAAGAACCCAAAGATCACTGGCTGAGCTCCAGAGATGCAGTCGGGAGATGGGAGAAAGTTGTAGAAAGTCAACCATCACTGCAGCCCTCCACCAGTCGGGGCTTTATGTCAGAGTGGTCCAACGGAAACCTCGCCTCAGTGCAAGAGACATGAAAGCCCACATGGAGTTTGCTAAAAAACACCTGAAGGACTCCAAGATGGTGAGAAATAAGATTCTCTGGTCTGATGAGACCAAGATTGAACTTTTTGGCCTTAATTCTAAGCGGTATGTGTGGAGAAAACCAGGCACTGCTCATCATCTGTCCAATACAGTCCCAACAGTGAAGCATGGTGGTGGCAGCATCATGCTGTGGGGGTGTTTTTCAGCTGCAGGGACAGGACGACTGGTTGCAATCGAGGGAAAGATGAATGAGGCCAAGTACAGGGATATCCTGGACGAAAACCTTCTCCAGAGTGCTTAGGACCTCAGACTGGGCCGAAGGTTTACCTTCCAACAAGACAATGACCCTAAGCACACAGCTAAAATAACGAAGGAGTGGCTTCACAACAACTCCGTGACTGTTCTTGAATGGCCCAGCCAGAGCCCTGACTTAAACCCAATTGAGCATCTCTGGAGAGACCTAAAAATGGCTGTCCGCCAACGTTTACCATCCAACCTGACAGAACTGGAGAGAATCTGCAAGGAGGAATGGCAGAGGATCCCCAAATACAGGTGTGAAAAACTTGTTGCATCTTTCCCAAAAAGACTCATGGCTGTATTAGATCAAAAGAGTGCTTCTACTAAATACGGAGCAAAGGGTCTGAATACTTGGGACCATGTGATATTTCAGTTTTTCTTTTTAAATAAATCTGCAAAAATGTCAACAGTTCTGTGTTTTTCTGTCAATATGGGGTGCTGTGTGTACATTAATGAGGAAAAAAAAATGAATTTAAATGATTTTAGAAAATGGCTGCATTATAACAAAGAGTGAAAAAATTAAGGGAGTCTGAATACTTTCCGTACCCACTGTATCTACAGCGATGCTGACAATCAACATGTTGCTATAGTTTTTATTGTACAGGGCTAAACATTTGGATTCCAGTGGAAAAATTCATTTGTCTTGATAATTTTAAACTACACTGCATCCGGAAAGTATTGACAGTTCTTCGCTTTTTCCACATTTTGTTTCAGCCTTTTTCCAAAATTCATTTATTTTCCTCAAAATTCTACAAACAATACCCCATAATGACCACATGAAAGAAGTTTGTTTGAAATCTTTGCAAATTTAAAATAAAAAACAAAAAAATAACATTTACATAAGTATTCAGCCTTTGCCATTACACTCAAAATTGAGCTCAAGTGCATCCTGTTTCCACTGATCATGCTTAATATGTTTCTACAACTTAATTGGAGTCCACCTGTGGTAAATTGTTGATGATTTGGAAAGGCAGACACCTGTCTATAAGGTCCCACAGTGCATGTCAGAGCCCAAACCAAGCCATGAAGTCCAAGGAATTGTCTGTAGACCTCCGAGACAGAATTCTATTGAACAGGTCTTGGGAAATATTTCTGCAGCATTGAAGGTCCCAATGAGCATAGTGGCCTCCATTATCCATAAATGGAAGAAGTTTGGAACCACCAAGGACTCCTTCCTAGAGAGGGCCGCCCGGCCAAACTGAGCAATCCAGGTTGAAAGGCCTTAGTCAGGGAGGTGACCAAAAACCAGATGGTCACACTGACAGAGCTCCAGCAATTCTCTGTGGAGAGAGGAGAACCTTCCAGAAGAACCATCTCTACAACACTCCAGCAATCAGGCCTGAATGGTAGAGTGGCCAGACAGAAGCCACTCCTCCGTAAAAGGCAAATGACCGCCCGCCTGGAGTTTTTTTCGAAAAGGCGCCTGAAGCCTCGGATCATCAGAATCAAAATTCTCTGGTCTGATGAAACAAAGATTGAATTCTTTGACCTAAATGGCAAACGTTATGTCTGGAGAAAACCAGGCACCACTCATCACCTGGCCAATACCATCCCTACAGTGAAGCATGGTGGTGGCAGCATCATGCTGTGGGATGTTTTTCAGCAGAAGGAACTGGAAGACTAGTCAGGATTGAGGGAAAGATGAATGTAGCAATGTACAGAGACGGGCTTTTTTTTTTTTTTTTTTTATACTTTATATCTTTATTAATCCATTTTCATTATACATCTGCACATTCACATATCCCTTCCTGCCCTCCCCCAGAACATACAAATACGATAATCATGATATATCTTTAAGACCATATATAATTCCCCATTACTTATCGTTGGAGTATTGCTTCCAGCAATCTTTCCCTTGTCTTCCCTCCAGATAGGCTTCCCTCCTCTGTCTAACGCATTTTGTCCCTCACTCACATCCATCTACTTTCATTCCTCTATCATTCCCACTTAACCTTTACTTCCTTAAATCATCTCTTCCCTTCTTCCCCTACTATTCATTATATATGGATATTACTTTTCTCCCACCACTCTCTCCAAAATGTATCAATTTTTTTAAGGGCACCCTGTCTGATATACGTAACTCTTTCCTTCAATTTATTGTGTTTGTGCTTTGTTTCCATTCTTTACTGGACAGTGGGAGAGCTGTTTGCCATCTCTGTGCAATCGGCCTCCTTGCCTGAAATAGGCATCTCAAAATTGCAAGCTGGTTATTCCCAATTTTTCCCTCTACCCATCCCAGTACACATTGTATTGGTTCCAGTTCCATCTTAACTTCAAAGATATGCTCAATAATTCCCACTACCTCCCTCCAATACCAAAATTATTTCGGACATCTCCAAAACATGTGAATCATATCCCCTTCATTTCTTCCGCATCTGGGGCAGCTTACATCTGATCTACGACCAAACCGGAAAAGTTTGTACGGGGTATAATAAGCCCTATTTAATAAACATAGATGAGACATTCTCTGTGAGGGGGATAATCAAACCAATGGGGCAAATTCCAGGATTCTTTCCCACTGTATCTGTTATGTGACCAACATCTCTTTCCCACTTCTTGTGTATCGGGCCTTGTGCTCCTCTCAGGCTCCCCATATATATATATATATATATATATATATATATATATATATATATATATATATATATATATATATATATATATATATATATATATGGGATATTAGACCCCCTTGATGTTTTTGTATTGATTTCCTGGAGCAGTGGGATCTTACTCCATTACCATTCCTTTATGCTGTTCAGCAAGTGCGTGCCTGATCTGTAAATATCTATAAAAAGATTTTATTTGGTAATGCATGTTGTTCTCTTAGTACCTGAATACAGCTGGCTAATATACTTTATTCCTTGTCTCTCCCATTCTCTAATTGTCCCTATCTTCTGTATTTCCCCCAGGTTATTATTTTCCTATAAGGGTGTGTACTCTGTTAGCCCATTATATCCCAGTGCTGCCTTTACTGCCTTCCATACTCTCATCATGAGATCTAAGGTAGGTATTTTCAGAGAAAGGGATCCTGCCTCCATAATTTCTACTAGGGAACTGTGTGTAGTGTTCTGTAGGAGTAACCTCCTCTCAGTTTCTTCCCCTCTCGTATTGCATCCCTTCATATGTTGGAGCTGTGCCGCCAAAAAGTAACTAAACTGGTGTGGAAGTGCACTCCCCCCTTCACGTTTTGACCTTTTGTAGGGTGTTTAATCCGATTCTTGCCACCCCTCTCTTCCTAATTAGTTCCCTAAAGATAGTATCCATCTTTTCGAGACACTTTTTGTGTATCCACACTGGGGAGTTTTGTAAAACATAAAGAAGCTGCGGCATCCACCATTTTTATTAGGTTGCATCGCCCCGCCACTGATAGTGGGAGCCGTTTCCATACTTGGATTTTCCCCCTTATCTTTATCCAATAATGGAATCATATTATCTATGATATATTGATTAGGATCTCTGGATATAATTATCCCCAAATATTTTATTTTGCTTGCTATTTGGACTTGTTGGGCCTCTTGTGGTAGGGTTTTTTTTTTTTTTTTTTTTTTTTTAGACGGTCCACTGGTAGCAACATGGATTTTCCCCAGTTCATGGTGAGTCCAGAAAATTGGCCAAAGTTTTTAATTTCTTCCATAGCTTTCCTGAGAGGTTCTGTGTATCTCCTAGAAGCAGGAGAAGATCATCCGCATACAATACCACTTTCTCTTTTATCTCGCCTCGTTTAAACCCTCTCATCTCAGTAGCCATTCTAAGAGCTATTGCTAAAGGTTCAATTGCGAGGGCAAAGAGAAGAGGGACAACGGGCGTTTACTTTTGCTACTGGTGTTTTATATAGCATCTTTACCCAATTCTGGAAGATCGGACCGATTTGAAATTCTCTCAAGACTCTCCACAAATATTGCCATTCAAGGGTGTCAAAAGCCTTAGCAGCGTCTAAAGACATAACAGAGACATCCTTGATGAAAACCTGCTCTGGACCTCAGACAGGGGCGAAGGTTCATCTTTCAACAGGATAACGACCCTAAGCACACAGCCAAGATGACAAAGTGACTATGGGACAACTCTGTGAATGTCCTTGAGTGGCCCAGCCAGAGCCCAAACTTGAACCCAATTGAGCATCTCTGGAGAGATCTGAAAATGGCTGTGCACTGACGCTCCCCAGCCAACCAGATAGCGCTTGAGAGGTCCTGCAGAGAAGAATGGGAGAAACTGCCCAAAAATAGTTGTCAAGCTTGTAGCATCATACTCAAAAAGACTTGAGGCTGTAATTGGTGCCAAAGGTGCTTGAACAATGTATTGAGTAAAGGCTGTGAATACTTATGTACATGTGATAGATATTTTTTTAATTTGCAAAGATTTCAAACAAACTTCTTTCACGTTGTTGTCATGGGGTATTGTTTATAGAATTTTGAGGAAAATAATGAATTTTTAATCCATTTTGGAATAAGGCTGTACCATAACAAAATGTGGAAAAAAGTAAAGTGCTGTGAATACTTTCCGGATGAACTGTATGTAATCCCTCCCACACACTTTTTCTATTTTTTTTTCTTTTCTACCTCCTCTTTTTATCCCCATTTACTGGTCTCTTTTTATCTGGACTATTTACACCAGTTATTTGTTGCTCTTTATAAAATGCCCGGTTTTGAAAAAGTCACAAACCCCTTGCTCTGCCCCTCCAGCACTTCACTGGAGCGCCAGGCTGTGGAAGGGGTGGGAGTGGCCTGCTCAGGCTCTTGGTGGCATACTGAGAGCCTTGGTCAACTGCCGGACGGGCACCTGGGCATATCCCAACATTGTTGGGATCTCTGCAGAGTCTGAACCTGACATTCGCCTACAGGGCGCTTTAGTCGGCTGAATCTCGGGTCACAGGAGTGCAGAACTAAGTGCTCCATAGGAGAAGGATGGCCATAAGAGCTTTGACCATACTTCTCCTCCTTTAATAGAATACGAGAAGGCTTTAAAACTTATCAGGTTTTTTTTTTGTTCGGTTTGTGTCCACCTGTTCTAGAGATTCAGGAATTGAAATCTCTCTAATTCCCATCCTAAAGAACGGGCATAGGAAAAAGTGCCCACACTGGAGAAATTTCCCTCACATACTGCTCCTAATAACAAGTAAACTTTTCGGATTTACTCCTATTTCTGTGACAAATCACTAGAACAAAAAAAAGTGGGAATCAACTAGTGGGTATACAATAGGCAAAAACGTACTTGATAAAATATCTCGCCCTTATTAAACACTTTAAAGTGATTGTAAAGTCTTTGTTTTTTTTTCTTTTTTCTTTTTTTTTTTTTTTCTTTACAAATAACAAACATGTTATACTTACCTGCTCTGTGAAGTTGTTTTGCACAGAGCAGTCCAGATCCCCTCCTCCTGGGGTCCTTCGGCTCTCCTGACCCCTTCCCTCCTGGTGAGTTCCCCCACAGCAAGGAGCTTGCTATGGGGGCACCCGAGCGGAGTCATGGCTCCCTGTGTCCGTTCAGACATGGAGCCGCGGAGGAGTCCTGGTCAGCTGAGTGTCTCATGCAACATCACTGGAACTATACAGGGCACAGGTAAGTATTGGGGGGGGGGGGGCTGCTGCACACAGAAGGCTTTTTAACCTAATGCATAGAATGTATTAAAGTGGAACTCCACCCAAAAATGGAGCTTCCGCTTTTCGGAACCCCCCCCCCCCCCCTCCGGTGTCACATTTGCCACTTTCCAGGGGGGAGGGGGGAGCAGATACCTGTGTAATACAGGTATTTGCTCCTACTTCCGGGCATAGATACCTGAGCCACCTGTGGGTATCGACACCACTTCCTCCCCCCCCCCCCCCCCCCCCCTGCTGTCTTCTGTTGCACGTCTTTTTGGTTCACATAGCGCAGGATTATATATTTTTAGGTGTCACGTGAAACAAACAATACCTTATTCAGGGGAGTCCATAAAGGGCGTCTACTACTGTCTGTTTATTTAAAATTCTGTCATGCCTCCACACGACAAATATTGGTGCCGTGCGGAGGTGCAATGATGGACAATATATACATGCCATGCTCAGTGCAGTTTTGCACTCTCCCCACTGCTGCAGCACCAAGGAGTTTTGTTCTGAGTTCTGACCTGTAACAGCACCCCAATATAAAGGAGTAAAACGCCGTTTACGATGTTCCCTCTCCTAGACACACATCCACTCGCTACCAATATCCACAGCTAAACGACCCAATCCCTCTGGAAGAAAACGAGACGCACTCTGTCTTCTTCTGTAATAGGAATCACTTTATTATTGAGAAACATTGTAACTTTATACACAATTCAGTACACCTGATTTAACATGAACAAGGGCCCAGCTCCACCCACACATCCCAAGACTCAACACCTCATCCTGACGTCTGCTAGGCTTCAAAAGATCCCACACAATACACATCTTCTCACAAAGGGTTGGCAGCCAGCCTGTCTGGCACTTTACAATACACACAAGGACAGACTTAATGAACAATAGAATGCAAAACACCTTAATTCCTCACAGCAATGATTACATAACCCCCACACACAGTATACATCCAATCTATATACAATGTATATACAGCCTTGAATATGGCTATCACAGACCATATCGGGGGTTTCTTTTATTCACCCTGTGTCCAAAGTGACCCCACTGTCACACATCTCCCCTTTCGGCAGGGGACTAACAGAGGAGGGGACCCCAGACGGGTCTACTCCGAAGTTAGTCCATGGGTCCATTCTTCCAATGCTGGTATCCACCCAGTACCACAAATGAATTGCTCCAAACAGAGAATCACTTACCCAGCCAACCTCTGCCTCTCTCAGAGAACACACCCGCCGCTGGGGAGAGGCCTGGACTGGCCCTTCTCCCTGGAGTCCTTTCTGCCGCTGGAGAGAAGACAGGGTGACTGGGCTCAGTCCGTCATGCTGTTGGGGATCTGGGTCGACTGCCCGGCATCCCTGTGGTATACAAGTGGAGACCGAAGTCCCATCCACTTGTGGTAGGTGGAAATCCCCCAGTGCTTGCAAAGCAAGGCTGACATCCTCCTGTCTGTGTCTCACCATTTTCTGGGGTTGTGTCAGTGAGGACTAAAGTCCCATCCAATACCACAGAAACTCCCTCTTCTGTTAGTTGAGAGCCGAGGCCCGTGGCACTCGGCTCTGTTGCCAGCTCTTCTGCTGGGTTGCTGTGAGTGGAGACCGCAGTCCCATCCACCGATATCCGCTCAAGTGGCAGTTGTGTGCAGCGGCCAGTAGCATTCTGCCCTGCTGCCAGTGATTCAGCTGGGGGTAAAAGCTTTACCACCTCAGCTTGTTGCTGGGGAGGGGGGCCAACTGCCCCGGCTCCCTGAAACTCCCCAGTTGTTTCCGGTGCTGGGCAGAGGTTGCTATCACTCTGCCCTGTTGCCAGCACTTCTGCTGGGGACTCCACACCATCTGCTCTGGCTAGCTGTTGGGGAGGGAAAATGGCTGCTTCTCCTCCCTGCATCTCTGAAATCCACTCGGAAAGAGGAACCATCACCTTCTCAACTCGGACCTCCAAAACTGCCACGGGTGTAGAGCAGGGGTCTGCAGTACTTTGTCCTGCTGTCAGTACTTGAGCGGGCGATGCATAATCCATAACATCCTCTGAACAGTCCCTTAAGTCCATATCTTCTGTAATCTGTGGCTGGGGAGATGAGCCAACTGCCCTAGCTCCCTGGAACTCCATATCATCCACTTCGGCTTTAAGGGTGGCAATCTTCAGCTTTTCCACTGCCGATTCTTCAGCCAGGCTAGCTCCCTGGAACTCTGTATCATTCACTTCGGCTTTAGGGATGGCCATCTTCAGATTTTCCACTGCTGATTCTTCAGCCAGGATTTCATAGTTGTTAACTGGTATTTCCTGATAGTCCCAGGCAAAGGGAGCCCCACCCTGCTGCTGAGCAGATTCTCGCAGCTGTCTGTAGGCGATCTCCATTTGTCGTATTTCCGCCATTCTCCACTCATGTTGCCGCTCTAGTTCTCGCTTTTGTCGCGCATCCTGCAGCTGGATGCCTCTAATGGCTTCCTGTATGGCGGTCTCTGATGGGTTAGCCCCATATAATTGGTGTGCTCCTGTACCTTTTAAGGAAGGGTGGCTCCCCTTCAGTCCACCTGCCCTCATCTAACCATCAGAATGCATGTGCCTCCATTGTGGGGACACTCATTGTTAGTGTAGGACCACAGACTCCAGGGGGCCTTGGCGTGGCTCACGCATGCGTTTGCAAATGCGTGCGGACAAACCCCTGTTTTTAACGCATACTGTTAGACAGGTTAATTGGTTGTCAGCGAGCTGGTCGGTAAGTAGGCTTGGTTTTTCCCTGGGCATTCCCCAGGCCATGTTGTTAGCCCCATATAATGCCAACCGCTGCCGCACTCGTTGCTGAAACAAATCTTCAACTGACCGGGGTCCTGCATCACCCTTCTTCTGGTCCATCTCGGCTCTCTAGGTCTTTCAGCGGGACTTTCCTGCAGGCTGCATAGCTGGTCCTTCACTGTGGTGGTTTGGAGTGTCCCAGGAACTGGAGAGCAAATCCCGCTGCTGCCAACCAATGTAACGGCACCCCAATATAAAGGGGTAAAACGCCGTTTACGATGTTCCCTCTCCTAGACACACATCCACTCGCTACCAATATCCACAGCTAAACGACCCTTTCCCATAGGAACCAATCCCTCTGGAAGAAAACGAGACGCACTCTGGCGTCTTCTGTAATAGGAATCACTTTATTATTGAGAAACATTGTAACTTTATACACAATTCAATCCACATGATTTAACATGAACAAGGGCCCAGCTCCACCCACACATCCCAAGACTCAACACCTCATCCTGACGTCTGCTAGGCTTCAAAAGATCCCACACAATACACATCTTCTCACAAAGGGTTGGCAGCCAGTCTGTCTGGCACTTTACAATGCACACAAGGACAGACTTAATGAACTATAGAATGCAAAACACCTTAATTCCTCACAGCAATGATTATATAACCCCCACACACAGTATACATCCAATGTATATACAGCCTTGAATATGGCTATCACAGACCATATCGGGGGTTTCTTTTATTCACCCTGTGTCCAAAGTGACCCCACTGTCGCATGACCATATTGTCAAACTCCATCCAGCTGCCTGATTGACAGCTGGCTCTGGATCTGTGCGCAGCTGAGAGACAAAACTAGGTGAGGGCTAGAGGGGCAGAGTGGAGAACAGTGACTGACTGAGAACTAAGCAATCCGTGGTCATGTGATCTTTCAGTTCTCAGACTTAGAGCTGATGGGGGACAGATGCAGCATCAGAATAATTCTGTAGCATGGAGTTGAGTGTGTGTGTTTAGTTGTTTTTAAATCGCCCATACATCTTTACCTCCAGTCTCAATGTCTACCAACTGGAGGTAGTTTTTTTTTTTTTTCATTTGGTGTAACCATAGTGCCACTTTGTAAAATGGCGCTATTAAGAACTACCTGAATCTGCCGCACATTTTGGTAAAGCTATCAAAAGTGGAGGCATGGCTTTTTGAATCTTTCCCAGGATTTTTTAAAGGGCCACATCGCCAGAAAGTGGTGCATATGCTTCCCCTTCGTTGCCTCTGCCTTGTCTTCATGAATAGTACTAGAAGTGGATTCCCCCCTTCACCTAACCGTTTCATATTATTTAAATGTATGGATTCATGAAGGAGCCATACAATGGCTTTTGTCTTCCATCTGCTTTTTCTATATATATATATATATATATATATATATATATATATATATATATATATATATATATATATATATATATATATATATATATATATATATACTTAGACTTAGAAACTTGTAATGACTCAAGATATTTGCCACCTTTTTTAGAAAATGTTTTTCTCTTATCGTCCATGGACTGACACAGCTGGATACTGTAAACGTGTGGGTATATGTCCCTGCTCGCAGGAGAAGATCTAGGCAGAATGTTAGATGTTAAAACATTCTAGAACAAACCAGAGCTGAACAGCCCCGCCCAGGGGGGGCGGTCCCTCCGGACATTACCCTCCCACCTGCAGCTAGCAGACCTCAGTTTTTTTTTTCTGCCTAGCAGGAGAAGACGTGGCTCTCTCAGGAGCCAGTCTCCTGGAAGATTTTACTTTTAAATTTTATTCCTTTGGGAATTTTATTTTTGAGACCTTCAATCAACTGTCGGCTGGGCAACAGGTTGGGTACACTGGTATCCTCGTAGTCTTCCCTGTCCGACCATCGAGCGTGCTGATCCTCGCCTTGTGTGCGTGAGACTCAGTTCACGACATACCCCATGACTCCAGGGGTGGCCGGGTTGCTTTCATGCTCCCGCGGTCCTCTCAAGATTGAACAGTACTTGACTGACTGTATCTCTCGTGGTGGACCGGGCCGACAGCTACGCAGTACGACTCTGTGATAGGTCTGTCTGAAACAAGCCAGTGGGTCCCTGAAAGGGATGGGTAAGTAGTCTCTCCTACTGCAGGTGAGTACATGCTGGCTGTGTTTCTGTGTGTGGGGGTTTCTCCCTGTCTCCCCCCTGTTATGCTGCTCTCTGCACCCTGTACTGGTGCTGTGCTTGGGGGTCACTCTGGCCTGGCTGGGCGCTCATGTCTGCATTTTTTTCTGGTGTGTGAGGTGATTATTGCGTGCGCCATTGGCGCGCATTAGAGCTTTGAATTTCGCGCTCGGTGGCCATCTTGGCGTTCAGTGGCGCAGTTATAGCTGCGGCCATTTTCTTGTGGCCGCCGCGCATTTATTTCTGGCGGCGGCGCGAATCCCCTCACAATCTCCACAGACTGAGCGGTCCTTAAGGGTTGGTGGGTCCTCCCGGGTATCCCCTCCTCAGCGTAGCCAGTGGGTGGACTGTATATTCACTGTATAGTGTATAAGGTCTCAGAGGGTGGCGTTATGGAGTCTGATACACCTGCTCTCCACACTTGCCTGGGGCAACTGGCAGTGCTGCACAGTTAAACATGTTCATATGTTTCCTGCACCTGCGGTCCTTATGGACCAGTTGTCGGCAGTCCTGGAATAATTCCTGTCAGAATGGAAGCGGTGTGCGAGCAAAAGGAGCTATAAGCCCCCTCTCCCCACAAAAATCTTTACTGAAGGGGTGCTCTGAGTCAGATATGGGCCTAGCTACTATGCTCAGGACCCGACCTCTGAATATTTAATGTTTATGAACAGGACATTCCCTTGTGAGGAAGACTCCAGTTCTGTGTCAGTGAATGACAGGGTGCTTGTAAGTGATCTCATTGATGTGAGAAACACTCTCAGGCTGGAATTGCTGTGACAAGCTTTTCTTTTACACAGTTTCCTCACTGTTTTCCTCACACTGCCTCAAGAGCAGCATGGATGAGGGAGGACTTTATTCATTTATGTCTGTAGTCCCTGTGAGCCTTATGTGTGATACCTGAGGTAACATTTCCCGCCATTTCCTGGGGAATGATTTGAGCTCTGACAGACACACAGTCTGAGGATCAGAGGTTACCTGCATGCTGCTTCGGCAGCACAGTCAAGCAGGTTGGAATGATACAGAGAAGATTATGCGCCTCTGCGCCATAATTTAACTCATCCTATACCTCTACACTGCATACATTCACAGTGTATGTATGTGTTATTGGTCTCTGTGTCTGCGTGGCTGTCCCCACGTTCCAATGCTGTGTTTCAGTGCCATGCATGATATAAACGTACAAAATAGGTTTTATGCACGACTCCAGATACATTCACAGTATATGTATGTATTATACTCTCTGGGTTGGCGGGGGCTCCGGTGTCCTCCCGCACTTTAATGGTATGTGCGCTTCAGCTCTCTGCACAGTATAGACATGTTCAATATGTTTATTGCACATATACATGTTTACAGTATGGGTATACTGTTTGCGTGGGGTTCCTCCGGGTACTCCGGTTTTCCCCCACGCTCCAATGGAAATGCACAGCATAAACATGTGCAATATGTTGATTCCGTGTAGGAATGATATGCTATCATTCCTACACGGTATCTGTGTGCTGTCTGTGTGGAGTTCTTTCGAGTGTTCCGGTTTCCTCCCACGCGCTGACGGTATGTGCGCCTTTGGCCTTCTGCACAGTTAAACATGTTCAATGTTTATCACGCATGCTATAATACCTACACGGTATGTGTAGGCAGTCTGTGTGGTTTTTCTTCGGGTACTCCGGTTTCCTCCCACACTCCATTGGTATGGGCGCTTCGGCGCTATGCACAGTCTAAATTTGTGCGATTGGATATCCACATACTAACATACCTACCCGGTATGTCTTTGCACTCTGCGTGGGTTTCCGCCCACGCTACATGACATGCATGCCTTTGGTGCAATACACAATGTAAACATACACATTATGTTTATACACTACACTAAATACATTCACAGTAGTTGTAGGTATTGCATTCTCTGAGTATGCGTGGGGAACTTCGGTTCCTCCCACGCGCCAACGGTGTGCGCGCCTTCGGTGCTATGCACACATGAGCTTGTGCAAAATGTTTAGCACACACGCTATAATACCTACACGGTATGCGTATGCAGTCTGCGTGGGTTTCCGCCCACGCTACATGACATGCATGCCTTTGGTGCAATACACGGTGTAAGCATACACATTATGTCTATACACTACACTAAATACATTTACAGTAGCTGTAGGTATTGCATTCTCTGAGTATGCGTGGGGAACTTCGGTTCCTCCCACGCGCCAACAGTGTGCGCGCCTTCGGTGCTATGCACACATGGGCTTGTGCAAAATGTTTAGCACACATACTATAATACCATACACGGTATGCGCATGCAGTCTGCATGGGTTTCATCCGGGTGCTCAGGTTTCTCCCCTGCGTTCCAATGGTGTGCGCATTCTCAGCGCTATGCACAGCATAAACATGTGCAATTTGTTTATTCGCAGGCTAACATACCTACACGGTTGTGTACGCAATCTGCGTGGCTGGTATACGTCCAGGCCCCGATGATGTGCGCGCCTTCGTCGCTGACACAGTATATACGTGTTTAATAGGTTTCTCCACAAATACTAAACTACATACGCCATATGTGGTGGTATTATGCTCTTTATGGCTGGGTGGGTTTCCTCCCACACTCTCCATTTGTGCGTTTGACGCAATACATAGTATAAACTATGTGTTGCACAATCAGCACTTATCCATGGTTAACTGCTGGATGGAGCATTGTCACAAGGATCCCTGGTTTCAGGGGTATCACTTTCCCCCCGCTTTCAGTGGTGATCAGAAGCGCTGGCTTGGACTGTGTTCGCCAGGCTGAGGTTGGCGTTACGCCCGTTAGTGGCTGCGTCTCTGGCGTTTTTTGTAGCTCAATGACTGGGCAAAAGCCTCTGCTTCATCCATCAGTCGTCTAGCAGGTGCACTACAACTGCTTTAGCATTTAGGGTCTCTGTGCCCGGGGTGGGTTTGTGCCACCTGTGGAGGCTGAGGTACTAGTCCTCTGACAGCGTGGTGTGACCCAAAAGCTGGCCTTGCATACCTTTTTTGAGTGTCGGATTTCGGCCCGGGCTGTCTTTTTCAACGACCACTACCGGGCCATTCCTTGATTAGCACCTTTTGTGCAGGGGGTTCGCCATGTGATCCCCCCTGTCAAGCCTCCTCTCCCTACTTGGGATCTGATTTTGATGCATCTCGGTTCTCCAAGAACATCCCTTTGAGAATATCAGAGAGATTCCTCTCTTGACCTTGTCCCGTAAGTTGGCCTTAGTGGCCATTGCTTCGGTTAGACGGGTGTCTGAGTTGGCGGCCTTGTCCGGCAAGTCGCCTTACTTGGTCCTCCATAAGGATATGTTGGTGTTGCGCCCACGACCATCCTTCTTTTCTAAGGATGGTCTTGGCCTTTCACCTTAAGGACATTGTTCTTCCGTCCTTGTGTCCTCACCCATCGCATCCCTGAGAGTTTGCGCTTCATACAGTAAGATGGGTACAAGCCTTACGAGTGTACCTGTCTGCTACTGTTTCCATTCGGAAATCTGTGTCTGGTCCAAAACGGGGCCGAGCGGTGTCGTCTGCCACCGTCTCTAGGTGGATCAGGCAGACCGTCATACAGGCCTATGCCGTTAAGGGGCAGGCGCCTCCCTTTCCGGTTGCGGCGCATTCCACCAAGGCAATTGGTGCTTCCTGGGCCTTCCGACATAAAGCGTCGGTTGCACAAGTGTGCAAGGCGACCTGGTCGTCCGTTCATACCTTTTCAAGATTTTATAAGGTTGATGTGGCTGCATCTTCGGATGCTCCCTTCGGCCGCAAAGCATTGCAGGCCGCTGTTTAATGTCGCAACTCCTCCGTTGAGGAGCTCTGATTGTTTGGAGTGAAGTTTTGGTTGTTCCTTTGCTACCGCTCCCACCCTTCTGATACTGCTTTGGGACGTCCCACACGTTTACAGTATCCAGCTGTGTCAGTCCATGGACGATAAGAAAAAATAGGATTTTTGTACTCACCGTAAAATCCATTTCTCTAACGTCCATGGACTGACGCAGCACCCACCCTTCCTTTTTAAGGTTTGTACTGCTTTGTTACGAACTGAGGTCTGCTAGCTGCAGGTGGGAGGGTAATGTCCGGAGGGACTGCCCCCCTGGGCGGGGCTGTTCAGCTCTGGTTTGTTCTAGAATGTTCTAACATTCTGCCTAGATCTTCTCCTGCGAGCAGGGACATATACCCACACGTTTACAGTATCCAGCTGTGTCAGTCCATGGACGTCAGAGAAATGGATTTTACGGTGAGTACAAAAATCCTATTTTTTCTCTTATCCATGGACCGACACGGCGGCTCTTATTCACTGAACGTGTGGGTTATGTCCCTGCTTGCAGGAGAAGACCTAGGCAGAATGTGAGATGTTATACATACATTCTAAAAGCCAGAGCTGAACAGCCCCACCCAGGGGGCAGTCCCTCCGGACATAACCCACCCCCTGCAGTCAGCAGACCTCAGTTTTTTTCTGCCTAGCAGAAGAAGACGTGGCCCTCTCAGGAGCCTGTCTCCTGGAAGATTTTAATTTTTATTCCTTTGGGAATTTTATTTTATTTTTGAGACCTTCAATCAACTGTCGGCTGGGCAACAGGTTGGGTACACTAGTATCCTCGTAGTCTTCCCTGTCCGACCATCGAGCATGCTGATCCTCGCCTTGTGTGCGTGAGACTCAGTTCACGACATGCCCCATGACTCCAGGGGTGGCCGGGTTGCTTTCATGCTCCCACGGTCCTCTCAAGATTAAACAGTACCTGACGGACTGTTTCTCTCGCGGTGGACCGGGCCGACAGCTACGCAGTACGACAGTGATAGGTCTGTCAGAAACACACCAGTGGGTCACTTGGGATGGGTAAGTAGTCTCTCCTGCCACAGGTGAGTACAAACTGCTGTGTGTGTTTCTCTGTGGGGGATTTTCCCTGTCTCCCCCTGTGTTTTATTGTCACTCTCTGTCACCATTGCTGGCGCTGTGCTGTGGGGGGTGCCTGGGGGTCATACTGTCCTGGGGGGGCTCATGCTAGTCTGCATATTGCTGGGGGCTTATTGTGTTATTTTGGGGCCTGGGCGCCGTTTTTTTGGCACTGTGTGTGTGCTGTGGTTTGTTAGATTTATCTGCGCATGGCGGCCATTTTGCCGCGGATTGCCTTAGTGAAGTGCGGCGGCCATTTTCTTGTAGCCTGCGCGCATTTCAGCACTAGTTTGGCCTCTATCGCAGCTGTAACAGCGCGAATCTCCCCACAATCTCCCCACAGCTCACTCGCGCTGACACAGCGCGGTACAGACAACGTAGCTGAGCGGTCCTGGTCCGGTCTGGTGAGTCCCCTGGGCGCCCCTCCTCAGTCAGCACAGCCTGTGGGTGGACTTTTGTTTATCTGAGGAGTCTCAGAGAGTGGCAACATGGAGTCAGTGTCACAGCTTCCCCTTGCATGAGGCAACAGGCAGTGCTCCAGCCGTCCCTAGGGACCAGTTGTCAGCAGTCCTGGAATCATTCTGACCAGGAGGGAAGCAGTGTGTGAGCGCAAGGGAGCAAAAAAGCCCCTCTCCCCACTTTATTAAAAAAAAAAAAAAGATAAATAAATAAAGGGGGTGTGCGCTGATTAAGATATGGGCCTAGCCACTACCGCTCAGGACCCTAGCTCTGAATATTTGATGGTTTTGAACAGGAAATTCCTTGCAAGGAAGACTCCAGTTCTGAGTCAGTAAATGACAGGGCGCTTGTTAAGTGAACTCATTGCTGCGGTGAGGGACACTCTCAAGCTGAATGCTGCGGATGCAGAACCTCAGGCGGACAGTCTCCTTGGTTCTTTAAGGCCGGGCCTTCTAAAAGTTTTTCCATATGTACCTTTCTTTGACCAGCTCATTGATAAGGTCTGGGAAAAAGCCGCTGAAGACTTTTATGGTCCCGCTGCGTTTGTCAGATACCCCTTGAAGATGCCCTACTTAAAACGTGGGCTTCTCCCCCAGTGGTCGACCCTCCAGTCGCCTGGTTGAACAAGGCCACCACTCTCCTGATGGAGGGGACTCCTGTATTTAAGGACCCCGCTGACAGGAGGTCAGAAGTGGTGAGCAGAGCCATGTTTGCCTTGTTGGGGTCCGCCCTATGGCCTGTGGTAGCGGCGACCCTTGTGTCTCAGACACTTACGGGATGGGCAAAAATTTTTGCGCCAGACTGTACAGGAGCGCATATTCTTCCTTCAGACACTATTGCTCTGGCCCACCAAATGGTGCAGGGCCTGGTTTAGGTTGCAACGCCACGTTGGACACGGCCCCCTAATATTCAGGGCCTCTGTCTCGGCGGTGGTATTGCGTCCTCTTATCTGGTTGAAATGCTGGTCTGCTGACCTAGCCTCTAAGGAAGCTTCTGACGGATCTACCATTTAAAGGTGGTAGCCTTTTAGGTGCTGTGCTGGATGACATCAAGGATGTCACAGGAGGTAAAAGCACTCTGCTTCCTCAGTCTAGCTAGGGTAAGGAGGCCTGCCGTAAGCAGGGTCCTTCCTTTCCAGCAAAAAAGTTTTTTTTTTTTCCATCAGTCAGAGTCCACGTGTAGGCCCTCCCAGACTGATAGCGGTGCGGCTGGTGGACACAAGCTCCCCTGGGTGCGTAAGCCAAACAAGCCGGCTCCCAAGCCCGCCTCCACGTGAAGTCTTGCCCCCACCCGACTCTGGGGGAGGGGGGACGACTTCGCAGGTTCACGAACGGTGGGCCTCCCGGATCTCCTACCGGTGGGTGTGCGAGATGATCACCTCAGGTTACAGGATAGGTTTCCATTCCTGGCCCCAGACATATTCTTCCCTCGAATCCTTGAATCTTCCTCTCCTTCCTGCCCGTCGGGCAGCCCTATGGGGGCTATCCAGGATTGATCAGGTCCGGAGTGATTGTGCCGGTTCCGTCACAGGAGAGGTTTCAGGGATTCTACTCAAATCCGTTTGTCGTCCCAAAAAAGGACGGGGTTTGGCCTATCCTGGACCTCAAGGTCCTAAATGCCTTAGTGAAGGTGCAAAAGTTCTGCATGGAATCCATTCGCACGGTGATCGATACACTCTGCCAAAGGGATTTTCTGATGACCTTGGACATCAAGGACGCCTACTTGCATGTTCGGATCTGCGCCAGTCACCAGAAGTTTCTGCGCTTGCGATCGGTGAAGTCCACTATCAATTTATGGCTCTTCCCTTCGGCCTAGCCTTAGCACCGAGAGTGTTCTCCAAGGTGCTTGCGCCGGTTCTAGCTTTGCTGAGACGGCGAGGCATCGCTGTTGTGGGCTATCTGGACGATCTTCTTCTCAGAGCAGAAAGTGGCTCAGAATTAGACCGTGTGACTATCATTAGTCGGACCCTCAGGGACTTCGGGTGGCTCCTGAACATTCCCGACTCAGCATCTGGAGTATCTAGGTCTGATTCTGGACTCCTTGGAGGCAAAGGTATTCCTACCTTCGGGGAAGTTACTGACACTTCAGTCTGCAGTGCGTGTGCTGACATCCCGAAAATGGTTGTCAATCCTTTTTTGCATGAGAGTCCTGGGACTCATGGTGGCCTCTTTCGAGGCCGTTCCGTATGCCCAATGACACACCAGGGCATTGCAGAAGGAGATCTTGTTCACTTGGGACAAATCCCCGTTGTCTTTGGATCTTCCGATCCAGGTGAGTCACCTGGTCAGGGCATCCCTAACATGGTGGTTGGGGTCCCCGGCTCTTCGGTCCGGGAAGTCGTTCCTCCCCATCCAATGGACAGTGTAAACTACGGACGCCAGCCTGAAGGGCTGGGGTGTAGTCTGGGGAGTCCTGTCGGCCCAAGGGCTTGGACTCCGGACGAAGCCCGTTTCCCGATCAATGTTCTGGAAATACGGGCCATCAGACTGTGCCTCTCCTCGTGATCTGAGAGATTGCAGGATCGCTCCATTAGGATCCAGTCGGACAACATCACGGCGGCGTCGTATGTCAACCATCAAGGGGGGACTCGGAGCTCAGCTGCGGCTTCCGAGGTCACCTGTACCCTGAAGTGGGCTAAAAGAAGCGTGCCGGCTATGTCGGCCGTTTACATTCCGGGCATAGACACCCGGCAGGCGGACTGTTTGAGTCGCCAGACGCTGGACCAGGGAGAGTGGTCCTTGCACCGGGAGGTATTTCAACCTCTTTTGCCGACAGTGGGGCACGCCGGATGTGGATCTGATGGCCTCTCGACTCAATCGCAAGGTGTCGAGGTTTGTGGCCAGATCCAGGGATCCTTGGGTGGATGCCTCAGAGGCGTTAGTGGCCCCATGGGGTCAGTATCGCCTGATATACGTTTATCCTCCGCTGCAGTTGCTCCCTCGCCTGCTGCGCAGGGTGGCGACCGAGGGAATTCCGGTGATCCTCATTGCTCCGGATTGGCCTCTGCGTCACTGGTACGCCGATCTGGTACGTCTCGTCGCGGACGTTCCCTGGCGGTTGCCAATAAGGGAGGACCTTCTGTCTCAAGGTCCTATATTTCATCCTGCTTTACAGTCTCGGACTTTAACGGCATGGCTGTTGAAAGCCAGGTGTTGAGAGACCGAGGTCTCTCGGACTCGGTCATTTCGTCCATATTCAGGGCACGGAAGTCTTCCTCCAGAATGATCTATCACCGTACCTGGAAAGCTTACATCGCCATGTGCGAAGAGCTGGACTGACGTCCTCGGACGTATTCCGTCCCTAGAATCCTGCGTTTCCTGCAGCATGGAGTGTCCCAAAAGCTCGCTTTGAGTATCATTAAGGGTCAGATTTCGGCCTTGGCTGTCTTCTTTCAGCGACCACTAGCGGGTTATTCCTTGGTTAGCACCTTTGTGCAGGGGGTTCGCCATGTGCTCCCTCCTGTCAAGTCTCCTCTCCCCCCCCCCCGTGGGATCTGAATTGGTACTCTCGGTTCTCCAGGAACCTCCTTTTGAGAATATCAGAGATATTCCCCTCCTGACTTTGTCTCAATGTGGCCCTTTTAGTGGCAATCACTTCTGTTAGACGAGTGTCTGAGTTGGGGACATTGTCTTCCCGTCCTTGTGTCCTCACCCATCGCATCCCAGAGAGTTTGCGCTGCACACATTGAATGTGGTACGAGCCTTGCGGGTGTACCTGTCTGCTACTGCTTCTATTCGGAAGTCTGACTCACTGTGACTGTCTCTGGTCCAAAACAGGGCCAGGCGGTTTCGTCTGCCACCATTTCTAGGTGGATCAGACAGACTGTCATTCAAGCCTATGCTCTCAAGGGGCGGGCGCCTCCCTTTCCATTTACGGTGCATTCCACCGGGGCAATTAGTGCTTCCTGGGCTTTCCGACATAAGCGTCGGTTGCACAAGTGTGCAAGGCGGCGACCTGGTCGTCTGTTCATACCTTTTCTAAGTTTTATAAAGTTGATGTGGCTGCATCTTCGGATGCTTCCTTCGGCCGCAAGGTGTTGCAGGCCGCTGTTTAAAGTTGCAACTCCTCCGTTGAGGAGCTCTGCCTTGTTTGGAGTGAAGTTTTTTGTTTTTTTTCCATTTATACTGCTCCCATCCCTCTTGACACTGCTTTGGGACATCCCACACGTTCAGTGAATAAGAGCCGCCGTGTCGGTCAATGGATGATAAGAGAAAATAGGATTTTTGTACTCACCGTAAAATCCTTTTCTCTGACATCCATGGACCGACACGGCACCCGCCCTTCCTTTTTAAGTTTGTACTGCTTTGTTACGAACTGAGGTCTGCTGACTGCAGGGGGTGGGTTATGTCCGGAGGGACCGCCCCCTGGGCGGGGCTGTTCAGCTCTGGATTTTAAAATGTATGTGTAACATCTCACATTCTGCCTAGGTCTTCTCCTGCAAGCAGGGACATAACCCACACGTTAAGTGAATAAGAGCCACCATGTCGGTCCATGGATGTCAGAAAAGGATTTTACGGTGAGTACAAAAATCCTAATTTGTTTTTTGTTTTATTTGGGTTTTGAAGATTTTTTTTTTTTCAAATGACAGAATATACAAAGATAACTATTTCAGATTATTTGCGTTGTTCGCCTGCATCTTTTTCATCCCTTTCTTGTGTTTTTTGGCAAAACCCATATTCCTCATGAACTTGGGATCCACCCCCCTTGAGAGACTCGTATCTCTGGGATCAGGGCTTCTTGATGCTGTTCCTGTGCCATTTACGGGACTGGTTGTGGGTGGTGTGGTTTTTGGACTTCGCCATTATGGATTCCCAATGACTGTCATGCCGCGTACACACCATCGATTTTTTCGACGGTGAAAACACCGTCGAGAAAATCTACGTTAAAAATGAGGAACAGCTTGTTCCCCCCACACACGGCCGTTTTAAATGTCATTTTTTTTTTGGTCGAAAAAAACGACCGTGTGTGGGCTCCGCGGCAGTGTTTCCCTATGGGAAACACTGCCGCGGAAAACATGTCGAAAAAAACGACGAGAAAAATTAGAACATGTTCTAATTTTTCTCGTCGTTTTTAATGGCGTTTTTCTCGTCGAAAAAAACGTCAAAGCCCACAGACTATCGTTTTTCTTGTCGAATGGGAAAAATTTCGTTTTTCTCGACGAGAAAAACGGCCGTGTGTACGCGGCATCAGAGCTCTTTTTTTTTTTTTTTTTTTTTAATAACTTATTTTGCATGTTAGAAAAGCTAGCTATATGCTGGGAGTTTTGTTTTCCAGTAGTATTTCCGCTACTTTTTTTTTCTGTCAGTTTAGCGGATGTCATTATGTATTGATTATAAACCCCACGATAACTCATCTGTGATTGTGCTGTCTGCGTATTATTGCCTCTGTTGCTCTCGGCCATCTGTTAGCATGAGACATGTTGGAGAAATGTATAATTTCATGTATCTGCTTTTGAAATGGAACATGACGTTGCTCACTGATGTATTGTTTACGCAGTCAATTCTGAATGTTAGTCGTCTTCACTTTCAGCATTAATAGCACCCTATGATATCAATCGTTTTTTTTTTTTAAGAGCAAAACATTTAAAGCGAAACCGTATATTCAACAAGCTGTAGTTAAACACTCTATCCACACACACATGGGTAAAGTTGGAGAACACCAGTTAAGTGTTCTTTGTATATTCTATAATGGGTATGTATATCGCTTCATATCCTTTTGAAATTTCTGTTAGCTGTGTAACTGGCCAAGCTTCTATGTTTCAAAGGTAGCACCACTGTTGTCGTCCTCAAACCCAATATCCCCCCCCCTAGCCCTGGAAAAAAAGTAAACGATTTGTAAAGGCAGAAGGTTTTTTATCTTGATGCATTAACCGCTTAAGGACCGCCTCCTGTATATATATACGTTGGCAGAATGGCACGGACAGGCACAAGCAGGTACGTCCTCTAAGATGCCGCCGGCGGCGCGCTCACGACCCTGACGCTTTCTCCGTGAGCCCGACCGTGGGTCCCGCGGACTCGATCGCCGCGGGGACACCCGCGATCGTCTCACGGAGAAAGCGGGGAGATGCTTATGTAAACAAGCATCTCCCTGCTCTGCCTAGTGACAATGATCACCGCTTCCTGTAATCGGAAGCGGTGATCACTGTCTTGTCACACACAGCCCAACCCCCCTACAGTTAGAAGCACTCATCAGGGCACACTTAACCCCTACAGTGCCACCTAGTGGTTAACCCCTTCACGGCTTGTGTCATTTTCACAGTAATCCGTGCATTTTTATAGCACTGATCGCTGTAAAAATGACAATGGTCCCAAAAATGTGTCAAGTGTCCGATGTGTCCGCCATAATGTCGCAGTCACGATAAAAATCGCTGATCGCCGCCATTAATAGTAAAAAAAAAATATTTTTTTTTATAAAAATGCCATAAAACTATCCGTGTGTGTGTGTGTGTGTGTGTGTGTGTTGCCTTTTATATTTAACTTTTAGGTGTCTGACATTCGGTGACAATTGAAACTTTGGCTTTTGATGTTTTTAAATGATGATGGGCTTTGAAGTAGGGAATAATCATGGCTTTGACTAAAGACTCGGAACCATAAGAACAGAATAGCTCTTAAAGTGGTTGTACCTATAGGTAAGCCTATAATAAGGCTTACCTTGTAGGTACTGTAAATATCTCGTAAGCGTGTGCTGTTTAGGAGATGTTTACCTTGTAGTGCACCGATGATGCCGTTTCTTCATTAGCAAGTGTCGTGACTGATGGCTCCCGCGCGCCTGCAACGCCGGACTTTCACAGAGCCCTGGAGTCCATGGCCCCGGAAGGAAGAGGGGCGAAGCTGAATGCGGGGACATCGCATGCTTTGATTGCAGACAAGTGATGCATACTAGCTCATTATGCTTTAACTTTGCAGGGGAAAAAAAAGCTATCTGGGTTTAATTCTTCTTGAAGTAAGGCGAAATACTGGTTTTGTTACCACAAAAAGAATCCCATTTGGAAGACTTCCTCTTTTTTACTGTTTCTTAAATTTTTAGTGCTTTTGACATTGGCCACCAAAACAAATGGAGAGCGTGCATTACCCCAGCAGGGACACGCATGACAGGGATGCTAACGTTTGATCGCTATGTGCTCATAAAAAAAACTAAAAATTTTCTTTATATACACTAGAACTGCACGATTAATCGTCAATCTCGATTCAAACCCCCCGACAATCTCAATCCAGCATTTACACAATTCATGTAAACCATGCAAAGCAGTTCCCTGCTTTATCAACAACATTGCCCAGCTGCTGAAAGAGCGCTAAAAAGAAACATTGTATCTTTCTGTTCATTTACAGATCAAAGGGATGAACTTTGGTCTGTAAATAGTCAGTTTAAAGCAACCTTGTCAATTTTTTTTATTTTTTTTTATTAGTTTCTCTGTTTAACCCCTTATTAACTCTTACTGCAATCAGCCTTATTAACTCCTTGTACTCCATTTAATTTTCCTGCTGATTTTTTATTTACTTATATTTTACAAACTATTAATTTCAAAACTTGTTTGCTTTGTTCATTAATATTTTTACACCTTTAGCATATATTTACACGTTTCACGTTGGGGGGGAAAAAAAGCACAAAACAAAAAAAAAAAATTAATTTGTAAAATAACTTTCTCTTTTCGTCCATGGACAGCTCCTTAATTCTTGACAGTTGGGTTATGTTCCTGTTCTATACGAGAGGACTAGGCAGAACATGTTATATATTTAAATATATGTTACTTTAACAGAGTTGAACAGCCCTGCCCCCTCCGGCCATAACTCTCCGCCCTGCAGTCAGCAGCTCAGTTTTTTTTCTTCAGCCTAGTAGAGAAGGACCTGGCTCCCTTTGGGCCCAGGGTCCGGAAGAAATGTTTACAATTTTTTTTTTTTTTTTTGATTTTAAGAAATCTATCAACTGCCGGCTGGGTGA
The DNA here is from genome assembly GCA_029206835.1 of Rana muscosa. NCBI lineage: Eukaryota > Metazoa > Chordata > Amphibia > Anura > Ranidae > Rana > Rana muscosa. The sequence continues at coordinate 196,302,420 of CM055117.1, forward strand.
CAGGCTGGATATTATAGATCCTTGTAGTCTCCCCAGTCCGGCCATCGAGCGTGAGCAGGCCTTAGCTACGCGCTGGGTCGGCCACGACATACCCCATGGCTCCAGGGGTGGCCGGTGAGCTTTGCTCCAGGGTTCACATATGGACCGGGCTGCTTGCTGTCTCAGTCACAGTGGACCTGGCCGACCGCTACTCCATACTGCTCGGTTGTAGGTCTGTCAGGAACGCACCAGCAGGTCCTCACAAGGACGGGTAAGTACAGTTCCTCCTGCCTCGGGGTGGAATAGCTGGGCATTACTAACGGGGTCGTTGGGGGGGGGGTTCTCCTGCCCTCCCCTGTCACCCTTTTTCCTCCTCCCCTTGCGGAGCTCGCTGCAACCAGAGAATACCTGTAGGGGGGCTCCAGGTCCCGGCGGGGGGCTGTGGGGGTGTCCAGGCCCGCTCTCTGTGGGGGAGTAGTTATGGTCTTGGAAGCCTCCGCTGTGGCCTTCTCGTCCACCTCACTTGTTTGGGCGCCATTTTGGAAGCGCCAGCTCCATTTTTCTGTTGCCTTTGTATTACATTGTAAAATCCCATTGGCGGCCACTTTGCCGTGGCCGCGCTGACGCAGGTCTGTTTTGCGGCGGCCATTTTGGGTCCGCGCACTTTTCTCTGAGGCAACCGACGGCCATTTTGGAATGTGTTTTGACCTCTAGTGCTGGCTGGCTTCCTGGAGAGCGGGCAGCGACGATAACAGTCTCTTGCTGGGTGGTGCGTTCCCTGGGTAAACACCCTGATCAGTGCAGCAAGGAGGGTGGACAAATTTTGTGTCAGATATCTTGACTAAGTCCCTAAGGGCTGTCAGTGGGCAATATGGAGTCAGAAGCTGGCGTTTTTTCCCCAAACATTCCAGAGGCAGCAACCGGTGCCCCTGCGGTTCCCATGGACGCTTTGTCTGCAGTCCTGGAGTCATTTGTTGCCAGGGTGGAAGCGGCGTGCGGGAGTAAGGGGGGTAATAAGCACCCCTCCATCTCCTGGGGAATGTTCTGACTCAGACTCGGGCCTGGCTGTGGCTCAGGACCCCGATTCTGGTGTGTCAGAGGCGGACCAGGACCTTCCTGGTGAGGAGGACCCCTCGTCCGGGTCCGCTCAAGACGGGGGACTTGTGAGTGCTCTTATCAATGCTTTGAAGGACACTTTCAAGCTGGAAGATGCACCTGGGACTTCCACTGCAGGGTCTGTCCCTTTTGGGTCGCACAAACCGACCCGCTCTGTTAAGGTTTTTCCTTATGTTGATTTCTTTGACAAGTTTGTAGATAAGGAATGGGAACGGCCGCAGAGGTCCTTTTCGGTCCCTCAGCGCATGGCGGTCCGTTACTTATTTGAAGAGAGCTTTTTGAAAAAATGGGCTTCTCCGGTTGTTGATCCCCCTGGTCTCTCTGTTAAATAAAGTAACCACTATCCCGGTAGAGGGGACCCCTGCCTTTTTAAGGACCCTACTAATAAGAGGTCTGAAGTGGTGAGCCGCTCCATGGTCACCATGCTGGGGTCAGCATTGCGGCCTATATTGGCTGCTACCTTGGTGTCCCAGACGCTCACTGAGTGGGCTAAAATATTGCACCAGACTGTGGAGGAGCATCAGCTCCCTCCAGAATGCGTGTCACTGGCCAAACAGTTGGTACAGGGACTTGTGTACGTCTGGATGCGGCCCCTTTAATCTCCAGGGCCTCCCTATCTGCGGTGGTATTGCGCCGCCTGATGTGGCTGAAATGCTGGTCCGCTGACCAAGCTTCCAAGAAAACTCTGGCAGATTTTCCTTTCAAGGGTTGGAGGCTTTTTGGTGCCTAACAGGACGACATCATTAAGGATGTCACTGGAGGTAAGAGCACACTTCTTCCTCAGTCCACTAAAGGGAAGGAGCTGCGCCATAAGCCGCGGCCTTCCCTTCCCACACAGAAGCAGTGTTTTCGTCAGTCAGGACCTGCTGGCAGACCCTCCCAAGCGGACAAAGGTCCAGCTGGGGGACAGAAGAAGCGTCACTGGGTGCGCAAGCCAGCAAAGAAGCCTGCTACCGCATTAAGTTTTGCCCCCGCCTGACTCTTGTGTGGGGGGGACAGCTTTGCGGGTTTGCAGCTCGGTGGACCTCCCTGCTCTCTGACCTGTGGGTCTGCGAGTTGGTCACTTCGGGGTACAAGATAGTTTCTTTCTTGTCCACCAAACAGATTCTTTCCCTCAAATCTGCCTCTTCTTCCGGCTCGTCGGACTGCCCTTGAAGGGGCAGTGCAAGACTTGTTGAGGTGCGGGGTGATCATACCCGTACCGCCTCAGGACAGGTTTCAGGGATTCTACTCGAATCTGTGGTCCCCAAAGGACGGAGTCCGTCCAATCTTGGACCTCAAGGCCCTCAATGCTTTTTGTAAAGGTTCAAGAGTTCCGGATGGAATCGATTCGTTCGGTGGTTGCTGCGCTCCATCCGGGGGACTTCCTGGCATCCTTGGATATCAGGGACGCATACTTGCATGTCCCCATCTGCGTCAGGCATCAGAGGTTCCTGCGCTTTGTGATCAGCGAAGACCACTATCAATTTGTGACTCTTCCCTTTTTGGCCTAGCATCGGCACCAAGAGTTTTCACCAAGGTGCTCGCCCCGATTCTAGCTTTGAGACAGTGCGGCATTGCTATCGTGGGCTACTTGGACGATCTTCTGAGAGCTGCTTCAAGCTCAGAATTAGAGGAAGACGTGTCTATAGCCAGTCAGACCCTCCGGGAGTTTGGTTGGGTACTGAACCTCCAGAAGTCGGTGTTAGTACCGACCCAGTGCCCTAGAGTACCTGGGGTTGATTCTGGACTCCTTGGAGACCAGAGTCTTTCTTCCTTTGGAAAAGTTGCAGACACTCCAGACGGCGGTGAAGTTGTTGACATCCTGCAATTGGTCGTCTCTCCGTTTTTGCATGCGAGTCCTGGGCCTCATGGTAGCCTCCTTTGGAGCAGTACCGTATGCCCAATTCCACACTCTAGTGTTGCAGAAGGAGATTTTCTCCAAATGGAACAGATCTCCATTGTCTCTGGACCGTCAGATTCAGATAGGTCATCTTGTCAGGTCCTCTGAGTTGGTGGCTGAGATCCCCCGACTCTTCGGTCCAGGAAGTCGTTCCTCTCCTTTCATTGGACTGTGATCACGACGGACGCCAGCCTGACCGGTTGGGGGGGGGGACCTGGGGGGTTCAGGTGGCCCAGGGCCGCTGGACTCCCACTGCCAATCGATGTCCTGGAATTCCGGGCGATAAGGCTGTGCCTCTCCAAGTGGTCACAGAGGTTAAGAGGGCGTCCAGTCAGACAACAAGGAGGAACAAGAAGCTCTGCTGCAGCGTCGGAGGTCGCTCACATCCTGCGGTGTGCGGAAAGGAGCGTGCCGGCTCTATCGGCAGTTTACATTCCGGGCGTGGAAACCTGGGAGGTGGACTATCTGAGTCGCCAGATGCTGGACCAAGAGGAATGGTCGTTACACCAGGAGGTTTTTCAACTCCTTTGCCGGAGATGGGGCATGCCAGACATGGATCTCCTGGCTTCTCCACTTAATCGCAAGGTGTCAGTTCGTGGCCAGGTCCAGAGATCCCTGGGCAGACACGTTGGTAGCCCCGTGGGGTCAGTATCGGCTAATTTATGCCTTTCCCCCCACTGAAGCTGCTTCCTCCTCTGCCCTGCAGAGTAGGGTCCGAGGGGATTCTGGTTATTCTCATCACCCTGGATTGGCCCAGGCATCCCTGGTACGCCGATCTAGTGTGCCTGGTGGCGGATGCACCTTCCGATGTGGGAGGACCTTCTCTCGCAAGGTCCCATTCTTCATCCTGCTTTACAGTCGCTGGCTTTAAAGGAGTAGTAAAGTTACATGTTTTTTCACCTTAATGCATCCTATGCATTAAGGTGAAAAAACATTCGACAATACCGCCCCCCCCCCCCCCCCCCGAGCCCCCGTTTTTCTTACCTGGCCCCTCGAAAGTCCCATGCTCGTCCCCTTCATCCTCTTCGTTTTTCAGCCTGGCCGCCGATTGGCTACACTGGATGGATTGAAAGCAGCGCAGCCATTGGCTGGCGCTGCTGTCAATCACATCCAATGACGCGGCACGCCGGGGGGCGGGGCCGAGTGATACAGTCGGCGGCTATGGCCGCCGCTGTATCACGGGAGCGCGCCCGCAATCACTCCACACCATGCGAGCTCACTCGCATTAAGGTGTGGAGTCCTTGCGGGGAGGAGCCAAGACAGCCGCCGAGGGACCCCAGAAGACCAGGATCGGGGCCACTGTGTGCAAAACGAGCTGCACAGTGGAGGTAAGTATAACATGTTTGTTATTTTTAAGCAAAAAAAAAAAAAGCTTTAGTGCTCCTTTAATGGCATGGCTATTGAAAGCCAGGTACTAAGGGACCGAGGCCTGTCTGATTCAGTCATTTCAACCATGTTGAGGGCACGGAAGTCTTCTTCTAGGAAGATCTATCATCGCACGTGGAGAGCCTACATCTGTGTGAGGAGATGGAATGGCGTGGAATGGCGTCCACTGGCATATTCGGTTTCCAGGATCCTGCTGTTTTTACAGCGTGGAGTGGATCAGAAACTTGCCTTAAGCACTATTAAGGGCCAGATTTCAGCCTTGGCGGTTTTCTTTCAGCGACCCCTGGCGGCTCATGCATTGGTGAGTACTTTTGTGCAAAGGGTCCGACATGTGGCTCCTCCGGTCCGACCACCACTACCTCCGTGGGATTTGAATCTGGTGCTCTCGGTACTTCAGAAACGTCCATTTGAGGACATCAGGGAAATTCCTCTTGACGCTTTCTCAGAAGGTTGCCTTCTTAGTAGCCATCACATCCGTCAGGAGGGTTTCTGAATTGGCGGCCTTGTCTGCAAGTCCCCATATTTAGTCCTCCATAAGGACAAAGCGGTGCTACGCCCGCAGCCTTTCTTCTGAAGGTGGTTTCGGCCTTTCACCTGAATGAGGACATTGTACTTCCATCCTTGTGTCCTCGGCCATCGCATTCCAAGGAGGTTGCACTGCTTTCTTTTGATGTGGTACATGCCTTGCGGGTGTACCTGTCGGCTCCAGCTCCATTCCGGAGGTCTGACTCACTGTTTGTCGGTGTCTGGTCCGCAGAAGGGCCTGGCGGTCTCGTCGGCCACCATTTCTCGGTGGTTCAGGCAGATCATCATCCAGGCCTATGCCCTTAAGGGGCGGGCGCCTCGCTTTCCTGTCACGGCGCATTCGACCAGGGCTATTGGTGCCTCTTGGGCTTTCCGACATCAAGCATGTAAGGCGGCAACATAGTCGTCCGTTCACACCTTTTTTCAAAGTTTTACTAGGTTGATGTGAGTGCATCTTCGGATGCTAGCTTCGGCCGCAAAGTTTTGCAGGCGGCAGTTTGAGGTTGCAACTCCTCCGTTGAGGAGCTATGCTTGTTTGGGGTGAAATTTTAGTTTTTTTGATAAGTGTTCCCACCCCTCGTTTTTTGACACTGCTTTGGGACGTCCCAACTGTGAAGAATTAAGGAGCTGTGTCCGTCCATGGACGAAAAGAGAAAATAGGATTTTTTTTGGACTCGCCATAAAATCTTTTTCTGTCGTCCTATGGACGGACACAGCACCCACCCCTCCTCCTTTTTTTTTTTTTGGTTTGTACTGCTTTTTACGAACTGAGCTGCTGACTGCAGGGCGGAGGGTTATGGCCGGAGGGACCGCCCCCTGGGCGGGGCTGTTCAACTCTGTTAAAGTAACATGTATTTTAAATATCTAACATGTTCGGCCTAGTCCTCTCCTATAAAACGGGAACATAACCCAACTGTCAAGAACTAAGGAGCTGTGTCCGTTCATGGTCGACAGAGAGAAGGATTTTACGGTGAGTACAAAAAATCCTATTTTTTAATGCTTTGTACTGTTGCCGACAGCTGAATGCATGAAAGGAGATTGTGACCGGCTCTCAATGGAGCTGGTTCACACATCTCCGTGGCGGCCAGAGAGCGCACAGCATGAAGAGTCCTGTGCATCTTCTGGTCCGTTTCAAGTCTGAATTCTGCCAAACATTCGGACCTGAAAGGGTGAACGGGGACGCACTGGACCCCCTGCTGTGCTCTGCGCCGCACATAGAGTGAACCAAGTCTAATTGGTATCGGCAAGTATTAATAAAAAAGATCCTGATATAACTTTAATGGTAGTTTTTTTTTTTTTTATTTCTTAACATATTACATTATTTTTCATTACAGTTCTTTAAATTTGATTGAATCAAAGGGTATTCTGTCTTATTTTATTGCCATCTTGTTTGATAACCTAATGTTCAGGGGTTGTAAATCTTTAAAATAAACAGTTCTTTAGAATGTAAGCAGAAAAATTGGGATTCTCATTTTATCCAGGATCGTACAGCTCTAATGTACACCCTTTTTTCCAGGTCAGACAACAACTCCAGCAGCTCCAGCTCCTGTTCCTGCTCCTGTACCTGTACAGAGTAAACCAGTTCAGAACTCAGGTAAGTGACATTTAGTACTATAGCTGCACATATATTGTTAAATAGCGTGTGTTTCATTTTTTTTTTTGAATGGTAGTAAATAAGTGTAAACACATTGGCCTTATTTTAGAATATGAGACGAAGACAGTGAGGGGTTGTAACCTATTGCAAGCAGACACGTTTCATCTTATTGGAGTTAAAGTGGTTGTAAACCCTTGCTTTAAAAAAAACAACCCTGCAAGACAAAGGCATAATGAGCTAGTATGCATAGCATACTAGCTCATTATGAATTACTTGCCTTGGATCAAAGCCCCCGCAGCGGTCCTCTGTCCCGTCCCCCATCTTCTCCGGTGGTGACATCTCTCCCGGGGGTTACTTCCGGGTAGCGCTGTGATTGGTCGGAGCCGCAGTGACGTCACTCCGCACATGTGCGCGAGAGCCGCCGGTAACGGCGCACGGACTGAAGCAACGGCATTGCTTCAGTTTTCCCCAGTGCGCATGTGCTGATGACATCGGCACATGCAGGGGACATCTCCTAAACCGTGCAGGTTTAGTTAGGAGATATCCTGGGTAGCTACAGGTAAGCCTTATTATAAGCCACTTCAGCCCCGAAATAAATATTGGCTTAAACTGATGAATAAATGTGTGTGTATATGTGTATTTGTGTGTGTGTGTATGTATGTATGTATGTGTGTATATATATATATATATATATATATATATATATATATATATATTAATGTATGTGTACACACACACACACACACACACACACACACACACACACACACACACACACACACACACTGGGGCAAAAAAGTATTTAGTCAGCCACCAATTGTGCAAGTTCTCCTACTTAAAAAGATGAGAGGCCTGTAATTGTCATCATAGGTATGCCTCAACTATGAGACAAAATGTGGAAACAAATCCAGACAATCACATTGTCTGTCTAATTTGGAAAGATTTTTTTTGCAAATTATGGTGGAAAATAAGTATTTGGTCACCTACAAACAAGCAAGATTTCTGGCTCTCACAGACCTGTATCTTCTTTTAAGAGGCTCCTCTGTCCTCCACTCATTACCTGTATTAATGGCACCTGTTTGAACTTGTTATCAGTATAAAAGACACCTGTCCACAACCTCAAACAGACACACTCCAAACTCCACTATGGTGAAGACCAAAGAGCTGTCGAAGGACACCAGAAACAAAATTGTAGACCTGCACAAGGCTGGGAAGACTGAATCTGCAATATGCAAGCAGCTTGGTGTGAAGGAATCCACTGTGGGAGCAATAATTAGAAAATGGAAGACCTACAAGACCACTGATAATCTCCCACGATATGGGGCTTCCATGCAAGATCTCACCCCGTGGGGTCAAAATGATCACAAGAACGGTGAGCAAAAATCCCAGAACCACATGGGGGGACCTAGTGAATGACCTGCAGAGAGCTGGGACCAATGTAACAAAGGCTACTATCAGTAACACACAACGCTGCCAGGGACCCAGATCCTGCAGTGCCAGACGTGTCCCCCTGCTTAAGCCAGTACATGTCCGGGCCCGTCTGAGGTTTGCTAGAGAACATTTGGATGATCCAGAAGAGGATTGGGAGAATGTCATATGGTCAGATGAAACCAAAGTAGAACTGTTTGGTAGAAACACAACTCGTCGTGTTTGGAGGCGAGAATGCTGAGTTGCAACCAAAGAACACCATACCTACTGTGAAGCATGGGGGTGGCAACATCATGCTTTGGGGCTGTTTCTCTGCAAAGGGAACAGGATTGAAAGAATGAATGGGGCCATGTATCGTGAGATTTTGAGTGCAAACCTCCCATCAGCAAGGGCATTGAAGATGAAACGTGGCTGGGTCTTTCAGCATGACAATGATCCCAAACACACCGCCCAAGCAACGAAGGAGTGGCTTTGTAAGAAGCATTTCAAGGTCCTGGAGTGGCCTAGCCAGTCTCCAGATCTCAACCCCATAGAAAACCTTTGGAGGGAGTTGAAAGTCCGTGTTGCCCAGCGACAAGACTTATAGAAAACGTTTGACCGCTGTCATTGCCAACAAAGGATATATAACAAAGTATTAAGATGAACTTTTGATATTGACCAAATACTTATTTCTCTTCTTCGTCCATGGACGGACACAGCTCCATAAATCTTGACTGTTGGGTATGTTCCGTCTATTAGGAGAGGACTAGGCAGAAACCTGTTAATATGCATACATGTTGTTTTAAAACGGAGTTGAAACGGCCCCGCCCAGGGGGCGGTCCCTCTGAACATAACCCTCCTTCCTGCAGCAAGCAGCCTCAGATTTTTTTCTGCCTAGCAGAGGAGAGGATGTGGGTCCTTTCGGGCCCAGTATCCTGAAGAGATTTTTACTTTTATTTTATTTTTGGAATCTTCTATCAACTGCCGGCTGGGTGACGGGCAGGATATTATAGATCCTTGTAGTCTCCCCAGTCCGGCCATCGAGCGTGTTACCGTCCCCTCGCTACTGCGTGGAGTCTGTCACATGGCTCCAGGGGTGGCCGGTGAGCTATATGCTCCAGGGTACACATATGACCGTGCGGCTTGCTGTCTCAGTCACAGTGGACTGGGCCGACAGCTACTCCATACTGCTCGGTTGTAGGCCTGTCAGGAACGCACCATCAGGTCCTCACAGGGACGGGTAAGTACAGTTCCTCCTGCTTCGGTGGGCTGGAACAGCTGGGCATTCCTAAGGGGGTCGTTAGGTTCTCCTACCTTCCCCTCTCTCGCCCTCTGTCACTTTTTTTTTTTTTTTTTTTCCTCCTTCCCTCACGGGGCTACTGCGACCGAGGAATACCTTCAGGGCTCCTGGTACCGGCGAGGGGCTGTGAGGGTTTCCAGGCCCGCTATCTGTGTGGGCAGTGGTGTTTTTTTGGGAGCCTCCGCTGCTGGCCTTCTCGTCCACCTCGCTTGCTGGGCGCCAAATTTTGAAGCCCTGGCGCCATTTTTCTGGGGTCTATGCATTGCATTGAATTCCCCATTGGCGGCCATTTTGCCATAGCCACACCATGCTGCAGGCGGGCGGCCATTTTTTTGTGGTCCGCTGCTTTTTTCTGGGCACCGGCGGCCATTTTGGAAGGGGTTTTGGCCTCTAGTGCTGCAATGGCTAACTGTTTGACACGAATGGTGCCATTCACCCCACACAGCTTCAGTCACACGCGGTGTGAGGATGGAGAGCGGGCAGCGGCGCTCGGCGGTCCCTGGCTGGCGGTGAGTCTCCTGGGTATTTCCTCCCCTTGGTCAGTGCAGCTAGGAGGGTGGGATAGTTGTCAGGTGCCTGACTAGGTCCCTAAGGGTGGTCAATGGGCGTTCTGGAGCCAGAGGCTGGCGTTTTTTCCCTCAGACTTTTCAGCGGCAGCATGCGGTTTCCATAGGCACTGTTTAGGCAGTCCTGGAGTTCTTGTTGCCAAGGTGGAAGAGGCGTGCAAGCGTAAGAAGAGGGTTGCTAAGCGCTGTCCCCCCCCCCGCCATTCTCTGACTGGAACTCGGGCCTGGCTGCGGCTGGTCCCTGGTTCTGAGATGTCAGAAGCGGCGGACAAGGACCTTCCCTGTGTGGAGGACCCCTCGTCCGGGCCACCTCAAGACAGCGTCACTGCTGTCAGGGACACTCTCAAGCTGGAAGATGCAACTGGGACTTCCACAGCAGGGTCTGTCCTTTCTTTGGGTCACACAAACCGACCCGCTATGTTTACGGTTTTCCTTACATAGCTACAGACCGGTCGCAGAGGCCCCTTGCGGTCCCTCAGCGTACCCCGGTCTCTCGGTTATAAGTAACCTCTATCCCGGGGGAGGGGACACCTGTTTTTAATGACCCCTACTGATAGGTCTGAAGCGGTGTGCCACCCCGTGTTCACCATGCTGGAGCATTGCGACCTCTAAAGGCTGCCACCTGGGTGTCCCTGACACTCGGAGTGGGCAAGTAATGTGGCACCACTGGGGCAGCACAGCGGTGTAGTGGTTGGCACTCTCACCTAGCAGCAAACATCTGCCTGGTGTTTGCATGTTCTCCCTGTGTCTGTGTGGGTTTCCTCCAGGTACTCTGGTTTCCTCACACCATGTCATGTTAACTGGGGGGGGGGGAATTTGGGGGTGCAGTCCCCTTAAGATCTCCAGAACCGCCGTATCTGCGGTGGTATGGCGCCCCTTAATATGGGGCAAATGCTGGTCTGCTAAATAAGCTTCTAGGAAAATTCTGGCAGTTCTTACCTTTCTATGGTGGGAGGCCGTTTGGTGCCTCACTGGACGACATCATGTATGATGTCGCTGGGGGTAGGAGCACGCTTTTTCCTCAAATCCACTACAGGGAAGGGGCCACGCCGTGAGCCGGGGCCCTCCTTTCCCACACTGAGAGGTGTTTTGTCAGTCGGGGAGACCCTCCCTAGCGGAAGGTCTTGCTGAGGGACTGAAGCGTCCCTGGGTGGGCAAGTCCACCTAACCTACACTCGAGCCGGCTACGCGGGGTAGTGCCCATGGTCTAGCGGTTAGCATGTCGGATTGGCAATGCTTAATAATCACAGGTTCAGATCCCCATGGGGATACTGCCTAATCAGCTGCCAGCGTGCATGCTTAGCCAGCCCCCGCCCGACTCCTGGGTGGGGGGACGGCTTTGCAGCGTTACAGCTCAGTAGCCTTTTCTGCTCCCCGCCCAGTGGGTCTGCGAGGTATTCACCTCGGGGTACAAGATAGTTCCTTGCTTGTTCACAAAACAGATTTTTTCCCTCACAAGCTGCCTCTCCTTCCAGCTCTTTGGGCTGCCATGTGGGGTGAACTTACCGGACAGGTTTCAGGGTTTCTACTCAAATCTGTTTGTGGTCCCAAAAAGGGATGGAGTCCGTCCGATCTTGGACCTCAAGGCCCCCAATGTCCTTATCTGGATAAGGGCTGCGCTTCATCCGGGGGACTTCCTGCGTCCATGGATGTCAGGGACGCATACTTGCATGTCCCTATCTGTTTCAGGCATCAGAGTCTCCTGTGCTTTGTGGTTGGCAAAGACCGCTATCACTGGTGGCTCTTCCCTTTGGCCTAGCTTCAGCACCAAGAGTTTTCTCCTAGGTGTTTGCCCCGATTCTAGAGTTGCTGAGACAGCGCGGCATTGCCACCGTGGGCTACTTGAACGGCTTGTGTTTCTAACTCAGAATTCGAGGAGGACGTGTCTATAGCCCGTCACTCTTCGGGAGTTTGGTGGATACTGAGTCTCCATAAGTCGGTGTTAGTACCGACCATGGACCTGGAGTACCTGGAGCTGATCCTAGACTCCTCGGAAGCCAGTGTCTTCTTCCCTTTGGGGAGTTGCGGGCACTCCAGTCTGCGGTGAGGTTTTTTTAGCAGCACTCGGGTCTTGCTGACGGAGATTTTCACACAATGCAACGGATCTCCGTTGTCTCTGGATCATCAGATTCAGATAAGTCATCTTGGCGGGTCCTCTCTGAGTTGGCTGAGATTCCCGGCTCTTCGGTCCGGGAAGTCGTTCCTCCCTTGTCATGGACTGTGATCACGACGGTCGCCTGTCTCTCCGGTTGGGGGGAGACTCCGTCCGAATGCCGATCAATGTTCCGGATATCCGGGTGATCAGGGGGTGCCTTTCCAGGTGGTCTCAGAGACAATGAGGGCGTCCAGTTAGTCAACGCCACGGCCGTGGCATGCATCATTTGTCAAGGAGGAACATGAAGCTCGGCTGCAACGTCGGAGGTCGCTCGCATCATATGGTGGGCGGATGGGAACGTTCCAGCCCTGTCGGCACTTTACACTCTGGCGTGGGAAGCTGACGGGCGGACTATGAAGTCGCCAGACGCTGGACCGCGGGGCATGGTCATTACATCCGGAGTTTTTTTTTAACTCCTTTCTCGGAGATGGGAATCGCCAGACGTGGATCTCCTGATCTCTCGACTCAATCGCAAGTGTAGAGGTTTGTGGCCAGGTCCAGAGATCCCTGGGCAGTCGCGTCAGGCGTGTTTGTGGCCCTGTGGGGTCAGTTCGGCTGATTTATGCCTTTCAACCATGGAGGTTGCTTCCTCGTCTACTCTGCTGAGTAGAGTCCGAAGGAATTCTGGTGATTTTAGTCACCCCAGATTGGCTCAGGCGTCCCTGGTTCGCCGACCTCGTGTCTCTGATGGGGGATATGCCTTGGCGTCTGCCAATGGGGCGGGACATCCTCTTGCATGGTCCCATTCTTCGTTGTGCTTGCAGTCGCTGGCTTTATCGGCATGGCTATTGGAAGCCAGGTACTAAGGGACCGAGACCTGTCGGTTTCGGTAATTTCAACCATGTTGAAAACACAGAAATCTTCCTATAGGAAGATCTACCATTGCACATGGAGAGCCTACATCTCTGTGGGAGGCGATGGATTGGTGTCCACGACTTATTCGGTTTCCAGGATCCTGCTGTTTTTACAGCGGGGAGAGGATCAGAAACTTCCCTTAAGCACTATTCAGGGGCAGTTTTCAGCCTTGGCGGTTTTCTTCTGTGACCCCTGGTGTCTTTTTAACAAGTAAGTACGTTTGCGCAAGGGATCAGACAGGTGGCTCCTCTGGTGCGACTGCCACTACCTCCGTGGGTTTTGAATCCGGTGCTCTCAGCGCTGCAGAAACCTCCCTTTTTAAGGACATTAGGGAAATTCCGCTTTTTTTGTCACCTTTTTAGAAGGTGGCCTTCCGGGTAGCCATCGCATCTGTCAGGAGGGTTTCTGACTTGGCGGACTTGTATTGCAAGTCCCCATATTTGGTCCTCCATCAGGACAAAGCGGTGCTACGACCGCAGCCTTCTTTTCTTCAGAAGGTGGTTTCGGCCTTCACCTGAACGAGGACGTGGTACTTCCACGTTGTGTCCTCGGCCGTCGCATTCCAAGGAGATTGCGCTACTTTCTTTAAATGTGGTACGTGCCCTGCGGGTGTACCTGTCTGTATCGGCTCCATTCCGGAGGTCTGACTCACTGTTTCTGTCGGTGTCTGATCCGCAGTAGGGCCTAGAGGTCTCGTCGGCCACCATTTTTTCGGTGGGTCAGGCGGACCGTCATCAAGGCTTATGCCCTTGAAGGGCAGGCGCCTCTTTCCCGTTAAGGCGCATTCGACCTGGGCTTTCGGTGCCTCTTGGGCTTTCCGACATCGAGCAGTTGCGTCACAGGTGTGTAAGGTGGCGACCTGGTCGTCCGTTCACATTTTTTCACACTTTTTTAAGGTTGTTGTGCATGCATCTTTGGATGCTAGTTTCAGCCACAAAGTTTTGCAGGCGGCTGTTTGAAGTTGCAACTCCTCCGTTAAGGAGCTTTGTTTGGCGTGAAACCGGTTCTTTTGATTGCTGTGCCCACCCCTCGTTTTTTGACACTGCTTTGGGATGTCCCAACAGTCAAGATTTATGGAGCTGTGTCCGTCCATGGACGAAGAAGAGAAAATAGGATTTTTTTACTCACCATAAAATCCTTTTCTTGATTCGTCCATGGACGGACACAGCTCCCACCCCCCCTCCCTTTTCTAGTTTGTACTGCTTGTTACGAACTGAGGCTTCTAGCTGCAGGAAGGAGGGCTATGTTCAGAGGGACTGCCCCCTGGGCGGGGCTGTTTCAACTCTGTTTTAAAATAACATGTATGCATATTAATGTTTCTGCCTAGTCCTCTCCTAATAGACAGAACATACCCAACAGTCAAGATTTATGGAGCTGTGTCCGTCCGTCCATGGACGAATCCAGAAAAGGATTTTACGGTGCGTAAAAAAAATCCTATTTTTCCACCATAGTTTGCAAATAAATTCTTTCCAAATCAGACAATGTGATTGTCTGGATTTGTTTCCACATTTTGTCTCTCATAGTTGAGGTATACCTAAGATGACAATTACAGGCCTCTCTCATCTTTTTAAGTGGGAGAACTTGCACAATTGGTGGCTGACTAAATACTTTTTTGACCATATATGTGTGTGTGTGTGTGTGTGTGTGTGTGTGTGTGTATGTATATATATATTATAATATAATAAATTTTTTTTTTTAGATATGTAGTATAGAAGAAAGTTAAAAAAAAAAAATTTTTTTTTTTCAAAATTGTCAGCCTTGTTTATAGCGCAAAAAATAAAGACTGCACAGGTGATCAAATACCACCAAAAAGCTATATTTTTTTTTTGTGGTAAACACACCGCTCCTCTAACCGCTCCAAAGATGCTGCTAGCAGGACTTTTGGAGCGGTCCTGCTGGCGCACCGCTCCAGTGTGAAAGCCCACTGCGTCGCTTTAACAAATTGCGCGGTCATGCGCAATTGTCAAAGCGACGCAGTGGGCTTTCACACTGGAAGGGTGCGCCAGCAGGACCGCTCCAAAAGTCCTGCTAGCAGCATCCTTGGAGCTGTTAGAGGAGCAGTGTGTTTACCGCTCCTCCACCGCTCCTTCCCATTGAAAGTAATGGGAAACCGCGGCTATATCACTGGCAATGAGCCTCTGCAGAGGCGCATTGCCGGCGGTATTAACCCTTTTACGGCCGCTAGCGGGGGTTAAAAAAGCACCGCTGGCGGCCGAATACCGCCGCAATTCCAACAGTATAGCGGCGCTATACCGCCAGCGCACCTCATGCCCCAGTGTGAAAGGGGCCTTAGTAAAGTTTTTAAATCTTTTATTGAGTCAAAGGAGTTATAAAAAAATGAGCTCTGGTAATGGCATAGAAATTACATGATCCATCATTCATGATAAAGCACCACATGATTAGGAGCCCATTGTTTACAAGACATTACAACGTGGTCATCCACAAGGTTACCCCAATGTTGGCTCGAAACGCGTTGGTAAGCCTTGTTGATGACTACGTTGTAAACAACGGACTCCTAATCATGTAGTGCTTTATCATGAATGATGAATTATGTAATTTCTATGCCAATACCAGAGCTCATTTCTTATAGCTCTCCTTTGACTCCATAAAAGATTTTAAAACTTTACGAACACTATAAATATTACTATTTTTTGCTGCTAAAATACCCCGTGTGGTAACTTCCTATCAGCTCCCATATATGTGTTATTTTATTCTATATATGAATCTCTAACCACAATACTGGGCACTTTTTTACTTCCTTCCTGCCCAGTCGTTGCAGCGGCCATTTTCTTGAAGTCGCGCTTTTTTTTTTTTTTTGATAGTTGGCCTCTAGCGCTGTCTAAGTACGGGCCGATTCTCCTCGGTCACTTCACTGTTCACTCGCGCAGAGAGCGGGACACAGGAAGCAGAACCGAGCGGTCCTAGCCGGGTTGGTGAGTCCCCTGGGTAACCCCTCACAGTCAGTGCAGCCAGAGGGTGGAATTTTTTATTTATTTTTTTGTCACATTTTGACAAAGTTTTAGAGGGTGCGGTGGTATCATGGAGTCAGTGTCACCTGCTTTCCCATTCATGTCAGAGGCAACTGGCAGTGCTTCTGCACCTGCGGTCCCTATGGACCAGTTGTCGGCAGTCCTGGAATCATTTGTTGCCAGGATGTAAGCGGCGTGCGAGTACAAGGGAGCTTTAAAGCGCCCTCTCCCCACACCATCTCCAGGGGAGTTCTCTGATTCTGATATGGGCATTGCTGCGGCACAGGACCCTAGCTCTGAATTTTTGGATATGTTTGACCAGGACATTCCTTGTGAGGAAGACTCCTTATCTGGGTCAGTACATTACAGGAAGCTTGTTGGTGAACTCATTGATGCTGTGAGGGACATTCTCAAGCTGGAGGCTGCGGCTGAAGAACCTCTGGTGGAGGCAGTCTCATTTTGGTTCATTTAAAGTTAATCCTGCTAAGAAGGTTTTTCCCTATACATCTTCCTTTGACAGATTCATAGGCCAGGTTTGGGACAAACCGCAGAAGTCCTTTGCGGTCTCGCAGCGTCTGGCGGTTAGGTACCCCTTTGAGGAGAGCCTGATTAAAAAATCGGGCCTCTCCTCCGGTGGTCATCGCCCGATTGAATAAAGCCACGACCCTCCCGGTTGAGGGGACTCCTCCTGCCTTTAAGGACCCTACTGATAGGTCGGAAGTAGTGAGCAGAGCCATGTTCACCATGCTGGGATCCGCGCTACGTCCTCCGACCCTGGTGTCTCAGACACTCACGGAATGGGCAAAGATTCTGCACCAGACTGTGCAGGAGCATAATCTTCCTCCCGATTTGCATTGGCCGGCCAAATGGTACAGGGCCTGGTGTATGTGTGCGATGCCACTATGGACGTTGCCCCCTTAATCTCTAGGGCCTCAGTGTCTGCGGTGGTTTTGCGTCGCCTGATCTGGTTAAAATGCTGGTCTGCTGACCTGGCCTCTAAGAAGCTCCTGACGGATTTGCCTTTCAAGGGCGGAAGGCTATTTGGTGCTTCCCTGGATGACATTATTAAAAATGTCACAGGGGGTAAGAGCACCCTTCTTCCTTAGCCTACTAAGGCAAAGGAGCTGCGTCATAAGTCGGGTCCTTCCTTTCCTACTCAGAAGAGGGTTTTTTTTCGTCAGATCCCGCTGGAAAATTCTCCCGGGCTGACAAGGGTACGGCTGGAGGACAGAAGTGTCCCTGGGTGCGTAAGCCGAACAAACCGGCAAGCAAGCCCGCCACCGCATTAAGTCTTGCCCCTGCCTGACTCTGGGGTGGGGGAACGACTTTGCAGGTTCACGGATCGGTGGACCTCCCGGATTTCCGACCGGAGGGTATGCAAGGTGGTCACCTCGGGTTACAGAATAGTTCCTTTCCTGCCCACCAGACAGATTCTTTCCCTCAAATCTCTCTCTCATTGCGGTGCGTCGGGCTGCCCTATTAGGGGCAGTGCAGGACTTGCTGAGGTGCGGAGTAATTGTGCTGGTACCGGCAAAAGAGAGATTTCAGGGATTTTATTCGAATCTGTGGTTCCAAAGAAGGATGGAGTCTGTCCAATTCTGGACCTCAAGGCCCTAAATGCCTTTTGAAGGTTTGAAAATTCCGCATGGAATCCATTCGCTCGGTGAATTTCTGGCATCCTTGGACATCAAGGAAGCCTACTTGTATGTCCCAATCTGCGCGGGTTACCAGAAGTTTCTGCGCTTCACGATAGGCGAAGACCACTATCAGTTTGTGGCTCTTCCCTTCGGTTTGGCGTCAGCACCGCAGGTTTTCACCAAGGTGCTTGCCCCGATTCTAGCTTTGCTGAGACAGCGAGGCATTGCTATCGTGGGCTATCTAGACGATCTTCTTCTGAGAGCAGACTCTGGCTCAGAATTAGAGGAAAATGTGGTGATAGCCAGTCGGGCCCTCTGAGAATTCGGCTGGCTGCTGAACATTCAGAAGTTGGTCCTGGTTTCGACTCAGCGTCTGGAGTACCTGGGATTGATCCTGGACTCCTCGGAGGCGAGGGTATTTCTACCCTTAGAAAGATTACAGACTCTTCAATCTGCGGTACGGGTGCTGACGTCCCGCAAATGGTCTTCACTCTGTTTCTGCATGAGGGTCCTGGGACTCATGGTGGCTTCCTTCGAGGCGGTGCCATATGCCCAATTCCACACTCGAGTCTTACAAAAGGAGATCCTATCTTGCTGGAACAGGTCTCCATCGTCAGATCCAGGTGAGTCACCTGGTCAGGGCATCCCTGACGTGGTGGCTGAGATCCCCGTCCCTTCGGTCAAGGATGTTGTTCCATCCTGTCCAGTGGACTGTGATCACGACGGACGCCAGTCTTTCGGGCTGGGGTGGAGTCTGGGGAGTTCTGTCAGCTCAAGGACTCCGGACGAGTCCAGTCTGCCGATCAATGGCCTAGAACTCCGGGCAGTCAGACTGTGCCTCTCCTCGTGGTCAAGGAGACTGCAGGGACGCTCAGTCAGGATCAAGTCGGACAACGCCATGGCGGTGGCTTATGTCAACCATCAGGGGGAACTCGGAGCTTAGCTGCGGCGTCCGAGAACGCTCACATCCTAAGGTGGGCGTAAAGAAGCGTGCCGGCTCTGTCGGCCGTTTACATTCCAGGAGTAGACAACTGGCAGGCGGATTATCTGAGCCGCCAGATGTTGGACCAGGGGGAATGGTCCTTGCATCCGGAGGTCTTTCACCTCCTTTGCCGGAGGTGGGGCACGCTGAATGTGGACCAATTTGCCTCTCTACTCAATCGCAAGGTGTCGATTTGTGGCCAGGTCCAGGGATCCCTGGGCAGACGTGTTGGTAGCCCCGTGGGGTCGGTATCAGTTGATTTATGCCTATCCTCCACTGAAGTTGCTTCCTTGCGTTCTTCGCAGGGTGGAGGCTGAGGGGATTCCGGTGATCCTCATTGCTCCAGATTGGCCTCTGCGTCCTTGGTACGCTGATCCTTGTGCGCCTAGTGGCGGACGTTCCATGGCGACTGCCTGTGCGGGAGGACCTTCTGTCTCAAGGTCCCATACTTCATCCTGCTTTATAGTCGCTGGCTTTAACGGCATGGCTATTGAAAGTCAGGTGCTGAAGGACCGTAGTCTCTCAGCATCGGTCATCTCGACCATGCTGAGGGCACTGAAATCTTCCTCCAGGAAGATATACCACCGTACCTGGAGAGCCTACATCGCTATGTGCGAGGAGCTGGATTGGCGTCCACGGACGTATTCCGTTCCCAGGATCCTGCTGTTCTTGCAGTGTGGTGTGGACAAAAAGCTTGCTTTAAGCACCATTTAAGGGTCAGATTTCGGCTTTAGCTATTCTTTCAGCGGCCGCTTGCGGGCCATTCTTTGATTAGTACCTTCGTACGGGGGGTCCGCCATGTGCTCCCCCCTATTAAACCACCTCTTTCTCCTTGGGATTTGAATTTGGTGCTCTCGGTTCTTCAGGAACCTACTTTTGAGAACATCAGAGAGATTCCTCTCTTGACTTTGTCTCAGAAGTTCGTTTTCCTAGTAGCCATTACTTCTGTCAGAAGGGTTTCTGAATTGGCGGCCTTGTCTTGCAAACTGCCATACTTGGTCCTCCATAAGAATAAGGCGGTGCTACGCCCGCAGCCTTATTTTCTCCGGAAGGTGGTCTCGGCCTTCCACCTTAAAGGCGGAAGTACGATGTCCTCATTATGTACTTGTCTTCGCATTCCAGAGAGTTTGCGCTCCACACGTTGGACGTGGTACGTGCCTTGCGAGTGTACCTCTCTGCTACGGCTTTGATTCAGAAGTCTGACTTGCTGTTTGGACCAGACACAATCGGTTTCGTCTGCCACCATTTCCCGGTGGATCAGGCAGACTATCATACAGGCCTATGCCCTTAAGGGGCGGGCGCCTCCCTTTCCGGTTACGGCGCATTCAACCAGGGAAATTGGTGCTTTCCGACATCAAGCGTCTGTTGCACAAGTGTGCAAGGCGGCGACATGGTCACCCGCACATACCTTTTCAAAGTTTTATAAGGTTGATGTGGCTGCATCTTCTGATGCTTCCTTCGGCCGCAAGGTTTTGCAGGCGGCTGTTTAAAGTCGCAACTCCTCCGTTGAGTTCTGCTTGTTTGGGGTGTAGTTTGGTTTTTCCTTGATACTGTTCCCACCCCTCGTTCTTTGACACTGCTTTGGGACGTCCCACTTTGTCAAGATTGAAGATGCTGTGTCAGTCCATGGACGGTAAGAGAAAATAGGCTTTTTTTTGTACTCACCGTAAAATCCTTTTCTCTGACGTCCATGGACTGACACAGCACCCACCCCTCCTTTTTTTGTGTTTGTACTGCTTTAATGCGAACTGAGGCTGCAGGTAGGAGGGTTATGTCCGGAGGGACCGCCCCTGGGCGAGGCTGTCCATTTTTGGTAATGGAATGCATGTTAAAACATCTAACATTCTGCCTAGTCTTCTCCTATGAGCAGAAACATGGCCCACTTTGTCAAGATTGAAGATGCTGTGTCAGTCCATAGACGTCAGAGAAAAGGATTTTGCGGTGAGTACAAAACAAATCCTATTTCTCTTATCGTCCATGGACTGACACAGCTCTAATACTGAAACACGTGGGTATATGTCCCTGCTCGCAGGAGAAGATCTAGGCAAAATGTTAGATGTTAGAAACATACATTCTAGAAAAAAACGGAGCTGAACAGCCCCGCCCAGGGGGGGCGGTCCTTCCAGACATAACCCTCCTACCTGCAGCTAGCAGCCTCAGTTTTTTTCTGCCTAGCAGAAGGAGAAGACGTGGCTCTCTCAGGAGCCAGTCTCCTGGAAGATTTTTTTTTATTATTCCTTTGAAGGTCTCAAAAATAAAATAATAAAATTCACACAATCAACTGTCGTCTGGGTAACAGGTTGGGTACACTGGTATCCTCGTAGTCTTCCCTGTCCGTCCATCGAGCATGCTAATCCTCGCCTTGTGTGCGTGAGACTCAGTTCATGACATGCCCCATGACTCCAGGGGTGGCCGGGTGGCTTTTGTGCTCCCGCAGTCCTCACAAGATTGAATAGTGCCTGCTGTATCTTTTGCGGTGGACCGGGCCGAAAGCTACTCAGTACTACTCTGTGATAGGTCTGTCTGAAACAAGCCAGTGGGTCCCTATGGGACGGGTAAGTAGTCTCTCCTGCTTCAGGTGAGTACCTGCTGGCTGTGTTTCTCTGTCTGGGGGGTTTCTCCCTGTCTTCCCCCTGTTATGCTGCTCTCTGCACCCTGTACTGGCGCTGTGCTGTGTGGGGGTACTTGGGGGGTCACTCTGGCCTGGCAGGGGGCGCTCAGGTCTGTGTGGTGTGAGTGTTTGGAGAAGCCACTATCTGGCATGGCTATAACTGTTTAAGCTGCGTTCGGCGGCCATCTTGCCACGGATCAATGGCGCTGCTTACACGCGGGCGGCGGCCATTTTCTTGAAGCCGCGGCGCTTTCAATTTCGGTTTTGGCCTCTATCTCCGCTGCTGCGGCGCAAATCTCCTCACACTCTCCTCTACTATACTGCAGAGCTGAGCGGTCCTTACAAAGGTTGGTGGGTCCTCTGGGTATCCCCTCCTCAGCACAGCCAGTGGGTGGACTGTATTATTCACTTTATAGTGTATAAGGTCTCAGAGGGTGGCAAATATGGAGTCTGGTTCACCTGCTTCCCCACTCCTGCCAGAGGCAACTGGCAGTGCTCCAGCACCTGCGGTCCCTTTGGACCAGTTGTCGGCAGTCCTGGGAAAAAGTTTCTAGTCAGGATGGTAGCGGTGTGCGAGCAAGGGAGCTATAAAGCGCCCTCTCCCCTCACAATCTCACACATAGGGAGTGCTCTGATTCAGATATGGGCCTAGCTGCTGCTCAGGACCCTAGCTCTGAATATTTTAATGTTTTTGAACGGGACATTCCTTGTGAGGAAGACTCCAGTTCTGAGTCGGCAAATGACAGGGCGCTTGTAAGTGAACTCATTGATGCTGTGAGGGGCACTCAAGCTGGATGCTGTGGCTGAGGTACCTCAGGCGGACACTTTCTCCTTTGGTTCTTTTCAAGCTTTTCTTTTACACAGGTTCCTCACTGTTTTCCTCACACGCTGCGTCGAGAGCAGCATGGATGATACAGTGGTACACAGTGCCCCCCCCCCCCCGGTCGGTGCAGCATGGTGGGGGGGCACTTAATTTATTTCTATTGTCCCTGTGAGCCTTCTGTGTGATGTCTGAGGCAACAACAGGGTCTCTGCACCTGTGGTTTCCCGCCATTTCCTGGGGAACGCTCTGAGCTCTGACAGGACCACGGTCTGTGGTGTCAGAGGTTACCTTTTACCTGCATGCTGCTTCGGCAGCACATTTAAGCAGGTTGGAAAGATACAGAGAAAATTATGCGCCTCTGCGCCATAATTAAATCTTATCTTATAACTCTGGATACATTCACAGTGTATGTATGTGTTATTGATCTCTGTGTCTGCGTGGGTTTCCTCCCATGTTCCAATGCTGTGTCTTCAGTGCCATACACGATATAAACATATACAATATGTTTATACACGACTCTAAATACATTCACAGTATATGTATGTATTATACTCTCTGGGTCGGCATGGGTGTCCTCCGGGTGCTCCGGTGTCCTCTCACGATATGTGCGCTTCGGCTCTCTGCACAGTATAAACATGTTCAATATGTTTATTGCACATGCTATAAATACTTACAGTATGTGTATGCTGTCTGCGTGGGTTTCCTCCGGGTACTCCAGGTTCCTGCCACGCTCCAAGGGTAATGCTCAGCATAACCATGTGCAATATGTTTATTCACATGCTATCATTCCTACACGGTCTTTGTGTGCTGTCTGCGTGTGTTTCTTCCAGGTTTTCCGGTTTCCTCCCTCGCTCTGACGGTATGGGTGCCTTTTGGCTTTCTGCACAGTTTAAACATGTTCCATATGTTTATCACGCATACTATAATACCTACACGGAATGTGTGTGCAGTCTGCGTGGGTTTCCTCCGGTTCCTCCGGTTTCCGCCCACGCTACGTGACATGCGTGCTTTCGGTGCCATACACAGTATAAACATACACATTATGTTTATACACAACACTAAATACATTCACAGTAGATGTATGTATTGTATTCTCTGGGTCTGCGTGGGGTTCCTCCGGGTACTCAGGTTTCCTCCCACGCGCCAACGGTGTGCGCGCCTTCGGCACTATGCACACATAGACATGTTTTAAAATGTTTATCACACTTACTATAGTACCTACACGGTATGCGGTCTGCGTGGGTTTCATCCGGGTGCTCCGGTTTTTCCCCCGCGCTCCAATGGTTGTGCTCATTTGCATGCTAACATGCCTACACGGTTGTGTACGCAGTTTGCGTAGCTGGTTTTCGCCTATGCCCCAATGATGTGCGCGCCTTTCTTCGCTGGCACAGTATAAACGTGTTTTAATATGTTTATCCACACATACTAAACTACATACGCCGTATGTGGTTGTACTATGCTCTTTGTGGCTGAGGGGGTTTCCTCCCACGCTCTAATTGCGTCTGGCTTTCCTGAAGCTCAATGACAGGGCAAAAGCCTCTGCTTCATCTATCAGTCGACCAACAGGTGCACTGCAACTGCTTTAGCCTCTAGGATGGGTCTGCGCCACCTGTAGAGGCTGAGTTACTGGTCCACTGACCGAGTTTCTAGGGAAGCTTGGTCAGGTTGCCTTTCTTGGCAAACAATTGAGGCAGTCTGTAAGCCGGGGCCTCCCTTCTCCGATACGTTGTGGGGTCTCCTTGGGTTTATCATACCCATCCCGCTGCAGGGCGGTCCTGTCGACCGTGTGCATTCCAGGGGAAGGGTCCTTACATCCGGAAGTGTTTTCACCTCCTTTACCGGAGGTGGGGCACCGGATGTGGACCTTTTTGGCCTCTCGACTCACTCGCAAGATGTAGAGATTCGTGGCCAGGTCCAGGGATCCCTGGGCAGACGCGTCAGAAGCATTTGTGGCAGTATCGCCTGATGTATGCTTAACCTCCGCTACTGTTGCCTCGCCTGCTTCGCAGAGTAGTGGTCGAGGCCATTCCGGTAATCCTCATTGCTCCGGGATGGCGACATTGGTAGTTCGGCTAGTCGCAGACGTTCCTTGGTGACTGCCTATTTGGCTCATGGTCCCATACTTCATCCTGCTTTACAGTCCTTGGCTTTGGCACGGCCGTTAAAGCCAGGTGCTGAGGGACTCTCGGATTCGGTCATCTCATCTATGTCGTGGGCACGGAAATCTTCCTCCAGAAAGATCTATCGCCGTACCTGGAAGGCTTACATCGCTATGTGCAAGGAGCTTGATGGCGTCCACGGACATATTCCGTTCCCAAGATTTTGCTGTTCTTACAGCGTGGTGTGACCCAAAAGCTGGCCTTGCGTACCACAGAGGGTCAGATTTCGGCCGGGCTGTCTTTTTTTCAGCGATCGCTAGCGGGCCATTCCTTGCTTGGCACCTTTGCGCAGGGGGTTCGCCATGTGATCCCCCCTGTCAAGCCTCCTCCCCCTCCTTGGGATCTGAATTTGGTGCTTTCGGTTCTCCAAGAATATCCCTTTGAAAATATCAGGGAGATTCCTCTCTTGACCTGGTCCCAGAAGATGGCTTTCTTAGTGGCCATTACTTCTGTTCGACGGGTGTCTGAGTTGGCGGCCTTGTCCCGCAAGTCGCCTTACTTGGTCCTTCATAAGGATAAGGCGGTGTTGCGCCCACGACCGTCTTTCCTTTCAAAGGTGGTCTCGGCCTTTCACCCTAATGAGGACATTGTTCTTGTGTCCTCACCTATCGCATCCCTGAGAGTTTGCGCTTCATACATTGGATGTGGTACGAGCCTTACGTGTACCTGTCTGCTACTGTTTCCATTCGGAAGTCTGGATCATTGTTTGTTTGTGTCTGTCTCTGGTCCAAAACAGGGCCAATCGGTGTCGTCTGCCACCTTTTCTAGGTGGATCAGACAGACCGTTAGACAGGCCTATGCCCTTAAGGGGCGGGCGACTCCCTTTCCGGTTACGGCGCATTTCACCAGGGCAATTGGTGCTTCCTGGGCTTTCCGACATCAAGCGTCGGTTGCACATGTGTGCATGGCGGCGACCTGGTCGTCCGTTCATACCTTTTCTAAGTTTTATAAGGTTGATGTGGCTGCATCTTCGGATGCTTCCTTCGGCCGCAAGGGTTGCAGGCCGCTGTTTAAAGTTGCAACTCCTCCGTTGAGGCGTTCTGCTTGTTTGGAGTGGAGTTAGGTTTTTCCTTTTACTACTGCTCCCACCCTTTTTCTGATACTGCTTTGGGACGTCCCACGTGTTTCAGTATTAGAGCTGTGTCAGTCCATGGACGATAAGAGAAAATAGGATTTTTGTACTCACCGTAAAATCCTTTTCTCTGACGTCCATGGACTGACACAGCACCCACCCTTCTTTTAAGGTTTGTACTGCTTTGTTACGAACTGAGGCTGCTAGCTGCAGGTAGGAGGGTTATGTTTGGAGGGACCGCCCCCCTGGGCAGGGCTGTTCAGCTCTGTTTTTTTCTAGAATGTATGTTTCTAACATCTAACATTCTGCCTAGATCTTCTCCTGCGAGCAGGGACGTATACCCACGTGTTTCAGTATTGGAGCTGTGTCAGTCCATGGACGTCAGAGAAAAGGATTTTACGGTGAGTACAAAAATCCAATTTTTTTTTCCTCAGTTTTAGGCTGATACGTATTCTACATATTTTTGGTTAAAAAATCTGCAATAAGAGTTTGATTGGTTTGCTCAAAAGTTACAGCGTCTACAAAATAGGGGATAGAATTATGGCTTTATCTTTTTATATCGTGACTGCGACATTATGGTGGACACATCGGACACTTGACACCATTTTGGGACCATTGTCATTTATACAGCGATCAGTGCTATAAAAAAAATACTAATTACTGTGAAAATTACACTGGCAGTGAAGGGGTTAACCACTAGGTGGCACGGAAGGGGTTAACTGTGCCCTAGGGAGTGCTTCTAACTGTAGGGGGATGGGCTGTGTGACACTACAGTGATCACCGCTTCCAATTACAGGAAGCTGTGATCACTGTCCTGTCACTAGGAAGACTGGGGAAATGCTTGTTTACATCAGCATTTCCCCCTTCTTCCTCATCGCGGGACCCATGATCGGTCGGAGTCACGGAGCTCGTGGCGGGCGCGCGTCCACAATGTCGCTTCTTAAAGGGCAACGTAAATATACATTGATCTGACCAGCCGTGATCGAAGATCGCAGGAACAAAAACTGTAGAAAAAAAAATCCCCCCGGCCAATGGGCCCGAAGGGAGCCATGTCCTTCTATGCTCGGCAGAAAAAACTGGTCTGCAAGGTGCAGAGAAAGGGATTATACCCAGAGGGTCCGCCCCCTGGGCGGTGCTGTATAAGGTGTGGTGTGTTAACACTTTCTAATGAATGAAAGAGTAATGTATTTTTTTTATTATTAGTAATGGTGGCGATCTGCGATTTTTTTTTTTTTTTTTTTTTTTATCGTGACTGCGACATTATGGTGGACTGGTCTACGGACCAAAAAACGTCTTTTTGGAGCCTCTCTGGATGACATCGTTAAGGATGCCACAGGAGGGTAAGAGCTTGCTGCTCCTGCAATCCAAAAGGGATAAGGAGCCACGCCATAGGCTAGGGCTCTCCTTCACCACTCACAAGTGTTCTTTCCTCCGCCTAGTAAACGACCCCAGGCCAATAAAGCGCCTGCTGAGGGACAGAAGCATCCCTGGGTTCGCAAGCCCAACCTTGCTGGCCTACCGAACAGATTTTTTCCCTCTAAACCGCCAGCTTCAGCCGACTCGTCGGAAAGTCCTATATGGGGTGGTTCAAGACCTGCTGATACGCAGGGTGGTCCTTCCTGTCTCAGTGCAGGAATAGATTCAGGGGTTCTACTCTAATCTGTTTGTAGTGCTGAAGACGCTCTGTTGTCGCTGCCCTCCATCCGGGGGATTTTCCGGCATCCTTGGTCGTCAAGGATGCATGTGCTTGCATGTTCCCATATGCACCAGGCATTAGATGTCTGCGTTTGGCGGCCGGGGAAGACCACTACCAATGGTGGCTCTCCCCTTTTCCTGGCATCGGCACCAAGGGTGTTCACCAAGGTGCTTGCCCCGATTCTGGCCCTACTATGATGACAGCATGGCTTTGCTATCATGGGCAACTTGGACGTTCTTCTGAGGGCCACCTCAAACTCAAAATTAGAGGTGAGCGTGTCGTTAACCTGTCAGACCGTCCGTTTCTTGGTTGGGTGCTGAAAACTGGGGAGCTCAGTCAACCTGGGTCGCTGGACTCCGGAGGAATTCCACTTGCCGATCATTGTCCTGGAACTCCGGGCGATCTGGCTTTGCCTCGCCACATGGTCTCAGAGGCTACAAAGGCGTCCAGTCAGAATCCAGTCGGACAAACACCACAGTGGTGGCGTATGTCAATCATCAAGGAGGAACTAGTGGCTCTGCTGCAGCATCAGAGGTCGCTCGCCCCCTAAGGGGGGCAAAAAGGAGCATACCAGGCCTGTCGGCCGTATACATTCCGGGTGTGGGAAACTGGCAGGCGAACTTCCTGAGTTTCCAGATGCTGGACCAAGGAGAATGGTCTCTACACCCGGAGGTGTTTTAACTCCCGTGTTTCAGCTCCTTTACCAGAGGGGAGTCCCGCACGCCAGTCATGTATCTCCTGGCTTCTCGACTCAATCGGAAGGTATTGAGGTTTGTGGCCAGGTCAAGAGACCCATGGGCAAACACGACAGATGCGTTGATGGCACCGTGGAGTCTTTACCGGCTAATCTCTATGCCTTTCCTCCTCTGAAGCTCCTTTCTCAGCTGCTTCGCAGACTGGAGGCAGAGAGGACTCCAATGGTCCCAATTGCTCTGGATTGGCCTTGGCGTCCTTGGTACGCTGATCTAGTGCGTCTGGTATCAGAACGCCTTTTTGGCATCTACCGCTAAGAAGGACCTGCTGTCGCAAGGTCCCATACGCCATCCTGTTTTTACAGTCACTGGCTTAACGGCATGGCTTGAGAGCCACGTGCTAAGAGACCGGGGCCTGTCAGACTCAGTGATCTCTACCATGAGGAGTGCTCGGAAATCATCCCCTAGGAAGATTTACCGTCGCACTTGGAAGACCTACATATCCATTTGGTAGCAGACGTCCTTTTGGCGTCTACCACTACGTGAGGACCTGCTATCGCAGGGTCCCATATGCCATCCTGCTTAAAGTCAATGGCTTTAACGGCATGGCCTCTAAGTGCCTTAGAAACCACCATTTGAGAACATCAGAGAGATTCCCTTGTTGACACTTTCACAGAAAGTGGTCCTTTTGGTGGCTGTTATGCCAGTTAAGACGGGTTTCTGAGCGGGCAGCCTTGTCATGCAAGCCTCCCTATCTGATCTTCCACAAGGATAAGGTGGTGCTGGATCCGCAGCCTTCTTTTCTTCCTAAGGTCGTGTTTCGACCTTCCATCTCAAGGAGTACATTGTACTGCCATCCTTGTGTCCTCATCCGTTGAATCCTAAGGAGACGGCGTTGCATTACTTGCACGTTGTCCAAACTCTAAGAGAATGCTTGTCTGGTACTGCTCCGTTCCGGAGTCCAGGCTCACTGATTGTTTCGGTGGCTGGTCCCAAGTAGGGCCCAGTGGTCTCGTCGGCCACCATCTCTAGGTGGATCCGACAGATCGTGATCAGGCTTACGCCATGAAGGGTCAGGCGCCTCTCTTTCCTGGCGCATTCGACCAGGGCAAGAGGTGCCTCTTGGTGTTACGTCAGTTAAGACGGGTTTCTGAGCTGGCAGCCTTGTCATGCAAGGCTCCTTATCTGTTCTTCCACAAGGAGAGGTGGTGTTGCGTCCGCAGCCTTCTTTTCTTCCTAAGGTCTTTTCGACCTTCCATCTCAAGGAAGACATTGTTCTGCCATCCTTGTGTCCTCATCCGTCGAATCCTAGGAGACTACGTTGTATATTTTGGACGCTGTCCGAGCTTTGAAAGCATCAAGCGTCTGTTTCACTAGGTGTGTAAGGCGGCGACCTGCTCATCCGTTCACACTTTTACTAAACTTACAAGTTGAGGTGTGTGCATCTTCGGATGCTTCTTTCGGCCGCAAGGTATTGCAGGCGGCTGTTTAGAGTTGCAACTCCTCCGTTGAGCTCTGTTTTGTTTTGGGGTGAAGTTGTTTTAATGCTGTTCCCACCCCTCGTCTTTGACACTGCTTTGGGATGTCCCACTTGTCAATAGGAAGCTGTGTCCGTCCATGAACGAAAGAGTAAATAGGATTTTTGTACTCACCATAAAATCCTTTTCTCTGAGTTTATGGACGGACACAGCACCCACCCCTCATTTTTACGTTTGTACTGCTTTTTGATGAACTGATCTGCAAGGTGCAGAGAGGGATTATACCCAGAGGGTCCGCCCCCTGGGCGGTGCTGTATAAGGTGTGGTGTGTTAACACTTTCTACTAGTTTTCTGCCTAGTCGCTCCTAAATGAAGGATAATACCCACTTGTCAATAGGAAGCTGTGTCTGTCCATGAACTCGGAGAAAAGGATTTTACGGTGAGTACAAAAATCCTATTATATATATAAAAAAAGCCATACATCTATCCCCTATTTTGTAGACGCTATAACTTTTGCGCAAACCAATCAATATATGCTTATTGCGATATTATTATTTTTTTTTACCAAAAATATGTAGAATACATATCGGTCTAAACTGAGACATTTTTGTTTTTTATATATTTTTTGGGGATTTTTATTATAGCAAAAAGTAATCAAAATATTTTTTATTTTTTTTTATTTATTTTTTTTTTCCAAAATTGTCGCTCCTTTTGTGTTTATAGCGCAAAAAATAAAAACCGCAGAGGTGATCAAATACCACCAAAAGAAAGCTCTATTTGTGGGAAAAAAACGTTAATTTTGTTTGGGTGCAACGTCGCATGACCGCGCAACTGTCAGTTAAAGCGACGCAGTGCTGTATCGCAAAAAATTGCCCGGTTATTGGGCAGCCAAATCTTCCAGGGCTGAAGTGGTTAAGGAGGGTAAAGGTCAGCTTCATCCAGTGCCCCATCCTTGGTGTCAGTGGGAGGGATAGTGCCCGAACCTTGGCGTCAGTGGGCAGGAATAGTGCCCCATTGTTGCTGATAGTGTGTGTAATAATGTCCCAAAGGCCAGATAAAAGCAAGCAAAGGACAGCAGTTTGGAGATCACTGTTCTATAGTATTCTTTTGTTAGAAGAACAGGTTGTCATCACTGCTTTTAGTGACATGGAAAGTTGGGGGAAAATATCCCTCGACAGCAACCGATACATGACGGACGTAAACTTCTCTTTTTGAAAGGTTTTGGTAAATGCTGCACTTTTTAACTTGAATTGTAGCATAGTTTAGAGGTGATTTTAAATCTAATTGTCAAAAAAAATGATGGCTCATTAAAACATTTAACCACTTGCCGCCTGCCCTCTAGCGGATTGACGGCGGCAAATTGGTTTCAAAATCCTGACTGGACGTCATATGACGTCCTCCAGGATTTTGAGCCGCTGCGCGCCCCCGGGGGCGCGCATCGCGGCGATGGCTGTTGCAGGGTGTCAGTCTGACACCCCGCAACACCGATCTAGGTAAAGAGTCTCCGATGGAGACTCTTTACCACGTGATCAGCTGTGTCCAATCACGGCTGATCACGATGTAAACAGGAAAAGCCGGTCATTGGCTTTTCCTCACTCGCGTCTGTCAGACGCGAGTAGAGGAGAGCCGATCGGCTGCTCCTCTGACGGGAGGGTTTGTGCTGATCGATCATCAGCGCAGCCCCCTCTGAGGATGCTCACACTGGACCACCAGGGGTGCCCCCAATGGATGCCAATCTGTGCCCCAATGGATGCCAATCTGTGCCCCCAATGGGCATCACTGATTGGCAGGCATTATTGTTTGGCACTGATTGGCATCCATTAGTAACACATTACAGTACAGTGCCGCCTCTCGGTGCCCACCCGTGCTGCCCCATCAGTGCCCACCCGTGCTGCCCCATCAGTGAAGGAGAAAACTTACTTATTTACGTTTTGTAACTGAAACAAAAAAATACTTTTTTTTTTTTCCTCTCAATTTTCGGTCTTTCAAATACCACCAAAAGAAAGCTCTTTTTGTGGGAACAAAATGATAAAAATTTAGTTTGGGTACAGTGTAGCACAACCGCTCAATTGTCATTCAAAGTGCAACAGCGCAGAAAGCTGAAAATTGGTCTGGGCAGGAAGCTGTATAAGTGCCCAGTATGGAAGTGGTTAATTACAAATTTGAATGCGTTTCTGCCATTTCTGGATCATGGCACTCACGGTCCTGTAATATTTGGTCTTTCAGCATTGTCTTCTGATTTTTATCAATTGTATGTGTTTTTGACCTTTCCTATGTTTGATGTATTTAGAATATAATACTATGTGTGTTTTTTGTTTTTGTTTTTTTGTTTTTTTTAAATTCAACTCACTTCCGGAAAATTCATTCATAATAAACCTGGAATATTTTTAGAGCACTTTGTTAGGATTACATCACTGTCTTCCTGTATATAGTGTTAAGCAGGTTTGAGTTAACGGAATGCCTCATAAGGCACATCATTCTATTTTGGCTTGTCGAGTAATATCTGCATTGCGGACAGTGCCATGATATGTGGGCTCAGTCTTCCCTTCAGACTAGACCCTTTAAAGGCTCTTGATTTCATCTTCATGATTTCTCCTGAGCCTTGTGGGTTCCATAGTTATTTTTTACTTCATTGTATTATGGAGGCTTAAAAGCTTGTGTGGTTTCTGACTTGGGGGCTGGACGCTACAGTCACGTACTTCCACCTATTTGTGTCTAATAATTCTGCATCTTTTAAGTGTGTGTTTTATTTAGTCATCTTCCTTAAGAGATTTGTATGGATTTTTCTTTTACCACAGCTCCCCCTCCTTTTATGAACAGAGGAGTATCTAAAACGTTTGGCGGGGGAGGTAATTTTAGTACCCCCGGTGGATCACAAGCAAAGGTGGTGCCAATTGCCAGTCTAAACCCATACCAGTCAAAGTAAGTGTCCTCCCTTCATGATTGTTTATAGCCAAATTGTAATATTTACATGACACACTTAAAACTTGTGCAAAAATGTTTAAGTCCAAAACTGGAAACTTCCACACGGAAAAATAAAGAGAAGACTTAAAAGATAGTATAACCACAATGTGGTAAAAACAGTCCAGACAATGAGTAGACAACAAAAGTTTGTTCCAATAATGGTTATAAGTAGAGGCCGGCTGATATTTGGCTATTTTGGAGAAATCGGACGATTATTATACAAATTAGGCCGATGTTCAACACCATGCCCACGTTCCTCCTCCACACTCTGTTGGCAGAGCAGTGCTGCGGTGTGTGAAACTGACATGTAACTGAATGGAGAGAGAGAGGAGCTGTCAAAATTGAGCATTGATGTCGGGGTGGGCGGGACCCGGCAGCTAGCCAACACCAACCAATGGGATGGGATCTGGGCAGGCCGATACGTGTATGTGGCCCCGCCCCTTTCTCAAACAGCCCAATCATTGGCTGGTGTTGGATAGCTGCTGGAGCCCACCCACCCCGACATCGCCGCTGAATTTGACAGCTCCTCTCTCTGTCTGCATTGTTAAATGTCAGTTTCACACCGTTACACTATCGGCTCAGTGTGAAACGTGCCACCTGCCAGGACATCACGTGTGTGGTAAAGTGACTGGAGCAAGCAGGGGGGAGTGGAGTGGGAGTGGGTGAGTTTGAGACAAAGTGGGGGGGGGGAGGAAATCGGCCTAAAATATTGGCCACAAAAATCGGCATCATACCTCGGCCGCCCCGATTTTCTAAATATCTGCCTCGGCCAGAGAAAAACTTATATCAGTTGACCTCTAGTTATAAGGGACAATCAATGTCGGCTTAGGGAGTCCCCATGGTGCGTGCATCCACCACCCAGGAGAGAGAGAAACCATCAAACGAGCATGAAGAAGTAATAATTAGGATGATGGTCAAACGGATGATATCCAAGGATTTGACACCAAGATTCTCCACACCGACCAACCTTCTTGGTAAATTATAGACTCCTGTGTCCTGGCAGTCACGTTGTACCACGTGGTCAAGTAATTAACCTGGACATGTATGCAGATCGCATACTTTGAAGCCAAGTCTAAGTCCCCTAAAATACAAAAGCAATGCGCCCCTGGGTGATATTTTGTAGATTTGGTGGGTGTTTATTCAACCACCTGGTCCTAGGAGTTTTGTGATGTTGCATGTACACTGCTTTTGTGAATGAATTGATACAAACCAAATCTGCAAGAAATCAGAGGACACGTTTGCCAGAGATGCGCAGATGGAAATCGAGATAGAAATCTATTTTCTCTGGTTCATGATGTAGGTGTTTTTGAAAATGGCTCGTCTGGTGCGAAACCGTGCTTTAAGCAACCCTTTCAGGTTCTAAGGGCAGACTAACTTTCCCCGCTGGCGAAGAGGTATTATACTGACTTCTCAGGCGGCCCATGTCCCATACTTTCAGCACTGCACCCTACTGGCAGTCTCTTCAGCATTTGACATTTTCTTGGAGTTTGATGCCTGTGTCCCCTGCTGCATGGTATGGTACCGTCTTCTGACTCTTAGGCCAGCCATTGACTTGGCAAATTAGCTACATTCCCTCATCAACACAGTGTTGACAGGGCAATCCCTCCCGCTGAGCCATTGTGTTCTCTGGGCGGGGAAAGTCTTCCTGATTGGGAAAACACAGGGATTATTGCTAGCGGCTATAACAGCCACTAGCGGTAATCGCATGTAAAATCTGACAGGCTGGTTGTACCCTAGTTAATTGATCATGGTTTGAACCATCTATGACTGGCTTTATCCTCTGACACTTATGTCCCTTCAGAACATGGTGCTGAAGTAGGAGTCAGAGCTAAAAGGCAGCATAGACGTAAGTGTACTACCACTTCTCTTGCAGGAGACTTATAGCTGTCTTTTTGTTGGAACCGAACAGGGTCACTTTAATAATCTGATCTATTACAGTGGAAGTGTTGACTTATTCATATCTATGTACATCGAGACCTGTTATAAATGTTCAAGGCTATAGCAGCAAAGCTTTTTTAGCATAGTAGGATAGCCCATATTTTCATACAAACAGTCCTATAATGTATTTCAGAAAAGCAGAATGACGTACAGATTATAGCAACTCCATGCTACCAAGCAAATAACACTAGATGTTGGTTTTAGGGAATCGGAAGAATGGGGAAAAAGGGGTTCCTGTTTATTACTTCTCTTTATAACCGTCCTATGGCAAATTTTCTTTTGGCTAAATAATTTGCATGTCCTTTCCCCGAATGAGCCTTTCTTTAATCAGAATAATGTGACCTACTCTAACCACTCTTTTCCCAGCATAAACTTTAATGTAGCACATATTATCTGCACATTAGCCCATTTCCACTGCGGTAGTTTAAATGTAAACCTTGTCTGTAGTATTGGATTTTCTTTCAGCAAGCAGGCCGCGATGCTTTAGAGAAGGGAGTTTTTTGTAGGTTACTAGCTATTGATTAGATTTGTTGGCTGTGCTAAAATCTCTAAAAGCTTCCTGTGGTACCGCACACTTATTGCTGTGCTTTTAAATTCACTGCTGTATCCCATCATTAAACTCCTTATTATGCCAGCAAGTCACCCCCTCTTCTATTGTATTCTTCTGTTTGAAATAATAATTCTTATATGGTTGACTTAAGTTTAACAGAGGGCTTAAGTAGCTTTTTGTATGGCATGCTTTGTTTCCAGGTGGACTATACGTGCTCGAGTTACCAACAAAGGTCAGATTCGCACTTGGAGCAACTCTCGAGGGGAGGGGAAGCTGTTTTCTATAGAGATGGTGGATGAGAGTGTAAGTGACTACCCACAATGTTTTTTTTTAACACATTTGAAGCACTTTACAGTGAAGCTCTACTTATGTTGAAATAAAACCTGATTATAGCCAAATATGTTGGGAGAAATTTTAAAAAATGTCCTTGCAAATGCTTGTTTGTGGAGTTCCTGAAATGGGACACTCTAGTAAACTCCTTAACCACTTAACGACCGCTCACTGTATATATACGTCGGCACAATGGCACCGACAGGCACAATCACGTAGAGCATACGTGATTGCCTTTGTACAGTTGGGGGGGTCCGATCGGAACCCCTTCTGTACAGTGAGCGGTCGGAATTCGTCTGGGAGCGTTCCGAGATGGGGGGCGGCCGTTCGATTCCGACCACCCCCCCGCGATCGCTCCCGGCGAATAGAAATGCCCCCTCTGTCTGTGTAATGTTTACACAGACCGAGAAAGCAGGAGGAAGTGATGTCATCTCCTGTGCGGCGCTCACATATACCGAGCGTCGTACAAGAGAAGACACACAGGTCAGTGCACTAACACTACACTAACACCAGCACACATAGGCACATAAATCGCCCCCCCCCAGATCACCCCCCAGTCACAGTGTCACTGATTGCAGTGACCATTTATTTACTGATCACTGCAATCAGTGACATTTGTGACTATAAAAGTGTCACTACATTTTGTTTTAGGTCCAGTGTAGCCCCTAACCCCCCTAATAAAGGTTTAACCCCTTGATCACCCCCTAGCACCGCCGTCGCTTGGCGATCATTTTTCTGATCACTGTCTTGGCGTCGGTGATGCAGATCGGTACCCAGTATTTTTTTTTTTGGTTCGCCGCAGGTTTTTATAGCGTCGGGTACCCCCATTAATTATCTAATAAAGGTTTAACCCCCTTGATCGCCCCCCAGGTAACCCTTTCACCCCCTATCACCACTGTCGCTAAGCGATCAATTTTCTGATTGCTGTCTTAGCGTCGGTGATGCAGATCGGTAGCCAGTAATTTTTTTTAGGTTCGCCGCAGGTTTTTATAGCGTCAGGTACCCCCATATATTATCTAATAAAGGTTTTAACCCCCTAATTGCCCCTAGTTAACCCTTTCACCAGTAATCATCATATAAGTGTTACGGGTGACGCTGGTTAGTTTGCTTTTTATAGTGTCAGGGCACCCGCCGTATATAACCCAATAAAGGTTTAACCCCCTGATCGCCCGGCGGGTGATATCAATTAGGTTTTAGCGTCAGAGAGGGTCTGCGTCACACCCCAGGCAGCGTCAGGTTAGTGCCAGTAACGCTAACACCCACGCGTGAAGCATACACCTCCCTTAGTGGGTATAGTATCTGAACAGATCAATATCTGATCTGATCAGATCTATACTAGCGTCCCCAGCAGTTTAGGGTTCCCAAAAACGCAGTGTTAGCGGGATCAGCCCAGATACCTGCTAGCACCTGCGTTTTGCCCCTCCGTCCAGCCCAGGCCACCCAAGTGCAGTATCGATCGATAACTGTCACTTGCAAAACACAACACACATAACTGCAGCGTTCGCAGAGACAGGCCTGATCCCTGCGACTCCAGTGCTGTAGGAGGTGATTTCACCACCACAGTTAAAAAAAAAAAAAAGAAGCAAATATGCCGAAGCATTGGGGCAGCAGGGGCGGAGGAGCAATTTTGCTCCTAATGCCGCGTACATACGGTCGAAATTCCGACGGAGGCTTGCCCGTGGAAAAGTCCGACCATGTGTGTGCGGCATAACTTTTTTGCGGGAGGATGCCCCCATGCTTCGGCATATATAAATGGTGCATGTATGCCCATCATTAGAAGTGGGTGGATGAAGGGCGGTATTCTAATGGTGGGCATACCCACCGATCAATCTCTTTTTTCGTTCAGCCACCTGGCTGCATGAAAAAAAAAGATTACAATACATGTCCAACAAGGACCAGCAACGTACTGGTAAGTTGCTGGACTTTGAATGGTTATACCAGATTGATACCTGCGGGTTTAGGTATCATCTTGGTATCATTCTTTTCAGCCAGCGGCCGGCTTTAATGTAAAAGCAACCCTAGTGGCTAATTAGCCTCTGGACTGCTTTTACAAGCAGTGGGAGGGAATGTCCCCCCCCCCCCCCCCCGGATATAAAAAGCGCCATTGGGAAATTGGGAAAGCATTTTATCACACCGATCTTGGTGTGGTCAGATGCTTTGAGGGCAGAGGAAAGATCTAGGGTCTAGACCCCAGTTTTTTCAAAAAAAGAGTATCTGTCACTACCTATTACTATCATAGGGGATATTTACATTCCCTGAGATAACAATAAAAATGATAAAAAAAAAAAAAAAATATGGAAGGAACAATTTAAAAATAAAATAAAAAAGCAAAATTAATAATAAAAAAAAAAAAAAGCACCCCTGTCCTGCCCTGCTCTTGCCCAATGGCGAACGCGCAAGCGTCGGTCTGGCGTCATATGTAAACAGCAATTGCACCATGCATGTGAGGTATCACCGCGAAGGTCAGATCGAGGGCAGTAGTTTTAGCAGTAGACCTCCTCTGTAAATCTAACGGGGTAACCTGTAAAGGCTTTTAAAGGCTTTTAAAAATGTATGTAGTTTGTCGCCAATGCGCGTTTGTGCGAAATTTTAAAGCATGTCATGTTTGGTATCTATGTACTCGGCCTAAGATCATCTTTTTTATTTCATCAAACATTTGGGCAATATAGTGTGTTTTAGTGCATTAAAATAAAAAAGTGTATTTTTTCCCCAAAAAATGCGTTTGAAAAATCGCTGCGCAAATACTGTGTAGAAAAAAAAAATGCAACACCCACCATTTTATTCTGTAGGGCCTTTGCTTTAAAAATATATATAATGTTTGGGGGTTCAACATAATTTTCCTGCAAAAAAAAATATGTTTTCATGTAAACAAAAAGTGTCAGAAAGGGCTTTGTCTTCAAGTGGTTAGAAGAGTGGATGTAAGCTTCCTAATGTTGTGTATAAAATGCCAGAACAGTTCAAAACCCCCCCCCCCCCAAATGACCCCATTTTGGAAAGTAGACACCCCAAGCTATATACTGAGAGGCATGTCGAGTCCATGGAATATTTTATATGTTGACACAAGTTGCGGAAAAAAGACAATTTTTTTTATTTTTTATTTTTTTTTGCACAAAGTTGTCACTAAATGATATATTGCTCAAACATGCCATGGGCATATGTGGAATTACACCCCAAAATACATTCTGTTGCTTCTCCTGAGTACGGGGATACCACGTGTGTGAGACTTTTTGGGAGCCTAGCCGCGTACGGGACCCCAAAAACCAATCACCGCCTTCAGGCTTTCTAAGGGTGTCAATTTTTGATTTCACTTCTCACTGCCTATCACAGTTTCGGAGGCCATGGAATGCCCAGATGGCACAAAACCCCCCCCAAATGACCCCATTTTGGAAAGTAGACACCCCAAGCTATTTGCTGAGAGGTATTGTGAGTCTTTTGCAGATCTCGCTTTTTGTCACAAAGTTTTGAAAATTGAAAAAAAAAAAGAAAAAAAAAATTCTTTCTTCATTTTCAAAAACAAATGAGAGCTGTAAAATACTCACCATGCCTCTCAGCAAACAGCTTGGGGTGTCTACTTTCCAAAATGGGGTCATTTGGGGGGGTTTTGTGCTATTTTGGCATTTTATGGCCTTCGAAACTGTGATAGGTAGTGAGGAGTGAAATCAAAAATTTGTGCCTAGAAATCCTGAAGGCGGTGATTGGTTTTCGGGGTCCCGTACGCGGCTAGGCTCCTAAAAAGTCCCACACGTGGTATCCCCGTACTCAGGAGAAGCAGCAAAATGTATTTTGGGGTGCAATTCCACATATAACCATGGCATGTGTGAGCAATATATCATTTAGTGACAACTTTTTGTAATTTTTTTTTTTTGTCATTATTCAATCACTTGGGACAAAAAAAAAAAATATTCAATGGGCTCAACAGGCCTCTCAGCAATTTCCTTGGGGTGTCTACTTTCTAAAATGGGGTCATTTGGGGGGGTTTTGTGCTATTTTGGCATTTTATGGCCTTCAAAACTGTGATAGGTAGTGAGGAGTGAAATCAAAAATTTGCGCCCTTAAAAATCCTGAAGGCGGTGCTTGGTTTCCGGGGTCCCGTACGTGGCTAGGCGCCTAAAAAGTCCCACACATGTGGTATCCCCGTACTCAGGAGAAGCAGCAGAATGTATTTTGGGGTGCAATTCCACATATAACCATGGCATGTGTGAGCAATATATCATTTAGTGACAACTTTTTGTAATTTATTTTTTGTTTTTTTGTCATTATTCAATCACTTGGGACAAAAAAAAAATATTCAATGGGCTCAACATGCCTCTCAGCAATTTCCTTGGGGTGTCTACTTTCCAAAATGGGGTCATTTGGGGGGTTTTGTACTGCCCTGCTATTTTAGCACCTCAAGAAATGAGATAGGCAGTCATAAATTTAAAGCTGTGTAAATTCCAGAAAATGTACCCTAGTTTGTAAACGCTATAACTTTTGCGCAAACCGATAAATATACACTTATTGACGTTTTTTTTACTAAAGACATGTGGCTGAATACATTTTGGCCTAAATGTATGACTAAAATTGAGTTTATTCGATTTTTCTTATAACAAAAAGTAGAAAATATCATTTTTTTTCAAAATTTTCGGTCTTTTTCCGTTTATATCGCAAAAAATAAAAATCGCAGAGCCAATCAAATACCATTAAAAGAAAGCTCTATTTGTGGGAAGAAAAGGACACAAATTTTGTTTGGGTACAACATTGCATGTCCGCACAATTTACAGTTAAAGCAGCGCAGTGCAAAATTCTGAATTCCCCTCTGGTCCTCTAGCTACCAAATGGTCCGGGGCTTAAGTGGTTAAACTCATTAGCAAATTTACTAGCTATCACTTTATCAGCCACACTATTAAGAAACATTGCATCTTGAGCATCCGTTTAGATATTTGGCTAGTTGCTACAGCAAAGCAAAAGACCGCAGAGAATATGTGTGTGTAGATAGATTGATTTTTTATTTATATATATATATATATATATATATATATATATAACTTACCCCTCATTTAAGGGACCGGCTGGTTTTGTTTTGGGTCTGCGGCAATTACCTCTCTCGAGTGGATCCCTTAGCTCCGTTGTCTAGGTAAAAATCCTTGGAATAAGGCCAATGTTCACACATGAGTAAAACCTAATCCGCAAGGCTTTATTCTATTTCTTGAAAAGAGAGAGTCAGAAATTGAGAGAAGTAGGGGAAGGTTCAGGCACGCAACTCTTAAGGTTCAGTATCTATACTCGTCGCCACTCAAGCCTGAGTATTGCTCACCCGGATAGTCCCTATGAGAGTGGTCCTAGCAGCCTGAATGGGGCACAGATATCAGACGATGAATCCCTCTTTAGGCGAGTTTCCAGGCCTCTTCCCTGAGACAGCATTACCGTCGCTAATCTCCTGGGACTGATCCTCCCCTGGACTCCTTTCCTTTAAGATGGGCCCCCTACAAGCGGGCAGCCTCTGATCCTTCTCTGAAGCGTAGGCCCCTGTCAGCGGAGCTGAGCCCACGATGCAGCAACAGGACTTCGGGCTGAAGGTGCCCGAGGCCTAAACACACTCGCGTGCCAATGCGGGCCACGAGGCACACTCACTGGACCAGAGGTCCCCCTTGCGCCTTGGGGTCCCCCTGGAATCACCCCACGCTAAATGGCGTCTGCCCCTTTTGTACTCTATCCCTGCATGCACAGCGGGTTGACCACGCCCACTGCACGGCTGCTGAGAGAGGACACCCAAGGTGCTGTGATACTACCGTAGTTTAACCTATGCCGGCAGTGACAGTGCCACCTACAGGCATCGGAGAACACTACTGCCAGGCAGTATCACACCCAGAGCAGAAGCAATATTAAATCATTGATTGTGCGCTAGTATTGGATAAAAGTCCAACTTCACATGATTGAATAAATAAATGATGACGTAGCAAAAAAGTCCTAACATGGTAAATGCTTCTAGGATTGGATCAAAAGTGCACCCTACACCAGCTCCCAGTCTTCACCACAGAAGTGAGGCACACTCCCCCGCCGGGGTTCACACTCACCAGAATGTTGAATAAAATGAGCCTTGAATACAGATTCCTCTCACTTAGACCTCTGTCTTTACCTCCAGGATCAGCAAAAGGCACTGACATAGTGTAATCCTGCTTTAATAAGTTAACCCGTATAACAGACACCCCGCTTCCAATATACGTACAATTAAAATACTTGTAAAGAGCATATAAGTAAAGAGAGTAGTCACCACTGTCCTCCGTACACAGGGGCCGCACTTGTGTTGCATGCACAGCGCTGAAAAGACCCTTCCTGGTTAAGATTCAGCAGACGGAACGCACTCCTCTCACTTCACACTTCCTGGTTACGCCGTCGTAGCCACGCCCTGACGTGTTTCGTCACGACTTTCACAGAGGGTGCCCTGTGCTCTTTACAAGTATTTTAATTGTACGTATATTGGAAGCGGGGTGTCTGTTACACCGGTTAGCTTATTAAAGCAGGATTACACTGTCAGTGCCTTCGTGTTTTATATGAACCATGAGTGGAAGTTAACCCTTGCACATAACGCAAATACCCATACAGACTTATAAAAACTCAGTACTATGCCACCTGGTCAATGAGGCTAAGTCGTGCATTGCGAGATGCTGGAAAAGCTCCAGCCCTCCAACAATCGCAGAATGGCTTAACAGGGTCAGAAAAGTGGGGGCTATAGAGGAGTTGGTGTTTTCGGCCCAAGATAGAAAAGAGCAACATATCAAAATCTGGTCAACATGGATTAAATTTACGCAGACCGAAGAAGGGAAAAGATTAATGGGGAAGTGAGTCCGTCCGTCTGGCCAGAGAAGTATTCAGGAGGTTGTGGTTCACCTAACGGGGGAGGAGGATGGAGGGGGGAAGGGAGGGAGAAAATTCCCCCCCCCCTTTTTTTTTTCCTTTCTCTGTTTAGGTTTAATTTGGGAGGGAGGTGGGGGGAATCAATAAAAAAGTAAGGGAGAACAAAGTAAGGCTGTGAGAATCAAAGACATTTAATAGAGGAAAGGGACTTTGTGTCTCTCCCTTTACGGAGAGACATCTGAAGGACATAAGGGAAGGCAACCCATTGACATTGAGGTCTAGAGGTGCGATTGATGGTTAAATAAAAGGATCTAATTAATGGAATGGGACGAGAAATATATTATGAATAGAAATGTAATAGAAAATGTATAAACAATGTATTAGATGTATCCCTTTTTGAAATATAAATAAAGAATATAAAAAAAAAAAAGGAAGTTAACTCTTGCTGATTCTGAGGTGAAGACTAAGGTCTAAGTGAGAGGAATCTGTATTCAAGGCTGATTTTATTCAACGTTCTGGTGAGTGTGAACCCTGGCGGGGGATTGTGCCTCACTTCTGTAGTGAAGACTGGGAGCTGGTGTAGGGTGCACTATTGATCCAATCCTAGAAGCACTTCCCACTTTAGGACTTTTTTGCTACATCATCATTTATTTATTCATGTGAAGTTGGACTTAGATCGTAGAGCAGTGATTCTCAACTAGGGTTCCTCCAGAGGTTGCTAGGGGTTCCTTCAGCATTGGGCAATTTTGGCCTCAGATAAGTTCCCACTGACACCATTGATCTTTTTAGCGATCTGTAAGGAGGCAATTCTTCCCAATGACCACAAGTGTAAGGACCATTCTTCCCACTGACCATCACACTAATGTATCATAAGTTGTAGATTTCTGATTTTTAGCAGGGGTTCCCTGAGACCGGAGAACTAGTTCAAGGGTTCCTCTGTGTTGAAAAGGTTGAGAAAGGCTGTCGTAGAGTCTCGAAATTGGCTGCTCTTGCATGTAAGGTAGCTTTCCTAGTGCTTCACTGTGCCACAGTGGTTTTATAGCCTCAACCATCCTGTTTTTACTCCAGTTGGTCTTTTCATTCAATCTGAGCCAGGACATTGTTGCCTTTTTATTCTGTCCAAAACATCAGAAGCCGGGGAACAAGGTGTTTCATACCTTGGATGTGATTTGTGCAGTCAAGTTACTTGATGTCAACTGCTGCAGTTCACTCTGATTCTCTTTTGTGTTTGTTGAAGGCTCAAGAAAGAGCCAGGCAGCTTCAGGTTCACTATATCTTGCTTCAGTCAGCTTCTTAAGCTTACAGTCTAAAGGGAAAAGTTCCTAGTTTTTTGGTGATTACTCATTCTACCAGGAGTGTTGGTGCTTCCTGGGCAGTTTGACACCAGGCTTCGGTAGATCAAGTTTGTAAGGTGCTACCTGGTCTTCGGTTCATACTTTTTATAAAATCTTACCAAGTGGATGTTTGAGTCTCTGAAGA
Source organism: Rana muscosa (assembly GCA_029206835.1). Classification (NCBI taxonomy): domain Eukaryota; kingdom Metazoa; phylum Chordata; class Amphibia; order Anura; family Ranidae; genus Rana; species Rana muscosa. Next base: position 196,345,399 of record CM055117.1, read on the forward strand.
TGTGATATTTAGGACCTGCAGGCATCTGCATGAGGTTTTAACCTGTTCTGGTTTATTTGTCTGAGGCCTGTTGCCCTCTTTCCATTTTCAGCACTTTGGGACATCTTTATCATAAGGCCCCTTTCACACGGAGGTCTGTTCAGGTCCGCCTGTCAGTTTTTTAGGCGGACCTGAAACGGATCCTCCATGTACCCCTATGGAGGCACGGATGTCAGCGGAGACATGTCCGCTGACATCCGCTCCGCCAAAGTGTGACGGAGGAAAACCCTATTTTTCCTTCCGTCGGCGGATCGGATGACAACGGACTCTACGGTCCGTCGTCATCCGATTCCCCATAGGGGAGAGCGGCGCTCTGACAGGGCGGTCCCTGCACAGTGTGCGGGGACCGCCCAGTCATCCGTCGGCTCAGCGGGGATCAACGGAGCGATCCCCGCTGAGCAAGCGGAGCTTCACGGGGCGGATCTGCACGGATCCGCCCCGTGTGAAAGAGCCCTTATAGATATCAAAATAACCTGTGTCCTGGATATATGATAAAGAAAATGGTGTTTTTTTTTTGTTTTTTTTGTTTACCTGTGCTGTAATTCCTTTTCTTGGCGTATATCATGGGACACTGGGATCCCACCCACTTTGGTGGTTCATGAAAGTTATTCCTGGGAGGCTATTTCCTATCTTTGCTAGTGTCCTGAAGGTGGCAGCATAACCCTATCATAATGGAAATGAAGATACCTTGTGTCCTGTGATGTATCTCCAAGAAAAGGATTTTACCTGTAAACCAAACGAATTTTTATTGTCATGGCATCTTTTTGTAGCTACTTTTGTTCACATTTCATTACCGGAAAGCAGGGCAGCACTTTGCAATTTTGTTAAGCCAGGGTTGTGCAATGAAAGCCTTTTAGAAGGGCAGAGCCCCATGTACAAGCTATAAATGAATCTAGTCTGTATCTCGAGCCTTCGCTAATAATTCTGCTAGCTACAAGTTAGCTTTTTTCTATTTTGCCTGATTCTGAGTTTGCCCTCCTAACCTCATTTCATATACTTGGGACTCGTCATGCTTTCTATTCTCGGTCACTTATAGAAAAGCAAAGTGAGTAAAATGTTTTCATGTGCAGATGTTGTTTCTCTGATGCAAGAACAAAAATCTGTTCTCAAATAATTAGCTCTCCTTGCCCTGGGTATGGAGGGGGTGGATGAGTCATCTCAGAGCCTGGGCAGCGACTGCAAGAAGTGACATCTTTGTCGTCAAATTAGGTAAAAAGCACACTGTAGCCCACACATCACGTGCTTTTTTTTTTTTTCCAGTTAATTGGTTAATCATCCTGATGATTATTATTAACTAGAGGCATATTGTTTTTTTTTTTATTTTTTTTATTTTTTTTTATAAATTGGGAACTGTTCAATTGAAAATAGTTTTCCCAAGTCAATTAGTTGCTCCTCTGTAATATTTAAGTCTGGTAAGGTCTGCCAGGCAACCAAGTAGCCGAAACAAAATAGATTTGCGTCGGTGTGCAAGATAATGATGCAAAATGCTTTTTTTATTTTATATTTTAATGCTCGAATAGTAATATTGTGGATGTTAGCATTGCCTTCTCACCAGTGTTGCTTATGAATCTATTTTAAGTTTGGGTGCAAAGGATTCCTTGGTGTTCACCTGTACATAAAGGATCTCTGTATTTGCAAGATAACAGTAGATTGTCTTCTTTCTCTCCCCATCGCATGTCTGTTTTTATTATTCCAGTAAAATTTAAAACTTCCGTAACTAAATTTATTTTTTTCAGGGCGAGATCCGTGCTACTGCTTTCAACGAGCAAGCCGACAAGTTTTTTTCAATTATTGAAATTAATAAGGTATTTGTTCCTGTCCCTTTTTATTATTCAATACAATATTGAACCAAAGAAGTAGAAGGGGTGCTTTCAATACCTACTGTTATGCCCCAATGCTGGCCCTCTGACATGCTAGTTTTCCACCATTCTGATAGTGTATAACTTTGGCTGCCTCTTCTGGCACATTCCTATTGGCTAATGAAGCAATGTGAGAGCAGCAGAAAGAGAATTTGATTGAATTTCATGTTGTAATGGGGAGTGGTAAATAACTCTGAGAACACTAGATATCTTGACAGCAGTTTTTTTTTTTCTTTTTTTTTTCTGTCTAAACAAAAGCTTTTTGTAATCTCTAGCAGCATCTCTGATAGCCCAATGAAAATTCTGTCTTGGCTCCTGAAGCTGGTCGGCCTGCTAATGTGCAAATCGGCAGCTGATCAAAATACAAGCATTATTGTTTTGTTTTTTTTCCCTCTTCTTTTTTTTTGAGAAGTACAGGAATTCAGATACTGTCAGTTATAAGGCCACTTACAGGCGGATTGCACATTGGCAAATGAACTGTAGGCCAGCCCAGAATAACCTATCTACACAGAATAAGGTGTTTGCTAGTCTTCAAGGAAGATGTCTTTTCAGCTTTGCTAAGAAATTCTAACCAGTCTTTGCTTGTCTTATTTCTTCGCTTTTCTTTTTTCTTTGAATTGGTTTTCCATTGACGTAAGTCTATATTTCCTACTGCATCACCACTTGAACTGGTCTGTACATAGCAACTATCTAAGTTGGCCTTTCCTAAGATTTTAGATTGCTGGGCTAGGCATGCAGTGCTAGCTTGGTAGGGGAATTCATTCCAAATGTGATTCTATTTTCAAGGAGCATTTTATTCTCTTGGCCTTCAAGGGATATCATTTAATTGGATCTACACTTGATACCTTAAAAAAAAAAACATTCCACAGGAGGCCAGAGCATACATTTGCCTCAGCGCAGGAGATCAGGGGACTGTTCCGCTAGGGAGTCTCTCTCCGCTAGTCTGTAAAGAAGAGGGTTCACCACTGTCCCTGATATTTACGAGGTGGTTTTGGCCCTTATTGCACTGCATTTGGAGGACCAGCCTGATATCTCCAGCCTTGGGTCTTTCAGAGCTCCTACAACTGAAGAGACCTTTCCACTACACCCGCTATTCAAGATTTTCCTCTATGCTGACTTAAAGGATCCTGAGGGGTCCTGGATCCCACTTCAGAGTGTAGTTGGACTGTTCCTTTTTTATAAATGGTGGTGCTCACCTTTTATTGATCCAACTTATAGGCAGTTTCCATACCTCAACCCCCCCACTAGGGTTGTCTTCTTTCTGAATGGGCATATGGAAAAGATGCCTGGTGCTTTATGCTTTTAGTTGTGATGGCTTATTGATAACATCAGACCTCGTATCCCACACAGTTCTAAAGTCCATACTGATGCATAAAGCAGTCTAGTTAAAGGGGGGAAATGAAAGAGCAATTTTTGCACTGGAGCCCACCTTGCTCTACAATGCTTGTTTTGGCTTGGGGTGCAGTACCAAAGCATTTTGCTTGCATCTCTTGCTGTTCTCTTCCCTCTGACACTCTGGGTTGTAGGTAGGCTCTCGGAGTCTTCATTGGTAATGTAAGACTGCTGGTCCTGCATTGTACATAATGACTTTTGAGCTGCAGCTAACAGAGTGCCAAAGACCAACTCTTTTGGGGGACCGGTCTCGTATAGAAGAAAGTGTGCAAGCCTAGGAATTTAACCATTACAGTGCTGCGCAAGGCCCATATCAAGGGTTGTTTTTAATTTCACTGCAGTTCAGCATTAAAATGTGTATCTTATATATTTAGTTATAAAGGCTAAGTTTACCTTTTTTTACATATTACACCCGTATCCAGGATGTAACCTGTTGCCAAACAAGCAGCCCCCTACTTTTAAGACCCCAATATACAACAGGTTTGCTGCTAAGGAGCTGAGATTTTCCTCTTTTGAATTTTCGTGGGATGGTATCTCATTCATAGTCACTGTTCTTTTATTATCCTCAAAAGCCTCTTCCTAATTTTGGGTTCATGTTACTATTTTATAGTAAAACCTTATGCTCGGAACTAATAAGGGTGCAATACCTATTCAATTGTTTAATATAGCATTGGGTAGTGGGTAGCAGATGGGTGATGTTTGGTGTGATGGGGGGGGGGGGGGCTGGGGGTAAGCCTGAAATCACTGTTAATGGTAAACAGCTATTGGTGCCTGCTGTTGTACAATGTCTTTCAAATTTTAAAGTGGAGTGCAGGTTTATTACTCGTACCCTCTTGCTGTCATACTTAGCACTGTCTTATTTGTCTAGGTATATTACTTCTCAAAAGGAACTTTAAAGATCGCTAACAAACAGTATACAGCTGTAAAGAATGACTATGAAATGACGTTCAATAGCGAAACTTCTGTTATCCCGTGTGATGACTCCTCTGATGTCCCAACGGTGCAGTTTGATTTTGTTCCCATTTCTGAGTTGGAAAACAAAAACAAGGACACACTACTAGGTTGGTATTTTATATTGGTAGCTATATTGGTAGCTGCCAGGCATCTTCTAGCTAAAACCAGCTATTCATTAACCTGCCTTTTGTCGTCCTAGACATTATTGGGGTTTGTAAGAGTTTTGACGAGGTTACCAAGGTGACTATAAAATCCAACAACCGCGAAGTCTCAAGGCGAAACATTCATTTAATGGACACTTCGGGCAAGATGGTCTCAACCACTTTGTGGGGTGAAGATGTAAGTACGAAGAGGAAGCTGGTTGGGTTTAAGACAGGGGTGCTCAACCTTTCGAAGAGCATGAGCCACTTAAGTAATATGAAATGAAATCGCTCAGAATTCACATTATTTTTTTTTTATTTTTTTTTATTATTTTTTATTTTGAATAGCATAATTAACATTTTCCTCCTGCAGCCACTGAATTCCCACAGGAGGGGCCGAGGCGAGAGAGCTTTTAGTGGTTGCAGGAGGAAAGTGGAAAGAATCGATCCCTGTATATGCCACTCTCCTGTCCAAAAGGAAAACGGAATGCGACAGGGAGGCCACACAGGCGCCCCCTGGAGCATGTGGTGGGATGCCATTGTGATCCCTGACACTACTCATTTCAACCATGGGGTTTTATTGTCCCTCAAACCGCAAATGTAAACTAGCCCTTACAGTCCTGAAGCACCTATAAAGGCCCCTTTATACGGAGTGGATTCTGCTTGCTCAGCAGGTGTTCTGTGCACTGAACTCCCACGGTGCAGGAGGATGACGGGTCCGCGTCCATTCTGCATTTGCAGAGCCAACATGACTGCTCTATGGGCCCTCTGATCTGCCCAGACAAAGAGGATCGGATCCCTTTCCTCTTTTTAGAGTTGAATGGAGGGTCCAATCAGGTCCACCTGAAAAACGGACAAGTAGACCCGTTTGGACCAATCATGTAAATGGAGCTTTAGGCTGCTTTCACACTGATGTGCTGCGGTTTACCCACAGCGCAATGCACCTGCAGCTTTTCTGCGGGTTAGCTGTGCTTTTCCATTGATCTTTATTATATCTTGCAGGTGTGGTGCACTTTATGAAGGCGCACCAAAACTCTGCATTCAAGAGTTTTGGTGCGCTTTCAGAAAGCATAGCGTCAGGGATCACAATGGTGATCGCACCAAGCCTACAGGATATAATGGAAGGCTTTGGCTCAGTGCAGGAAAGCTGCAGGTGCACTGCGCTGCAACTGTGAATCAGTGTGAAAGCAGCCTAATTACCATTGCCAAACTATGCCCATTGTTTAAAATTTGGTAGCTAATATGCCTTTGATATTCATAAACTGGCCTTTTTTATCCTGCACTTTCTGCAGGCATTAGTGGCTTCAGTGTAGGAAATGTTGCTGTCCAAGGCTGAGTACACAGACACAGGATACCCCAGCTGTGCCGCGCCAGGTCACTAATTCTAGTCGCAATGATGACCTGGTGCCCGGGGTTTGTCGAACCCTGCTTTAAGAAATACCTAGAATGTTTTCTAGCCGGTCTAGTTTTAATATGTGACTACAGTATTAATAACCAAATTATTACCAATTTAAAGTGTGGGAGAAACCTGAAAACACACATAACCATCAACTACTATTTTAGCTCTCCACCCCCATCACGTCTGGTGTTATACCTGTTCAGCTACTGAAAGTAATTGGACCTACAGTACCAAGCATTTGTCCATTTAACAGGCATACTAACTCACTTACTAAACCAAAAATAGTTGATACTGTTTTCTCTGGCTCAGTATTTTATCATAAATCTCTTATATCGTTACTCATATATACACTGCCAAATACAAATTTTGGTGTGGTTTAGACTATTGTGTGATGTCAGAAATATATTGGTGCAGAGGAAGAAAACCCATTTCCTCATGCTTGTTCGAAATGAATGTGCTCATAATTTTTTTAATTTTTTTTAATCCTGGTTTGGGGATTGTATCTGGTTTGCTGCCATTTCCAATAAAATTTAAAGGGCATATTTTTACATAGTAAGTAAAAGAACGGTGCGCGTTCATGGCATAACTGGCAACTTGAGGCTGTAACCACATTCAGTTGTGGAAGGCCCATGGCAGTGTATTTTGATTTCACACTGCAGGCAGTTGTAGCATAATGATTGTTTAGAAAATGCTTTAATAATGAATTTAAACCCTGTGTGTAGTATTTTTACCTTGCCGTTTTTTTTTTCCAACTTTCCTAAACAGGCAGATAAATTTGATGGCTCTAGACTACCTGTTGTGGCAATCAAAGGAGCACGGCTGTCTGACTTTGGAGGGCGGTCTTTGTCAGTCTTGTCATCTAGTACTGTCATGATCAATCCAGATATTCCTGAGGCGTTCAAGCTCCGAGGATGGTAGGCCATGGATTCTTATGTTACAGTGGCCAGTCAAACGTGTTTAGCAAAGCATGAAGCCATAACAGGACATGCTTGTACATCAATAGACGCCTAAAAAATTTCCACATGTAGACACTAGTGGGCACTCTGGCAATGCCAAATGTTCGAATATAGGACTTGCAGGCTTTTAACCTGTTTGGTTCTGGAGAAATGTCTGTGTGATGATTTCCCAAAGCTAGCACATCAAATCTTAGCTGAAGATAAAATTGCAAGTCTTGCATTTAGAAGGCTCAGAACAGAAGCGTACATTCCCATTCCTAGGAGTCTCTTGACTGGTTCTTTTCTAGTCCTTGCTATTTGTATGGATTCCTTTAAGTAAATGTAGTGCCATGGGATAGCTGGGGAACTTTTCCTGTTTCTTAACACTGGTACTAAAGATGCCTGCCATACATAAATATCTATATGGTTATGTGTTGGTTGTATAAAAATGTGTGCTTGTATAGATGTACTCGTCTATCTCTACATGCTTTCATATAGATATGCATTTCATTCAAAGGGATATCCAGCAATACATGCTGAGAAGATATACATAATGAAAACCTGTTTCTGCTCATAGCGGTTCATGAAACACTGCTCTTCGACGTGCTTGTGTGGCAGGGGAGATCAATCTGCAGTAAAACTGATGCTGAGCTGCAGTAGAATTTATCTGCTCAGCATGGGAAAACTCATTGCGTTTTTCAGTTTAAAAAAAAAATGCAGCTTGTAAAACTCCTATATGAAGCGTCAACCTAAGTTTGCCCTAGATTCTTATTTTGCATCATACACAATTACTGTTTTACCTAGCTTATTGGTAATTTGCTACTGCCTTTGACTAAAAATGATCTTTCACACTCCTAAATATTAAGCTTGAATTGTTTGGGGCCTGCCCTCAGTCAGAAATATTGCATTTTGGTGAAACAAACAAACTGCCATATTCTTGCAAGTCTGAGAATAAAGGAAATACTTTGTTTTACTTTTTCTTCTACAACACAGGAGTAGGATCCAAGAGCACTTGTCAGAACAGTTATAGCTTCTATCATGCAAAGATACCATTCTCTGATTGCCAGATGCAGTGTAGGTTCGCGAATGGAGCGCACACCTCTGCATCTTGATATGCCCACCTGGAACTTGAAATGCTTTTGGCTACCCAGCTCTTGCAGCATCTAACATTGTATGGGGGCGTGGGCCAAGTTGTCCTGACAGATTCTTTTAAAACGTATTTTTTTTTTTCTCTGTTATCTTAAAGGTTTGATTCAGAGGGCCAGTCATTAGAAGGCACATCGATCTCAGAGTCTCGCGGTAGTGGAGGAGGAGGAAATACCAACTGGAAGTCCCTGCTGGAAGTGAAGAATGAGAATCTGGGACATGGTGAAAAAGTAAGGCTTCAAATTAATTCTTTATATATAGCTATGTTCTAAGCTGAACCTCTGTTCTTATATCTTCCCTTCACTATGAAGTAATTAGTAGCCATGTCTTGGAGACATCCAGATTAGTCCTTTAGTTCTATACAGCTGAACATGCTGGTGCAGTGGGGAAAATAATTATTTTATCCCCTGCCCATTTTGTAAGTTTTCCCACTTACAAAGAAATGAAGGGTCTATAATTTTTATCACAGGTGTATTTTCTCTTGTCATCCATGGACTGACACAGCGTGTCTTATACACCTTTACACGTGGGTTATGTCCCTGCTTGCAGGAGAAGACCTAGGCAGAATGTGAGATGTTATACATACATTCTAAACAGCCAGAGCTGAACAGCCCCGCCCAGGGGGGCGGTCCCTCCGGACATAACCCTCCCACTGCAGTCAGCAGACCTCAGTTTTTTTTCTGCCTAGCAGAAGGAGAAGACGTGGCTCTCTCAGGAGCCAGTCTCCTGACCTATTTTTTATTCCTTTTGGAATTTTTTCCTATCAACTGTCGGCTGGGCAACAGGTTGGGTACAAGATATCCTCGTAGTCTTCCCTGTCCGACCATCGAGCGTGCTGATCCTCGCCTTGTGTGCGTGAGACTCAGTTCACGACATGCCCCACGACTCCAGGGGTGGCCGGTGGGCTTCCAGCTCCGCGGTCCTCTCAAGATAGAACAGTCCGGCTGTATCTTTCGCTGTGGACCGGGCCGACAGCTACTCAGTACCGCACTGTGATAGTTCTGTCAGAAACACACCAGTGGGTCCCTCAGGGGACGGGTAAGTAGTCTCTCCTGGCTGCAGGTGAGTACATGCTGTGTGTTTCTTGTGTGGGGGATTTCCCTGTCTCCCCCTGTGTTTTTTAATGTCACTCTCTGTGCACTTCGCTGGTGCTGTACTGTGTGGGGTGCCTGGGGGCCATACTGTCCTGGGGGTGGGCTCATGCTGCTCTGCATTTCGCTGGGGCTGTTTATTTGAGAGTGAGGGGCCTGGGCGCCGTTCGGCGCCATGTTTGGTGACTGTTTTTTACATTGGCGGCCATCTTGCCGTGGTCCGCCAGAGCACATTGCGGCGGCCATTTTCTTGTAGCCGCACCTTTTTCTAGCTCTAGTTTGGCCTCTAGCGCCGCTCAGGAATGGCGCGAATCTCCTCACAGTCTCTCTCCTCTCAGCTCACTCACGCTGAGCGGCGCGGAGAGACAGGGCAGCGGAACCGAGCGGTCCTGGTCAGGTTGGTGGGTCCCCTGGGCATTCCCCTACTTCAGTCAGCACAGCCTGTGGGTGGTCTCAGAGGGGGACATTATGGAGTCAGTCACCAGCTTCCCCTAACATGCCAGAGGCAGCAGCCAGTGCTCCAGCACCTGCGGTCCCTATGGACCAGTTGTCGGCAGTCCTGGAATCATTTCTGACCAGGATGGAAGCTGTGTGTGAGCACAGGGGAGCAAAAAAGCGCCCTCTCCCCACTTTATCTCCACAAGGGGAGTGCTCTGATTCAGATATGGGCCTAGCTGCTGCTGCTCAAGACCCTAACTCTGAATATTTAGATGGTTTTGAACAGGACATTCCTTGTGAGGAAGACTCCAGTTCTGAGTCAGTAAATGACAGGGCGCTTGTTAGTGAACTCATTGATGCAGTGAGGGACACTCTCAAGCTGAATGCTGCGGCTGCAGAACCTCAGGCGGAGGCAGTCGCCTTTGGGTCTTTTAAGACCAAGCCTTCTAAAAAGGTTTTTCCATATGTACCTTTCTTTGACCAGCTCATTGACCAGGTCTGGGAAAAGCCGCAGAAGACTTTTATGGTCCCGCGGCGTTTGTCTATTAGATACCCCTTTGAAGACGCCCTGCTTAAAAAGTGGGCTTCTCCCCCGGTGGTCGACCCTCCAGTCGCCCGTTTAAACAAGGCCACCACTCTCCCGATGGAGGGGACTCCTGCGTTTAAGGACCCCACTGACAGGAGGTCAGAAGTGGTGAGTAGAGCCATGTTCGCCTTGTTGGGATCCGCCCTACGGCCAGTAGTAGCGGCGACCCTTGTGTCTCAGACACTCACGGAATGGGCAAAAATTTTGCACCAAACTGTGCAGGAGTATAACCTTCTTCCAGGCACTATTGCTCTGGCCCACCAGATGGTGCAGGGTCTGATATATGTGTGCGACGCCACGTTGGACGCGGCCCCTTTAATATCCAGGGCCTCTGTCTCGGCGGTGGTATTGCGTCGTCTCATCTGGTTGAAATGCTGGTCTGCTGACCTAGCCTCTAAGAAGCTCCTGACGGATCTACCTTTTAAGGGTGGTAGACTTTTTGGTGCTGCTCTGGATGACATCATCAAGGATGTCACGGGAGGTAAAAGCACTCTCCTTCCTCAAACTATCAAGGGTAAGGAGGCCCGACGTAAACCGGGTCCTTCCTTTCCAGCAAAAAAGGGGTTTTTTTCATCCGTCAGAGTCCACGGGTAAGCCATCCCAGACTGACAACAGTGCGGCTGGCGGGCACAAGCGCTCCTGGGTGCGTAAGCCGAACAAGCCGGCTCCCAAGCCCGCCTCCGCGTGACGTCTTGCCCCCGCCCGTCTCTGGGGTGGGGGGACGCCTTCGCAGGTTCACGGATCGGTGGACCTCCCGGATCTCCGACCGGTGGGTGTGCGAGGTGGTCACCTCAGGATACAGAATAGAGTTCCGCTCCTGGCCCCCAGACAGATTCTTTCCCTCAAATCTCCCTCTCCTTCCTGCCCGTCGGGCAGCCCTCTTGGGGGCTGTACAGGATTTGATCGGGTCTGGAGTAATTGTGCCGGTTCCGTCCCAGGAGAGGTTTCAGGGGTTCTACTCGAATCTGTTTGTTCCAAAAAAAGGCGGAGTTCGGCCAATCCTGGACCTCAAGGCCCTGAATGCCTTCGTGAAGGTGCAAAAATTCCGCATGGAATCCATTCGCACGGTGATCGCTACACTCCATCAAGGGGATTTTCTGGCATCCTTGGACATCAAGGACGCCTACTTGCATGTTCCGATCTGCGCAAGCCACCAGAAGTTTCTGCGCTTTGCGGTCGGCGAAGTCCACTATCAATTTGTGGCTCTTCCCTTCGGCCTAGCCTCGGCACCGAGGGTGTTCACCAAGGTGCTTGCTCCGGTCCTAGCTTTGCTGAGACAGTGAGGCATTGCTATCGTAGGCTATCTGGACGATTTTCTTCTAAGAGCAGACAGTGGCTCAGAATTGGAAGAAAGTGTGACTATCGTCAGTCAGACCCTCAGGGAGTTTGGGTGGCTCCTGAACGTTCAGAAGTCGGTTCTAGTCCCGACTCAGCATCTGGAGTATCTAGGTCTGATTCTGGACTCCTTGGAGGCAAGAGTCTTCCTACCTCCAGACAAACTACTGACACTTCAGTCTGCAGTACGGGTGCTGACGTCCCGAAAATGGTCGTCAATCCGCTTTTGCATGAGAGTCCTGGGACTCATGGTGGCCTCCTTCGAGCCCGTTCCTTATGCCCAAGCGCACACCAGGGCTTTACAGAAAGAGATCTTGTCCACTTGGGACAAATCCCCGTTGTCCTTTGGATCTTCAGATCCAGGTGAGTCACCTGGTCAGGGCGTCCCTGACGTGGTGGTTGAGGTCCCCGGCTCTTCGGTCCGGGAAGTCGTTCCTCCCCATCCAATGGACGGTGATCACGACGGACGCCAGCCTGATGGGCTGGGGGGGAGTCTGGGGAGTCCTGTCGGCCCAAGGGCTTTGGACTCCGGACGAAGCCCTCTTACCGATCAATGTGCTGGAGATACGGGCAATCAGACTGTGCCTCTCCTCATGGTCAGAGAAGCTACAGGGTCACTCCATCAGGATCCAATCGGACAACGCCACAGCAGTGGCATATGTCAACCATCAAGGGGGGACTCGGCGCTCAGCTGCGGCTTCCGAGGTCGCCCGCATCCTGAGGTGGGCCTCTGTCGGCCGTCTGCATTCCGGGCATAGACAATTGGCAGGCGGACTATCTAAGTCGCCAGACGCTGGACCAGGGAGAGTGGTCCTTGCACCCGGAGGTCTTTCAACTCCTTTGCAGACGGTGGAGCACGCCGGATGTGGACCTGATGGCCTCTCGACTCAATCGCAAGGTGTCGAGGTTTGTGGCCAGATCCAGGGTTCCCTGGGCGGGTGCCTCGGATGCGTTGGTGGCCCCATGGGGTCAGTATCACCTGATATACGTTTATCCTCCGCTGCAGTTGCTCCCTCACCTGCTCCGCAGGGTAGCGACCGAGGGAATTCCGGGAATCCTCGTTGCTCCGGATTGGCCTCGGCGTCACTGGTACGCCGATCTGGTACGTCTCGTCGCAGACGTTCCCTGGCGGTTACCAATACGGGGGGACCTTCTGTCTCAAGGTCCTATATTTCATCCTGCTTTACAGTCTCTCGCTTTAACGGCATGGTTATTGAAAGCCAGGTGCTGAGAGACCGAGGTCTCTCGGATTCGGTCATTTCGACCATGTTAAGGGCACGGAAGTCTTCCTCCAGAAAGATCTATCACCGTACTTGGAGAGCTTACATCGCCATGTGCGGAGAGCTGGACTGGCGCCCACGAACGTATTCCGTTCCCAGAATCCTGCATTTTCTGCAGCGTGGCGTGACCCAAAAGCTCGCTTTGAGTACCATTAAGGGTCAGATTTCGGCCTTGGCCATCTTCTTTCAGCGACCGCTGGCGGGTCATCCCTTGGTTAGCACCTTTGTGCAGGGGGTTCGCCATGTGCTCCCCCCTGTCAAGCCTCCTCTCCCCCCGTGGGATCTGAATTTGGTGCTCTCGGTTCTCCAGGAACCTCCCTTTGAAAATATTAGAGATATTCCCCTCTTGACTTTGTCTCAGAAGGTGGCCTTCTTGGTGGCCATTACTTCCATTAGACGAGTGTCTGAATTGGCGGCCTTGTCCTGCAAGTCGCCCTTTTTGGTCATCCATAAGGATAAGGCGGTGTTACGTCCGCGACCTTCACCTTTGGCAGAAAAGGTCTCGGCCTTCCACTTAAATGAGGACATTGTCTTCCCGTCCTTGTGTCCTCACCCATCGCATCCCAGAGAGTTTGCGCTTCACACTTTGGATGTGGTACGAGCCTTGCGGGTGTACCTGTCTGCTACGGCCTCTATTCGGAAGTCTGACTCACTATTTGTGGCTGTCTCTGGTCCAAAACAGGGCCAAGCGGTTTCGTCTGCCACCATTTCTAGGTGGATCAGACAAACCGTCATTCAAGCTTATGCTCTCAAGGGGCGGGCGCCTCCCTGTCCGGTTAAGGCACATTCCACCAGGGCAATTGGTGCTTCCTGGGCTTTCCGACATCAAGCGTCGGTTGCACAAGTGTGCAAGGCGGCGACCTGGTCGTCTGTTCATACCTTTTCTAAGTTTTATAAGGTTGATGTGGCTGCATCTTCGGATGCTTCCTTCGGCCGCAAGGTGTTGCAGGCCGCTGTTTGATGTTGCAACTCCTCCGTTGAGGAGCTCTGCCTTGTTTGGAGTGAAGTTTTTGGTTTTCCATTTATACTGCTCCCATCCCTCTTGACACTGCTTTGGGACATCCCACGTGTAAAGGTGTATAAGACACGCTGTGTCAGTCCATGGATGACGAGAGAAAATAGGATTTTTGTACTTACCGTAAAATCTGTTTCTCTGGCATCCATGGACTGACACAGCACCCACCCTTCTTTTCAAGTTTGTACTGCTTTGTTACGAACTGAGGTCTGCTGACTGCAGTGGGAGGGTTATGTCCGGAGGGACCGCCCCCCTGGGCGGGGCTGTTCAGCTCTGGCTGTTTAGAATGTATGTATAACATCTCACATTCTGCCTAGGTCTTCTGCAAGCAGGGACATAACCCACGTGTAAAGGTGTATAAGACACGCTGTGTCAGTCCATGGATGCCAGAGAAACGGATTTTACGGTGAGTACAAAAATCCTATTTTTTAAAGGATAGAGACAATATCAACCAAAATTCAAGAAAAAACACATAAAACAAATGTTATAAATGGAGTTGCAGTTCAGGGAGTAAAACTAAGTATTTGATCCCCAAGCAAAACATGACTTAGTACTTGGTTGGAGAAACCCTTGTTGGCATACACAGAGGTAAGAGGTTTCTTGTAGTTACCAGGTTTGCACAAATCACGTTTCAGCTCGCTCCCAAAATCTTTATATAGGATTAAGGTCTGGAGACTGGCTAGGCCACTTCACTACCTTAATGTGCTTTTTCTTGAGCCACTCCTTTGTTACTTTGATGTTATGTTTTGGGTCATTGTTATGGAAGACCCATCCACAACTCATCTTCAGTGTTCTGGCTGAGGAAAGAAGGTTCTCATTCAAGATTTTACAATGCATGGTCCTTTCATTGGCCCCCCAATGAGGCAAAGTCAGCCTGAACCTTTAGCAGAGAAACAGCCCCAAAACATAATGTTTCCACCTCCGTGCTTGACTGTAGAAATCAAATAATAATTTTTCCCACTGTATGTCACTCAATAAATGCATTTGCTGTACCTTCTACCTGCACTTACTATTGAATATCTTCTCGTGCCTGGCTACTCCAATTCCTATTTATGTTCTCTTTGAGAGTCAACCTCTAATCAAATTGCTGCTTACTCCAAAATAGCCACGTGAGCCTTTTGAAATGGATTTCTGCATTCTGTTCTCTTAAAGAGGAAGTAAACCCTGATGGGTTTTACTTCCTCTATGTTGCCCTGCAAAGGTAAAGCATAATGGGCTACTATGCAGCTGCGATGTCCCCCATTTCCTCGCCTCCACGAAACGTCCATCTTTCACCCTCTTCCTTCTGGGTATCGCGGCACCGGCGCTGTAATTGGCCGGAGCCGCGATGATGTCACTCACGCGAATGCACGCGGGAGCCACCAGTCACGGCACCATCTCCTTTAGAAAAGGCACGATCTCCGTTTCTACAGTGCGCCATTGTCTACGGCTCATGCGCCGTAGAAATCGGCGCCCGTCTCTTTTGCAAATATCTCCTAAACCGTGGCGGTTTAGGAGATATTTCGAGCACCTACAGGTAAGCCTTAATCTAGGCTTACCTGTGGGTAAAAGTGGTTGTAAAGGGTTTACAACCACTTTTAAGTGCTTGAAGTGTTTTCATGATCATGTTATATCAGAGTTTATGCTCACTCAGGACAGCTATCCATCTGGTGAGAATACAGCTTTGGGGATATTGGTACCCTCCTCTGTCCCATCTTTATCTTCTGTTGAATGCATTTTTTTTTTCTGTCTGTGTACCACCTGAAGTGAAGAAGCATACGTATCACTTCCCACACTGCAGGAGAAAAATTTCATCTTAAAGTAGAACTACAAGCCAAACTTTTTGTTTCATTCTGGATAGAGTAAGGGAGGGTTATAACACTTCTGTTTTTACTTTTGCCATCTCTGTCCCATTGGGGAGATTTCCCTTTACTTCCTTTCCCATAACTGGAAGTGAGGGAATCCTTAATTGTTGCCACGGTTATCAGAACCGATGTTCCCATTGGAAGACTTCCCCTCCTGTTACTGTTCTGGTGACAACCCAAAATTTGAGATTTTCTTTACTTTCACTTTCAGTGTTAATGTTTCTAAACCCAGGACGCTGCGTTCACTATATCCGGTCTTCCATGGTATGCAGAACATGGAAATGCAATTATTTTAGTAAATGGGGCAGCACAGTGGCTAAGGGGTTTAGCACTTCTGCCTAGCAGCATGGGGGTTATTGGTTTGAATCCCAACCATGGCACTACCTGTCTGGAGTTTACCTGTTCTCCCTGTGCCTGTGTGGGTTTCCTCCGTGTGCTCCGGTTTGCTCTCACACTCAGACATGCTGGTAGGTTAATTGACTACTGTCTAAATTGGCCATAGTATGTGTACATATGAATGCGAGTTGGGGACCTTAAATTGTGAGCTCCTTTAGGTCAGGGACTGATGTGAATGTACATTGTATATGTAAAAAGCGCTGCCTAAATTGACCGCACCATACCATACCTGTAGTAATATAAACTGCTAAATACCTTTTTTCGTCAGCAGTATATAGCAGTCTTGTGACCTCTTCTATCAGTGTCCGGCCAAGCACTGGTTAAAGCTTGTAAAGAGGAGTTTTCATTCTCCTCTGACTGTCTTATGAGGCTGTATGACCCCTAAATTTCTGTCTGGTTAGTACTGATTAGCTCTGTGATAATCACATGCACCCTCCCAAAAAAAAAAAAATCTCCTAGCAACATACACCAAAACTGAGCATATGCAGAGTGCCTCCAAGGCTCTGTACTATCTGCAAATGGATTGGGACAGTGGAAGAAGGGAGGATCAGAGAAGACTGGATCAAACAGCCTTTTTCTACAATACAGAGGATTAACCCCCTTAGGTCCCACAATGTATATAACAAGCATGTTTTACTGCATATACAGACTGATTTTACTGTTGCGAGTTTAGTAAAATGGTGAATCTCCCCCACGGGCACAGCGAAAAAAAAAGTGTAAAAGAAATCTAAATGGTTCCTTTTTAGAACCCCTTTAAGAATATTGCATATCCAGCCTTTATTGAAATGGCCCTAAATATTTTTTTCCCAGAGTTAAAGGGTAAAATATAACTATTTTTCCAAGATCAAGAGGAAAGGAACACAAATTTGGTTTTTGATTGCAGACGCTGTTTAGGTTGAGAAAGTGATTCCATCAATTTTTGAGAAATGGTCTGCCCTGATAATTTGTTATTGGAGCCCAGGAGCAGTGTCTGAAATGTGTACATGGGTCAAGAAGTAAACAGGTTTACCATTAATATGCTTTTGAATTTTTGTGCTGGATGTATGGTACATATTTTGGAATGTTGTAGATCATCACAAAATGTTTTGTCCCTTGCAGGCTGATTATTTTACTAGTGTTGCCACCATTGTGTATCTTCGGAAGGAGAATTGCATGTATCAGGCATGCCCTTCACAGGATTGCAATAAGAAAGTTATAGACCAGCAGAATGGCCTCTTTCGCTGTGAAAAGTGTGACAAGGAATTTCCCAACTTTAAGTATCGCCTCATTCTGTCAGTAAGTACAACTTTTTCTAGGATTGGTACTTGTAAAGAAAAAGGATTGACTATACCAGTGTGCTGATGTTCCTTTAACTGTATACCAATAAATACATGGACAGAATGGGTGCCTGAGACTTTTCTTTTAATTTAGTTAATTTTCATCCCACCCAAAATGGAGAAGTTCAGGGGAAAAAAACAAAACAAAAATCATACTCTCCTAGATGACTGCAGCACCAATCCGAGCTGCAGTTGTCCCCTTCTGGCTCTATCCTGAGAACTGCCTGGTCGCTCAGTTTTCCTCCTCTGCTTTTAGCAGAGTCAGTCACTGGCCCTCTGCTCTGCCCCTCCATCGCTCACTGGGGCAGGAGGTGCTGGCTCAGGCTCTTGGCGCCATGCTGAGAGGCTGAGGCAGCCGCTGGTCCAGCATCTGGGTGGATTCTGACTGTAAAGTCGGGATCTTTCCCGAGCTGGAACCCGCTGAGTGGCATCAGCCAACCAGTGGGCTTTAGCCCACTGTCTGTTGAAAACGTTTTGCAGACATGCAGAACGAATTGCACTCTTGTGATCCATAGAAATATAGCCAAAATAGCTTTGGCTATACTTCTCCTTTTAATCCCCCACAGTTTTTTTTTTTTTTTTTTTTGTTTTTTTATATATTGATTTTGTTTTTTGTTCTACGAATAAAGACCGAAAAATGTGAAAAAAATGCATGATTTCTGTTATAAAATTTTGCAAGTAAGTAATTTTTCTTCATAAAGTTTGACTAAAATGTACACTGCTACATTTCTTTGGTCAAAATAACCCAAATCAGTGTATATTTGTTCTGTGTGAAAGTTAGTCTACAAGTTATGGTGCCAATCGTTGAAAATTGATCACACCTGATGTACTGATAGACTATCATTTCTTGAGACCCTAACATGCTACGACAGTACAAATACCCCCCAAATGACACCTTTTTGAAAAGTAGACAGTTCAAGGTATTTAGTAAGAGGTAAGGTGAGATTTTTGACCCTGTAATCGTTTCCCACAATTATTTTGAAAATGAAGAAATTAAATATTTATTTTTCACAAAAATGTCATGTTAAGTTATTTCTCACACACGATGTAGGCATACTTGCAACTACACCCCAAAACACATTCTGCTGATACTCCCTGAGTATGGCGATACCACGTGTGAGACTTTCACAGCCTAGCCACAAGAGGTGCAACATCCAAGGAGCATCTTCAGGCATTATGCACTTTAAGACCAGGCCTTCTTCTGATGCTTAAGTAAAAATCATTATCGGCGAATAAAATGGTGGGTTTTGAAAATGTTTGTCACGCGGTATTTGCACAGTTTTTCTAAAGCAATTTTGCACACTAATGCATACATTTTAATTAATTTCAATGCACACAAACACAATATAATGCCTAGTTTTTTGGTAAAATATGGTGTTGCGCTGGGTAAATACATACCAAACATGTCACCCTGTAAAATTGCGCACGCTTGTGAAATGGCGCCAAACTTCAGTATTTAAAAATCTCCATAGGCAACGCTTTTAAAGGCCTTTATTGGTCACCAGTTTAGCGTTACACAGGAGGTCTGGTGCAGAATTATTGCTCTCGCTCTGACGTTTGCGCCGATACCTCACGTGTGGTGTAATCGCCGTTTATGTATGCATATGGGACCAATGTGTGCGTTTGCCTTTGCACGCAAGCACGGGGGGACAGGGGCGCTTTAAAAATATATATTTTCTCTTATCGTCCATGGACTGACACAGCTGGATACTGTAAACGTGGGGGTATATGTCCCTGCTCGCAGGAGAAGATCTAGGCAGAATGTTAGATGTCAAAACATTCCAGAACAAACCAGAGCTGAACAGCCCCGCCCAGGGGGGCGGTCCCTCCGGACATTACCCTCCCACCTGCAGCTAGCAGCCTCAGTATTTTTCTGCCTAGCAGAAGGAGAAGACGTGGCTCTCTCAGGAGCCAGTCTCCTGGAAGATTTTACTTTTTTAAATTTTATTCCTTTGGGAATTTTATTTTTGAGACCTTCAATCAACTGTCGGCTGGGCAACAGGTTGGGTACACTAGTATCCTCGTAGTCTTCCCTGTCCGACCATCGAACGTGCTGATCCTCGCCTTGTGTGCATGAGACTCAGTTCACGGCATACCCCATGACTCCAGGGGTGGCCGGGTTGCTTTCATGCTCCCGCGGTCCTCTCAAGACTGAACGGTACTTGACTGACTGTATCTCTCGCGGTGGACCGAGCCGACAGCTACGCAGTACGACTCTGTGATAGGTCTGTCTGAAACAAGCCAGTGGGTCCCTGAAAGGGACGGGTAAGTAGTCTTTCCTACTGCAGGTGAGTACATACTGGCTGTGTTTCTGTGTGTGGGGGGTTCTCCCTGTCTCCCCCCTGTTATGCTGCTCTCTGCACCCTGTACTGGTGCTGTGCTTGTGGGTCACTCTGGCCTGGCTGGGCGCTCATGTCTGCAGTTTTTTCTGGTGTGAGAGGTGATTATTGCGTGCGCCATTGGTGCTGTTTGAGGTGGTTATTGCGTGCGCCATTTGCGCGGATTAGAGCTGTGAATTTCGCGCTCGGCGGCCATCTTGGCGTTCAGCGGTGCAATTATAACTGCGGCCAGCGGCCATTTTCTTGTGGCCACTGCGCATTTATTTCTGGTGGCGGCGCGAATCTCCTCACAGACTGGGCGGTCCTTAAGGGTTGGTGGGTCCTCCGGGTATCCCCTCCTCAGCGTAGCCAGTGGGTGGGCTGTATAATCACTGAATAGTGTATAAGGTCTCAGAGGGTGGCGTTATGGAGTCTGATACACCTGCTCTCCACACTTGCCTGGGGCAACTGGCAGTGCTGCACAGTTAAACATGTTCATATGTTTCCTGCACCTGCGGTCCTTATGGACCAGTTGTCAGCAGTCCTGGAATCGTTCCTGTCAGAATGGAAGCGGTGTGCGAGCAAAAGGAGCTATAAGCCCCCCCCCCCCCACAAAAATCTTTACTGAAGGGGTGCTCTGAGTCAGATATGGGCCTAGCTACTATGCTCAGGACCCTACCTCTGAATATTTAATGTTTATAAACAGGACATTCCCTTGTGAGGAAGACTCCAGTTCTGTGTCAGTGAATGACAGGGCGCTTGTAAGTGATCCCTTTGATGATGTGAGAAACACTCTCAGGCTGGAATGGCTATGACAAGCTTTTCTTTTACACAGTTTCCTCACTGTTTTCCTCACGCTGCCTCAAGAGCAGCATGGATGAGGGAGGACTTTATTCATTTATGTATCTAATCCCTGTGAGCCGTGTGTGTGTGTGTGTGTGTGTGTGTGTGTGTGTGTGTGTGTGTGTGTGTGTGTTATCCTGAGGTAACATTTCCCGCCATTTCCTGGGGAATGATTTGAGCTCTGACAGACACACGGTCTGAGGATCAGAGGTTACCTGTTACATGCATGCTGCTTCGGCAGCACAGTCAAGCAGGTTGGAATGATACAGAGAAGGTTATGCGCCTCTGCGCCATCATTTATACTCATCCTATACCTCTACACTGCATACGTTCACAGTGTATGTATGTGTTATTGGTCTCTGTGTCTGCGTGGCTGTCCCCACGTTCCAATGCTGTGTTTCAGTGCCATACATGATATAAACGTACAAAATATGTTTATGCACGACTCCAGATACATTCACAGTATATGTATGTATTATACTCTCTGGGTTGACGGGGGCTCCGGTGTCCTCCCGCACTCTCATGGTATGTGTGCTTCGGCTCTCTGCACAGTATAGACATGTTCAATATGTTTATTGCACATATTATACATGTTTACAGTATGGGTATACTGTTTGCGTGGGGTTCCTCCGGGTACTCTGGTTTCCCCTCCAATGGAAATGCACAGCATAAACATGTGCAATATGTTGATTCACATGCTATCATTCCTACACGGTATCTGTGTGCTGTCTGCATGGAGTTCTTCCGAGTGTTCCGGTTTCCTCCCACGCGCTGACGGTATGTGCGCCTTTGGCCTTCTGCAAAGTTAAACATGTTCAATGTTTATCACGCATGCTATAATACCTACACAGTATGTGTAGGCAGCCTGTGTGGTTTTCCTCCGGGTACTCCGGTTCCCTCCCACACTCCATTGGTATGGGCGCTTCGGCGCTATGCACAGTCTAAATTTGTGCGATTTGGATATCCACACACGAACATACCTACCCGGTATGTCTTTGCAGTCTGCGTGGGTTTCCGCCCACGCTACATGACATGCATGCATTTGGTGCAATACACAATGTAAACATACACATTATGTTTATACACTATACTAAATACATTCACAGTAGTTGTAGGTATTGCATTCTCTGAGTATACGTGGGGTACTTCGGTTCCTCCCACGCGCCAACGGTGTGCGCGCCTTCGGTGCTACGCACACATGAGCTTGTGCAAAATGTTTAGCACACACACTATAATACCTACACGGTATGCGTATGCAGTCTGCGTGGGTTTCTGCCCACGCTACATGACATGCATGCCTTTGGTACAATACATGGTGTAAACATACACATTATGTCTATACACTACACTAAATACATTTACAGTAGCTGTAGGTATTGCATTCTCTGAGCATGCGTGGGGTACTTCGGTTCCTCCCACGCGCCAACAGTGTGCGCGCCTTCGGTGCTATGCACACATGGGCTTGTGCAAAAATGTTTAGCACACATACTATAATACCATACACGGTATTCGTATGCAGTCTGCATGGGTTTCATCCGGGTGCTCGGGTTTCTCCCCTGCGTTCCAATGGTGTGCGCATTCTCAGCGCTATGCACAGTATAAACATGTGCAAATTGTTTATTCGCAGGCTAACATACCTACACGGTTGTGTACGCCATCTGCGTGGCTGGTTTACGTCCAGGCCCCGATGATGTGCGCGCCTTCATCGCTGGCACAGTATATACGTGTTTAATAGGTTTCTCCACAAATACTAAACTACATACGCCGTATGTGGTGGTATTATGCTCTTTATGGCTGGGTGGGTTTCCTCCCACACTCTCCATTTGTGCGTTTGACGCAATACATAGTATAAACTATGTGTTGCACAATCAGCACTTATCCATGGGTAACTGCTGGATGGAGCATTGTCACAAGGATCCCTGGTTTCAGGGGTATCACTTTCCCCCCGCTTTTCAGTGGTGATCAGAAGCGCTGGCTTGGACTGTGTTCGCCAGGCTGAGGTTGGCGTTACGCCCGTTAGTGGCTGCGTCTCTGGCGTTTTTTGTAGCTCAATGACTGGGCAAAAGCCTCTGCTTCATCCATCAGTCGTCTAGCAGGTGCACTACAACTGCTTTAGCCTTTAGGGTCTCTGTGCCCGGGGTGGGTTTGCGCCGCCTGTGGAGGCTGAGGTACTAGTCCTCTGACCGAGTTTCTAGGGAAGTTCCGTCAAGTTGCCTTTATTGGCCAAGATTTGAGGCACCCTGTACACTGGGGCCTCCCTTCTCCGATACATTGCGGAGTCTCTGGGATTTTCAAACATCTCGCTGCAAGACGGTCCTGTCGGCCGTGTGCATTGCAGGCGAAGGGTCCTTGCATCCGGAGGTGTTTCCACCTTCTTTACCGGAGGTGGGGCACCGGAAGTGGACCTTTATGGCCTCTCGACAAGGTGGCAAGATCGTGGTCAGGTCCAGGGACCCCTGGGCGGACACGTCAGACGCGTTGGAAGCCCGTGGGGGCAGTATCGCCTGATATATGCTTACCCTCCGCTACTGTTGTTGCCTCGCCGGCTTCGCAGAGTAGGGGCTGAGGCCATTCCAGTGCTCCGGAACGGCGACATTGGTACGCCGATCTACTTCGGCTAGTTGCAGACATTCCTGGCGACGGCCTATTGGAGTGGTCCTTCTGTCTCATGATCCCATACTTCACCCTGCTTTACAGTCCTTGGCTTTAATGGCATGGCTGTTTAAAGCCAGGTGCTGAAGGACCGAGTTCTCTCGTGTTCGGTCATCTCTTCTATGTTGTTGACATGGGAACCTTCCTCCAGAAAGATATCTCACTGTACCTGGAGGGCTTACATCGCTATGTGCGAGGAACTTGAGTGGCATCCTCGGATGTATTCCGTTCCCAGGATTTTGCTGTTCTTACAGCGTGGTGTGACCCAAAAGCTGGCCTTGCATACCTTTTTTTTGAGGGTCGGATTTCAGCCCGGGCTGTCTTTTTCAACGACTGCTACCGGGCCATTCCTTGATTGGCACCTTTTGTGCAGGGGGTTCGCCATGTGATCCCCCCCCCCCCCCCCCTGGTCAAGCCTCCTCTCCCTACTTGGGATCTGATTTTGATGCATCTCGGTTCTCCAAGAACATCTCTTTGAGAATATCAGAGAGATTCCTCTCTTGACCTTGTCCCGGAAGTTGGCCTTAGTGGCCATTGCTTCGGTTAGACGGGTGTCTGAGTTGGCGGCCTTGACCTGCAAGTCACCTTACTTGGTCCTCCATAAGGATATGGCGGTGTTGCGCCCACGACCATCCTTCTTTTCTAAGGATGGTCTCGGCCTTTCACCTTAAGAAGGACATTGTTCTTCCGTCCTTCTGTCCTCACCCATCGCATCCCTGAGAGTTTGCGCTTCATACAGTAAGATGGGTACAAGCCTTACGAGTGTACCTGTCTGCTACTGTTTCCATTCGGAAATCTGTGTCTGGTCCAAAACAGGGCCGAGCGGTGTCGTCTGCCACCGTCTCTAGGTGGATCAGGCAGACCGTCATACAGGCCTATGCCCTTAAGGGGCAGGCGCCTCCCTTTCCGGTTGCGGCGCATTCCACCAAGGCAATTGGTGCTTCCCGGGCCTTCCGACATCAAGCGTCGGTTGCACAAGTGTGCAAGGCGACGACCTGGTCGTCCGTTCACACCTTTTTCAAGATTTTATAAGGTTGATGTGGCTGCATCTTCGGATGCTCCCTTCGGCCGCAAAGCATTGCAGGCCACAGTTTAATGTCGCAACTCCTCCGTTGAGGAGCTCTGCTTGTTTGGAGTGAAGTTTTGGTTGTTCCTTTACTACCGCTCCCACCCTTCTGATACTGCTTTGGGACGTCCCACACGTTTACAGTATCCAGCTGTGTCAGTCCATGGATGATAAGAGAAAATAGGATTTTTGTACTCACCGTAAAATCCATTTCTCTGACGTCCATGGACTGACACAGCACCCACCCTTCCTTTTAAGGTTTGTACTGCTTTGTTACGAACTGAGGTCTGCTAGCTGCAGGTGGGAGGGTAATTTCCGGAGGGACCGCCCCCCTGGGCGGGGCTGTTCATCTCTGGTTTGTTCTGGAATGTTTTGACATCTAACATTCTGCCTAGATCTTCTCCTGCGAGCAGGGACATATACCCACACGTTTACAGTATCCAGCTGTGTCAGTCCATGGACGTCAGAGAAATGGATTTTACGGTGAGTACAAAAATCCTATTTGTTGGCGGGACACTGGTATACTGATATGTTTTTGTGCATGTGTACACTGACAGATGATCTTCCATTGGTGGACACAGATGTTGTTGCAATGGAACACTATTGCAGATGTTTTTGGACACTGACAGATGTTTTGTGGGTGGCTTCAGTCTGTCAATTCTCTGTGTAACGTCATCCCTTACACAGCTGTCTACACAGGCTGCAGCATCCGCCTCTGAGCTCAGTGGGGAGAGCTTGACAGACACGTGTCTCTGTTTACACTGTGAAGGCCGTGATTGGACACAGCCATCACGTAATCACAGCGCCCATGTCCCAATCTGTATTTGACTAAGTTGAAAGATCACAGCCATCACATGATTCGTCACTGCGCGGCCTCCTGTTCTGAAGGGGCGTACGGGTATGTCCACTCAGAGCGGTCAAGCTCCCACCCGGCCATTTATCGTATATACTCGAGTATAAGCCAAGTTTTTCAGCACATTTTTTTTGTGCTGAAAATGCCCCCCTCGGCTTATACTCGGGTCACCTTTTTGCGCCTGATCTCCTGGATTTTTGGGGACCTGGTACCAGCCGGCCGTAGGTCCCATGGACCCCAAACTTGGCACACTTATAGCCCCATTCTTCCTCTACAAGTGTGCAAAGCTTGTTGTCCGGGGGGACCTACGGCCGAGGAGGACCGAATTTTCGACGCCAGGCACCCGTTCCATAGACTCCCATGTTAAATGGTAATTTCTCTGGTAAATTTGGGGACCCAGTACCGGCCGGTCGTAGGTCCCCTGGACCCGAAACTTGGCACACATGTAGCCCCATTTCTCCTCTATAAGAATGCAACATTTTTTTGTCTGGGGGACCTACGGCCGGGGAGCACCGATTTTATTTTTTTTAAATCCGGGCACCCCTTCCATAGATTCCTATGTTAAACGTCAGTCTAGTCATGGACACAGTGAGGCATTAAGATGGACACCCTAGGTTTATACTCGAGTCAATACGTTTTCCCATTTTTTTGTGGTAAAATTGGGTGCCTTGGCTTATATTCGGGTCGGCTTATACTCGAGTATATACGGTATGTACATTGGCTGGGTACGGAGTGGTTAAATAGGAAATCAAGACTGAGCTTAGGAGGGTAATGTATTCTTTGTCCTTGGGCCTGCTTTATATGACCACATGTGTTTCAAGTTTGAACCTTTTCAGACTTTTTGCCATCTTTGTCAGTATTGGGGACGTTTCCCATTTTAATTCCTGTAGTGGTGATCAGAGTAAAAATAAATGTCTGAGTATCTCACCCTCCCTCACTATAATGAACCTTTTTTTTTTTTTTTTTTTTTTTTTTTTATTCCTTCTTGTCACTTTATGAAGAGATCAATTTGGGATCACAATTGAAGGGGAAAAGTGAGTGGAATGCTGTCTTGCACAAACCTAAATTAAGCATGTTATGTATAGAACTAGACAAGTGGTTAAACCAGGAGCATAACTGCAGCCATGATTCTGGTATAGAATATGGTCAGATTTCATGTAAAAGTAATCACTTTTACAGCACTGTGGGGACTCTCCCCCTCCTGCCTCTGTAAGCAGTGGGGTTGGCTGCCCGTAAAGAAGAAAATGGAGTAACATCGTCCCCCCTATCTCCTCTGAATGAAGCCAGAAAGGATTTTGCCACTTCCCGGTTTGCGTGCTGTCTTTCACTGGCCGTTACAACTAGAAAAAAATTTGATCAAACATGATCTGCCTTCATCCATGCATACCCTTGTAAGAGTGCTTTACTAATCTTACTCCCTACTTCAGTCTAACGTTAAAGGTTGGGTACCTTTTTGTGTTTTCTACCAGTGTAAAGGGTCATTTAGGTGTTGGGATATTATGCAGTTAGGGCTCCTGGCGTCCCGGCAAACTTTTTTTTTTTAAACATGGAACCACCTTTTTCTGAATCTTAATTATATTAAGAATATAAGGCTTGGACCTTTTTGAGTATGCCGTCCCTTCAGGTGATGTTACCAGCTGCTGCTCACTGGAATATCTCCTGAACAGTGCACCTTTTAGGAGATACTAATTTTACCTACAGGTAAGCTTTATTAAAAGCTTACCTGTTGGTAAAAGTCGCAGAAATAAGTTTTCTACAACTTTATCCACTTGCCGACCGCCCTCCGTCATGATACGTCGGCTGTTTCAAGAGGAATACCGTTGTTATGGCAGCAGCTAGCTGCCATAACCCGGTATCCTCTTCAGCGGGCGGTCGGCTTTCAGATAAAAGTGGTCTCAGCGGCGGATTCGATGCAAGATCACTTTTATCGGGGGCTGGAGAGGGGGTAGCGGCGGAGACTATCACGTCCTTTCCCCTCAACAGCCTGGAGCCAAGTGAGGAAAAGATGGGGCCCCACTCGGCTCCATAGCATTGGAGGGCAGAAATTACGGCAAACGTCACTTCCGCCCAATGGTCTTAAAGGGGAATTTTTTTTTTTTTTTTTTTATTGCATTTTTGTGTAAATATGAAATCTGAGGTCTTTTTGACCCCAGGTCTCACATTTTAAGAGGTCCTGTCATGCTTTTTTTCTATTACAAGGGATGTTTACCTTCCTTGTAATAGGAATAAAAGTGACACAATTTTTTTTATTTTTTTTTAAAAGCGCCCTGTTTCGCTGAGCTCGCGCGCAGAAGCGAACGCATACGCAAGTCGCGCCCGCATATGAAAACCGTGTTCAAACCACTTATGGAAGGTATTGCTGCGATCGTTAGAGATTTGTAATGGTCTAAGTTTGTCGCAATTTTGAAGTGTGACCTGTTGGGTATCAATTTACTCTGTGTAACATTATCTTTCATAATATAAAAAAAAAGTTGGGCTAACTTTACTGTTTTTTTTTTTTTTCATTCAAAAAAGTGTATTTTTTTTTTTTTTAAATAGCGCTTGTGAGACCGCTGCTCAAATACGGTGTGACACAAAGTATTGCAACAACCACCATTTTATTCTCTAGGGTGTCTGAAAAAAATGTTTTCTAGCAAAAAAAAAAATATATATTTTAACTTGTAAACGCCAAATCTCAAAACGAGGCTCTGTCCTTAAGGTGTTAAATACCACAAAAAGAAAGCGGTCTAAAAAAAAAATTCAATCCATATGGGGTACAGTGTTGCATGCCTGAGTAATTGTCATTCAAAATGTGACTGGCCTGGGCAGGAAGAGGGTGAAAGTGTCTGCTCTTGAGGTGAGTGGTTTTCCCAGTACAACACTTTACAGCATTTCGAATGTGTTGCCGTGTTGATCAGTGCAGGTCTGTTGGTACCTTTTTTGCACCTCTGCATTGAGCTGCCATTTGAAATGAAAATGCTGCTGCGCATAAGTCTCAAGGGTTCCTTATTTTTACAGTTTCTATTGTAGCTAGTAATCTTTGGCAAATAGTATTTTTTTTTTTTTTTTTTTATGGTGTCCGCTATATCTAGAGAGAAATTTGACCGGTTTCTGAAATATATTTGAGATTTCCATTACTCTTAAAAACATTTTTTAGCAGCTTAACTAAACGTATGTTTTGAGCATTAAGTGCAATACCTAAATTGGTACCTTGAAGCCTTCCATAGCATTCCTAATGAAAGTGGCACGCTTGTGTAGTCTCCTTAACTGCTCTGGGACTGGCAGTTTAACTAAAGTTCCATTCTTATTCCAGTGCAGAGTAACTGCTGAACGTTCTTGTTTAAATATGGCTCACTCGCTCTGTCATTGATCCAAAATCCGAGATATAAAGCTCAAATCTCCTGCCAAGTTTTTCCTCTGAGAAGTCTTTGTACTTGTATAAAGACCACAAAACTGAATCTGCTCTATATTAGTACAGATGTCCGTGCTGTGTCTTTGTGAAGCTCAATTATCAAACAGCTTGTTCTATGCACAAACACTATAATTTCTAACAGTTTAATTTTTTTTCCTCGTGTTGCTAAATTATGCTGTTTTTACTGATACCATTGGCTTTGCAAGAGGTTACTTATCAGTTCTTGTTTATAGGTTGGCATGACTCCCTTTTAAAGGCAGAGATTAACCAAGCATTATGAAGATAAATGAACAGTAAATGTTTTGTAGAGAGATGAAATTGCACTTGGGGCCTGAGGCCTTTGTTTAGTCTTTCTCGGGAGCCATGCCCTGCACCTACTGCATTAGTGGCGCCTGCTTCAAAAGCCAAGCGTATTTCTGCCTGCGTCTGTGAGATGAATTTATATGTCGGAGTGCAATGATAATTCAAGCTCCTGCAAAAGCCTGCCAGTTCTCCCACATGCGGCCTCGCCACTTCCATACAAGTACTTGTTGGCCCTGACCCGGTAGGGAGATGGCACTTCTTTCTTCTCGCAGGCTCATTATATTCATCAGCCTTCAGCAGCTGTGACGACTTATAATCAAGCTGTTTAATGCCGGTCAAAATCCTGAAAATCTCAAATGGCAGAAGGATGGTGTGGAACATCTAAATAACAGATTGTTGCTGAATTTTTTTAAACCAACTCCATTGATGTTTATTTGCGTTGACTCGTGATCCTTCTTCCCCCTGTTCTGGGTGTTTGTCAACCAAAAACTTAAGTGCTCTTTTCCTTGAACCTGCTTTGGGCTGTGAAGGTGGCTTATGCCCTGTAATTGCAGCTTTCACAATAGTCAGCAATGTCAGGAGCTATATTTAAAAATCCATCTCATACAGGTTGCTGTGATTGTCTGTCTATCAGAGGTGAAACTCTGGGAATTTTTTGAATGAAGTAGTTTCCTTTTCTCTACCTTATCAAGAATTTTACGCTATAGGTTTTGTCATGTAATTTTTCTCCGGAATAAATTTATTTGCAGCAATGGTGAATTTTGTTTTGGGTGACACTTTAAAAATCCAGGAATACTTTTGCTGTAAAGATGTTGTTGGGGCTGTACAAGGAAGCCTGGATTGAGAAAAATATGTGGGCTGAACTTTTTTGAAACTGCTAGTTGGCTTGCTCACAGGCTAATCTACTGGCTTTAGAACTTTGACACATTAGCCCAGAATAATGCCTGGTACACACAATTGGAAAAATACCGCTTTCAGAGCAATCCTACAATAATCTGATAGTACACAGCTTTCAAGAGCCGATCATGACAGTTCATGCTAAATTATCTGAAGGGACAAACATTATTTTTCTTGTACAATACCAGCATGTATCATTTTTGTTTAACCACTTCAGCCCCGGAAGGTTTTACCCACTTAATGGACCAGGCCATGTTTTGTGATACGGCACTGCGCTACTTTAACTGACAATTGCGCGGTCGTGCGACGCTGTACCCAAAATAAAATTGATGTCCTTTTTTTCCCCACAAATAGAGCTTACTTTTGGTGGTATTTTATAACCTCTGCGGTTTTTATTTTTTGCGCTATAAACAAAAAAAGAACAGCAATTTTGAAAAAAAAAAAGTTGCTTCTATAATACATATCCAATAAAAAAAGTTTAAAACAAATTTCTTCAATTTAGGCCAATATGTATTCCGCTACATATTCTTGGTAAAAAAAAATCCTAATAAACTTTTATATTGATTGGTTTGCGCAAAAGTTATAGCGTCTACAAAATAAAGGATTTTCTTTTTTTTTTTCACTTGTAATGGTGGTGATCAGCAATTTTTAGCGGGACTGCGATATTGCGCCAGACAGATCGGACACCTAGCTGACACTTTTTTGGGAACCAGTGACATTATTACAGTGATCGCTGCTAAAAATATACACTGACATTGTATAAATGAAACTGGCAGGGAAGGGGTTAACATCAGGGGAGTCAAAGGGTTAACACTGTTCCCTCAGTGTGTTTCTAACGGTGTGGGAGGATGGCCTCACTGTATGGACACTCTGATCCCTGTTCCTGATTAGCAGGAACACTAGACCAGAGTGTCCATGCCCGACAGCATGGCGGTCTGTTTGTTTACATTGGCAGACCACCGCTCTGTTTCTGCGGGGAGCGATTGTGGGTGGCTGGTGGACAGCGGACATTTGGCCCGCTGATTGATCACAGGGGGAGCCAATTAGCGCACGTGGTCCCCCCCAGTGGCTATTGACAAAATCATGTAAAGGTATGTGATTTCGCGCAATAGAGCCGCCGTGCCGCAGTAATATGTACGGTAGGCGGTCGGGAACTGCATACTTGTTGCCGGTTAGCAACCCATAGAGGAATATTTATAAAGCTGTAAATATTACATTTAAATGCGTGTTTTAAATGGATTGACCGCCTGTAAATGTTTGGTGAAAGCCTTTCACTGCTTTATAAATATGCCCCATTTTTTTTGTAGCCAGGTAGCATTTTGAATAGTCAGCAATAGATGTGTACACATTTCGCCGTTTTGGTTCGATTAATAAAGCAGTTTTACTATAACCAGAAATGTTCTAATTACATAATTTTCTGTTGCAGGCAAACATTGCAGACTTTGGGGAGAATCAGTGGATTACATGCTTCCAGGAAGCAGCTGAATCAATTCTTGGCCAGAATGCCATGTACTTGGGGGAACTCAAGGAAAAGGTATGGAGTTTTCATAGGTTATATGAAGATAAAGGCCTTGTATTACAGCATAGACCACTCTATAGAGACCTTGTTTCCTGAAAGTTCCCCAACAAAGTTAAGGGCATGGCCCGTGTTGACAGATGGCATCAGTTGACAGGTGCATTTGACCAGCTTAAGAACCACGTTCATATGGGGGTTATTTGACATGTCAAATCGCATACAAAATCGGCGGCTATTGCCGGTAATGGCACCGATTCCCAAAAGTAGTTCCTGTACTACTTTTGGTGACTTCAGGTGGCGATTTGTATGGACATGTGTGCAGGAATCCGCACAGATGTCTCCGAAATCACTCCCGAAGTTGGAATGACATGAGAAGTTCAGCTGAACTTGCGTGATTTTGAACTGACTCCCAAAAGTAGTTTCTGTACTACTTTTGGTGACAGTGTGAACCTAGGCATAAGAGGGTTTTGCATTCACATAGTTTTGTATGAGAATGCAAAAACCTGTTTGAACCTGCTATAACTGCACTTTTATTATGCTTAAAATTCAGATGCTCGCACAGCAAGCCCCCAAGGCTTTATATATGTTTGGACTAGCAGGGGCTCATTTTAAGTATATGTTAGGTTAGGCTGGGAGTGCAACAAATGGATTACTGTTAACTTAAACAAAACAGACAGTTTCATGTGTAAAAGCGACTCTGTTTTCATAATTCCTGATCTTGATAAATTCATAAGTCCCTTTTGAAAAGAGCAGTGTTCAGCTTTAATTCCAATTAGTTAAGAGTCCATTAGGTACTTGTATATATTAATGGGTTATATTAAAAAGGAAGAATACATACACTCCTCCACGTTGCAGCATTGGTCTGATATTGCAGCCAACCCCCACCAGCTCAGAGCCTGAGAAGTGAGCGATCACATGACCACTGATCGCTCAGCACGGTCTTCTCAGAGTAGAGAGCATCTCTGCCCCTCTAGTGCTCATGGGAGCTTCAGCTCTTGGCCACACCCTGAAAAGCAGAGCCAATTGTCAATCCGGCATCTGGGTGGATTCTGACCATATCGTCAAAATCCTTCCAGGACCTGGTGCAGCGGCTCTGATGTCAAAAACTCTGATGCTAAAACTGCAGTTTTTAAAGTAAATTTAGATTACAGGGCAGTTCACAGAAAAATACAATAAAATAATCATCACACTTGCCAGTTTACCAGGAAATAACATTCTACAACCATTTCACCAGTTTGTATTAAAACAGAGGTTTTTGTTGCACATATTTGCAAATAAATATTCACAGTAAATTTTCAAATAAGCTGAAGTTCAGGAAGCCTCCAAGTTCAATCTCTCTGGCATCTCCCAAGCTTTTTTGTGACATATGTTCACAGTTTTCTTGGTAATTGTCAGTTTTATAGAGGTTAAAAGAATACTTATTTGCATTGTGTGTTGGTTGCCCACAGCCCATTATTGGTTTTGAATGCCAGCAATTATATAGTGTATATGGTCTGCAGCTCCCTCCTGTTCTAGCAGGCTCATGTTGAGAGGCTTTTACATATATTTTGACCATCTCAAATTTTTTGTCTGTTTATGAATGTTAAGATTCCCTTGTCTCTCTAGAGGAAAGAAAAGTACTCTGCTGCTTTTTATTTAAATGTAGTCTGTGGTTGTCCACTCTTAGAGCGAACACATTCTTTGAATAAATTCTCTTTGGGAAAAGACCAAAGGACTTTCCTGATGACTGCTGAGCTATTTTGACAAGTTTAAAGGTGCAAGTTATTGGATGGGAGGAGTCTGTCTCTCCTGACAGCTGCTTGCTGTTGCTCCCTCTGAACATTTCTGTGTTGTCTGTGCAGAATGAACAAGCTTTTGAGGAGGTCTTTCAGAATGCCAATTTCCGTTCCTACACCTTTAGAGCTCGGGTGAAGTTGGAAACCTACAATGTAAGTATGAACTCCAGAGTAAACATTCCTAAATCTCTGCAATTCAAGTGAAGCATAT
Source organism: Rana muscosa (assembly GCA_029206835.1). Taxonomy (NCBI): domain Eukaryota; kingdom Metazoa; phylum Chordata; class Amphibia; order Anura; family Ranidae; genus Rana; species Rana muscosa. The sequence goes on from CM055117.1 coordinate 196,378,389, forward strand.
GATGAAAATTGCATGAAACAGAGGTTACCTTTTATCTAGAGTGAAAACCACATATTAGAATGATCACTAGATGGCGTGGCTGAAGCTATAGCCACATTTAACTTTTATTGGAGAATATGGAACTTGGTCCTGTCCTTTGCAATCTTTTGACCCTTTTAGGCCCTTGGTTTGGAAGAGGGTGGCTAAAAGTGGTTCTAAAGCCTGAATATTTTTTACTTTAATGTTGCTGTCAAAGCCAGGGGGGGCAAGCCTTTGCTGTCTGTGTCTATAGATACAGAGGGCTAGGCTTGGGAGCAAGCCCACACAAGTGCCCCCAGAGAAAGCCTCTTTCTCTGGGGGCACTTGCTGAAGGGGAGGAGCCAGCATCGCCGGTGGACCAAATGGGAGGAGCTTTGGGGTCTTTGACACATCACAAATGTGTGTGTGTGTGTGTGTATATATATATATATATATATATATATATATATATATATATATATATATATATATATATATACACACACACACACACAGGGGGGCGCAAACACCTAGTGCATTACCATCGCCAAAATTGGCGAAATCAGGTTGAAAAGGGCATGACAGTCCAGGAATCACCCCATCTATCAGTCAAGATAAAATGTAATTGTGGGTTGGACAGACCAGAAGTCTCCTGGTCTGTCACTCAAATTGGGCAGTGTGGGTGGGTGGAACAGACCTAATGCCAGGTACACCCAAAACCTGTCCGCTCCGGTCGGAGACACTACTAACCAGCAAGGTTAGTCCCAGTGATCTCCCCCGCTGAGATTGTGTTCTGATAGGGGGATGGCCCCCCCGCCAGAACACTCCAAACAGCACTCTCTGCCATTGGCTGGGATCGGTAGTCGGTGGGCTGTTGGTTTTCCAGCATGCACATCCGACAGAAATAGGCCAGACTGACATATACACAGGCAGAATGTCAGCCGGTATTTTTTTTGATAGGGGGCTTTCCGATATAATGATGCTGCTGTTAGAAATAATCTGCAATGGCGAACTTGCACAACTGGTTCCCCCGGGGAAGCAGGAGGCACAGCAGCCACCAAACTTATACAGGAAGTTTGGAAAAGCGAGTCCTAGAAATGGCGCATTCAATATTTGATTATTCATTGGCTGCTGCTTTACTTGCAAAAATACCATAATGGAAATCTATGCCTGTAGTTTAGTTTTAAAGAGGAACTGCAGTTTGCTCACATAATTTGTAATAAAAACGTCTTTGCCATTCTGCAGCTTCCCTCCAAACACTGCATATTATTTTATATATACTGTGGTTCGGTACTTGCCAAATATGCTGCAGAAATCTCCCTCCACTGAGTCTGGCTACATCCATTTTAACTGTGGGCAGCTGAAACTGCTGCCTGTTCACTTCCTGCATTTAGACAGAGGCACACCTCCAGCCCTGCAGCTCTCATTGGCCCTCTTACTCTTCCTGTGCATGATGTCATAAGCCTAGCCTTTTTTTACCAGACAAACAGGAAGTGGGCTGTAGAAGGTATTTACTGTCAGAAAAAAAATGTTTTACTATCCAAAGTTAAAACAAAAAGGGCAAAAGATGGAAAGTTGAAAAAAAGTACTGAAGGGCCGCTTTAAGATCAATCTCGTTTGCATTAAAAATTATTTATGAAAATGCAAGTACAACACATGAATTGTTCCATACCTGCTATGTAGACGCGCATACATTTTTTTCATTTTTATTTTCGGTCAAGTGGAACATATATCTTGTAACCCTTTCTGCCACTTGACAGAATAAAACACAAAATCCCTACTTAAGTATTTAACAATGGCTGTTTAATAAATCCATAATTCATAATGGATTTATTTGATATGGCAACATCCATTCTTATTTGAGGCCTGCTCATTAGATTGAGTAATGTTAAGCATGACTTTCAACATGTAATGTCCTTGTATCGCAAAATGGTTAAACCTCCCATACAAATGAATTCCGAGAAAAGCCACCAAACATTAGCATAGCGTTCCAGCGTCATGTTCCTGGTACATGTGTGGGTTGAGCCTAATGTTCCAACTTGCTGCAAGTTACAAATGTGTGTCAGAATTACCTAGTTGTTTTATGCTGGCGTCCAAGATTTATTTTAATTACGTTCATGTGAAGTACCACCTACTCCAATACTTTTAGAAAGAAAGCTGTTTAGGTGGGATTATATGAACTACCACAGTTGGCTTTTCTACATAGCAGTGACTAGTATTTTGGCTCAGTGCTCCAGATCTTGAAATTAATCGGTGCTTGTCTGAGCTTCTGTTGCATTTTAAATTACAAAGCTGAAGCTCGATATAAAAATGATTCTTATTTATTTGTACTCAGAAGCTTCTTGGGTATTAGTCGTTTAAAACGATATTAACCCCAAAAACAATGTTACTCTTTCGTCCATGGACCGACACAGCTTCTCTATTGACAAAGTGGGTATTATCCGTTAATTAGGAGTGACTAGGCAGAAAAACTTGTAAAAAGTGTTGCATCACACCTTCTACAGTACCGCCCAGGGGGCGGACCCTCTGGGTATACCCTCTCAGTCTGCACATCGCAGATCAGTTTTTTTCTGTCTAGCAAGGAGTAGGACATGGCTCCCTTCGGGCCCATTGGTCCGGGGAAAAAAGATATATATATTTATTTTATTTTTTTGCTACATTTGTTGTTTCCTGCGATCTTCGATCAACTGCCGACTGGGTGACAGGCTGGATCCTCGATCCTTGTAGTCTCCCCAGTTTCGGCCATCGAGCGTGTGCCGACCCTAGCTACGCGCTGGGTTTTCCACGACATGCCCGTCGCTCCACGGGTGGCCGGTGAGCCTACGCTCCAGGGCCTGCATCGGACCGCTCAGCTTCGGCTGACCTTACGGCCGAGTCGCAGCAGCCTGGCCGGTGAGCTTACGCTCCAAGGCTTGCATCGGACCACTCAGCTTCGGCTGACCTTACGGTCGAGTCGCAGCAGCCTGTCCGGTGAGCGTCATGCTCCAGGGCATACATATGATCGTCCCTTCTGGGTCCAATCACAGCATGCCTGGCCAACAGTCACCTTCCGTGCGCGGACGATGATCTGTTTGGAATGTCTTCCAGCAGAATACATGCAGGATAGGTAAGTAAAACTCCCCTGCCTCGGCTGGGTGATTTAGCTGGACATTCCTGGAGAGATCAAGTAAGTGGTTGTGGCCCCTTTCTTCCCTCTCTCCCTGCCTTTCCCTCCTCCCTGGGCTTCTAGCTAAAGGTTGCTGGGTGCTGGGGGTCACCTAGGGGGTCCCACTGGAGCGGGGCTGGCTGTAACTAACATTTAAAAGAAATGTCATTTTTGCTTACCTGTGTTTCTGTGTCTCCATGCTGTCGGCGGCCATTTTGAGGTGGTCCATGCCAAGTTTGGCCTCTTGTAACTGCCTGGCGGCCATCTTCCTGTGGTTCGGCCACACCCACTGGCCCCTATCAGGTGATCGGCGGCCATGTTGGTCCACCCTGTATGCAGATATTGCCGTTCGGCGGCCATCTTTTTGGGGGCTATGGCTGCCTGACCTCTATCTTCTGTCGGCGGCCATTTTCTTAGAGCCCACATTATCTTCCATACAGACGTTTTTGGCAACCATTTTGCGAGAGCCTCCGGCCTCTAGGGTGCATTACACTGGCGTGAAAATTCACACAGGAAGTGCTGATAAAAGAAGCAGACTGACACAGCAGCAAGGGGACAGCATCACAGGCGCAGCATAGCAGTACCTATCCAGGGTGGTGAGTCCTCTGGGTAGCCCAGCATCTCTGCAGCGCAGGAGGGTGGCCTATTGATATCTTGCCTGGAGCCCTGTGAGTGTCAGCGTGTGGTCAGCATGGCATCTGAGCCAGATGTCTTCTCCCCTGAAACACCAGATTTAGCAGCTGGTGTCCCTGAGGTGTCTATGAACGCTATGACTGCAATCCTAGAGGCGTTTGCTGCCAGGGTGGAAGCAGCACACGGGAATATAGGGGGTAGTAAACGCCCCGTCCCCTGCAAGCTTCTGGGGATATTTCTGATGCAGAACCAGGTCCAGCTACGGCTCATGGCCCAGATTCTGATGCATCAGAGACTGCAGACCGTGACCGATCGGACAGTGAGGAGGACTCCAAGTCCAGGTCAGTACGCGAGACGGCTTTGGTATCTGACCTTATTACTGCAGTGCGGGATACGCTAAAGTTGGAAAATACTGCAGAAGCAGCAGAGACTCCGGTCCACTTGGGTTTCATAGACCTGCCCGCACTGCTAAGGTGTTCCCTTGTGTGTCTTTTGATAAACTCTTATACAAGGAATGGGAGAACCCACTGAGGGTCTTTACAGCCCCAAAGAGGTTTGCGGTACGGTACCCCTTTTGAGGAGAGTTTTCTGAAGAAATGGACCTCTCCCCCCTATAGTGGACCCTCCGGTGTCCAGACTTAATAGAGCCACCACAATTCCTGTAGAAGGGGCTCCTGTTTTCTAGGACCCTGTGGATAAGAAGGCTGAAGCACTCGCTTGCTACCTATACTCAGTGGTAGGCTCGGCAGTACGCCCGGCATTGGCGGGGGCCCTAGTGTCTCACACACTTACTGAATGGGCAAGATTGCTACTCCAGGGGTTAAGGAGCGAGATGCTCCTCCTGATGAGATAACATTGGCCGACCTGTTGGTCCAGGGCCTTAGGTTTGTCTGCGAGTCAGACATGAATACTATTCCCCTGCTGTCTAAAACTTCGGTTTATGCAGTAGCAATACGCCGCCTGATCTGGCTAAAAGGCTGGTCTGCGGACCAGACTTCCAAGAAAGCCCTGTTGGATCTGCCTTTTAAGGGCGACAGACTTTTTGGGGCTTCTCTGGATGACATCATCAAGGATGCCACAGGAAGTAAAAGCACTTTGCTTCCCCAAATTAGCAAGGGTAAGGGGCCACGCCAAGGGCAAGGGCCCTCCTTTACTGCACACAAGTGGTTTTTTCGTCCCCCTAGGGCGACAGGGAAAAGACCCCAGGCCGACAAAGCGCCTGCCCAAGGACAAAAGCGTCCTTGGTCCCGCAGACCCAACAAGCCTGCGGACAAATCTGCGTCCACATGAAGGTCCGCCCCCACCCAGCTCTCGGGTGGGGGGACGTCTTCACGAATTCGCGACTCAGTGGACTGCTCTAGTCTCCGACAGGTGGGTTTGCGAAGTAATCTCCTCAGGCTACAAGATAGAATTTCTCTCTTGTCCACCAGACAGATTCATCACCTCCAATCTCCAGCTACTACCGACCCGTCGGGAGGCCCTGTATGGGGCGGTCCAGGGTCTACTGGAACACGGGGTAGTTATTCCAGTTCCAGAACAGGAACGGGGTCAGGGTTTTTACTCAAATCTGTTCATTGTGCCAAAGAAGGAGGGGGTTCGTCCAATCTTGGATCTCAGAGCCCTCAATTGCTTTGTGAAGGTACAAAGATTTCGGATGGAGTCGGTTCGATCCGTAGTCACGGCTCTCCATCCGGGGGACTTTCTGGCCTCCTTGGACATCAAGGACGCATACCTGCATGTCCCCATATACTCCAGACACCAGAGGTTTCTGCGATTTGCTATCGGGAAGAACCACTACCAGTTTGTGGCCCTCCCGTTTGGCCTTGCCTCAGCACCCAGGACGTTCACCAAGGTGCTCGCTCCGATTCTGGCACTTCTAAGACAGCGGGGTATCGCTATCACAGGTTACTTGGACGACCTTCTGCTGAAGGCCCCTTCAAGCTCAGAATTAGAGGTAAGCGTGTCCATTACCTGTCAGACTCTTCGAGACTGTGGTTGGATACTAAACACGCAAAGGTCAGTATTGGTGCCCACTCAACGCCTAGTGTACCTGGGGTTGATTCTGGATTCCTCAGAGGCAAAGGTATTCCTCCCTGTGGAGAAGTTGCAGACCCTCCGGGCTGCAGTACGGCAGCTGACTTCCAGGAATTGGTCGTCACTCCGTTTTTACATGCGAGTGTTGGGCCTCATGGTAGCCTCCTTCGAGGCGGTCCCATATGCTCAATACCACACTCGAGTGTTACAGAAGGAAGTTCTGTCCAGATGGAACAGATGCCCTTCATCTCTGGATTATCAAATCCGAGTGAGCCACCTAGTCAGGAGATCCCTGGTATGGTGGCTGACAGCACCGGCTCTAATGGCCGGGAAGTCATTTCTTCCGGTTTACTGGATAGTGATCACGACGGACGCCAGCCTTACAGGTTGGGGGGGGAGTCTGGGGTGTCCAGTCGGCGCAAGGTCGCTAGATCCCAGAGGAAGCCCTCCTGACGATCAATGTCCTGGAGATCCGGGCGATCAAGCTGTGCCTCTTCAAATGGTCTCAGAGACTGCAAGGGCGTCCAGTCAGGATCCAGTCAGACAACGCCACAGCAGTGGCATATGTCAATCATCAAGGAGGAACAAGAAGCTCAGCTGCAGCATCGGAGATCGCTCGCATCCTGAAGTGGGCAGAGAGGAGCGTACCGGCACTGTCGGCCGTGTACATTCCGGGTGTGGAAAACTGGCAGGCGGACTACCTGAGCCGCCAGATGCTGGACCAGGGAGAATGGTCCTTACACCCGGAGGTGTTCCAACTCCTCTGCCAAAGATGGGGCACACCAGACGTAGATCTTCTGGCTTCCCGACTCAATCGGAAGGTATTGAGGTTTGTGGCCCGGTCAAGAGACCCATGGGCAGACGCAACGGACGTGTTGGTAGCATCGTGGGGTCAGTATCGGCTAATCTATGCCTTCCCTCCCTTAAGGCTTCTTCCTCTTCTGCTCCGCAGAGTGGAGGCAGAGGGAATTCCAATGATCCTAATCGCTCCAGATTGGCCTCAGCGTCCTTGGTACGCCGATCTAGTACGTCTGGTAGCAGACGTCCCCTGGCGCCTACCACTACGGAAGGACCTGCTATCGCAAGGTCCCATATTCCATCCTGCTTTACAGTCATTGGCTTTAACGGCATGGCTGTTGAGAACCAGGTACTGAGAGATCGGGGCCTGTCAGACTCAGTAATCTCTACTATGAGAAGTGCTCGGAAACCGTCCTCTAGGAAGGTCTATCACCGCACTTGGAGGGCCTACATCTCCATATGTGAGGAAATGAAATGGCATCCGCGTACCTATTTGGTTTCCAGAATCCTGCTGTTTTTACAGCATGGGGTAGACCAAAGGCTTGCCCTAAGTACGATTAAGGGACAGATATCTGCCCTGGCTGTCTTTTTTCAGCGACCCCTGGCGACTCACTCTCTCGTGAGTACATTTGGGCAGGGGGTTCGACATGTGGCCCCTCCGGTCCGCCCCCCATTACCTCCGTGGGACTTGAACCTGGTCCTCTCGGTGCTTCAGACGGCACCGTTTGAGAATATTAGAGATATTCCCCTGTTGACACTTTCTCAGAAAGTGGTCTTTTTGGTGGCTGTTACGTCAGTTAGACGAGTCTCTGAGCTGGCAGCCTTGCCCTGCAAGGCTCCCTATTTTGATTTTCCACAAGGATAAGGTGGTGCTGCGGCCGCAGCCTTCCTTTCTTCCGAAAGTCGTTTCGGCTTTTCATCTCAACGAAGACATTGTACTTCCATCCTTGTGTCCTCAGCCGTCGAATCCTAAGGAGTCGGCGTTGCATTCCTTGGACGTTGTCCGAGCTTTGAGAGTATACATATCTGCTACTTCCCTGTTCCGGAAGTCAGACTCACTGTTTGTTTCGGTGGCTGGTCCCAAGAAGGGCCAAGCAGTCTCATCGGCCACCATCTCTAGGTGGATCCGACAGATAGTAATCCAGGCTTACGCCTTAAAGGGTCAGGCGCCCCCCTTTCCTGTCACGGCGCATTCGACCAGGGCAATAGGTGCCTCTGGGGCTTTCCGACACCAAGCGTCTGTTTCCCAACTATGTAAAGCGGCGACTTGGTCGTCCGCTCACACTTTCACAAAATTCTACAAAATTGATGTAGGTGCATCTTCGGATGCCTCTTTCGGCCGCAAGGTTTTGCAGGCGGCTGTTTAGAGTTGCAGCTCCTCCGTTGGAGGAGTGCTGTTTTGTGTTTTGGGGTGAAGTTTGTTTTTATGCTGTTACCACCCCTCGTTTTTTCTCTGACACTGCTTTGGGACGTCCCACTTTGTCAATAGAGAAGCTGTGTCGGTCAATGGACGAAAGAGTAAATAGGATTTTTTACTCACCGTAAAATCCTTTTCTCTGAGTCCATGGACCGACACAGCACCCACCCCTCCTTTTAAGTTTTTACTGCTTTTTGACGAACTGATCTGCGATGTGCAGACTGAGAGGGTATACCCAGAGGGTCCGCCCCCTGGGCGGTACTGTAGAAGGTGTGATGCAACACTTTTTACAAGTTTTTCTGCCTAGTCACTCCTAATTAACGGATAATACCCACTTTGTCAATAGAGAAGCTGTGTCGGTCCATGGACTCAGAGAAAAGGATTTTACGGTGAGTAAAAAATCCTATTTTTATACTGCATTCGTTTTCTATATTACTGGTTTACTTGAACAAACCAAGCTGTCCAAAGCAGCAGTTGGAGGGTTGAAGCAAACCATTTACCACTGACAGTGGTGCTTGCAATGGTCAGCTGTTCATTTATGTAAATCCATCATCCCAAAGGGAAAAAAAAATCAAAACTGCTGTAACTGCCTAAAATGTGTTGGCTTCTTTTTTTTTTTTTATTAACCACTTAACGACCGCCCACTGTAAATATACGTCGGCAGAATGGCACCGACAGGCAGAATCACGTACATATACGTGATTGCCTTTGTATAGTTGGGGGGTCCGATCGGACCCCCCTTCTTTACAGTGGGTGGTCGTTTTACCTTCGGGAGCGATCCGGCATGAGGGGACGGCCGTTCGATTCCGGTCGTCCGTCCGTCCCCCCCCCCCCCCCTCGATCGCTCCCGGCGAATGAGAGCTTCCCCTGCCTGTGTACTGTTTACACAGGCAGGAGGAAGTGATGTCATGTCTCCTGCGGTGCTCACATATACCGAGCGTCGTACAGGAGAAGATGCAGGTTAATGCACAAAACAGCACACTGACACCAGGACACATAGGCACATAAATCGCCCCCCCCAGCCCCCAGTCACAGTGTCACTGATTGCAGTGACCATTTATTTAGTGATCACTGCAATCAGTGACATTTGTGACTGTAAAAGTGTCACTACATTTAGTTTTAGGTCCAGTGTAGCCCCCTAACCCCCCCCCCCCAATAAAGGTTTAACCCCCTTGATTGCCCCCCAGATAACCCTTTCACCGCCGTCGCTAAGCGATAATTTTTCTGATCGCTGTCTTAGCGTCGGTGATGCAGATCGGTAGCCAGTAATTTTTTTTAGGTTCGCTGCAGGTTTTTATAGCGTCAGGTACCCCGATATATTACCTAATAAAGGTTTAACCCCCTTGATCGCCCCCCAGGTAACCCTTTCACCCCCCTATCACCACTGTCGCTAAGCGATCGTTTTTATGATCGTTGTCTTAGTGTCGGTGATGCCGATAGGTAGCCAGTAAAATTTTTTTTAGGTTCGCCGTCAGGTTTTTATATAGCGTCAGGTATCCCCATATATTACCTAATAAAGGTTTTAACCCCCTAATTGCCCCTAGTTAACCCTTTCACCAGTAATCACCATATAAGTGTTACGGGTGACGCTGGTTAGTTAGTTTGCTTTTTATAGTGTCAGGGCACCCGCCGTATATAACCCAATAAAGGTTTAACCCCCTGATCGCCCGGCGGGTGATATCAATTAGGTTTTAACGTCAGAGAGGGTCTGCGTCACACCCCAGGCAGCGTCGGGTTAGTGCCAGTAGCGCTAACACCCACGCGTTAAGCATACACCCCCCTTAGTGGTATAGTATCTGAACAGATCAATATCTGATCTGATCTATACTAGCGTCCCCAGCAGTTTAGGGTTCCCAAAAACGCAGTGTTAGCGGGATCAGCCCAGATACCTGCTAGCACCTGCGTTTTGCCCCTCCGTCCAGCCCAGGCCACCCAAGTGCAGTATCGATCGATCACTGTCACTTACAAAACACAACACACATAACTGCAGCGTTCGCAGAGACAGGCCTGATCCCTGTGACTCCAGTGCTGTAGGAGGTGATTTCACCACCACAGTTAAAAAAAAAAAAAGCATATATGCCGAAGCATAGGGGCGGAGGAGCAATTTTGCTCCTAATGCCGCGTACATACGGTCGAAATTCCGACGGAGGCTTGCCCGTGGAAAAGTCTGACCATGTGTACGCGGCATAACTTTTGCGGGAAGATGCCCCCATGCTTCGGCATATATAAATGGTGCATGTATGCCCATCATTAGAAGTGGGTGGATGAAGGGCGGTATTCTAATGGTGGGCATACCCACCGATCAATCTTTTTTTTTCATTCAGCCAACAGGCTGCATGAAAAAAAAGATTACAATACATGTCCAACAAGGACCAGCAACGTACTGGTATGTTGCTGGACTTTGAATGTTTATACCAGAATGATGCCTGTGGGTTTAGGTATCATCTTGGTATCATTCTTTTCAGCCAGCGGCCGGCTTTCATGTAAAAGCAATCCTAGTCGCTAATTAGCCTCTGAACTGCTTTTACAAGCAGTGGGAGGGAATGTCGTCGTCGTCCCCCCCCCCCCCCCCCCCGGATATAAAAAGCGCCATTGGGAAAGCATTTTATCACACCGATCTTGGTGTGGTCAGATGCTTTGAGGGCAGAGGAAAGATCTAGGGTCCAATAGACCCCAGTTTTTTCAAAAAAGAGTACCTGTCATTACCTATTGCTATCATAGGGGATATTTACATTCCCTGAGATAACAATAAAAATGATAAAAAAAAAAAAATATGGAAGCAACAGTTTAAAAATAAAATAAAAAAGCAAAATTAATAATAAAAAAAAAGCACCCCTGTCCTGCCCTGCTCTTGCCCAATGGCGAACGCAAGCGTCGGTCTGGCGTCATATGTAAACAGAAATTGCACCATGCATGTGAGGTATCACCGCGAAGCTCAGATCGAGGGCAGTAATTTTAGCAGTAGACCTCCTCTGTAAATCTAACGGCGTAACCTGTAAAGGCTTTTAAAGGCTTTTAAAAATGTATGTAGTTTGTCGCCAATGCGCGTTTGTGCGAAATTTTAAAGCTTGTCGTGTTTGGTATCTATGTACTCGGCCTAAGATCATCTTTTTCATTTCATCAAACATTTGGGCAATATAGTGTGTTTTAGTGCATTAAAATTAAAAAAAGTGTATTTTTTCCCCAAAAAATGCGTTTGAAAAATCGCTGCGCAAATACTGTGTAGAAAAATAAAATTGCAACACCCACCATTTTAATCTGTAGGGCCTTTGCTTTAAAAATATATATAATGTTTGGGGGTTCAACATAATTTTCTTGCAAAAAAAAAATATGTTTTCATGTAAACAAAAAGTGTGAAAAAGGGCTTTGCCTTCAAGTGGTTAGAAGAGTGGATGTAAGCTTCCTAATGTTGTGTATAAAATGCCAGAACAGTTCAAAACCCCCCCCAAATGACCCCATTTTGGAAAGTAGACACCCCAAGCTATATACTGAGAGGCATGTCGAGTCCATGGAATATTTTATATGTTGACACAAGTTGCGGAAAATAGACAATTTATTTTTTTATTTTTTATTTTTTGCACAAAGTTGTCACTAAATGATATATTGCTCAAACATGCCATGGGCATATGTGGAATTACACCCCAAAATACATTCTGTTGCTTCTCCTGAGTACGGGAATACCACATGTGTGAGACTTTTTGGGAGCCTAGCCGTGTACGGGACCCCAAAAACCAATCACCGCCTTCAGGCTTTCTAAGGGTGTCAATTTTTGATTTCACTTCTCACTGCCTATTACAGTTTCGGAGGCCATGGAATGCCCAGATGGCACAAACCCCCCCAAATGACCCCATTTTGGAAAGTAGACACCCCAAGCTATTTGCTGAGAGGTATGGTGAGTATTTTGCAGATCTCGCTTTTTGTCACAAAGTTTTGAAAATTAAAAAAATAAAAAAAAAATTATTTTTTTTCTTCATTTTCAAAAACAAATGAGAGCTGTAAAATACTCACCATGCATCTCAGCAAATAGCTTGGGTGTCTACTTTCCAAAATGGGGTCATTTGGGGGGGTTTTGTGCTATTTTGGCATTTTATGGCCTTCGAAACTGTGATAGGTAGTGAGGAGTGAAATCAAAAATTTGTGCCTAGAAATCCTGAAGGCGGTGCTTGGTTTTCGGGGTCCCGTACGCGGCTAGGCTCCCAAAAAGTCCCACACATGTGGTATCCCCGTACTCAGGAGAAGCAGCAAAATGTATTTTGGGGTGTAATTCAATATATAACCATGGCATGTGTGAGCAATATATCATTTAGTGACAACTTTTTGTAATTTTTTTTTTTTTTTGTCATTATTCAATCACTTGGGACAAAAAAATAAATATTCAATGGGCTCAACAGGCCTCTCAGCAATTTCCTTGGGGTGTCTACTTTCTAAAATGGGGTCATTTGGGGGGGTTTTGTGCTATTTTGGCATTTTTATGGCCTTCGAAACTGTGATAGGTAGTGAGGAGTGAAATCAAAAATTTGCGCCCTTAGAAATCCTGAAGGCGGTGCTTGGTTTCCGGGGGCCCGTACGCGGCTAGGCTCCCAAAAAGTCCCACACGTGGTATCCCCGTACTCAGGAGCAGCAGCAAAATGTATTTTGGGGTGCAATTCCACATATAACCATGGCATGTGTGAGCAATATATCATTTAGTGACAACTTTTTGTAATTTTTTTTTATTTTATTTTTTTAGTCATTCAATCACTTGCGACAAAAAAAAAAATATATTCAATGGGCTCAACATGCCTCTCAGCAATTTCCTTGGGGTGTCTACTTTCCAAAATTGGGTAATTTGGGGGGGTTTTGTACTGCCCTGCCATTTTAGCACCTCAAGAAATGAGATAGGCAGTCATAAATTAAAAGCTGTGTAAATTCCAGAAAATGTACCCTAGTTTGTAGACGCTATAACTTTTGTGCAAACCAATAAATATACGCTTATTGACATTTTTTTTTACTAAAGACATGTGGCTGAATACATTTTGGCCTAAATGTATGACTAAAATTGAGTTTATTCGATTTTTCTTATAACAAAAAGTAGAAAATATCATTTTTTTTCAAAATTTTCGGTCTTTTTCCGTTTATATCGCAAAAAATAAAAATCGCAGAGGCAATCAAATACCATTAAAAGAAAGCTCTATTTGTGGGAAGAAAAGGACGCAAATTTAGTTTCGGTACTAACATTGCATATCCGCACAATTTCCAGTTAAAGCAGCGCAGTGCAAAATTCTGAAAACAGCTCTGGTCCTTTAGCTACAAAATGGTCCGGGGCTTAAGTGGTTAAAATGATTACAGTGCCATCATGCACATACACAAATAGAAGGGACAATGTCAATTAAGCAGTGTGTGTTCAGTATTTAACTACATCATACAGAATGCAGATACCCTTAAACAGGAAGTGTTGGTGGCTGGATCACCAGGTGAAATAAAGCAGAAAAGCTTAAATGCAGTCATTTCATACAAAGATCGGTAAGCTGCAATATATAAATTTTATTTTTTTTTATTTTTTTTTGGGCTTAATGCTGATTTAACCACTTGGCACCCCCAGGCCATCGTATGACGTCCTTGACTTTGTGTGGGTATACCTGAATGATGCCTGCAGGCTACAGGCATCATTCAGATATCAGCGTTTTCAGCCGGCGATTCCCTACACCATAAGAACGATCATAGCATGTGTTCCACCGCTTGATCATTCTTACGGGCGGTGAAAGGGGACGTCCTCCTGCCGCCCTCCAGTGCTTCTACCGACTCACCGTTTCGATTGGTGAGTTGGAGAACGGATCCACCGGCCCCCGGATGTTGACCATAGAGATTTCCGGCGGACCAGATGGTCGCCGGAGTCTCCATGATCGGCAGAGGCTGGACGCAAGGTTGTGAAGTCACGTCCGGCCTCTGCATTAAAAAAAGACGCCGCCTCGGCTAGGAAGCCGTGATCTTTTTTTTCTTTTATTTCAGGCTTCCCAGCCTAGAGGTGAGATGTGGGGTCTTGGCCCCAAATCTCACTGTAAAGAAAAGAGGTCCTGTCATGTCATATTCCTATTACAAGGGATGTTTTACATTAATAGGAATAAAAGTGAAAAAAATTATGATTTATTGTTAATTTTACTTCAAATTTTTTATTTTTTTTTAAAGTGCCCCTGTCCCCTTGTGCTCACACGCAGAAGCGAACGCATACGTAAGCCCTGCCCACATATGAAAACTGTGTTCAAACTACACGTGAGGTGTTGCCGCAAACGTTAGAGCGAGAGCAATAATTCTAGCCCTAGACCTCCTCTAACTCAAAACATGTAACCAGTAAAAAAAATTAAAGCGTCGCCTATGGGGATTTTTAAGTACCGAAGTTTGGTGCCATTCAATGAGCGTGTGCAATTTTGAAGCGTGACATGTTTGGTATCTATTTACTCGGTGTAACTTCATCTTTCACATTATGCAAAAAAATTGGACTAACTTTACTGTTGTGTTTTTTTAAAGCATGAAACTTTTTTTCCCCCAAAAAATGCGTTTGAAAACTTTCTGCGCAAATACCGTGCGAGATAAAATGTTGCAATGACCGCTATTGTATTCTCTAGGGTCTCTGCTTAAAAAAAAAAAACTGAATGTTTGGGGGTTCTATGTTTTTTTCTAGCAAAAAAATTATGATTTTTACATGTAGGAGCGAAGTGTCAGAATTGGTCTGGATGCAAAGTGGTTAAGCAGTAAAAGTAGCCGAAAATTAAAAAGCAAGTTGGTTTTCCATACTCAAAAAGCCAATCGACCATAGAATTCATGTACATGGGTGTCAAACTAGGAAGCTTTTGTGTTGCCTGGCCTTGCTTTTGAATTGGTTATAATTTGGTTTGACATGTCTCTAAATTTACATAGACTTGTAAAAACGCAATTCATATGCAAGCAAATGTCCATGTATATGTATACAAGTCCTTGCCTTTTTTTTCTTTTTTTTTAATTCTTCCACTTTGGCATAAAACAGTAATTTCAGATTGTGAGACCTAATCCGCTGATGGTTTACATTGCTTCAGATAGTTTAGGTGTGTAGAAATGCGATTCTTTTGGTTACCAGCAGTATGCGTCAAAGCTTTCATGGGTATTGCAATCTACATCTGTGTGCTTTTTTCATCAATTCTCTGGAGGGAGCATTTTAGATGCATTCTGGGTCATCCTAACCGCTATCAGGAAAGTAGCATGAGTATAGAAGCATGGTATGTTTGTTACCTCCAATTGCAATCACAATACAAATACCTTGAAATCAAGCCCTTTTCAGTGGTGGTGAATCACTGTTAGGGCTCTTTTAGACATGCTGATCCATGTTCGATCGCTTCTCTAAGGGCTTTTGACAGGCAGTTGTTATAAAGCCACCTCACCACCTGATTTAATGTGATTGATTTGTTACCCCTTGCATATACCTAGTAAAGTGACTGGCCTCAGTAAAGCCTGGTTCACACCTATGCATTTTGCAATTTGTAGATTTGCACTACAGAACGTGTTCCATAGGAAACCATGTTATATGGACTGTAGTGCTTTTCTGCAAAATGGCACTAAAAATGCATAGGTGTGAACCAGGTCGTAATGCATAAAGATGTAACACATCCTCCTACATAGGTTGTACCTGTTTATCTGCTGTCTTCTTTTCTCTACACCTTTTCAAAGTCCATAATTTTGTAAAGCTTTTCTAAGTCAAGAAAAAAAGGGGGTGGAGAGCTGAAATTACACGCTGCAGAGCTCAGTGAGGAGAGTTATGAGAGCTGTTTGGAGGGAAGAGACACCACCCCCTTCACACATGAACAGAACTGATGTCAATCAGCTTAAGGTCCTTTCCCTGTTACCTTTTTTTTGGGAAAATGTCACAAAAACTTGTCTGAAATTATTCATGCTGAAAGCAAATGAAGCCGCAGAAAGAAATGGCACTTGGTGCTCTGGGTAGAGACAAGCACACGCACTCAACTATATAGAGATATGCTTTGTTCATGTCTGAGGTTTACAACCACTTTAACCCTAAAATGGCAAAATACTGCGCTGCAATCGTGTTTTGCACGAGGTTGCGTAGCCCCAATAACTCTAAGCGAGTTTGACAGGTGGTACCACCTGTCAAATTCTGCACCCGGAGTTAAAAAGACTAGCTGGGGGCGCCCATTTTTACCCACTCCTGGGTTTTTGTTTTATGGTTGCCATCAGCCTTGTAACCTTATCCTGATCTTCTAATGGTACATGTAGGGGCACACCACTACTTTGTAACACATAACCTCTACTAGTAAGCTGATGCTTGGTCACTGTGGAGTCCATAATAGAGGTACATGATTAACCAGAGCTTGGGAATGATTGGTATAATACATTTTATTCATCAGAATTCTCTTTTACAATATCAATTCATGTGCTACATTCAGGTTAAACATCTTCATTTAACAGAGGCACTGCAAAATTTGTAATATTTAAAGAATACAATGCAATTATTTAAATTGGTCTCTACTTTAGTTTCAGGGTAGTAAAGAGTATAATGCATCTTGCAGTGCTTACTGTGCATTTTTTTTGAAAACGATTAAAAGTAAGCAAAATTAAGTATATCAAGGAAAAAACTTCAGATATGAGACATATGTATGTTAAAGGCATTACATGAACATATAACCAAGGCTTTCTAAGTTACAGACAGAATATTCATGCCCAAACGTGGCCTACTGCAGGATGACTAGAACATGAAGGCTAAGGTTTGGTTGTGGATAGAGCATAGGCACAGAGGATGAGAATAAGGTTAAATATGTCCAAGCTCCTCGTTTAAATATCTAGGGGTGCAGGTGTCGTCTAGCCCATTGACGTATCTGGAGGAAAACCTACTGCCTCTTTTTTTAAAAGACTCCAAATGACGTGTAATACTTAGTGCAAGCTCCCCCTGTCAGTCATAGGCAGGGTAAACCTAATTAAGATGGTGTGGTGCCCCCAGCTATTGTATATAATGCATAATTCCCCTCAGTGGATACCCCGTAGGTGGTTTACTCGTATAGATACTCTATTTAGGTCCCTAATTTGGAAAAAGAGAGTGGCTAGGATTAGTCTCTACTTTACAATATGGTAAGGATCGAGGAGGAGCGGCGGTTCCTAACACCAAATTATATTTTCTGGCTTCCCAGCTGCAGCACCTGGGTGGGATGGGCCAAGTGAGTGAATCTGATTCTATTGAAAGCCTGTGGAGGATGGGGACCCAGAGTACCTCAGTGCTGGCGAACTTGGAGGCGGGATTTCCTCACCTGCCACAGGCGGCGGCTACTGTAGTCCTCCTGAAAAAAAACTCTGGTCCGCGGTAAGGTCTAGCCTGCGTATTTCGGGATTTCTTGCTGACACGCCAATTTGGGATAATCCCAATTTGTCGGAAGTATTCAAACTGGACGGCTTCCAATCTTGGAGACAGGCTGGTATTTGCAATATTGCTCAACTGTACTCTTTAAACGTTCTGAAATCATTTCAGGACTTACAGATTGAATTTAACCTCCCTAGACACCAATTTTACAGATACCTCCAGGTCCGCCATGCTTTGCAGGCCCAGGGTCAGATTTCTGTCGTCCTACTTTCCAGTCACTCCCTGATTAATGATGTCTTTTTTGGTCAGGGGAAAAAAAGGCTTAATATCCCATATTTATTCAAGTCTACTGTCGACCGTACAAGACTCAGCGACTTTACCGTGTAGAAGGGGCAGGACAGAAGACCTGGGGGTCATCGATGGTGAAACTTGGGACACATGCTTACAAGCAGGTCCGATCACGTTGGTTTTGCAGTCGCACAGACTGTCTCACTTGTTTTTACTGCATAGGACCTACCGCACGCCCATACAATTGTTTCGCTGGGGAAGAAGAGACTTCTCTATGCCCTAAACAATGCGGGGGGCGCTGTCCTAAGTTACACCGGTATTGGGGTGATGTTACGGAAGTTATTTCCTCGGTTTATCAGGTTGGGGTCCCTTTGGACCCCCTAATCTTCATACTGGGTGCAGTCGATGAAGAAATATACCCCCATCCAACTAACATTGCAGTGATCAGACTATTATATTTAGCGCGTAAGTTGGTGGCTAGGCTTTGGATCTCTCCACGTGTCCCGACCACAAAACAATGGATTGAGCAGGTTAATCTCATCCTTATACAGGAGCACCTTGCATATCGGCATAGGAATGCTGCCCTGAAATTTTATTCCATATGGCAGCCCTGGCTGGAGACCCCTGGGTTAGAGCCCCCACGCTTGATTTTGACTCGGTTGCTACAAGTTTAAAAGGCACTTCTATTCATGGTGGAGATTTCACTCTATTTGGAATACACATCAAATGGGTACTGCAATTTGGGTACCAGTTTTGAGTTTTATGGTGGGTACAGGTTCAAAGCGATAGGCAGACTGTGGGACGTAGAGTTTAGGATGTGGCCCGTTGGCCTTTAGTTTGGCCGTATTGGGGGGGGGGGGGGGGTCGCACTTGCCCGCCCGGTGCGGCCTACCTTTTCTTTTCTCGTTACTGGTGAATAGGTAATACTTTTGGTGCCACTGTTTATCCAATGTACATGTGCTTCAATGATGTAACTAATTCTGTTTTGTTCTTTTGAACTATGGTATGTAACTTGTGTTCTGTATTTTCTTTTTGGCACAATAAAACATTTATCTGATAAAAAAAAAAATATGTTCAAGCTATACATGAGTAAAACAAATGCAGGTGAACAATGAACCTCGAATGTGTGTCTGTTCATTTGGAGTTTGTGAATTGACCCCAACTATTCTTAATAAATACACTGGGATTTCAAAGGAACTAGGAAGACATCAGGTAGTCTCTCCCCATATATACCTATCTGCAGTTGGCTAAGGAATATAGAACTTCTCAGGGCCGTCAATGCCTCCGTGGGAAAATCCCTCAGTGTTTTGGGGAGTAACACCACTAAACCGAAGACAGAGAAGATGGAGAAGAAAGCCAGAAGTGGAACAGAGTTGACTATCCAACAGGAGTTGCCCTCCATCCCCATGGGTGTTGTAAGCTTGATAGTATCAGGGAGATCTTCATATGGATAGCCCGAGGCTCCCACACGGCCTCAAAAATCTGCACGGAGTCCAATACACAGCTTACCTTCCGCTCTTGTGACATGATCCACAAAATTTTCCGCTTTGCTACTGTTTGAGATGCCGTGGGTTGTTTCCAAGCTCGGATTATGGTTATTTTGGGCCCCCAGTAGGATAAAAGGTATTTAACTTCTGCATACACTTAGCTTTACTCAACCTCTAGATAGAGTGCCTATGGAAGGAGAGTGGGAAACCAGTGATCTTGCAAATCGGCAGGAAGATCTTATTCCAGAACCCTCTAATTCTCGGACAGTACCACCAGTTATGTAACGTTGTACCTAACATACCACAACCTCTAAAACAAAGGGGGAGGAGGACAGGTAAAGTTTAGCCAGTCTAGACAGGACTAAGTACCATCTCATTATAACCGTGAGGCTCGCTTCAATGAAGGTGATGCTAGGCATACCCTGGAAAGAGTGGAAAAAAACCCTGTGCCAGTCCTCCAGCTCTCAGGCCTCTGAGGTTTTTTTTTTTCCCACTCCAACATGCATAAAGACTTGGTGGAATCGGTTGCCAGTGACTTGTAGATCAGAGATGCCTCCCCTCTGCTTCATGGTTTGGCCACACCATTGCTCACTGCAACTTTTGAAATATTAATGTTGAGCAACACAAGAGATCTGACCAGCCAATGATTGACTAGAGCAGGTGTCTCCAAACTTTCAAAACAAAGAGCCAGTTTACTCCCCTTCAAACTTTAGGGGTAGCCAATGGGAGTAGAAAATGCCCTGGCATCGGTTGGAGTAAACATGTAGGCCTTGTCAATTTCTGGTGTCAGTGGGAGATTTATTTGCCCATCATGGTGCCAGTGGAAGAAATACTGCCCCAAGGGCCACATACAGGGCCGATGCTAACCTATTTTGGGCCCTAGGCAAGACCAGCTACTCTTTGATCACAGATCCCCAGTGTGTATTGTGTGGTCAGACTGCGGCCATGACACGGGAGATGGTCGGAGACTGCGGCCATGACACGGGAGATGGTCGGAGACTGCGGCCATGACACGGGAGATGGTCGGAGACTGCGGCCATGACACGGGAGATGGTCGGAGACTGCGGCCATGACACGGGAGATGGTCGGAGACTGCGGCCATGACACGGGAGATGGTCGGAGACTGCGGCCATGACACGGGAGATGGTCGGAGACTGCGGCCATGACACGGGAGATGGTCGGAGACTGCGGCCATGACACGGGAGATGGTCGGAGACTGCGGCCATGACACGGGAGATGGTCGGAGACTGCGGCCATGACACGGGAGATGGTCGGAGACTGCGGCCATGACACGGGAGATGGTCGGAGACTGCGGCCATGACACGGGAGATGGTCGGAGACTGCGGCCATGACACGGGAGATGGTCGGAGACTGCGGCCATGACACGGGAGATGGTCGGAGACTGCGGCCATGACACGGGAGATGGTCGGAGACTGCGGCCATGACACGGGAGATGGTCGGAGACTGCGGCCATGACACGGGAGATGGTCGGAGACTGCGGCCATGACACGGGAGATGGTCGGAGACTGCGGCCATGACACGGGAGATGGTCGGAGACTGCGGCCATGACACGGGAGATGGTCGGAGACTGCGGCCATGACACGGGAGATGGTCGGAGACTGCGGCCATTGCACGGGAGATGGTCGGAGACTGCGGCCATTGCACAAGTGTGTCCTAGCAGTGACCAGTGTGGAAAAAACATTGATCACTGCACTATGTGTAAACAGGAGTTTACAAGATATAACAAAGTGCCCCCCAAAAAAAAACTTTAACAGTCAATGTGGTGCCTATATTTAAAAAGGGAATGAAGTCTTTACCAAGTAACTATAGACCTGTTAGTTTAACTTCTATAGTTGGGAAGATACTGGAGAGATTAATAAAAGATGAGTTCTTGCTGGGAAAAAACTATTTAAGCAACAGACAGCATGGATTCATGAAAGACAGAAGTTGTCAGACAAACCTGATTTCTTTTTATGAAGAGGTAAGTAAGACCTTGGACAGAGGGGTGGCTGTGGACGTGGTATACTTGGATTTTGCAAAATCATTCGATACAGTTCCCCACACACGGCTCATGTGTAAGGTAAAGTCTACAGGATTGGAAATATCAGTTTGTAAATGGATAGAAAACTGGCTAAAAGACAGAATTCAGAGAGTAGTGGTTAATGATTCTTACTCTGAATGGTCCAAGGTTATCAGTGGTGTACCCCAAGGTTCAGTGCTGGGACCCTTACTTTTTAATATCTTTATAAATGATATTGTGTCTGAGATCAAAAGTAACATTTCTGTCTTTGCAGATGACACCAAGCTATGCAGTGGAATAACGTCCTTACAGGATGTTGCCAATTTACAAGCCAACCTCAATGCTCTGTCTAATTGGGCGACTATGTGGCAGATGAGGTTTAATGTTGATAAATGTAAAGTTATGCACTTGGAGGCTAAGAATATGAATGCATCATACATACTAGGGGGAGTACAACTGGGGGGATCCGTAGTGGAGAAGGATCTGGGGGTTTTGGTAGATCATAAGCTCAATAATAACATGTAATGCCAAGCTGCAGTTTCCAAAGCGAGCAAAGTCCTTTCTTGTATTAAGAGAGGTATGGACTCCAGAGAGAGATATCATTTTGCCCCTGTTCAAATCATTAGTAAGACCTCATCTGGAATATGCAGTTCAGTTTCGGGCCCCAGTTCTCAAAAAGGATATTGGGGAACTGGAGAAAGTGCAGAGAAGGGCAACCAAACTGATAAGAGGCATGGAGGAGCTCAGCTAGGAGGAAAGATTAGAGGAATTGAATTTATTCACTCTTGAGAAGAGGAGATTAAGGGGGGGGATATGATCAACATGTACAAATATATAAGGGGTCCATATAGTGAACTTAGTGTTGAGTTATTCACTTTACGGTCAACACAAAGGACAAGGGGGCACTCTTTGCATCTAGAGGAAAAGAGATTTCACCTCCAAATACGGAAAGGTTTCTTCACAGTAAGAGCTGTGAAAATGTGGAATAGACTCCCTGCAGAGGTGGTTCTGGCCAGCTCAGTAGATTGCTTTAAGAAGGGTCTGGATTCTTTCTTAAATGTACATAATATAACTGGGTACTGACATTTATAGGTAAAGTTGATCCGGGGAATATCCAATTGCCTCTCGGGGGATCAGGAAGGAATTTTTTCCCCTGCTGTAGCAAATTGGATCATGCTCTGCTGGTTTTTTTTTGCCTTCCTCCTGGATCAACTGTGGGTATAGAATTGGGTATATGGGATTGTACGATTTTTTTTTTTTATTTTTTTTTATGGTTGAACTGGATAGACTTGTGTCTTTTTTCAACCTGACTAACTATGTAATTCTCGAGCACAGGACAGTAAATGGTGAACAGGTCTGTGAAGCTCCTAGCCTGACCAGTTCATTCCTTCAAAAATAACAAAGAAAAGGTCAAACGGATGGCGGAAATGGGACTCTGGCACAAATAGCTCTATAGAAATGGCTGAAGTTACAGCATCTTTTAGAAGCCTTATCAGCATTCACCTGTGTGGTGTAAATAAATGGAGATAGGAAGCAGTGAGAGAAGAGGGAGAGGAGGTCGTCCCCTGATAAGTGTGAGCACTGCCTCTTCTACACACAGGACGGGAGAACACACTGATGATTAGACTTCTGCAGTTGGTGTTTGCCATTACCGATGAGCCTATGACATGTTTGATAAGATGTGATCATACCTTCCTTATGTTCAGGTATGTCTGATCCTCTCCATCCCGCCCTGCTCTGGCCACTAGCATCTTCTGGTCAAATGTGGCGGGCTGGGTAATCTGATTGGCTAAGAAGATGGTGGCAGGCAGAGCAACTTGGCAGTTACGCCCTCCCACTCAGAAGAGCGAAACACGAACACAGCTCTGCAATACCACCCGCCCGCCGCACCAAATTCCTTGCTTTCCGGCCCCACTATCAGCGGCCCTGCTGGGGGGCGAGGAGGAGGTGAGGCAAGGGTCAGCTGAACCCCTAGGTGGCAGTGCACCCTAGTCGGATGCCTAGTTCACCTAGCTGAAGCACCGGCCCTGGCCACATAAAGGCAAGGAAGAAAATGGCAGTTTGGAGACCCTTGGACTAGAGCATCTAGTGATTAATAAAATTAAATTGCTTTTTTGCAGCAAGCTTTATAGTCGGGTCTTATGTCATTAGATGTGAAAGACTGATCATTGTGTTTTTTTGTATTTCAGTAAGCTTAAAGGAATAGTTGCATGAAATGTAAATCCCCCATCTGCTGCTGTCTGTTGAACTGCATATGATGGCAAAATTTAACCTCGGCCTCTTTGTAATAACACATAGAATTTCCACTTTTTCTGCAGCTTTATTCCAGGCTGTACACATAACGGTGTGATTACTTGATGGTATGTTAGCGATTTCCTGTGTTCTTCAATGTACTCCACAAAAAGGAGCACACAAATTCTGCCAATGTAGTACACTGGTACAGCAAGCTTAGCGACGCCATAAATTTAAAATAAAATGCTTGAAAGTGAAACTCGAGTGGATAATATAGTTTAGGAACCTGTCGATTTCAGTCTGGGAGTATGTTTAGGAGAAATCATTGATTTTTTTTTCTAGGCACCAATATATTAAAAATGTATTTTTATTTATAATAAACTTACAAAATTCCTTAACATAAAAATAGACTGGTATAAACAATTATTACAGCCAACTCTATCCACTAGGCCAGGGCCGGTGGATGAGATAACCACTGAAGGTATCCCTTGTTGAAGTAGGCGCAGTTAGCGTGTTTGAAGATGCAAGCGCAACATGTTTCTCCTGAAGAAAAAAAATCAGCAAATATGCATATAAAAATACATCAGATAACATGTATGTATATTAGTTGTAAATTACACATAAATTTAAACTGTGTTCAAGATCCGTAAGCCGCAGTAGGCATGCACTAAGAGCGAAGAACGATACGGTGAAAAGTAGCCTAATGCCTCAATTGGAGGTAATACACACACACACACACACACACACACACACACACACACACACACACACACACCACACACCACACACCACACACCACACACACACCACACACACACCACACACACACCACACACACACCACACACACACACACTCTCTCTCTCTCTCTCTCTCTCTCTCTCACTCTCTCTCTCTCTCTCCTTCACTTTAGCGAGTGCAGCAAACAGACCATCACCACACCCACAGTTTAGGGTGTATACTCAAAGGGGGGTATTACTTGCGTAACAGGAAGTATATGTATGCTTAACCGTCTGAGGAATAAATACCTCAGTGTAAGCAATCCAGCAAACATGGGGAAGGGGTATTAAAGTGACTTGTAACAAACTCACGTTATTAGGACGCTGTCTGGAGAAGTAGAGAAAAGTGTAATAATAAGTGAAGTATAGTCCCATATAAGACTATAGATGTGTCCTTAAATATCATTGTTAATTCAAAGGGTAAACCTATAATACTAATCTCGGACACTAGGCATGCGTTGGTGTAGCATGCACAGTGATGATGGCTAAAGAGATGTAGGTCTAACTAGTTTAAATTTCATTGTTTGTAGACTAAACTGATTAATACTTTGCTGATTCCCCAGAGAGGATAACTTGAATGTCATTAAGATGCTGGTCTCACAGGCAACAATCTGAGGAGGAGATATCATATAATACTAATGCTATTCTTGATTATATTCCATAGCACGGCTGCCAAAGCTTGAACTAATAATTGAAATGCTGCATATAAAAGTACAAACCACATGTGTTGCTGGAATATCGCTACTGGTCAGATGGCATAGATCCACGGATGGAGGGGTCTGTCATGTCCACGCCATCCAACCCGGCCAGATGGAACTGTGCATGTCCTCACACCCTCTGCATGTGCAGGCCCACAGAGCAGAGAGGGGGAAAGAGCATTCCATGTGGATGCACAACTAGAGGGGAGCGCCTCTGGTGTAACATCCAGACGCTGTGGCCCGCACAACCCATGATACATGGTCTGTGATCAAACCGCGACCTTTCTGGCCACACATTGAAACAATGCCCAGCATGCACCAATCCCAACAAGGGATCCCAAAGACAGCACAAACTAGACACTGAATAACATTTTATATAACCATAATATACAACAAAGCTGTTATATAAGGGCACATTATAATGGACCAATTCTAAAAATTACTTGCATCACTAGATTTACCAAAAATAAAAATTGAATTAAATTGAATCGGGTCACATCAAAAAAGAATAGACATGAACAATTGGAAAGGGAACCACCAAACATACATATTTCATAAGAAAGGCTTATATGACTGAACCTCATTAATTCCCGGTGGGTAGATGGCGTTCAATCGCTCTATCCAGAGGGGTCTCCCTTTGCAATATCAGTCTATCCCAGTCCCCACCCCTGGGATCCCGGGGAACAACCACCAGGACCAGCAATGTGACAAGGGATGTGTCAAATTTATGATCCAAATCCAAATGTCTGCTCACAGGAGTGAGCAATGGAAAAAATGCTCACCCTGTGCGACCCCCGGCCATGCGCATCGGGTCCCCCGTTGTGCAGTGCGTGCCTGCTATCCCTGCCGCAGTATAATGATGGCGGCTGGTCAGCAAGCGGTTAAAACATAGCTAGTCGATAACAGAGGAAAGTGATAACTTGCTTTTTAAAGTGGAACTTTTTTATTTAATTTTTTTAAATGCTAGCAGGAAGGCTTTTCTGCTATAGAAAGGCTTGTTCCTTCTGCATGCAAACTTCAGAATATACAGTGAGCTGCACATGCGCAACTTGGTGTACATGCCTTGATGCCGACAATAGATTGCCTCCTATGTGCATGTGCTGGGGTTTCATCACCCCAGGCAGGCCAATCAAGATGGCCAAAGATGCCGAACTCAGAAAAGGCCTGGGCTATTACATTACTATGGTGTCTTGTCTTCATTTGGAGCACACATAACAGGGTGACAATGCAAGAGATCATATAGGAAAATGTCATTCTGAAACAGGAAGTGCCTTGACAAGGTCCTCTGGCTGCAGATTAAAAAAAAAAAAATGTTAATGTTTAAATAGGATTTTGATGATTGGGTTTATATCCGTTTGAGTCATTGGCCTGGAACAGACTAAAGTTATAACTCCTGGGTCTGTGCATCAAAGAAGTCATTGGATCTACAACCAAGCAAAAGCATTTTTTAGAACGTCTTCAGGAGAGGGAACCCTACACACCAACTGTAGAGTAAGGCCCCATGCACACAGGGCGTTTTTACAGCCGCGTTTTTTTACAGCTTAAAAACGCCTGTCCATGTTTTGTAAACATTTTTTGACCTTTTTTAAAAAAATAAATAAAATCCTGGAGCTCAAAAACGCAAATCGCTGCGTTTTTGTGCGTTTTCGCCGTTTATGCGCGTTGGGCGTTTTTGCAGCTCAAACCTGGAGCTCCAGAACGCGCTGGAATTGGGTTTTTTTTGCAGCTGGAAAACGCCTATGCCACTTGGAGCTCATAAAAGCTCTATGCGTGCATGACACAATAGAATAACATGGATGGGCGTTTTGCAGCTGGAAAAAAAAATGTCTAACGCTGCTGTTAGCAGCTGCAAAAACGCCCTGTGTGCATGGGGCCTAAATCGTAGCAGGCCTTTTCAGGTCACAAGCCCCTGGGATTAGGCTTTGCAGTATGTGGGTTTTTTTTTTGTTTTGTTTTGTTTTATCCCCAAACCGCAGAAGGACTTTTAGGACACTCCTAGTTTTACACCTATTTGTTTCACCAGCCGTTGCTTTGTTTATATATGTGGAAGCTCAGAACTCCCTAAGGCTTCTTTCACACGGGACGGATCAGTCATGATCCGCCCCGTGAACCTCCGCTTGCTCAGCGGGGATCGCTCCGTTGATCCCCGCTGAGCCGGCTGATGACTGGGCGGTCCCCGCACACTGTGCAGGGACCGCCCTGTCAGATCTCCGCTCTCCCCTATGGGGGATCGGATGAACATGGACCGTCTGTCCGTGTTCATCCGATCCGCTCCGCAGACGGATAGAAAAATAGAAATTTTTCTATCCTGAAAAACGGAGTGTAGCGGACACGGGTGAGATCGGGTGTCAGCGGATGTTTATCCGCTGACATCCGCTGTCCCATAGGGATACATGTATGTCCGTTTTTCATCCGAAAACGGATGGGTGAAAAACGGACATACGGTCCGCCCGTGTGAAAGGGGCCTAATTCTCTGATATTTCATGTGAGACTGAGTGCTGTGCCATTATGAGACATCCAGTATCTTTCCCCGTTACTCTGAATTTACCTGCACACCATTATTTGAGGTTTGTGTGAGGTAATTGTGCTCTTGATGGGATTACATTACAAAATGAGGACTGCGTTTCACAAAACATTGTAATATAATAAAGGGGGCAAAGCTTTACATCAATTATACCTACCAAACTGTGCTGCTACAACTCCCATGTGCTGACACAAAAGCCTTTATTTTATAACATGCCTACTAGTTATGTGGCTCCCACTGCTCTCTTGTTAAGTCTCTGGAAAACAAAGTGCTTCTCAACTACACATTAAATGTGAACAATCTGGGCTCTTACTTGTTTTATGTGATGTATAATTTTTGCAGGTTCAAATTCATTTTCTAATATTTGTGAAGCTGATTATTGAATATTTGCAGCAGGAGTATAGAGTTAACAGTGCAATCTGGCATCCTGAAGAGCTGCAGAAATAATTCCCCTATTAACATTTGACCTATTTAGAGATTTACATTGAGAATGGCATGAAGCTATATAATGTGAGCTGCATTTAACGTACAGGCTGCATTTTTGTTCCGGTTTAATGCCGGTGTTAATGGGGAGAAATATTGAAGTGGTGCTCCAGTTCTAAGAGAGGGGTGAAAGATTAGAACCAGTCAGGTTTTTCTCACTCTTTGTCCCAGCTGGAAAGATTCCACTTAAACAGAGAATAAGGGGAGATCAAATCCTTACCAAGTTAAAAAAAAAAAAAAAAAATTCCACTTTAAAGTTTTTTTTTTGCATAGTTGGACCAATATAAGATAAACACTATTAACCTATGGGGTATTTATTTTTATTTTTTTTGGTTTTGTTTTTTTAAATACTACTTAAAGCGGAGTTCCGCCTAATTTTTTTTTTTTTTAAAGTCAGCAGCTGCAAATACTGCAGCTGCTGACTTTTAAAATAAGGACACTTGCCTGTCCAGGGCGCCCCCAAAGCCTATCTGTCCCTCGGCTCTTGGGTGGGAGTGCCTCCAACTTCGGTAAGGAAATCAGGAAGTAAAGCCTTGCGGCTTCACTTCCTGGTTCCCTACTGTGCATGCGCGACTTGCGCTGCGCGACCCCACTGGTCCCTGCTGTCTTCTGGGACCTGTGTCTCTCACAGAAGACAGCGGGGGACGGAGAAAGCGCCTGAAGTGGTGTAGATACCTACGGGTGGCTCGGGTATCTATGCCCGGAAGTGGGAACAAAATACCTGTATTATACAGGTATCTGCTCCCCCCCCTTCTTCCCTGAAAGGTGCCAAATGTGACACCGGAGGGGGGGGGGGATTCCGAAAAGCGGAAGTTCCTTTTTTTGGGTGGAACTCAGCTTTAATACTTCTCACGGGTCTATATCAAAAGAAATTTGTACTAAGATAAATGTGTAGACTACTTTTTAAACTACACTTTCTATGAAATACAGTGGCTGTCATTGCTGGGCATACTTGTCACTTGGCTGTAATGCTAACACGCTGGCTACAATACTTTGTGGGTTGTTTACTAAAGGCAAATCCACTGTGCATTTCCAAGTGCACATGGGAAGTGCAGTCGCTGTAGATCTGAGGGGGACATGCAAGGAAAATAAACAGCATTTTTGTTGGCACATGATTTGATAATAAAATCAGCAGAGATTACCCTCATTTCAGATCTTCCCCTCAGATCTAAAGTGACTGCACTTCCACTTAAGTAAAGTCGGACTCAGTGTTTCTCTCAAGACAAGTTTACTTCTATGTATTATTTAACATAGTTGCTTATATAGCGGTGTAAATTTGAAACTGCATTATTCACATATATTGTGCATTCACATCAGTCCCTTACAATCTAAGGTCCCTAACTCGCATTCATAAATAAACATACTGGGGCCTATTTAGACGGGAGCAAATTAACCTACCAGCATGTCTTTTGCATATGGGAGGAAACCCCCGCAGGGACAACATGCAAACTCCAGACAGGTAGTGCTATGTTTGGGATTCAAATCCACGTCCCTAGTGCTGCTGGGAGGAAGTGCTAGCTACTATGCTGCCCACCATTTAGCCCCTGTGCTTTATGTACTGCCGTTAAGCTGAAATGTGTGCTCATCCAGAGCTCTAAACAACCTTGTTTTGTGCCACTGATTTGGTTAGCCAAGCAACTAGTATTTTAGGTTTCCTGTATCGTTGGAAAAAAAATGCTAACAAAACTTTTGGGCTCATGCACACAGGACATTTTTATAGCTGCTGTCGGACGTCTGTTTTTTATTTTTTATATTTTTTTAACTGCCTCTGAACGCCCCTCCATGTTGGCCTATGTGTCCATGCACACAAACTTTCAGAGGCGTTTGGAGACGTGAGCATTTAGGGGCAGTAAATCAAGACAGCCTGTGCATCCAGAAGCAGAGGCTGTTGAGCTGTAAAAACGAAAAACACCAAAAAAGCGCCTAAACGCTGCAACAAGTTTATCCACGTTTTTACATTATAGGGAGTGTTTTTACTGGGGAAACCCCCCCCCCCCCCAAAACGCTATTCAAAAATACAGCCAACAACGCATTTTTAACGCTTTTTTCCTGGTAGCAGCGCTGATGTTTTTTAACCACTTTAATACCATGCACTTACACCCCCTTCCTGCCCAAGCCATTTTTCAGCTTTCAGTGCTGTCGCTGTTTAAATGACAATTGCGCAGACATGCTACACTGTACCCAAACAGAATTTTTATAATTTTGTTCCCACAAATAGAGATTTATTTTGGTGGTATTTGATCACCACTGCGGTTCTCATTTGTTGCTAAACAAATAAAATACCGAAAAGTTTGAGAAAAATAAATACGTTTTTCTCTTTTTGTTTCTTTGTAAATTAGTAGGTTTTCTCCTTCACTGATAAGGCGGCACCGATGAGGTGGCACTGACGGGCACTGGTAGGCGGCACTAATGGATGGCACTGATGGGTACCTATAGGCGGCACTGGCAGACATTGCTGATGTGCACTGATTGGCAGCTGCCTGGGCACTGGCATATCCCTGGTAGTCTAGGGTGGCCATCCCTGGTGGTCCTGGCGGCATTCTGGTGGTCCTGGGCGGGCATCCGAGGAGGGGGCTGCGCTAATAAACAGCACAGACCCCCCGTCAGGAGAGCAGCCGATTGGCTCTCCTCTACTCTTTCAGACGCGAGTGAGGAAAAGCCGATCAGTGGCTCTTCCTGTTTACATCGTGACGGGCCGTGATTGGACACGGCTGATCACGTGGTAAAGAGCCTCCGTCAGAGGCTCTGTACCGAGATCGGTGTAGCGGTGTGTCAGACTGACACGCCGCACCACCGATCGCCGCGATGCACGGGCGCACGGCGGCTGTTATCCTGCTGGATGTCATATGATGCCCAGTCAGGATAACTGAACCACCGCCCGGCTGTCATTCTGCTATAGGCCAGGCGGGAAGCTGTTAAACATCTTGTGTGCATAAGGCCTTTAGGAGATGAGTAAAAGCATGCACTCCTGTTTAAAAATTTTATTATATTGAGACTTCTTAATTCTTTTGTTTATTTTTCTTTTACAGGATGAATCTCGTATCAAAGCCACAGCTATGGAGGTAAAACCAGTTGATTACAAAGAATACTCAAGGCGCCTTATAATGAACATCCGGAAACTGGCTGCTCAGGGAGTCTGACATACCACCTTTGGAAACCTGTCATATCAAGAAGAGACATTCTTCCTAAATGTACAATGTAAAACTGTAGAAATAGTGCTGAAGAAGTCCCTTCAAGACACATAAGCTTCCCGTTGGGTCCTGTTGCCAAAACATTTTTGATAATAGGTTAAGCTCCTTGCAAATTGGTGTGGTTTATTTCCTGATGGCTGCGGCTGTTTTTAGAAGACTGTTGCAGGTTTTGCTCCTTTTCCAGGCTAATACTACTGCAGATATGAGGTAGCCAAGCACTTAAATGACCTTGGTACCTTCCCCTACATCTACTGTACATATGTTTATCTGATTATAACTCAAATGTGCCCAACTAAGCTTTCCTTCTCTTCTGCTAATTCATCCGAAAGCTTAATTACATTAAAACAGGACTTAATTAGCATTCTCAGAAGTAATTGGTTGCTGCTGAGAAGTCAGATGCCCACCCACAACCATGTTCTAACATTCTGAATAGTTCCATAAGCCGGTGGCTAATCGGGGGGCTTCCTCTCCCCGTGTGAAGACCAGGAGCTTATTGCCGTCACTGCGCGCCTCTGTTTGCAGTGAGGAGATGTGCCATACAGTTTGCAAATGCTTGGAATGACAATATGGAGGAATTATTAATCAAAGACCTATCTTTTCTATCTGAAGACTTTCCTTCGGGGTTTAATAGACTGAGTCAGATGGTCCTGATATTAATCAAAATTGTCTCTTCTGAGAAGCTCTGATAAGCATTGACTCTCTGGCCCCTGGGGAAATCTGGGCAACTACAAAGCTTTGCTTTATTTTTCATTTAAATTAATATTGTGCTTTCTTACTCTCCTTTTTTTTTTTTTCGATGGTGTGTAATTGCAGAAGTTTGCTGTTTGTACATTCACAGCATTTCTCAATGTTTTCAGTTGCTTTGTGTATTTTACTCCCCCCACCCCCCTTTTTTTGTAATGGAATTAATCAGCACTGTTGTATAGAAGAAAAATGTTCCTTATTTCTGAAGCTCAATAAAGTTTAGTTTTTTTTTTTTGCACGTGTGTGTTTTTTTCCCTCCATAAACCAGTTTCATCTGGAAAGCAATACATTTTTTCTTTAAAGGTACTGCCAAAATGAGACATGTGAAGCTGACATTTTCCAGTTTTACCATTTGCTTCTCTAAGATATGATTCCCAGCTTCCACTGTTTTTAAAGAGCTGAGGCAGCACCTTTTTTTATGCGTTTGACATGTGCACAGCCCTCTGAAACCAAGCAGGAGTTAGCATTTGCGTAGAAAAAACATAATTCTGCTAGCGGGATGCTTCAATAGTGGTAAGCTATTTGGAGTGTGTGAGGTTTGATTATATTCACTGCATTTCTCCTCCCTCTGCAAGCTCACTTGGCCTTAGCAGTGTGAGAGGCTCAGCCTATAGAAGTACAAATCACTGGTTTGGCACTCCAGGAGTCCATCGCAATGGAGGCTAGTGCTAAAAGTATGACAGACTGACACAGTTTATTTTCTACTTCAACATTTTCAAGCTTTTAATCTGTAGCACTCAAACATTCTCTGCCATGATGGGTGCAAAATGTTTTGCAGTTACAAAACATCAATGTGGTCTCGTAGTACAGAATATCATTAGAAATATGAAAAATTGTTTTCCTTCTTTGTGCCTGTATTAAATAAACTAGCTACTGATATGAAAAGACCTTCCCTAGACTGAATGTTATGGGAGCAAATTAGGAGTCTGCATCATGTGGATGGCCTGTGCTGATACAAAACAATAGCTAATGTTCTTTAACCACTTCAATACAGGGCACTTAAACCCCCTACTTACCCAGACCAATTTTCAGCTTTCGGTGCTCTCACACTTTGAATGATAATTACTCAGTCATGCAACACTGTACCCAAATAAAATTTGCGTCCTTTTTTTTCACACAAATAAAGCTTTCTTTTGGTGGTATTTAATCAGTGTTTTTTTTTTTTATTGTGCTATAAATAAAAAAAGACCGTAAATTTTGTGAAATTGCCTTTTTCTTTGTTTCTGTCATAAAATTTAGCAAATTAGTAATTTTTCTTCATAAATTTTGGCCAAACTTTTTATACTGCTACATATCTTTGGTAAAAATAACCCAAATTAGTGTATATTTGGTATTTGTGAAAGTTATAGAGTCTACAAACTATGGTGCCAATCCCTGAAAATTGATCAATCTGATCACACCTGAAGTACTGACGGCCTATCTAATTTCTTGAGATACTAACAAGTCAGAAAAGTACAAATACCTTCCAAATGACCCCTTTTTAGAAAGTAGACATTCCAAGGTAAGTAGCAAGGTGAGTTTTTTTTAAGTTGTAATATTTTTTCCCCACAATTCTTTGCAAAATTTAGATTTTTTTTTTTTATTTATTTTTTTTACAAAATTGTCATGTTAACCACTTAAGGACCGGACCATAATGACCAGAGGTGATTTCACAATTTGGCACTGCGCTGCTTTGACTGGAAATTGTGCGGACATGCAATGTTGTACCCAAACGAAATTTGAGTCCTTTTCTTCCCACAAATAGAGCTTTCTTTTAATGGTATTTGATTGCCTCTGCGACTTTTTTTTTTTTTTTGTGATATAAACAGAAAAAGACCGAAAATTTAGAAAAAAAAATGATTTTCTACTTTTTGTTATAAGAAAATCGAATAAACTCAATTTTAGTCATACATTTAGGCCAAAATGTATTCAGCCACATGTCTTTAAGTAAAAAAAAATGTCAATAAGCGTATATTTATTGGTTTGCGCAAAAGTTATAGCGTCTACAAACTAGGGTACATTTTCTGGAATTTACACCGCTTTTAATTTGACTGCCTATCATTTCTTGAGGTGCTAAAATGGCAGAGCAGTACAAACCCCCCCAAATGACCCCATTTTGGAAAGTAGACACCCCAAGGAAATTGCTGAGAGGCATGTCGAGTCCATGGAATATTTTATATGTTGACACAAGTTGCGGAAAAAAGACAATTTTTTGCACAAAGTTGTCACTAAATGATATATTGCTCACACATGCCATGGTTATATGTGGAGTTGCACCCCAAAATACATTTTGCTGCTTCTCCTGAGTACGGGGATACCACATGTGTGGGACTTTTTGGGAGCCTAGCCGTGTACGTGACCCCGAAAACCAAGCACCGCCTTCAAGATTGCTAAGGGCACAAATTTTTGATTTCACTCCTCACTACCTATCACAGTTTCGAAGGCCAAAAAATGCCAAAATGGCACAACCCCCCCAAATGACCCCATTTTGGAAAGTAGACACCCCACGCCATTTGCTGAGAGGCATGGTAAGTATTTTACAGCTCTCATTTGTTTTTGAAAATGAAAGAAAATATATAATTTTATTTTTTTTCAATTTTCAAAACTTTGTGACAAAGTGAGATCTGCAAGATACTCACAATACCTCTCAGCAAATAGCTTGGGGTGTCTACTTTCCAAAATGGGGTCATTTGGGGGGGGGGTTGTGCCATCTGGGCATTCCATGGCCTCAAACTGTGATAGGCAGTCAGGAGTGAAATCCAAAATTTACACCCTTAGCCTGAAGGCGGTGCTTGGTTTTTGGGGTCCTGTACGCGGAAAGTCTCACACATGTGGTATCCCCGTACTCAGGAGAAGCAACAGAATGTATTTTGGGGTGTAATTCCACATATGCTTATGGCATGTTTGAGCAATATATCATTTAGTGACAACTTTGTGCAAAAAATTGTCTTTTTTCCGCAACTTGTGTCAACATATAAAATATTCCATGGACTTGACATGCCTCTCAGCAAATAGCTTGGGTGTCTACTTTCTAAAATGGGGTCATTTGGGGGGGTTTTGAACTGTCCTGGCATTTTATACACAACATTAGGAAGCTTACGTCCACTCTTCTAACCACTTGAAGACGAAGCCCTTTCTGACACTTTTTTTTGTTTACATGAAAACATTTTTTTTTTTGCAAGAAAATTACGTTGAACCCCCAAACATTATATATATATTTTTTTAAAGCAAAGGCCCTACAGATTAAAATGGTGGGTGTAGCATTTTTCTTTTCCATACAGTATTTGCGCAGCAATTTTTCAAACGCATTTTTTGGGGGGAAAAATACACTTTTTTTTAAATAATTTTTCCTTTTTTATTTTATTTTTAAACTGTTCCTTCCATATTTTTTTATTTTATTCTTTTTTTTATTGTTCTCTCAGGAAATGTAAATATCCCCTATGATAGCAATAGGTAGTGACAGGTACTCTTTTTTTTGAAAAAAAATGGGGTCAACACATCTGACCACACCAAGATCGGTGTGATAAAATGCTTTCCCAACGGCGCTTTTTATATCCGGGGGGGGGGGGAGAGACATTCTCTCCCACTGCTTGTAAAAGCAGTCCAGAGGCTAGTTAGCCGCTAGGATTGCTTTTACATGAAAGCCGGCCGCTGGCTGAAAAGAATGATACCTAAACCCGCAGGCATCATTCTGGTATAACCATTCAAAGTCCAGCAACATACCAGTACGTTGCTGGTCCTTGTTGGACATGTATTGTAATCTTTTTTTTTTTTTCATGCAGCCTGTTCATTCACCCACTTCTAATGATGGGCATTCATGTACCATTTATATATGCCGAAGCATGGGGGGCATCATCCCGCAAAAGTTATGCCGCGTACACACGGTCGGACTTTTCCATGGGCAAGCCTCCATCGGAATTTCGACCGTATGTATGCGGCATTAGGAGCAAAATCGCACCTGCTGCCCCCATGCTTCGGCATATATGCTCTTTATTTTAACTGGTGGTGAAATCACCTCCTACAGCACTGGAGTTGCAGGGATCAGGCCTGTCTCTGCGAACGCTGCAGTTATGTGTGTTGTGTTTTGTAAGTGACAGTGATCGATCGACACTGCACTTGGGTGGCCTGGGCTGGACGGAGGGGCAAAACGCAGGTACTAGCAGGTATCTGGGCTGATCCTGCTAACACTGCGTTTTTGGGGATGCTAGTATAGATCTTATCAGATCAGATATTGATCTGTTCAGATACTATACCACTAAGGGAGGTGTATGCTTTGCGCGTGGGTGTTTGCGTTACTGGCACTAACCTGACGCTGCCTGGGGTGACGCAGACCCTCTGACGCTAAAACCTAATTGATATCACCCGCCGGGCGATCAGGGGGTTAAACCTTTATTGAGTTATATACGGCGGGTGCCCTGACACTATAAAAAGCAACACTTATACGGTGATCACTGGTGAAAGGGTTAACTAGGGGCAATCAGGGGGTTAAAACCTTTATTAGATAATATATGGGGGTACCTGATGCTATAAAAACCTGGCGGCGAACCTAAAGAAAAAAAAATAACGGACTACCTAGCGGCACCAGCATAACTAATACAGCGATCAGAAAAACGATTTCTTAGTGACACTGGCAAAAGGGGGTGAAAGGGTTACCTGGGGGCGATCAAGGGGTTGAACATTTATTAGGTAATATATGGGGGTACCTGTCGCTATAAAACCTGGCGGCGTTCATAAAAATATAACTGACTACCTAGCGGCATCACCGACACTAATACAAAGATCAGAAAAATGATTGATTAGTGACAGTGGTGCTGGGGGGCGATTAAGGGGTTAAACCTTTATTAGGTAATATATATATATATATGGGGGTACCTGACGGCGAACATAAAAAAATACTGACTACCTAGCGCATCACAGACACTAATACAGCGATCAGAAAAACGATTGATTAGTGACAGTGGTGCTAGGGGCTGAAAGGGTTACCGGGGAGGCGATCAAGGGGTTAAACCTTTATTAGGGGGGGTTAGGGGGCTACCCTGGACCTAAGGGACCTAACACTAATTGCCCTGACACTTTTACAGTTACAAAGTCATTTATTTACTGATCGCTGCAATCGGTGACGCTGTGACTGGGGGCTGGGGGGGGGGGGCGATCGTGTCCAGATGTGTCCTGGTGTCAGTGTAATGCTTGTGCACTTACTTGAAGTCTTCTCTCCATGGCGCGCCGGTATATGTGAGTGCCGCAGGAGAGATGACATCACTTCCTGCTGCTTCCTCTCTGCCTGTGTTTACATTACACAGGCAAAGGAAGCATTTGATTCGCAGGGAGCGATCGCGAGGGGGTGGCTAGAAACCGATGGCCGCCCCCTCATCACGGATCGCTCCCAGAGTGATCCCAACCATCCAGTGTACCAGAGGGGGTCCGATTGGACCCCCCCATCCATACGAAGGCAGTCACGTACAGGTACGTGATTGTGCCATTTTGCCGACGTATATATACAGTGGGCGGTCGTTAAGTGATTAACTGGTTATTTCTCACAGAGCATATGCATACAACAATTTACACCCCAAAATACATTCTGCTACTCCTCCTGAGTATGGGGATACCACATGTGTGGCACTTTTACACAGCCTGGCCACATACAAAGGCCCAACATTGAAGTAGCAC
Source organism: Rana muscosa (assembly GCA_029206835.1). Taxonomy (NCBI): domain Eukaryota; kingdom Metazoa; phylum Chordata; class Amphibia; order Anura; family Ranidae; genus Rana; species Rana muscosa. Next base: position 196,415,820 of record CM055117.1, read on the forward strand.
CATCAGGCGAGTTACGAGCATAAATTGCACATCTCGTTTCTCAAGCACCTATTACACTTTTGAAGGCCCTGGAGCACCAGGACAATGGAATTGCCCACAAAATTACCCCATTTTGGAAAGCAAACACCCCAACATATAATCTATGAGTCTTTTGAGCGGTTATTTTTTTTCCAGAAGTTTTTTGAAAAATGTTGGGGGAAAAAAATGAATTTTTTTTGTTTTTTGTTTTTTTTTTACACAAAGTTGTCTATAAGATATTTCCGACAGAGCAAATCCATAGCAAAAATGACACCCCAAAATACATTCTGCTACTCCTGAGTATGGGGATACCACATGTGTGAGACTTTTGCACAGCTTGGCCACATACAGAGGCCCAACATCCAAGTAGCACCATCAGGCGTTCTAGGAGCATACATTACATATAATTTCCTGGCAACCTATCATTTTTGAAGGCCCTTCATATTTCTAGCACATAGCATGTACATACCAAGAATTACAATCCAAAATAAATTCTATTGCGGAATGGGTAAAAAAAAGTATTACCTGTGCTTTTAGTAGTGTCCACAGACAGCACTGGTCCAGGCAGCAGTCAGGGATATGCTTAGCGACAGCAATAGTAATTATCCAGGCAGCAGGCAGGAATATTGTCTATGGTCAGCACAAGGATATTGTCAGCACAGCCAAAGCATTTGTCCATTGAAATTGTCCAGGCAGAGACAGCCAGCACAGCCATAATATTGGTCCTCGTACACTTACCTGCAGACACTCCTCATTGTACCACTCTCCAGCCCTTCATAAACATACTGCCTCTTGCTACAGCTAATTATTTGCATAATCCAGGCAGTGGTGTGGTCCGTTCAGGCGGCAGGCAAAGGCATGATGGCAGTAAGTCAGCAGCAGGCTGAGGGCCGCAATCGGGTAAGACCTGTGCACAGGGGTAGAGGCTTCGACCCACCCAAATCTCTATGAAGTCTCTGGACTCCAGACCCTAATCCGGAAATTACGAAACCCGGAGAAGGAAAAAAAAAATGTTTTCTCCATCTGGAAAAACTATTCTGGAGCCCCTCATATGTGAGACCCTTGTGTTCAGGGCAGGGCAACAGATCAGTCCAAACGGTAGGCAAAAGCATAGTCCATAAAACAGGCCAGGGTCAGTTCACGTGCAAGCAGTCCAAGCGGTAGGCAGAAACATAATCACAAAACAGGCCAGGGTCAGTTCACGTGAAAGCAGTCCAAACAGTAGGCAGAGGCATAGTCAAAAAGCAGGCCAGGGTCAGTTCACATGGAAGGCAGTGGCATGGTTATTTGGGGAAGCATGGAAAATGGTCAGCACAGATGATGAAAATGGGGGAGAAATGATTAAAAATATGGGCTAATATTTTAGGGATGTATGATAAAGTTCGAAGCATTCACCAATGCAAAGGCCAGGTTAGGAGAGACACGGGGGACAATGGTAGCTGGTATATTTTTGAAATCCTCCTTTGCTGCACATGCAACATCTTTTTTGCCGTCTTTGGCCTGCTTCCGATGGTGGGATGTTGTACGGGAAGTGAAGTCGGCTGACAGCATCAGAGTGAAGGTTTTCTGGGGGGGGTCTTTGTTGATAGATGAGGGATGTGACTACTTCTTCTGAGAATTGTAGGAAGGGGCGGGGCTTTCTGTGGATTTGGTGTAGACTATGTAGGAATTATAAATGGCCAAATGGATGAGATAAATTGCTACCTTCTTGTACCAGAATAGTCAAAAAGCAGGCCAGGGTCAGTTCACATGGAAGGCAGTGGCATGGTTATTTGGGGAAGCATGGAAAATGGTCAGCACAGATGATGAAAATGGGGGAGAAATGATTAAAAATATGGGCTAATATTTTAGGGATGTATGATAAAGTTCGAAGCATTCACCAATGCAAAGGCCAGGTTAGGAGAGACACGGGGGACAATGGTAGCTGGTATATTTTTGAAATCCTCCTTTGCTGCACATGCAACATCTTTTTTGCCGTCTTTGGCCTGCTTCCGATGGTGGGATGTTGTACGGGAAGTGAAGTCGGCTGACAGCATCAGAGTGAAGGTTTTCTGGGGGGGGGGGGTTGTCTTTGTTGATAGATGAGGGATGTGACTACTTCTTCTGAGAATTGTAGGAAGGGGCGGGGCTTTCTGTGGATTTGGTGTAGACTATGTAGGAATTATAAATGGCCAAATGGATGAGATAAATTGCTACCTTCTTGTACCAGAATCGGGACCTCCTCATTGACAAGTAGGGCTGAATCATTTGGTCATTGAAATCCACAACCCCCCCATGTGTAGAGATTATAATCTTGGACACATGTCGGCTTTTCAATGGGACCTCGTCTTCGCTGAACTACAACTGCAGTGTCATCGTGAATGGTGGACATCATGTGCACGTCCCTGTTATCCTTCCACCTCAAGGCCAGCACTTCGTTGCACCTCAGTGTTGCTCTTTCCCCCCTTCGCAGTTGTTTACTATGGATTGTGGGAAGCCCTTCCTATTGTTTCTGGAGGTTCCGCAGGCCAGGGTTTTCTCGCTGTATAAGTGTTTGAAAAGGGGCAGGCTGGTATAAAAGTTGTCAAGGTATATATGATATCTTTTTTTCAGAAGTGGGTAAGCCAGGTCCCATACAATTTTTCCAGCTGTGCCCATGTAGGCCGGGCACTCGGGGCTGGAGCTGGGAATCTCTTCCTTCATATATGCGGAACACATAAAGGTATCCCGTGATTCTCTCACAGAGCTTGTAAAATTTTACTCCGTATTTGGCCTTTTTGCTAGGAATATATTGTTTTATTCCTAGCCGGCCTGAAAAGGGTACCAGGGACTCGTCCACACATATATGCTTCTTGGGGACATAGAGTTCTGAAAATCGATTGGAAAGGAAATTTATCAGTGGGCAAATTTTATATAGCTTATCGGAATCTGGATGATTGCGGGGGGGGGCACTGGGTGTTGTCATTAAAATGAAAGAATCTCATTATCATCTCATATCGGGACCTGGGCATTACGGCAGAATACATGGGCATGTGGTAGATGGGTTTGCTGGACCAATAGGCATGTCCTTGATTTTTTTTTGTAAGCCCCATGTTTATGGTGAGGCCCATAAACAATTTAAACTCCTTCAAATTCAGATCTCTCCACTCAAATGGACGGGCATAAGATGATTGGGGGTTGTTGGCAATATACTGCTGGGCATATAAATTTGTCTGGTCCACAATGAACTGCAGCAAAGTGTTGGGAAAAAACAGATGAAAGTAATCGATCTCTGTGAAATGTTGGGTGTTGGCCTGCACACCTGGCTGTGCTGTGAAAGGGGGAATAATTGGTGATCCCGAGTCGGAAGGCAGCCATGTTGGGTTGGCAAGACCATCTGGCATGTATCTAGTAGCCCTGGCTCTTGGGGGACATGACACTCCAGTAGTTGGGGAGTTGAATTTCCTGTGCTGGTACTCAAGTGTGATGTGACAGCACTGGTACTGGGCCTGGACATTTGTTTACGGCGCCTTTCGCTGGCGGCAGCTCTGGTACTGGGCCTTTGTTCCCGGGGCCTATTGCTGGTGGCAGCGCTGGTACTGGGCCTGGGAATATAATCCTGGTTGCTGGCAGCTGCCTGGTTTCCAGAGTGCCGTGCCCTTTTAGGAGGGAACCATTCTTCATCTAAATCATTACTATATTCGATTGGTTCAAATTCCGAATTTGATTCGGAATCAGAATTGTAAGCTGATGAGAACTCCCCGGTGCTCTCATCAGTCATGGAGAGGATCTGGAACGCGTCCTCACTGGTATATACTCTTTTGGACATGGCTGTGCGACGGGTGACAGACGGGTGGCAGGTGACAGTCACTGATGGGCTGTGCGATGGGTGGCAGGTGGCGTTCACTGATAGGTGATGATGGTGTGACGGGGTGATGGTCACAGATGGGTAACAGGCCACAGTCAGTGATGGGTGACGGGTGACAGGGCACGGTCACTAATGGGTGGGTGACAGGGCACGGTCACTGATGGGTGACGGGTGCACCGCTGATGGTCACTGATGGGTGACTGGTGACAGGGCACAGTCACTGATGGGTGACAGAGCACGGTCACTGATGGGTGATGGTTGCACCGCTGATGGTCACTGATGGCAGTCTCTTATGTGACAGGTGATGGGTGACAGGGCACGGTCACTGACGGGTGACAGGGCACGGTCACTGATGGGTGACGGCACGGTCACTGATGGGTGACGGTTGCACTGCTGATGGTCACTGATGGCAGTCTCTTATGTGACAGGTGCACTTTTATGGGAGTGTCTTTTTATATTTATCAATCAGCTGCTGCACCTGCAGGGCTCTATTGAGGAAAGCTGTCAGTATCCCTTTAGATTTAGACGCAATTTCCCTTTGGGAGTATCTCACCAAAAAATACATTTTTGTTGCAGGGGATGCCTAAAATCAGATTTATATCTTAGTGCAGACTTCTGGAAAAATCAGTAGGCCAATCACACAAGCAGAAAATTTCATTTCTGGGGGGGTGTTCTGTGCAGGGCTGCCATCAGGAATTTTGGGGCCCCTTACACAGCTTCAGGCATGGGCCCCCTGGAGCAGAGGAGAACCGGGGAGGGGGGGGGGTGCTGCAACCGCAAATTGTGAAGCGGGGGGGGGGGCAGCTGCGAATTGAGAAGCAGGGGGTGCCACGAATTGGGAAGCGAGGGGGTGCTGCCGCCACGAATTGTTGAGGTCAGGGGGGGCTTTTGGGTGCTGACAAACAAAGAAAGAACAAAAAAAAGGGGGGTTGCCATCCGGGGGCCCTGGGGACCTCTGGGCCCCTTACATAAAGAATAAAATAAAAAAAGGGGGTTGCCATTCGGGGCCCTTGGGACCTCCGGGCCTCTGTGCCCCTTACGAAAAAATAAATAAAAAAATAATGATTTATAAAAAATAAAAAATAAATTGTACTAAAAAAAAAAAGGGGGTTGCCATCCGGGGCCCTGGGGACCTCCGGGCCTCTGGGCCCCTTACAAAAATAAAAATACAAAAAATGTATATATATATTTTTTTTTAAATACATAAAAAAGGGGGTTACTATCCGGGGCCCCCGGGCCTCTGGGGACCTCTGGGCCTCTTAAATTTTTTTTATTTTTTTTATTAAAAAAATATATATTTTTATTAAAAAAAAGGGGGGTTGCCATCCGGGGCCCTGGGGACCTCTGGGCCCCTTACAAAAATATATATATATATTATTATTTTTTTTATATAAAAAAGGGGGAGTTACCATCCGGGGCCCTGGGAATTACCATCCGGGGCCCTGGGGACCTCTGGGCCCCTTACAAAAATATATATATATATATTATTATATTTTTTTTTAAATAAAAAATACATAAAAAAGGGGGCTACCATCCGGGGCCCTGGGGACCTCTGGGCCCCTTACAAAAAAAGGGGGCTGCCATCCGGGCCCCTTACAGGTGTACTGCCTGTACCCCCCTGATGGCGGCCCTGGTTCTGTACACCATCTGTGTACAGAACACCTCCAGGTTGCCATATTGCATTGCATTTTACAGAAAATTACAGTACTGCAGATAGAAAAGGAATTACATTCAATTACAATATGACTTGTGTAGCAATTGCATACGCTATAATTTTATTTTTTTAATATCCATGAAAGTGGAGCTACCCTTTAACCACTTAACGACCGCTCACTGTATATATACGTCGGCAAAATGGCACGGACAGGCACAATCACGTACCTGTACGTGCCTGCCTTCATATTGGTGGGGGGTCCGATCGGACCCCCCTCCGGTACAGTGAGCGGTCGGTATCGCTCCGGGAGCGATCCGTGATGAGGGGGCGGCCATTGGTTTCTGGCCACCCCCTCGCGATCGCTCCCGGCGAATCAAATGCTTCCTCTGCCTGTGTAATGTATACACAGGCAGGAGGAAGTGATGTCATCTCTCCTGCGGCGCTCACATAGACCGGAGCGCCGTGGAGAGAAGACATCAGGTTAGTGCACAAACAGTACACTGACACGTAGGTACACATAGGCACACGATCGCCCCCCCCCCAGTCACCCCCAGATCACCCCTCAGCCCCCAGTCACAGTGTCACTGATTGCAGTGATCATTTATTTACTGATCACTGCAAACAGTGACATTTGTAACTGTAAAAGTGTCAGGGCAGTTCGTTTTAGATCCAGGGTAACCCCCCCTAATAAAGGTTTAACCCTTTGATCGCCCCCCAGGTTACCCTTTCAACCCCTAGCACCACTGTCACTAAGCAATCGTTTTTCTGATCGCTGTATTAGTGTCGGTGGTGCCGCTAGGTAGTCAGTTATTTTTTTAGGTTCGCCGCCAGGTTTTTATCGCGTCAGGTACCCCCATATATTACCTAATAAAGGTTTAACCCCTTGATCGCCCCCCAGATAACCCTTTCACCCCCTTTTGCCAGTGTCACTAAGCGATTGTTTTTCTGATCGCTGTATTCGTTATGCTGGTGCCGCTAAGTAGTCAGTTATTTTTTTAGGTTCGCCGCCAGGTTTTTATAATATCAGGTACCACCATATATTGTCTAATAAAGGTTTTAACCCCCTGATTGCCCCTAGAGTTAACCCTTTTACCAGTGATCACCGTATAAGTGTCACTGGTGACACTGGTTAGCCAGTTAGTTATTTTGTTATTTAGGTTCCCCGTCAGGTTTTTATATAGCGTCAGGAACCCCCATATATTACCTAATAAAGGTTTTAACCCCCTGATTGCTCCTAGTTAACCCTTTCACCAGTGATCACCGTATAAGTGTTACGGGTGACGCTGGTTAGTTAGTTTGCTTTTTATAGTGTCAGGGCACCCGCCGTATATAACCCATTAAAGGTTTAACCCCCTGATCGCCCGGCGGGTGATATCAATTAGGTATTAGCGTCAGAGAGGGTCTGCGTCACACCCCAGGCAGCGTCAGGTTAGTGCCAGTAACGCTAACACCCACGCGTGAAGCATACACCTCCCTTAGTGTTATAGTATCTGAACAGATCAATATCTGATCTGATCAGATCTATACTAGCGTCCCCAGCAGTTTAGGGTTCCCAAAAACGCAGTGTTAGCGGGATCAGCCCAGATACCTGCTAGCACCTGCGTTTTGCCCCTCCATCCAGCCCAGGCCACCCAAGTGCAGTATCGATCAATCACTGTCACTTACAAAACACAACACATAACTGCAGCGTTCGCAGAGACAGGCCTGATCCCTGCGACTCCAGTGCTGTAGGAGGTGATTTCACCACCACAGTTAAAAAAAAGAGCATATATGCCGAAGCATGGGGGCAGCAGGGGCGGAGGAGTGATTTTGCTCCTAATGCCGCGTACATAGGGTCGAAATTCCGACGGAGGCTTGCCCGTGGAAAAGTCAGACCGTGTGTATGCGGCATAACTTTTGCGGGAAGATGCCCCCATGCTTCGGCATATATAAATGGTGCATGTATGCCCATCATTAGAAGTGGGTGGATGAAGGGAGGTATTCTAATGGTGGCCATACCCACCGATCAATCTTTTTTTTTTGTTCAGCCAACAGGCTGCATGAAAAAAAAGATTACAATACATGTCCAACAAGGACCAGCAACGTACTGGTATGTTGCTGGACTTTGAATGGTTATACCAGAATGATGCCTGCAGGTTTAGGTATCATCTTGGTATCATTCTTCTCAGCCAACAACCGGCATTCATGTAAAGGCAATCCTAGCGGCTAATATTTGGACTGGAAAGATGTGTATTCGCAGGTTTCTATAGCACTGAATCCTCAAGGGAAGCGACAGAGTTGCTTTACTAAGATTTCCACCTCCCATACAACTCATCAATTCAATTTCTTACAAAGCCTGTAGCAATAAAGTTTACATGATTATAAACTGGCTGGAGTCAGAGCCGTTTCACACTGGGGCAACACGACGTCCAGCGCGACTTCCAGAAGCAACTCAGACACGACTTGAGCATGAATCACAGCGAGACTTGGAGGAGACTTCAGCACGACTTGTGGTCATTAACAACACGACTTGAAGTAAATTCCTTGTGGCTTCTGGGTAAATTCCTTTCTGCTTCCTGTAAAGTTGCCTTCAAAATGAACACTGATCAGACTTCTATGCGACTTCCATTGAAATCAATGGGTATAAGTTGTCTACAGGTCGCCTAGAAGTCTGATTGAAGTAGTACAGGAACCTTTTTGGAAGTCGGAGCGACTGCAGTCGTGTAAATTAAAACATCTCCATTCACTTAAATTCGTTTTAAAAATAGCGCGACTTGGGGAAACTCGGGGCGACCTGAAGTCGCGTCCGGAGTCGCCCCTGTGTGAACCGGGTCTAAGGTGTTTGTTTTTAAATAAAAAGTGGTTTTATTGATTTTACCTGGCAGGAAAAAAAAAAAATCAGAGCTTCCGGGTAGAGCCTGTACCTATGCATGGCATTGTGCAGCCTCTTTTAACCACTTTAGAGCCAGAAGATTTTACCGGCTTCATGACCAGACCATTTTTTTGCTATTTGGCACTGTGCTTCTTTAACTGGTAATTGCGTGGTCATGAAACTGTACCCAAAACTAAATTTGTATCGTTTGTCACACACGCCATTCTTTTGGTGGTATTTTGAGCAGCACTGGGTTTTTTATGTTTTGCGATGTAAATGGAAAAAGACAATTAAAAAAACTAACAATATTTTTAACTTCCTGCTATAAAACGTATCCAATCAAAAAATTCAATTTTGGTCAAAATGTATTCTGATGCAAGTACTGAACTTGCTTTATGCAAATATCAAAAAGCCTTGATCTGTAAGTGTCCAGCTGGAGAAATAGGTGCTCCTAGGTAGATTGTATTTGCATGCAGGCCACATAATCACCCACATAATTAAAAGAACTGAAATCCAATAAATGAACCCAGTGGGCCAGGGACAGTCAAGCTAGGTAGGGAAGTACTATATCAGTGTTTTTCAACTGGAGTGTTGTGTCAAAGTGACATAAAACCCTGTACAGTATAATCTGAAAGTGTTCCTCTGTTAACTCCTGTGTACAGAGGTGAGAGAGAGAGCACAGCCCACTCCTCCTCCTGTCACTACTTCTGTCAGCAATCCAGAATGCTGTGTGGGCTAGCTGGCCGCCTGTGTCTTACTAACTGATGATGTCATTGGTTGCTAAGAACAGGTTGGGCAGCCCACACCGCTTTCTGGATTGCAGATGGAAGTAGTGATGGGAGGAGCTGCGGGCTGTCTCCTCCTCTCTGTAGACAGGAGTTAAAACAGAATGCTCTCAAATTGGACTGTATAGGGATTGATTTGATTACCTTCCCCATCTCCTCTCCAGACTGCTCAGGTCCTGGCCCCTGAAATAGTGGGTGGGTGTAATCAAACCCTCTAAAGTCTGGTCTGAGAGTTCTGTGTCAACTCCTGTATACAGACAGAAGGGAGAGGAGCTGGGAGGGGGAGCACAGCCCACACCTCCTGGCTTTCTCCTTTCTGCTGCTGTCATTACAACCAGTGTGTTGAGCAGAACATGGTGGGATGGAAAGTTTTGTGCTAGGAGGGGGGGAATTTACAACCTACGTACCACTTTAAATCGGTTGTAACCTTAAAAAAAAAAGAAAAAAAGGATCCTGTTCCTTTAAAGCATGGTAAACGGCATAGTGCTTGTGCAGTGTTATTTGTCCTTTTCTACGCTGTGAAATACCTGGTTGATCCTGCCTGTTTCTGTGTCCCTCTGGTATATGTGAACTGGCCACAGTAATCATGGGTGCTGATCCATGATACCGTGGTCATTTTTCAAATCTCTGTCATCCCGCTGTGTTCAGAGTCTCGCTCCCTCCCTGTCAGTTTCTAGTCTTGTGAGCAATCACCTCCCCTCCGGCTGCTATTCCATGTGTCTGTAAAGTTAGTGATGACAATTACTGGCAGCCCCTTTGTAATAATAATCTATACTGCGCAGTGTCTGTTTTTTTTTAATATATATAATTATGCAGCTAAATACCTTATTTCACATTGCCGCTGTGCGGTTACCTCATGGCAGACGTCACAGGGAAATCTCAGCCCCTCCCGAGGTATTCCTCAGATCGGGGAAGGAGAGCGGTGATGTGAAATAAGGTATTTAGCAGCATGATTTAAAAAAAAAAAATACAACCCACAGTATGTCTTGTTATTACAGAGGGGCTGCCAGTAATTGTCATCACTAACTGAACAATCACTGTAACTCTTCCTTATGAACTAGATTTTAGGACTTGTTCACACCAGGTGTAGTGTGGTAATGCGTGAATTGCGTGTTTTCCCGCACTGCACAAAATGTGCTGCCTTTTGCTGATGCTCACAGGTTCATAATGGTACCCCACACATCTAGGAAATGTGTGAATGTTTGTGCCTACTAAAATGCATGCAACAGTAACATGCATTTTGGTGGGCACGATTTAAAAATCATGTCGGCACCTTTTTTTTTTTGCTCATTTCACAAGCATAGAGCAGCCTATTAAAAAAAACTCAGCCCGCGGGAATGTGCAAATAAGCACTTGTGCTCGGACGCAACTCCTGGTGTGAATGAACCCCCAGACTGGTGTTCTCCTGGGATTATGCACAATTCTAAAGTCTGCATTGACTAAAAAAAAAAGGTTGGAAATCGCTGAACTAGACAATACGGGATATCCAGGAAATGAGGCAGGTTCTAATGCACGCTGTGAGAAGTGGGGTGCGGTGAAGTCAGAGTAAGCAATGTCAGTACAGTAGAGGAGCCTTCAGCCTGTACAACTGTGCAAGACTGAATGCTTTTGGCATTAGTACACGTCCCACATGGCATTACCCAGCTTTTTTTTTTTAAACAATAGCTTGCCTATTAACCCTAGGAATTTGTACCAACTTGTACAATACAAAAATGTTGGACTGTTGTGGTCTATTTGATATACACTAAATTGCCAAAAGTATTGGGACACATGCCTTAACACGCACATGAACTTTAATAGCATCCCAGTTATAGTCCTTAGGGTTCAATATTGAGTGGTCCCACCCTTTTCAACTATAACCACTTCAACTCTTCTGGGAAGGCTGTCCACAAGGTTTATGAGTGTGTCTATAGGAATGTTTGACCGTTCTTCCAGAAGTGCATTTGTGAGGTCAGGCACTGATGTTGGAAGAGAAGGCCTGGCTCACAGTTTCCGCTCTAATTCATCCCAAAGGTTTTCTATCAGGTTGAGGTCAGGACTCTGCACAGGCCAGACAACTTCCTCCACCCCAAACTCACTCATCCATGTCTTCATGGATATTGATTTGTGCACTGGTCCAAATAATTTGGTGGAGGGGGGGATTATGGTGTGCGGTTGTTTATCAGGGGTTGGGCATGGCCCCCTTAGTTCCAGTGAAAGGAACTCTTAAGGTTTCAGCATACCAAGACATTTTGGACAATTTCATGCTCCCAACTTTGTGGGAACAGTTGGGGATGTAAATTATAAGGTGAGAACAATCAGCGCCAAAAGTATAGTAATAACCGTGCTATAAATTACTGTGTTAATAACCTATTATAAACTTGCACAGCTGCTAAACATTCTAAGTGATACACCATACTGGTTGCAAAATTGGGGATAAATAAATGTAGCGCTATGTGCATAAACCTATTGATGCATAACAAATAAAAATACAAATATCTAATAATCAGGAATCATAACATCGGTGATAAAAGTCCATAAATAAATTTAAAAAAATTCTTCTTATAATCAGTGTTTCAAGGCTATTTCACCACTGTGATTGTTCGTCCTCAAAAGGAGTGCACACCACCACCAGTCTACTTAGGAAGGCCTGTGATTGGCTGATACGCGTCTAGAGAGAAGGAGCTGATAACGTGACTTCTAGCCAGGCACTGTGAGTGTGGAAACAGCAGTATTACTGTGGAGCTTTCACATGTGGTGTTAAAAGTTTTTATCTTGTAAGTGTAACTGGCTTGTGGGGGCTTTGAATAAATGTTGTATACAGAGAACACTATGGTCTTTATACTTATCATTTACATGTCTTGAAACCCTGGAGTCTTGAGCAAAGCTGGGAGGTGATTTGTTTGCCTGGATCCAAGTGTGCTGAGTTGTCAATGATAAGAGCTAGCTGGATTACCCACCATTGATTGTTTAAAGGAGGAGATCATGTGAACTTGTGGGGAGATCGATATATGAGTTTAAACTCATCTGGGAGGTGAGCGCACATTTTTACTGGTGGTGGTGTGCACTCCTTTTGAGGACGAACAATCACAGTGGTGAAATAGCGTTGAAACACTGATTATAAGAAGAATTTTTTTTCATTTATTTATGGACTTTTATCACTGATGTTATGATTCTTGATTATTAGATATTTGTATTTTTATTTGTTATGCATCAATAGGTTTATGCACATAGCACTACATTTATTTATCTCCAACAGTTGGGGGTGGCCCCTTCCTGTTCCAACCTGACTGCGCACCAGGTCACAAACAAGGTCCATAAAGACATGGATAAGCGAATTTGGGGTGGAGGCAGGGCCGGATTTCCCACAAGGCCAACAAGGCCAGGCCTCGGGGCGGCACTGTGTGAAAGGGCGGCGCCGCGGAGGAGACAAGTCCTCCTAAAATTAATTTACTGTGTCCCCGGCCGCCTGAAGCTCCGGCCGCCATTTTTCAAAGTCCGGCGCCCTGTGATTGGGCCATGGGGGTCATGTGCGGCGTGGGGCTGGCCTGTCCGTGATCTTGAACTCCCCCCTCTGCACATGACCTCCATACGCCCAATCACAGTGCCCGGGACACTAAACAAACATGGCGGCCGCCTCCTCCTATCCTCCAGGCCTATGTCCATGATGCAGGACAAGCAGGTGAGGAGGAACACAGACTGGGGAGAAAAACGGAGGCAGAGACAGAGCGGCAGAGGCAAAGAGAGAGTGAGGCAGAGAGACAGAGGCACTGAGAGAGAGAGAGAGAGAGAGTGAGGTAGAGAGACAGAGGCACTGAGAGAGAGAGAGACAAAGGCACTGAGAGAGAGAGAGAGACACAGAGGCACTGAGAGAGAGAGACAGGCACTGAGAGAGACAGAGGCACAGAGAGAGAGAGACAGAGGCACAGAGAGAGCGAGAGACAGAGGCAAAGAGAGAGCGAGAGACAGAGGCAAAGAGAGAGCGAGAGACAGAGGCAAAGAGAGAGCGAGAGACAGAGGCAAAGAGAGAGCGAGAGACAGAGGCAAAGAGAGAGCGAGAGACAGAGGCAAAGAGAGAGAGACAGAGGCAGAGAGAGACAGAGGGAGAGAGAGGCAAAGAGAGAGAGATCCAAAGAGAGAGAGAGAGAGGCAAAGAGAGAGGCATAGAGAGAGAGAGAGAGGCAGAGAGAGAGAGAGAGGCAAAGAGAGAGAGAGAGACAGAGGCAAAGAGAGAGAGACACACAGAGGCAAAGAGAGAGAGAGAGAGGCAGAGACAGAGAGAGAGGCAAAGAGAGAGAGGCAGAGAGAGACAGAGGCAGATAGAGAGTGAGAGACGGGGGCAGAGAGTGCAAGTGACATTCCCATCTGGTGGCAGGCAGCGTGGCAAGTGACATTCCAATGTGGTGGCAGGCAGCGTGGCAAGTGACATTCCCATCTGGTGACAAGCGACTGCGGCAAGTAACACGCTCAGAGCTCCCACTCATTCTGCTTTATGGTGAGTTGAACTATTTCATTTTATATTACAATGTAATGATAGAAACAATGCATTTCAATCATCCTGGACACCATAACAACCATGGTGCCGGAATGATTGAAGCACTAACACCAGTCATTGTCTGCGAAAAATCGATTACCCCCCCCACGCGTCGCCCCCCCGCCCCCCCCTATGTGATGGTGGGGGGGGCGGCATTGAAGGACCCGGCCTTGGGGCGGCAAAGGGAGTAAATCCGGGCCTGGGTGGAGGAATTGGACTGGCCTGCACAGAGTCGTGACCTCAACCTGATAGAACACCTTTGGGATGAATTAGAGCGGAGACTGCGAGCCAGGCCTTCTCGTCCAATTTATCAGTGCCTAACCTCAAATGCACTTCTGGAAGAATGGTCAAACATTCCCATAGACATACTCCTTAAACCTTGTGGACAGTCTTCCCAGAAGAGTTGAAGCTGTTATAGCTGAAAACGGTGGGCCAACTCAATATTGAATGCTGCGGACTAAAGCCTCGTAAACATGATCCAATTGTTGGCAGGAAATTGTCTTTTGACTGACTGTAGTCCTAAAATCTGACCATTAGTATGCTCCTTCTGACAATTGTCCAACTTTCGGCCAACAAATTTTGGATGATAGGCTAGTAAATTTTTGGCGAACAACGGTCTGTTGTCTGATTTTTTTGTATCGTCAGTACACAAGTCCGTCACACAAAAGTCGAAAGTACAAACACGCATGCTCGGAATCAATGCTCACCAAAGACGAAATTAGCAGAAGGGGCCCAAAGGGTGGCGCTCAAGAGCTGAAATTCCTCGCAGTACATCACTACGTTCGTGTTTGTTGGCCGACAATTGTGTACCGTTTGTATGCAAGACAAGTTCCAGGCACACACCCTTTGGATCCGGTTGGCCGATAATCGGATCGCGTGTACGAGGCTTAAGACTGAGGTGCCATTAATGTTCATGTAAAGGCAGGTGTCCCAATACTTTTGGCAATATAGTGAATGTGAGACAACTTTAGGCTCCATGCACACCAGACGTTTTAAAAACACCAGTAGCTTTGCAGTGAGTCTGTCAATGGTTTTTTTTTTTCTGTCAATGTTTTTTAACATTTTTGCAATAGCGTTTATTAGCGTTATTCCACATTAGGGTTTTTTTAAGTTTTTTTTTCAATGGATCAAAAACTTAAAAAAAACGCTGGTGAGCCACGTTTTTTGAGCGTTTATCTACGTTTATCATTGTTTATGAGCGTTTGGCCTTTTTTTTGCGTGTTTTGTGGTCAGAAAAACGACTCCTGAACACGATTTTAGGGCGTTAAGAAAACAGCACATAAACTCCACTGCTAATAAATGTCCATGGATACATAGGATTACATAGAGGGGAGTTTATGGGCTGTTAAAAAAAAAAAAACGCCCAAACTCTCAAAAACTGCCTTTTATGAGCTTCAGTGTGCATGGAGCCTTATATGCAAACCAGAAAGTAGCTCAGTAGAGAGGGAAATGGATGCCTAAATTCCTATTTTGCCTGAGGTTTAATGGAATCAGCAAGGGGGTTAACAATAGAATCTATACCATCAACCAGACATATAGTATCTAAATTGCATTAGTGTGTAACAATTTTATAGAATATGACCATAATCTGGACCTTGCTGTTTTTAAGAATAATTTCTTCATATGATGCCTGATTTGCCCATATGGGTACAAATGCTGAGGTATGTGCCCAATACTTGTTTCAACTGAGGAAGCCACTTGGATAAGTGATGAAACATTGTCAACATTACTAAATAAGTCCAATTGAATGTGACCACTATGTGCTTTTTTTTTTTTTCTTGACACTTTGGCAGCATCCTAACACAAATTCTGTCATTTTTGAAACTGCAATTATGTAAAATTACTGATCTTTTCTATTCTAATTGGTATTTTTCCTTATGCTCATTTAAATTAAACTGGCTGGGCCTACTCAATAAAGCCATGCAAAGTAACCAATCAGATTTTGTTCACCTAACATACATGCAACACGGATTCTACTGCAGGTTATTGCACTTTGCCTTACTGATTAAGTCTAAACTCAATTCAGTTGTCAAGACATGAGAACTTAGGGGAAGAAATATATAGCAGAGCTTTGCAAGCATGACAGTGTTTCCTAATTGTTTTCTTAAACACAATCTTCTTTTATTCCTTTTAATTGTTCTCTTTTAATCATGTTTCAAAGTATGTTTATAGAGTGGGAGGGGATAATGCAAATGGCTGTGAAGTCAACATGCATCCAAACTAATTTAAATTAGCTAATATTTGCTCAGAGGTGTACAAGAGATTTACTGAGCATATATAACTATAATTTCATTTTCTGTCAACTAGAGGGTTGTATAAATAACTGAAAACATTTTCAGTTTTCTTCTATCCTGTACTCATTTGTTAAGAGTGCTGGACAGCAAATACACTGCAAATACACTGCTCAAAAAGAATAAAAAAAGGAAGGAACACTTTGAAAACACATCAGATCTAAATGGGGAAAAGCCATGCTGGATATCTATATTGATATGGACTGGGTAATGTGTTAGGAATGAAATTATGCCACATGATTTGATGGAAATGAGAATTAACAACCTACATAGGGCTGAATTCAAAGGTACCCCAAAAATCAAAGTAAAAAAAATGATGGAGCAGTCTTGTGCATTGTGCTGAAATTTCATTGCAGCAACTCAAAATGGTACTTAGTTTGTATGGTCCCGACGTACTTGTATGCATGCCTGACAATGTCAGGGCATGCTTCTAATGAGACGGATGGTGTCCTGGGGTATTTCCTTCAAGATCTGGACCAGGGCATCACTGAGCTCATGAATCTGGCGGCGTTGGATGGAATGAAACATAATGGTGTTGATTTACTAAAACTGTAGAGTGCAAAATCTGGTGCAGCTTTGCATAGAAACCAATAATCTTCCAGGTTTTTTTCAAAGCTTAATTGAACAAGCTGAAGTTAGAAACTGATTGGCTACCAAGCTCAGCTGCACCAGATTTTGCACTCTCCAGTTCTAGTAAATGTAGCGGCCCTTTACTTTTTTAGGGGTGTTATGTGCCTAAATTTAGGGGTTGGTCTGAGCTGGTAGCCAGGCTTGGATCACTTTGATTGCTAGGTATTTGCTTCTGCCTATGTGATGCTGCCTTATGTATGGTTCCCTGTGGTCTGTAGGTGGCGCTGCCATATCAGGTCAGGGTTGAGACAGGGGTGGCATTGCTGCGCCTTAGGGGGTCCTCTCTCGGCAGCGGTACAGTGGGCGTAGTTGACCTGCTGTGCATGCCGGGAGGGGGTACATAAGGGGCAGATGCCATATTATTGGGGGAGAGTGGAGGAGAGTTGGAGTGGAGGAGCCGGAGGGGTGTGCCCCTCGGGGGTGTGAAGACTGGCCGAGAAGTCTCGGGCACCTTTGGCCCAAGGTTGCAATGTTCCAGGTAGGCCCAGTACCTTTAACTGGGTCTACGGTTCGCCCATTGGAGTCCCAGGGTGCCCGGGTGAGGGTACGCGCTGTGACCGAGCGGAAGCCAGGGGAGGATTGGTCCCACTGAGGAGATGAGTAATGGAAGATTGCTGTCTAGGGAGAGGCCTGGTGAACTGTCAGAGGGAAGGATTCTTTATTCAGGAAAGCTAACCTGTAGAGTGCCCATTGACATTATCCTGTTCTTAAAGTCTACAGAGGTTAGAGGATCTCCTGCACCCGTCCCTGGAGGGGATAGGGTGACAAAACTGTTCGAGCTCCACACCGGCTGCTAGGACTGAGAGAGGACTATCTGGGTGAGTTAACCCACTTGGGATCGAGTGGCGACGAGGTTACTGGTTGTGCTTGGATCTAATCCCTTACACTTATTCCTTCTTTCATCCATCTGTCCCTGTCTAATACTCAGCAAATAGAAAATAATCTCTCTGTTGGAGTTAAAGTGTTTCTGGACATTGGCTTCTTTGGGGGAAGAAATAAAGACTTGACCCCATAATCTGGGGAAGAGAACCAGTGGAAGAAGGTAACTCGCTGCAGGACCCAAAATTTGTGAACACCGCTTAACCTCTTCAAACAGGAGGGTACGGGCATATAGCACGGTGTGCCTTGACTTGCAAGTGAGCCAGGCGAGAAAAAGGTCCGTGTGCTATATAAATAAACCTCAATGTCCCAGAGGTGTTCCATTGGATTTAGGTCAGGCGAGCGTGGGGGCCATTCAATGGTATAAATGTCTTCATCCTCCAGGAACTGGCTGCATACTCTCGCCACACAAGGCCAGACATTGTCATGCACCAGGAGGAACCCATGACCCACTTCACCAGTGTAGGGTCTGAGAATTGGTCCAAGGTTTTATCCAGATACCTAATGGCAGTCAGGGTGCCATTGTGTAACATGTAGAGGTCTGTGCATCCCTCCATGGATATGCCTCCCCAGAATATCACTGACAGCATTAGGTTCTCCACGGCTTCTCCAGACCCTTTTACGTCTGTCACATGTGCTCAGGGAGAACCTGCTCTCATCTATGAAAAGCACAGGGTGTCAGTGGCAGACCTGACAATTCTGTTGTTTAATGGCTAATGCCAGTTGAGCTCTGCTGTGCCGAGCAGTGAGCACAGGGCACACTAGAGGACGTTGGGCCCTCGGGCCACCCTCATGAAGTCTGTTTCTGATTGTTTGGTCAGAGACATTTACACCAGTGGCCTGCTGGAGGTCATTTTGTAGGGCTCTGGCAGTGCTCATCCTGTTCCTCCTTGAACAAAGAAGCAGATACCGGTCCTGCTGATGGGTTAAGGACCTTCTACGGCCCTGTCCAGCTCTCCTAGAGTAACTGCCTGTCTCCTGGAATCTCCTCCATGCTCTTGAGACTGCTGGGAGACAGCAAACCTTCTGGCAATGGCATGTATTGATGTGCCATCCTGGAGGAGTTGGACTGCCTGTGCAACCTCTATAGGGTCCAGGTATTTCCTCATGCTACCAGTGGTGACACTGACCCAAGCCAAATGCAAAACTAGTAAAAAAACAGTCAGAAAAGATGAGTAGGGAAAAAAATGTCAGTGGTCTCCACTTGTAAAACCATTCCTGTTTTGGAGGTCGTCTCATCTAGTGCACCTGTTGTTAATTTAATTAACACCAAAGTAGCTGAAACTGATTAAAAACCCCCTCTGTTACTTAACTGACCAGATCAATATCCCAGGAGTTTAATTGACTTGATGCTATACTCTGATTAAAAAGTGTTCCTTTTTTCAGCAGTGTATATTGGGCAGATAAATGCATACAACTACCCACATATTGCTGCATAAAATATTGCCACTACCAATTAATTGGTATTGTTCTTATTTACTGGTGAGCAACATTTGACCATGTTGTTTGTCACACAGGGGTAAATTTACTAAAATTGGAGAGGGCAAATTCTGGTGCAGCTGTACACGGTAGCCAATCAGCTTCTAACTTTAGCTTGTTCATTTAGGCTTTGACAAAAAAAAAACTGAAAGCTTATTGGTTTCTTTGTAGAGCTGCACCACATTTTGCACTCTCTAGTTGTAGTAAATTACCCCAACAGATTAACTGCAAGATTTTATTTCCCTTTGGGTCTTTTTGCATTGTGTCATGGAGTTCGCTGGACCCAGCGTGTCACCTGTGGGAACAGCTGACTAACATACATGACAGAAGCTAGAGCAGTAAAAGTGCTCAGGCAGATGGTTTGTGAAAACAGCAGACAGTAGCAAAGTCAGAAGGCTAAAGGTCAGATCTAACAAAACAAACCAATGACTGACAGTAGCGGAAATAACGGGTCGATTAGGATCCGCAAAGACAAGTTGAGTACTACTGCAGCATTAACAGTCAGACAGAAGTCAGAAACAGACAGAATGATCCCTATACAGGGCATGAGCAAAAAGATTCACCTGAACAGGCACGTTCAGCAGTCAATTGGCACTTCCCTCATTAGGGCAGGTGTGTGCTTCAAAAAAGTTGAATTGCAGTGCTGAGTAATGATCGGTAGATGGTGAAGGCACAAGACTCATCATTACACATGGACACAGTCAGTAAGACTGGCCAGACTTTATACAATTTTCTTATTCAATTTCCTTTAGATTTACCTTCAACTATGTAGGGCCTGACTGATTGCATATAAATTCAATATGTTTAGGTTTGACCACATATTATATCATTTTGGTAAATCTAAAGGAAAATTGTATAATGTATGGCCAGCCTTAGTCATTTTTTTTTGTGGAATCTTCTAAATGCCATCACCCCTATGGTCTCCTTCACATGGACATACTTAAGTGTACACCCATGTGAGGGCCGTATTTTGCCTGCACAGGCATGGCCACTTTGCCCAATTTGACATCCAAGCAGGTCCCCCAACTCACAGTGTGTGTGTTCGGGGACCCGCATCTGCACCTACATAGTGTCAGATTGGGAGCAGCAAATGGGTCCCAATTACCATGAATGAGACTGCCCGTGTGCAGATGCACAGATCATCTGTGCATGCCATGTAGGCAAAACAGCCCTCACACAGGTGTACACCCCTGTGAACAAGGCATATAGGGGTATCTTTATATTTCTGTGCAGCACTGCATTGGACTTTGCCTTTGGTAGTTACTGAAACTACTTGAGGAAAACTGATGGAGAGGCCATTCCTAATACCGTATATACTCGAGTATAAGCCGAGATTTTCAGCACATTTTTTTGTGCTGAAAATGCCCCCCTCGGCTTATACTAGAGTCACCTTTTTGCGCCTGATCTCCCGGAATTTGGGGACCCGGTACCAGACATTCGTAGGTCTCCTGGATGCCAAACTTGGCACACATGTAGCCCCATTTCTCCTCTACAAGTGTGCAAAGTTTGTTGTCTGGGGGACCTACGGGGAGCACCAACTTTTCAAAGCCGGGCACCCCTTCCATAGACTCTCATGTTAAACGTCAGTCTAGTCATGGACACAGTGAGGCATGGGCACAGTGAGGCATGGGCACAGTGAGGCATGGGCACAGTGAGGCATGGACACAGTGAGGCATGGACACAG
Organism: Rana muscosa; assembly: GCA_029206835.1. Lineage (NCBI taxonomy): Eukaryota > Metazoa > Chordata > Amphibia > Anura > Ranidae > Rana > Rana muscosa. The sequence continues at coordinate 196,436,430 of CM055117.1, forward strand.
TGAGGCATGGACACAGTGAGGCATGCACATGGACACAGTGAGGCAAAGTGAGGCACAGTGAGGCACGCAGATGGACACCCTAGGCTTATACTCGAGTCAATACGTTTTCCCATTGTTTGTGGTAAAATTAGTTGCCTCGGCTTATATTTGGGTCGGCTTATACTCAAGTATATACGGTACTTACTGCCTATCTACTTCTTCACAACTTAAGTTGCTCAGCAGCATTGATCTCTTTTGGCCTTTGGTAAAAGCCTGCACACACACAGTTAAATACATTTCACTTTGCTGAATTTGTAGAGCTTTTAAAGGGTAACTATAACCATTTTATTATGAATCCACACCTATTTTCCATTATCCATGTGAAGATGATTAAATCTTTACCTCTTTGGAAAAGTATTTTCTAAAACCATCCTCCTTTTGACTCAATCATCTAGTACAGGTTTTGGTTGTCAGTACATGGTGTAATCTCTAGCACACATAATTCCACCAATGAAAGTAGCTGACCTTGCTTATCTCTTGGCACGGCATGGCTGCAACCAAAATGATCCTCCTACATCAATGTGTTTGATAATTCAGTTAATGTCTATAGCATCCAAATGAATCCATTATCTACACTCGTGTCTCAGTGCCATGACAAATAACTCACACTATGGTTTGAAGTGCAAAGTAAGCAAAGCCACAGACATCAGCTTTATCTTATCAGCATGTCAGTTCTAAGCTTATAAGGTGTGGATTTAATGTCCACAAATCTCTTCTGAACATGTTCTAGCAAAATATAATAATTGAAATGTCACTGTGCCTTGCACATTTCACTTAAACTAGATATGAGTTTCACTGTTCGGAGATTATGTGTATGCTCAAAGAGCTGAGAGGATCTGCAGGACTGTTTTGGGTTACTGCAGCTTTAGTGGGTCTTTATATGTTTAAAATGGTGTTTCTGCTTTAAAAGTCAATTTAAAGAACTACGGTCAGAATTACAATTACCAGTAAACTTCCATAATATTGCATTATGGATGTTTTGAGTCTCCTACTGTCCTACTGTGATTACAAGATGCAGTATAACCCAAATCTCAAATCGCAAAATTCTTTATGGCATTTTCTTCTTTGATCAAAGCTTGTGTTTGGAGTTTCATCCAAAGCTCCCAGAAACAGCACACAATTACATTTTCTTCATGTAGCAAGGGCCCGAAGGCTCCTTTGGTCTAATGAGAACCTCCAGAGTAGGGATGAGCTTCGAGTCCGAGTCGAACTCATGTTCGACTCAAAACATTGCCTGTTCGCCCGTTCGCCGAACAGCAAACAATTTGGGGTGTTCGCGGCAAATTCAAAAAGTCTATGGGAGAAATCTAAAGTGCTAATTATAAAGGCTTATATGCAAGTTATTGTCATAAAAAGTGTTTGGGGACCGGGGTCCTGCCCCAGGGGACATGTATCAATGCAAAAAAAAGTTTTAAAAACTGCAGTTTTTTCGGGAGCAGTGATTTTAATAATGCTTAAAGTGAAACAATAAAAGTGAAATATTCCTTTACATTTCGTACCTAGGGTGTGTGTATAGTATGCATGTAAAGTCGCGCTTGTTTCCCGTGTTTAGAACTGTCCCTGCACAAAGTGTCATTTCTGAAGGAAAAAAAGTAATTTAAAACTCACTCGCGGCTATAATGAATTGTCGGCTCCAGGCAATACATAGAAAAGTCATTGATAAAAATAAAAAAAAAGCGTGGGGGTCCCCCCAAATTCAATTACCAGGCCCTTCAGGTCTGGTATGGATATTAAGGGGAACCCCGCCGCAAATGAAAAAAAAATGCATGGAGTTCCCCCAAATATCCATACCAGGCCCTTCAGGTCTTGTATGGATTTTAGGGGAACGCCACCCCAAATTTTTTTAAAAAATGGCGTGGAGTCCCCCCAAAAATCATTACCAGACCCTTTATCCGAGCACGCAACCTGGCAGGCCGCAGGAAAAGAGGGGGGGACGAGAGAGCGCCCCCCCTCCTGAACCGTACCAGGCCACATGCCCTTAACATGGGGAGGATGTCCCCATGTTGATGGGGACAAGGGCCTCATCCCCACAACCCTTGCCCGGTGGTTGTGGGGGTCTGCGGGCAGGGGGCTTATCGGAATCTGGATGACCCCTTTAACAAAGGGGACCCCCAGATCCCGGGCCCCCCTATGTGAAATGGTAAGGGGTACATTGTACCCCTACCATTTCACGAAAAAAGTGTAAAAAAAAAACAAAAAAACACACAGACACCTTGGAAAAGTCCTTTATTAAAATGTTTTAAATAAATAAATAAATAAAAACATTCCAGCAATGAAATCCAGTGTCCAGCGGACCAGATGCGGAACGTGAGGAGAGGCGGGTCTATTCATTTATTACACAGTGGAGGAAGTTCCCCATCAGGTCCGCTCAGCCAATGACGTAGGCGGGGTCTGACATACGAGGGGGCGGACCTGATGGGGAACTTCCTCCACTGTGTAATAAATGCATAGACCCGCCCCTTCTCAAATTCCGCATCTGGTCCGCTTAGCCTTACACCTAGTCATTGGCTGAGCGGACCTGATGGGGAACTTTAGAAGGGGCGGGTCTATACATTTAATACACTGCGGAGGAAGTTCCCCATCAGGTCCACTCAGGCTCAGCCAATGACGGACAGCGCTGGACATCGGATCGCCGCGGGACACTGGATTTCATCGCTGGAATGTTTTTTTATTTTTTTTTATTTAATAAAGGACTTTTTCAAGGTGTTTGTGTGTTTTTTTTTTTTTTTTTTTTTTTTACACTTTCTTCGTGAAATGGTAGGGGTACAATGTACCCCTTACCAATTCACATGGGGGGGCGGGATCTGGGGGTCCCCTTTGTTAAAGGGGTCTTCCAGATTCCGATAAGCCCCCTGCCCGCAGACCCCCACAACCACCGGGCAAGGGCTGTGGGGATGAGGCCCTTGTCCCCATCAACATGGGGACATCCTCCCCATGTTGAGGGCATGTGGCCTGGTACGGTTCAGGAGGGGGGGGACGCTCTCTCGTTCCCCCCTCTTTTCCTGCGGCCTGCCAGGTTGCGTGCTCGGATAACGGGTCTGGTATGGATTTTTGGGGGGACTCCACGCCATTTTTTTTCACATTTTGGGTGGAGTTCCCCTTAAAATCCATACCAGACCTGAAGGGCCTGGTATGGATATTTGGGGGAACTCCACGCATTTTTTTTTTTAATTTGCGGCGGGGTTCCCCTTAATATCCATACCAGACCTGAAGGGCCTGGTAATTGAATTTGGGGGGACCCCCACACTTTTTTTTATCAATGACTTTTCTATGTATTGCCGGGAGCCGACAATTCATTATAGGCACGAGTGAGTTTTAAGTGACTTTTTTTCCTTCAGAAATGACATTTTGTGCAGGGACAGTTCTAAGCACGGGAAACAAGCGCTACCTTGCATGCATATTATACACACCACCAGGTACGAAATTTAAAGGAAAATTTCACTTTTATTTTATCATTTTAAGCATTATTAAAATCACTGCACCCGAAAAAACGGACGTTTTTAAAACTTTTTTTTGCATTGATACATGTCCCCTGGGGCAGGACCCGGGCCCCCAAACCCTTTTTAGGACAATAACTTGCATATTAGCCTTTATAATTAGCACTTTTGATTTCGAACTGAGTCCAGAGTTAGGGACAGCTGACATCCTTCTGTGTAGAGTGGATTGCAAGGCATTGTGGGTGTAATGCAAGATAGATTCATAGGAGCCAGACACTTCTTGACTGCAAAAAGATTTCTTTTCTCTTGAACAGAACTGTGGGAGAGAGGGTTTAGGGCCAGGACAACCTTTAATAGTTGCAATGTTAATTAGCAGACTCCGAGACTTCTATAGATAGACAGCCATGCAGGGAAAGGCACCCAGCAGGACACCACATCTGCATGTGTAGGATTGCTGTCTCCTATGGCACAGTCGTATAACAGATTCTAACACAAGTTGTAACAAACTTCTGTAACTCCTCTACAATCACTTCTTCACTCCACTTCTCTCTCGCTCCCAGTCTCTCTCACTAGACTTGCTGATCCGCTGCCACTGGATCTCCCAAACTTTTCCAACCTTCTCACTGAGTATCTTTCTCAAGCATCAGCCCTGCTTCCTTGCTGAGTCCCTAGCTTGGCACCCACAGATATTCCTCAAGTGTCACCCCACTGGCCTGCTCGGTCCCTGGCTTGGCACATAAGGCTGTTCTGCAAGCGTCACTGTGTCCCTGGCTTGACACCTGCTGAAGTTTCCCAATTCTTCACCGTCCCTGGTTGGTGAGAATACTGCTCTGGTACTTGCTTCAGCCAGGGCCGTCTTTAATATGGTTTGGACCCTGGGCAAACATTGTTTTTGGGTCCCCCCCCTCCCCCCAATGCAATTTTGCTCTTTACCCCAACATAGGGTGAAAGTATGCTTTAGTAAGAGGATTGCTATTGTTTTGCTTATTTTCCTATTTAGGCCTTTTTTTATGGTGGAGTAGCAATGTATGGAGTGCACCAGTAGCAGCAAGAGGGCAGGGAAGCTAACATTGATTTTTTTATTTTATTTGCAGCAGCATTAAAGTGTTTGTAAGCCCAAAAACGAACTTTACATTAATAGCGTCCTTCATTCCATGTATGCAGTGGCGGCTGGTGCTCAAATTTTTTGGGGAGCGCAAACAAACTGAAAAAAACCCCCCATCAATTGCAGCCACTGTGCCCATCAAACGCAGCCACTGTGCCATCAAACACAGCCACTGTGCCATTAAACGCAGCCACTGTGCCCATCAAACACAGCCACTATGCCCATCAAACACAGCCACTGTGCCCATCAAACGCAGCCACTGTGCCCATCAAACGCAGCCACTGTGCCCATCAAATGCAGCCACTGTGCCATCAAACGCAGCCACTGTGCCCATCAAGCGCAGCCACTGTCCCATCAAATGCAGCCACTGTGCCCATCAAGCGCAGCCACTGTGCCCATCAAGCGCAGCCACTGTGCCCATCAAGCGCAACCACTGTGCCCATCAAGTGCAGCTACTGTACCCATCAAACGCAGCCACTGTGCCCATCAAACGCAGCCACTGTGCCCATCAAACGCAGCCACTGTGCCCATCAAACGCAGCCATTGTGCCCATGAAACGCAGCCACCGTGCCACCAAATGCAGCCACTGTGCCCATCAAGCGCAACCACTATGCCATCAAACGCAGCTACTGTACCCATCAATTGCCGCTACTGTGCCCATCAATTGCCGCTACTGTGCCCCATCAAATGCTGCCAGTGTGCATCGCCCGGCACTTACCTGTCTCGCAGCGGGTCAGCGGCGGCGTCCTGCACGTCCTCCATGTCTTCTTCCATCCTCTCTATCAGGCGTCCAATCACAGTGCCTGACGTTTCAGCCAATCAGGTGACAGGTAACAGACCCGAGCACCTGATTGGCTGAGAGGCGGTTCAATGTTAGCAAAGCAAATTTCTTCCTTTGCTAACACAACGCTGAGTGAACAGCGAGCGCTCAGAATGGAGCCCGCTGTTCACCTTTTTGGGCGCCTATTAGAGCCTTCCAAAAAACACCCCCGCCGCTGTAATTCAGGTGCCCGGCACCCCAAAAGGGGCCGGACACCTGAATAGGGGGTGTCAGCGGCGACCATAGATAGATTCATGCAATGCATGAATCTATCTATGGTAATAGAGCGGTGCAGGACGCACCGCCACTTATTGTATGCCCTTTACCTAACATTGTGCATAGAAATATTCAAAATCCCTAATAAGTCAAGGAAAACAGGAAGGTGCTTTTTTCCATCCAGTGTCGTCCTAATCCTTCAGAAGAGGTGGGTCTTAAGTTTTTCCTGAAGGCCCGGTGGTTTTCTTCCATGCGGATGTTTGTGGGTAGAGCGTTCCATAGCCGTGGTCCTTGGACTGCAAATCTTCGTTCTCCCTTCGATTTGTAGCGGGACTTGTGGATGTGGAGAAGGTTTTGGTTGGTTGATCGGAGAATGTGATTGGGGGGTGTAGTGTTTTATTTTCTCGCATAAGATTGAGGAGCGTTTCTTTGTGTGCACTTGTGGGACTTGTCGCACTTGTGAGACAGAGGGTCTTGAATGTGACCCGATCATTTATGGTTAGCCAATGAAGGGTCCTCAGTTAAGGGGTGATGGATTCCCAGGGTTTTTCCCCCCATTACCAGTCTGGCTGCCGTGTTCTGGATGACTTGTAGGTGCGAAATCTGGTATTTAGGTAGTCCTATGTAGAGGGAGTTTGCATAGTCGAGTCGGGAGTTGATGATTGTTCCAACTACTACTGCTATGTCCTCTTCTGGTTCTTGTTGAAAGCCAGGCTTAGGGCACATGGCATGAGGATGGTAAGCGGGAGCCAGGGGAGGAGAATAAAGACCTACCTTGTCCAAGCAAGTTGTCCTGGCAATTCTCCACACACACTGGTCTGCTAGCTAGCCTAGTTCCACTCCGCGCCGCGGTCTGACTCCTCCTCCGCTCCTCTGATCGGAAAGCAAGGGGTGGGGCCAGAGCGTCAGTGGAGCTCAAGGCGCCGCCCACCCGCGTCCCGCTCCTCTATCAATAAAATACAGCACTAACACTGACTGTTGCACTGTGCGCGCGCCGCCGCTGATGACAGTGACAGACTGTCTGTCTGGCTGTGTGTGGGGATCAGCGCCGATTTGCGGGCAGCACGCGGGTTTAACGGGCAGCTCTGCTTTGGGCCCCAAACAGTGACAGGGCCCTGGGCAGCTGCCCCGTTTGCCCTGCGGTAAAGATGGCCCTGGCTTCAGCTACTCACTGTGGTCCCTGGTAACAAGGTGGTCGGTCCCTTAGTGGGGACAGCCTCCCCTCTACCTTCGACAACGACAGGTTCTCAGGCCGGCAGAACCGTCACTTATGGTTGGACTGCAAGGCACAGTCCCAACCCTACACTGCTCTCTTGCTTCTGGATAGGCCCTCAGACAGCCTAGCACCCAGATGTCCCTGGTATAGGACTCAGACTCTAGCCTTGCAGCCCGGGGCAGAACAACACATGTCCACCCAGACAGCCGTCCAGGTGGCACAGAACCCCGATCACCTGACCCGATCACCTGACCCAAATAAATAGGCTCTCCCAGCATCACATAGTACGGGCTTGCAATGGACAGACTCACAACAACAGGGAACCCAGTACTCCTGTATTGGTCTGAGGTTCCCTGTTGTTGTGGGACTGTCCATGGGAAGACCTTACTATGTGATGAGCCTGATTTTAACTGTGAGTTGCCATTTGTCATTTAACCACAATAAAGCTGTTAATATACTATATTCTGTAGCGGGGTCCCCTTTAAGACTCCCAGGACTACCTTACCCAGAACCCCTTTCGGCAATGTTTCCACCCCAGAGACTCATGGGAGGGGTTATAAAAGAAGGAGGCGAGGCTGGGCTTGGCCTCTTTGGGACACGAGACTTCAAGGAAGAGATCTTCCTGTGCGGATCCGCTGTAGTGCAAGGCCGGAAGCCTGGGGCCTTGCGCTGCTACCTAAAGAGCCTTCCACCCCATCTCGAGCCTGAGTGGCATCTGACTCGGGTTCCTCAACCGCTGCTGAGCCAGAGACGAGACTGCTGCAGAGTTGTGTGTGAAGACACAGTCGGTGGAAGTTCCCGGACTGGGATTGCGTCCGGAGGGGTGAGCGAGCGTATGCTCAGACCATATACTGTTTATTGTTGACGTGCCTACAGATTGCCGTGACCCACCAGTTCCTATTTGATACTCTCACTGGAGATCCATAGCAGAACTTAGTCAGAGGATCTTCGGTAAAGTGTTTGTTTCTATTACCATTTCCCCATTGGATTACAAATGTTGTTCTGTTATGTGCACCACCTTTTAAAGACTTGCCGGTGAAGAAAACATCATCCCCTAGAGACTGAGTCTTAGTATCTGAGCCAGGCCTGGCCAGCTAGATAGTTCATTTAGTTGCTGCGCCACAGGGCGCCTAGTTAACGGTCGCCCACGCGGCGCGCCTTTACTGTTCTATTAATGCATAGTGTGTTTATTGCTGCATTGCTCTGCAACCTATTTCATGTAAACTGTTACCACTGTTGACCCTTTTTACTACAATCTAAAGTAAATTAGATACCCCTTTTATTATTGCCTTGGTGTCTGAGTTTGATCATAGAGCATAAGAATTATATTGTTGCCATAAACTAACTGTGCCAGTAGGGGGTCGAGTAAATTGCCGGGGGTTGGCGGAGCTGTCTTCAGGGCCCAAACTAATCTGCGGCCCTCTTAAGTGAAGGTATCGCTACACGTGGGAGTTCTCGTCCGGGATCCTGATACAGCAGTTGAACGCCAGAGGTGCCGGCATGGACCCACAAGCAGTAGAAGAGTGGTGCAAAGCCTCTAGGGCAGAGCCAAACAACTCGATAGTCATCAGCCTCCCAGGGGAGGAATGGAAGACTGAGATGGTAGAGTAGTTAATGAACTTAGTGTCCCCAGATCACACACCATGGGTGATAGATATAAAGTCAGACCCAGACACTTCATATCAGTATGCACTGGTGGAATACGGAGACGGGATACCAGAGGCTTGCAAGCGCAAGTGTGTAAAGACGCCAGACAATAGAACCTATAGGTTGGCGCCCGCAGTAACTGTAAAGAAGGAACCATCACAGATGGGATCACCGCAGGCTGCGGCCCGTACCTCACCAGAAAGAGGAGACGGGTGACACCCCCGGTGGCACCCGCACCTGCCACTGCTATATCACCAGAATTGATAAAGGCAATAGGGGATCTGCTAATCAAATGTCAGAAGACAAACACGGTGCATGTAGAGACTAGCTACCGGAGACTGAAGACATTCTCAGGGAAGCTCCCTGTCCCTGCAGGGGAAGAAGATTTTGATACCTGGGTGGAGCAGGCATTACAAGCAGTAGAGGCATGGGAGGTGCCTACAGCGCAGAAGAGGCAACGAGTGATAGAAAGCCTCAAAGGCGCAGCAGCAGAAGCAGTGAAAAGTTTTCGGTTTGGGAATACAGATTGCACGGCTAAAGACTGTCTAGCCATGCTACAGGAAGAGTTTGGTCAATTGGAAAAGGTGACAGAGATGGTCTACCAATTTGAACATACTTTCCAACAGCCAAGGGAGAAACTTTCAGAGTATGTTAGGAGACTGAACAGGTTTCTGTGCAAGATTGTGTTGAAGAAGGGAATGAAGCCCCAAGATACAGATGCGGCAAGAATGAAGCAAGTCTTAAAGGGAGCGTTACGCTCGGATCCAGTCTGGCTGCACCTGAAAACCTCGGGAGGAGGAACGTTACTGACTTATGCTGACTTGATAAAAATCATCAGAGATGAGGAGGCGCTGCAACAGGACCAGCAAATGATTAAGACAAATGTTGTCCCCGTACAGGTGCTAGTCAATCCAGTGATGACCCCTAAAAGAGACTCAGAGGTAGACACTTTAAAATCCCAAATGTCCAAGGTGTTAGAAATGTTGACCTCTCTGATGGCAAAAGACCCAGAGGGTCCCAGGAGATAAGTACCATGGAAGGAACTATTCCCAATTGCCTCGGCACCCGCATCTTTACAAGAATGGGGAGATATAGTCTGCTTTAACTGTGGAGGAATTGGCCATATTGCAGCTACATGTTCCCGTCCCAAGAAGAAGAAAACAGACAAACGCAAGCCGGCGGGAAATTCCAGAGGGCCCCGGTGAAGGAGTCAACCGGGTGCCCATCACCTTCAGTGAGCTCCAAGCTGAATGCGAAGCAGAAGAAAAGAGGAGATAAAACACCTCAGAGGAAACACAACATTCCTCAACAGAGATACACCCCAGAGAAAGGGGGCAAGACCCCTCAGAAGAGGCACAGCACTCCCCAGAGGGGGTGCACACCTAAGAAAAATAATAGTATCCCTCAGCGGGTCTGTACACCCATTGAAAGGAGGGAAGTCAATGCATACCAGGCTCAAGAAAGATTAAAATCAAAAAGGAGTTGGACGAGAGAGAGTCCGAGGGGAAAGGGCCAGAAGAAGGCGACCCCTGTCAGGCCATATCCGGAGAAGCTGGTAGGCCCATCTCCTATAGTGCCCATCCAAGTGGAGGGAGTCTACACCAGAGCCATCTTGGATACTGGGGCACAAGTGACCCTGTAATATCGGGATTTCTACGATAAGCACTTGAGTCACCTACCCATCCAAAAGATAGAGGAGCTGGAAATATGTGGGATTGGAACCCAGAATTTCCCCTATGATGGCTATCTGCCCGTCAAGATGACTTTTGACCCATCCGTGGCTGGGAAGGCCGAAGTGTTTGATACCCTGGCAGTTGTGTGCCCTCGGCCGCTAGGAGCCAACAAGAGTTCCCTTATAATAGGGACAAACACAGACCTGGTCCGAAGACTCCTAACCCCTCTAATGAAAGAGAAGGGGCCAGCGGCCAACAAGATCCACCCCATGTTGAAGACGGCCTACCAACGGCTGGTCCTAGAGCAGAAGACCCCTGAGGAGGGGATAGGGAAGGTGTGGAGTCTTGGAAGAGAAGGGGTAGTGTTGCAGCCCGGAGAAGTAACCTGTCTCAGAGCCACTGTGAAGCTTACTTGGGAGCAACCTGGACCCTTTGTCATGCTGGAGTCCGACCCAAGGGAAGAGTCCTCCGGTCTGGAGGTGATACCAGAAGTGATTCCACTGAAGGCCCTAAAGAAGGCCCATTGTAGAGTTCCGGTGAGCGTTAGGAACACTACAGGTGGCCCCATGGAAATCCCAGCCAGGATGCTGTTGGGCCAGGTGAGCCCTGCTGCCCCGGTTACCCTGTCAGAAGTCAAGGGGACGGGTGAAGGAGGAGACGTTTGGGAGAAGCTGTCCATGGAAAACCCGAATCTGTCCAGGGCTTGGAAAGAGAGAGCCAAGGCCCAGTTGACCAGATGGGAGAAGATCTTCTCAAAAGATGAGTTCGATGTGGGGTGTGCGAGGAGTGCCACCCATCGAATCCACCTCCAAGAAGACAAGCCCTTCAGAGAGAGGGTCAGGCGGGTCCCACTAGCAGATCTGGAGGATCTAAGGGAACAACTCGCAGAACTTAAGAGGACTGGTGTGATCCGGGAGTCTAGAAGCCCCTATGCCTCCCCGATAGTGGTGGTCAGGAAGAAGAATGGGTCGTTGAGGCTCTGTATCGACTACAGGACTCTTAACAGGAGAACCATCCCCGACCAGTACACCACTCCGAGGATAGAGGACGCTTTACAGAGTTTGTCTGGAGCCAAGTGGTTCAGCGTTATGGATCTCAAGAGTGGATACTACCAGATCCCTATGCATCCAGAAGACAAGGAGAAGACAGCCTTCATAACCCCAGTGGGGTTCTTTGAGTTTGATCGAATGCTTCAGGGACTGTCTGGAGCTCCTGCTACCTTCCAATGTCTCATGGAGAAGACTGTAGGAGACATGAACCTTATTGAAGTCCTTGTATACCTGGACGATGTCATTGTCTTTGGGAGAACCCTGGAAGAACACGAAGAGAGGCTGGAAAAAGTGTTGAGAAGACTCAGTGAGGAGGGACTCAAGCTTTCGCCTGAGAAGTGTCGGTTCTACCAGTCTTCTGTGAACTATCTGGGGCACATAGTGTCTGAAGAAGGGGTGGCCACAGACCCTGAGAAATTGGAGGCAGTTACCTCCTGGCCATGGCCAAACACAGTAACAGAACTCAGATCCTTCTTAGAGTTCTGCTCCTATTACAGGAGGTTTGTGGAAGGATTCGCCCGAATTGCTAGACCATTGAATGAACTGCTCAAGACTGAGGGGGAAGAGGACGACTCAGGGCCCAGGAAGCCGGGAAAGTCAGTCAGAGATCAGTGGAACCAGAAGTGTGAAGAGGCCTTCCAGGCGTTGAAGAAGAGCCTAACCACTGCCCCAGTCTTGGCCTACGCAGACCCAACCAAACCCTATGAACTACACGTAGATGCTAGTCATGACGGTCTGGGAGGAGTACTTTACCAAGAACACGAAGGACAACTACGGCCTGTTGGCTACGTGAGCAGGAGCCTGACCCCCTCTGAGAAAAACTACCCCACTCACAAGCTGGAGTACCTGGCCCTTAAGTGGGCGGTAGTAGACAAGCTCAAAGACTACCTGTATGGGGCGGAGTTCACTGTGAAGACCGACAACAACCCCCTTACCTACCTTTTCACTACAGCAAAGCTGGACGCCACTGGACACAGGTGGCTGGCCGCATTGTCTGGATTCAATTTCAGCCTAAAGTACAGGCCAGGGATTGGGAATCGAGATGCAGACGCTCTGTCCAGGAGATCTCATGGTCCCACCCGTGACATGGAAGACTGGACTCAAGTGGCACCTGACGGGGTGCGGGCCCTTTGTCAAGGGGCTGAATTACAAGCCAGAGGGGGCTCAAGGGCGGAAGAGATAGGAGTTACCATGGTAGGAGTCCCCAAACAATACTGTGGAGTAACTCAACTGGAGGAAGACCATCTGCCAAAGTTGTCCAAGAAGGAACTAAGATGCGACCAATTAGATGATCCCATGGGGAAATTGGTTCTGGAAGCCCTGGAGAATCAGGATCCAAACAGACTCCTGAGTCACTCCTCAAAGGAAGCTCGCCTGTTGAGGAAAGATTGGGACAGGTTACAGGTACATCAGGGAGTGGTCTACCGAAGGGGCCCCTCTGATGACCTGGAAGATAAATGGCAATTGTTTCTTCCAGAAAAACATCGAGAGACTGTTCTGATTGCCCTACATGACAATCACGGCCATCTAGGGGCGGAGAGGACCTTTCAACTTGTCAGAAGTCGGTTCTATTGGCCCTGTATGAGGGCAGAAGTAGAAGAGTACTGCCATTCATGTGCACGCTGCATCCAGAGGAAGACTTTACCTCATCAAGCTGCCCCAATGGGCCATCTACAAAGTCATGGCCCAATGGATCTGGTATACATTGATTTCCTCTGCCTCAAACCCGACCTGAGTGGACTAGGAAATGTTCTGGTGATAACCGATCATTTCACCCGGTATTCCCAAGCTTTCCCAATCAAAGACCAGAAGGCTTCCACTGTAGCCAAGGTACTTATGGAGAAGTATTTTGTCCATTATGGGCTGCCCCAGCGACTTCATTCAGATCAAGGAAGGGACTTTGAGAGTCGGCTGATACGGAAGCTCCTGGATTAGTTAGGAATCAAGAAAACTCGAACCACACCTTACCATCCACAAGGAGATGCTTAGCCGGAGAGGTTTAACCGAACCCTGCTCAACATGTTGGGAACTCTAGATAGTGAGAAGAAACAACATTGGAGCAAACACATAGCAGCTATAGTACACGCTTACAACTGCACCACCAGTGACGCTACAGGCTACTCCCCATATCGACTCATGTTTGGGAGAGAAGCAAGGTTACCTGTGGACCTGGCTTTTGGCACCTCTTTAGACCATTCCTCAGCCACATCCCACAAAGGATATGTGGACAGGCTCAGACACAGCCTGAAAGTAGCCTATGAACAAGCTCAAGCGGCCTCAGATCAAAGGGGAGCTCGAAACAAAAGAAACTTCGACTTGAAGGTCCGGGTGCAGGACCTACAGCCCGGGGACCGAGTACTGCTACGCAATCTGGGGGTCCCTGGAAAACACAAGCTTGCAGACAGATGGAGATCTGAACCCTATGTCATCTGTAGGAAGCTGCCGGGCCTACCTGTCTACAAGTTGAAGCCAGAAGGAAAGGTAGGACCACTGAAGACGTGGCATCGAAACCACCTGCTCCCACTTGCTGAAGCGGTCAGGATACCTCCAGTGAGGGACTCCCCTGAACCAGTCTCCATTCTGGATACCCCCAGGCCAAACACTCGGTCCCAGACCTCTCGGGCTGAAGATGGAGAGGCTTCTAAACTCAGTGGAGACGAAGGAAGAGAACTTGACTGGCTGTGGCCTTCCCCAACTCAAGGAACTTCTGCTATAGATCTTCCAACTACTGAAGACACTATAGATGGACAACTGAATGCAGAAGCCGCTGAATTCATCCCATCTAGTCCTTCATCAGATTACTGGGAAGATGCCTGTGATATTTACCCTGTACAGGACCCTAGAGACTCTATGTATCCCTCGGCTCCTGAAGCAGATGTTACAGAGCATGCCGTGTCGCCTGAGCCTGTTACAGAAGAAGAGCCTGTGGCGCCAGAGCCAGAAACCCCAAGAGAAAAAAGGGCACGCAGAGTCATAAGGCCTCCCAGAAAGTTGACCTACCCACAAATGGGGAAGAGCTCAGAAGATTCTGTGGTCACTGCCAGGAGGAGTGCAGAGAATCCGGATCCCTCCACTGTTCATTTGGTGGCGGGCAACCCCCACTCACTCTCTGGCACAGTTAGGCAGGCCACTCATGATAGTGTGACCTGTGGGCAAGGGAATTCAACCCCTTGGTTTTGGTAGGAATTCCCTATGCCAACCTATTATGCAATGTTGTCTGGGGTTGTACGCAGTGTATGCTAGAATTTTCTTTGGGGACCAAAGAATTTAAGTGGGGGGAGTGTGTAGCGGGGTCCCCTTTAAGACTCCTAGGACTACCTTACCCAGAACCCCTTTCGGCAATGTTTCCACCCCAGAGACTCATGGGAGGGGTTATAAAAGGAGGAGGCTATGATTGGTCTCTTTTATAAATCCTCAATTTGTACTAAGGTACAAGAGACCAACTATAAAATACTAACGAGGTGGTATATGATGCCCAGTCGACTCCATATAATGTTTCCTGATATATCGGAATATTGTTGGAGATGTGGTAAAGACAGAGGAACGATGTTACACATATTCTGGATGTGCCCTAAGTTAACGGCCTTTTGGACAACGGTCCGTACTATATCTCAGAAATTTTGCGATTTTGAGATCCCAAACAATCCAGCGTTATTTCTATTACACGTCTCTACCATATCAATCAAAAATTATAAAAAGTCTATTCTATGTCATCTACTAAATGCAGCTAAGTCTTGCATTCCTCTATTATGGAAACAAAAGACCCCCCTGACCATAGTTTAAAGCGGTTGTAAACCCAGACGAATTTTTTTTTTCAAATCACCTGCAAGAAAAAGCCATAATGAGCTAGTATGACTAGCATACTAGCTCATTATGAATCACTTACCTTAGATCGGGACCCCCGAAGCCATCCTCGTCCCCCGCTCCGACCGCAGCCATCGCTCCTCAGATACCCGGAACGTTACTTCCGGGTATCGCCGCTCCAGCCAATAACAGCACCGCTCCGGCGCTGTGATTGGCCGGAGCAGCGAAGACGTCACTCCGCACATGCGCGCTGGAGCTTTCTATTCCGGCAGCGCCGGAATTCTGAATGGGATTAACCCTGTGAATGCACCGTTGTCTACGGCGCGCATGCGCCGTAGACATCGGTGCATGTCTTTTTTTGCAAATATCTCCTAAACCGTGTAGGTTTAGGAGATATTTCTTTTACCTACAGGTAAGCCTTAGTATAGGCTTACCTGTAGGTAAAAGTAAAAAAAAAAGACTATACAACCGCTTTAATAAGGCCCCTTTCACACTGAGGCGTTTTTACCGCGTTTTCGCGGTAAAAATAGCGCTGTAATAACGCCTGAAATAATCCTGCCCCACCATTCTCAATGTGAAATCTCTGAGGGCTTTCACATTGAGGCGTTTTGCTGGCTGGGCGTTGAAAAAAATCCTGCAAACAGCTTTTTTAGAGCAACTTTAAGCCCCTTTCACACTGAGGCGTTGAAAAAACGCTCAAAAATGATGGGATTTTGTACCTCTATTTTACCGCGATTTTACCGCGATTTTACCGCGATCGCGGTAAAAATAGCGCTAACGCGTATGCGGTTTTACCGCGATTTTACGTAACGTAAAAACGCGGTAAAAACGCATAGGCGTTAGCGCTATTTTTTAACATAACGCTTATGCCTATGCGTTTTTACCACGTTTTTACCGCGAATCCCATTCATTTCAATGGGGATAGGCGTTTTTACAGCGCTATTTTATGCGCCCTAAAGTTGCTCTAAAAAAGCTGTTTGCAGGATTTTTTTCAACGCCCAGTCAGCAAAACGCCTCAATGTGAAAGCCCTCAGAGATTTCACATTGAGAATGCTGGGGCAGGATTATTTGAGGCGTTATTACAGCCCTATTTTTACCGCGAAAACGCGGTAAAAACGCCTCAGTGTGAAAGGGGCCTTAGGGCGCATAAAATAGCGCTGTAAAAACGCCTATCCCCATTGAAATGAATGGGATTTGCGGTAAAAACGCGGTAAAAACGCATAGGCATAAGTGTTATGTTAAAAAATAGCGCTAACGCCTATGCGTTTTTACCGCGTTTTTACCGCGTTCGCGTTAATTTTAGCGCGAACGCTGTAAAATCGCGGTAAAATCGCGGTAAAAAACGCATAGGCGTTAGCGCTATTTTTACCGCGATCGCGGTAAAATCGCGGTAAAAAATTTCATTATTTTTTAGCGTTTTTTCAACGCCTCAGTGTGAAAGGGGCCTTATGGCTGAGGAAGGTAGAAGACATTAGAAGAATGGAAGATCTGATCTTGACAGCATCTGACAGACAGGAGGTGTATAGACCTGGACATCTTGGAATCTGTTTATCCAATCAGAGGAAGGGATATCCCTTATAGGGACATAAAATAGCTACAGTAATTTGGGCTGTGGGAAGTGGCAGATGCGTGGTTCAATAGTAGCATATATATTCAGGTGACATCTTTGTTGATATATTTATTTATCTATTTATTTATTTATTTTTTGTGTGTTTTGTTTTGGTTTAACTTGATTTGATTTTGTTTTAACCTAAAGTATAGGGAATGAGGAGGGGAGCTATATTATATAACAGGGGTATTGAATTACAATTCGCCGAGGTCCGATCAGTAAATTTTTTATAGCAGAGGACCGAATATCATGTCGTTCCCTGTCATGCATTTTCGCATGCGCCAAATGACATGTTGTTGCAGCACAATGTGGCTTGGTGCGGCGCAATTTAAAAAAAAAAAAAGGTCAAGGACTTCTTTCTCTCGGTTTTTATGTGGGTAGTGCAGCCCATTAAAATAGGCTGATCCACCCACGACGTGTGCACCTAATGCACATGCACAGATCTTAACCCATTCTTATATCAGCTTCCTTAGTCCCCAGTGCACATCACAGTCCCCTCCCCCTTCACATCAAGATCCCCTCTTGATGAGTGTCCTCAGCTCCACCTTTACATCATCCTCCTCCACTCCTTCCACATTAGTGTCCTCACACTTCCTTAACATCAACCCCCATTAACAGTACTGTCCTCTGCCCCTATTAACATCATAACTCCACATTACTCTCCTCAGTCCCCCCTCCACATCCCTGTCCTCAGTCCCCCAAATGACAGTCCTCAGCCTCTCCACTTTAATATCCTCAGCCCCCCCCCACATTACAGTCCTCAGTCCCCCCACATTACAGTCCTCAGCCTCTCCACTTTAATATCCTCACCCCCCCCACATTACAGTCCTCAGCCCCCCCACATTACAGTCCTCAGCCCCCCCACATTACAGTCCTCAGTCCCCCCACATTACAGCCCTCAGCCTCTCCACTTTAATATCCCCAGCCCCCCCCCACATTACAGTCCTCAGCCCCCCCCATATTACAGTCCTCAGTCCCCCCACATTACAGTCCTCAGTCCCCCCACATTACAGTCCTCAGCCCCCCCCCCACATTACAGTCCTCAGTCGCCCCACATTACAGTCCTCAGCTCCCCCACAATACAGTCCTCAGCTCCCCCACATTACAGTCCTCAGCTCCCCCATACTCCAGTCCTCAGTCCCCCCACATTACAGTCCTCAGCTCCCCCACATTATAGTCCTCAGCTCCCCACATTACAGTCCTCAGTCAGTCCCCCCACATTACAGTCCTTAGCTCCCCCTCTTTGATGTCCTCAGCCCCTCCCCCCCACATCACTGCAATCCTGAGGCTCGGCATCCTCCCCACACATTCAGTTGTTAGCTCTTAACTTCACCCCCCTCACTGTCCTACCTTACACAGGCAGATCGGAGGGAGGCACAGCGTGTCTGGATAGGGGCAGTAGAGGAGTTGCAGGGAGGGAGGCGGGACAGTTCTGGATGGAGGGCCGAGGTAACAAACAGGTGATTGGCTGCTAGGATGAAGGACAGTCCTAGCAGCCAATCGCCCGTTTGATAACCTCGGGCAGCTCCGCCCTCCACCCAGAATTGTTCCGCCTCCCGCTGTCGGCTCTGTGAGGATTACAGAGCAACGGCAGGAGGAAGAAAAGGCTCCTACATGGCGGTACCGCGGCGGTCCGAATGGCAGGGTGCCGTGGGCCGCATGTGGCCCGCGGTCCGCCATTTAGTGATGCCCGTTATATAAGGTGGTATGAAGAAGGAGATAAAAGTTGTTGAGATAGTGTGATAAGAAGATATTCTTGTATTAAATTTAGTATATGTTGTATCTGTAATATAATTAATGTTATGTGTATAAGTGAACCACCTTAGAGAGTTAATAACCACCTATCGATAAACTATATAATGTTATGTTAACCCTGTTCATTTCTGAAAAAAATTAATAAAATTCATATTTGAAAAAAATAAAAGGAGGAGGCGAGGCTGGGCTCGGCGTCTTTGGGACACAAGACTTCAAGGAAGAGATCTTCCTGTGCGGATCCGCTGTAGTGCAAGGCCGGAAGCCTGGGGCCTTGCGCTGCTACCTAAAGAGCCTTCCACCCCATCTCGAGCCTGGGTGGCATCTGACTCGGGTTCCTAAACCGCTGCTGAGCCAGAGACGAAACTGCTGCAGAGTTGTGTGTGAAGACACAGTCGGTGGAAGTTCCCGGACTGGGATCGCGTCCGGAGGGGTGAGCGAGCGTATGCTCAGACCATATACTGTTTATTGTTGACGTGCCTACAGACTGCCGTGGCCCACCAGTTCATATTTGATACTCTCACTGGAGATCCATAGCAGAGCTTAGTCAGAGGATCTTCGGTAAAGTGTTTGTTTCTGTAGCGGCCTCACCCTCTCTCCATCTTTATCGGTTACACACCAACTCATGTCTAGGGGTTCCTGGGTTGTGAGAGTGAGATGCGCCACGGCCCATGTCCTCCCCATTGTAGTAGGGAGGTGAAGGCCACTTCCTGATGTTTCCTCGGGCCGGTGTGTTCTGTGAATGCACTGAGTCTGTAATTGCAAGCTCACCAGCCTCCCCTTTGCTTCCAGTAACTGGAGTTCACACACCGGAGAAAGGTCCAACACTTGTTTATTTGGCACTCCAATAGCAAAGCACGATAAACAGTTCTTTTTTCAGCAAACTGGTTGGGACCTATAACCTTGCCAACGGTGGGATGAGCAGATCAAGGCACTTCCTAACGTTTCAGTTCTATGCCACTGTACTATGACCAGCGGCGCCTAAGCCAATCCGGCTGTTGCAGAACAGGAAAGATGGGGTCTCTTCCAGCAACCCCTATGAACAGCAATGGAGCCCTCTTCGATACGCTGTGGCCCCTATCAGGGGGATGTGTCCTCCCAAGAGAGTTCCCAGAGGCCCACTGTCACCAGGTTGGTGCTGCTCCGGGTCTCCAGTGGGTAACCTCCCCGGCCTCCTCACCTCAGGTACGAGTCCCTCCGCTCAGGGACCCTCTTACAGTCCACCCTAGCGGGACCCAGTCGAAGGTACTGGGCCCCAGGCCTCCTCGATAGTACCTCACCCCAGGCTAAAGGTGCCTGGGATGGACGCCAACATGACTCCGGACCAGGCCATGGGCACCTGGACCAGACTCCTGGATCTCCCGCACCCAGGCCTAAGGGCCCTGGGTGCGGACCGAAACCCTCCTTCTCCGAGGACCTCCTTCTCCGCAAGACGACGACGACGACCACGACCTCGTGGTAAGGGCGTCTCCCCCTTTTATCTCCTCCCTTCAACGGCCCGGCGGGTTCCCCGCCCCAGCCATACCATCTCCGGGAAGGGACAAAACAGGGAGCACTGCGAAGATGATTCTACCTGAAGCCTGTGGGTACCCCGCCACCCACAGGCAAAGGAGAATATTACATCCTCCAATCCTCCACGAAACAAAAAGGGGTCTGAATCCTAACACAATTATACACCTGGGTCACACTATTGCCCAGGTGTATCCCATCAATTTGAGGACCCCGCTACACACTCCCCCCTGTAATTGGATGCTGGTCCCCAGCGTCAGGTGCACACCCATGCCTCCCATAAAGTGGTGACATGGAGTGAAACCCCTGAGGCAGTTCCTCTAAATTTCCCAAGTGCCAAGACCTGCTCAGGGAATGGGGAACATATAAAACAACTTATGTCATAAAACACTTTAAACATCTGCATAGTCACAACCCCTCTCCCACACTGTCTAAGAGCCACCCACTCGCAATGGTCTTGATTGACGATTCTCCTGCAGGGGAAAGAAAAAAACAACATCCTAACATAATTTCGTGTCATTTGGGATGAGTGGGCCCGTCAGCCGAGAGACCCACTCACTCCAACAAGCAAGGTGATGTGTGTGTGAAACATTTTCAAACATTTGTTGCGCAACACTGCCACCTGGTGACAACGCCGCGGTCATGACACTCAACGAATCTTCGTTCTTCCAGCTTTTTCCTACTCTGCCACTATTCCCAAATGTCCTTGCCTTTGGCACATGAAGAAAAGGGGAAACACGAAAACACAACAGTCCCCAAGTCTCCAACGAGAAAAAGAAAAGCCCAAACAAAAACAAAAACAGGGCACAGTCCTGGGTGTCTGGGAATGGCTCTTCCAGAAAGTTCAAGTGCACAAAGGAAATAAACAGGAGTTCTTTTCTCCTATAAGTAAAACTTTGGATCCGGCAGGTACAGGGGTTTCAGGTGTTTGTCAAATGCCTCTATCGAATACTCGACATCTTCTCCTTCTCTTCTGCAAATGACTATCTTGTCAGCATGGATATGGCGCCCCAATTTCCATTCAGCTTTGCAGTCCTCAAACCTCTTAGACACTGCCGGCACACATTCCAGGTACCTGCGAGCATGGGGCACCTTCAACTTGTCCCACACAAACTCGTCATACCATCTTGCTCTCCAGACCTCCACCTCAAACAGCAAGTCCCGGGGCAGATACGGGTACTCCCACCCATATTCCCGAGCTACTTTGTGGCAAAACAGTCTCTGCAAGCGGGCCAAAGGTGGCATAGTGGCTTTCTCTCCAGTTCCAGGCAGCACAATAGCTTCCGGATGCCGAGGTGCCTTTACCAGCTCCCTGAAACTGACTTTCGGCGCTCTCAGAGAAGCGCGGGGTGTCCCCACAACCAAAGTAGGTGAGGTAACAGTAGATGAGGACACAGGTGGAGGGGTAGGTTCCCTCGTAAGCTGCGGGTCTTCCACCCGAGGCGTGCTGTCTCCTGTGTACATAGGTGAATCCCGTACCGCACGGGAAGCAAGAAGTGGCACTCTATCCCAGCCCTTGCGGCTGAACAGTTCGTCTATCTCGCCATCATCTCCGCAATCAGACAGCGACTCTAGGTCGGAGGTGTCATACATCTCCGCAGGCAGATATCTTCCGGTGGACACAGAATCAACCTCCCTGGGGGGCTCCACCTCCAATGGGCCCCCGACACCTCCAACCACCACCACAGTCCCAGCCCCTGGCTCACCTGACCCTTGTAGAGGACTGGGAAGTCCGGGACTTCCTTCTCGACCGGCGCCATCCAGGCCAGACAAGCAGCGGGGTGAAGCTCGACCACGTCCATAGGATGCCTGTACTAGGCCAACATTCCTCTTCGGTGGTGGGAGCAGAGAACTTGTGGCGACCGAGGCAGCATCCTCGGATTTTTCTCTGTTGGGCAGTCCATCGCCCTGGTCAGCGCGCACGGGAACCTCGACAAAGGCCTTGATCTCCCCTTCCGGAGTAGCAGTACCCGTGAGGTGGTTGAGGCGAAGGGCCCGGGGCCTTGCTGTGGACGACTCGACCTCAAAAAGGAATTCTCTGCACTCCTCACATCGCCCGAATGGCTTCAGGGTGACCACCAGTCCCGAGCAGCCGGGACAGATCACACCGAGGGCCTCCGTGTCTCTGCAAGTGTACAGAGCCAACCGCCCTCGGGGCCTAAGTCTTATCCCCGTGTCTGTGATGGGGGCAGCAAAGGAAGTCATTCTCGTGGGGTGAGGAACCATAATCCACGGGGCACTTGAGGTCATCCCGACTATCTGCTGCTCCATCATGCACTGACCCCGCGCCGGAGTCTCCACGTGTATCCCCACACTTGGCCAGACTCCTCCCATGAGCTGTACATTTTCGCGGGCTTCCTCTTGACTCCGCCCACGAACGATGTCGCCATGGGGTGCCTCGTGGCGCAGTGCGTTAACAGTCCCTACGTGCAGTACGTCACACGGCTGGACCTCTCCCTTTTTCCGCTCCTCCGCATGGGCCTTTCCCGTGTTAGGGTCATTTCCACAACTCCGAGCAGGGACGCACTTTGGCCAGTAATATGGCCGATCTGCTCGGAACTCCTCTGGGCAGCAAAGTTCAAATGTAGACATTCTCAAGTCCATCTTTAGAACACACTCTATCCCGGACTCACGAGCCCCCACGTGTAGCGGCCTCACCCTCTCTCCATCTTTATCGGTTACACACCAACTCATGTCTAGGGGTTCCTGGGTTGTGAGAGTGAGATGCGCCACGGCCCATGTCCTCCCCATTGTAGTAGGGAGGTGAAGGCCACTTCCTGATGTTTCCTCGGGCCGGTGTGTTCTGTGAATGCACTGAGTCTGTAATTGCAAGCTCACCAGCCTCCCCTTTGCTTCCAGTAACTGGAGTTCACACACCGGAGAAAGGTCCAACACTTGTTTATTTGGCACTCCAATAGCAAAGCACGATAAACAGTTCTTTTTTCAGCAAACTGGTTGGGACCTATAACCTTGCCAACGGTGGGATGAGCAGATCAAGGCACTTCCTAACGTTTCAGTTCTATGCCACTGTACTATGACCAGCGGCGCCTAAGCCAATCCGGCTGTTGCAGAACAGGAAAGATGGGGTCTCTTCCAGCAACCCCTATGAACAGCAATGGAGCCCTCTTCGATACGCTGTGGCCCCTATCAGGGGGATGTGTCCTCCCAAGAGAGTTCCCAGAGGCCCACTGTCACCGGGTTGGTGCTGCTCCGGGTCTCCAGTGGGTAACCTCCCCGGCCTCCTCACCTCAGGTACGAGTCCCTCCGCTCAGGGACCCTCGGACAGTCCACCCTAGCGGGACCCAGTCGAAGGTACTGGGCCCCAGGCCTCCTCGATAGTACCTCACCCCAGGCTAAAGGTGCCTGGGATGGACGCCAACATGACTCCGGACCAGGCCATGGGCACCTGGACCAGACTCCTGGATCTCCCGCACCCAGGCCTAAGGGCCCTGGGTGCGGACCGCAACCCTCCTTCTCCGAGGACCTCCTTCTCCGCAAGACGACGACCACGACCTCGTGGTAAGGGCGTCTCCCCCTTTTATCTCCTCCCTTCAACGGCCCGGCGGGTTCCCCGCCCCAGCCATACCATCTCCGGGAAGGGACAAAACAGGGAGCACTGCGAAGATGATTCTACCTGAAGCCTGTGGGTACCCCGCCACCCACAGGCAAAGGAGAATATTACATCCTCCAATCCTCCACGAAACAAAAAGGGGTCTGAATCCTAACACAATTATACACCTGGGTCACACTATTGCCCAGGTGTATCCCATCAATTTGAGGACCCCGCTACATTTCTATTACCATTTCCCCATTGGATTACAAATGTTGTTCTGTTATGTGCACCACCTTTAAAGACTTGCCGGTGAAGAAAAAATCATCCCCTAGAGACTGAGTCTTAGTATCTGAGCCAGGCCTGGCCAGCTAGATAGTTCATTTAGTTGCTGCGCCACAGGGCGCTTAGTTAACGGTCGCCCACGCGGCGCGCCTTTACTGTTCTATTAATGCATAGTGTGTTTATTGCTGCAGGGCTCTGCAACCTATTTCATGTAAACTGTTACCACTGTTGACCCTTTTTACTACAATCTAAAGTAAATTAGATACCCCTTTTATTATTGCCTTGGTGTCTGAGTTTAATCATAGAGCATAAGAATTATATTGTTGCCATAAACTAACTGTGCCAGTAGGGGGTCGAGTAAATTGCCGGGGGTTGGCGGAGCTGTCTTCAGGGCCCAAACTAATCTGCGGCCCTCTTAAGTGAAGGTATCGCTACAATTCTAATTGCACACTGCTGTTCTTCTTAACACTGCTGTACATAGCCTATGCAGAGAGTAGAGCTGTGGGAGGGGTCCAGCAGACCCACCCACTACAGGCTGCCTGCGGAAAATGACAGGAGGGGGCTGAAACAACACCAATCAGCTTTAAAGCCTAGCTCCACATTTAATGTCCCTTTAACCACTTGAGGACCGCCGCACGCCGATGTACGTCGGCAGAATGGCACGGCTGGGCACATGGGCGTACAGCTCGTGACCCGGTCCTCTTCTCCGTGACCATGCCTGCGGGAACAGTGGACCCGATCGCCGCTGGTGTCCCGCGATCGGGTCACAGAGAGGAAGAACGGGGAGAGGTAAGTGTAAACAAACCTCTCCCCATGCTTCCTAGTGAGCCTGTCACTGATCGTCTGTTCCCTGTCATAGGGAATGACAATCAGTGACGTCACACGCTAAGCCACGCCTCCCCACAGTAAGTAAAACACATCAGGGAACATTTAACCCCTACAGCGCCCCCTCCTGGTTAACCCATTCACCGCCAGTGTCATTTTCACAGTAACCAGTGCATTTTTATAGCACTGATCGCTGTGAAAATGACAATGGTCTCAAAAATTTGTCAAAAGTGTCCGATGTGTTCGCCATAATGTCGCAGTCACGAAAAAAAATCACTGATCCCTGCCATTACTAGTAAAAAAAATAATAATAATAAAAATGCCATAAAACTATCCCCTATTTTGTAAAAGCTATAACTTTTGCGCAAACCAATCAATAAACGCTTATTGCGATTTTTTTTACCAAAAATATGTAGAAGAATACGTATCGGCCTAAACTGAGGAAAAAAAACTTTTTTTATATATTTTTTGGGGATATTTATTATAGCAAAAAGTAAAAAATATTGATTTTTTTTCAAAATTGTCGCTCTATTTTTGTTTATAGCGCAAAAAAAAAAAACGCAGAGGTCATCAAACACCACCAAAAGAAAGCTCTATTTGTGGGAAAAAAAAGGATGCCAATTTTGTTTGGGAGCCACGTCGCACGACCGCGCAATTGTCAGTTAAAGCGACGCAGTGCCGAATTGCAAAAAGTGGCCAGGTCTTTAAGCTGCATAATGGTCCGGGGCTTAAGTGGTTAAAAGGTTAATTTGGCCCAAGCACTGTGCTACATACAGTATACAGTGCTGCCTTCCAGCACTGGGATGGGAGCTTCCCGACCCACTTCAGGCTCTGCGCAGCCATTCGCAGGAAGCTTTGTACTCTATTAATGAATACAAAGGTTTGATTGGTTGAGGTAGAGATCTTGACGCCATCTACTCACCTCTGCATCAGAGGAAGCCTTGTATTCATCCATAGAACACAAAGCTTCCAGTGATTGGCAGAGCAGTGCTCAGCCTGACTCTATTTTGTTCTGGAAGTGGGACGGGAAGTTCAAATCACACTGTCAGAGGACAGTCCTGTATACTGTTTGTAGCTGAGTCTACATACAGGTAATACAACTCTCCCAGCAAGTACACCTCTTATGCCACGTACACACGATCATTATTCACGGCGGTTAAAAAACCGCCGTGAATAATGACATTTTAAACGAGGGAACAGCTTGTTCCCCACACACGGTCATTTTTCTCGTAATTTTTTAAAATGACGAGAAAAACGATCGTCTATGGGCTCCGCGGCAGTGTTTTCCTATGGGAAACACTGCCGCAGAAGAAATGTCAGGAAAAACGACGAGAAAAATTAGAACATGTTCTTATTTTTCTCGTCCTTTTTAATGCCGTTTTTCACGTCGAGAAAAACGACATAAAGCCCACAGACGATCGTTTTTCTCGGCGAAAGGAAAAAATGCAGTTTTTCTCGTTGAGAAAAACGGTCGTGTGTACGCGGCATTAGTGCAGAAAATAGTTTGTTTGTTTCTGCAGTACTCTGTTTCTGACACAAGATGTCCTAAATCTTCAAGGTTGAATGACACCCAACATCACTCAAAATACACTATATTGTCAAAAGTATTGGGACGCCTGCCTTTACACACACATGAACTTTATTGTCATCCCAGTCTTAGTCCGTAGGGTTCATTGAGTTGGCCCACCTCAGCTATTTTGCAACATGTGTACATGGGATTTAATGAGGTCTAACACTTTTTATCTCAATGGTAGTTTTGATTAGAAAGCTTACCTTTATAGTGCTAGAGACTCATTTTTACTGCAGTGACATTTTCTGTACATTCTTCTTTTATGGTTTTCTAAAATTGTGTTGCTGATGAGTGTTCTTCATGGCCTATTTGTACCCATTCATTATGTTGTATTATTTTGATGCATACCAATAAATAAGAATAAAAAGAAAAAGAACAACATCATTATAAATACTTTTTTTTTTTTTATGAGGGATAACATAATCTCTGCTCTCAGATGCATAAGGGGCTTGGAGAGGAGTGCTCTACGTCTCGGCGCGACTGTGTCTGCTGTTTGTAGTAATGCTGTGTTTAAGGAGCTGAGTGTTTGTTCCGTTGAGTGGTTTTGATTTAGTGTTCCTATTTTTTTTGATAGTGTAGTTTTAAAGAGTTCAGAGTGTAGTTTCTTCTGAGATCTTGTCCAGTATGTTGTTATTGAGTGCTTCGGTTTTTGGGAGATGGTGTTGGTGGTGATTTTAAATTTGATAGCGTGGTGGTCCGTCCATGGTAGCGGCATGTTGTTCAGTGTGTTGACGTCCATATTTTGTTTGAAGGTGAGGTCAAGAATGTGACCCGATCCATGCGTGGGAGCACTTATCAGTTGCTATCCTCTCCCACCACCACCTGTGCCTCTTACTGATCCCATCCCCCCACCACTGATCTCATCCCTATCCCCCCATTACTTCTACAACAGAGAGAGGAAGGGAGAGGATGGCACCACTACTACCACCGCAGCCACCCCCTCAAGTACCACCACTACCACCCCCTCAAGTACCACCGCTGGTACTTGAGGGGGGTGGTAGCGGTGGTACTTGAGGGGGGCGACAGCGGTGGTAATTGAGGGGGGGCGACAGCGGTGGTACTTGAGGGGGGGGCAGCAGCGGTGGTACTTGAGGGGGGGGCAGCAGCGGTGGTACTTGAGGGGGGGCGGCAGCAGTGGTACATGAGGGGGGGCGGCAGCGGTGGTACATGAGGGGGGGCGGCAGCGGTGGTACTTGGGGGTGGCTGCGGTGGTACTTGAGGGGGGGAGGCTGTGGTGGTACTTGAGGTGGGGCGACAGCGGTGGTACTTGGGGGGGGTGGCAGTGGTGGTGCCATCCTCTCCCACCAACACCTGTGCCTCTTACTGATCCCATCCCCCCACCACTGATCTCATCCCTATCCCCCCATCACCTCTGTTGTAGAAGTAATGAGGAGGATAGGGATGATGAGATGAGATCAGTGGTGGGGCCGTGGGGGGATGATCAGTAAGAGGCAGACAGGTGGTGGACGGAGTTTGGAATGGCATCGATTGCTGAGCTGAGCTCTGTCACTTCTTTTTTTGACTTACCGTCAATCAATCGATTCCGGGGCCCGGGAATTCCGATCTGTTTCAGGGGTCAGGGTGCGTGTGACTGAGTCTTCTTCACTGTGCCAGGCCTTCTCCCGCCAGGATGCCTTGCCTCATGCCTGGGTAGACGCCGGGTAGGTACTCCACGCAGAGGGGAAAACTCCCCCCCCCCTCTCTCATTTGGTGAAACTGGTCTGCTGATTGCTGACTTAATTTTTCAGAGTCCGCCCCGCCTCCCTACATCGCTGTGTCTTTGGATAGGCAGGGGCGGTCCACAGGCTCAGTCAGTGATGAGTGTTGCCTCTGTGCCTCAGCCAGTCAGCCTGCTCTGCATTCCGGTCTTCCTTCAGCGGCGAAATCACAGAACGCACCGCACACCGCACCAGTGTCAATCAGGTGGGCCATTCACACGGGCGGCGGGCGGGCTCCTCTCACGGACAGGTGGCGGGCCCCCTGGACTTGGCGGAATTACAGGGCCCAGTCGCAATTGCGACTGTTGCGACCCTGAAAATTCCGCTACTGTGCATGACGAAAAAATATGTTTTGTTTCAATTCGTTAGTCTAGTTATTTTGTTTAGTAAATTTGTTTGATTCGTTCAAGTCGTTATCGGAATTCGTTTTTAGAATTCGTTTTCGGAATTCGTATTTGGAAATTTTCAAATTCTCTTTGAATTTACAGATTTTTCTGATTCGAAACGATCAAATCGATGAATTTTCGAATCGGTCGAAACGAAAATGTTATGTTATTTTCGATTTGAATGCAGCAAAGTGAACAAATAAAAGAAAAATCTTCATCAAATGATTACAATGACTCTTTAACCGCTTCTGGACCAGCCGCCGCAGTTATACTGCGGCAGGCTGGCCACCCTGTGTGAGCCGTCATAGCTGTACGTCGGCTCTTTAAGGCGCCTCCGGCGGCGCGCGCGCGCCCGAAGCGTGTCCCTGGAGCCGATGCGGGTGCCCGGTGGTCACGAGGACCACTGTGCACTCGCGATTGCTCGTTACAGAGCGAGAATCGGGATGTGTGTGTGTAAACACACATCTCGGTTCTCTCAGGGGTGAGGAGACTGATTGTTCATACTATGTATGAACACCGATCAATCTCTTCCCCTTAAAACACACATTAGGGAACACATGTAACCTCTTGATCGCCCCCTAGTGTTAACCTCTTCCCTGCCAGTGACATTTTTACAGTAATCGGTGCATTTTTATAGCACTGATCGCTGTATAAATGCCAATGGTCCCAAAAATGTGTCAAAATTGTCCAATGTTTCCGCCATAAGGTCGCAGTCCCGATAAAAATTGTAGATTGCCGCCATTACTAGTAAAAAAAATTATAATAATAATAAAAATGCCATAAATCTGCCCCCTATTTTGTAGACGCTATAACTTTTGCGCAAACCAATCAATATACGCTTATTGTGATTTTTTACCAAAAATATGTAGAAGAATACATATCAGCCTAAATTGAGGGAAAAATATTTTTTTTTTTTTAAAAATGGGATATTTATTATAGCAAAAAGTACAAAATATTGTGTTTTTTTTTTTTCAAAATTTTCACTCTTCTTTTGTTTATAGCGCAAAAAATAAAAAACACAAGAAAAAACAGGTGATCAAATACCACCAAAAGAAAGCTCTATTTGTGGGAAAAAAAAGGACGTTAATTTTGTTTGGGTACAGTGTTGCACGAATCACAAAAAATGGCCCGGTCATTGGGCAGCCAATTCTTCTGGGGCTGAAGTGGTTAAATCCCCTTTGGCAAAAACAGCATTATTTCGAAATGGTACTCTAATAACACACACAGTCTTTGATTTCAGAAATATGTATAGTGAGAATTCAACTGGCGTTCAATTCGAATTGTAAAGCGTGGAAAAATTCGCGCATCCCCTGTGCTGCAAAAAACAAAGGTTCAAAAGAAAACTCTGGTGCCAATAAAAAGTTATTTCAAGGGAATATGATCCTTATAAAAGACTAATGAAATATAAGTGATGGGTGCTGCATCTAAAAAAATAGCTGGAATATACAGCTATACAAAAATATTCACAAATAATAAAAATGCGCTACCAACAATTATGTGCAAAAATCAAAGTGCAAACTGGAATACAATTAATACAAAAAAATGTCCCAAGAAAAATTATCAATTAGTGTCCCAATAAACACAAAAAGAAAAACATTTTTTTGAAGTGACTGTAAATAGGTTGTGAGGTGACTCGCTGCATTCAAAATTTCATAAAAAAGAAATTGTGGCAGGGAAGGGTTGAAGTCTTCCTCTACAAGTAAAAACTGTGAAGTGACTGTAAATAGGTTGTGAGATGACTCGCTGCATTCAAAACTGCATGAAAAAGGAAATTGTAGCAGGGAAGGATTGGAATCTTCCTCCGACAGTTTTCCAGCCAGATGACATAAAAGTGGAAAGAGTGGGGGCTTACCGACTCCGGTGGATCTCTATTACGGAGATCATACAGGCTCAGCACATCAAAAACATCCGTCCTGCAGCAGGTCCGCCCTCTCCCTTGGATCGTTCAGGGACACAGTTTCCTTATAGTCAGGATCGATTCCCCAATGATTCAGTATGGATATCAAAAAAGAGATAGGGGGAGACTCATGGTGCAGTATATCAACAAAAGGTCCCTTTATTAAAATAACAGGAGCTAACATCCAGAGTCTCTGAACAAAAGTATTTTAAAAAACGCGGTGTAGATAAGACAACCAGCCGCGGCTCAGACCACTGAGCTGGAGCGTGGTGACGTCAGAGATGATTGCTCCGCCCGACGCTGCGTTTCTCCTATACAAGGCATCAACAGGGAAGGAGGCAATACTCGGAGGTCACACTCCACGCACTTTATAGAAGACTACAATCAAATGACACCGGAAGCGCAGGAATAAGCCCCGCGTCCCCGGTGTTTAGAAAAAAGACAGCCAAAAATTCTTATGCCAATAAAATCCCCTGCATGCAGTCATACTGCCGACAACATTCGTTCAGCCCATGACATATACAGCATTTTCCTAATCATTGGTATTTTAAGGCAAACATGAATTTACATGTTGGCTGGAAAATCCATTTTATAATTAATATGCTTTAAGGATATATCATGGAAATGGACGAAACTCAAATGGAATCCTGGCATAAATACATATATAATAAAAATGAAAATAAAAATGACAATGAATGCAAATGCAATTAAAAATAAAAATATATATGAAATATTTATAACTTAATAAAAATTTAAAATTGATAAAAATTAATATATATCAATATCTGATGAGGAAAGGGAGAATATGAAATATATAAAAATACATGATGATTATGATATATTTCTAGTGCAGCCATTTAGCTACACATGTGCCATTAACCCAAGGCGTACAGGCATATATTTTCAAAACAACACACTTCTCTGCCCTTTCCTCAAAATATTGGCATATTAGGGGCATTTTTAAATTTATTAATTCTTATTTAACATATGAATATTATTTGTTTCACCAAGGAAAAAAGAAGAAAGGAGGGCCACTTGTAAGTGGAAAAAACTTTTTATGGGAGGAGAAGGGACCCAACAAACTAGAAAAACATTCACAGTATATTAGTTACCAAGTTTCCGAAATCCCCTGGTCTCACAAAACCAATCAGAGAACTACATCAAAAAAAAAAAAGGGGCTCCAACTCCCTTCTGGGACATCAACTGTTATTAATATAACAATTGATGTCCCATTCTATATTAAAGCCCAAAGGGCTGTAACAGGCCATGTCATAAATCCATCTCGTTTCCCTACGGGATATACAACGTTTCAAATTATCTCCTCTCCAGTGGGGAACATGCTTCTCTATCCCTATGACCCCAAGTAGGGATGGGTTACGATCATGGAATTGACGGAAATGTAAGGAAACACTGTGTCCAATGAAGCCCCTACGGATATTTGAAAGATGCTCGCCTAACCTGACCTTCAGAGCGCGGGTAGTCCTCCCAATATACTGGAGCCCGCAGGGACAACTTAGGAGGTATATCACCCCCACAGTCCCACACGTGATCAGTTCCGATATAGAATATTCCTTGGAGGTAGTGTTAGAAGTAAAGGTGGAGGTCCGGATAGTTTTAGAGGAAGAGCATACTTTACACCGTCGACATGGAAAAAAGCCCTTCAAATTCCCAAATAAACGAATTCTTGGAGGGGGGTCAATGACACTGGGGGCTACCAAGTCCTTCAGATTCTGATTCCTTCGATATAGGACTTTCGGATATTTTGGGAGCTCAGGTCCCAGAACTTTATCGCACCTGAGTACCTGCCAGTGTTTTCGTATGGTTTTGTTGATCCACCAAAAATGAGAGGAAAAAGTGGTCAAAAAGGACCACTGTATTTCTATATTCATTTTCTTTATTTCCTTATTTTTGGGAACCAAAAGGCCTTCTCTATCCATGATTGCGACATCGTGTATAGCTCTGTCCAGGATAGCCGGTTTATAACCCTTATCCACAAACCGATTCTTCAAGATTGTGGCTTGAGCTGCATAGTCTTCAAGTCGTGAACAGTTACGTCTCACCCTCTGAAATTGGCCCTTGGGAACAGCCTTGAGCCAATTAGGGTGATGTCCACTGTCCATTGGGATATACCCATTTCTATCAGTCCCCTTGAAATGGGTTTTGGTAAGAAGTATGCCTTGATCCTTAAATATCACCAGATCTAAAAAATTGACAGAAAGTGCGCTGCATTCATATGTGAAAAGGATCCCCCAATCATTGGTATTAAGTTTAATCATAAACTCATTTAGAGACTCCACGTCTCCCTTCCATAGAAAAAACGCGTCATCTATGTATCTTCGCCAAAAAAGGAGGCGGGGCTCTTCCAAGGAGAAAAGTTTGTCGTTTTCCCATAGGGCCATGAACAGGCCCGCAAGGCTGGGGGCAAATTTTGCCCCCATTGCAACACCAGTACTCTGTAAATAAAACTGACCACCATAGTAAAAGTAATTATGTTCCATGGCAAAACATAGAAGCTGCATTACAAAATCCAGTGTTGAAGATTTTATAGACAAATCCTTTTTCAGAAAAAATTCCGCTGCCTTATATCCCAGGTCATGGGGAATAATAGTATACAGGGAGGAGACGTCCGCTGTTACTAATAAAACATCCTCCTCCACTGTAAGCTGAGATAACTCCCGAATGATTTGCATCGAATCTTTCAAAAACGCTGGTGTTTTGGACACTACTGGTTGTAGAAAAACGTCCACAAACTTACCTACCCTAGATGTAACGGACTCCAATCCGCTTACTATAGGGCGTCCAGGAGGTCGAATAGGGTTTTTGTGTACCTTAGGGATATAGTATATTATTGGCGTGCGTGGGGCCAGAGGGACAAGAAAGTCCAATTCTTTATCATTAATAATCCCTTTCCTGTGTCCATTGGATACAATGCATTTAAGATTTTTCTTATATTTCTCCATGGGGTTATTCTTAAGGATGGTATAAGTGTCCCTATCGGATAGCAAAGTTTCCATTTCATTTAGGGAATTGCTTTTCTTCAAGATCACGATGCCCCCCCCCTTGTCTGCCGGTCTAATGACCAAATTTTTCCTTTGACACAATGATGCAATGCCCTCTTCCACGTTCTTCTGTCTTTCCATTTTAAATTTAGCCTGTGATAAATCTTGTAGGACCAATTCCTTAAAAACTGTAATACTCAGGGCTGGTTTCCCCGGGGGCTTAAAAAGAGATGCATTTCTGAGCCCTGTTCCTATTGTATTTTCTCCCTCCCCTGAGGTGCTATTACTAATGATAGGATTCGATAGGAAATGCCGTTTGATGCTCAGTTTCCTTGTGTATCTCTGGATGTCTAAAAACATCTGGAATTTGTTTAAAGGCTTTCTGGGGGCATATTTCAATCCCTGGTTTAATGTCAGCTTCTCTGACCTAGTGAGTTCTTCTCCACTCAGATTAAAAACTCCTTGACACACTACCTCCTTTTGAGTTTTTTCGGGGTTACTCCATTGGCCTCCTCTACATCCTCTCTTGGTCTTCCCTTCTTTCCTTGGCCTAGGAATCCTATCATTAGTAATAGCACCTCAGGGGAGGGAGAAAATACAATAGGAACAGGGCTCAGAAATGCATCTCTTTTTAAGCCCCCGGGGAAACCAGCCCCGAGTATTACAGTTTTTAAGGAATTGGTCCTACAAGATTTATCACAGGCTAAATTTAAAATGGAAAGACAGAAGAACGTGGAAGGGGGCATTGCATCATTGTGTCAAAGGAAAAATTTGGTCATTAGACCGGCAGACAGGGGGGGGGGGGCATCGTGATCTTGAAGAAAAGCGATTACCTAAATTAAATGGAAACTTTGCTATCCGATAGGGACACTTATACCATCCTTAAGAATAACCCCATGGAGAAATATAAGAAAAATCTTAAATGCATTGTATCCAATGGACACAGGAAAGGGATTATTAATGATAAAGAATTGGACTTTCTTGTCCCTCTGGCCCCACGCACGCCAATAATATACTATATCCCTAAGGTACACAAAAACCCTATTCGACCTCCTGGCCGCCCTATAGTAAGCGGATTGGATTCCGTTACATCTAGGGTAGGTAAGTTTGTGGACGTTTTTCTACAACCAGTAGTGTCCAAAACACCAGCGTTTTTGAAAGATTCGATGCAAATCATTCGGGAGTTATCTCAGCTTACAGTGGAGGAGGATGTTTTATTAGTAACAGCGGACGTCTCCTCCCTGTATACTATTATTCCCCATGACCTGGGATATAAGGCAGCGGAATTTTTTCTGAAAAAGGATTTGTCTATAAAATCTTCAACACTGGATTTTGTAATGCAGCTTCTATGTTTTGCCATGGAACATAATTACTTTTACTATGGTGGTCAGTTTTATTTACAGAGTACTGGTGTTGCAATGGGGGCAAAATTTGCCCCCAGCCTTGCGGGCCTGTTCATGGCCCTATGGGAAAACGACAAACTTTTCTCCTTGGAAGAGCCCCGCCTCCTTTTTTGGCGAAGATACATAGATGACGCGTTTTTTCTATGGAAGGGAGACGTGGAGTCTCTAAATGAGTTTATGATTAAACTTAATACCAATGATTGGGGGATCCTTTTCACATATGAATGCAGCACACTTTCTGTAAATTTTTTAGATCTGGTGATATTTAAGGATCAAGGCATACTTCTTACCAAAACCCATTTCAAGGGGACTGATAGAAATGGGTATATCCCAATGGACAGTGGACATCACCCTAATTGGCTCAAGGCTGTTCCCAAGGGCCAATTTCAGAGGGTGAGACGTAACTGTTCACGACTTGAAGACTATGCAGCTCAAGCCACAATCTTGAAGAATCGGTTTGTGGATAAGGGTTATAAACCGGCTATCCTGGACAGAGCTATACACGATGTCGCAATCATGGATAGAGAAGGCCTTTTGGTTCCCAAAAATAAGGAAATAAAGAAAATGAATATAGAAATACAGTGGTCCTTTTTGACCACTTTTTCCTCTAATTTTTGGTGGATCAACAAAACCATACGAAAACACTGGCAGGTACTCAGGTGCGATAAAGTTCTGGGACCTGAGCTCCCAAAATATCCGAAAGTCCTATATCGAAGGAATCAGAATCTGAAGGACTTGGTAGCCCCCAGTGTCGTTGACCCCCCTCCAAGAATTCGTTTATTTGGGAATTTGAAGGGCTTTTTTCCATGTCGACGGTGTAAAGTATGCTCTTCCTCTAAAACTATCCGGACCTCCACCTTTACTTCTAACACTACCTCCAAGGAATATTCTATATCGGAACTGATCACGTGTGGGACTGTGGGGGTGATATACCTCCTAAGTTGTCCCTGCGGGCTCCAGTATATTGGGAGGACTACCCGCGCTCTGAAGGTCAGGATAGGCGAGCATCTTTCAAATATCCGTAGGGGCTTCATTGGACACAGTGTTTCCTTACATTTCCGTCAATTCCATGATCGTAACCCATCCCTACTTGGGGTCATAGGGATAGAGAAGCATGTTCCCCACTGGAGAGGAGATAATTTGAAACGTTGTATATCCCGTAGGGAAACGAGATGGATTTATGACATGGCCTGTTACAGCCCTTTGGGCTTTAATATAGAATGGGACATCAATTGTTATATTAATAACAGTTGATGTCCCAGAAGGGAGTTGGAGCCCCTTTTTTTTTTTTTTGATGTAGTTCTCTGATTGGTTTTGTGAGACCAGGGGATTTCGGAAACTTGGTAACTAATATACTGTGAATGTTTTTCTAGTTTGTTGGGTCCCTTCTCCTCCCATAAAAAGTTTTTTCCACTTACAAGTGGCCCTCCTTTCTTCTTTTTTCCTTGGTGAAACAAATAATATTCATATGTTAAATAAGAATTAATAAATTTAAAAATGCCCCTAATATGCCAATATTTTGAGGAAAGGGCAGAGAAGTGTGTTGTTTTGAAAATATATGCCTGTACGCCTTGGGTTAATGGCACATGTGTAGCTAAATGGCTGCACTAGAAATATATCATAATCATCATGTATTTTTATATATTTCATATTCTCCCTTTCCTCATCAGATATTGATATATATTAATTTTTATCAATTTTAAATTTTTATTAAGTTATAAATATTTCATATATATTTTTATTTTTAATTGCATTTGCATTCATTGTCATTTTTATTTTCATTTTTATTATATATGTATTTATGCCAGGATTCCATTTGAGTTTCGTCCATTTCCATGATATATCCTTAAAGCATATTAATTATAAAATGGATTTTCCAGCCAACATGTAAATTCATGTTTGCCTTAAAATACCAATGATTAGGAAAATGCTGTATATGTCATGGGCTGAACGAATGTTGTCGGCAGTATGACTGCATGCAGGGGATTTTATTGGCATAAGAATTTTTGGCTGTCTTTTTTATAAACACCGGGGACGCGGGGCTTATTCCTGCGCTTCCGGTGTCATTTGATTGTAGTCTTCTATAAAGTGCGTGGAGTGTGACCTCCGAGTATTGCCTCCTTCCCTGTTGATGCCTTGTATAGGAGAAACACAGCATCGGGCGGAGCAATCATCTCTGACGTCACCACGCTCCAGCTCAGTGGTCTGAGCCGCGGCTGGTTGTCTTATCTACACCGCGTTTTTTAAAATACTTTTGTTCAGAGACTCTGGATGTTAGCTCCTGTTATTTTAATAAAGGGACCTTTTGTTGATATACTGCACCATGAGTCTCCCCCTATCTCTTTTTTGATATCCATACTGAATCATTGGGGAATCGATCCTGACTATAAGGAAACTGTGTCCCTGAACGATCCAAGGGAGAGGGCGGACCTGCTGCAGGACGGATGTTTTTGATGTGCTGAGCCTGTATGATCTCCGTAATAGAGATCCACCGGAGTCGGTAAGCCCCCACTCTTTCCATTTTTATGTCATCTGGCTGGAAAACTGTCGGAGGAAGATTCCAATCCTTCCCTGCTACAATTTCCTTTTTCATGCAGTTTTGAATGCAGCGAGTCATCTCACAACCTATTTACAGTCACTTCACAGTTTTTACTTGTAGAGGAAGACTTCAACCCTTCCCTGCCACAATTTCTTTTTTATGAAATTTTGAATGCAGCGAGTCACCTCACAACCTATTTACAGTCACTTCAAAAAAATGTTTTTCTTTTTGTGTTTATTGGGACACTAATTGATAATTTTTCTTGGGACATTTTTTTGTATTAATTGTATTCCAGTTTGCACTTTGATTTTTGCACATAATTGTTGGTAGCGCATTTTTATTATTTGTGAATATGTTCAATTAGAATTCAATTAGAATTTCAGTCCGAATTTCCAAAATTCGGACGAACTTCATTAAAGCGGCGTTCCACCCTTTTTTTATGTTTATTAAAAGTCAGCAGCTACAAAAAGTGTAGCTGCTGGCTTTTAATAAACATACACTTACCTGCTCCACTGTCCAGCGACGCGTCGCCTGGAGCTCCGCTACTCTCCCCCACTTCTCCGCCGGCGCGTCCATTCACAGTGTGGGCACCCGGCCGTGACAGCTTTCGGCTTCATGGCCGGGCACTCACTGCGCATGCGCGAACGGCGCAGCGCTCTGTGAGTGGACAGGCGATCGCCTGGGACCTGTCACGTCCCAGGTGATCGCCTACAGGGAGGAGCCGCCACAAGGCGATATGACGTATCGCCTAGGCGGCTCCAGGGCGGATGGAGGAAGTGGGACAGGAAGTCCCACTCCTACTGAAGCCCCTACTCCCCCCCAAAAAAAATTACATGCCAAATGTGACATGTAAGGGGGTGAGGAGTGGAATAAAAAAAAGTAAAAAAATTGGATGGAACTCCGCTTTAAGTTATTCGGAGCATTCGGTAAAAACAATGTATATTGTAATTCAGGTATTCAGATATATCCGAATCTCCGAATAACGAAAAATTTGTCCGAATATTAATTCGGAATGAAACGAACCGCGCATGTCTACCAGACGCATGGATTCCAATGTTTTTTTTTTTTTCTTTTAGAAGCACGTGATTAGAGCCAGAGGCTCCAATTGGCTTAAAAAACGGGTGGGCTCGGGGCGCACTGCGTCCTGAGCCCATCCAATAGTGTGAAAATAGCAAATTAATATTCACTTCCTGATTCTCCTCCTGGCCAATCAGGAAGCAGGTCCCGAGACCCGATTGGCCGAGAGGAAAAGCGATCGTATTGGCCGCCAAGGAGGAGAATATGAAGGGGAAGCCGCTGTGATGCCGAGGATGAGGAGACGCAGGGTGAAGCCGACGAGGAGGAAGCGCTGCCGGCAACCTCCTCGTGATGGGGTAAGTGCAGGGCTGGTGGGCTGGCGATTGAGCGACTGGGGAGGGGAGGATTGGGCGACCGACCTGGGGGTGGTGGGCATTTTTGCCACCCCCCCCCAAATAATGGAGCACCAGCCGCCACTGATGAAATGGTAGGTTTAGCATATAACATAGTATAAAATAAGTAGCATAAAATAATGCTGAGGACCTCCAGGGGCCTCAAAATGACTACATGTGAGTAACTCACCCTGAAATTTGTATTTTTAGAAGCTCAAGTGGACTGGTAATGCTGATTTTGTACTTTTTGATTATGAAAGAACAAAAATGTTACAAAAGAAAATGGCATTTTAGGCTTCTGGCAATTTGAGAAAAGCATGGCCTGCAGCAGCTTACACTGCGATTTTGTAATAACATTAAAGGGGTTGTAAAGGTTTGTTTTTTATTTTCTAAATAGGTTCCTTTAAGCTAGTGCATTGTTGGTTCACTTACCTTTTCCTTCGATTTCCCTTCTAAATGTTATTTTTCTTTGTTTTCTTTGTCTGAATTTCTCACTTCCTGTTTCTCCTCAGTAAGCTGTTCAATAAGCTGTTCTGGCTGACTAAACACGGCTCGGATGATGGTGTGAAGTTTACTGAGGAGAAACAGTAAGTGAGGAATTCAGACAAAGAAAAAAAACATTTATGCCGCGTACACACGATCATTATTCACGGCGGTTAAAAAACCGCCGTGAATAATGTCATTAAAAACGAGGGAACGGCTTGTTCCCCACACACGGTCGTTTTTCACGTCGTTTTTTCTCTTGTCGAAAAAAAGACCGTCTGTGGGCTCCGCGGCAGTGTTTCCCTATGGGAAAACTGCAGCGGAAAAAATGTCGGACAAAAACAACGAGAAAAATTAGAACATGTTCTAATATTTCTCGTCGTTTTTAATGCCGTTTTTCTCGTCGAGAAAAACGACATAAAGCCCACAGACGATCGTTTTTCTCGTCAAAAGGAAAAAATTTAGTTTTTCTCGACGAGAAAAATGGCCGTGTGTACGCGGCATTAGAAGGGAAATCTAAGGAAAAGGTAAGTGAACCAACAATGCACTAGCTTAAAGGAACCTATTTAGAAAATAAAAACAAACCTTTACAACCCCATTAAACTGTAAAATGGCTTAAAAAAGTAGTTTTCCTTTAATTGCGGTCTATAAGTACTCTTGTAATTAGCACCCTAACTTAGATCTCCTTTAACATGAAATTAGGAACACTAAAAAAATTGTTAAAACAAAAAATGAAATCAAAATCAGTGCTTTATCTCTATAATATGTCTGTAGAAGGCTCATTAGAGAGTTTCCATATGGCAATCCAGCATAGTATTTCACTAGCATATGTAATGCTTATGTGACAAATCTTTACCTATCTGGTTTCACACTTTCCTCTGCTCCTTCTCTGATTTTGATTCAATTAGCGGGTCATGTAGTCTGGTAAGATTGTGTTTTTCACAGATTTATCTAGCTAGTAATTACCAATTAGTTTGTGTTACGAGGGAATCACACTCAAATTAATACGCACAGTAATATTATTAGTGTCACACATAATGCACAGAAAATAAACTTTCTTTGCATACAGTAATTTGCATTTAATAACGCAATTACATACTCTATGTTGACAAGTGTGTATTAATAGTATGTGAATACTTTAATTGTGTATTCTACAAACCTGAGGAAGACAGAGGTCTTGCCTACAGATTTGAAATAATTTAAACATAGCTAGATATGAGAGAATCCATCTGCTAAGATATAACGTGGACTGGGTAATATAGAAGTCAGACTCTTTGCTTTTTGTTTGTGTTACCTCTTTAACCACTTCCCTACAGGGCATTTTCACCCTCTTCCTGCCCAGACCAATTTTTCGTTTTCAGCGCTGTTGCACTTTGAATGACAATTGCGCGGTCATGCAACACTGTACCCAAATGAAATCTTTATGTTTTTTTCCCTCCACAAATAGAGCTTTGTTTGGTGGTATTTGATCATCTCTGCGGTTTTTATTTTTTGCGCTATAAACAAAAGAAGAGCGACAATTTTGAAAAAAATACAATATTTTTTACTTTTTGATTTAATAAATATCACAATTTTTTTTCCTCAGTTTAGACCGATATGTCAATGCCACCTGTAGGCCGCAGGGAACCTCACACCACCAGAGTCCTCCAAGAACCAAAAAAGGGTCTCGGATTCCCTAGCAATCAGTGCATCTGGGTTACACTACCACCCAGATGCTTCCCCTAAATTCAAATACCCGCTACACTCTCCCCCTGGTGATTTGACACTGGTCCCCAGTGTCTGGTGCAAACCCATGTCTCCCAAAGAGTGGAAACATAAGTTCGACCCAGAGACAACATTCACATAATCCAAACTCAACAATTTCAATCAGGAATTGTGCCAGGACCTAAAACAGGAAAGGGAAACAGTAATATAAAACCATAAACTTTTGTAATAAAATACTTTAAATATCTCACATATTCACATTTCTCCCTCCCCCTGGCTATCTAAGGACCACCCCATTCTCAGCAGCCTTGATAGACGAGTCTCCTGCAGAGGGAAGAAAGAGAGACACACATCCTAACATAATATATGTGTTTTGCTTGGAACGAATGGGTCTATTCGAGAAGAAACCCATTCACTCCAATGAGTGTTGCATAATGTACAGAAAAAAACAAACTATCGTTGCGCAACACCGCCACATGGTAGTAATGCCGCGGTAAAGACACTTATCAAATCCAGATGAATTTTTCTCTGTGGCCCTACACTGACTAAAACCCCAAAGTCACTGATTTCTCTGAAGTGTAAGGAGAAGGAGGGAGAACAAAACAGTAACAGCTCCCATTTCTCCAAAGAGTAGAACTTTGGATGCGGCAGGAACACAGGCTTCAAATGCTTGTCAAAAGCCTCCATGTTATACTCTACATTTCCTCCATCCTTGCTACAAATCACCACTCTGTCCGCATGGATATGCCTTCCCAGCATCCACTTAGCCTTACAGTCCTGAAACTTTTTAGTGACCGTTGGTGAACAAGAAAGGTATCGGCGTGCTTGGGGTACTTTGAGCTTGTCCCAAACAAAGGTATTGTACCACCTCTGGCGAAAAACTTCCACCTCGTATAGCAATTCTCGAGGTAGGTATGGGTACTCCCACCCATACTCTTCGGCAACCTTCTGGCCAAAGAGACGCTGCAGCCTTGATAAAGGTGGCATCGTGACACGGTCTCCTTCTCCAGGTAACACAACTGCTTCCGGATGGCGAGGTGCGTTCACCACCTGGGCATAGGGGCCCGCAGTGACTGGCGTTGCACTCCCGCAACAGGAGCAGGTGAAATAGAAGTGGAATCCAGAAGAGGGATTGCAGACAGTGGACTAGATTCTTCCCTAGGCGCCGAGGCCTCCACCCGGGGTGTACTATCCCCAATGGACATAGGTGGGTCCCTTGTGACACGGGACGAGGGTAACTTCATCTTGTCCCATCCCTTCCGGTGGAAGATTTTGTCTATCTCCCCATCATCGCCATTGTCAGACAATGAATCCAGGTCGGAGGTGTCATAACACTCAGCGGGCAGATAATTCCCAGTCACGGAATCATCCCCCTTAATGGCCTCCACCGACAGTGGACTGCCGACACCTCCAACCACACAGACAGTCCCAACCCCTGGCTCACCTGGGCCTTCAGAAGAACAGAGATGTCCAGGGCTCTTCCTTCCGGATCCATCCAGGCCAGGCAAGCGGAGGGGCGAAGCTCTTCGACGACCACAGGAGGCCATCACTAGGCCGACTTTCCTCTTCGGCGGTCGGAGCAGGGAGCTGC
This sequence comes from Rana muscosa, assembly GCA_029206835.1. Classification (NCBI taxonomy): domain Eukaryota; kingdom Metazoa; phylum Chordata; class Amphibia; order Anura; family Ranidae; genus Rana; species Rana muscosa. The sequence continues at coordinate 196,478,665 of CM055117.1, forward strand.
TGGTGACCGAGGCAGCATCCTCGGATTTTTCTCTTTTAACCTCCCCTTGGGCAGTCACTTCGACCTGGTCAGCGCGCACAGGAATACCCGCCATGGCATTGATCTCTCCCTCCGGAGTGGCAGTACCTGTGAGGTAGTTGAGGTGGAAGGCGCGAGGCCTTTCTGTGGATGGTTACACCTCGAAGAGAAACTCCTTGCAGACCTCACATCGCTCGAATGGCTTCAACTGAACCACCAGTCCCGAACAGCCGGGACAGATCGCACCGAGGGCATCTATGTCTCTGCAGGTGTACAGAGCCAATCGCCCCCGGGGCCTTAGTCTGATTACTGTGTCCATAATGGGAGCAGCAAATGAAGTCATCTCCATGAAAGAAGAAGCTGAAATCCATGGAGTGTTTGAAGTCATCTTTGCTGTTCGCTGCTCCAATGCGCACTGACCAACTCGCGCCAGAATCTCCACGTGTGTCCGTCCACATGGCCAGACTCCTCCCACACTCTGCACTTGTTCGCGGGCTTTTCCTTTTCCCCGCCCACGAACTACGCAGCTATGGTTTGCCTCGTGGCGCGTTGGCCAATATGGCCGACCTACTCGGAACTCCTCCGGGCAGCAAAGTTCAAATTCAGACACCATACACATCCCGAATACGATGCCCCCACGTGTAGCGACCTCACCCTCTCTCTAGCTTTATCGGTTATAAGGCTGTTGTCTAGGGGTACCTGGGAGAGAGAGATGAGATACACCACGGCCCATGTCCTCCATAGTGAAGAGGTGAAGGCCAGAAAGATTGGGCTTTGTGTAGGTGTCCTAGGGTCAAATCCTTTCCTCGGATTCACTCCTCTTTGCTCCTAGTAACCAGAGTTCCACACACTGAATAGGTCCAACACAGTTTTAGTCTTCTCAGCGAATAAACATACAGCACAGTCAAGTTGGGACCTTTGCAACAGTTCAGTATTAATGGGAGTAGGTCGAGGCACAATCCTTTAAAGTATTGCTAACCACTGTAGTGTCACCAATGGCGAATAGTCACTGCCACTGACTACATGAGGTAGAACATGAATTACCTTCGCTAGCACGGCCCCTGTCAGGGGAAGGATATCCATCCAAGGGAGTCACCGGAGGCCTCTCTTTCACCAGCAAATGCTGCGCCGGACTCTCCAGAGAAGTTCCGCTTACCAGTCCTCACAAACTCAGACACGGGCACCCAAAGAGTTAGGGCCCCCTCGGATTCCTCCACCCTCATGGAACTCAGTCGAAGGTACTGAGCCCCAGGCATCCGCCATAGTACCTCACCCCAGGCTAAAGGTGCCTGAGATGGACTCCATCTCTCGCTCCAGCCAGGTCAAGGGCACCAGGGCCCAGAACTCCGGAACGCCAGCACCCAAGCTAAAGGTGCCTGGGTGCGGCCGCGTCCTCCGACTCTGAACCCCAAGGTCAGGGCGTCCGCCCCTTTTATCTCTTCTCCTTTTGCGTCAAAGCAGATTCCCCGCCCCGCTGTACCAGCGCCAGGAAAGGACAAAAAGGGCACAGTCTTGCGGTGTGAGTTCAACTCCGGCCAGGGCGACAACGCCACCTGTAGGCCGCAGGGAACCTCACACCACCAAAGTCCTCCAAGAACCAAAAAAGGGTCTCGGATTCCCTAGCAATCAGTGCATCTGGGTTACACTACCACCCAGATTCTTCCCCTAAATTCAAATACCCGCTACATCTACAAAATAGGGGATAGATTTATGGCATTTTTTTTTTTTTTTTTTACTAGTAATGGCGGCGATCAGCAATTTTTATTGTGACTGTGACATTGCAGCGGACATATTGAACACTTTTGACACGTTTTTTGGACCATTCACATTTATACAGCGATTAGTGCTATAAAACTGCACTGATTACTGTGTAAATGTGACTGGTAGGGAAGGGGTTAACACTAGGGGGCGCTGAAGGGGTTAATATGTTCCCTATTGAGTGATTCTAACTGTAGGGGGAGGGGACTCACAAGGGGAGGAGACCGATCTGTGTTCCTCTGTACTGGGAACACACATCGGTCTCCTCACCTGTGACAGGAGGCCCCCTAGAGGGAAGAAAGGATGTCATATGACGTCCACCCAGAGAGAGGGAGGGTTCCTGCCGGTTTCATATTATTATGGCCCGGTAAGGAAGGGGTTAACATGTAAATCACATCATTAAAATCTTGTATAAGCTTGTATAGTGCTTTAAGGCACTTTCAAAAGTGTTTTTCAATGTTTTTAAACCTGATACTGCCATGAAAGTCCTCATTCTGTTTTAGGGAGACTTGTGGTGGAGGCTTTAAGTGATTGTTTCAACTTACATTAAACTAACTCAATGTGGACTATTACTTTAAAGTGTTTAGTTCACTCTTTACTGACACCAGACATTCTCCCCACTTCCCCAACTCCCAGTTCCTGCTGTACTTACCTACAGGGTTACCAAGCTGTTAGCACCCCCCACAGCCACTTCAGCAGTCCAGAGATTTGAAATACCCTCTCTTCTTCGTCAGCTCTATCAGGATGGAGCAGATTAATTCTGATTGGTCAGTGCTGTCACATTGACAACTGGAGTGGCTGCTAAATGCTGATATCTTGGCAACCCTGGAGGTAAGTGCTGTTAGGGTGTCTGGTGTTGGTTCACCTTTCCATTTTTCCTGTAATGGTGAGCTAACACTCTAAATTAGGGTTTCTCATCTAGGTTACTTCCAGGGGTTGCTTGTGCAGTGAGCAATGAGCAATGTCTACCTCACAAATAAGTTCCCACTGACAATGCTTGCACCTAGTCTGCTGAGCGCAGCTGAGGCTCTTTGTCCAGGCAGCTTTTGACTGCAGCAGACTAGGTGCAAGCAAACTCTCCTGGGACACGAAGAAGCTCTCTGGCCTGCCCTGATACTTGGGATCCGCTCTCACTTATCCACGCAGACCTTTTTAGGGGGGCAGCATCCTCACAGGCACGTAAGCCTCTACCGTCCGCTGCACTGTATCTATGCATTTACAGTTCTTTGAGGTGGCCATAGGAGTCATTACTATCCAGCTGGGATTGTCTTTATGCGATTTCAGGTCCTCCGTAATAGAGGACCAATTAGTTCTGGTAAGCTGCTGACTTGCTTATGGTGGTGGATGTCACTCCTGTCTTCAGACAACACGTTTGAGATTTGGAATTTGTTTTGTGCACGGGTGTTTATCACAGCATTCATTTGGACTCTCAACAGAATTTCTGTATATATGGACTGATGCTTTAGTGTGTCACATTTTGCCAAGACATTATAGGCTTGTTTGTTCACTTTTCATATGTATGGTGTTAATCAATTTAATCATCATCAATTTTTTGGTATATGGTTTTTATGTTTTAGGTTCACTATCACATATCAGTTCAGGCGACACTAACAAGCGTTCTATGCACTGTATACATGTTTGTGGTATAATCATGACCAATTATTTTTTGTTCACTTAATTCAAGTTTAAGTTTAGCGCTATTATATATTTTTTTTTTCTGTGTTTTTTACTGATTATGTTTTCAGGTTAGTAGCTGCTTAGAACCATAACTGAGGCAATCTGGTGCAAGCCACCAACTGCCATTCCCTTATCCTGAGCGCAATTTCTGCTTCTTTTTTTCTATAAATGTTAGTACTCAGTTATATTATGTACATTTAGAAAAGTATCCAGACCTTTCTTAACCACTTGCCGCCCGCCCTATAGCGGATTGACGTCGGCAAAGTGGTTGCAAAATCCTGACAGGACGTCATATGATGTCCTCAGGATTTTGAGCCGCTGCGCGCCCCCGGGGGTGCGCATCGCGGCGATCGTTGCTGCGGGGTGTCAGTCTGACACCCCGCAACACCGATCTAGGAAAAGAGTCTCCGATGGAGACTCTTTACCACGTGATCAGCCGTGTCCAATCACGGCTGATCACAGTGTAAACAGGAAAAGCCGGTCATCGGCTTTTCCTCACTCGCGTCTGTCAGACGCGAGTAGAGGAGAGCCGATCAGCTGCTCCTCTGACAGGGGGGGTTTGTGCTGATCGATTATCAGCACAGCCCCCCCGAGGATGCCCACTGGACCACCAGGGATGCCACTAGACCACCAGGGATGCCACTAGACCACCAGGGAAGCACACCATAAAGGTATATAAGGTATGCCACCCTAGACCACCAGGGATAATGGATGCCAATCAGTGCCACAATGGATGCCAATCAGTGCCCACAATGGGCACCACTGATTGGCAGGCATTATTGTTTGGCACTGATTGGCATCCATTAGTACAGTACAGTGCCACCTATCAGTGCCCACCCATGCCACCTATCAGTGCCCACCCATGCCCACCCGTGCCACCTATCAGTGCCCATCCATGCCGCCTATCCGTGCCCATCAGTGCCCACCCGTGCCGCCTATCTGTGCCCACCCGTGCCGCCTATCTGTGCCCACCCGTGCTGCCTATCTGTGCCCACCCATGCCGCCTATCTGTGCCCACCCGTGCTGCCGATCGTTGCCCATCCGTGCCGCCGATCGCTGCCCATCCGTGCCGCCGATCGTTGCCCATCCGTGCCACCTCATCGGTGCCCATCCATGCCGCCTTATCCGTGCCCGTCAGTGCAGCCCCATCAGTGCCCATCAGTGAAGGAGAAAACTAACTTATTTCCAAAGTTTTGTAACTGAAACCAAAAAAAATTTTTTTTTTTCAAAATTTTCGGCCTTTTTTTTATTTTTTAGCAGAAAATAAAAATCGCAGAGGTGATCAAATACCACCAAAAGAAAGCTCTATTTGTGGGAACAAAATGATAAAAATTTAGTTTGGGTACAGTGTACCATGACCGCGCAATTGTCATTCAAAGTGCAACAGCGCAGAAAGCTGAAAATTGGTCTGGGCAGGAAGGTGTTTAAGTGCCCAGTATGGAAGTGGTTAAAGCAATCTACTGAGCTAGCCAGAACCACCTCTGGAGGCAGTCTGTTCCACATTTTCACAGCTCTTACTGTGAAGAAACCTTTCCGTATTTGGAGATGAAATATTTTTTCCTCTAGACGTAAAGAGTGCCCCCTTGTCTTTTTTGTTGACCGTAAAGTGAATAGCTCAACACCAAGTTCACTATATGGACCCCTTATATATTTGTACATGTTAATCATATCCTCCCTTATTCTCCTCTTCTCAAGAGTGAATAAATTCAGTTCCTCTAATCTTTCCTCATAGCTGAGCTCCTCCATGCCTCTTATCAGTTTGGTTGCCCTTCTCTGCACTTTCTCCAGTTCCCCGATATCCTTTTTGAGAACTGGTGCCCAAAACTGAACTGCATATTCCAGATGAGGTCTTACTAATGATTTGAACAGGGACAAAATGATATCTCACTCTCTCTGGAGTCCATACCTCTCTTAATACAAGAAAGGACTTGCTCGCTTTGGAAACCGCAGCTTGGCATTGCATGCCATTATTGAGCTTATGATCTACCAAAACCCCCAGATCCTTCTCCACTACGGATCCCCCCCAGTTATACTCCCCCTAGTATGTATGATGCATTCATATTCTTAGCCCCCAAGTGCATAACTTTACATTTATCAACATTAGCAGGGATTTGAAATTTAGGGGAATGTTTGACTGGTAGTTGTGCTCAGTCCTGGGGCTGCAACAGAAAGCTTTGGGCCCAGCACCTTTGGCTGGGGCCCCCAGAGGATCGAGGAATCCTAGGGTGCTGCCTTGCGAGAAGACCCGTATCTTAGATGAGGAGGCCGAAGGGGGACCGTTCCGAGGGACTGGTGAGGAACTCACAGTGAAGGAAGGGGCCCGGTAACTCTCTGGAGGGATGTCATCTGCCTGAAAGAGGCTCAATATTACAACCAAGTTCACCAGGTCTGTGGCAGAGACCCAAGTTCACCAGGTCTGTGGCAGAGACCTAAGTTCACCGGTTCTGTGGCAGAGTTTGTGCAGAGACTGTGTGTATCTGATTCGAGCATCATTCTGGCTGCTAGGATCCACTCCATTGGGAGACTATCCGGATGAGTTGAGTTTACCTGAAGATAGGGGTAGTGAATAAGAATTTGTTTGTGCCTGGGCCTATTCCCACACCTTTTTGCTGTCCTGTTCTTCCTCCAACCTTCTCCTGTCTAATTATCGTGTATAAGAGAGAAATAAACTCTACGTTGGAGTCGCAATCGGTGTGGACCTTGAAGTTATTGGGGAATAGAGACTTGTCTTCGTTGTAGTGAAGACGGAAGCCATTCTCTGGGGGAACTTGATCACAGAGACCCAGGTACATTACACCGCTCAACCTCTTCACACAAGAGGGTACGGGCACATAGCACGGTGTGCCTTTTTCCTGCTAAGGAGCCAAGGGCAGGTAAAAGGTTTGTGTGCTACACGTGGGGGCTTGAGTCCGGGATTTCTGTGGTCGGAAAAAGGAAAAAACCCCCAAAAGTTGGACTTTATTCCCCTTGTGAGGCTCCGTGGAGGTCGGCCATCTTTGGAAGAATTCTGGCTGCGCCATGAGGAGAGCCCAAGCTGCGTAGTTCGTGGGTGTGTCAAGGATAGTAAAAGCCTGCGAACATTGCAGGAACATGGGAGAAGCCTCGCCATGCGGTGAGTCGTGTATGGTGGCTTTGGCGCCAAATGGACAGTGCGTGATGGATCGGCGAGTGAGCAACATGGCGACTAATGCCCCATAGATTCCAAGTTCTTCTACCATGAATGTTGCCTCTTTCGCTGATCCCTTGATGGATACGGGGATTCGGCTGAAGCCTCGGGGTCGCTTCGCTCTCTACATCTGCAGGGATGCGGAGGCCCTTGGAGTGGTTTGTCCAGGATGCCAGGGACTAGTGGTGCACCTTCGGCCCTTTGGAAGATGTGAAAAGTGCAAGGAATTCATCTTTGAGGTGGAGCAACCTACAGAAAAACCTTGGGCCTACCGTTTGAATTGCCTTACGGGCGCCACTGCTCTTGAGGAGGAAACCAGTGCTTCTGCAGCCACCCCCACGCGCACTGTCGAGACTTCGGAGGAAGTCATTGCGGACGTTCCGGTAGCTGAGGAACCGGAGACAGAGAAACCGGAGGATGCTGCCTCGGTTGTTACAGAGTCCTCGCTCCCACCGCCCAAGCGGAAGGTCGGCTATGTGAAAGCCTCCTGCGGCCGTGGTCGAGCTACACCCCAGCGCTTTCCTGAGTCGGATTGCCTAGTTGGAGGGACCTCCAGATGATCCATGACAGCTACGGGTCGAGGTAAGCCGGCAAAAGGGACAAAATTTAGTGTCCAAAGTATCGGGGATGCTTGAGTTCCTGACCCCAGGGAACTTGAACTTGTGAGAGATAGTGATTCCTCTACCACTAGGAATTACTTGCCGACAGAGGAATGTGACACCTCTGATCTAGAGTCGTCCTCTGAGATGGGAGAAGATGCCGAAATAGACGAGCTGTTTGTCAAGAAAGGCTGGGATAAGATACCCCTATCCTCCGCAAGAAGTAGGAAAAATTTACCCAAAGTTCCTGGGGCTGTTGTACCCCGGCGGAGGCCCCTGTGTTAGAGGAGATATCTGACCCCAGGCCTGCATCACCCAGACCTACGTTGCCTGTGCCTGCCGCCGTGGCTGAGTATGCGCCATAGCCGGCTACTATGTTCGGTCTCAGGGCAGTGAAAGTGCCTAGGCATCCGGATGCCATTGTCTTACCGGGTGCGGGAGACCGTGCCACTCTTCCTCCACTTTTCAGGATGCAGCTGCTATTCAACCAAAGGGTGGCTGCTGATTACGGATGGGAGTACCTGTATCTCTCAAAAGACTTACTTTTTGAGGTGGAGGCCTATAGAGAGAGATGGTACACTGATTTTTTGTGGGACTATTTGAAAGTGCCTAACGCCCGCAGGTATCTCTCCTGTTCTGCAGTTGTTGCGGAGAGGTACAAGGGGTGCAAGAAAGACTGGGTAGTTGGTCGGCACATCCATGCAGATCGGGTGATTGTGTGTCGGAAGGAGCGTGAGTATGCAGTTTATTCAATTGAGACATTTGATAAGAATCGGAAGCTCCTTGTCTTACCCGATCCGAAATTCTACCTCTAAGAGACTGGGCTCTGATGTGTTCTATTGTTTCCAGAGTGTACTCTCCTGGAGTCCAGGGACTTTGCCCTTGTGAATCGGGGTAGTTACTCAGCTGGAGAGCAGGAGAGCTGTTGTTGTTCTCTCCGCTCACAGCGTTACAAAGACAGAGACTTTGGGGAGTAGGTGCAGTTAGGGCCACAGAAGAAGAAATGGAAGAGATAATTTTAAAATCTTGATGTTATGACGGTGACACTTCCACTAGGTGGCGGTGTTGCGAAGGGTTTCTGTGCGCTCAAATGGAAAACATATATATAATTGATGTATGTTAATAGTTTCTATTTGCACTAGGACTAGTGTAATGAGTACTTTAGTAGAAGGAAAATATTCTCCCCTAGGGGAGAGTAGTTCCCTTCTTTTGTATAATGGTATAGGATATGATCATGCTGGTTTTGTGTGTGTTTCTCCCTTTGCAGGTGGACGTCTGGCAACCACTAAGCATGGGTGTGTTAGCTAGATGAGGAGGGGAGGGAGATGTAAGTGTATAAGGTAATGTGTTTTATATGATATATGTGACATTGAGAATGGGATATACACATTTTTTTCTTCTCTTGTTTGAAATTTAGGGGAATGTTTGAGTGGTAGTTGTGCTCAAACACACTATTTGATAGGGTTCAGTAAAACCCATTTTGAGCTGCAGGTGGGATACTGGTGTGTAGTTCCCCGTGGCCTGTTGGTGGCGCTGCCATCGGAGGCCAGGGTTGAACCGCTAGTACAGTGCTGTGCCTTGGATGTCCCCTTTCGGCGGTAGTATGGTGGGCGTGTCGGCCTGCTGTGCATCCCGGGAGGGGATATAAAAGGGGCAGACCCTGTCTGTCGGGGTGAGTCCCTGGGGGTCCGAACCCAGGAGCGTGTGATTCTGTTCGTGGCCACCCCATGCACCTTTAGCCCTGGGGTGGAGTTCCTGGTTCGGTACACTGGTGGATCAGTCCCAGGCACCTTTAGCCCTGGGGCTGCAACGGAAAGCCTTGGGCCCAGCACCTTTGGCTGGGGCCCGCAGAGGATCGAGGAATCCCAGGGTGCTGCCTTGCGAGAAGACCCGTATCTTAGATGAGGAGGCCGGGGGAGGACCGTTCCGAGGGACTGGTGAGGAACTCACAGTGAAGGAAGGGGTCCGGTAACTCTCTGGAGGGATGTCATCTCCCTGAAAGAGGCTCAATATTGCAACCAAGTTCACCAGGTCTGTGGCAGAGACCCAAGTTCACCAAGTCTGTGGTAGAGACCTAAGTTCACCAGGTCTGTGGCAGAGACCTAAGTTCACCGGTTCTGTGGCAGAGTTTGTGCAGAGACTGTGTATTTGGTTCGAGCATCATTCCGGCTGCTAGGATCCGCTCCATTGGGAGACTATCCGGATGAGTTGAGTCTACCTGAAGATAGGGGTAGTGAATAAGAATTTGTTTGTGCCTGGACCTATTTCCACACCTTTTTGCTGTCCTGTTCTTCCTCCAACCTTCTCCTGTCTAATTATCGTGTATAAGAGAGAAATAAACTCTACGTTGGAGTCGCAATCGGTGTGGACCTTGAAGTTATTGGAGAATAGAGACTTGTCTTCGTTGTAGTGAAGACGGGAGCCATTCTCTGGGGGAACCTGATCACAGAGACCCAGGTACATTACACCGCTCAACTTCTTCACACAAGAGGGTACGGGCACATAGCACGGTGTGCTTTTTTCCTGCTAAGGAGCCAAGGGCAGGTAAAAGGTTTGCGTGCTACATACACATAAGGGCAAAGCTCCCTAACCCCAAGCCCACTGACAAATGTATTTAAAAAAAAAATAACAATTAAAATACTCTATTGGGTCTTTTCTCATCTGTGTGAAAAACATTTAAGGGTTACAAGCTGAGGAACCAAACTTCCCACATCCTTTCAGCCACAACTGAATGAATAATATAGCAAAAACTGGACTCGCGTTTTAAAATTCAGATTCTTTGATTAGTTAGTGAGTTCATTTAAAATTTGTTGTTTACAATGTATTCTTTGTAGCTGTTGAGTAATCTTAAATCAGAGCACAGAAAGTGGACCATGGCAATCAAATTTTTTAGGGACTACTTAAAAGAACAGCCTTATGTTGCATGGCATATTGCAGCTGTCAGGATATTACTAGGAAAATGCGCTTTAATTTTCATGGCCTTTAGACGTAAAGATGCTAGCCCATATACTTAAAGCGAACTTCCACCTAAAATTGGAACTTTTGCTTTAAGTACTCCTCGCCCCCTGACATGCAACAATTTTTTTTGGGGGGGGGCTGGGTACCTGGTTTGGAGTGGGACTTCCTGTCCCACTTCCTCCTTCCGACTTCTGGTCGCCTAGGCGACTCCTCCTCTCCCCCTAGGCGGCCTCTCCCTCCCGGCAATGTCACAGGTCCCATAACATTGCCTGGCCATTGACAGAGCGCAGTGCGGCTCGCGCATGCGCAGTGCGCACCCGGCTGTGAAGCCACAAACTGTCACAGCCGGGCGTCCACACTTACAATGTTGGCGCCGCGAAAAGGAGGGGGATAGAACGGAGGCTTCGGGCAGCTGCATCACTGGACCATGGGACAGGTGAGTGTCGGTTTATTAAAAGTCAGCAGCTATACTTTTTGTAGCTGCTGACTTTTAATAAACTCAAAAACCAGTGAAACTCTGCTTTAACAAATATATAGTGAAGCTAGAGGGATGTATACAAAAATGTTATTGGTTATAAAAACATCACAATATAAACAATGAATCCATTATTAAAAGTCCATAGAATCAAATGATGGATAGCAGCACCAGCTGCAGCACCCTTAGCGTGAAGCAGGCAACTCTGTAATGCAAAAGAGAAGGACAGAGGGGCACCAGACTAACTGCAGCATTAAAAGTAACAATTTTATTGGGGACAGGACGAAGAACAACTCACATGTAGATAGATGATTCGGGCATGTATAAAGTGATTCCAGTCAGTCTATGAACCTTCCTGGATCGTCCCGGTGAAGTGGCGGCGTCAGGCAGTGGCTGTGTAGATGAACAACAGTAGGAAGTGGCCGATCACAGTCTTAACCAGCATGGAACGCAAGATGCCACCGGACGTGATGTCCCTATGGAGGCCGTGCTGACGCAAAAGGGTGCGGCAATGCATTTCAAAGCTTCAGCCTCTCCATTAGACCCTTCTGAAGAAGAATCAGAAGCTTTGAAATGCTGGTTAAGGCAGCGATCAGCCCCTTCCGACAGTTTTTCGCCCCCCCCCCACAGCCACTGCCCGATGCCGCCATTTCACCGGAATGATCCAGGAGGGTTCAGAGACAGACCGGAATCCATTTATACATGCCTGAATCATCTATCTACATGTGAGTTGCCCTTTGTCTTGTCCCCAATAAAATTGGTACTTTTATTGCTGCACCTAGTCTGACGCCCCTTTGTCCTTCTCTTTAGCCCATATACTTGGTGTACCAAACTGACAACTTAAGACAGGATTGAACATGTTGTTTTATGGTAGAAAAAACTGTTACAAAAATAAATAAAAGGAAATATTAGTAAATGTTCTACAAGAATTATTTTTACTGTATTTTTATACTTTCAGTGTAATTGGTCTGACAGTAGAAAAACTCTGTGTTCTAAACCCCTTCAAAGAACATGCAATTTGATGCTGTAAAGTCTATATGGAAAAGATGTAGAGTCTATTTTTCTTTTATTTAAGTTTTGGCTGTCTTGAGTTCTGAAAAGTGGTTATATTTTGAAAGCTATTAAGGCCTATTATAATCTCTTATTGTTTAATGCTAAGCTTATATATATACCTGTACACGTATATGTGTAGTTTCAGCTCTACAGAAGCCAAGAATGAGCAAGGCAATGAGAAAAACAGGCAGGGACATATTTGCCTGTGCTTAATAGAAATAATGCAACACTGGAACCATCTGTGATGCATGGCCAACACTGGCAGCTGTGCATGCTTGGTACTTTGATCCCCCCTTCTTCTGCACAGGTTCTACAATTTCCTTGTCTTATAATATGTTCATTCAGTGGCAGGAGGCGCTCATAATTACCAGTGGGAGGCCAGAAATGACCCAATTATTGGAAGCGAAACTTGCATCGGGAGCATTTCACAATATTTGGTCATCTATGGCTACCTTAAGTGCCAGAGATCCAATTGTCAAACAATACAATACTACAGTACCTTACCAATAGTTGCAAGAGGTGTCTTTAGAACCTTAGTGGTCTGCTTGAAAAGAAGATTCTCTTTTATTCACCACTGGTAAATGTTCTGAAAATTTGTAAGACACTACCTTAGCAAGATCCATTATTCTTTGGGTCACAGCGGGATGGAAAAGCTGTGTAAAAAAAAAAAAAAAAGCCAGAAGACACTTATTTTGTCTTCAGTTTGCAGCTGTAGGAGAACAGGTGGCCCATAAGTGCAAGTCCTTAAGGCATATACTGTACACCTACAGGTAAAGACTATCATAGTGAAAGAAAATCCACTGCATCCTGCCCTAAGGGACCATGGCAAGTGAAATGTGCCTGTGCAAGTGAGGGTATTTGAGAACTGGGTTGTGGATTAATCTCTTGTTGATATAGACTTGAAAGTGACATAATAGTATGAAAATATAAGGTGTACATTACAGGGACACCCCACAAGCTCAAATATTGCTATGGATGCATTAGATCCAATTTACTGAGCAACCTGTTGTGCACATCAAATTCACATAAGGGGGCTGCCAATGCTTATACCAAAAACAGTGAATTGGTAACTTAAGTAAGTGACAGTTGAAAGGGGGGCTAATAAAACCATTGCTTTAACCAACCCTTTCATGACACCTGTTGTAACATAACAAAACATGTGTTACATTAGGGTTGGCAAAGCAGAGAACTTTGCTAGAAATTGATACATAGACCATGCAATACATCTCATAATTTTCTGTGGCAGCAACAGTTAGTGCCCTTTCACCCTGGGGGCGCAGCGGTAAAGCGGCGCTTCACCGTTGTTTTTGCGGCGCTATTCGGCCGCTAGCTGGGCGATTTTAACCCCCGCTAGCGGCCAAAAAAAGGGTTAAAACCGCCAGCAAAGCGCCGCTGCCCATTGATTTATATATACACCACTCCTACAGCGCCTCAAAGATGCTGCTAGCAGGACTTTTTTTAGTGTCCTGCCAGCGCAACGCTCCAGTATGAAAGCCCTTGGGCTTTCACACTGCAGTGAATGGAGCGGCTCTTTCAGGGCGCGTTGCAGGCGCTATTTAGGACGTGAAGTCACGAGTGATAAAATGCTCAGCCTTAGCCAAAGGATGACGGGCCTAATTACAGTTAAAAGTCCTGGGCAAGTGCCCTCTCACCTGACCCGACCGTTCCGCTGGTTCTGTTGCTGGTGCCCCGGCACACGATCTCTCCACCACCCATAGTCTCCGGTCCCTCAGACAACCATATGGAAGTCGATAGATGGGTCGACTCTTGGATGCTCCGAGATATCAGCAGGCTCTTCGGATGAGATCCCTCTCTCTGCGACGAGCAGGCTTTCCGGATTCGGTAGGCCCAGGCTCTCCGGCCTAGACAAGCACAACAGGCCCCAACATAGGCTCCGACTTGCTGGGCGGGGCGATGTCCGAAGAGACCGCGCGTTGCTCCTCCTCCACTTAAATAAGCCTTCCCCAGCAGACCTTGCGCCGGGCAATGCACTGTGGGTGTACAGCTGCACTGTGGGTACAGTAGTCTATATAGTATCCAGTGTCCACTGCATTGAAGTCCATGTCTCTCTGTACTACAAGTCCCACTATGCACCTTCCCTTCCAAGTCAAACAATAGTCAATAGAGTTCCGGAGGGATCTGGGTGCAATTGCGTATAAAGTAGTCCTTATAGCATACCAATAGGCGACACCCCGCTACACACTCTCCCCACTTAAAATCTTTGGTCCCCAAAGATATCAACAATGTCTGAGAGAGAGAAAGAACTTCGTTAGCATATATGGAAGTGATACAATTTACAGTCACAAAGGAACCCGGCAGGGGAATCTCCCACCAAGCTTCAGAAGGGAGATTGTCCTGCCTACAGGTCACGTTAATGGAAGTGGCCTGTCCAGCTGTGCCAGGGAGTGAGCTAGGGTTGCCCTCCACTAAATTTACAGTGGAGGGACCAGACTCGTCAACTGTCCTTCTTGCAGTGAAAACAGCTTCCTCAGAGCATTCACCCATTTGAGAATAAGTCAGTCTTTTTGGAGGGTGAATGACTCTTCTCTCCCTCTGTTCTCTAGGAGTCGGAGTATCAAGAGCAGCGGATTCGGCCACTTCTGTATTCTTTTTAATGATTCCCTCTTCTGGGTTAGGTGTACTTGACTCTGCTACTTCAGGAACATCCAGATCAGCCTCAGAAGGAGATGAGGGCTCTCTCTGGGGTCTTCGGTTTGAAAGGAATCTAGAGCATCCTCCCATTCCTCAGTGAGAGTATTGTGTGACATGAACTCAGGAGCCTCCGGGTTTAAAGTGCCATTAGCAGCAGCTTTAGATAGCGATGGGGTAGTGGTCAGAGATTCTGGTATTTGAGATGACCACAACCAATCAAGCTCCATTTCCTCACCATCACTGATCTCCTCCTCAGTTCTTTCATCCCCAGTTTCTGACAGGGCCGTCTGAGACCTGGTAGCTGGTCTAGGGGTACGGGAAAATGGAGGGGATTCCTGGGAACCCATTGCAGGAGGTAGGCGGACCGCTTCAGAAAGGGGTAATAAATGATTTCTATGCCAAGTCTTCAGCGGGCCTACACTTCCCTCTGGCTTGATCTGATACACCGGCAGGCCTGACAGCTGCTTACAGATAACATATGGCTGTAATCTCCAACGGTCAACCAACTTATGCGTTCCCAGGGACCCCTAAGTTCCGCAGCAGCACCCTGTCTCCTGGCTGTAGATCATGTATCCTGACCTTGAGATCAAAGTTCCTCTTGTTCCTCACTCCTCTTTGTTCAGATGTCGCCTGGGCTTTCTCATATGCCAACCTTAAACTCTTTCGCAACCGATCTACATACCCCTTGTGGGATGCTGCTGAGGTATGATCCAGCAAAGTGCCAAAAGCCAGATCCACAGGTAACCGTGCTTCCCGTCCAAACATCAATCTATACAGGGAGTATCCGGTAGCATCACTGGTCGTACTGTTGTAGGCATGTACAATAGCAGCTACATGCTTGCTCCAGTGCTGCTTCTTCTATGAAATCAGTGTCCCCAGCATATCTAGCAGTGTCCGGTTAAACCGTTCAGGCTTAGCATCCCCCTGTGGGTGGTACAGGGTTTTTCTGGTCTTCTTGATGCCCAATAGATCCAACAACTTCCTAATCAGTCTGCTTTCAAAGTCCCTCCCCTGATCCGAGTGGAGACGTTGAGGCAAGCCATAGTGCAGAAAAAAAACTTTTCAACAAGTACTTTGGCCACTGTTGAGGCCTTCTGGTCTTTAGTTGGGAATGCTTGGGCATATCTAGTGAAATGATCGGTTACTACCAAAGCATTCCCTTGTCCACTCAGATCCAGCTCCAGGCAAAGGAAATCAATGCACACCAGTTCCAGGGGTCCCTGACTTTGTAGGTGGCCCATTGGGGCAGCTTGATGAGGCAGGGTCTTTCTCTGTACACAGCGTGCACAAGAATGGCAGTATTCCTCCACTTCAGCCCGCATGCAAGGCCAATAAAATCTGTTTCTTACGAGTTGAAAAGTCCTTTCTGATCCCAGATGATCATGATCATCATGCAAAGCGATCAAAACTACCTTCATGTGCTTCTCGGGCAAGAACAATTGCCACTAATCCTCTAAATCATCAGAGGGGCCCCTTCGGTAGACCACCCCTTGATGTATCTGCAACCGGTCCCATTCTCTTCTTAGTAGTCGGGCCTCTCTTGAAGAGTCTTCTAGGAGTATATCTGGGCTCTGGCTCTCCAATGCCTTCAACACCAACTCCCCTAAAGGGTCTTCCAGTTGGTCTCTTCTCAGATCTCTTTTTGACAGCTTAGGTAAGTTCTCTTCTTCAATCTGAGTTACATCACAGTAGTGTTTATGCACTCCAACAACCGAGACTCCAATTTCCTCAGCTCGGGATCCTCCACTAGCCTGAAGCTCCGCTCCCTGGTATAGGGCTCGCACTCCCTCTGGGGTCAGCTGAGTCCATTCTTCAATAGGGTCACTGAGGGTATGAGATCTTCTTTACAGGGCATCTGCATCTCTATTTCCAGCTCCAGGCCTGTATTTAAGGCTGAAGGTGAATCCCGAAAGGGCAACCAGCCATCGGTGGCCTGTGACATCTAGTTTAGCGGTGCTCAGGAGGTAGGTGAGAGGGTTATTGTCCGTCTTGACCACAAACTCAGCCCCATACAAGTAGTCTTTTAGTTTATCCACTACAGCCCATTTTAAGGCCAGGAATTCCAGTTTGTGCGTGGGGTAGTTTTTTTCAGTAGCAGCCAAACTTCTGCTCACATAAGCAACAGGTCTCAGTTGATCATCATGTTCTTGGTACAACACCCCTCCCAGACCATCTCGACTGGCGTCTACATGTAGCTCATAGGTTTTCCTGGTGTCTGCATAGGCCAAGACAGGAGCAGTTGTCAGGCTTTCCTTCAATTTAATAAAGGCTTCTTCATATTTGGTAGTCCACTGATCCTGGATAGACTACCCAGGTTTTCTAGGCCCTATAGCCGATTTCATGGAGTTGCCTATTTTTGAGTCTTCGTCCTCTCCCTCAGTCTTCAGAAGTTCATTCAAAGGCCTAGCAATCTTGGCAAATCCTTCCACAAATCTTCTGTAATAGGAACAGAACCCCAAAAACGTTAGAAGTTCAGTCACGTTAGTGGGCCTGGGCCAAGAAGTAACAGCCTCCAACTTCCGTGGATCCGTGGATACTCCTTCCGCAGATACGATGTGGCCCAGGTAATGAACTGAAGACTGGTAGAATTGACACTTTTCTGGGAAAAGCTTGAGGCCTTCATCATGGAGTCTTCACAGAACCTTCTCCAATCGCTCCTCATGTTCCTCCAGGGTCTTCTCGAACACAATAATGTCATCCAGATACACCAACACTTCAATTAGATTCATGTCCCCTACTGTCTTCTCCATGAGTCATTGAAAGGTGGCTGGGGCACCCGACAAACCCTGAGGCATGCAATTAAATTCGAAGAAACCCACAGGGGTAATGAAGGCTGTTTTCTCCCGATCTTCAGGGTGCATTGGAATTTGGTAGTACCCACTTTTTAAGTACATCGCACTGAACCACTTGGCTCCAGACAAACTCTGCAATGCATCTTCTATTAGGGGAGTGGTGTACTGATCAGGTATTGTCCTCTTATTGAGTATCCGATAGTCAATACACAGCCTCAGTGACCCATTTGTCTTCCGGACCACCACTATTGGAGAAGTGTATGGGCTCCTGGACTCTCGGATAACGCTGGTTCTTTTGAGTTCTGCTAGTTGCTCATGCAGATCTTCCAAATCGGCAAGGGGAACCCGTCGGGCTCTTTCCCTGAACGGCTTGTCCTCCTGCAATCGAATCTTGTGGGTGGCACTCTTTGCACACCCCACATCAAACTCATTCTTGGAAAAGATCTTCTGCCATCTAGCCAACTGAGTTTGTTTTGGCCCTCTCCTTCCAAGCCGGTGAGAGGGTGGTTGTGTCTTTGAAGCAGAGCTTCTCCACCATGTTTTCTCCCCCTTCTTCCTTTTCCAAGCCCGATAGGGCAACCGGGGTGGCTGAGTTCACTTGGCCCAACAACATCCTGGCTGGGATCTTCTCAGGGGTGGTTGCGGTATTTTTGATGCTCACCGACACCCTGCCATTACTCCTCTTTAGTGCCCTCAACGGGACCACTTCAGGGATTACTTCCAACCCTTGATGAGTATCCAGAGGATCCGGCTCTAGAACAACGAAGGGGCCAGGTTGTTCCCAGGTGAGTTTAACAGTGGCCCTCAGACAAGTCACTTATCCTGGCTGTAGCACCTTCTCTATTCTATCCAGCTTCCAGATCTTCCCCACTCCTTCTTTTGGGGCGTTCTGTTCCAGCACCAAGCGCTGATAGGCCCGGTGCAACATAGGGTGAACTCTGTGAGTTGGGATATCCTGTTCCTGGGCCACAGGTGTCAGTAGTCTCCTGACCAGGTCAGTGTTGGTCCCTATTATGAGGAAACTCTTGTTGGCTCCTGGTGGGTTGAGGACCGACTACAGCCAGTGTGTCGATGATCTCCACTTCTCCTGCTACTGAGGGGTCAAAGGCCAATTTAATTGGAAGGTATCCATCGTACGGGAAACTCTGGGTCCCTATACCCCACATCTCCAAGTCTTCAAGCTTCTGTAGGGGCAAATGTCTCAGATGCTTCTGGTAAAAATTCCGGTACATAAGGGTCACTTGTGCTCCTGTGTCAAGAAGGGCCTTAGTGTAAATTCCTTCCACTTGAATGGGGACTATTGGGGAAGGCCCCACTAATTTAACAGAATTTTTTTGGGGGGAAGTCTTCTTACTGGACTCTCTCTATTTTTTTTTAGTCTCTTCCTGGATCTTAATCCTTGTTGGGCCTGGTATGCACTGATTTTCCGCTGTTGAGCATTGTTTTTGGATCTCGAGTGGGTGGTATCAGATTGTTCAAAGGCAGCACCAGAGATGTTGGGTGGGGAATTATTCTTCATCTGCGGCCTCCCCAGGCCTCTAAATTTTAACTGGAACTGATGGGCACCCGGTTGACTCCTTCACCGGGGCCCTCTGAAGTTTTCCCCCGGCTTGCGTTATGGAGCTGCAGTTTTCTTCGGGCTGGGGCACTCCTGTCTATAGTGCCCAATCCCTCCACAGTTGAAACAAGCTTCTTCTTCTTTCGTTTGTTGGTAGGTAGGAGTTGAAGTATTCCAAACCACTTCTTTCTTTGCTTCTGAATTTTTGGCCATCAGGGAGGTCAGCATCTCCAGCACTTGAGTCATCTGTGACTTTAAGACAGCCACTTCAGAGTCCCGTTCCGTAGCCATGGCAGCTCTTACTCCAGCTTGTCAACTTCCGTCTCTTCCCAGTCTTCCCCGGGAAGTTCAATGGCCACACTCGCGTCTGGGAAGGCGCCTGTTGATTCGCACCACTGGACCACAGTGAAAGGGTCCATGCTGGCACCTAAGGCGAGGGCTTGATTGCAGAGTACAGGATCCCGGACTCGAGCTCCCACGTGTAACACTACCCCCAGTTAAGAGAGCTGCTGGTATTGTTTGGGCCTGTACCGTACTGCTGTCAACCCCCAAACTGGCTCTAACCCTCCACTGACACAGCTGTAAAAAATGGGATTCTGAAACCCACTGGCTATAGGAACCACAATGCCACAAAAGAGCATACAGTACAATTCAAAATTGGTTTACCTGTGTTGGCCGTCTCCCTGGAACAGTTAACACTCCACACAATGTGTTTGCTTAACCACAAAAGTATTTTTACTGAATAAGAAATGGCAGGTTAAACAAATATGCATTTACTTATGCAGAGCCCTGCAAAGCCAAAGTGATGAACATATAAAGGTACCAAATATAATGAAATCCTATATTCACTAAATGTCTTTGAACTAACTATGCTCGCGAGCTTTCCCCTTGTGGGCAATATGGCACCCACACAGTGTCAAAGTGAGTTCCAGTCAGGCCTGACTACCTCCAAACACTGTCACTCCAATGAAAAGGATCTTCGCTAGCAAAACGTTGGTGCACTTATGCCGTGTACACACGATCGGTTTTACCGATGAAAACAGTCCGATGGACTTTTCTCATCGGACAAACCGATCGTGTATGAGCCCCATCTGTCTTTTTTTCCATTGGTGAGAAAAAATAGAACATGTTTTAAATTTATCCGATGGGAAAAAAAACGATAGCAAATTCCGATCGTCTGTGTGGAACTCCATCGGACAAAAAACCCACGCATGCTCAGAATCAAGTTGACGCATGCTCAGAAGCATTGAACTTCATTTTTCTCGGCTTGTCGGAGTGTTTTACGTCACAGCGTTTGGAACGGTCGGATTTTTGACTTATGGTGTGTAGGCAAGACTGATGGAAGTCAGCTTCATCGGATTTCCGATGGAAAAATCCATCGGATTAGAATCCATAGGAAATCCGATCGTGTGCACAGGGCTTTAATATTTGTAATCCAAGGGATATCAAATAACGTTAGCTGAACTCCGGCTATACTTAAGACGTGAAGTCACGAGTGAGAAAATGCTCAGCCTTAGCCAAAAGATGATGGGCCTAATTACAGTTAAAAGTCCTAGGCAAGTGCCCTCTCACCCGACCAGGCCCAGTCCGTTCCGCTGGTTCTGTTGCTGGTGCTCCGGCACACGATCTCTCCACCACCCGTAGTCTCCGGTCCCTCAGACAACCGTATGGAAGTCGATAGATGGGTCGACTCATGGATGCTCCGAGATATCAGCAGGCTCTTCGGATGAGATGCCTCTCTCTGCGACGAGCAGGTTTTCCGGATTCGGTAGGCCCAGGCTCTCCGGCCTAGACAAGCACAACAGGCCTCAACACAGGCTCCGACTTGCTGGGCGGGCGATGTCCGAAGAGACCGCGCGTTGCTCCTCCTCCACTTAAATAACCCTTCCCCAGCAGACCTTGCGCCGGGCAATGCACTGTGGGTGTACAGCTGCACTGTGGGTACAGTAGTCTATATAGTATCCACTGCATTGAAATCCATGTCTCTCTGTACTACAAGTCCCACTATGCACCTTCCCTTCCAAGTCAAACAATAGTCAATAGAGTTCCGGAGGGATCTGGGTGCAATTGCGTATAAAGTAGTCCTTATAGCGTAGCAATAGGCGACACCCCGCTACATGTGTATGTATTTATTTATGGGTGGTCAGATCTTGATCCTGATCTTGAAGCTGCAGTATTATGTTCTTATAGCTATGTATATCCATGGCAGGAAATAAATGTAAGGACATTTTCAGGTGAAACCCTGTTCCACTGCAAGCCATGAGCAAAGGTTTGGATGACGACTACCCTCCAGCTGTGTTTTCCTTGATATACTGTTTTCATCCCAGATATCTCATCTGGCCTGCCCGCTCCACTTCTCGATATGTATAACCTTAAAAAAGGAAAAAACAAACATTTCACCCAACGGTGCCAAAACACACAACTCGTTGCATACAGTTATCTATCCTACTATTTCTGGCTTAAAATAATTATATGGTGGCCATTGTTGTATAATGCTCTCATATATACTGCAGGCAATAATCTCTAGTAGAGAGAATATACAAGTTGCAATAAAAAGTATGTGAACCCTTTTGGAATGATATGGATTTCTGCACAAATTGGTCATAAAATGTGATCTGATCTTCATCTAAGTCACAACAATAGACAATCACAGTCTGCTTAAACTAATAACACACAAATAATTAAATGTTACCATGTTTTTATTGAACACACCATGTAAACATTCACAGTGCAGGTTGAAATAGTATGTGAACCCTTGGATTTAATAACTGGTTGAACCTCTTTTGGCAGCAATAACTTCAACCAAACGTTTCATGTAGTTGCAGATCAGACGTGCACAATGGTCAGGAGTAATTATTGACCATTCCTCTTTACAGAACTGTTTCAGTTCAGCAATATTCTTGGGATGTCTGGTGTGAATCGCTTTCTTGAGGTCATGCCACAGCATCTCAATCAGGTTGAGGTCAGGACTCTGACTGGTTCACTCCAGAAGGCGTATTTTCTTCTGTTTAAGCCATTCTGTTGTTGATTTACTTTTATGCTTTGGGTCGTTGTCCTGTTGCAACACCCATCTTCTGTTGAGCTTCAGCTGGTGGACAGATGGCCTTAAGTTCTCCTGCAAAATGTCTTGATGAACTTGGGAATTAATTTTTCATTCGATGATAGCAATCCGTCCAGGCCCTGACGCAGCAAAGCAGCCCCAAACCATGATGCCCCCACCACCATACTTCACAGTTGGGATGAGGTATTGATGTTGGTGTGCTGTACCTCTTTTTCTCCACACATAGTGTTGTGTGTTTCTTCCAAACAACTCAACTTTGGTTTCATCTGTCCACAGAATATTTTGCCAGTACTGCTGTGGAACATCCAGGTGCTCTTGTGCAAACTGTGAACGTGCAGCAAATTTTTTTTTGGACAGCAGTGGCTTCCTCTGTGGTATCCTCCCATGAAATCCATTCTTATTTAGTGTTTTACGTATCGTAGATTCGCTAACAGGTATGTTAGCATATGCCAGAGACTTTTGTAAGTCTTTAGCTGACACTCTAGGATTCTTCTTCACCTCATTGAGCAGTCTGCGCTGTGCTCTTGCAGTCATCTTTACTGGACGCCCACTCCTAGGGAGAGTAGCAGCAGTGCTGAACTTTCTCCATTTATAGACAATTTGTCTTACCGTGGACTGATGAACAGCAAGGCTTTTGGAGATACTTTTATAACCCTTTCCGGCTTTATGCAAGTCAACAATTCTTAATCGTAGGTCTTCTGAGAGCTCTTTTGTGCGAGGCATCATTCACATCAGGCAATGCTTCTTGTGAAAAGCAAACCCTGAACTGGTGTGTGTTTTTTAGATCGCAGGGCAGCTGTAACCAACACCTCCAATCTCATCTCATTGATTGGACTCCAGTTGGCTGACACCTCACTCCAATTAGCTCTTGGAGATCTCATTAGTCTAGGGGTTCACATACTTTTTCCACTTGCACTGTGAATGTTTACATGGTGTGTTCAATAAAAACATGGTAACATTTAATTCTTTGTGTGTTATTAGTTTAAGCAGACTGTGATTGTCTATTGTTGTGACTTAGATGAAGATCAGATCACATTTTATGACCAATTTGTGCAGAAATCCATATCATTCCAAAGGGTTCACATATTTTTTATTGCAACTGTACATCTATCGGCCTATTCTTATTGCCCTGGAACTGGTCAGTTTTTGCAGCATGCCAATGTCTTGCTATGTGCCTCAGTTTATGTCAACAAAAATATTTGATGTGACTGAACTTGCTTCCCTCTCTTAAGCAAATCAATTTTCTCTATAGGAACCCCCACCTTTAAGTAACCCTGTCAGGGAGTTAAAAAATGCCATCAGCACTAACTGGTGAAGAAAATAGAATTATACATACTTGTCCTTTGGCCCATTTGCTAAAACTTTGCTTTGTAAAGGGGCTTCCTACCTATTCTACACTTCCGGACCTTGAAGTGTGTGTTCCCTGTTGGCTGCTGTGGATCCTCCTGACTAGGGAGTAGGGATGAGCTCGGTGTTCGAGTCGAACATACGTTCGACTCGAACATCGGCTGTTCGATCGTTCGCCGAACAACGAACGATTTGGGCCGTTCGCACCTAATTCGCGGCCCACAATGCACTACGCCATCGCAGTGTCATCCAGGCGCTGTGATTGGCCAAGCATGCACTGTGACCCCGCATGCTTGGCCAATCACAGCGCCGGCAGCGAGGAGAGCAATGATTGGCCACAGGCAGGATGCCTGTGGCCAATTATTGCTGAGGGTGTTTAGTACACGCCCCACACTATAAAAGGCCGCCAGCACGGCGGCCTAGTGTAGTGTGTTCCGGAGCAGGGAAAGAGAAGCATAGGCAGGGACAGTGACATTTTTTTTTCTTGCTTAACCTGGATTCCTTTAGTTTAGGGAAAGAGATGGATAGGTAGGGAGAGTGTCAGTGTGTTTTACTGTGCTAATCCTTGTTTGTAGGGACAGGGAAGGACAGTGAGGGAAATTCTCCTTGTGCTATACTGTGCTAAAGCATTCCTCATCAACCATCTTTAAAAAAACATTTTTTATAGGGACAGAAAACTATAGGTAGGGAGAGTGTCAGTGTGTTTTACTGTGCTAATCCTTGTTTGTAGGGACAGGGAAGGACAGTGAGGGAAATTCTCCTTGTGCTATACTGTGCTAAAGCATTCCTCATCAACCATCTTTAAAAAAACATTTTTTATAGGGACAGAAAACTATAGGTAGGGAGAGTGTCAGTGTGTTTTACTGTGCTAATCCTTGTTTGTAGGGACAGGGAAGGACAGTGAGGGAAATTCTCCTTGTGCTATACTGTGCTAAAGCATTCATCATCAACCATCTTTAAAAAAACATTTTTAATAGGGACAGAAAACTATAGGTAGGGAGAGTGTCAGTGTGTTTTACTGTGCTAATCCTTGTTTGTAGGGACAGGGAAGGACAGTGAGGGAAATTCTCCTTGTGCTATACTGTGCTAAAGCATTCCTCATCAACCATCTTTAAAAAAACATTTTTTATAGGGACAGAAAACTATAGGTAGGGAGAGTGTCAGTGTGTTTTACTGTGCTAATCCTTGTTTGTAGGGACAGGGAAGGACAGTGAGGGAAATTCTCCCTGTGCTATACTGTGCTAAAGCATTCCTCATCAACCATCTTTAAAAAAACATTTTTTATAGGGACAGAAAACTATAGGTAGGGAGAGTGTCAGTGTGTTTTACTGTGCTAATCCTTGTTTGTAGGGACAGGGAAGGACAGTGAGGGAAATTCTCCTTGTGCTATACTGTGCTAAAGCATTCCTCATCAACCATCTTTAAAAAAACATTTTTTATAGGGACAGAAAACTATAGGTAGGGAGAGTGTCAGTGTGTTTTACTGTGCTAATCCTTGTTTGTAGGGACAGGGAAGGACAGTGAGGGAAATTCTCCTTGTGCTATACTGTGCTAAAGCATTCCTCATCAACCATCTTTAAAAAAACATTTTTTATAGGGACAGAAAACTATAGGTAGGGAGAGTGTCAGTGTGTTTTACTGTGCTAATCCTTGTTTGTAGGGACAGGGAAGGACAGTGAGGGAAATTCTCCTTGTGCTATACTGTGCTAAAGCATTCATCATCAACCATCTTTAAAAAAACATTTTTTATAGGGACAGAAAACTATAGGTAGGGAGAGTGTCAGTGTGTTTTACTGTGCTAATCCTTGTTTGTAGGGACAGGGAAGGACAGTGAGGGAAATTCTCCTTGTGCTATACTGTGCTAAAGCATTCCTCATCAACCATCTTTAAAAAAACATTTTTTATAGGGACAGAAAACTATAGGTAGGGAGAGTGTCAGTGTGTTTTACTGTGCTAATCCTTGTTTGTAGGGACAGGGAAGGACAGTGAGGGAAATTCTCCTTGTGCTATACTGTGCTAAAGCATTCCTCATCAACCATCTTTAAAAAAACATTTTTTATAGGGACAGAAAACTATAGGTAGGGAGAGTGTCAGTGTGTTTTACTGTGCTAATCCTTGTTTGTAGGGACAGGGAAGGACATTGAGGGAAATTCTTCTTGTGCTATACTGTGCTAAAGCATTCATCATCAACCATCTTTAAAAAAACATTTTTTATAGGGACAGAAAACTATAGGTAGGGAGAGTGTCAGTGTGTTTTACTGTGCTAATCCTTGTTTGTAGGGACAGGGAAGGACAGTGAGGGAAATTCTCCTTGTGCTATACTGTGCTAAAGCATTCATCATCAACCATCTTTAAAAAAACATTTTTTATAGGGACAGAAAACTATAGGTAGGGAGAGTGTCAGTGTGTTTTACTGTGCTAATCCTTGTTTGTAGGGACAGGGAAGGACAGTGAGGGAAATTCTCCTTGTGCTATACTGTGCTAAAGCATTCCTCATCAACCATCTTTAAAAAAACATTTTTTATAGGGACAGAAAACTATAGGTAGGGAGAGTGTCAGTGTGTTTTACTGTGCTAATCCTTGTTTGTAGGGACAGGGAAGGACAGTGAGGGAAATTCTCCTTGTGCTATACTGTGCTAAAGCATTCATCATCAACCATCTTTAAAAAAACATTTTTTATAGGGACAGAAAACTATAGGTAGGGAGAGTGTCAGTGTGTTTTACTGTGCTAATCCTTGTTTGTAGGGACAGGGAAGGACAGTGAGGGAAATTCTCCTTGTGCTATACTGTGCTAAAGCATTCCTCATCAACCATCTTTAAAAAAACATTTTTTATAGGGACAGAAAACTATAGGTAGGGAGAGTGTCAGTGTGTTTTACTGTGCTAATCCTTGTTTGTAGGGACAGGGAAGGACAGTGAGGGAAATGCTCCTTGTGCTATACTGTGCTAAAGCATTCCTCATCAACCATCTTTAAAAAAACATTTTTTATAGGGACAGAAAACTATAGGTAGGGAGAGTGTCAGTGTGTTTTACTGTGCTAATCCTTGTTTGTAGGGACAGGGAAGGACAGTGAGGGAAATTCTCCTTGTGCTATACTGTGCTAAAGCATTCATCATCAACCATCTTTAAAAAAACATTTTTTATAGGGACAGAAAACTATAGGTAGGGAGAGTGTCAGTGTGTTTTACTGTGCTAATCCTTGTTTGTAGGGACAGGGAAGGACAGTGAGGGAAATTCTCCTTGTGCTATACTGTGCTAAAGCATTCCTCATCAACCATCTTTAAAAAAACATTTTTTATAGGGACAGAAAACTATAGGTAGGGAGAGTGTCAGTGTGTTTTACTGTGCTAATCCTTGTTTGTAGGGACAGGGAAGGACAGTGAGGGAAATTCTCCTTGTGCTATACTGTGCTAAAGCATTCATCATCAACCATCTTTAAAAAAACATTTTTTATAGGGACAGAAAACTATAGGTAGGGAGAGTGTCAGTGTGTTTTACTGTGCTAATCCTTGTTTGTAGGGACAGGGAAGGACAGTGAGGGAAATTCTCCTTGTGCTATACTGTGCTAAAGCATTCCTCATCAACCATCTTTAAAAAAACATTTTTTATAGGGACAGAAAACTATAGGTAGGGAGAGTGTCAGTGTGTTTTACTGTGCTAATCCTTGTTTGTAGGGACAGGGAAGGACAGTGAGGGAAATTCTCCTTGTGCTATACTGTGCTAAAGCATTCCTCATCAACCATCTTTGAAATCCTTGTTTTTTGGACAGTCAGGGAAATTGTCATTGTGCTATTCTGTGCGAAAGCAATCATCCTCAACCATATTTAGAAATCCTTAAGTAAAGGGACAGAGAAGGACACCTGAAGGTAGCCCTTATTGCTTTTTTCCCATCTCCCTGCAGGCCATCCATTAGAATGTCTGGAAGGCAAACAAGGAGAGGCAGACAGTCAGGAGGCAATAAAAGAGGGCAAGCAGGCTCTGTGTCTGGGGGCAACAGTGCTGGTCGTGGACGCGGTGCATTGTCATCAGCACATGGCCATGGGACACGCTTGTCCTTCTTTTCGGCAGCTGGACATGTTGAGCCACATCATGCCGAAGACTTGGTAGAGTGGATGACCAAGCCCTCCTCCTCCTCCTCATCCTCTCTCACCCAGGCTCAGGGTACTGGCAAAGCAGCTGCCAAAGCGTCCTCTTCCCTGGTATCAATGTCAGACTCATCATCAGCCACTCCTTCCCTAGACCCACCATGTCCTCCTCCTGAGGAGTCCCCCGAACTGTTTGAGCACAGTGTTGGGTACATGCTCCAGGAGGATGCCCAGCGTTTCGAAGGGTCTGATGATGAAACCCAGCTACAGGAAGGCAGTAGCGTGAGAGCAGACAGAGGGGATGCTCAAGAAGGACACCAATCTGGCAGTCATGTTCCAGCAGCTGCAGCATACTGCCAGATTGGCTCCAGTGATGAGGAGGGAGGGGATGATGAGGTCACTGACTCCACGTGGGTGCCTAATAGGAGAGAGGAGGAGGAGGAGGATGAGGAGGAGGCACATCTCCAACGAGGCAGGATGCCCTTTGGTGGCCAGCGTAAGGGCAGTACACCGACGGAATCACACCGCAGAGCTCCGCCTGTGCAGGGCGCTGCCTCTGCCCGTCATTCAAAAAGTTCTTTGGTGTGGGCCTTTTTTGAGGCTAGTGCATCAGATCGCACAGCTGCTGTTTGCAACATATGTCTCAAGCGTATATCGCGTGGCCAAAACATCAGCCGCTTGGGTACCACATGCCTGACCAGACATATGTTGACCTGCCATGCAGCTCGTTGGCAAGCCTACCTCAAAGACCCACACCAAAGAACAAAGCGGACCTCTCCTTGCACCGCATCAGCTGGGATCTCCAACCCCACTATAACTTCAGTCCTCTCTGAAACATGCACTGAGAGGAATGAAGGTGTAGAATTAGGTGTGTCACAGCCAAGTACTTGCGGCCACTCTGCTAGCAGTACACCGACGTCCGATTCTAGCAGGCAAATTTCCCTGCCCCAGCTGCTGGACCGTCGAAAGAAGTTCACTCCCAGCCATCCACATGCCCAGCGGTTGAATGCTAGCTTGGCTAAATTGCTAGCGCTTCAACTGCTGCCTTTTCAGTTGGTAGACTCGGCCCCCTTCCGTGAGTTTGTGCAATGTGCGGTTCCTCAGTGGCAGGTTCCCAAACGCCACTTTTTCTCACGGAAGGCTATTCCGGCTCTCTACCGGCATGTGGAAGGCAATGTCTTGGCCTCGCTGGACAGGGCGGTCAGCGGTAAGGTGCATATTACCGCTGACTCATGGTCCAGCAGGCATGGACAGGGACGTTACCTTTCTTTCACGGCCCATTGGGTCACTCTTTTGGCAGCTGGGAAGGATGCAGGACAAGGTGCAGTAGTGTTGGAGGTTGTTCCACCGCCACGCCTCCAAAATGCTACTACTGGTTGTGACACACCTCTCTCCTCCACCCCCTCCTCTTCTTCTTCCTCCATGGCCTCTTCCTGTGGTTTGTCCTCGGAACCAGCGGTGCTCCGTAGGCGTTCAAGGGGCTACGCAAGTACGCAGGCAAAAAGATGCCATGCCGTGCTTGCGCTGGTGTGTTTGGGGGACAGAAGCCACACTGGGGCAGAGGTCCTGTCTGCTCTGCAGGGCCAGGCCGAGAGGTGGTTGACGCCACGCCAGCTTAAGCCAGGAATGGTGGTTTGCGACAATGGCACCAACCTCCTCTCCGCCCTCCGACAGGGACAACTGACCCATGTGCCCTGTGTGGCTCACGTCCTTAACCTGGTGGTGCAGCGGTTCTTGGGCAGGTACCCGGGCTTACAGGATGTCCTGAGGCAGGCCAGGAAAGTCTGTGTGCATTTCCGCAGATCTTATAATGCCAGTGCTCGCCTGGCTGAGCTGAAAAAGGAGTTGAACCTGCCCAAGAACCGCCTTATATGTGACATGCCCACCAGGTGGAACTCAACGTTGGCCATGCTGCAGCGGCTGCACACGCAGCAGAGGGCCATCAATGAGTACCTGTGCGACTACGGCACCAGGACAGGGTCAGGGGAGCTTGGTTTTTTTTCTCCACGCCAGTGGGGCATGATCAGGGATGCATGCACTGTCCTGGCACCATTTGAGGAGGCCACGAGGATGGTGAGCAGTGACAGTGCATGCATCAGTGACACTGTACCTCTTGTCCACCTGTTGGAGCACACGCTGCGTGGAATAATGGACAGGGCACTTGAGGCAGAACAGAGGCAGGAAGAGGAGGACTTCCTTGCCTCTCAAGGCCCCCTTTACCCAGACAGTGTTCCTTCTGTCCCACCCATCGCACAGGAAGAGGACGAGGAGGAGGAGGAGGAGGAGGAGGAGGATTGTGTCAGCATGGAGGTGGAGCCTGGCACTCAGCATCATCAGCAGCAGTCTTTTAGGGATGATTTACAGTCCCAAGAAACCAGTGGACTTGTACGTGGCTGGGAGGAGGTGGCTGCGGATCATGTCGTCCTTAGTGACCCAGAGGACTCCGGACCGAATGCCTCAGCTAACCTACGCTGCATGGCCTCCCTGATCCTGCAAAGTCTGCGGAAGGGTCCTCGTATTCTTCGGATCAAGGAGAGGGACCATTACTGGCTGGCCACTCTCCTTGATCCACGGTACAAGGGTAAGGTTGCGGACCTTATGTTACCGTCGCAGAGGGAGCAGAGGATGAGACAACTCCGGGAGGCCTTGCAGAAAGGTCTGTGCAACGCGTTCCCAGAGACTGGGAGGTTACAAACTCCTGGTCCTGGACAACGAGTTGCTGAGGCTTCGGCCAGTCAAAGAAGGAGCGGTGGGGAAGGTGGCCGTCTGACCGATGCGTTCAGACAATTCTTTAGTCCGCAGCCCCAAAGTATGATCGGTTCCAGCAACCATCGCCAGCGTCTGATAAACATGGTGCAGGAATATCTAGGGGCAAGGTCAGACTTGGACACCTTCCCCACCGAAAATCCTCTGGCTTACTGGGTCTTGAGGATGGATCACTGGCCAGAGCTTGCACAGTATGCAATTGAGCTACTGGCCTGTCCTGCATCCAGCGTTCTTTCGGAACGCACATTCAGTGCTGCTGGAGGATTTGTCACGGATCACAGGGTGCGCCTGTCCACCGACTCGGTTGATCGACTGACTTTCATCAAGATGAACCAGTCTTGGATCACCACCAGCTACAACACACCTGATGCTGATATAACAGACTAATTGATTTTAACATGTCACATCCCTTCAAGACTGATGCTGATGCTGAGTGCCTGTGCTGTTATGTTGACTGGCTATCCTCCTCCTCCGAGTCCTCAATGATACGATTGATGATGATAGCTTGGAAGATCATTTTTGTTTATGGGTGCCGCCACCAGTGCCTAACGCCCAATTTTTCAGCCCCTGTTTAACAGGGGCGTGTAATTACAATTTTTGAAGCAATACTTTGCAACAGGGCTCATTGCTGTGCTCCAAGTACAGTATCTGTGAGGGGTTGCAGTGTTGTGCCACCAGTGCCTAAGGCCCAATTTTTCAGCCCCTGTTCAACAGGGGCATGTAATTACAATTCTTGATCTAATAATTCACAGCAGGGCCCATTGCTGCACCCACCAAGAGTAACTCTGAGGGCTTACAGTGTTGTGGCAACGCCACCACCACCACCACCACGAAAGGCCCAATTTTTCAGCCCCTGTTCAAAAGGGGCATGTAATTACAATTCTTGATCTAATAATTCACAGCAGGGCCCATTCCTGCACCCACCAAGAGTAACTCTGAGGGCTTACAGTGTTGTGGCAACACCACCACCACCACCACCACCACCACCACGAAAGGCCCAATTTTTCAGCCCCTGTTCAACAGGGGCATGCAATTACAATTCTTGATCTAATAATTCACAGCAGGGCCCATTGCTGCACCCACCAAGAGTAACTGTCAGGGCTTACAGTGTTGTGGCACCAGCACCACCATCAAAGGCCCAATTTTTACTACCACTGTTCAACAATTATATGTAATTACAATTCCTGATATAATAGTTGACAGCAGGGCGTTCCAGCACCAACCAAGAGTAACTGTGAGTGCTTACAGTGTTGTGCCAACACCAACAACTAAGGGGCCTATTTCTGCAGAGTATATACGGCAGGTCCCTACTTTCAAACATCCAACTTACAAACGACTCCTACTTGCAAACGCAAGAAGACAACAGGAAGTGAGAGGAAATCTACCCCTAGGAAGGAAAATTCTCTCCTGTAAGAATTAATATGGGAGAAAGGTGTCTCCTCTGTACTGATGCTTTATCACCAATCCTTGTTTCAAGAAAAACACCACATTTCAAAAACAGTTGTCATTGGGACGGAAAGTGAGGTGAAATGTTCTGAACAGGGGCACAGACAGCAAAACAAATGTTACAGGGGTGATAACCCTTACCTATGTTTTCCAAAAAGTTTAAAAATAGATTTTTGGGCTGGAGCTACACTTAAACAATGTACCTGTTCAAAATTACAAACAGATTCTACATAAGAACAAACCTACAGTCCCTGTCTTGTATGCACCGCCTGTATACTGCTGTTCAGAGTATATAGGGCCTTTTTTATTTTGTGTGCGGTGTTCCCCTTAATATCCATACAAGACCCAAAGGGGCTGGTAATGGGCTGGGGTAGGGGGGGGGGGGGTCATGGGGTAGCTATGCCATTTTTCTTAAAGATTTTCATCCATATTACCGGGACCAGACATTACATTAAAGCCGCAAGCAGTTTTAAATGGCTTTTTTTTCCTTTAGAAGTGTCATTTTGTGCAGGGACAGTTCTAAACACGGGAAACACGTGGCACTTCACAGGCATACTTTAGACACCCCCCAGGTACGATATTTAAAGGAATATTTGACTTTTTTTTTTTCACTTTATGCATCATTAAAATGACTGCTCCCGAAAAACGACCGTTTTTAAAACTTCTTTTTGCATTGATACATGTCCCCTGGTGCAGAACCCGGGTTCCCAAACCCTTTTTAGGACAATAACATGCATAATAGTCGTTATAATTAGCACTTTAGAATTCGAACGTTCGCATCCATTGTATTTAATAGGGTTCTAATGTTCGTACGAACTTTCGGTCCGTTCGCGGGTTCTGGTGCGAACCGAACCCGGGGGTGTTCGGCTCATCACTACTAGGGAGACCCATGTTCAGATGAACATGGAATGAAACTGTCAGTCTTGGCCTAGTCAACTGCGGCCAGGGCATTCCCCGCCCTGCAGGTGCATGCACACAAAGGGACAAGGGTGCTTGTGACATCCCCGTCAGTGATTTCATAAGTATCCCAGCTCCATTGTGTACTTCTGTGGTGCAAGGGAAGTCTGGCTGCAGCTGATTGGGCGGGCACTGACAGCTTCCTTCTGGGTTCACCCAAACATGGGTTTAGACCGAATGGAAATCTTCAGCCTTGTTTTTAGTGTTTTTAACATACTTCAAATACACTGCAAGTTGGATTACTAATACCCAAATTTTATCCTCTAAATTGCTCGCTTTTGAAGCAGTATCTCAAAGAATATCTGAAGTCACTGAAAGCAGTTTTTTTTAAAACTCCTTTTTTTTATCGTCACCTTCTTTCTTGTTTCAGATTCTGCAGAGCATAGTGGATGTGCCAACCAAGTGTTGCTCCTGCTTTCATCTCTCACTTACTGAACCCAAAATTCCTGAGGGTAATATCTGCAGAAAAATACGAGACCTCCATCAGCATCAAATTTTATTCAAAGGAGAAACATACTTAGCAAACCCTTTTCAACAGGCTTCCAAGAACGATCTGTTATTCAAGCAAACAAGGCTGCATGCCCCATGCTGTTACATTATCTTTCTTTACACACTTACCCCTTATTTTGCATAGCATGCTTAAAGTGGTTGTAAAAGGTGATTTTTTTGTTATCTTCATGCATTCTATGCATGAAGGTATAAAACAATCAGTGTGCAGCTCCCCCTGCAGCCCGCTAATACTTACATGAGCCCAATCGCGATCCAGCGATGTGCACCAGAACGGTTACTCTCCTGGGTCTCTGCCTCTTCATAGGCTGAGACACAGCAGGGGGATCAATGACAGCTAGTGAGGAGGAGGTGGGAATGAGCCACACTCTGTGTGTCCCACAGATACACAGAGGCAGCTCGGGAGCTGCTTACTGTGGGGGCTCTTGGCAAGGGGGGGACGAGAAGCGCTGTCGGGGGACCTAAGAAGATGAGGATCAGGGCTGCTCTTTGCAAAACCATTGCACAGAACAGGTAAGTATGTCATGTTTGATATTTTAAAGAGAAAACATTTGAACCTTTAGAACCACTTTAACCACTTCAGCCCCAGAAGATTTGGCTGCTCAGTGACCAGGCCATTTTTTGCGATTCGGCACTGTGTCGCTTTAACTGACAATTGCGCGGTCGTGCAACGCTGCACCCAAACAAAATTGACGTCCTTTTTTTCCCACAAATAGAGCTTTCTTTTGGTGGTATTTTATCATCTCTGCGGTTTTTATTTTTTGCGCTATAAACAAAACAATTTTGAAAAAAACACCAGATTTTGTCCTTTTTGCTATAATAAAAATCCCCAATTTTTTTAAAAAGCTATTTTTTTTCTCAGTTTAGGCCGATATGTACTCTTCTACATATTTTTGGTAATAAAAATCGCAATAAGCGTATATTGATTTGCGCAAAAGTTATAGCGTCTACAAAATAGGGGATAGATTTATGGCCTTTTTATTATTATATTTTTTTTTACTAGTAATGGCGGCGATCTGCAATTTTTATCGGGACTGCGACATTATGGCGGACATATCAGACACTTTTGACACATTTTTGGGGCAATTGGCAATTGGCATTTATACAGCGATCAGATCTATAAAAATGCACTGTTTACTGTATAAATGTCACTGGCAGGGAAGGGGTTAACACTAGGGGGCGATCAAGGGGTAAAATGTGTTCCCTAATGTGTGTTCTAACTGTGGGGGGAGGGGACTGACTAGAGGAAATGACAGATCATGATTCCTAACTATTCTCCTCACAGAACAGAACAGGGATTTGTGTGTTTACACACACACTTCCCTGTTCTGCCTCTCGTGCCCGCGATCGCTCATGGCCGGCGGTCATCGCAACCGCCGGTCACGAGCATTAGCACCCCCGCAATGCAGTGGCGCGTGCGCGCATGCTATCCCGCTTAAAGGGACGGACGTACAGCTACGACGATTTGCGGGATCTTGCCGGCCTGCCGCTGTATAATGACGGCGGCTGGTCGGAATGCAGTTAATCAGTATAGGTAAGAAAAAGCAATATCTATTTCAGTTCAAAATTCTTCACTGAGGAAATTCAGAATCGAATAGCGGGCCTGGAAGTGAGAGAAAATCCAACATTGGTGTTGTCACTGTATCAGGAATCATCCAGTCATCAGGAGAGACAGCTGTCTTAGAGCGGATTTCCCTTGGAGATATCCTCTCATTTGTTGGGTCTACAGGACATATCGTTATGGGAAATCTCCCCAACGAGATGCAGATAATAAAAAAAACGTTTTATCCCTTTCCTACTCTATTCAAAGCCCAAAAAAGTGTAGCACCCTTGGGTTTTGTCAGGGAGCTCCTCACAAATTTACTTGCCAGGAGTCGTTATCTTGGTCGATTGATAGAGATCTATTGATTTCTCCCTAAGTTTGGCCTTGTTGCACTTTTCTCTTCTACTACTAGGTGGCCGGGTGCTTGGTGGCACTAGATATGAGAACGGCAACCCAAGGTCAGGTTTGGGTATGCGGGGTATCTCAGCCAATGGGCAGGGGTTTTCTTGAATCCCTTGGCCTGCTGGGAGAACCTATATATTCGGGTTAGGTCAGATGATCTAGGTTCTGTGCCACTTGGATGGCTGTCTGAGTGGACGTGTGTCGTACGCCCCAGGCTGCTAGGCTGGAGATTGGGCTTACCCTGGGGGGGGGGGCATCTGGCTGCTAGGCTGTGTAAGGGCCTGTCCAGAAGTAAAGAGACAAGTGCAGGGTTGGGATAGCGGCTTGCAATCCAACCAAAAGTGACGGTTCTACCAGCCGGAGAACCTGTCAGTGGTCGGAGGTAGAAGGGAAGCTGTCGCCACAACCAACCACCTTTACCAGGGACCACATTGAGTAACTGAAACGAGTACCGGAACCGCATTCTCACCGAAAGGGTGGAGAATCGGGAAACTTCAGGCGGTGATCAAGTCAGGGACCCAACCTGTGGAGGAGACACTTGCAGAGCAGCCTTGTGAGACAAGCCAGGGACCTCGCTGGTTAGCAGGGGTGAAGCTTGAGAAGTATCTGGAGTGCCAAGCTAGGGATCCAGCAGGGAAGTGTGGGTGACGCTTGAGGGGATACAACCGCAAACCTTTGAGGAGCTCAAGGGATTCAGAGTCAGTGAATCAGAGGGTCTAGTGAGAGACCGGGAGCTCAGTGTTGAAGAACTACAAGAGGCAGTTGTAGTGAAGCTGAAAGGACTGTTACGTTTGAGTTAGGAACTGTTAAAGACTGTTACCATATGAGACAGCATTCCGGCATGTGCAGATGTGGGGCCTTGCTGGGGCCTTTCCCTGCTTGGCTGTCTTCCTATCGAAGTCTCGGAGTCTGCCAATTGAATCTACAACTACTCTTTTTTTTTAAAGTTGTTTTTATTGTAATTTCAAGGTAAAAAAAAAACAATACAATACAGAGCCTATTGGGCATACCCAGGCTCGGTCACACACAAACTAAAAACTAAAATAATAATGAACAACTAAACTACTGTACGCTCAACCACCTGTGCAGATTATCTAAAGTATTCTTCTATTTCCACAGATACTCCACATAGCTTATTTTAATTATTTACGAAATGAAATGAAGTACACGTTACATATACACATTTACATTCCCCCCTCTCCCCATAACTATTGGAATCTACAACTACTTAAGGGTGTCCTGGTCCTAACCCTCTTTCCCCCAAAAATACAAAAATGACTGTCAAAAGAAATAAAACCTCTTTTACATCCAAGAAGTATCTGGCGCCCAATGACTTTCACCATCTTTGCACCCACTATGCCTCACAACCCACTACATATTGAAGGATGTCAGCTTTCTTTGGCCTTGGAGGTCCTCATTAGACTGGACAAGGCCCGATACCTTGCTACAAAAGTATTTGGCTTTGTATATACAGTATATACTTATGCATATAACATATTTTAACTTTTTTTTCTTTAAAAAAGTGTATTACAGTTCAGAGTATTATAAAAAAAAATCAAAATAAACTGCAGCAATTAGAGTCAAATATATGGTTATTAAATTTTCAATTTTAGACAATTAAAATTACACAAATAACATTCAGGTGTCGGCAAAGAATGTAAACGAGCATAAGATATAATCTCACAAAAATAAGATTATCATCTGTATAAAGCATATTAATTTCACAATTTCGATAAATTTGTGGAATAGTAACTATATTGACACCCATTGTAATTTATATCCATAAAAACAAACAAACAAACCAAAACAAAACGAAAAAAACAAAAAAAAACAAAAACAAATTACAACATCTAATTTTAGACAAAAAAAGGGAAAAAGAAAGAAAGGGAGAGAAAAAAAAAAAAAAGCAAAAACAAATTAAATCATCTAATTTTAGACAAAAAAAAGGGAAAAAGAAAAAGGGAGAGAAAAAAAAAAAAGAGGGGGGAGCAGGGGGTAGAGCTGATAGGAAAAGACAAGTAGGAAAAGGTAAAGAGGTCCGGGCAGACCCCAGCGTAACACATCTAATCAATGGATGCAGATCGTAATTTGAGCTAATCTCTAAGATAATAGTAAATTTTTCAAGGTATCCGATGAGGAATATTCTATCCATATGCGCCATAGGAGCTTATGTTTTTTAAAGTTATCATTCTCTAAGGCCAACATCTCCTCCATCCGCATTATATCATTAACTGCAGAGACCCATAAAGTTAAGGGGGGTAATTTGTCTTGCGGCAGATAAAAAAACCGTAACAAAGAACCTTTCTGTGAGGAAATCGAGCCTGGAAG
This sequence comes from Rana muscosa, assembly GCA_029206835.1. Taxonomy (NCBI): domain Eukaryota; kingdom Metazoa; phylum Chordata; class Amphibia; order Anura; family Ranidae; genus Rana; species Rana muscosa. The sequence goes on from CM055117.1 coordinate 196,515,814, forward strand.
CATAGACAATAAGGCAATTTCAGGAGACGGCTGTAAAGGTTTATCATATAAGCTACTGTAAATTAAGAAAACCTGTGTCCAAAGAGATCTAACGGCTTGACACTCCCACCATATATGTAGGTAGCTACCATCCACCGCTCCAGACCTCCAGCAGTTGGGGGACACAGATGGAAAGATTTTGTGTAGAGATTGAGGATCTCTGTACCATCTTGCAAGCAGCTTAAAATTTTTCTCCTGAGTATAACAGGAAGTTGAGGTCTTGTGCGTGAAATGATATGATTTCTGCCAGTCCGAAACGGTGAATTCCTTTCTCAGATCCATGGACCACTTACTGGTGTAACATGGGAGTTGTTTATGTATTAGCGTATGTAACATGTTATACATAATAGAGAGTGTATGTTGTGGGAGTTCAGAAAGAGAGCATAATTTTTCAAATTCCGTGAGAGGTCTATGAATTCGGGAGGTGGAGAAAAGGGTAGAACAAAAAGATGTAATCCGTAGTGCCGTAAGCCAGTTACCCCGAGCCTCTGGTAATACCGGCTTACCAGAAATAGGATCTACAAACGAGCCCGCTATAGGCCACTCCGCACGGGAGTAAGGACCTATTATGTGAGAACCTTCGCCTTGGGGCACAGCTGGATGGTCGAATAGAGATGTAAGAGGAGATGGTTCAGAGGACAGGAGTGACTGCATACCTTTACTGTACCACAGATGTAAGACGGCAGACGTTAATGGGGAAATTAGGGACTTATGAATATACTGTCCGTGTCCCCAAAGTAGGTCTCGGAGGTCATGTAGGGATAGGTCCTGTTCTACCATAGTGGATGCTTTAATGAAGGGACAGGGGAACCATTCAATGAGCCTAGCCAGGAGCGTCGCTCTGTGGTATAGTTCAAAATCGGGAAGGCCCGCACCCCCTTGGGTTTTGGGATATGTTAGTAAAGTATGTTTGATACGGGGTATACCTTGGTGCCATACAAATCGTATGGACATGGAACGTAATAATATAAAAAAACGTTTAGGGACTGTAATAGGTACTGTTTGAAATATATAAAGCAGTTTAGGTAAGGTATCCATTTTCAAAGTATTTATACGTCCAAACCACGGTAGAGAAGAAGTATTCCAGTTGTCTACGTCTTTACGTAATCGAGTCAATAGGGGTAAGTAATTTAGGGCATATAGTTCTGATAAATCAGATGAAACCTTTATCCCTAGATAAGATATACTTCTAGTACTCCATTGAAAGGAAAAATTAGCTTGTACTCGGGTTAAAGTATTGGTGGGAAGGGAGACATTAAGGGCTTCTGTTTTAGATATATTAAGTTTAAAGTCACTGAATTTCCCAAACCCACTAAATTCTAACATCAACGAGGGCAAGGATGTGTGTGGTTGCTGTATATAAGCCAAAAGATCGTCAGCATATAAGGATAACTTATGCACTGAGGAAGGTGTCTGTATCCCTACAAACTGCAGCAATTAGCCTCATTTAACAATGGGATAAAAGCCAACCCTTTACAAAATCTGTGTATAGCGCTTACCACCCTCTCCTCCTTGTCTTTGGCTCCTCGCAGGGGGAAAGGGAACACCCAGCTCTATATGCCCGTACCCTCCTGTGTGAAGAGGTTGAGCGGTGTTGTGATGGGTCTCCACAGCCAGATTCTCCAGAGAATGGTTCTTATCTCTATAGTCAATAAAGACAAGTCTCTATTTCCCCCAATGACTTCAATGTCCACACCAGCTGTAACTCCAACGTAGAGTTTATTTCTCTTAAACCACAGTCTCAGATAGGAAAGGTTGGAGCGAGAACAGGACAGCATAACGTGTGGGAGAGGTCCAGGCACAAACGTAATACACTTCACTGCTTGGCTTCTCAAGCAGACTTAGCCCATTTGGATAGTCTCCCTAGATAGGGACTAGCAGCCAAAATGGTACCTGAACTAACCGCACAATCACTACACAAACTGGTGCACTTGGTCTCTGCCACAGACTTGGTGAACTTGGTCTCTGCCACAGACCTGGTGAACTTGGTCTCTGCCACAGACCTGGTGAATTTGGTCCCTGCTACAGACCTGGTGAACTTGGTCTCTGCCACAGACCTGGTGAACTTGGTCTCTGCCACAGACCTGGTGAACTTGGTCTCTGCCACAGACCTGATGAACTTGGTCTCTGCCACAGACCTGGTGAACTTGGTTTTCAAAGCTTGGCCTCTTTGTAAGGAAAAGACATCCCTGCAGAGAGTTACCGGGCCCCTTCCTTCACTGTGACTTCTCACCAGTCCCTCGGAACGGTCTTTCCCCGGCCTCCTCGTCTAAGATGCGGGTCCCCTCGCAAGGCGGCACCCTGAGATTCCTCGATCCTTGATGGGCCCCAGCCGAAGGTGCTGGGCCCAAGGCCTTTAGTTGCAGCCCCAGGGCTAAAGGTGCCTGGGATAGATTCACCGACCACCGCCCCTGGGCCAAAGGTGCCCAGGGCGGACAGGAACACACACTCCCTGGGAGTAGGACTCCCAATGACCAACCACCCCTGAACAGGCAGCGTCTGCCCTTTTTATATCCTCTCCCAGCATACACAGCAGGCCGACCACTCCCACTGTATGACACACAAGACACAACACTGTATCAGCGGTTCAACCCTGGCCCACCATGGCAGCGCCACCTGCAGGCCACAGGGAACGGTCCTCCGATACTCTTACTGCAGGCAAAATGGTTGATAATGTCCTAACAATTCAGGTGTTTGAGCATAACTACCACTCAAACACTACCCCTAAATTGAGGACCCCGCTACATGTGTATTTTTATACTCCATGCTTGTTACAGTACCTTCTGCAAGATTTCTGACCATTTGTTTCAAAAGCTATTAAATATATATGAAATAGTAAGCCTTCCTCTATAATGGTCGGGATGTGACTGAAAGGCTAAGTGCTTTCAATTCCAATTCCAATAAAGGTTGCTATGTGTGACGAGACATTAAAGCTTTGATGGGATAAATATAATCTTTGTCTATCTGATTGAGATGAGCTGTGAACTGTGCGTTCTTGGGGAGAGCATGTCTGATGTTCAGAGAAGAGATTCCTCTTTCTTCTTCCTCTCAGCAGTTCACAGAAGGCGTCTGAGGTCGAATCTGCACTTTAGAAAACTCCCCGCATCTCTCTTAGCTTCTTTTGAAACAGCATCTCTATGCATCCATTTTTTCCTCCTCCTTTTCTGAAAGCACTGAGAGTTGCTAGCTATCCTTTCTCCCCTCCTCAGCCGATATCTTGCTGAGAAGTTGCCAGCTCTGACCTTCCTTAGAAGTGCACACTGCACAATGATCCTCAGCACTCTGCAAGATTGACAAATTATAGGTTGAAAAGCAGCGATCAGTCTTTCTCTTGTAGTAACCCACCTTTTTTATTTCTAATACTGCCAACCTCCAATTTACAGTAAAGTGACTGCAAGCGAGGCATCACAGTGACAGCTTTCTGCCCTATCTTAACGCCATCCCTGGAAATAGACGGCGTGTTTTATCTTTGCTTACCCAAAGTACAAACACCATTCAGATCTGTGACACATCAACCCTATGATATGTCAGTAAGAATTTCTTATATTTTCTGCTTGCTATGTGATAGCTGTGTCATCGGATTACAGCATATAGTCTTACACCGTATAGACTCTGGTTCCTGTCAATCATGCTAGTTTACATTATAGGATAGTAGATAAGTGCATTACCAACTGTTCCTTTTTTCATTATTTCCAGCCGGTATACCTGAATAACTTATGGGGTCTCAGTAAAATTAGTTTTTTTTACACGGATAGAATGGCCTGGTCTATAGGTAATGAACATACTGAACATGATGTAACCCACCTTTTAGGCCTAGTTTACACTTATGTTGAAATAGAGAAATTGAGGAGCATGTGAGGAGGTGCAGCATGGTGTGGCGGCAGCAGGGCCGTCGGAACAGGACAGGCAAAACAAGCAATTGCTTGGGGCATCGAACTGGCCTGGGGCCCCAGCCTAGGGTGCCTGCCTGCTGCCTGTCCTGGATTTCTGCCCTGAGCCAATCCGCGGATTGTGGCCATAGGAAAGGCCGCGGCTTCGGCCTAGCTCCGGAGCGGCGGCCATCTTGGTACACCCGGTGGCAGCGGCCGAGGTGAGTGGGGAGATGTGGATATTACAGGGGGGAGATGTGGACATTACAGGGGGGAGATGTGGACATTACAGTGGGGGAGATGTGGACATTACAGTGGGGGGAAATGTGGACATTACAGTGGGGGAGATGTGGACATTACAGTGGGGGAGTTGATGTGGATATTACAGTGGGGGAGATGATGTGGATATTACAGTGGGGGAGATGATGTGGATATTACAGTGGGGGAGATGATATGGATATTACAGTGGGGGAGATGATGTGGATATTACAGTGCAGAGTCCCCCTGTCCATCCCACGGTCCCCCTGTCCATCCCACGGTCCCCCTGCCCATCCCACGGTCCCCTGCCCATCCCACTGTCCCCCTGTCCATCCCACTGTCCATAAACAGTCCTAAACAGCATCTTAATGTTAATGTGAGTGTGTATGTGTTTTAAGTATGTTGGATTATATGCAACAGCAGTACTTGCACTGTAAACCTTTTTTATTTATATAAAGTGTGGGTGACCTTAAACTGTATCGCTATGCTGTGGTTCTTTTAGGCTTTGCGTGAGTGCGGGGGGGGGGTTGGGGGGCCTCCATGTCCATTTTGCTTGGGGCCCCCAAATTCCTTCAAACGGTCCTGGGCGGCAGTAAACGCTCAGAGCCCAGTTGCAGGAAAATAACTTGTATTAAAGTAAAAGTTTGGCAATTTACAGCAAGCCCCGCGGGAAGGCACCTGACCGGGAACACTTTAACCACTTCCATACCGGGCCTATTCTGGCACTCCTCTCCTACATGTAAAAACCATCAAATGTTTTTTTAACAGACACCCTAGGGAATAAAATGGCGCTCGTTGCAACTTTTTATCCCGCACGGTATTTGCACAACAATTTTTCAATTGCGTTTTCTTGGGAAGAAAAACGGTTTCATGAATTAAAAAATAACAAAACAGTAAAGTTAGCCCAATTTTTTTGTATAATGTGAAAGATGATGTTATGCCGAGTAAATAGATACCCAACATGTCCCACTTTAAAATTGCGCACACTCATGGAATGGCGCCAAACCTCAGTACTTTTCCATAGGTGATGCTTTATTTTTTTTTACAGGTTACCAGTTTAGAGTTACAGAGGAGGTCTAGTGCTATAATTGTTGCTCACGCTCTAACGCACGTGGTGATACCTCACATGTGTGGTTTGAACGGCGTTTACAATTGTGGGCGGGACTTACATGTGCGTTCGCTTTTTGATCGCGAGCTACCGGGGATAGGGACATTTTAAAATCTTTTCTTTATTTTTACACTTTCTTTTATTTTATTTTTTTGATCACTTTTATTCCTATTACAAGGAATGTAAACGTCCCTTATAATAGGAATGGTTCATGACAGGTCCTCTTTATGGAGAGATGCGGGGTCAATAAGACCCCACATCTCTCCTCCAGGCTGGAAAGCATGAGATCTAAAAAAAAAATCACGATCTCATGCTTAGTTTACAACCGCGGCCTGGACGTGACGTCATAACGCCCGGGCCTCCGACGGTCATAGAGATGACTGGAAATTTCTATGGTCGTCATCCAGCGTCGGCCGATTCTTTCTCCAGGTCCCCGATGTCACGGGAGAGCCCAGAGAAGCACCGATGGCGGCGGGAGGGGGGATGTCCCCTTGCGTCGCCTGTAAGAACGATCAAGCGGTGGAACTGCTGCTATGATCATTCTTATGGTACACAGAATCGCCGGCTTAAAACAAGGATATCTGAATGATGCCTGTAGCTACAGGCATCATTCAGATATTCCCACTGAAAGTCAAAGACGTCATATGATGTCCTTGGGCTGGAAGTGGTTAAAGAATGCAACAGCAACATACAGAGGAGCAGGTATCAGTGTGCCAATATCAGCTGTCTTGAGGGGCAGAATGCAGACTTGCCAGTCCATGGCCAAATGGGGAGGTTTTCAGTAAGCTTGGCGTGTCCCTATCCTTTCCCTACTTGTCTGGAAACTCTCTCTTCCGCTAATCACTGTTCCTGTTAGATGGCTGACCTGTCCCTACATTACCCACATGCAAAATGCGAGGCCAAACCTGGGAGCCAGGTGCCTAAATAGTCTCTGTCTGACCCAATATGGCTGCCAGAGTCACATGGGGAGGCAGCCTCCAATCGGATAACTTCCCCAGTGACCCAGGAAACCATAGAGGAACGACTTCCATGCTACTATAATCAAGCGCCACCTACGGTGGAGGAAATAGACTGTACCTGCCTACAAGCATTTTTGAGGGTTTAGTTCATCTTTACCATAAAACTTCTTATGTTGAAACTGTGCTGCTCTGACCAAAGTTGAACAATGCCCTTGCTATAAGCGAAGGCCATTTATGTACCTCATAACACTTGACCTGAAAACTCCCAGGATATTGCTAGGACATAGCTAAATGAGGCCTAGTCATTGCTGCTTTAACCTATTAATTTTATCATGTACATTTATTATGTCTATTTCCTATTTGTATTGCATGCTATGAGCAGCATAATTAGTGTCATGTGACTACCTATCTATTTGATACAATATTTTCCTCCAATCTAGCAATAAATTATGTACTGTAACTTCAATTTTATGTTGTTCTTGTCCTTATCTGACATGGCGGTGCCTCATTTAAAGTCCCATAGCTCTCCTTTTCTATAAACTGATAAACAACAAATTGGCAGTCATGTTCCCCCAGCCACAGCTTATTGCCAAGTTGACTCCATTGATGATGAGAATGGAGGGGGTGATGATGATGAGGACACTGCCAGGACTTGGGTGTCGGATAGAGTAGAGGAGGAAAGTGAGGGTGGGGCACAACCTAAACAAGGCAGAATGTCCTTCAGAGGCAGCCATCATGGAAGGGTAGAGAGCAGCCACCCTACTCCATCAGATTGTGGAGCTGTTATCTCCCGCCCCACTTCCCACAGCTTAGCTGTGTAGGACTTTTTTAGCACATATGCAGCCAATCGCACTGTTGCAATTTGCAATCTCTGCCGCAAGCAGATCAAGTGTGGCAAAAACACCGGCCATTTGGGTACCGCATGTTTGACAAGGCATTAAACCTCCCACCACTCAACCCATTGGCAAGAGCACCTGAAAGCCACACACAAGGGACACAACTCTTCTCCTCCTCACCTTTCATGGCTACTTCCCACTATATCTCATGACCTCTCAGCAGCCTCCACTGACAGGGATGATGGTATAGCAAAGGGTGTCACAGGTCCTTGCAACATGTCTGCCAGCAGCACGCCCCCAGCTGTAGAGTATAGCAGGGAAATTTCTCTACCCCAGCTGCTGCATCAGAAAAAAAAATACACCCCCTGCCACCCACATGCCCAGCATCTACATTGTAGCTTGTTCAAATAAAAAAAGCTTGCAGGGAAAATCAATTTGAATATCATTTTTTTTTCTTTATAAATGTCAGTTTTTCTGCAGCAGGTTCTATACATGGTAAAAATGCATCACTTTACAGGCAGACTAAGGGGACCCCCCAGGCACTATATTTAAAATAATTTTCCATGTTTATTGTTTCACTTTAATACAGATTTTTTCTGAATGTAGCGGAGCGCTGTGCATCATCATAAGCTGGCCCACTTTTTTAAGAAAAACAAAGTGGTGTGTTGTGTGTGAGATATGTGGGGAGGAGGGGTGGAGCTGACGGTGTCAGACATGTCCTGCTGAGGCTCCGTTCTTCTCAGGTCTTCACGGCTTCCACGGACACCTGAATGACAGGGTAAATAATCAAAAACTACTCCATAATCTTCCCTAACGCCCTGGGAACATAATAGTATGGTTTTTGGAGTGACCCGCAGAAAAGCCAAGACAAAAACTCACAAAGAAAAACCTCTCAGAGGCTCTAATGTAATGGCACTGTCTAATTTACCTCACACAGCTAAAGCCCGCGCTGACAGAAAACAGGACTCAAATTACACAGAATATGAACAAAGTGCCAGTTCTTTAACACAGACATTACACCCAAATATTTTTAAACAAATAGAGAAGATGCTTCATAAAGCTCTGCAACAGACTTCTGACCAAATAACAGAGAAATTGACTAAAGAGATTCGTGACTTAGGCCAACATACTGCAGACTTAGAATGCAGAATGGATGACATTGAAACCAATGTAGTTTCCCATGACAACGAACTTGAGCTACTCAGAGATGAAAATTTGACTTTGCAAACGCGTTTGGAAGACTTCGAAAACAGAGCACGACGGTCAAACCTCCGCATAAGTGGTATACCTGAATCAATCACTGATTTTCAATCGTCCTTTCAGGAATTGTCCCCTTTCATTCCAATTGAGAGACTGGAATTCGATAGAATTCACAGAGCATTAGCACCACGCAAAACAGAAGGACCTCCGCGTGACATAATTATTAAATTCCATTTCTTCCGTACTAAGGATCAGCTTATGGCCGCAGCCAGGATTAAAGAAACCCTAACTTTTCAAGGACATTCTTATCAAATATTCGCAGATTTATCGCCAATAACAATAGCCAAACGGCGTGAGATGAAACCTCTACTTCAAAATCTCCAACACCACCACATCCCTTATCAATGGGGATTCCCATTCACAGCTCGATTCACCCACCAAGGAACCAAATACACAAGTAGATCCATGGAAGAACTACAGATCACACTGCAAAACTCCAGCTATACAACAAATCATCTAAAAAGTCCTCACCGGCACACGCTATCCAGCTCTCCACAAAATTCATCAAAACCTGAAACTGACAGAAGCAGACAATCTACATCCAAAAGAGGTCGCTTCAACTCCCCAGAATTGGATCTTCCAGACTCTATGGATGGAATAATCTCTACATTATACAAAGAATTCCCTCAACTTCATGAATGAATTATCCAAACTCTAGTTTGGCCTATGTATTGAACTCAAAACACATCAGTTAAGATTTCCTAATCACAAAGGTTAAGTATAAGAGTATATGTTCACATATCCCTTATTTACTTCTAATTGCTCCCTCTTTAATCCCTCTCCCCTTTCCCTACCCCTTATTCCCCCTCCTCACTTGGCTCCCTAAACCCCCTCCCCTCCTACTCCCCCCCTCCCCTACCCTCCTACCCCTCCTCCCCTACCCTCCTACCCCTCCTCCCCTACCCCATCCCCTCTTTTTATTTTTATTTTTCCCCTTCTCCCTCCCCATTTGTAAACTACAAAACTAAACTATACTCCAAATGCTCCATCTACTTAAAGTGGTTGTAAACCCACTTTTTTTTTTTCTTACAACCTGTAAAAGAAAGGCATAATGAGCTATTATGACTAGCATAATAGCTCATTATGTTCCACTTACCTTAGATCGGGGCCCCCGAAGCCGTCCTCATCCCTCTGTTCAGCCGCAGACATCACTGCGGCGATAGCCGGAATGTTACTTCCAGGTATCGCCGCACCAGCCAATCACAGCGCCGCTCCGGCGCTGTGATTGGCCGGAGCGGCGGAGACGTCACTCTGCGCATGCGCGCGGGAGGCGTCCCACTCGGCTACGCCCAGCGATTGCTGGGAAGTAGCCGAGTTTGTGAATGGGATTAACCCCATGAATGCTCCGTTGTCTACGGCGCGCATGCACCGTAGAAAGCGGCGCTTGTCATTTTAGTAAATATCTCCTAAACCGTGTAGGTTTAGGAGATATTTCTTGCACCTACAGGTAAGCCTTAATCTAGGCTTACCTGTAGGTGCAAGTTGAAAAAGTGGGTTTACAACCACTTTAATTGAATCATTTCAACAAATACTCTATCTCTCACTAATCTGACTCCAAAAGTATACCCTATCTTTCCCACCTCTGATAACCCTAGGTCAATTAACCTAATACTTCTGAATAGAAGTATACGATAAAACACACATTACTGAACTAAAATAGTAGTACCTACTTTTTATTTAAATATTTTAGTCATTAAATAGAGAATTATCTATTTTTTGCTCTCATATAAGTTTATATCTAACTATATTACCAAAAAGGTTGTCTACGTTTAACTGTTATATTTTTAGATTTTTGCCGTGAAGAACCTGGGAAGCGGTCACCGCATCCCCTATTTTTCTGTCTTGGGACTCTCCTCCACTTTAGTTGTGGTGAGGGGGGGCTCCCCAGACAGACTCCAGGTCTGCTAGACATGCACACCTGGTACGCCAACATTTTATTTTTTATCACATATTTAAACTACTACAAATTGACTATATATATATATACTTCCTATTTCCTTCTTCCTTCATATTCTGTTTCTATTTCTTTCTTTCTCTCTGTCCTTCTCTGGGGTAAGTCTGATGGTACAAGCTATACCTGATATGTTTAATTATAGCCGATGTGAATGTACAATGTATATGTAAAGCACTGCGTAAATTGACAGCGCTATATAAGTACCTAAATAATAATAATACTTAAGATTTATATATGTCTCCTTTCATTGTACTTACATTGAATGTACAAGGTCTAAACATTCCCCAAAAGCGTACGAAAGTGTTCAGGTCATTGTCTTCATCTAAAGCTCACATAGTGTGTCTCCAAGAGACACACTTTACTGATTCTTCAACACCTAAATACTTTAGAATCCAAACAATGAGGTGTATTAATAGCTTTCCATCGATCCACACCTTTTTCCCCCTTAGCAGAAATCAAGGATCCAGAAGGCCATTACCTTATACTCACGGGTCATCTATGTGACATCCGAATTACAGTAGTCTCTTACTTTGCTCCAAATAAGAGACCGACATCATTTCTCTCCCATTTACTTCAAGTAATAGACACTCACAAACAAGGTACACTCTTGATATGTGGAGATTCAAACCAAACACTATACCCTTACCTTGATAAATCCTCAACTCCAGCTACGCCTATTTCTCAATCCAAATCTTTCCAAAGACTCCTCCTACGATATTCATTAATAGACTCATGGCGTGAAATTAACCCAACCAGACGTCAATTCTCATTTTACTCCCACCCGCATAGATCATTCTCACGCATTGAGTGAGTGAGTGAGTGAATAACTTGTATAGCACTACAAATGCAAACTAAATCGCCTCAAGGCGCTTTGCATCCAGTGATATCCTGATCCATCAGAATATGTGGGTCTTAATTTTTTTCCTGAAGGCTCAATGGTTTTCTTCCATGCGGATATCTGTGGGTAGAGCGTTCCATAGCCGTGGTCCTTGGACTGCGAATCTTCGTTCTCCCTTTGATTTGTAGCGGGACTTGGGGATGTGAAGGAGGTTTTGGTTGGTTGATCGGAGAGTGCGATTGGGGGTGTAGCGTTTTATCTTCTCGCATAGATATTGTGGAGTGTTTCCCTGTGTGCACTTGTGGGTGAGGCAGAGTGTCTTGAATGTGATTCGATCCTTTACGGTTAGCCAATGAAGGGTCCTCAGTGATGGGGTGATGGATTCCCAAGGTTTTTTTCCCGTTACCAGCCTGGCAGCCGTGTTCTGGACGACTTGTAGGCGCGAAATCTGGTATTTGGGTAGTCCGAGGTAGAGGGCGTTTGCGTAATCGAGTTGGGAGTTGATAATTGTTCCAACTACTACTGCTGTATCCTCTGCTGGGATGAAGGGGATGAGTCTACGTAGCAGGCGGAGGAGATGGTGAGATCCGCTGACCACTGATCCAATTTGTGCATCCATCGACATCTCCGAGTCAAAGATGACCCAGAGACTTTGGACTTTGGTACTTGGGGTGATGGTCTGTCCAAGGATGGTGGGGAGTGTCCAAGGAGTCTTAGTTTTTGTCTTTCGGTTTGCGTGGAGGAGAAGGAGTTCTGTTTTGGATCCGTTGAGTTTGAGGGAATTCTCAGTCATCCAATCATCGATCACTGTGAGGCAGTTTTCCAATCTGTGATATTGGTCTTTTTTCTCGGTGATACGAAAGTAGAGTTGGGTGTCGTCAGTGTATGAGTGGTAACACAGGTCCTGTTTGCTGATGATTTTGAGGAGTGGGCGGAGGTAGATGTTAAAGAGCACGGGTGACAGGGGTGATCCTTGAGGGACTCTGCAAGTAATTGCGCGAGTTTCAGAGGTGAAGGCTCCTAGTTTCACTGTCTGGGAACGATTATCTAGGAAGGATGCGAACCAGGGTAGGTCAGGGTCTGCGACCCCTGCTACTTCTTTAAGGCGAATGAGTAGCGTTTTGTGGTCTACTGTGTCGAACGCTGCACTGAGGTCCAGCAGCACCAGGAGACATGATTCTCCGTCATCTGCTGCTTTGAGGGTGTCATCCCATATTTTAAGAAGTGCTGTTTCTGTGCCATGGCCTGGGCGGAAGCCTGATTGTAGTGGATCCAAGAGTTTTTAAGTGTCCAAATGGAGTTGTAGCTGTTGTACTACTGCTTTCTCCATAATCTTGGAGATGGTGTTGAGGCTTGTTACTTGTCTGCGGTAGTTTGGGTCTTTGGGGTCGAGGTTGGGTTTCTTTAGGAGGGGTTTGATTATGCCTTGCTTGAGAGAGATCGGAACAATCCCTTCTTTGAATGATTGATTTACGAGGTGTGTTATGGTGGGTGCTAAAATGTCGGTACATTCTTTCAGGAGTTTTGTAGAGATTATGTCATTTGGAGATTGACCATATATTAATTTCTATGAGTATGTCCCCAGAATTAATAGCCTCATCTATTAAACCGTATACTTGGACTGACCATTGTGCTATTATATCTACTTTTACCTCACTAATACCAAAAAAACATGACCCCACCTGGCATATTAATGACTCATTGTTGTCTCACCTGTCAAATTCCGCTGAATTAGAAATCGCTATAAAAGAATACATTGGCAACAATAAATCTCCAGACACATCTCCAATAACATTATGGGAAGCACACAAGCCTGTTCTTAGAAGTTATTGTATACGCCAAGCATCATATATTAAAAAAGAGAAGCAAGAATTACAGCGAGAACTAGAAAATGAGTTTAATAAATGCCATAGTATTTTTCAATCTAACCCTACTCCAACCACAAAGTCACAACTAGATAAAGCTAGCTTAAAACTTGACCTCTTCTTATCAGAATCAGTAGACAAAACACTATGAAAATCTAAACAAAAAAATGTATTTTAAAGCAAATAAACCAGGTACCCTCCTTGCCCGAGCACTCAAAAAACGAAATAACCAATTAGACTAAAAATCTCTCAAGATAGATACACAAGTAATCCTGCAAAAATCTTACACACCTTCCATAAACATCTCACCTCTCTCTATAAAAAAGAAGGATCTTTTGACCAATCCAACACAGAATTTTTTTTCTCACAATTAAGTCTCCCAACTCTATCTCAGACACAATACGACAGTCTTGAAAATCCCATTACCCCTAGTGAAATTGAACTGGCAATCAAATCCCTCAAGACAAACAAACGTCCAGGACCTGACGGGTACTCAGCCCTCTCCTACAAAAAATTCTCCTATGTATTAACTCCCATGCTGACAGAAGCATTCAACTCCCTTCTCAACAATCAATCTTTTAGATCAGAAACCCTTACAGCAATAATAACAATGATCCCTAAACCTCAGTCAGATGACTCAGCCTGTGCAAATTATAGGCCAATATCTTTATTAAATTTAGACATAAAACTACTAGCGAAAGTTATGGCATTTCGGCTGAATAATATAATCGGTTCCCTAATCAACAAAGATCAAGTAGGTTTCATCCCCTTGCGCCAAGCTGCAGATAATGTCCGTAGAACAGCCCTATTGATCCAAGCGGCTAAAACTAGATGAATACCTACATGCCTTGTATCACTAGACATCAAAAAAGGTTTTGACACGGTATCATGGTCATATTTACATTTCAGTCTACAAATATGGGGTTTTGGCCCGCACTTTCGAAGCTGGGTTTCATCATTATATAATAAACCCAAAGCTTATGCTAAATACGCAGAATACAAGTCTGACATGTTTGATATCAATAGAGGTACACGCCAGGAATGTCCTCTCTCCCCGCTCCTATTTGCCCTATTAATTGAACCCCTTGCCCAATCCATTCGTGCAGATCCCTCAATCAAAGGTATAGAATTAGCAGGTCATCAACATAAGCTTTGCTTATTTGCTGATGACATCTTAAGTTTTATGACTTCCCCACATATTACTGCCCCTAATCTTATCAACAAATTAGACCAATTTGCCCGAATATCAGGTTTAAAAGTAAATTCACAAAAATCTACAGCTCTAAATATTTCTTTAACTCCAGATACATTACAGCAAGCGAAAACGTCCCTCCCTTTTACTTGGTCATCTACATACCTCACTTATCTAGGTATTACTCTCACTCCTGATCTCACTGACATATTCTCTGCTAACTATCCCCCACTATTATAAATGACATAAAAATGACTATACTTCCAAAAATATTATACCTTTTTTTCGTGTTTTACCCATTCCAATACCCTCATACTTCTTGAGAAATCTTCAACGCAAAACACAGGCATTTATATGGAACTCTCTAAAATCCCATTTACCCTCACACACTCTATATCTCCCAAAATTGAAAGGTGGACCAGGCTTTCCCAATTTTACCACCTATTTCCATGCCGCACAAATAGCGAATATCCCCAAATATCATACAAAACATGAAATCCCTCTTTGGGTAGCAACTGAAACAAATGATAGTAACCCAATATCCTTACCTAATCTAATATGGTCTACCTCTTCTGACCCTAAAATAATTGAAAATAAAATAACCAAACATACAATTACGATTTGGGATAAATTTAAGATAACCAAAGGTTTGCAATCTCCACATACACCTTTAATATCATTTATCAGAAACCCCAAATTTTACCCAGCCCACACATACCCTAATACTTTCAAAAAATGGACTTCTGCTGGCCTAACACAATTAGCTGATTTTTTAACATTAACCTCATTCAAAACATTCCCTGAAATATGTGAACATCACAAACTCCCGGCTTCTGAACTCTTTCGCTACTTACAAATCAAAAACATCTTTGAACCTTATTTACATTATACTAATCAATTAAAGTGGAGGTCCACCCTGAAAAAATCTTTACACTAAAAATAAAAAAAATAAAAAAAAAATTTATAGAATTTTTCTTTTATTTTATACTCACCCTAAATGCCTGTTGCTATGCGGAAGTCCCCTAATCTGCCGCTAATGTTCCTCTTCTCCGTCCGCGGTGGCTCTCATTCCTCTTCCTCTTCTTGTGAATGGGCCGCGCTGCCTTCTGGGAACTGTGTGTATCCCAGGAGGCAAGCCGCCCATTCACAAAGCGCCGTGCGAGCCTGTTTCCCCTACTCAGAATGGAGGAGCCGGGAGCCTGCCAGCAGCGATCGATCGCCGCGGCAGGACCGACATCGCGGGAGAGTAGGACAGGTAAGTGTCCTTATTAAAAGTCAGCAGCTACACTGTTAGTAGCTGCTGACTTTTTTTTTTTCCTGCACCACCGCTTTAAGTAATATGTCGCAATTTGAACGTATATGTAAACAAGACCCTCATACCAAAGGTCTTATTTCAATGTTTTATATAATCATCTGATCACTACTTCTGACTCAAAGCTACCTTCATATGTGGAAAAACGGGAGAAAGAACTTGGAACTAAAATCGACATTTCCGACTGGAATAAAGTCTGGACCAATACAAAAATGTCTTCTCAAAATATAATTGCTTTGGAAACAAACTATCAAATAATCATGCACTGGTACTTGGTTCCTGTTAAAATTGCAAAATATGCTCCTCAATGCTCCCCATTCTGTTTTCGTGGCTGTGGTGGTCTGGGAACGCAATTACATACATTCTGGGATTGTCCGATTGCAAAAAAGTTCTGGAATGAAATTTTCCTCATGGTATCTAAAATATTTAAAATAGCTATCATTCTAGACACGACTATTGCACTTTTAAATATAAAACCAGTTCATATTTCTTACACTCAATTTAGGCTCTTTCTCCAGATCACCACAGCCACAAAGCAAACCATTGCCAAAGCTTGGAAAACCAATACATTAATGATCTCTGAAGCTAATAAACCAAGCAATGATCCTTTCCAAATCAGAAGCCATAACCAACGATACTATACAAAATTTTGAGAAAATATGGAATCCTTGGATGACGTATTTTCTTCCTACGATCCCTGACAATTCCCTATTAAGACCTTGATATACTATAATACTGTAATATTTTACAACAATATGAGTGGAAACAAGTACTAAACATGAACATTTATCTTCTGTACTAACTTAATAATATTCTTACAATATCGATGCTCCGGAGAACTTTCTTACCCTAGACTCTTTTCTCTCTTTCTTACCTTCATTCTTTTTTGCCTTTTACTATTATTCTGTCCTTTTTTTTATTTCCCTATTTTTTGTATTACCATATTTAACCACTTAAGACCCGGACCAATACGCAGCATAAGGATCAGGCCCCTTTTTGCGATTCAGCACTGCGTCGCTTTAACTGACAATTGCGCGGTCGTGCGACATGGCTCCCAAACAAATTTGGCGTCCTTTTTTTTCCACAAATAGAGCTTTCTTTTGGTGGTATTTGATCACCTCTGCGGTTTGTATTTTTTGCGCTATAAACAAAAATAGAGCGACAATTTTGAAAAAAATGCTATATTTTTTTTTTGCTATAATAAATATCCCCAAAAAATCTATAAAAAAAACTTTTTTCTTCCTCAGTTTAGGCTGATACATATTCTTCTACATATTTTTGGTAAAAAAAAATCGCAATCTGTGTTTATTGATTGGTTATAGCGTTTACAAAATAGGGTGTAGTTTTATGGCATTTTTATTAATTCTTTTTTTTTTACTAGTAATGGCGGCGATCAGCGTTTTTTTTTTGTGACTGCGACATTATGGCGGACACATCTGAGACTTTTGACACTATTTTGGGACCATTGTCATTTTTACAGCGACCAGTGCTATAAAAATGCACTGGTTACTGTAAAAATTACACTGGCAGTGAAGGGGTTAACCAGGAGGGGGCACTGTAGGGGTTAAGTGTGCCCTGATTTGTGTTTCTTACTGTGGGGGGGGCGTGGCTTAGCGTGGGACATCACTGATCGTCGTTCCCTATTACAGGGAACAGGCGATCAGTGACAGGCACACTAGGACGCACGGGAGAGGTTTGTTTACACTTACCTCTCCCCGTTCTTCCTCTCTGTGACCCGATCGCGGGACACCATCGGCGATTGGGTCCGCTGTTCCCGCGGGGTCGGTCATGGAGAAGAGGACTGGGTCGCGAGCACGGCGCCGGCGGCACGCTCGTGACCCGCGGCTGGGCTCTTAAAGGGGAGGTACCTGTACGCCGATGTGCCCAGCCGTGCCATTTTGCAGACATACATCGGCGTGCGGCGGTCCTCAAGTGGTTAAATGGTAATGTATTATACATAAATACTATATTTAGTTATTACTTACAATAATTATACATTTTTGACGTTTTTATTGAATTCGTTGATTTCCAATTAGCTTTCTTTCCATAGTGACTATATATTAATTGAATATGCCTGGAACTAAGTGTATTAGCACATATTCACATATTACATTTTTCAATTGTTTATATTAACTTAAACCGGAGGTTCCGCGGTCAATATTTTTTTTTTTTCAGTCCATTAAATGTGGTTACAGATGATTATTTAGTACTCACTCGTCCTGCGCTTTATTTCATCCCCCGTCCGTTTTCGTAAAAAAGAAACGTTTATAAAAAAGGTTGCTGTGCTTTTCCATTTTGCTTGTGGGCATCGTGAAGCCCACAAGCACAGACTTTCGGGTAGCGGTGAATGCGCGTCTCCCGGCATTCTCCGCTCTATCTCACGTGAGTAGTGTTGATGGCGAGCAGCTGGTTGCCATCACAATGGGTGGAGGCGTCGGAAGTTCCCGCCCCGTTGTGATGGCAACCAAAAATATACACAGGTCAGTACGGGGAGGGAGAGCAGATGATCTTGCGAGATTTCGCAGCAGCGATCCGCACTGACTCCTGGGAATGCTGACACTTAGCTCCCAGGAGCCGGGGAAAAGGAATGTAACAGACAGAAAGTAACAGACAGAAAGTTCCATAAATAAAGACAAATTAGAAGGTAAATACAACACTTAAAAAATATTTTTTTGTCATTTGCGCATCTATGCAATGCACAGAAGGGGATAGCATTAAGTCAGTAATTTGGGTGAACCTCCGCTTCAACATTTAATTTTCGAGTTGATTACCTGTTTATGTAAAATATCTAATCTTCAGATATGTATAATTCCATCCAATTTACTATCATATACTTAACTAATATTACCATTTGTTGTAACTATTTATTACTAATTGTAACTGTCTTTATTATTTAATATTCAATAAACAAAATTAACAAGGAGATATGTGGGCATGGTTTGCATTGCGCTGAATATTGAGTGTGTCTCAAAGGAGTGTGGTTATATCGAGTCTGAGATGACTTTCATAGTATAGAATTAGGCAGTGTGAGTTAGTGAATGTACAGCTGATACTAGGGGGTGGCTTTACTATAGGCAAATAGACTGTGCACTCTGCAAGTGCAGTTGCTCCAGAGCTTAGTAAATGAGCGTAAGCTCTGCTGATTTCCATCATCCAACCATGTGCAAGCAAAAACGCTTTTTGTTTTTATTTTCCTTGCACATGATTGGGTATTCTTTGCAAAGTTAAGGTTTATCTCATTTTTTTTTTTTTTGCAAACCCGATAATAACTTTTGTAGCGGCCTCACCCCTCTCCCTTGCTGTATCGGTTATATGGCTGTTGTCTAGGGGTACCTGGGAGAGAGATGATACACACCACGGCCCATGTCCTCCCGTAACTAGGAGGTGAAGGCCAGAGATTGGGCTTTTGTGTAGGTGTCCTAGAGCCAAGTCCAGTCCTTCGTCCCTGACTCCTTTGCTTAGTAACCCAAGTTCCACACAGTGAGTAGGTACAACTTGCCAAGCAATAAAACAGTCTTTCTCCTTTTGAATAATGGGGGAACAGATCGAGGCACAATCCTTTCCCTTCTTGCTGCTGCCCACTGTGCTGTCACCAGTGGTGAATAGTCACTGCCACTGACTAGGTAATATAGAACGTGAATTTACCTTTGCTCACTTTGCCCCTGTCAGAGGAAGAAATCCGTCCAAGGGAGAAGTGGAGGCCTCTCCGTCACCAGCGATGCTGCGCCGGACTCTTCGGAGAAGTTACTGCGCACCAGTCCTCACGAACTCAGACACGGGCACCCAAGGCATTAGGGCCCCCTCGGATTCCTACACCTTCGCGGAACTCAGTCGAAGGTACTGAGCCCCAGGCATCTGCCATAGTACCTCACCCCAGGCTAAAGGTGCCTGAGATGGACTCCATCTCCGCTCCAGCTAGGCCAAGGGCGCCTAGGCCTGGAGCACCGGAACGCCAGCACCCAAGCTGAAGGTGCCTGGGTGCGGCCACGTCCTCCGACTCTCTCCCCAAGATCAGGGCCTCCGCCCCTTTTATGACCTCTCCCTTTGCATCACAGCGGGTTCCCCGCCCCGCTGTACCAGCTCCAGGGGAGGACAAAAAGGCACAGTTTGCTGTGTGAGTTCAACTCCGGCCCAAGGCAACAGCGCCACCCAGGGGCCCCAAGGAACCTCACACCACCAGAGTCCTCACATAATTCAAATACCCGCTACACTTTATTAACAGTAAACATAAGATGCCACCAGGCAAACGCACTGCCACAGGGGATAAAACGGTTTATCTAATTTTTCTAAGCTCTGGAGCAACTGCACTTGCAGAGCTCAACTGCACTTTGCGAAGTGCACAGTCTATTTGCCTTCAGTAAATCAAACCCTAAGGGTCAATTTTTTAGAAGTGTGTTGCAATAACGCACATTACGTGCACTTGTGCTCTGCACAGCTATTCATTGCTCTGTGCAACCCCTAAACTCCTGTGCCTCTAGCTTCAAAGTTTTCTCAAAAGCTTTCAGCAGGCCATAGATTATGCAATTTTATTTCTTGCACTCAGGGGATGCAGGAAAGAAAATAGCTTGATTCCCTCATCAACACAGTCAGTGTTGATGGGGGGAATCCCTCTTGCGGAGCAATTATGTTCTCTCAGTGCACGGGAAGACGTCACTGCCTGGAGAACATAGCGATTACCGCTGGCGGCTATAGCTGCTGGCAATAATCTCATGCTAAAAATCAGACATGCTGGTTTTATCCACGTTAATCAATGGTTCGATTTAGGTACCATCAGCCTGCCCATAAATTAATCAAATCTCGGCAGGTCCTTGCTGAACCGGCTGAGATTCATACCATCTATGGCCAGCTTTTGAGTGAAATTTGCCGTTGTTAAAACTATTGTTTTATTTTAGGAGTCTGTTGGAAAGAATGGTGTACCTGAGGACCTTCAGAGCAAGTACCTCACTGCTTCTGATTCATTCTGTGGGTCTGTGCTGTGCTGTCTGTACCTCTTCTTCTCATTAGTGAATTGGGTCCAGCCCTGCTATTGTACTAAGATGGGCCCCACCACAAGGGCACAGCAAGTAACGAGACATAGTAAGTTGGTTGGAAAAGGGGCATCTGAGCTACTACCTTCTGTGTAATGCCTGGTCAGCCTCAAAAGCAGAGCACTCAACCTGGGAAGTACCTGCAAACCTCAATGTGCAATCCGTGCAATCCATGCAAAAAAGGGAGATAGGCTGGTGTCATGGAAGTCGTTTAAAACACTTTTTTATAAATGCAGGTGCACAACAGTCAAAAAAGTCAATGCGTTTTGGGCATCAGGCCTAAATCATGGCTCTAATTAATTCCTGATGGCCAAAACGCGTTGGTTTTAGCTGACTTCCATGGCACCAGCCTTTCTCACTTATTTGCACGGATAGTAAAGTTGGTCCTGGGGGAAAAAAGTCAACATCAGTGGGCCTACAGGTCATACTAGCGACCTATCCTTTAACCTCTGCCTGCCTTTTTTTTGGGGGGGGGGCAAGGCTTCTACAAAATATGTTTCCTTCATTTTGAAGACTCACCTGAGCCATTTTGTTTATCTATGTTACTCACCTGACAGAAGCTTGACCTTCTAAACTTTCAATTTACTGCCACGGTCTTCATTAGCTGCGTCTGCTGTTAACTCCTAACAATGAAAAGATGGGTTGTTACAAAGCGCAGACAAATCTCTGCTTTTCAGCTTTCACAAAGGCGCTCGTGCTGATTGACTGCAATAATCACAGCAAATGCCCTTTACAGTATTGCCTCAGCAGATAACACTAGTATACATTAACTCCAGCTGTCTGTGCTGGCTTCTCACTATTCAGATGGGAAAGCTCCATGTAGCTGGAAACTATCCTCTGAACGTTTCTTGTCTTTGCGCTGCCAGTTTTTTATCAGCACCACCTCATATACTGCATTATTTGTGTAGCCGGGTTTACAAAGCAGTTTCAACACGATTAGTGCCGTATGAGAAAATAATATGGCAATTAAAAAATAAAACGTGATCGCAGTGCCTTTTATGTTGAGTGTGGATCCCCCTCCTGCCTCATTCTGGCATAAGATAGAGGGGAAAGTACCTAATCTGGTATCGGTCCATGCTGCTAATACGGCTTCCCATTACAGCTCATCCTGTCTCGTGAACACCACACAGACATCTAGAACTGCCGGGGCAAAAATGCTTTTCTTTCCTGTGGTGGAGTCTTCACGACGTACAAATAATATCGATCCTAGTGCTTAATACACTAATGAAAGCCACTCGTATTGACTTTGTAATTAATATGCTCTCTCAAAGTAAAGTTGGTCAGAGGGAGTATGTATGAAAACAGTTCAGCTCCTGTGCGCTGTCGAGTTTTGTTACACAAAATAAAGCGATTTGCTTCCCTGGAGGAAGGCACTTCTCTGACTCTCAGCAGACACAGCATTGAAAGATACACGCTCATCTTTTTAGACAGACTTAGCCTGAGTCATGGCTCCTTGTGGTGTCTTCTTGAAAGAAAAAAAAAAAGAAAAAAAAATCTATATGGAAAAACACTGTAGTAAAAAAAAGATATTCTGAATAGGAGTAAAATTATTATTATAAAGCCCACGTTCGCTTCTTTTCCATCAGCAACAGATATGCATGCATCATTTTTTTGGGCATATTTAAAATTCAAAACCAGACTTTTTTTTCTTAGTTTTTGATAACTTAGGAATGATTGTAAACCTTTCATAAGTTTTTATTTCTGACTTTATTAAGGAGGTTTTCTTGCCCCTGTGACAGCAGAAATCACGGAAATGGGGGTCATTGAGACAGAAAGACACAGATAGCAATAAAATCTGACAGAGGCTGTAACATTTTGTACTTTACTAAAAAAAAAAAAAAATTTGTTGTCTTCTGTGTTTTCATTGGAAAGATTTTCGATCATCAGGACAAGCAACAAGGAAGGACTTAATATCTTTAGCCTGGTACACAACCAGATAGCCCTTTCAAAGTAGACATATAACCCTTCCCAACTCTATCCAAAACCAGTATAATTTTGTCTTTCCAAAACAAAAATAATTGTGCTGTAATAATAATGGCCAATATGTCCTAACCAATCTTTAGGATTAATAAAAATGAGACACCCAGTGCTCGGTGTTGTTCACACTTCCTCTTTCAGCTGGCTGAGCACAGTTCTGTATATACAGTAGTCAGTTACATGATATTGTGCAGGCTTCTAATGCAATACCCAAATGACACATGTAGATAATGTTGGCACAGCAAAAGGCAGGGCAACAGGCATAATATGTAAGGATCCCTTCCCTGCCAATCAGCATCTCTCCTGCCCTGCTCCTCCATGCTCACTGGAGCGCTGAGCTGTAGAGGGGCGGGGAGCAGCCGTCTCACCGGCTCGCTGAGAGGCTGAGATGGCTATATGTCCAGGCACCTGGCGGAACCAGACTCCCAGAGTCGGGATGACGTGGTGCCCCGACTGATCTGTGTGACGTCAGCAGAGAGCGGACTTCAGACTGCTCTCTGCTGAAAATGGGTCACAAGACTGCAAAACGAATTGCACTTCTGTGACCCATAGGAGAAGCCCAGACAAACAAGCTCAGGCTGGACTTCACCTTTAAAAGCCCTGAGAGATAGAAAAATTCTAATACTACATGTCCTGCTATGGAGAAGCTGCTACTAACTCAGAACCAGGGATTCTTAGGCAAGTGTTCCAGTGTTTATTAGTTTGCTATTGTTGATTAGGGATGAGCTTCGAGTTCGAGTCGAACTCATGTCCGACTCGAACATTGCCTGTTCGCCCGTTCGCCGAACAGCGAACAATTTGGGGTGTTCGCGGCAAATTCGAAAAGTCTATGGGAGAAATCTAAAGTGCTAATTATAAAGGCTTATATGCAAGTTATTGTCCTAAAAAGTGTTTGGGGACCTGGGTCCTGCCCCAGGGGACATGTATCAATGCAAAAAAAAGTTTTAAAAACGGCCGTTTTTTTAGGAGCAGTGATTTTAATAATGCTTAAAATGAAAAAATAAAAGTGAAATATTCCTTTAAATTTCGTACCTAGGGGGGGTGTATGATATGCATGTAAAGTGGCGCATGTTTCCGGTACTTAGAACTGTCCCTGCACAAAGTGTAATTTTTGAAGGAAAAAAAGTCATTTAAAACTCACTCGCGGCTATAATGAATTGTCGGCTTTTATCAATACATAGAAAAGTCATTGATAAAAAAAAAAAAAAAGCGTGGGGTTCCCCCAAATTCAATTACCAGGCCCTTTAGGTCTGGAATGGATATTAAGGGGAACCCCGCCGCAAATTTAAAAAAAAATGGCGTGGGGTTCCCCCTAAATATCCATACCAGGCCCTTGAGATCTGGCATGGATTTTAAGGGGAACTCCACCCCAAATAAAATAAAAAATGGCGTGGAGTCCCCCCAAAAATCCATACCAGACCCTTATCCGAGCACGCAACCTGGCCGGCCGCAGGGGAAGAGGGGGGGGACGAGAGAGCGGCCCCCCCTCCCTCCTGAACTGTACCAGGCCACATGTAAAAAATAACGGTGCAGCGCAACCAATGTCCATATATGGATGAACTAAAGATGCATAATAAGGGAATCTTCATGCAATAGATGACTTGTCCACCCAAAGTAAGGATAATCTGCTTACCAGAAATGTTGGACCTATTGAGTGAACAAAAGGTCAAAAGTGCTTGTTTCCACCATGAGGGGAAGAAGATTTCCAATGAAGAGGATCCACAGATGTATTAGGCTCAGCATCAGATGCAGATATAATGAAGAAAAAAGAGGAATCTAAGTGTAGACTGCTTTTTATTGCTCCAAAAACATAATACAAAAATTGAATGAATAAAAATAAAAACGAAGATGCAGTAACACTGACTGCTGGAAAACTATGACAAGTTCAGGTAAGATGATAAAGCAGCTGCTGATCCAAACAAGAGGTGTAGCTGAGTGGCGTACACAGCTCTCCCTGGAGAGTGTGTGTAAAGTACAGCCTGCTCAGACACTGGCAGTCCTGCTAGGTGATGATGTGCAGAGGCTGGCACAAATTGAAAGCAGATAAATGCAGCCCAAAATATATATTATAGAGGTCCAGGTAGTGAGAGGACAGCGGTAATAGACCGCAATTCAGGCATGAGAAACAGACGCGGGTGACGTCACGGCAAGCTCCTCCCCCGTACGTACGTTGCGTCCAATGGGACTTCGTCAGCGGTGGGTGGAGCTACGACGTCACCCCTCGTCTTAAGTAAAGCCAGCGTTGCCATAGTGAGCATAATAGGGGCGGGACGGCCGATAGACAGTCCCGGATATGCAAAACCTATGACTCCACACGGAGTCACAGGAAAAAGCTGTGTAATCACACAGTACTAAGGGCTGGAAAGATTTAGTTCAAAGTGACAGACACCCGCGGCTGTTCCACGCCTGAATGATAATAACACACTATACAATACAGCATATAAAAATATGATGAAAACCGCTTATTTATGATGCATATCTAATATAGAAAAAATTAGTCATGCAGCAATAAATACCATAACATATGGCATATGTACAAAAATAAAATAAATGAGATAAAAGGAGGGGGACTTCCTCCGCTTCACAAACCTCACTAATAAAAATATCAAATAAATAAAAATGTAGAAATAAAAACACACATACACTCTAATGTGAGGCCACCTAGTGGAAGAAAAAGGCAACTGCATCATTTATCAGAAATGAAGCAGTTGAGATCGAAGTCAACATTGAGGCCTCCTGGCACGAGAACCTGAGTCTCGTGTATCCAGAAGGACTCGCGTTGGCTCAATTGTCTGATAAAATTGCCCCCTCTCCAATGGGGTCTTACTCGTTCTAAACCCCAGAACTTGAGGCACTTAGGGTCCCTATTATGAAACAGGCGAAAATGTTTGGAAACAATATGGGTTACCATCCCTTTGATAATGTTATTCACATGTTCGCCGATGCGCACATGGAGAGGTCTGGAGGTCCTTCCAATGTAATGTAAACCACAATCACATTCGAGGACATAGACCATTCCCACTGTGTTGCAGGTAATAAGGCTTTTGATTGTGTAAGTTTTTCCTGTGGTAGGGGCAGTAAAATCTTTTCTCCGTTTGATGTTCCGTTTACATTTTTTACATGCTGGACACCTGCCACAGGCATAAAAGCCGGTCATAAGGGGAAATAAATGATTCTCCTTTACCACTGGAGGGTCAATCACACTCGGGGCAAGAACATCCCTGAGTGTGGGAGCCCTTCTATAGATGAACCTGGGACGAGATGGTATAGTGGCTCCCAAGACTCTATCTTTTTTCAGAATGTCCCAGTGCTTCATGATGATTTTTTCAAATTTTTTATGTTGAATATTATAATCCAAAATGATTCTAAGTTCAGTGTTGGCTGGATTAGATGTTATCTTAGGTCGGGAGCCGGCCACTAATGATGTTCTCTCCATGGTGCCAACTTTTTGGATTTCACTGAAAATATCATCTTTTTTGTATCCTTTTTGTATGAAACGATCGGCAAGAAGATCACATTGTGCACGATAATCCACTTCAGACGTACAATTGCGCCTCAGACGGATAAATTGGCCTCTAGGTATGTTACATAGCCAATTATGGTGATGGCAACTATCAAGAGGGATGTATCCGTTTCTGTCTGTCTGTTTAAAATGGTTTTTGGTTTTGAAAACATGCCCCTCTTTAAAAATTTCCAGATCAAGAAAAGTAATACTGGAGGTATCCGCATTCCAGGTCAGCCTGATATTTTGGGTGTTGCCATTTAGCCTGGACATGAATAATTGTAAACTCGTCATATTGCCCTCCCAAATGATGATCAGATCATCAATGTAGCGATAATAGCACTTTAATTGAACTGGTCTGTTATTGAAAATAGTTTCCTCTTCCCATAGTGACATGAACAAGTTTGCCACACTGGGGGCAAAACGTGCTCCCATGGCAACACCAAGGATTTGAAGAAAAAATCTATGATTAAACCAGAAATAATTTCTGGCTAAACAGAAAGAAAGTGCATCCACTAGAAATGGAATCATGCCCTCAACATGGGGAGGATGTCCCCATGTTGATGGGGACAAGGGCCTCATCCCCACAACCCTTGCCCGGTGGTTGTGGGGGTCTGCGGGCGGGGGGCTTATAGGAATCTGGAAGACCCCTTTAACAAAGGGGACCCCCAGATCCCGCCCCCCTATGTGAATTGGTAAGGGGTACATTGTACCCCTACCATTTCACAAAGAAAGTGTCAAAAAATGTAAATAAAAACACACAGACCTTGAAAAAGTCCAAAAATAATAATAAAAAAAAAACATTCCAGCGATGAAATCCAGTGTCCCGCGGCGATCCCGATGTCCAGCACTGTCCGTCATTGGTTGTGCCTGTGCGGACCTGATGGGGAACTTCCTCGCTGTGTTTTAAATGTATAGACCCGCCCCTTCTAAAGTTCCCCATCAGGTCCGCTCAGCGGACCAGATGCGAAACATGAGAAGGGGCGGGTCTATACATGTATTACACAGCGAATGAAGTTCCCCATCAGGTCCGCCCCCTCGGTATGTCCGACCCCGCCTACGTCATTGGCCTGAGCGGGGAACTTCCTTCACTGTGTAATTTAAATTTACACAGTGAAGGAAGTTTCCCGCTCAGGCCAATGACGTAGGCGGGGTCCGACATACCGAGGGGGCGGACCTGATGGGGAACTTCTCTCACTGTGGTAATACATGTATAGACCCGCCCCTTGTCATGTTCAGCATCTGGTCCGCTGAGCGGACCTGATGGGGAACAAGAGAAGGGGCGGGTCTATTCATGTATTACACAGCGAACAAAGTTCCCCATCAGGTCCGCCCCCTCGGTATGTCGGACCCCGCCTACGTCATTGGCCTGAGCGGGAAACTTCCTTCACTGTGTAAATTTAACAACCAATGACGGACAGCGCTGGACATCGGGATCGCCGCGGGACACTGGATTTCATCGCTGGAATGTTTTTTTTTATTTTGTTTTTTTTTATAAAGGACTTTTTCAAGGTGTTTGTGTTTTTATTTACATTTTTTGACACTTTCTTTGTGAAATGGTAGGGGTACAATGTACCCCTTACCAATTCACATAGGGGGGCCGGGATCTGGGGGTCCCCTTTGTTAAAGGGGTCTTCCAGATTCCGATAAGCCCCCCGCCCGCAGACCCCCACAACCACCGGGCAATGGTTGTGGGGATGAGGCCCTTGTCCGCATCAACATGGGGACATCCTCCCCATGTTGAGGGCATGTGGCCTCGTACGGTTCAGGAGGGAGGGGGGGCCGCTCTCTCGTCCCCCCCTCTTCCCCTGCGGCCGGCCAGGTTGCGTGCCCGGATAAGGGTCTGGTATGGATTTTTGGGGGGACTCCACGCCATTTTCTTTTAAATTTGGGGTGGAGTTCCCCTTAAAATCCATGCCAGATCTCAAGGGCCTGGTATGGATATTTAAGGAGAACCCCACACCATTTTTTTAAAAATTTGCGGCGGGGTTCCCCTTAATATCCATTCCAGACCTAAAGGGCCTGGTAATTGAATTTGGGGGAACCCCCACGCTTTTTTTTTTTTTTTATCAATGACTTTTCTATGTATTGATAAAATCAGACAATTCATTAATAGCCGCGAGTGAGTTTTAAATGACTTTTTTTCCTTCAAAAATGACACTTTGTGCAGGGACAGTTCTGAGCACGGGAAACATGCGCCACTTTACATGCATATCATACACACCCCCCAGGTACGAAATTTAAAGGAATATTTCACTTTTATTTTTTCATTTTAAGCAATATTAAAATCACTGCTCCCGTAAAAACGTCTATTTTTTAAACCTTTTTTTGCATTGATACATGTCCCCTGGGGCAGGACCCGGGTCCCCAAACACTTTTTAGGACAATGAATTTCATATTAGCCTTTATAATTAGCACTTTAGATTTCGAACGTTTGAGTCCATTGTATTTAATAGGGTTCTAAAGTTCACACGAACATTCTGTCTGTTCGCAGGTTCTGGTGCGAACCGAACAGGGGGGTGTTCGGCTCATCCCTGTTGTTGATCATAGCTTCTGGGTGTATACGTATATGTACTATACAGTGCCTTGAAAAAGTATTCACACCCCTTGAAATTTTCCACATTTTGTCATGTTACAACCAAAAACGTAAATGTATTTTTTTGGGGGGATTTTATGTGAAAGACCAACACAAAGTGACACATAATTGTGAAGTGGAAGGAAAATTGTAAATGGCCAAATAGCTAGGTCTGTGGTACTGTATGTGTGTAGTGCATTGTTTTTATGCGTTGTATATTCAGGTACATGTGCACAATTACACCAGGACTCTTGTTGGGCCCTGTGTTTGTACTTGTATTATTTCTATACTGCTGTGTATCCATATACTTATGGTTAATGTTATATGCTGGTTGCAATAGTTCCTGTGCGCTCAGTTACTTTAACCACTTAAGCCCCGGACCATTTGGTAGCTAAAGGACCAGAGGTGAATTCAGAATTTTGCACTGCGCTGCTTTAACTGTAAATTGTGCGGACATGCAATGTTGTACTGAAACAAAATTTGCGTCCTTTTCTTCCCACAAATAGAGCTTTCTTTTAATGGTATTTGATTGCCTCTGCGATTTTTATTTTTTGCGATATAAACGGAAAAAGACCGAAAATTTTGAAAAAAAATGATATTTTCTACTTTTTGTTATAAGAAAAATCGAATAAACTCAATTGTAGTCATACATTTAGGCCAAAATGTATTCAGCCACATGTCTTTAGTAAAAAAAATGTCAATAAGCGTATATTTATTGGTTTGCGCAAAAGTTATAGCGTCTACAAACTAGGGTACATTTTCTGGAATTTACACAGCTTTTAATTTATGACTGCCTATCTCATTTCTTGAGGTGCTAAAATGGCAGGGCAGTACAAAACCCCCCCAAATGACCCCATTTTGGAAAGTAGACACCCCAGGGAAATTGCTGAGAGGCATGTTGAGCCCATTGAATTTTTTTTTTTTGTCCCAAGTGATTGAATAATGACAAAAAAAAAAAAAAATTACAAAAAGTTGTCACTAAATGATATATTGCTCACACATGCCATGGTTATATGTGGAATTGCACCCCAAAATACATTCTGCTGCTTCTCCTGAGTACGGGGATACCACATGTGTGGGACTTTTTAGGAGCCTAGCCACGTACGGGACCCCGGAAACCAAGCACCGCCTTCAGGATTTCTAAGGGCGCAAATTTTTGATTTCACTCCTCACTACCTATCACAGTTTTGAAGGCCATAAAATGCCAAGATAGCACAAAACCCCCCAAAATGACCCCATTTTGGAAAGTAGACACCCCAAGGAAATTGCTGAGAGGCATGTTGAGCCCATTGAATATTTTTTTTTTGTCCCAAGTGATTGAATAATGACAAAAAGAAAAAAAAATGTACAAAAAGTTGTCACTAAATGATATATTGCTCAAACATGCCATGGTTATATGCGGAATTGCACCCCAAAATACATTTGGTTGCTTCTCCTGAGTACGGGGATACCACATGTGTGAGACATTTTGGGAGCCTAGCTGCGTACAGGACCCCGAAAACCAAGCACCGCCTTCAGGATTTCTATGGGTGTAAATTTTTGATTTCACTCCTCACTGCCTATCCCCGTACTCAGGAGAAGCAACAGAATGTATTTTGGGGTTTAATTCCACATATAACCATGGCATGTTTGAGCAATATATAATTTAGTGACAACTTTTTGTAATTTTTTTTTTCTTTTTGTCATTATTCAATCACTTGGGACAAAAAAAATAAAAATATTCAATGGGCTCAACATGCCTCTCAGCAAATAGCTTGAGGTGTCTACTTTCCAAAATGGGGTCATTTGGGGGGGTTTTGAACTGTCCTGGCATTTAATGCACAACATTCGGAAGCTTATGTCACACATCATCCACTCTTCTAACCACTTGAAGACAAATCCCTTTCTGACACTTTTTGTTTACATGAAAACATTTTTTTTTTTGCAAGAAAATGATGTTGAACCCCCAAACATTATATATATTTTTAAAGCAAAGGCCCTACAGATTAAAATAGTGGGTGTTGCATTTTTTTTTTCCACACAGTATTTGCGCAGCGATTTTTCAAACGCATTTTTTGGGGGGAAAACACACTTTTTTTATTTTTAATGCACTAAAAAACACTATATTGCCCAAATGTTTGATGAAATAAAAAAGATGATCTTAGGCCGAGTACATGGATACCAAACAAGACATGCTTTAAAATTGCGCACAAACGCGCAGCGGCGAGAAACTACATTCATTTTTAAAAGCATTTAAAAGCATTTATAGGTTACCACGTTAGATTTACAGAGGAGGTCTACTGCTAAAATTACTGCCCTCGATCTGACCTTCGCGGTGATACCTCACATGCATGATGCAATTGCTATTTACATATGACGCTAGACCGACGCTTGCGTTCGCCTTTGCGCAAGAGCAGGGGGGGACAGCGGTGCTTTTTTTTTTATTTTTATTTTTTTTTATTATTTATTTTGCTTTTTTATTTTATTTTTAAATTGTTCCTTCCATATTTTTTTTTTTTGATCATTTTTATTGTTATCTCAGGGAATGTAAATATCCCCTATGATAGCAATAAGTAGTGACAGGTACTCTTTTTTTGAAAAAAAATAAGGGGTTAGACCCTAGATCTTTCCTCTGCCCTCAAAGCATCTGACCACACCAAGATCGGTGTGATAAAATGCTTTCCCAATTTCCCAATGGCGCTGTTTATGTCCGGGGGGGGACATTCCCTCCCACTGCTTGTAAAAGCAGTCCAGAGGCTAATTAGCCACTAGGATTGCTTTTACATGAAAGCCGGCCGCTGGCTGAAAAGAATGATACCTGCAGGCATCAATCTGGTATAACCATTCAAAGTCCAGCAACATACCAGTACGTTGCTGGTCCTTGTTGGACATGTATTGTAATCTTTTTTTTCATGCAGCCTGTTGGCTGCTCGAAAAAAAGAGATTGATCAGTGGGTATGCCCACCATTAGAATACCTCCCTTCATCCACCCACTTCTAATGATGGGCATATATGCCGAAGCATGGGGGCATCCTCCCGCAAAAAAGTTATGCCGCGTACACACGGTCGGACTTTTCCACGGGCAAGCCTTCGTCGGAATTTCGACCGTATGTACGCGGCATAAAAGGTTATGCCGCATACACACGGTCGAACTTTTCCACGGGCAAGCCTCCGTCGGAATTTTGACCGTATATACGCGGCATTAGGAGCAAAATCGCTCCTCCGCCCCTGCTGCCCCCATGCTTCGGCATATATGCTCTTTTTTTAACTGTGGTGGTGAAATCACCTCCTACAGCGTTGGAGTCACGGCTTTATGTATCGTGGGAGCAAACGCTGTTGCTGTCAAGATAAATAAATCCGCGATGCAAC
Source organism: Rana muscosa (assembly GCA_029206835.1). Taxonomy (NCBI): domain Eukaryota; kingdom Metazoa; phylum Chordata; class Amphibia; order Anura; family Ranidae; genus Rana; species Rana muscosa. The sequence continues at coordinate 196,547,733 of CM055117.1, forward strand.
TGAATTGCGTACCTGCTAAGCAAATGATGGTTAACATTAAAACAAAGTAACATTACAGTACAACAGTAAGACCTTACCATACCATACCTGCAAAGCAAATACCAAAACAAAACCTAGTAAAAAATAAAACATTTTTTTAACGCAACCTGTGCCTAAAATATATATATGCCGAAGCATGGGGGCATCCTCCCGCAAAAAAGTTATGCCGCGTACACACGGTCGGACTTTTCCACGGGCAAGCCTTTGTCGAAATTTCGACCGTATGTACGCGGCATAAAAGGTTATGCCGCGTACACACAGTCGGACTTTTCCACGGGCAAGCCTCCGTCGGAATTTCGACCGTATATACGTGGCATTAGGAGCAAAATCGCTCCTCCGCCCCTGCTGCCCCCATGCTTCGGCATATATGCTCTTTTTTTAACTGTGGTGGTGAAATCACCTCCTACAGCGTTGGAGTCACGGCTTTATGTATCGTGGGAGCAAACGCTGTTGCTGTCAAGATAAATAAATCCGCGCTGCAACTGAATGGCGTACCTGAAAACAAAAAATTACATACCTGAAAAGCAAGCATGATAAAACATTGCAGAATAGAATACAGTAAAAAAGAGCAGAACAATAGAGAGAAAATAGAGAGAGAGAGAACAATAAAACAACAACTATTTTTGGTTTTTTTATTTTATATTTTTTTTGTGTTTTGTTTTTTACGTTTTTTTTTTCTTTTTTACACTTTTTTTTGTAACTTTACCAACTGTAATGGTTCGGGTCTCTCAAAATGTAATGGCATCTTGGGAGACCCTGTGTAAGTGTGTCCTAGTCTGTGAAATGCTGTACCCTACGCTAAAACTTCACTTTTGAGTGGTAGCGATCAAAACATTCACCAAGGCAAAGACCAGGTTTGTCAGGACAGAGTGGACAAAAAACACGGGTGTCACGCCTAAATCCGCGCTTGCTACAGACACGACATCTTTTTTGGGGGGTTCGTTGGGTAGGGGTACTCGGGAGGGCATACGGATAATGCCTCTCATGCAGCCGGCTTACTGCATTTGGTAGGGGATGGTGAGGTGCAGAACCGCCTGGATACAGGAGTTCTGTTACTATCTCATTCTGGAATTTTAGAAGAGATAACGTCCCGCCTGAAGCTCTGTATAGCACATGAGCATTCAGCAAAGCCAATTGGAATAAGGATAGAGACACTTTTTTGTACCAGCGTCTCGCCTTATGGTCAATTAGATACGGCGCCATCAACTGGTCGTTGAGGTCCACCCCTCCCATATTTTTGTTATATTCGTGGACACAGAGGGGTTTCTCCACAACACCAGTCGCCATACAAATTTGGACTGTCGTGTCTGCATGAAGGGAGGGTAAGAAGGAAAACATTCTTATTGTCCCTCCACTTCATAGCGAGCAAGTTATTACACTTCACGCAGGCTCTCTCCCCCAGACTAAGACGGGCATCTACAAGCCGCTGGGGAAAGCCCCGGCGATTAGGTCGCACGGTGCCACATGCTCCAATCTGATGATCAAACAAGTGACTAAACAGTGGCACGCTCGTGTAATAATTGTCCACATATAAGTGGTACCCCTTTCCGAATAAGGGTGACACCAATTTCCACACTATCTTGCCAGCGCTCCCTATGTAATCTGGGCAGTTGACCGGCTCAACCTGACTATCTTTTCCCTCATAAACCATAAAGCTCCATACATAGCCTGTTGCCCTGTCACAGAACTTATAGAGCTTGACCCCGTATCTGGCACGCTTGCTGGGAAGGTACTGCTTGAAAGCCAAGCGGCCAGAAAATTTAATCAGGGACTCATCAACGCAGACAACTTGATCAGGAATAAACAAGGCTGCAAAACGTTCGTTGAAGTGGTTTATGAGGGGCCGAATTTTATAGAGCCGGTCGTACTCAGGGTCCCCACGTGGACGACAAAGTTCATTGTCGTTGAAGTGCATGAACCGCAAAATCTGCTCGTATCGTGTCCTGGGCATGGAGGCAGAGAACACGGGCATGTGGTCAATTGGGTGCGTGGACCAATAAGCACGCAATGAAGGGAATTTATGTGTGCCCATGTTGAGGGAAAGGCCCAGAAAGGTCTTAAATTCGGAAACCGTAATTGGTTTCCAATCTTTGGCAATTTTAGGCAACTGGGGGTTAGCGGCGATGAATTGACCAGCATACAAATTACTTTGGTCCACAATAGATCTATAGAGATCTTCCGTGAAAAACAGCGAATAATAATCGATTGGCATAAAATCAGCTGTTTCCACCTGAATACCGGGTTGGGCAGTGAATGGGGGAAGTACGGGTTCTGCAGAAGTGGTGGGGACCCAATCAGGATAGGCGAATTCTGCAGGAAGGGCACTATGGGCACGACGGGCCTGCCTTTGTCTTCTTGGTGGCAGCGGGACACTACTTGTGCTTGCCACCTCGCCAGCTTGAACTGCACTTATGGGACTCGCCACGTCACCACGTGATACTGCAGTGCTGGATGTACGCCCAGGCTGTACTAGGCCGCTGGTGCTTGCCAATTCACCAGAAGGAATAGCGGCGCTTGTACTACTCTGCTCCATGATACGAGAGCCCTGCGGTTCTTGCTCCTTAACAACCTCAGAAGATCGAGATCGGGTACGCCTGACCTTAGCAGGGACCTCAACTTCGTCGTCAGAGCTATCTGACGTGGGGCCGCTGACGTCACTGTCTTCTACGGGAAGATATTCTGAGCCTGAATCTGACAGATACGTGACCTCCTCTTCACTATCTGTCATGCTCAGAATCTCGTAGGCCTCTTTACTAGTGTACCTTCGACTTGCCATTTTGGGCTCTAAATTTAGGGGTACACTAGTAAGATTCACAGGTAAAAAAAGCACCTGACTGTCACCAAATGTATCAAACGCTACCAAAAAAACTGTTAGCGATCGCAGGGATCAGGACTGTCTCTGCGAACGCTGCAGTTATGTGTGTTGTGTTTGGTAAGTGACAGTGATCGATCGATACTGCACTTGGGTGGGCTGGGCTGGGCTGGGCGGAGGGGCTAAACGCAGGTACTAGCAGGTATCTGGGCTGATCCCGCTAACACTGCGTTTTTGGGAACCCTAAACCGCTGGGGACGCTAGTATAGATCTGATCAGATACTATACCACTAAGGGAGGTGTATGCTTTGCGTGTGGGTGTTAGCATTACTGGCACTAACCTAAAGCTGCCTGGGGCGACGCAGACCCTCTCTGGCGCTAAAACCTAATTGATATCACCCGCCGGGCGATCAGGGGGTTAAACCTTTATTGGGTTATATACGGCGGGTGCCCTGATGCTATAAAAAGCAAACTAACCAACCAGCGTCACCTGTAACCTTTATATGGTGATCACTGGTGAAAGGGTTAACTAGGGGCAATCAGGGGGTTAAAACCTTTATTAGGTTAAATATGGGGGTACCCGACGCTATATAAAAAAAGACGGGTTACCTAAATAACGAAATAACTCACTGGGTAACCAGTGTCACCAGTGACGCTTATACGGTGATCACTGGTGAAAGGGTTAACTCTAGGGGCAATCAGGGGGTTAAAATAATATATGGGGGTACCTGACGCTAATAAAAACCTGCGGCGAACCTAAAAATAATTAACTGGCTATCTAGGACACCAGCGACAAGAAAAAAGCGATCGGAAAAACGATCGCTTAGTGACGCTGGCGTTAGGGGGTGAAAGGGTTACCTGGGGGGTGATCAAGGGGTTAAACCTTTATTAGGGGGGGTTAGGGGGCTACCTTGGACGTAAAGGGGCCTAATCCTAACTGCCCTGCAACTTTTTACAGTCACAAATGACACTAATTGCAGTGATCAGTAAAAAAAATGATCACTGCAAACGGTGCACTGTGACTGGGGGTACTGGGGGTGATCTGGGGGGTGATCTGGGGGTGACTGGGGGGTGATTTGTGTGCCTACGTGTACTGGTGTCAGTGGGCTGTTGGTGCACTTACTGTGAGATGTCTTCACTCCTCGCGCCGGATCGAAAAGACCGACACGAGGAGAGATGACATCACTTCCTCCTGCCTGTGTTTACATTACAGGCAGGGGAAGCTCTCTCATTCGCCGGGAGCGATCGAGAGGGGGTGGCCGGAATCGAACGGCCGTCCCCTCATGCCGGATCGCTCCCGAACACTTAACCACCGCTCACTGTACAGAAGGGGGGTCCGATCGGACCCCCAACTATACAAAGGCGATCACGTACATATACGTGATTCTGCCTGTCGGTGCCATTCTGCCGACGTATAATTACAGTGGGCGGTCATTAAGTGGTTAATTAGATTATTGGTTCATGTTCCATGATGGCAAATCCTCTGTTCACAGAGGCCCTGTCCTGGGTGGAGGCACTACCAACTTTATTATCAAACCCACACTTCCAGTTAGTGAAGGTTCAGGTTCTCTTATTTACCTACAGGTTTAACACAATATCATGTTTGGAGAGGGCCATTTGTCATAACCCCCCAAGAAATGGGGCATATGCCATATTTCTGCTATGCACAAAAGTGTATACTTTTACCTCATCTAACAGTGCAAATGCCACACCACACTTTTTTCTATTCTATGCAAACAAAATCCAAGACATGGTGTTCACACACTGCAGCCACACACCTTTGGCTGTTTCAGCAATGTGTCTAATCTTTGGCTGCGGCACTGTGGTGCTTTATTTGAGAGATCGAGGCTCTGGGCTTGTGGGCTTGTGATAGCATTTACTACCTGGCTTCTGTACCATTGCCTCACCTTGTTTGTTCCTCTCAGCCTTGTCTTGTCATCTCTGGATTCTTCTTACTGACTGCTTGCCTGGAAAACAGATTACGCTCTGAATGCCTTTTGCCGTGGCCCTTGTCTGGATAATGGATACGCTCCAGATCGTCACTTGCCCTGACCCTTACTTGGATAATGGAGTATACCACTGCCTGCTGCTAGCCTGTCCTGATCACTGCATGCTTGGCATACAGATAGTCATTACCCCTGGTCAACTCCTGTATACAGTACCTGGCTTAAAACCTTTTCCACATCATAAAGCTATCTGACATATTATGTGAACTCTCTCTCTCTGAGGGTTGCTGGGTGTCCTGTGATGATAGCACTGCGCTGTAAGTCCTGGGGGTATCAAGTACTGGTAGGCATGCATACTTAAGGGAAAGGCTGCTGCCATAGGTGTAAATGCACGTAAGTCTTGCTATTTTTGCAGAACAGGACATAAACTGGTAAACCTTACATTATAAGCAGCCACATACAGCTCTTATTGCTGTTGGTGCAGCAATGACCCCTGAACCTGAGCCAAGAAATCCTTTATTGGACCATTTCATCTATAACTGCCAGGACTTTTCAAAGTTCAAATATTTCCAGCTTCACCCCGAATGCTTGGGTTGTGAACAATAACAAGTAAAGATTATAATTTCTCTACTCCAAGGAGATCTGTTGTCCTGGGCCTTCAGTTTAGTATCCTCTGACACTGCCCTGGATTCTGTGGACGTGGTCTGATATGCTTTAGATCTCTTTTACAATGACCCTGTACTCAGCAGAAACAATCATCTGTGCTTTATGCCCAGGCAGGCAGCCCACTGAGCAATATTGTTTTGCTTTCCAGAGGTGGGTCCTGGACATTGGCTGGAATGGCCCAGCATTTTGAAAGCCAGTTTCGAGCGGTGCTTTCTAAAGCTATCAAGAATGCTCAGGTTAATCACCCCACACCCGTAACTCTGAAAAAAGCCATGCAGTTGGCACTTTATATGAATCAGCGGCTTTGTGTGTCATCTCCATAATCAAGTATGCTGCTTGCAGTCACCAGACAATACTGCATGATCTCCAATAATATCACAGCCAAAACACCCAGGAAAGCTCCTTACTAGAAGCCCAACTAATGCTCCAACGTGTGGATTGCCCAACAGGAATGGCTGCTGCATAAAAAAATTGTTGTTTCTGTGGATCCTTGAGCATCATCAAAAGTCTAATTGTTTAAATACTTGTTCACAATAAATTAGGGGATGCAATACTCATGTATACACCCCCCTTTGGGTATACTATAAATGTATTACTATTACTATTCCCAACCTATACTCACTGCCTTTGATCACCAAGCTATTCAACTACACCCAAGGAGTCTGGATTTTCTGCAAGCTCATTCTCCGGGAGGGTTGGGGGGTATTTGGGAGATCTTTTGGTAGACCATGAACATCATATTGAAGCAGTTTTGACCAAGCTTTGAGAACACCTTCTTTATGCCTAAACAGAGAAGAATGTTTTTCATGCTACAGTGGTCCCATTTTTGGGGTACAGGCCATTTTTCAGTGGCCACTGCCTATGGATCTTCTTTCTATTGAATGATTGACTTTGCCAATTTTTACACAAAGTTTATCCAAGGCTTCTCCGCTCATCACTGACCTAACTAAGGAGGGTGATTATTTTAAATTGTGGCCATAAGAAGCGTAGCACTATCCCCAAAGAAGCATTGAGTGTAACAGGTTCTTTCCAAAAACAGAGGCAGCCAGGCATACAGCAACACTCCACTCACTCCAGCTCATTGAACAGTCTATGGCAGTGATGGCGAACCTTGGTCTCCCCAGATGTTTTGGAACTACATTTCCCATGATGCTCAACTGCATTGCAGAGTGCATGAGCATCATGGGAAATGTAGTTCCAAAACATCTAGGGTGCCAAGGTTCGCCATCACTGGTCTGGAGGATGTCTTTTTAACAAGCAAATTTTACAAGCAAAGTTTATTTTCTAGAAAAACTTGTAGTAGGATAGCACAGAGTCACTTGGTTCTTGAGCTAAGGTCTATTCTCACAATGGGGTTGATTTACTAAAGGAAAATAGACTGTGCACTTTGAAAAGTGCAGTTGCACTCTGTAAGAGCAGTTGCTCCAGGGCCTAGTAAATGAGCAGAAGGTCTGTTGACTTCCGTCATCCAATCATGTGCAAGCAAAAATGCTGTTTTTTTTCCTTGCATGTGATTGGGTATTCTTTGCAAAGTGAAGCATATCTCATTTACTAAGCTGTGGAACAACTGCACTTGCAGAGTGCAACTGCACTTCGAAAAGTGTACAGTCTATTTGCCTTTAATAAATCAACACTAACATCTCTTCAGGACAGCTGAACTCCCCAGTATCTTTCAGACATCTCTATGCTTCAGGACAACTACTTAGAGGCAGTCCCTGGGTTACAAAAAAGATAAGTTCTGTAGATTTGTTCTTAGGTTGAATATGTATGTAATTTGGAACAGGTAAATTTTTTAAAGTGTAATTCCAGCCAAAACTTAATTTTTACGTTTTTTGGATAGCACAGGGAAGGGTTATTGCCCCTCTAACATTTGTTTTGCTGTCTGTGATCCTGTTCAAAAGATTTTGCCTCACTTTCTGTCCCTTCGACAATTGGATTTTGAAACTTTTGGGTTGTTTTGGAAACAAGGATTGGTGATAAAGCTTCAGTGGAGATATCTTTTTCCCATGATAACTCTTGACAAGAGCCACACCAGAGCAGAGATTATTTTAGCTCTGCGGGGGCAGGCCCAGAGGTGGTTCACGCCACGGAAACTTGAGCCAGAAATGGTGGTGTGCGACAATGGCACTAATCTTCTGTCTGCCCTTCGACAGGGAAAGTTGACACATGTGCCATGCCTGCCACATGTCCTCAATTTGGTGGTGCAGCGTTTCTTAAACAGGTACCCATCTTCTAAAGCAGGCCAGAAGAGTCTGTAGCCATTTCAGGCAGCCATACACAGCCAGTGTTCGGTTGGCTGATATTTTGCAGGAATTCCACCTGCTGTAAACCGCCTGATTTGTGACATGCCCACCATCTCGAACTGAACTTCGGCAATGCTGCAGCGGCTGCACATGAAGCAGAGGGCCGTCATAGAGTACCAATAGCATAGACCTCCTATCCGTGCATTACACTGTATACTATATACCCTAGACATCCTTTCTGAAGGATACTTGGCCCCTCCTCTTTTGCTATCCAGGTATCTGGCTGACTTTGATATTAATATATATCATTTATCAATAGTCCTAGTTGAACAGATTTATATTAAAGGGTTCCTCTTTCTTCCTCTTTGGAGCTCCCCATCCTTCTTTTAATCAAAATTGACCATACACCTTCTATACCCCTGCGGTGCCATTCTCCCATGGGCCGGTAGGCTACTGTTTGGATCAAAAACTTTTCCTCTCTTATCACATTGCATGAACTTTCCCCTTATTCCTTTTTGAGAGTTGCTTTTATTTTAAAAAAATTGTCTTCTACTGCACTACATCCAAGAGGTCCTGAAGAAACCGAAATATGTAGGAACCCACTGAAGATTAGTGCATTGGTTAGTGTGATGTATTTTAGGCAGCTGTGTTGGTGCTGCATCTCTTTGATATTTTAACCACTTAAGCCCCGGACCATTTTGTAGCTAAAGGACCAGGCCCCTTTTTGCGATTCGGCACTGCGTCGCTTTAACTGACAATTGCGTGGTCGTGTGAAGATGCTCCCAAACAAAATTGATGTCCTTTTTTTGCCACAAATATAGATTTATTTTGGTGGTATTTGATCACCTCTGCGTTTTTTATTTTTTGCGCTATAAACAAAAATAGAGCGACAATTTTGAAAAAAAAGCAATATTTTTTACTTTTTGCTATAATAAATGTTCTGTCTCAACTACAAAGCGATAAAGTTCATCTCCAGGTTTAAGTAGGCCTTACTCAAGCTGGTTTGATATTCATCCCTTGCATCGATACAGGCAGTTTAACTCAATGAATAAACTCACAGTTAGGACGACAGACGATGAATCCTTTCGAATGTTCCGTTTAATGATGGATATTCATAGGTAGAAAAACGTTGCAGTTGTAAGCCACATGTAAGATGTTTAGCATGGAAGAAATACAGGAGTAATGACCAGAATCAGGAAGTGGAGAAGATATATAAAGAACTACGGTGAGAGAGAGAGTTCAGCTAGAAAGAAGGGGACAGATCTTAAAGACACAGAGCAAGAATAATCACATAGTGTAACACAACACTCCCCGTCTGAAATCTTTAGATTTCATAACCTTAAACTAATATATATATTTTCAAAAAGTCCAATACTGACGAATGTCCTGGAACCTGTAATGAAAAACATGCAACAAGCAAATAATAAACGTAAGTTCAACAGGATGAAGAACATAAAGTCACAGTATGATGTCTTCAAATAATTCCAAAGTTCTGAGTAGAACCTGTAGATGGCAGCAATGTACTCCCCGCCGTGCCAACAGCATGGCTAGTCCTTGCACAAGTCACTCACCTGGCAAAAGGAGTACTAACTCTGTAATTGGTCGACTAAAGGTTCGTGTCGATCCTCCCTTGGTTATCTTGACTTCTACCTTCCGGACTTTGTTATCGTCGCTGGGCATAGCTTTAGTAATAAGACCCATAGGCCACTCATTCCGACAAACTTCCTTGTCTTTTAGAAGGATGAGGACTCCAACCTTAAGATTCGGCTTAGATGCTTGCCATTTGTTACGACCTTGAAGGTGGTGAAGATACTTTTTCTTCCAGCGATGCCAGAACACATTGGCTAGATGCTGCACCTGCTTCCATTGATGCTCGTAATGGTGTCACCGCAGCTTCTGTTTTGTACTTACAGAAGTGTGGAGTGAGGTGTTCACAGTTCTTATTTCCTTATCTTCAGGGTTTACTAGCCCATAGGTGGTGTCAATAGGGAGTAAGTAAGAGTCCTCACACAGAAACCTTGGAGGTGACAGCCATAAGCTCTCCTGAAGAGCGGCAGGTGACACGGCTCTGGTTCCACAGTCAGCTGGGTTGAGTTCAGTGGGAACGTGATGCCATTGACTTGGTAGAGAGAATCTCTTGATACGTTCAACCCTGTTGCTGACGTACACATAAAATTGTTTTGTTTGGTTGTTTATGTAACCAAGTACTACCTTACTGTCTGTATAGAAGGTGAAAGAATCAATTCTAGTGTCCATTTCACTTCGTATGACCTCAGAAATTTCTACTGCTAGCACGGCTGCACAAAGTTCAAGTCTTGGTATGGTATGCGCAGGCTTGGGAGTGAGTTTTGCCTTGCCTAGGACAAAACTACAGTGTAATTCTCCATTCAGTTCAGAGGTCCTCAAATAGGCTACTGCAGCAATAGCTTCAACTGATGCATCAGAGAAAATATGAATCTCTCTCCGGTTAGCAGTTGAAGTGGAACCTGGAACATAGCAACGGGGAATCTGAAGTTTTTCTAGTGACTTCAAAGAATATCTCCACCTTTCCCACTTGTGTTGATTCTCACTAGGCAAGGGAGTATCCCAGTCTATGTTCTCAGTAGACAACTGTCTTAGTAAAATCTTACCTTGAATGGTAACTGGAGCAAGGAAACTCAGTGGGTCATAGATGCTATTCACCACGGACAGGACTCCTCTCTTAGTGAAGGGTCTGTCACAAGTTGACACTTGGAAGGTGAATTTGTCTTGCTTGATGTTCCACAACAAACCCAGACTTCGCTGTACAGGAGGCACATCTGTACCTAAGTCAAGGTTTTTTAGACTAGTGGCATAGTCCTCAGAGTGAAAGGCATTCATAAGTTCCTGGCTGTTGGATATAATCTTGTGCAGTCTAAGGTTTGCTACAGACAGCATCTCCTTTGTTCTGGTGAGAAGATCAATTGCTTCTTTAGCAGTTGGAAAGGACTTAAGTGCGTCGTCAACGTAGAAGTTTCTTTCAACAAATTGACGGGCATCAGATCCATATTCAACTTCTCCAGTCTGAGCTGTTTTCCTTAGCCCATAAGTTGCCACTGCTTTGGAAGGACTGTTACCGAAGACATGTACCTTCATGCGATAATCTATAACTTTCTTGTTGAGGTCATTGTCCTTGTGCCATAGAAACCTGAGGTAGTTTCTGTTGTCTTCTCTGACGATGAAGCAGTGAAACATCTGTTGAATTTCGGCCATTACTGCTACAGGCTCTTGTCTGAAACGAATCAAGACTCCTATAAGACTGTTGTTCAAGTTGGGTCCAGTAAGGAGCATGTTGTTAAGAGAAACACCTTCGTGCTGAGCACTGGAATCAAAGACAACTCTGATTTGGTCTGGTTTGCGTGGGTGATACACGCCAAAGGATGGAAGGTACCAGCATTCTTCTCCCTCCTTTAGTGGGGGAGCAGGCTCTGCATGATCTCTGTCAAATACATTTTGCATAAAGTCCACAAAGTGCTTTTGCATCTCTGGTTTCCTGCTTAAGTTTCGCTTTAAGGAGGAGAATCTACTGATGGCCTGCTGTAAGTTGTTGGGCAATCTCTCTCTTGGGAGACGAAAGGGTAGGGGTGCTACCCAGTTATTGGAGTCATCTTGAAAGAACTCATTCTCCATTACCTTGATGAATTCCTTGTCTTCCATTGAAGGAGCCAGTATGTCATCTTCACTGGTTGCATTAAACACTGTAGAGCCAAAGTCGCCATCATGGCAGGAGAAAGGGCTTGTGTCACCTGAGATACCATGTTGCCATTCGTGGCTGGCTATCTTCTCTTTCACCCAGTAGTGATGTGGGCATGGCTCAAAGTAAGTGTTTCGGCCATTTGGCAGAACATTTGTCTTGATTGACGAAATGTTGGTAGGTCTTTTCATTTTGCCTATGCAGACATTGCCTATGATGACCCACCCTAGATCCGTGCGCTGGGCAAATGGGGCATCTGGGGGTCCACTGACTTGTCTGTGTACCTTGTGAACTCTTAGAATGTCTCTTCCTAACAGAAGAAGGATCTGAGCATCTTTGTCAAGCGGCGGTATCTCATTTGCTATTACCTTGAGGTGAGGGTGATGGAAAGCAGCAGCTGGAGTAGGGATTTCTTCCCTGTTAGCAGGTATCTGATTGCACTCAACAAGTGTAGGTAAGGGTAATTGCAAGTTACCTTTGAGAGAAGATACCATGAGTCCATGAGCCCTTCTTCCAGAAACCTCTATAGTTCCACTAGAGCCCTTCTTCCAGAAACCTCTATAGTTCCACTACAGGTACCCAAGGTGTAAGGATGAGCTTCGCCTTTTATTTCAAATAGATTGAACAATTCCGATTTTGCAAGTGATCGATTGCTCTGATCGTCTAAGATAGCATATGCCTTTAGAGACTTTTCTGGTTGATCCTTGTGGTATATGTTCACCAAGCATATCTTAGCACAGGACTTACCACAGCGGTCTTCTCCACAAACTTCAGTGCAGGATGAAGAAATGATGGTAGAATTAGGCACTTGGTCTGTATTCTCCCCGCCATGCGTTAACCTGGGAGGAGTGTTGGCAGGTTGTGCAGAGCTGGGCTCAAGAGGATGGAGGGCTTGCACATGTTCTTCAGAGCCACACTCTATGCACTTGATGGACACATTACAGTCCCTTGCAAAATGTTCTGTAGAAGCACAGCACCTGAAACATACCCTAAATGTCTTTAAAAGCTCCTTGCGCTCGTCCAGAGGCTTTTTCCTAAAGCCAATACATTTATTGAGGGGGTGTGGCTTCTTGTGTATGGGACACTCTCTGTTAGGGTTTTCAATCTTCCTACTCTGTTTGTTCGTGGCCAGAACTGTGGTAGGAGTGGAAAGGATGTCAGTCTTTTTCACGGACACTGGGCCTCTATGGTTTCTATAGTTGCCCTGAAGACTGGTACTCTTAGGAAAGGGTGAGAAGAGACTGTACTCACCGTAGGAAAAACTTGGATCGTTCTTGGTCTCTGCAATTTTCCTGATGAATTCACAGAAGAAAGAGAATGGAGGGAAGGAAACCTTGTTCTCTCTTTTGTATGATGACCCTAGTGCAGTCCATTTCTCTTGCAAACCATACGGGAGCTTGGAGACAATTGGGTTTACCCCTCTTGGAGTGTCAAGGTAACTGAGTCCAGGTAGTTTTGGGCCTGTCTTGGCTAGCTGAAGCTCAAAGAGAAGGTCACTCAGTCTCTGGAACTCCTTGTTGTCCTTACCGGATATCTTTGGGAAAGTTTCCAGACGCATGAACAAAGCATTTTCTATAGCTTCTGGACTGCCATAACTTTGCTCTAGTCGCTCCCATGCAGCTGTGAGGCCTGCAGTAGGATTGTCCATGAAAACCGATCTTAATGGCTTAACACGTGCAGCAGATAGAGGACCAAGCCATTTGATCAGCAGATTCAATTCTTGATCAGCTGTAATGCCAATATTGCTGATTGTAGTTCTGAAGGCACATTTCCAACTTCTGTAGTTCTCAGGTTGGTCATCAAAATTTGTAAGACCAGTCTTTTTGAGCTCTCTGCGAAGCATGTACCTCACAAACTCTTCTGTCTCAGTTGTCTCCGCCTTTATGTGAGATGCTGTTGGCTGTATGGTGCTGATTGCGTTATCTTTGACATTGTTGTTAAAGGACACAGGGAAATATGCTGCAGCAGATGCATCTAGGTGAGTTGCTTGCTTGAAGTCAGTTGTTCCAATGGTACGTTGATTCAAGGCTGTACCGATGACTGGAGATTGATGACTTGCTTGAAGCTTGCGCTGATGCTCTGTGACGTATGAAGGCAGGCAAGGTAGGCAGGTAGGAAATGCAGTGGAGTGATTTTGAGTGCAGGAAGTTGCTGGAACCTCTTTAACTTGAAGCTGTGAAGGAGTCTCTATGTAGTCGGGAGCATTGGAGACAATGGAGTGTGCACTGCAGTGGCTTAGGACATAGTCTTTAGTGCGTTTGAGGGGGTCTTCCATATCTGCTATGTTTAGGTTAATGCTGTCTTTCTCACTTGCACCTTCGTCTGCACTGATAGCTTGCTGTAGGACCCTTAGCTTTGCCATAGCTGCGTCATGTTTACACTGTTCATTTAAGGTTTCCATTGTTGCTCTTTGACGTGCTGACTGAGCTTCCGACTCTGCTTTTTGACGTGCTGACTGCGCTTCCGACTCTGCTCTTTGACGTGCTGACTGCACTTCCAACTCTGCTCTTTGACGTGCTGACTGCACTTCCAACTCTGCCCTTTGAGCTTCCAACTCTGCTCTTTTTTCTGCATATGCCACCTGCACTTTGCTGGCTTCCACTTCAGCGCGGGCATTAATAAGTCGCTCACTGAGTGTTGAGTATCTTGAACTATGGGATCTTGACGAGTTTTTAGAACGTTTGGTGGAAACAGATCTGTGAGATGCAGTGTCCTGTAACAGCTTTATCTTTGCTTCTGCCTTTAACCACTTAACGACCGCCCACCGCCGATTTACGTCGGCAGAATGGCACGGACAGGCAGAATCACGTAGATCTACGTGACTGCCTTTGTACAGTTGGGGGGTCCATCCGGACCCCCCTTCTGTGCCGTGAGCGGTCGTTACTTCACCGGGAGCGATCCCAGATGAGGGGGCGGCCTTTCGATTCCGGCCCCCCCCTCGCGATCGCTCCCGGCGAATGGAAATGTCTCCTCTGTCTGTTTCAGACAGAGGAGGCAGGAGGAAGTGATGTCATCTCCTGTGCGGCGCTCACATATACCGAGCGCCGTACAAGAGAAGACATCAGGTCAGTGAGCACAACACTACACTGACACCAGGACACATAGGAACACTAATCGCCCCCCCCAGGACCCCCAGACCCCCCCAGATCACCCCCCAGATCACCCCCCAGCCCCCAGTCACAGTGTCACTGATTGCAGTGACCATTTATTTAGTGATCACTGCAATCAGTGACATTTGTGACTGTGAAAGTGTCACTAAAGTTTAGTTTTAGGTCCAGTGTAGCCCCCTAACCCCCCCTAATAAAGGTTTAACCCCCTGATCACCCCCCAGATAACCCTTTCACCCCCTATCACCGCTGTCGCTATGCGATCATTTTTCTGATGGCTGTCTTAGCATCAGTGATGGCGATCGGTAGCCAGTAATTTTTTTTAGGTTCGCCGCAGGTTTTTATAGCGTCGGGTACCCCAATATATTATCTAATAAAGGTTCAACCCCCTTGATCGCCCCCCAGGTAACCCTTTCACCCCCTATCACCGCTGTCGCTAATCGATCGTTTTTCTGATGCTGTCTTAGCATCAGTGATGGCGATCGGTAGCCAGTAATTTTTTTTAGGTTCGCCGCAGGTTTTTATAGTGTCAGGTACCCCAATATATTATCTAATAAAGGTTAAACCCCCTTGATCGCCCCCCAGGTAACCCTTTCACCCCCTATCACCGCTGTCGCTATGCGATCATTTTTCTGATGGCTGTCTTAGCATCAGTGATGGCGATCGGTAGCCAGTAATTTTTTTTAGGTTCGCCGCAGGTTTTTATAGCGTCGGGTACCCCAATATATTATCTAATAAAGGTTTAACCCCCTTGATCGCCCCCCAGGTAACCCTTTCACCCCCTATCACCGCTGTCGCTAATCGATCGTTTTTCTGATGCTGTCTTAGCATCAGTGATGGCGATCGGTAGCCAGTAATTTTTTTTAGGTTCGCCGCAGGTTTTTATAGCGTCAGGTACCCCAATATATTATCTAATAAAGGTTAAACCCCCTTGATCGCCCCCCAGGTAACCCTTTCACCCCCTATCACCGCTGTCGCTATGCGATCATTTTTCTGATGGCTGTCTTAGCATCAGTGATGGCGATCGGTAGCCAGTAATTTTTTTTAGGTTCGCCGCAGGTTTTTATAGCGTCGGGTACCCCAATATATTATCTAATAAAGGTTTAACCCCCTTGATCGCCCCCCAGGTAACCCTTTCACCCCCTATCACCACTGTCACTAAGCGATCGTTTTTCTGATCGCTGTCTTCGTGTCGGTGATGCCAATCGGTAGCCAGTCATTTTTTTTAGGTTCGCCGCAGGTTTTTATAGCGTCAGGTACCCCCAAATATGATCTAATAAAGGTTTTAACCCCCTAATTGCCCCTAGTTAACCCTTTCACCAGTGATCACCATATAAGTGTTACGGGTGACGCTGGTTAGTTAGTTTGCTTTTTATAGTGTCAGGGCACCCGCCGTATATAACCCAATAAAGGTTTAACCCCCTGATCGCCCGGTGGGTGATATCAATTAGGTTTTAGCGTCAGAGAGGGTCTGCGTCACACCCCAGGCAGCGTCAGGTTAGTGCCAGTAACGCTAACACCCACGCGTAAAGCATACACCCCCCTTAGTGGTATAGTATCTGAACAGATCAATATCTGATCTGATCAGATCTATACCAGCGGTTTAGGGTTCCCAAAAACGCAGTGTTAGCGGGATCAGCCCAGATACCTGCTAGCACCTGCGTTTTGCCCCTCCGTCCAGCCCAGGCCACCCAAGTGCAGTATCGATCGATCACTGTCACTTACAAAACACAACACACATAACTGCAGCGTTCGCAGAGACAGGCCTGATCCCTGCGACTCCAGTGCTGTAGGAGGTGATTTCACCACCACAGTTAAAAAAAAAAAAGCATATATGCCGAAGCATGGGGGCAGCAGGGGCAGCAGGGCGGAGGAGCAATTTTGCTCCTAATGCCGCATACATACGGTCGAAATTCCGACGGAGGCTTGCCCGTGGAAACGTTTGACCATGTGTGTGCGGCATAACTTTTTTGCGGGAGGATGCCCCCATGCTTCGGCATATATAAATGGTGCATGTATGCCCATCATTAGAAGTGGGTGGATGAAGGGCGGTATTCTAATGGTGGGCATACCCACCAATCAATCTCTTTTTTCGTTCAGCCAACAGGCTGCATGAAAAAAAAAGATTACAATACATGTCCAACAAGGACCAGCAACGTACTGGTATGTTGCTGGACTTTGAATGGTTATACCAGATTGATGCCTGCGGGTTTAGGCATCATCTTGGTGTCATTCTTTTCAGCCAGCGGCCGGCTTTCATGTAAAAGCAATCACAGCGGCTAATTAGCCTCTGGACTGCTTTTACAAGCAGTGGGAGGGAATGTCCCCCCCCCGGATATAAAAAGCGCCATTGGGAAATTGGGAAAGCATTTTATCACACCGATCGTGGTGTGGTCAGATGCTTTGAGGGCAGAGGAAAGATCTAGGGTCTAGAAGACCCCAGTTTTTTCAAAAAAAGAGTACCTGTCACTACCTATTGCTATCATAGGGGATATTTACATTCCCTGAGATAACAATAAAAATTATAAAAAAAAAATATATGTAAGGAACAATTTAAAAATAAAATAAAAAAGCAAAATTAATAATAAAAAAAAAAAAAAAAAAAAAAAAAAGCACCCCTGTCCTGCCCTGCTCTTGCCCAATGGCGAACGCAAGCGTCGGTCTGGCGTCATATGTAAACAGCAATTGCACCATGCATGTGAGGTATCACCGCGAAGGTCAGATCGAGGGCAGTCATTTTAGCAGTAGACCTCCTCTGTAAATCTAACGGGGTAATCTGTAAAGGCTTTTAAAGGCTTTTAAAAATGTATGTAGTTTGTCGCCAATGCGCGTTTGTGCGAAATTTTAAAGCATGTCGTGTTTGGTATCTATGTACTCGGCCTAAGATCATCTTTATTATTTCATCAAACATTTGGGCAATATAGTGTGTTTTAGTGCATTAAAATTAAAAAAAGTGTATTTTTTCCCCAAAAAATGCGTTTGAAAAATCGCTGCGCAAATACTGTGTAGAAAAAAAAATGCAACACCCACCATTTTAATCTGTAGGGCCTTTGCTTTAAAAATATATATAATGTTTGGGGGTTCAACATAATTTTCTTGCAAAAAAAAAATATGTTTTCATGTAAACAAAAAGTGTCAAAAAGGGCTTTGTCTGCAAGTGGTTAGAAGAGTGGATGTAAGCTTCCTAATGTTGTGTATAAAATGCCAGAACAGTTCAAAACCCCCCCAAATGACCCCATTTTGGAAAGTAGACACCCCAAGCTATATACTGAGAGGCATGTCGAGTCCATGGAATATTTTATATGTTGACACAAGTTGCGGAAAAAAGACAATTTTTTTTTTTAAATTTTTTTTTTGCACAAAGTTGTCACTAAATGATATATTGCTCAAACATGCCATGGGCATATGTGGAATTACACCCCAAAATAAATTCTGTTGCTTCTCCTGAGTACAGGGATACCACATGTGTGAGACTTTTTGGGAGCCTAGCCGCGTACGGGACCCCAAAAACAAAGCACCGCCTTCAGGCTTTCTAAGGGTGTAAATTTTTGATTTTACTTCTCACTGCCTATCACAGTTTCGGAGGCCATGGAATGCCCAGATGGCACAAAACCCCCCCAAATGACCCCATTTTGGAAAGTAGACACCCCAAGCTATTTGCTGAGAGGTATTGTGAGTATTTTGCAGATCTCGCTTTTTGTCACAAAGTTTTGAAAATTGAAAAAAAAAAAAAAAAAAAAAAAAAATTTTCTTTCTTCATTTTCAAAAACAAATGAGAGCTGTAAAATACTCACCATGCCTCCTCAGCAAATAGCTTGGGGTGTCTACTTTCCAAAATGGGGTCATTTGGGGGGGTTTTGTGCTATTTTGGCATTTTATGGCCTTAGAAACTGTGATAGGTAGTGAGGAGTGAAATCAAAAATTTGTGCCTAGAAATCCTGAAGGCGGTGCTTGGTTTTCGGGGTCCCGTACGCGGCTAGGCTCCTAAAAAGTCCCACACATGTGGTATCCCTGTACTCAGGAGAAGCAGCAAAATGTATTTTGGGGTGCAATTCCACATATAACCATGGCATGTGTGAGCAATATATCATTTAGTGACAACTTTTTGTAATTTATTTTTTATTTTTATTTTTTGTCATTATTCAATCACTTGGGACAAAAAAAAAAAATATTCAACGGGCTCAACAGGCCTCTCAGCAATTTCCTTGGGGTGTCTACTTTCTAAAATGGGGTCATTTGGGGGGGTTTTGTGCTATTTTGGCATTTTATGGCCTTCGAAACTGTGATAGGTAGTGAGGAATGAAATCAAAAATTTGCGCCCTTAGAAATCCTGAAGGCGGTGCTTGGTTTCCGGGGTCCCGTACGTGGCCAGGCTCCTAAAAAGTCCCACACATGTGGTATCCCCGTACTCAGGAGAAGCAGCAAAATGTATTTTGGGGTGCAATTCCACATATAACCATGGCATGTGTGAGCAATATATCATTTAGTGACAACTTTTTGTAATTTTTTTTTTTTTTTTTGTCATTATTCAATCACTTGGGACAAAAAAAAAAAAATATTCAATGGGCTCAACATGCCTCTCAGCAATTTCCTTGGGGTGTCTACTTTCCAAAATGGGGTCATTTGGGGGGGTTTTGTACTGCCCTGCCATTTTAGCACCTCAAGAAATGAGATAGGCAGTCATAAATTTAAAGCTGTGTAAATTTCAGAAAATGTACCCTAGTTTGTAAACGCTATAACTTTTGCGCAAACCAATAAATATACGTTTATTGACATTTTTTTTACTAAAGACATGTGGCTGAATACATTTTGGCCTAAATGTCTGACTAAAATTGAGTTTATTCGATTTTTCTTATAACAAAAAGTAGAAAATATCATTTTTTTTCAAAATTTTCGGTCTTTTTCCGTTTATATCGCAAAAAATAAAAATCGCAGAGGCAATCAAATACCATTAAAAGAAAGCTCTATTTGTGGGAAGAAAAGGACGCAAATTTCATTTGGGTACAACATTGCATGTCCGCACAATTTACAGTTAAAGCAGCGCAGTGCCGAATCCCAAAAACAGGCCTGGTCCTAATGGCCCGAAATGGTCCGGGGCTTAAGTGGTTAACCTGGTTTGCTGGATAAAACTGTCTCTTTCAATATTGAGAGCATTGACGCGCTTTAATTGCATCATCACATTTTCTGACTTCATGTTTTGTAAGACATTAGTGAATTTGATGCTGGTAAGCTGATAAAGCTCATATGAGGCAGAAAGTTGTTTAATGGCGCCCTCTAGTGTCAGTAGTTCACGTTCAACAGACACTGTATTGGCTTCAGCAAGGATTTTCTCCCAGACTAATTCCAAGCTATTTGACAATTCAGTCCTTGAAGCTTCATAATTCTCCATTACTTTCCAAGTGGGTTTAACTGAGTTTTTGGGTAACTCAGTTTCTTCAGGAACTTGTGAGGAAGGAGATATGAGTTCACATGCAGAAGCTTGGTCACTCATGATAGCAGACTGTCTGTGAAAGCAGGCAGGATCTGTGTGCTGAAATATGACACTGTGCAGATTGTCTCAGGCTATAAGGCTGCCATGTGCTGCTCTGTCCCTTCTGTCTTGCTATGAGGGCAGTAAATCTTGTCTGTTTCAGTACTGACATGCAGAAATCTTGTAATTAGGCTGTGAAACTCCGTTTTTCTACTGTTCTGTCTCAACTACAAAGCGATAAAGTTAATCTCCAGGTTTAAGTAGGCCTTACTCAAGCTGGTTTGATATTCATCCCTTGCATCGATACAGGCAGTTTAACTCAATGAATAAACTCACAGTTAGGACGACAGACGATGAATCCTTTCGAATGTTCCGTTTAATGATGGATATTCATAGGTAGAAAAACGTTGCAGTTGTAAGCCACATGTAAGATGTTTAGCATGGAAGATATACAGGAGTAATGACCAGAATCAGGAAGTGGAGAAGATATATAAAGAACTACGGTGAGAGAGAGAGTTCAGCTAGAAAGAAGGGGACAGATCTTAAAGACACAGAGCAAGAATAATCACATAGTGTAACACAACAATAAATATCCCCCAAAAATATATAAAAAAAAATTTTTTTTCCTCAGTTTAGGCCGATACATATTCTTCTACATAATTTTGGTAAAAAAAAATCGCAATAAGCGTTTATTGATCGGTTTGCGCAAAAGTTATAGCGTCTACAAAATAGGGGATAGTTTTATGGCATTTTTATTAATATTTTTTTTTTTTTACTAGTAATGGCGGTGATCAGCGATTTTTATCATGCCTGCGACATTATGGCGGACACATCGGACACTTTTGACACCATTTTGGGACCATTGTAATTTTTACAGCGACCAGTGCTATAAAAATGCACTGATTACTGTGAAAATGACACTGGCAGTGAAGGGGTTAACCTGTAGGGGGCGCTGAAGGGTTAAGTGTGACCTAGGGAGTTATTACTACTGTGTGGGGGCGTGGCTTGGCGTGTGACGTCACTGATCGTCGTTCCCTGTGACAGGGAACAGACGATCAGTGACACTCACACTAGGAAGAATGGGGAATGGTTTGTTTACACTTACCTCTCCCCGTTCTTCAGCTCTGTGACCTGATCGCTTGACACTGGCGGCGATCGGGTCCTGCGGGCGCGGTCACGGAGCTCAGAACTGGGTCACGAGCGCGCCTACGGCAGCCCGTGCGCGACCCACGGCTGGACATTTTAAAGGGGACGTACCCATATGTCCATATGCCCAGCCGTGCCATTCTGCCGACGTATATCGGCGTTAGGCGGTCCTTAAGTGGTTAAACTGTATAAAATAAAATTGAGTTTTTTATATATAAAACTGTTTGGTTTATTCCTATTTGAGTGTACATAGAAGTGTATTCAAAGTCCAAAACAGACCCTACTTTTCCTCCAATTTGATAAAGGATGCATGCACTGTACTGTCACCATTTGAGAAGACGACAAGGATGGCGAGCCGTGACAATACATGCATCAGTGACACAATCCCACCTGTCCCTCTTGTTCCTGCTGGAGCATACTCTGTGTGGCATTATGGACAGGGCACTTAAAGGCACAGCAGGGAGAGGAAGAAGAGGACTTCCTTTCCTCTCAAGGCCCGCTTTATGCAGACACCATTCTTGCGATGCCACAGAACACACAAGAGGAGAGGGGGGAGGAGGAGGATTCTGGCAGTTTTGGAGGCATAGAAGCAGAGGAAGACATACATCAAACCTTAAGAGATGGTTTTTAGTCCCCAGAAACTTTGGGAGTAGTACGTGGCTGGGAGGAGGCAGTTCCAGATACTGTAATCCTCAGTGCCCTGAGGACTCTGCTTCTCATGCCTCCACAAACTTGCGGTGCATGGGCTCCCTTATTCTTCAAAGCCTGCATAAGGACCCGAGAATTTGTGGCATCAAGGAGGAAGATCAATATTGGTTGGCAACCCCCCTTGACCACCGTTACAAGGGGAAAGTCTCAGAACTCATCCAGCCCTTATAGAGGGAGGACTGGATGAAATATCTTGAGGACACCTTAAAGAGGAGTTTATTTAATGCCTTTTCAGACTCTGGTAGGTTACAGTCTCATGGAAAAGCTAGTTGTAAGGCTACTGTTTGACAAAGAAGGAGCGGTGGAGAATGGGGCCGCTTCTATAATGCATTTCAAAATTTAGCTTTGTGGGTGTTGATTTTATCTTGACGTTATTTTATGGTATAGGTTTCATGGGCACAATTAACACCCAAGGACCAATTTTTCCACACCTGTTTGACATGGGTGTCAAATTTTTTTTTTTTACAGCAAGCTCGATTCTTGCTTTTACCAAGAGTATCTCTAGAAGATTATGGGATGAAGGCACCAACAACACCCAAAGACCAATTTTTCCACAACTGTTTGAAAGGGGCATCAAATGAAAAATTTTTTTTTACAACAAAGCCAATTCTTGCTTTTTTGATCAAGAGTACCTCTATAGGGTTATGGTGTGAAGGCACCACCAACACCCAAAGCCCAATTTTTTTGCACTTGTAAAAGTATCTCACAAAAGTGAGTACACCCCTCACATTTTTGTAAATATTTTATTATATCCTTTCATGTGACAACACTGAAGAAATTACACTTTGCTACATCGTAAAGTAGTGAGTGTACAGCTTGTATAACAGTGTAAATTTGCTGTCCCCTCAAAATAACTCAACACACAGACATTAATGTCTAAACTGCTGGCAACAAACGTAAGTACACCCCTAAGTGAAAATTTCTAAATTGAGCCCAATTAGCCATTTTCCCTCCCTGGTCGCATGTGACTCGTTAGTGTTACAAGGTTTCAGGTGTGAATGGGGAGCAGGTGTGTTAAATTTGGTGTTATGGCTCTCACTCTCTCATACTGGTCACTGGAAGTTCAACATGGCACCACATGGCAAATAACTCTGAGGATCTGAATTTTTTTTTTTGCTCTACATGAAGATGGCCTAGGCTATAGGAAGATTGCCAAGACCCTGATACTGAGCCGCAGCATGGTGGCCAAGACCATTCAGCAGTTTAACAGGACAGGTTTCACTCAGAACAGGCCTCGCCATGGTCGACCAAAGAAGTTGAGTGTACGTGCTCAGCGTCATATCCAGAGGTTGTCTTTAGGAAATAGACGTATGAGTGCTGCCAACATTGCTGCAGAGGTTGAAGGGGTGGGGGGTCAGCCTGTCAGTGTTAACCACTTGCCGACCGCCTAACGTACATATACGTCGGCAGAATGGCTCCTGTGGGCAGATCAACGTATATATACGTCGCCTTTAAGAAGCGGGCAGTCTGACCGCGGGTCCCGCGGACTCGATGTCCACCGGGAGTCCTGCGATCGTCTCACGGAGAGGAAGAACGGGGAAATGCTAATGTAAACAAGCATTTCCCCATTCTTCCTAGTGACAGGACACTGACCACAGCTCCCTGTAATCGGAAGCGGTGTTCAGTGTCGTGTCACACATAGCCCATCCCCCCTACAGTTAGAACACATCCCTAGGACACACTTAACCACTTCAGCGCCCCCTCCTGGTTAACCCTTCACTGCCAGTCACATTTACACAGTAATTAATGCATTTTTATAGCACTGATCGCTGTATAAATGTGAATGGTTCCAAAATAGCGCCAAAAGTTTCCGATGTGTCCGCCATAATGTCGCTGTCATGATAAAAAATGCTGATCACCGCCATTACTAGTAAAAAAAAATATTACTAAAAATGCCATAAAACGATCCCCTATTTTGTAGATGCTATAACTTTTGCGCAAACCAATCAATAAACGCTTATTGCTTTTTGTTAACCAAAAATATGTAGAAGAATACGTATCGGCCTAAACTGAGGAAAAAAAAATTTTTATATATTTTTTGGGGATATTTATTATAGCAAAAAGTAAAAAATATTGCTTTTTTTTCAAAATTGTCGCTCTATTTTAGTTTTTTAGCACAAAAAATAAAAACCGCAGAGGTGATCAAATCCCACCAAAAGAAAGCTCTATTTGTGGGAAAAAAAGGATGTCAATTTTGTTTGGGAGCCACATCGCACGACCGCACAATTGTCAGTTAAAGCGATGAAGTGCCGAATCGCAAAAAGTGCTCTGGTCTTTGGCCAGTCAAATGGTCCGGGGCTGAAGTGGTTAAGACCATATGCCGCACACTGCATCAAATTGGACAGCATGGCTGTTGTCCCAGAAGGAAGCCTCTTCTAAAGATGATGCACAAGAAAGCCGGCAAACAGTTTGCTGAAGACAAACAGACTAAGGACATGGATCACTGGAACCATGTCCTGTGGTCTGATGAGACCAAGATGAACTTATTTGGTTCAGATGGTGTCAAGCGTGTGTGGCGGCAACCAGGTGAGGAGTACAAAGACAAGTGTGTCTTACCTACAGTCAAGCATGGTGGTGGGAGTGTCATGGTCTGGGGCTGCATGAGTGCTGCCGGGACTGGGGAGCTACAGTTCGTTGAGGGAACCATGAATGCCAACATGAACTGTGACATACTGAAGCAGAGCATGATCCCCTTCCTTTGGAGACTGGGCCCCAGGGCAGTATTCCAACATGATAACGACCCCAAACACACCTCCAAGACGACCACTGCCTTGCTAAAGAAGCTGAGGGTAAAGGTGATTGTAACGACACCCCCCAATATGAAAGGGGTTAACGCCGTTTAGAATATTCCCTCTCTGAACACACAACCACTATCGACCCTCCACAGCCAGGCGACCACTTCCCATAGGATTAATCCTTCCAGAGATACGAGACAACGCAGTTTTAACTTTACAGAGGTCTTTTGAACCATTTTCCTGCTAATTAATGTAGCGGGGGTCTAAAATATAGGGGGGAGTGCATGGGTGATAGTATGACCCAATGCACCCTGATTGTTGGAGAATAGGGGATTATTTGCAGTCTTGGAGGACTCTGGTGGTGTGAGGTTCCCTGTGGCCTACAGGTGGCGTTGTCGCCCCGGGCAGGGGTTGAACCCACATCGCAAGACTGTGCCTTTTTGTCCTTTCCTGGCGCTTGTACAGCGGGGCGGGGAACCCGCTGTGACGCAAAGGGAGAGGAGATAAAAGGGACGGATGCCCTTACCACGGGGTTCAGAGTTTGGAGTCGGAGGACACGGCCGCACCCAGGCACCTTCAGCCTGGGTGCTGGCGTTCCGGACTTCCGGGCCCAGGTGCCCTTGACCTGGCCGGAGCGGGAGATGGAGTCCATCTCAGGCACCTTTAGCCTGGGGTGAGGTACTATGGCGGAGGCCTGGAGCTCAGTACCTTCGACTGAGTTCCGTGAGGGTGGAGGAATCCGAGGGGGCCCTAACTCCTTGGGTGCCCGTGTATGAGACGAGGAGGCCGGTGAGCGGAACTTCTCCGGAGAGTCCAGCGCAGCATTGCTGGTGACGGAGAGGCCTCCGGTAACTGTCTTGGACGGATGTCCTTCCCCTGACAGGGGCTATGTTAGCGAAGGTAATCCATGTTCTGTTCTATATAGTCAGTGGCAGTGACTATGCGCCATTGGTGACACCACAGTGGTTAGCTCTACCATAAAGGATTGTGCCTTGACCTACTCCCTACTCATACTGAACTGTTCATTGGGTCCCAACCTGTCTGTGCTGAATGACTATTTGTTGAGAAGAATAAATACGAGTTGGACCGTTTTCAGTGTGTGGAACTTCAGTTACTGGAAGCAAGGGGGGTCATTTGGTAAAGGATTTGACTCTGGGACATACACACAAAGCCCGATAGTTCTGGCCTTCACCTCTACACATTGGAGGACATGGGCCGTGGTGTATCTCATCCCTCCCCCCAGTACTAACCCCTAGACAAGATAAAACAAGCCGAGCATGAGAAGGGGTGAGAGGGGTGAGGTCGCTACATTAAAATCCATGCTTAACAACCTTGTGCATGTTTCAGCTTCCCAGAAAGCCTCTAATGAAAACAGATTAGAGGTTGGTGATTTGGTGTGGCTGTCCACCTGCCATATCTCTCTCAGGATCCACTTTCAGAAACTAGCACCAAGATTTATTGGCCTTTCAAAATCATCAAACAGAGCAAACTTGTTTGTTTCTGGCTTACCCCCCCCCCCCCCCTCTATGAGGATATCTTTCCATGTTTCCTTGCTAAAGCCAGTCACCCGGGATACCATTTTCTTCTTTCAACCTCCGGTTACTGTCAATGGTCAGGAGGAGTTTAATATAGAAGCTACAGTTTAGCTCAGAACTCAGCACCTCATCCACTCAAAGGGTTCCAGCCCAGAAGAATGCTGTTGAGTGCTGGCCTCTTTTGCTGATGCTGATCATTTGGTAAGGACCTTCCATCACCTTCGTCCTGATAAGCCTACTCTTTTGGGCCTGGAGGCCCCTCAGGGTGGGGGAAAGAGTATTGTTAAGCAAACTACACATGTACCAGTGTTTGTTAAACAGAAGCTGGTCTAACAGCTGGCACTGCCAAAAGCTACAAGCGCGGAACTGTATGCAGGGCTCTGTCATTTTTTTTTGTTCAACCCACCGGTTGAACAAAAAAAACTGTACAGGACTAAGACCGCCTTTACTTGGCTAGGCCGCATAAACATTATAAAAATGAATATTTTGCCACGAGTACTCTTCTTTCTTCAGATGTTGCCGATCCCCCTGCCCAGAGTTTTCTTTACCAGAATTTCTAGTATGCTATCTGGGTTTGTGTGGAACGCACGGAAGCCCCGCATAGCTTTACAGATACTGAAGCGCTCAAAACAAGATGGTGGTCTAGGAGTCCCAGACATAGGGAGGTATTATAAAGCGGTCGCTTTGCAGAGGATCCTCAACTGGCGTTTCCACACACAATCCAAGCTATGGGTTTCCCTGGAAAAATGTTTAGCCGGGAGAAATTTAACATACACACCGTGGCTGTCCAGCGCACATAGGGGGCTGTCTGATACCACCTCCCCGTTGACGGCGCACGCCCTTTCAGTCTGGGACCGAATTAACGCAACCCTGAACTTGTCCCCCCCTGTGGCCCCGCTGGCCCCGCTGGGTGGATTCCTTTGGTTTCCTCCAGGTGAATAAATGGCCTTTTTTGGCCCTTGGGTGGAAGATGGCAATGCCAGTTGTGGGAAACTCATGAGCAATGGCAAACTTTTGAGTTTCGAGACCTTACAAGCCAGACATGCTGGCTCGCGGATGAACTTTTGGCGATATAGGCAACTTCACCATTTTTTTTAAATCCATGCCCATTCTATAAGAGATATCGCCTCCCTCACCCCCTTTGAACGCCTTTTTGTAGAAGATGATCCACTCCCCCACCTGGTCTCTGAAATGTACCGTCTGTTGGGCTCTGCCACCCTAGATCCTAAACCTGCATATGTGCGGGTCTGGGAGAGAGACTTAAACCTTAAATTCTCCGAAACCCAACTGACTCACCTATACCGGCTCACTCACTCCAGTTCTGTGGAATCTAAAACTCAAGAAACTAATTATAAAATTTTGTCATGATGGTATAGGGTGCTGGCTGATTTGGCACGCATTTATCCCTTTGTGTCGGACTGGTGCTGGCGAGCATGCGGAACATAGAGGCACGCTAATGCACATATAGTGGGACTGCCCCCAGATCAAGCCTTTTTGGGAAGACATTAAACTCCAAATAAAGGAGATCTTAGACTTAGACATCCCCCTCACCCCGGCTCACTACCTCCTCCACGTTCCTCAAATCCCAATTAGTAGATACAAGAAAAGCGTGTTACCCCATCTTCTTAATGAAGCTAGGCGTTTGCTCCCCATCCTCTGGAAACAACCTCGAATTCTGACAAGGGAGGAATGGGTGGCCAAGGTTAATGATATTAGAGAGGCTGAACACTGGATAGTGACCTGTAAGGATACTCTAGACCGCTTCAACACTGTATGGACACCTTGGGTGGCCCATGTGACTGACCCTGGGGGGATAACCTCTAGCCTAGACTTAGCGCTCTTAGAACTGGCTGAACCAACCCTTAGATCCTGGGTGGAAAGGGGCACTCGGAAGCCTTTAAGACAGAGGTGGCTCGATCTTGGACACGGCCCGCTCGGTGCAGACTTAAAGGCTTCTACCTAATTCACAGGTATGCTCTGATCCTCCCTCCCCCCTCCCCCCTTTTTTCTACCACTATTTTCCCACTGATCTTTCCCCTTCCTTTCTCTCTCTTCTAGTTTTTTCTTATCTATGTACAGCCTAGTGGCTACATGGTTTAGGAAGCTGTTTAAGTGGTTGCTCTCACTGGACCTATGGGTATAATTGTAATGGGAGGGCCCGGGGAACCCAGAATCTCTTAGAAAGTATGAGATACCCTTGCTTCAGCTTCCCCAACGCCTCTTATGTGTAAACCACCCTGTGTCTCTAATAGGGGCACAGGGTGAATGAGAACCCCACTATGATCTGTGCTAGTCAGATTCAATGCTGTATATATATTGTGTGTATATTGTGTGTGGGCTGTTGTGTCCTAATTGCTGTGATGAGGTAGGGGGTGATTACATTCTACTGTCTAGTGTGGCTTGTGGTAATTAAGTCTGTAATTATAGGTATTGTACTCTAGCAGACAGACAGGCTGGGGAGCCTAAAGGTCATGTGTCTGAGTCATCAGCTGTAGTTAATTAGCTCATGTAAATTCGGTCTGATCAAAGGTGTATTGTCCGGGGAAAATGAGGAATGTAAGAAACTCCCCTCTGTGTGTATAAAACTTGCAGTTGTTCAATAAAGAGTGTCAGTCCAGTCACGGAAAGATACAGAGCGGTTGTCTCATTTTTTCTGGAAGGATTATTCCTATGGGTCGGTCGCCTGACTGTGGAGCGTCGGTAGTGGATGTGTGTTCTGGAGAGGGAATATCTTAAAACGGCATTTAACCCCTTTCATATTTGGGGTGTCGTTACAATAATATCTTGCTGTTGTGAGGGGAGCCCACATAGCATGGTGGGCATCCTTTTCCCCTCCTGGCATCGAGCATTGGTCACGAGGGGTTGCCTGTTGGGCGGGGCGCCAGGTGAGGTTTGACGGAGGCAGATTTAGCCCCCCTCTACTGACGTTGTTGCCAGCGAGTTGCCTCTTATGCCCCATACACACGATCATTTTTAATGTCATTTTAAAAACTGACGTTTTTCTCGTCATTTTTTTTTCTTGTTTCCTCTCAAGCCTGTCTTGCGTACACACCATCATTTTAAAAAATGTTCAAGAAAAGCGCAGTGACGTACACCACGTACGACGGCACTATAAAGGGGAAGTTCCGTTCGAATGGCGCCACCCTTCATGTTAGTAAAGTTTGTTGAGAGACGATTCGTTCTTTTCAGTCTTGTGCTTTTCAGTCCGTTACAGCATGACGAATGTGCTATCTCCATTACGAACGCTAGTTTTACCAGAACGAGCGCTCCCGTCTCATACTTGATTCTGAGCATGCGCATTTTTTTTCACGTCGTTAAAGCATACACACTATCGTTTTTCACGTCGTTAAAAAAAACGACATGAAAAACGACGTGAAAAAAGAGAGCATGTTCGAAATTTTTAATGCCCGTTTTTCACGTCGTTAAAAATGCTCTGGAGCATACACACGATCATTTTTAATGGCCATTTTTTTAATGGCATTTTTAACGGCATGAAAAATGATCGTGTGTATGGGGCATTAGCCTTTAAAGGGAGTTGACTACCGTATATTATGTCATATTAGGTCTAGGTAAATGCTAAAGTGCCTACCATACACTACTGCTAATTTGCAACTTGTATTGTCGTTTTCTTTGTCATGCCTTTGTCTTTCAAATAAAATACAGATTATAAAAAAAAAACTGTACAGGTCGACGCAGCTTTAAGAGCATCTTGCTTTCCTTGCAGCCCTGTCAGCTATGCCTGCCTAGCTTCCTCCTCACTGATTGGCCAGGCAGGCAAACACTCTGTTTATATTGCTTCAGTCCTCTGATTCGCTGCACTCTATTTGAGCATCATAAGCCCAGGACTCTGTGTGGCATATGTGGGCTTTACAAACTTCCATGCCTGGTTTTAAGAGAGGTATAAACAGTCAACCTTCTCACCAAAATTGACGCTAAGTAGGAATTTCACCTTTCCTTCCGCAAATCATGCATTACTTGGACTTTGATTTTCTTTCTGACTCAGACAACAGACTGATCCAGTGAACATATGGTAAAGGTGCATGGTCTGAATGATCATTGATGGTCAAGTCAGGAGATCAGTGTATATGGAAAGGTCAGTTTTCTAAGCTCTGAAGCACTTGTTATCTCTCTTTTATTAGTCTATTTCTGTATATATGGCCATCCTAATGAGTGTGCAGCCTGATAATCTTTTGGCTATAGATTAGCATAAAACACAATGTATTATACACAGATGCAAACTTCAAAGAGCTGTACATTTGCAGAGTGCTGGTGTTAAAAATATAGGAAACAGAGAGGGGAGGATACCTACAGTACTGACCTACATATAAGATCAAAAAGAAGGACATTTGCTAGGTTGTCAAAATCACTCTTTTAGGTTGTCAAAATAGCTCTTTCTCATACCTGGAACTTCTCATTCTAGTTATGCAGTAAGGGTTACATGAACTGATTACCCCTAGAACACACTTAGAAAGTGTAAGGCTTAAAGTGATACTATAGGTTCGATTTAAAAAAATAAATAAAAATAACAAACATGTCATACTTACCTCCACTGTGCAGTTTGTTTTGCACAGCGTGGCCCCAAACATCCTCTTCTGGGGTCCCACAGCGGCTCTCTCGGCTCCTCCCCACATCAGATAACCCACTCTGGGAAGCGCTCTCCCAAGGGGGTTACCTTGCATTAAGGTGAAAAAACACGAAGGTTTACAAACCCTTTAAATGGATAGAAGAACAACACTGTGCAACTACCCCAGAAGAATAAATTTCAATTAACCATAATAACCTTCAATAAGCAGAGTATTGAGAACAGTGCTAAATGGCCTTCAGCATCATATTGAATGATGTTGGTATCTCTGTATGTTATAATAATGCTCACAAAACAAACTAACAAAAACAAATACCTTTTGCAAAATTATGTTTCAGATGATCCCTGACGTAAGCAATCTTTTTATTTTTTAACCCTCTAAATATGCTTGGTTTTGTATTAGTTACATTTCCTGACTGCCAGTGCCAGCCCTATTTGGAGAATACAATCTAGGTAGCAAATGATTAAATTCAAATGTTTCACCATGATACTGTAAAACCACTGTAAATTTCTAATAAATGGAATGTATGGAGCGTCTGTATATTTTTCCTTGATTTTTTATGGACATGACAAAATATTTACAATTTTATTTTTCTATTCAGTAAGTAAAAAATACTGTATGTAAATATTTTTTAGCTAGGAGGTGGAGATCTCAACGTATTTTCTAATGTTTTTTCCCATCTCCCTTTAAAGCCTGTTGTTTACAGAATTGAATAGTTCAAGATTAAATTAACACACACAAGAATAGAATAGCTCATTCCCGTCATCCTTTTTGAACAGTTCAGTCCAGGATTTCAATTAGATCAATCAAGTGGCTCATGTACACTGGGCGGTTGAAAACCTTTTCTGAAAGCTGGAAACTTGACAGCTGGAAACCAATGGTGAAAAACGTCTGTTTTACAGCTTTTACATACCAAGTTTATGCGAGTTTAGCAGAGGTTATGAGCATTTGATGTTTAGGCAGGGTTGCTAGTAAATTTACCTGCCAGGTATAGTTGCCTTGGTCAATTGATAGGAGATCAATTGATTCCACTCTAATTCTGGAATTTCTGCACTTCTCTCTTCTGTCACTAGATGGCTGGGTATCTGGTGGCATTAGATAAGACAAGGGCATTGCAAGGACAGATTGGCAGGGATCTTCTTGGGTCCCTTGGCCTGCTGGGAGAGCCTATTTAATTGGGTGAGGTCAGGTGATCGGGGTTCTGTGCCACCTGGACGGCTGTCTGGGTGGACGTGTGTTGTACTGAGGCCTATACCAGGGACATCTGGCTGCTAGGCTGTCTGAGAGCCTATCCAGAAGCAGGAGAGTAGCGCAGGGTTGGGACAGCGGCTTGCAGTCCACCCAGAAGTGATGGTTCTGCCGGCCGGAGAACATGTCATAGTCGGAGGTAGAAGGGAAGCTGTCGCCACTAAGGGACCATCCACCTTGTTACCAGGGACCACCGTGAGTAGCTGAAGCAAGTACCAGAGCAGTATTCTCACCAACCGGGAACAGTGAAGAATTGGGAAACTTCAGCAGGCGTTGAGCCAAGGTGACGCTTGTAGAGCAGTCTTGTGTGCCAAGCCAGGGACCGAGCAGGCCAGGGGGGTGACGCTTGCAGTGCAGTCTTGTGTGCCAAGCCAGGGACCGAGCAGGCCAGGGGGTGACGCTTGAGGAGTATACTCAGTGAGAAGATTGGAAATGCTCAGGAGATCCAGTGACAGTGGATCAGCGGGTCTAGGTGATAGACTGGGAGCTCAGTTGAGTGAAGATCGAAAGAGGAGATTGTGGAGGAAGTGAAAGAGTTCATTGCAACCTTTGTTAGAAACTGTTCAGGATTGTTGCCATAGGAGACAGCGCGTCTACACATGCAGATAAGGCTTCCGGCTGGGTGCCTTTGCCTGCATGGCTGTCTACCTATAGAAGTCTCGGAGCCTGACAATTAACATTGCAACTACTAAAGGGTGTCCTGGCCCTAACCTTTATCCCACAGTTCTGTTTAAGAGACAATAAAGGTTACAATCATTTGGCATTTGAAATGCCAGTGAACTACAGTCTTGAACACGATTTTTCTGCTTTCAAAAAAATGCCTCTCACCTCAACTGCCTCTAAACTACTATAAATGACTGAGTGTACATTTACACATAAGATAACATAGAGAAGAGTTCAGGGGCTGCTGAAAACAAAATGCCCAACTTAAAGTGGGAAGTGGCTGAGGCCTTAAAGTGGGAAGCGGCTGCTGTCCTGCATATTTTGCTAACCCATAGTGCTCCAGGACACCCTTATACAAGGTACAAAATATGTAAAATTTATACACACCCCTCTCACACAAGAGAGAATATACATACCCCCATCCCCAGCAATAAACATTTCTCTTCCTCATAATAGTATACGCAGATCCCCTGTCTCTCTTGCTAGGACTGCTGCACTGTGCAAAAACTCATCTGACTTTTCCGGGGAGCATTTACTACATGACGTCTAAGGGTCCTGCCATATGCATTTCTTCAATCCGGATGTATTGGTCCTCCCAATACATGCCCACCTTTCCAACACCAGTACCCTCAATTTCTAAACCAACGTTTCTCTAGCAGTTATACTACTATCAACTACTACTCCGGCAATTCCTCTCCATGTGCATAGAACTCCACTTTCTTCTCTTGTGTTTGCAAGTGTGCTACATAGTTCCTGCTTTTGATTGGTTGATATTCCAATCAGATGATGGGCACAGAGCTGGACACTTAGCCACCATACTACCTGAGCATTGCTAACAGAATTCTGTATATGTGTGGGTATCCTTACTCCATTGCTGATCATTTCTTACAGATTTTCTCTCAGTACTAATCTCATCTTCATTATCGTATGCTATGGCTTACAATATTGAACTTAAACAACTAAAAATAGCAGTGCAGATTTACAACTGTAACATATGGACTGAATAAACTAGCAATTTGGTTTACCTAGAGCACTTGATATTTTAATAACTGCTGATTTGATTTTCATACAGTGCCACAAAATTCACAGAAAAGTTTAATAATCAAAGAAATCAAATTGCCTTGGGATGATTTACAATTTTAACTGAGTGAAACTGCATGTATTTTATTTAAAATATAAATGGCTCCGGGTTAATCAATAGTATAAAACATACATATGAAATGGCATAATAACAAGTTCGATCTAACATTTGACAGATTTATAGCTGACTACTGTAACATTTCCACCTAGATTCAATAAAGCCAGAATAACTCTTGTTCTAAAGTGCTAAGATCAGGTAATGACTCTGCAAGTCATTAAAAAAGAGTTCCAGGCTCCTTCAGAAAAATAAATAAATAACAGTTTCCTACTATTTCCCACAATTCCCACAGCCACCAATGAGATTAAAACCTCCATTGAAATTTGATTGGGGATGAAGAAAGCTGAGGGAGAGGAAGTAACACAGCACTTCCTTTAGGAAGTACACTATTACTGCCCTTCTACACGGTCTATGGAGTTTATTCTGCAAAACATTGTACAAAAATATAAGTTAAAGCAGAGTTCCACCCTAAAAAATAAAAAAAAAAATGCACAAAAATCCTGCAAAAAAATAGAAACAATTTTTTTTTTACTTACCAGAAAAGGCGGTTGTTATGCGGATGTTCCTAATCTGCCTCTTCCTTATCCTCGGCAGGTCTTCTTCCTCCGTCCTACTCGCAGTGTCTTCTGGTGAATGGGGCGCGCTGCCTTCTGGGAACTGTGTGTATCCCAGAGAGCAGCCGCCCATTCAGAAAACACTGCGAGACTCGCGCATTCGCAGTAGGAAACAGGCAATGAAGTCTCACGGCTTCACTGCCTGTTTCTCTTAGTGAGGATGGCGGCACCGAGAGCTGCCAGGATCGAGGGATCGGCCTGGGGGGGGGGGGGGGGGAGCGACATTGCGGGCGAGTAGGACAGGTAAGTGTCCTTATTAAAAGTCAGCAGCTACAGTGTTTGTAAATAAATAAATCGCGGGTGGAATCCCGCTTTAAGTGAAACAAGGCGATTGAAAGTAATTCACAATAACTACAAGGATATTGCAAATAGGATAAAAACATAACATCCAATTCACAAATAAATATTTTGTTGATGTAGCAGTTTGCGAGATAGATTATTGAGTAGAAAATATTATATTATTGAATAAATATGCGGTAATCCTACCATTAAGGTTTTTGTTCAGTACTTCCTGTTATGGGGTGACAACTCTCTCCTGCTGTGCTCCTCCATTATTACCCCGTTACATGCACCCCTGGTAAAGTCTACAAATGGCTGTGCCAATATCCATTGGAGCAGACATTCTCAACCAGGGTTTCTTCAAAGGTTGCTGGGGATTCCTAGGGCTGATTGACCTCCTATCTGGACCATGCTTGTCTTAGTTCCCATGTACAACACCACACCTAGAAACGCCATTGGTATAACACCAATACGATTTTTAGCTGTCTGAATGTAATGCCGCGTATACACGATCGGAATTTCCATCGGAAAAACCTTGGATGGTTTTTCTGACTGAATTTTGCTCAAACTTGGCTTGCATACACACGGTCACACAAATCCTGTCGGAAATTCCGACCGTCAAGAACGTGGTGACTTACAACACGTACGACGAGCCGAGATCAATGAAGTTCAATAGGCAGTTCGGCTCTTCTGCTTGATTCTGAGCATGCGTGATTTTTTTGCGCGTCGGAATTGCATACAGATGATTGGAATTTCTGATGGGAACTTTTCCCGTCAGAAAATTTGAGAACCAGCTCTGAAATTTTTCTTGGCGGAAATTCCGACAGAAAAATTCCGATGGAGCCTACACACGGTCGGAATTTCCGACCAAAAGCTCACATCTGACTTTTCTTGTAGGAATTTCCGATCGTGTGTATGCGGCATTAGAGGGGCATTCCTTTCACTTAGCAGCGATGCAAGGGGCATTGTCCTCCTGACCCCCTATGAAATAATCTCAAAAGAGCCCCCCCAAGACCAAGACAATATACGGTAGTTGGATTAGTATAGTCAAAAGATTCTGGAGGGGAACAGTAGCACCAAAAGTAATGGAAAAAAGATGAAACCAGTATGTTATGACATACAAAAATTGCATTTGTTTATAATATTCAGTGCTTTCAAACAATTCATTTAGGGTTTGGATTTGCGGTAATTAAGCTTTGTAGAAAGGCACATATCCTTGATCTCTTGGTTGTATCCGTTAGGATTAAATCGCAAAAAAATATATAATTTTTTGTGATGTGTGGTTCACAAAGTATGGTGTATATAATCTCAACTTGGCATACATGTTTGTTGGTTTTATGAGTTGTTTTTAATTAAATTTACACAGAAAGTTTGATGCACTGGAACATAACAAGAGACTTACACAGGTGAAGAAAAAGAGTCAATATCAGTGTACATATATGTAGCGCCCACCCCATTTAGGGGTGCTATATACCAAAATTTAGGGGCTTGTCTGAGATAGTAGTTGGGCTCAGACCGTTCTCATTTATAGGTTGTGCTACTTTTATTTCTCCAGGTGGTATACTGGTGTGCAGTTCCCTGTGGCCTGTAGGTGGCACTGCCATGACGGGTCAGGGTTGAACCATCAGTACTAGTGCTGTGCCTTGGGGTGTCCTCTCTGGGCAGCAGTACAGTGGGCGTGGATGGCCTGCTGTGCATGCTGGGAGAGGATACATAAGGGGCAGACGCCGCCTGGGAGGGGTCGCTCTGTGGAGTTCGTGAGGAGAGTAGGAGTCCAGGTGCGTGGCGCCCGGCCCTCCAGGCCATGGGGCCGCCTGCGCATCAGTCCCAGGCACCTTTAGCCCTGGGGCTGCAGCTTCAACACTGGGCCCAGCACCTTTAGCTGGAGCCCACTTCTGGGAAGAGGAATCCCAGGGTGTCCCTCGCGAGGGAGCCCGCTTCTAAGAAGAGGAGGCCGGGGGATGACCTTTCTGACGGACTGGTGAGAGTTGACGGTGAAGGAAGGGGCCCGGTAACTTTCTGTAGGGATTCATCTATCACAGCCTGGTACAGGCTATTCTAATCACAGCCTGGTACTGTTACTCACTGTGTCTCCAGCTATGTGGTGTCTCGCAGCAGTGACACCTATGCCAAAATCAGGACATAGGGTCTCCTCCCACTTCTCCGACTTCACATTCCTCACCAGTCAGCTGACCTCTAGTCTCTCCCCCCACGCATGCCGTGAACTGAATAGGCGGCTGCGAAGAGGCAGAGTGGGAGGCCGCAGGCTCCAGGAACAGCCAACCTGGGACGGCCACAGGCTCCAGGGACAGCCTTGCTGGGCAGCCGCGAAAAGGCTGGGAGAGCGGTACGGGCTTCAGGAACAGCCCAGGATTCGGTGACCCCTGGCAAATTGTAATTCGACCCCCGAGGGGGTCCTGACCCCCAGGTTGAGAACCACTGGTCTATTGGGAGTGGTTTATAATTATCAATCAGCTGTGGCAGCTACAGGGCACTAATGAGGAAATCTGCTGAGCCTGCATCCCTTTAGATGTGTTCCTATTGGAAGTAACTCACAAAAAATTAAATTTTTGTTCCAGGGGATGCCTGAAATCTGACTTGTATGTTAGTGTAGACTTCTGGGAAAATCAGTGAGCCAATCACGCAAGCAGGATATTATGTTTCTGAGGGGCCTTCTGTAGACATTTTGTGTACAGCACACCTCCAGGTAGCCAAATTGCATTGCATTTTCAGAAAATTAAAGCGGCTGCAGATTAAAAAGGAAAGGTAATTTTTATTAACATTCAATTACAATATGATTTGTGTCGCAATTGTATACACTTTATTATTTTTTCTTTATTTGCTATTTTTTCCCCACGAAAGTGGAGTTACCCTTTAAGGTTAAAGGATTTTTTTTTAATATGTGCCTGGAGATTGCATTTAATATAACTGAAATAAACGAGTTAACTCTGGATTTCGAAATCTATAGCAGCATCATTCCTTTACAGCATTATTACATAATGAGTTATTTACATCTTAGATACCAGTGCTAAGAATATCTATTTTCTTTCTCTTTTTTCATTTTGAGGTGTTTTATTATAATTCTCCTTCTCCCTAGTGCATCCACATAGTAAATGGAGGAGCGTCTGTTGCCATTAAAATGACAGCTTTCACAGATAAAATTACTGATGCACTGATGAGTTAGTTATAACATCTACAAATTAACTGCTGCTGCATTGGAGACATCTTATTTTTTTAGCCTAATTTTAAATATCACCATTTTTCCTGTGGAGGAGAAAATCTAACATATTGAAATAATATTTTTACATACGCATGCTGAGTACACCACACTTTAACATAATTAGTTAAGAGCGAGCCCTTGTAACGCAACTAAGTATTATTGTAGCGTACAGGGTCAGTTACACTGAGTTAGATGTAGCTGTCAAACGAATCTACCTGGATAATGGTATTTTGAACATTGTAGTTTGTAATT
The DNA here is from genome assembly GCA_029206835.1 of Rana muscosa. NCBI lineage: Eukaryota > Metazoa > Chordata > Amphibia > Anura > Ranidae > Rana > Rana muscosa. Next base: position 196,585,849 of record CM055117.1, read on the forward strand.
CAAATTTCAAATCCGCAATTGCTACTAATGGCTTACCATGTTATTTAACCACTTCAATACCAGGCACTTACACCCCCCCCCCCCCCCATTCCTGCCCAAGCCAATTTTTAGCTTTCTGCGCTGTCGCTGTTTAAGGCCCCATTCACACCTGAGCGTAGCGTTTTTGCGCGTTTTTCATGCGTTTTGACCCACGTTTTGTTGCGCTTATTTGCGCGTATTTGCGCGTTTTAGTGCAGCGTTTTCTGGCGTTTTTGAGCTTTGACGTTTTTTTTAATAGCCAATAGGAAAAATAAACATCTGTTTCATCATTTGTTGCTATGTTTTTAGTTTTTTTCATCTGCTTCCTGGGTGAATTTTCTTTTTCCGGTTCATCATTGTTCTTCCTGTTCTTCCTGTTCCTGGCTGTGTTGTGTGGTGTATCTTGTTATACAAAGATGAGGGACAATGAGATGGTGTGTTTTGTGGCAATTATTCTCTATGGAGATGGTTCACATCTCCACTCCAACTCGCCTGAAGCCCAACGCCTGAAGCTCAAACAAGTTCTGGACCCTTTTTTGTCGCTCAAATCGGGCAGATTTGGGCATTTTTGGAGCATTTGTTTTGCCATAGAAATGAATGGAAATGCTCCATTCGAGTGTCTTAGCGCCTCTTTACGCTTCTTTGAGCGTTTCTACGCGTGTTTTGCGGCTTTTATCTGCTCAAGTGAAATAGATCTACATAAAGGAAATTACAAAAAAATACACAGGAAATGCACAGATCTCCATATTTATTTAGCAGACATGGAGGAAAACAACATGGTAGAGGAAGTGATGGATGAGGTATTATCTATATTAGATCCGGAGAGCTTGCCTCTACGATTCCAGAGATCCATGCTACAAGCTTTGAGTGAGCAAGAGGAGGGCATGGAACCAGATTGCCAGCCAAGTGTTCACAAACAGGGCAGACATAAGAAATGGCCATGTGAAAGATAATAAAGGCAAGCTAAACCCTTGCAAACTGAACTAACCACCAAACCGACCATAGGGAGATGATAGGATGATTGTTATTTAGTACATTATCTAAACACATGTACTGATATAAGGTAGCACTCCGCTGGGGAAACTGCTGGGAACACACACGTAAGGAAGCACTCCGCTGGGAACACAGATGTAGGGAGCACTCCACTGTGAACACTTATATAAGGCAGAACTCCACTGGGGAAACTGATGTAAGGTCACTAATGGTACATGACTAAAATCGGCCTCTCTCTTCTCTATCGGCAATTACGGGGTGGATTCAGTATCTGCGTGTCCTCTTCTTCCTCCTCTGTCTTTCATGCAGAAAATATGACGTAACAGTGGCTACTGCCACAAAACACGCCATTTCATCATCACTCATCTTTGTATAACAAGATACACCACACAACACAGCCAGGAACAGGAAGAACAATGATGAACCGGAAAAAGAAAATTCACCCAGGAAGCAGATGAAAAAAACTAAAAAAATAGCAACAAATGATGAAACAGATGTTTATTTTTCCTATTGGCTAATAAAAAAAACGTCAAAGCTCAAAAACGCTGGAAAATGCTGCATTAGAACGCACGAATTCGCGCAAATAAGCGCAACAAAACGTGCGTCAAAATGCCTGAAAAATACGCAAAAGCGCTACGCTCAGGTGTGAATGGGGCCTAAATGACAATTGCACGGTCATGCTACATTGTACCCGAACAGAATTTTTATCATTTTGTTCCCACAAATCGAGCTTTCTTTTGGTGGTATTTGATCACCTCTGTGGTTTTTATTTTTTGCTAAACAAATAAAAAAAGACCGAAATTTTTGAAAAAAATTAAAAGTTTTTCTTTTATTTCTGTTATAAAATTTTGGAAATAAGTACGTTTTCTCCTTCACTGATGGGCACTGATAAGGCGGCACTGACGAGCGCTGATAAGGTGGCAGCAAAGAGGTGGCACTGATGGGCACTGACGATGGGCACTGATATGCAGCACTGATGGGTGGCACTGAAATGCAGCATTGATGGGCATTGATAGGCGGCACTGATGGGCACTCATGGGTGGCACTGGTGGGCACTGATGGGCACTGATAGGCGACACTGATGGGCACTGAAAGGTTGCAATGATGGGTACTTATGGGTGGCCTTGATAGGTGGCACTGCTGGGCACTGATGGGCACTGATAGGCGGCACTGCTGGGCACTGATGGGCATTGATATGTGGCACTGATGGGCACTGATATGCATCCCTGGTGGAACTGGCACTGGTAGGCATTGTAGGTGGGCACTGATTGGCAGCTGCCTGGGCATTGATTGGCAGCTGCCTGGGCACAGATTAGCATATCCTTGGTGGTCTAGGGGGGCATACCTGGTGGTCCAGTGTGGTGGCCACCCTGGTGGTCCTGGGCGGCATCCTGGTGGTCCTGGGCGGGCATCTGAGGGGGGGCTGCGCTGATAAACAATCAGCACAGACTCCTCCTGTCCAGAGAGCAGCCGATCGGCTATCCTCTAAATCGCAATAAGCATTTATTGATTGGTTTGCGCAAAAGTTATAGCGTCTACAAAATAGGGGATAGTTTTATGGCATTTTTGTTAATATTTTTTTTTTTACTAGTAATGGCGGCGATCAGCAATTTTTATCGTGACTGCGACATTATGGCAGACATATCGGACACTTTTGACACATTTTTGGGAACATTGGCAATTCACCATATACCCTTGTTGTCTGCTGCCATGGCCAGGGCTCGATATTGCAACAAAGAAAAAACAGGTCTGATGTCACCACTCTGACACCTCCATCCCTACTTTTGAACCAAAGAAAAAGAAAAGAGTCGCCCCATGGGACTTTAAGTGAGGTGAAAGAGAGCGGGTACAAGTTCACACAATTGAATTGAATCAGTTTATTGATTGACAATAAAAATAGTATAACAAGCGGAGACAGCAATGATTGTGCGTCGCCAGGCATAATAGCCAAAGTTAACATCATTAATGCAAAACAAATATTGATACATTTCAAATGCAATATAACCATAACACAGCAATGATGATAGTGGTAGAATAAAACAGGCCAGTCCATGTATGCATAAAAAGCCTCATAAAAATTATTGTATTGACACCGTAGGTAAGTGTCTAACACAGTAGACACTCAAACTGCCATACATACAAAACATTGTTGTGGCCCTACGCGTTTCACGAGCTCAGCACGCTTCCTCAGGGACCGATGCATATTCATTGTATCTATAGTGGGATGAGATAATAATAATAATGAGTAACACTATTCCATATTGGTATAGGGGATGGTGAGGTGGGTCAAAGCCAAAAAAGAGGGAGAGACCTCATACTCACCATTGCTGCGGGCTAAAGATCAAACACTGAAAGCCAAGGTGGCGGTAATACACATATCCGGCTCGGGAGCTGAGGGGGCAGAGCACACAGACAAACCCACAAGCAAAAAAACGGACAAACAGCAAAGTCTGCTAGGGAATGACCGGCCAGTGGTGACAAAGCCCCAAGGAATTGATGTATCTAAAAAGTATAAATGTATAATGACAATGCATGGATCTAATAAGACATAGTAAATGGTAGAATATGCTATGTGTAAAAATATTAATATTAAAGGCTGAAAATAATATGTGCATATATATATAATGAGTCAGCAATGCCAAAGTCTATAAATATATGCAAATTATTGTGCTGTAATTATAATATATGAAAAATAAATAAATGGACCATGGTGGACCAGGGGATGGTAATTGATGCTCAAGGGCAGTATAGAAAGGCTGTCATGCAAGCCAACTAACGAGTATTGAAGTATAAATGCTTAAATCTCAAGAGTCTTGAGGGTTATTGAATCACAGTATTAGCTGAATAAATGAGGGAACTACCTTAATGGAAAGACATGTCAGTGGACACCACAGCCGTTGAGTAGCCTTGGAACGTGTGACCGCTGGAGCAGACTGCCAGACCACAAATGAGAGTCCCAGCTCAGCCGCTCGTCCGGATATACTCGTGGGCGGCCGCCAAGCTCCGCCCCCAGCGTCATGTACGGACGTAGGCATGTTAGCGTCAAAGGCGCCAATAGCCGGTCGTCCGGACAGCCCAGCCATTGACGTCGCTGACGTCAAGAAGTGGGCTTGGAAAACATGGCGTCAATGCGCAGGTGGCCACGCCCATCCATGAGGGACAGGCAAGGACAGCAGGAGGTCAAGAAGACCTCCCTTTTGAGCATTGCAACTCCCGAGCCGGACAATGGGAACACCACCAACCACGAGGCGGAGCATTAACATTACATAAGCGCCTACCATCAGTGACCAAGTACGCTTCCTGAAGACGTAATAACGAAACGTATGTTGAGGCGGTACTTGGTCAAGTTACAGCATCACTTCCGGTCCCTCTGGTTGTTGGTTGATGGCGGTGGAGTGCACTCCAGTCACCACGCTGATCGCAGATCTCCATTCATACAGCTACATGCCATCCAGCCTCAGTGCCGGGCTTAGGCACTATTGAATGTAAGCAGCCACTTGGCTTTTTGTTTTTAATAGTTATTTTAATAAATGGGATTACACTATTTTGGATCCTTTTATTTTTTCCATACATACTCTGCCTGTGAATTTCCTATTTGGGAGAGGTACGGACCCAGTGCACAGTCTCCATTATTGTAGCAAGCAAAATCTTGCTAAAGTGCAACTGACCTTTTGTAACATTAAGGTCAACACCATCTGGTAAGCAGACATCCATATGTAGAGCACTTCGGGTGACAACATAGGCGGTGAAGGTGGCAGCAACTCATCAGTATTATTGGAAGAATTTTCTTTGTTTATCACATTGGACTTTCTTTTCACACAGCACAAATTGCTTGGATATATGTGTAATCATACACTATTGTGGAAACGTTTTTTTTTGGTTATATGTGTGATCACTAAATATTGGACTAATATTTTTTACATGTTCACATGGTATCATACACTGTATATATGGTAGATACAGTATATGCTTCACAGGGTGTATCACTATTTATTAATATTATTAATGGATGTTTAATTGTTCATAGAGACACAATTATAGATATTCACATTTTTGGGGATAATTTCCAGCGCCCCCTACCATTCATTTTTCAAATTGTACTAGTGATATAATCATTCAGTTCGGGGGTAGCAGCTATTTATTTGTTAACCCTATTTGATTAATTAGTAATTCTATACACTCATAATGACACTTATTTGGCGCAAGGTTATTTTTAATTTATATATATATATATATATATATATATATATATATATATATATATAGCGGGTATTTGAATTTAGGGGAAGCATCTAGGTGGTAGTGTGACCCAGATGCACTGATTGCTAGGGAATCTGAGACCCTTTTATGGTTCTTGGAGGACTCTGGTGGTGTGAGGTTCCCTGCGGCCTACAGGTGGCGTTGTTGCCCTGGGCCGGAGTTGAACTCACACCGCAAGACTGTGCCTTTTTGTCCTCCCCTGGCGCTGGTGCAGCGGGGCGGGGAACCCGCTGTGACGCAAAGGGAGAGGGGATAAAAGGGGCGGACGCCCTGACCACGGGGTTGGTTGGTGTGGTGGTTCGGGGTGCAGAGTTTGGAGTCGGAGGACGCGGCCGCGCCCAGGCACCTTCAGCCTGGGTGCTGGCGTTCCGGTGTTCCGGGCCCAGGTGCCCTTGACCTGGCCGGAGCTGGAGATGGAGTCCATCTCAGGCACCTTTAACCTGGGGTGAGGTACTATGGTGGATGCCTGTGGCTCAGTACCTTCAAATAAGTTCCGCGAGGGTGGAGGAATCCAAGGGGGCCCTAACTCCTTGGGTGCCCGTGTCTGAGTTCGTGAGGACTGGTAAGCAGAACTTCTCTGGAGGGCCCGGCGCAGCATTGCTGGTGACAGAGAGGCCTCCGGTACCTCCCTTGGACGGATATCCTTCCCCTGACAGGGGCCGTGCTAGCGAAGGTAATTCATGTTCTATTTCACATAGTCAGTGGCAGTGACTATTCGCCACTGGTGACACCACAGTGGTTAGCTTTATCGGGAAGGATTGTGCCTCGACCTACTCCCATTAATACTGAACTGTTTCAAAGGTCCCAACTTGACTGTGCTGTATGTTTATTCGCTGAGAAGAATAAAACTGTGTTGGACCTATTCAGTGTGTGGAACTCTGGTTACTAGAAGCAAAGGGGAGTCAAGGACGAAGGACAGGTCTTGACTCTAGGACACATACATAAAGCCCGATCTTTCTGGCCTTCACCTCGTCACTATGGAGGACATGGGCCGTGGTGTATCTCATCCCTCCCCCCGGTACTAACACCCCTAGACAAAGACAAGACAAGCCGAGAATGAGAAGAGGTGAGAGGGGTGAGGTCGCTACATATATATATATATATATATATATATATATACATATATATATATATATATATATATATATATATATATATGTGTATGTATGTATAGCGTATCTATCGGTGTATAACACACACTTTCCCCCCCTGAAAATAGGGGGGAAATCACAGGTGCACATTATACGCTGATAGTGTACCTCGGAGGGGAAGGAGGGGGTTGAGCGCCACCGAAATTTACAGAGCCGTCATCTCCTGTTTACTCGGCACTCACTCAGCTCTCACTCGGCTCTTACGTCACATACACAGTCCTGCCTCGGCCACCTGCATTGGACCAGTGTTCTGTCTATCAGAAGAGCTGGTCCAATGCCGATGGCGGAGGAAGGACTGTGTGTGTGACTGCTGGCTGAGAGCCGAGTGAGAGCTGAGTAAACAGGAGATGACGGCTCAGTGAATTTCTGCAATGTTTAGGCTGAATTGATGAGAGATGGGGAGGCTGCAGATGGGCATTGAGGCTTAAAATGGGCATTAATCAGGCTGCATTGAGGGGAGATGGGCTGCAGATGGGCTCTGAGCAGGCTGCATTGATGAGAAATGGGGAGGCTGCAGATGGGCACTGAGCAGGCTGCATTGATGGGAGATGGGGAGGCTGCAGATTGGCACTATATATACATATGCTAGCTCTCAGGACGTGGAAATAAAAAGTCAGTTAAAATGATAGCAATAAATACATATATATATACAGGTCCTTCTCAAAAAATTAGCATATTGTGATAAAGTTCATTATTTTCTGTAATGTACTGATAAACATTAGACTTTCATATATTTTAGATTCATTACACACAACTGAAGTAGTTCAAGCCTTTTCTTGTTTTAATATTGATGATTTTGGCATACAGCTCATGACAACCCAAAATTCCTATCTCAAAAAATTAGCATATCATGAAAAGGTTCTCTAAACGAGCTATTAACCTAATCATCTGAATCAACTAATTAACTCTAAACACCTGCAAAAGATTCCTGAGGCTTTTAAAAACTCCAAGCCTGGTTCATTACTCAAAACCGCAATCATGGGTAAGACTGCCGACCTGACTGCTGTCCAGAAGGCCATCATTGACACCCTCAAGCAAGAGGGTAAGACACAGAAAGAAATTTCTGAACGAATAGGCTGTTCCCAGAGTTCTGTATCAAGGCACCTCAGTGGGAAGTCTGTGGGAAGGAAAAAGTGTGGCAGAAAACGCTGCACAACGAGAAGAGGTGACCGGACCCTGAAGAAGATTGTGGAGAAGGACCGATTCCAGACCTTGGAGGACCTGCGGAAGCAGTGGACTGAGTCTGGAGTAGAAACATCCAGAGCCACCGTGAACAGGCGTGTGCAGGAATTGGGCTACAGGTGCCGCATTCCCCAGGTCAAGCCACTTTTGAACCAGAAACAGCGGCAGAAGCGCCTGACCTGGGCTACAGAGAAGCAGCACTGGACTGTTGCTCAGTGGTCCAAAGTACTTTTTTCGGATGAAAGCAAATTTTGCATGTCATTCGGAAATCAAGGTGCCAGAGTCTGGAGGAAGACTGGGGAGAGGGAAATGCCAAAATGCCTGAAGTCCAGTGTCAAGTACCCACAGTCAGTGATGGTCTCGGGTGCCATGTCAGCTGCTGGTGTTGGTCCACTGTGTTTTATCAAGGGCAGGGTCAATGCAGCTAGCTATCAGGAGATTTTGGAGCACTTCATGCTTCCATCTGCTGAAAAGCTTTATGGAGATGAAGATTTCATTTTTCAGCACGACCTGGCACCTGCTCACAGTGCCAAAACCACTGGTAAATGGTTTACTGACCATGGTATTGCTGTGCTCAATTGGCCTGCCAACTCTCCTGACCTGAACCCCATAGAGAATCTGTGGGATATTGGGAAGAGAAAGTTGAGAGACGCAAGACCCAACACTCTGGATGAGCTTAAGGCCGCTATCGAAGCATCCTGGGCCTCCATAACACCTCAGCAGTGCCACAGGCTGGTTGCCTCCATGCCACGCCGCATTGAAGCAGTCATTTCTGCAAAAGGATTCCCGACCAAGTATTGAGTGCATAACTGAACATAATTATTTGAAGGTTGACTTTTTTTGTATTAAAAACACTTTTCTTTTATTTGTCGGATGAAATATGCTAATTTTTTGAGATAGGAATTTTGGGTTGTCATGAGCTGTATGCCAAAATCATCAATATTAAAACAAGAAAAGGCTTGAACTACTTCAGTTGTATGTAATGAATCTAAAATATATGAAAGTCTAATGTTTATCAGTACATTACAGAAAATAATGAACTTTATCACAATATGCTAATTTTTTGAGAAGGACCTGTATATAGAGTAAAGTCCAGGGATGGGGATTTAGGAAAGGTCCATAGAACTGTGAGACAAGCAGTCTTTGAAGATAGATGTTTATAACATCTCGGTAATAAGACCAACACTGAGGGAACAGCTTTTCATATGAGCGAAGCCAACTCTAGTAAATAGAGAGAAGAAATATCCCACCAGTCACAGAAAGTTTGGCAGTCACCACATCCCTGATTGAAAGAAAAAAGATAACCCCCTTGGGAAAATTGGGACTTTAAAAGTGACTGACAAACAAATGATGTAAAGTACAAAAATATATTTTTATTAAATTAGACATATAGTAATAAAAATTATTTATAATTGATACATAAATTACAAGACCAGGTGGTGGTTAGAATGCCTGAAGGCGTAGCTCGTGGCACATGACCCGACGTTTCTGGCGAGAAGCCCTTCTTCAGGGGTATATTTCATGTGCGTAGAGCAATACCATCTGGTAAAACATACATGTCATATCAGTGCATACAGTATATTGAAATGCGTTCCATATTTTGCAGTGGAGGACAGAGAACTCAAGATCATGAATATAGGCAGGGGGGAGAGATGTGGACAATAATACAAAAAATATATATATGCACAATGATAAAATATATCTTACATCAAGCATCTATCCACGAGATCAGGAAGTGGCCATCGTAATTTGACTAAAATATGCGTATGATGAAATACACATAATAAAATCAGTAGACGCGCATGCAGATGTTCCAACGAGGATCACACAGTCCACATCTGGAAACACCACTAAATATATGGAAATATGGGTATTTTAGAATAAATAGAAAAATGAGGAAGGGAAAAAGGGAGATGGAGGGGGAGGAGAAAAAGGGGGGAGGGGGGGGGAAAGGAGTGGACCGGGGGACAGAGCGGAAAAGGGGAAAGGAAAAAGAGGGGGGGAAGGGGGAAGAAGGAAAGGGGACAGAAAGAATTGGAAAGGAAAAGAGAGCAAAGGGGAAGGGAGAGAAATGTCATTTACGTAAAATGTATGGATGGATAACCTACCAAAAATAATGCGATTGGTTATCAGGAACACATACCAAAGTGTCTAGGCTGAGATGTCAAAAGAGAGACATCTAGGGTGGAGCGATGGTCCACGTATGCATGTGATGTATCTATATGAGTAGAAAAACCTACTATAATTACTTTTATATTTTACCACAGAGGGCAGTCCAAAGAGAACATATAGATGTGATATTTATGTAAAACTACTCTATAGAGTCAAAATACCTGTAAGTAAATGCCAGGCCCTCGTCTCTCTCTGCAAACCGAAAAGAATCCTCATATGAGGGACAACTAAGTGTAAAATGGAGAGAGGATATACATATCTGTATGCAGGCAATATATAAGAATTGTTGTCAGAATGTCTCATACATCTATATACAAATCTCACACCAATGGGAAAAATATAACCCAAAGGTGTGCATGTGCATCCATATAAATAGTGTTTCACCTACCATTGATTAAAGAAGTAAACACCACAGTGCCAGTAGTGTGAGTGATCGGGTATTGTGATCCACATAAAACCAGAGGAGAGCATCAATAAGTCCTCTGAGGTATGAAATATGCCTGTGTGGATAACAACATTATATTCCGATAAACATATACCACTGCCCACTAAATAGGTGTATAGATAATATATATAGGTAAAGTGAAAACGGATGTTAGTATAAATACCTGGAGTGTGATGTATCAAGAGAACAAGCCTCAGACGGTAGCGCCGTTGCTGCTCAGAATGGCTGTGTTGGCAGGGCTTATATAGAGCTCAGGAGTGCGTAATGCACGCTCGCGCCTGCGCAGTGGGTTTGCGTACCGGACGTGGATTAACATATTATGCAGGTGGAGCGCATTGCAATGTGGGTATACGTCATCGCCTGTGTGTCGCGATGAAGTGACGTATATGTGTGCTAGAGACCCGAGACTCAGCTTGGTTATGACAGATAGGACATTCTGGTCCCCTGCCTTAGAAGCGCGGAACCCAGACCCTCCGTAGAAAAACGGCGGGGATGAGAACCGCGCTGGAAAGGCACCAGCGCCGATCCATGAAAAGATTATTTCATGGAAAAAAGTTAAGGACACCCACGCCAACGACGTCTGGTGCCCCCACCGGCACTGTGTGGAACACTGCATAAGCACGTAGAAGGTGGCAAACAAGGGGGCCAAAACGGATAGTGAATAACGGAGCCCATGGATGGAGGCCGATGCAGGATAAACAGCAAGTTAGACAAAAATAAAAATATAAAGATTATAAAAATAAAATAACAGAGAAATATACAAATATATATAGCAAGGACAAAAAGTACCCTTATGTTGTTTCAGAGCTTGATAAGGTTGTACTATACAAAAAAGATGGAAAAGAATACAATTTGTTAGGTTTAGGCACAACTATATAGTGTAATTCTCATATATATATAGCGACGAGTCCGCATCCACATATAAAAATAATATGCGGATGGGGTGCGTCGTGTAGGTCTAGAAGGATGACCAAGTTAGTAATGATAGCATCAGATAGGTGTATGTTGACGTCAGATAAGCGAAAAAAGAGGGGGGGAGGGGGAATCAAAAAAAGATGTTTTCACTCCTCCCAGCCACCTGATGCGTAGCCCTCCAAAAAAGGTCGATAGCTCACGATATCATTCAGACCTGGAACTCTGGTGGCATTTAGATTGAGAATCCACCGGGATTCACGCTGTAGCAGTATTCTGTTTTCTGTTCCAGTCACCACCAGGTGGGTTTGGATGTATTCTATCCAATATTAAAAATTTAATCTTTGGAATTTTACCTCCGTGGTGGTCTCTAACATGGCGTCCAAGGGGTAGATCTGGACATGCTTTCCTCATCGTGGTGATGTGACGAGAGGCTCTCTTGGAGAATTGCTGTTTTGTTTTGCCAACATAGAATGCCCCGCATTGGCACATTAACAAGTAAACCACGCCAATAGTCTTACAATTGGCATAGTGTGCAGGTTTGAAACTCTTTCCATTTGGCAAAATTATATTATCTCCAATATGGAATTTTACTTATTGATGCTCTCCTCTGGTTTTATGTGGATCACAATACCCGATCTCTCACACTACTGGCACGGTGGTGTTTACTTCTTTAATCAATGGTAGGTGAAACACTATTTATATGGATGCACATGCACACCTTTGGGTTATATTTTTCCCATTGGTGTGAGATTTGTATATAGATGTATGAGACATTCTGACAACAATTCTTATATATTGCCTGCATACAGATATATATATCCTCTCTCCATTTTACACTTAGTTGTCCCTCATATGAGGATTCTTTTCGGTTTGCAGAGAGAGACGAGGGCCTGGCATTTACTTACAGGTATTTTGACTCTATAGAGTAGTTTTACATAAATATCACATCTATATGTTCTCTTTGGACTGCCCTCTGTGGTAAAATATAAAAGTAATTATAGTAGGTTTTTCTACTCATATAGATACATCATATGCATACGTGGACCATCGCTCCACCCTAGATGTCTCTCTTTTGACATCTCAGCCTAGACACTTTGGTATGTGTTCCGGATAACCAATCACATTATTTTTGGTAGGTTATCCATCCATACATTTTACGTAAATGACATTTCTCTCCCTTCCCCTTTGCTCTTTTTTCCTTTCCAATTCTTTCTGTCCCCTTTCCTTCTTCCCCCTTTCCCCCCCCTCTTTTTCCTTTCCCCTTTTCTGCTCTGTCCCCCGGTCCACTCCTTCCCCCCCCTTTTTCTCCTCCCCCTCCATCTCCCCTTTTCCCTTTTTCCCTTCTTCATTTTTCAATTTATTCTAAAATACCCCTATTTCCATATATTTAGTGGTGTTTCCAGATGTGGACTGTGTGATCCTCGTTGGAACATCTGCATGCGCGTCTACTGATTTTATTATGTGTATTTTATCATACGCATATTTTAGTCAAATTACGATGGCCACTTTCTGATCTCGTGGATGGATGCTTGATGTAAGATATGTTTTTTCATTGTGCATATATATATTTTTTGTATTATTGTCCACATCTCTCCCCCCTGCCTATATTCATGATCTTGAGTTCTCTGTCCTCCACTGCAAAATATGGAACGCATTTCAATATACTGTATGCACTGATATGACATGTATGTTTTACCAGATGGTATTGCTCTATGCACCTGAAATATACCCCTGAAGAAGGGCTTCTCGCCAGAAACGTCGGGTCATGTGCCACGAGCTACGCCTACAGGCATTCTAACCACCACCTGGTCTTGTAATTTATGTATCAATTATAAATAATTTTTTATACTATATGTCTAATTTAATAAAAATATATTTTTGTACTTTACATCATTTGTTTGTCAGTTACTTTTAAAGTCCCAATTTTCCCAAGGGGGTTATCTTTTTTCTTTTAACTCTAGTAAATAAGACAAGAAAACAGGAGAAAAGTGCCTCTGAGTGCAAGTTTTAATATGTACAATAACATGTAATCCGACACTTACATGGAAGTAAGGGATAACAAACGCTCGGGGGAGATGAAAGCTCCTGGGTCAGTCCACAGTGTCTCTGAGTGTCCTGTGTGGTCGGATTGTCCAGCTGGGGTGACCGCGATATCCTAGGAGGAAGCCGGCTGGTCATCTTAGTGACTGGAGTAGATGGAGATGTTCTGCTCTGTGAGGAAGCCCGCGAGCGTGTGACGTCACCGGAGTGTAGGGGAAACACAACGCGTTTGAGAGCATGCGCATATATATAAAATAAAAAAGCCAAAAATGTTTGTTGTTTTATTGTTCTTCTCTCTCTATTGTTCTCTCTCTATTGTTCTGCTCTGTTTTACTGTATTTTATGCTATACAGTAATGTTTTACTGTTAAGGGGTTTTATCGTGTTTGCTTTGCAGGTATGTCATTCTACTGTTGTACTGTTACTGTGATTTATGCTATAATGTAATGTTTTATTGTTACTGTGTTTTATTGTGTTTGATTTGCAGGTATGTCCCACTGTTATACTGTAATATTACTGTGTTTTATTGTTAACCATTATTTGCTTTTGCAGGTACGCCATTTGGCTGCAGCACGGATTTATTTATTTTGACAGCAATAGGGTTTGGTCTCACGATACGTAAATCTGTGACTCCAGTGCTGCAGGAGGTGATTTCACCACCACAGTTAAAAAATTAGCATATATGCTGAAGCATAGGAGCAGGGACGGACATTAGGGGCAGATTGCCCTATGGTTCGGCATATATTTTTTACTCTTTTTTTGGCACAGATTGCAATAAAAAAAAGTTGTTTTATTGAGTTAATGTTTTATTTATACTGTGATTTATTGTTACCATTGTTCACTTTGCAGGTACGCCATTCAGGTGCAGCACGGATTTATTTATTTTGACAGCAACAGGGTTTGCTCACACGATATGTAAATCCATGACTCCAGCGCTGTAGGAGGTGATTTCCCCACCACAGTTATAAAAAGAGCATATATGCTGAAGCAAAGGGGCAGGGGTGGACGTAGGGGCATTTTGCCCCTATGCTTTGGCATATATTTTTATGAAAAAAACAAAAACAAAGTATGGCATATATTTTTATTAACTTTTCTTGGCATAGATTTCTTCATCCACATCGATCGATGTGAATGGAGGAATCTGTTATGCCACGTACACATGATCACTTTTCTCTTCGGGAAAAATTAAATTTTTTCTCTTGGACGAGAAAAACGGCCATGTGTAGGCTCTCCAGCATTTTTCCCGACAAGAAAAACGGCGAGAATCACGACGAGAAAAATTAGAACATGCTCTAATTTTTCTCGTCGCGAATCACTGCATTTTTTTCCTCTGCAGTTTTCCCATAGGGAAACACTGCTAGGGAGCCTACACACGGCTGGTTTTCTCGTCCAAGAGAAAACATGTCGTGAAAAACGGCCGTGTGTAGGGGACCAAGCCGGTCCTCGTTTTTCCCGTCGGGTTTCACGGCGGTGTTTTCACCGCCGTGAAACTCAATCGTGTGTACACGGCATGAGGTTCTTTTTTTTTTAGGCTCTTAGGAAGTACATCTAGTGTTGGGTAATATAAAAGAGATGCACTTATAGGTAAAATTGCAGAGAATGTTATGCAGAAACAGACATAAAAAGAAGCACACATCAACATGTTTTAAATGATAGGGTTCTAAGTGGTGTCTTTGTTCAGAAATACTAGACCTTACCAGATTTCATGGGGTGCCTCTATACAAGTATATCAGTTCTTCTTATAGGGAGACAGTTATTAACAAGGGCAGTCTACTCTCGGATGCTCAAGGAGAGGTAGATAACTAGCACAGTGTTATGGATTTGCAAACAGAAACCAGCTATTCTGAAACGGTACTGTGTAATGTTCACTGAATTGTTCACTGATGATGCCTAACAAACAAAGCTTTGGGGTCAAGATGGTTTAGGCAGCCCAAATGGCCATGGATGCCTTCCTCCCTTTTTAAAGCTCATTCTTTTGTTCCTTTCACTAGTGCTTGTCTCTCTTTTTTTGCTGTAAGTCAGTCTGGTTGTTGCCAGACAAGTTACCTGGGTAAGTTTCAATCTCCTAAGACATATAAAAATTCATATCTGCACCAATCCCAATGACCTGAGTCTCACATCTTTTAACTCCATACAAGGTGATTCAACCAGGGACCCCACTAGGACTCCACTGGGCAGTAGATAGCTGCCATTTAATATATTTATTTGAAGCCTCAACCAAACTTGCATCCAGCTCTCCACTATCCTAATTCTGAATTATCTATTTAATGGACACTTGTACTGAGTAAAGTGTAAGAAAATAAATGGCTGCACATCCAGGAATTCTGATTGCCTTTCATTGTTCAAAGTTATAACACCAAAGACACCAACATGAGGTCATGTAGACGCGTTTCACACATACATCTTGTACTTAAGCACAAGATGTATGTGTGAAACACGTCTATGTGACCTTGTGTTGGTGTCTTTGGTGTTATCACTTTGAACAATGAAAGGCTTAAGCACAAGATGTATGTGTGAAACGCGTCTACGTGACCTCGTGTTGGTGTCTTTGGTGTTATCACTTTGAACAATGAAAGGCAATTGGAACTCCTGGATGTGCAGCCATTTTTTTTCTTACAAGTTTTCCATGGAGGAGGGCCGGGGCTGGCACTCTACAAGACATTCCACCTCAGGTTCTCATTATACACCTGGAGCAGCGGCTATTTTTCTTTGTACTGAGTAAAGTATGGAGGTAGCCAAACATATCATCACCAACGGAGATCTCACTCCCTTTCACACTTTATGTGCTAAATTCAACGTTCCTGACCGAGCCCGCTTTAGATATCTCCAAATTGCACATGCCTTCAGGTGCCAATTTCTGGGCAGGCCGGTCGAACTGGCGTACTCAGAGTTGGAATCTACTATCCGGGTGAAAGACCTGGAAAAACCCGCGTCTCAGATTTATGGATCCCTGCTGGTTGCTGCTATCCCCGAGCTGTCTTCCCTCCGCAGGAAATGGGTGGAGGACATACCGGGGCTGGACGCGGACGACTGGAGGGAGGTTTGGGATTATCCCTTCTCCCCTCTGATCTCAGCAAGGGACAAATTAGTTCAATATAAAATTGTCCACAGGGCTCACTACACACCTCACAGGCTGCACCAGATGTCACCGGAGCATTCTCCGGAGTGCTGGTGCTGCTCCTACCGGCCAGGGGGTTTCTTCCATATTTTCTGGGCTTGCCCAGCAATTGTACAGTATTGGAGTGAAGTGATACGGGTGATTAATAAAGCCACCGGGACTTGCGTCCCATGCGAGCCCATACACTGTTTGCTAGGACTGGTTGACCAACTGCCAATACTCAGAGCCAGAAAAACACTCATATCCCTGTTGTTGTATTATGCACGCAAAGCCATTACAATGAATTGGAAAAAATCGTCTCCCCCCTCTGTTAAATTTTGGAAAAACTTAATTAATGCCAGTTTGCCCCTATATAGAGCCACGTACTTGTCTAGAGGTTGTGCGCACAAATTTGAAAAGGTATGGAACTGTTGGTTAGATGACAGAAGCACGGCAAGTGATACAGTGACCACGGTTTAGATTTATATTGTATCTTCGAAATATCGATTATTAACCCCAAAAAAAAAAAAAATGTCTTCAGGCTACCTTCCTCTAACAATAACATTTTGAAGCATGATGTATATTGAATGAACCCTCTCCCCAAGCTTGGGGTTGTAGTATAGAATAAGTTAAGTTTTTTTTGTTATTTGTCGCCCTGTGACGGTCTGATGCCGAAACAGGGTAATGGCCCCTGCGTGGGCAGCTGTTGTGCCTAGATGTGGGCAAATTGTGTGTATGTTTTATAAAAACTCAATAAAAAAGATTTAAGAAAAAAAAAAAAAAGTATGGAGGTAGCCAATGGAAACTTCTTTTGAAAAACACTTGGCTGTTCTTTTTGAGACACTGGAACAATCATATATATTAGGAAGGTTAGAGAAAAAAAAAAATTCTGACCTGCATCCTTCTAAATCCAAGCTCTACAGCATGGATAAATCTGCAGTACTGGTTATTGTATTAGAATATTGTGTCAAGATACCCAAACAATTAATTAATTTAATTTAATTGAATGCAGCTTCTGTTCTTCCAAAAAATTTCCACCTGGCTCCTTAAAATTTTTCGATCAAAGAATGTCAGGTGGGAAGGTGGCGACAGGAATGTCCTCAAACTGAATTTTGGCTGGTTAATTAGGAACCAAGTGAAATTCACTCAGTGTATGGCTAGCATTAGAAAGCACTGAAGATAATAGATGATCATAACATCCAGACAACTAACACTTCCTGAAAAAGGTTAGGACTGGCAGCCTCCATACTTCCTCAGTCCACATTTACTTTAAAGTGTATATACTGTAGAGCATTATTTGCTCCCAGCACAGTGACCAAGCTTTCATAGACAGCTCTCGGTCTCTAGTCATGATTAGGAGCCAGCAGGAGGGACACTCGATCATGTGACCACCAATTTAAAAGGATGATGGGGCTGGGCAGGAAGGAGTTATTGTAGACATTTGTGTCTACCCTTATCCTTCTAGCAATGTGGGGCAAGTCAGTTGTGAGTGATATAGCACTTACAGGAAGAATTCTGTAGCTGCTCATTTGCGAAGGCCCAATTTTTTTATTCATTGCATTCATTGTGTCTTCCTGTTCCTAGACCCACCTCCAAAGACACCATCAATGTAACCCTGTATTCAGGAGCTGAAGTGAGCTGTTTATAACTCGAATTCTCCTGATAGGCTCTAATGAGGCTAGAAGAATGGAGTAGGTCTTTATCCTTGAATGCAGCATTGTCATCAGTAAGCTAGCTCATCTTCAATGATGTTCCTTGACCATCCTGGGCAATTTGGATATGTGCTTTTTTGTATGCATGGATTTTTTATCAATATAAACAACTTTCTGGCCATACAAAGCACATCCAGGGGTTTATTCTCTTGTACTTTCCCAGTTGTTTTTTGATGACATGCGGAATCAAGAAATGAGGCATCTTTGAGGACATTCTAAGTTTTGTGTTACGTTTTGAACCTGTAATTTTACAGTATTCATGACTAGTATCCTGTGTTGCTGTGTATGATCGGTCCCACTTGATGCCCCAGTGCCTGGCCAGGGAGCTATTTGTTGTGTCTACATTGAATAGGCATGGAGTTATCACTACAACCTTCTTCATTAGTCCTGATGAAGATTAAATGAGAAATGCATTGACCCATGAGGAATATATACAGTCTCAATATTTGGCAATTCAGCTTTGTAGTGACTACATTTTCTATGACATTAGATAACTAATTGCCTGCATGCATAGCAAATGCCTCAGGCTTGGTGGTCAGTGAAATTAAAACAAATACATAGTGCCTGTTATCAGTAGGAGGAAAATAGTGTCCCATCATTATTAATTAGAGGAATAGTGTCCCATCCTTGGTATTAGTTGGAAGAATGGAATCCTATTGTTGATGTCAGTGGCTGGAATTATGCCCCACGGTTGGTGTCCAGTGAGAGGAATAGTGCCTCATAGCAGTGGGAGTATTAGTTCCCTAAGGACAAGTTAGGCCCCTTTCACACGGGACGGATCCGTGACGATCCGCCCCGTGAACCTCCGCTTGCTCAGCGGGGATCGCTCCGCTGATCCCTGCTGAGCCGGCAGATGACAGGGCGGTCCCCGCACACTGTGCAGGGACCGCCCTGTCAGATCACCGCTCTCCCCTATGGGGGGATCGGATGAACATGGACCGTCTGTCCATGTTCATCCGATCCGCTCTGCAGACGGATAGAAAAATAGGATTTTCCTCCGTCTGCAGAATCGGAGGATTGCGGACCCGGATGAGATCGGGTGTCAGTGGATGTTTATCCGCTGATACCCACGATCTCATAGGGACCAATGTATGTCCCCTTTTCATCCGTAAACAGACGGATGAAAAAGCGGACATACGGTCCGCTGGTGTGAAAGGGGCCATAAAGGTACACATAGACCTACATTTGGCCCATGTACCACTGTTTAAAGAACAATGCTTTAGGACACTTGTCTACATTTGATACATTTGGAATTTCTTTGCACCCAGGAAGTGGCATCCTCGGGGGACATTTATTGGGGGTAAGAACTAAAATGTGGAACGGGGCTCACACATGAGGTGTTTGCTCTAGGGGATAAGTGTTTTATAAGGCCCTGATTTGATGTATTAATATAATTATGAGCTATACCTAGAACCACAGATTTTAAAACAGTGCAGATACAAATGCTGTGTGTAGACCTGCAAATTGCAAGCAGGTTTTCTGCTAGTCTCTAAATATCTACACTAAAGATTGCAGTATCCAGGGTGCTTATTTAGTTTTAGCGCTAAAAATAGCACTGTAAAAATGCCTGAAATAATCCTGCCCCAGCATTCTCAATGTAAAAAGCCTTGAGGGCTTTCACCGTGAGGCGTTGTGCTGGCTGTGCGTTGGAAAAAATCCTGCAAACAGCTTTTTTGGTGCATCTTTGGGGCGCATAAAATAGCGCTGTAAAAACGCCTAGAAGCTGTGGGAAGGTAACATGACCGCAGTAGAGTGGAGGATTGTGGGATACCAAGAAATCCTTTTTACCGCTAAAAACGCAGTAAAAACGTGGTAAAAACGCATAGGCGCTAGCGATATTTTTAGCGATAACGCAGTAAAACGCGGTAAAAACGCGGTAATAACGCTAATCGTTTTTATCGCGTTATTGCAACACCTCAGTGTGAAAGAAGCCTAAGAGAATCTCAGAGTACTATTCAAATGTTATCATCTGGCAGATAATGAAAACTAGGTGTGAAAAAAGCACCTTTCCAAGAAACATTAGATTAAAGTATCACAAGGCATTAAGATGCAGCATTTCAATGATTAGCAGAAAGCTTTGAAACACTGTAGAGAGATATACACATTAAAAGACAATGAAGCATCAGTTTTCACACTAATTAAAAACACGCATTAAATTGCCTTATACAAGTGAGGACAGAGCGTCAGCTCATTACAAAAGAGGCATCACATATTACAAGGAATAATAGGGCTTTAACAGTAGCCAACAAAGCACAAATATACCTTCCTGTGACTGAATCTCAAGTCAGCAAGAGGTTTATTTAATGAGGCTCTGCAAAGTGCAATGTTGATTTGAGTGTGCTAACCCATAAAAGCCAATCAAATTTCACCTTTCATTTGTTTAAAACAGCTAAACCAATGAGATATGTTTACCTGTCAGTTGTTTTAAATGACTGTACTTTGCATACTGCCTCTGACCTATTAAAACTGATCTTGCATAAAAATGAAAGATAGTCTGCAAGAAGGTGCAGTGACAGCACCATAATCTAGGCGAGTGGGCCAAAAGTTGGGGTACAAAGTTAATATTTATCTCTTTCCACGAATAGTTTATTTTCCTATTGTTTTCAGTTAGCAAGATACGCGAAATTGCTTCTCGCCCTTTTTTAGCAAGATCAAGTGTAGTATCTGATCTTATTAGTGTCCAGTAGGAGTGCTCCACTGTCATTCTGGCCTCATGGTGGGGATGGACAACTGTATAGTATCCCTGCTGGTATGATGGGGATCCTGAGGTATGTTCCCTTGGAAACAGAAACCAGTGCATCCATTGGATGAGGTGGGGGACGGGAGTAATTTCTTAACAAACTAGAATGTGGCCTGGTACACTCAGGGATGTGCCTCCATCCCTTCATTAATATCTCCATACAACCAATTTATTTGTCCTTGGACTTTAAATGAGGCACAGCACATACTACCAATGAATTAATAGTTTCCAACATTGTTGTTTAATAAATGAATATATATTGCATACATAAAGAGGATACAATGGTACCAAGCTCATTTGTAATGAATCCATAATAATGCATTTCATACATAATTGAATATAGTGGTGACCATATACAATTCAACTGGCAATACATAATTAAAACAAAAATTGCATCCATAAACTCAACGCAATTCGTGACTCTTTGTTCACTCTTAAGCAGTAGATGTATGTATAGTATCTGTAAGATAAAACATCTGGCATGTAACATACCTAATGTTATTTCCTAATACATAGGGTAATTCCAACCTCAAAAGCTGCCAGAGGGACTCTAAAGCCCTGTACACACGATCAGATTTCCTATGGACTTTTCCATCGGAAATCCGATGAAGCTGACTTCCATCAGTCTTGCCTACACACCATCAGTCAAAAATCCGACCGTCCCAAACGCCGTGACGTAAAACACTCAGACGAGCCGAGAAAAATGAAGTTCAATGCTTCTGAGCATGCGTCGACTTGATTCTGAGCATGCGTGAGTTTTTTTTCCGATGGAGTTCCACACAGACGATCGGAATTTGCTATCGTTTTTTTTCCCATCGGATAAATTTAAAACATGTTCTATTTTTTCTCATGGAAAAAAGACCGATGGGGCCCATACACGATCGGTTTGTCCGATGAGAAAAGTCCATCGGACTGTTTTCATCGGTAAAACCGATCGTGTGTACACGGCATAATACTTACAAATCAGCTAAGAATATATATGACAATATTTCCAAATGGTGATTGCCAGGGGAGTCTCACCTGGGAGGTGTGGAAGTATGACTCTGCAAGAACTCAAGGGGACAAACATGGAGCAGATTCAACGTGGGTGGGAAATCCATGATGGCACCCAAAGTAGTTGCTATAAAAAGAAGTTTAAGTATGCATATAGTTATACCTGGATAATGAAATCAAAATGGGTAATAAGCAACAAAAATTATGTGCAATGCTGGCTGAAATATAACAGTGAATAGGGCAAACATATAGTGAGTGTGAAAGGTGCAGAAAGCTGCACTTAGTGGTATAAGGGAAAGTTCAGTCCACAGAAAAAGGAGTGTGCCAGTAAAAAGAAATAGACCACCAAGTGCCCAGAGCCGAATATAAGGGCAAAATATGGGC
The DNA here is from genome assembly GCA_029206835.1 of Rana muscosa. Taxonomy (NCBI): domain Eukaryota; kingdom Metazoa; phylum Chordata; class Amphibia; order Anura; family Ranidae; genus Rana; species Rana muscosa. The sequence continues at coordinate 196,607,950 of CM055117.1, forward strand.
AACCAAAGCATAAATCACCAAGAACTTTTATCATACTATTAAAAACAAAAATAAAGTGCAGTACTGGCTGCAATCTACCAGTAATTAGATAAAAAACACGATGAGTTTGTGAAAGGTACAAAAAAAACTGTACATGGTGGTATAAAAAGAAAAAAAAAAGGGGAAAGAAAGAAAAAAACACCCAAGTCTGGGTCCAGTTCAAGGATAAATAAGTAATTCCCTGGAAGAGGATTCTGAGGGGCATAGTGACTTGACTGTACTATCTTGTCTGGTCAGGGTCTAGGAAGGCAGAGGACCTGCGGTGTCAAGAGCCCTTTGTAATCCCAGGGTTGTCAGAGTAAAACTATGAGTTTGGGACTCCACTGTGTGACACTGCTCTAGACCACAACACCTAAGCTTTTTTTCAGCACTTCTCATAAGCTAGACCTTTTGGCTGAAATTATTGTTACCAGGCAGCAAGACCTAGCTTCTTCACCTGAACATGCATTTTTTTTTATTTTTGTATAATATTTTTTCACCCAAAAGTTGGTGACCCATGAACATATGGTAGCAGCAACCATGAACCTCATCCCTAACAACCACTAGTTATAGTGATGGTTGTAGCTCATGAGGTGGCACAGGATACCTTTTCAGTAAGGTACTCAGAGATAACATGGTTTTCCTTTGACACATGTGAAAAATGAGATGATGCTCAGTCTGTGGGGTACTCAAGGCTTCACTAGAAATACTCAGCAGGGCCACAACAGACACGCACATAAAACATACATACACACTGCATACACAGTGCTTACTTCTCTACTGGCATCTTTAGTTCCCCATGTTTCTGCTCTTGTTGGTGGAAAACCTATGGAGGCAGCTCTCTCTTACCTCCTCAACTGTCCCTGCACAGCCCCATCTCCTCTCCCCTCCCCCTTTCCTGGCAGACACATCTCCTCCTCCTCTCCCTTCCCCCTCCTTTCCTAGAAGACACAGCTCCTCTTATTCCTCCCTCCTTCTTTCCTGGCAGACACAGCTCCTCCTTCTATCCCCCTCCTCCTTTCCTAGCAGACACATCGCCTCCTCTCCTTCCCTCCTCCTTTCCTGGAAGACATAGCTCCTCCTCCTATTCCTCCCTCCTCTTTTCCTTGCAGACAGCTCCTCCCCCTCCTTTCCCTCTCTCTTCCTTTTCTGGTAGGCACAGCCCCTAATCTCCTTCCCTCTTCCATTCCTGGCAAAGGCAGCTCCTCCTCCACTCTCTCCTCCTTTCTCGGCAGACACAGCTCCTCCTCTTCCCCCTCCCCCTCCCTCCTCTTTTCTTGGCAGACTCAGATCCTCCTCCTCTCCCCCTCCTCCTTTCCTGGCAGACACATCTCCTCCACCTTTCCCTCCCTCCTCCTTTCCTGGAAGATACAGATCCTCCTCCTCCCCCTCTCTCCTCCTTTCCTGGCAGACACAGCTCCTCCTCCTCCTCTCCCCACCCCTCTTTTCATGGCAGACAACTCTCCTCGTCTTCTCCCTCCTTCCTACTTTCATGAAAGACACAGCTCCACCTCCTTTCCTGGCAGGCACAGCCCCTCCTCTCATTCTCTCTCCCTTTCCTGGCAAATACAGCTCTTCCTCCCCCTCTCTACTCATTTCCTGTCAGACACAGCTCCTCCTTCTCTCTCCTTCCTTCTTGGCAGGCACAGCTCCTCCCAGGGCCAGCCCTACCATGGGTCCTGGAGGGTCCAGTGGTCCCAGGCTGCAGTTCGAGAGGGGTGGCAAATTGACACCCTAATTTTTGTGTGCAGGGGTGCCGCTATCCGTACACATTAGTCAGGGGCGCTGTTAATGGAATGGGAGGGGCGGAGCCTATAAGTCAGCTGACTTGTGAGGACTGCAGTGGGAGGGGCTGGAGGAGACCCCACCTCCTCCTCTTGGCATAGGTGTCACTACGGCCAGACACCACGGAGCTGAAGACGCAGTAAGTACAACTGCCTATGATCTTATCCTCCCCAGCACTGCTACTGACCCCCTTCCAGCACTGCCACTGACCCCCCTCTCCTCCTCCCAGCACTGCCACTGTAAATATGACCTCCTGATAGATGTAATTTTAGTTTCATTTATCATGGATTATAATGGATGTGGGGGCTTTTGGTGGGCATGATGTTTTTTGTTTAACCTTGGACCCAGGCAGCACAATGACTTGGGCCAGCCCTGGCCCCTCCTCTTTTCCCTCCTTCCTCCTTTGCTGGCGGAGAGAGCTCCTACCCCCCCTTCTCCTTTCCTGGCAGACACAGCTCCTCCACATCTCCCTCCCTCCTCCTTTCCTGGCAGAGAGAACTCCTTCACCTCTCCCTACCTCCTTCTTTCCTGGTAGACACAGCTCCTAATCATCTCCCTCCCTCCTCCTTTCTTGGCAGAGACAGCTCCTCCTCTTCTCTTTTCCCTCCCTCCTTTCTTGGCAGACACAGCTCCTCCTCCTCTTCTACCCCCCTCTTTTCTTGGCAGACACAGCTCCTCCTCCCTCCTCCTTTCTTGGCAGACACAGCTCCTCCTCCCTTCCTCCCTCCTCCTTTCTTGGCAGACACAGCTCCTCCTACCTTCCTCCCTCCTCCTTCCTTGGCAGACACAGCACCTCCTCCCTTCTCCTTTCTTAACAGACACAGCTCCTCCTCCCTCCTCCTCTACTTCCCTCCTCCTTTCTTGGCAGACACAGCTCCTCCTCTTCTCCCTCCCTCCTCTTTTCTTGGCAGACACAGCTCCTCTTCCTCTCCCTCCCTCCTCATTTCTTGGCAGACACAGCTCCTCCTCCTCTCCCTCCTCTTTTCTTGGCAGACACAGCTCCTCCTCCTCTCCTTTCCTCCTCCTTTCTTGGAAGACACAGCACTTCCTTCTCTCCCTCCCCTTCATCCCTCCTCATTTCCTGGCAGGCACAGATTGTCCTTTCTTGGCAGCCAGTACATATAGGGTGTTACCCCTAGAAATTAGATCATATATGCAGTGCTTTGTTTACATTTCCGGGATAGAAATTTCGGAGATGTAACCATTCTGGTAATGACCTGAAAGATGGAACTAAATTCCAGTATTGCTGGGTCAATTCTGGTAAGTTCTCAGCTATGGCTATCTGTGGCGGGTGTTTATAAAACCTACACTGTCCAGTTATCAAATGCACATTAAATGACCTTATGGAATATCTATGGTTGCATTTACAAAGTTAAATCTCATGTGATTAATTGCTCCAGAGAAAAAAATACAATTAAATAAAAGTTTATAATATTAATAAAACAAGGTTAATCACTACGCAAAAAAATATCAGCATTATGTATTTTAAATGAGCATTCCTTGCCAAGAATCAGCCAGCATCTCTCCGAATCTGCCATTAATCATGTATCACATTAAACTCTATGGATAAGATTAATCACCCGAAGCTCTTGTGAAACAACACTGGGCGACTGAACAAAAACATTGCACTGTTCAAACTAATCATCACTTGTAGCTAAGCAACAATTACACAACAAGCAAACTGTTATTATTACAATAAATGCCTTTATAACAGAGACTGATAGTCTAACCTTGTTACATTGAATAAATAGAGGAAAATGTTAATCAAAATTAAATATTGCATATAGCGAGGAAATAATTATTAAACATTGCTTGCAGTGAGAATTCTGGGTGTAGTACAAAAAAATGTGAGGAAATCTGCTGCAAGGAGATTTTACTTGCAAAGCAGAGGTCACTGTTTACATGATTCATACCTGCACATCGCTCAGAGGTTCTGTAATTCTCATAAGTAGACCACTGACTCAGAGGCGTAACTAGAACCTTCAGGGCCCCAGTGCAAGAAATCATGAAGGGCCCCCTTGACCCCCCCTTCCATCTGAGCCCGGGGCTTCCAATTCTGGGAGGGCATCCATGGACATTCTCCCAGAACCCTGCTGCCCGCGTGCCCCCTAGGGTGCGCATCCAGCATGCTCTGTGACTGCTGTGTCCTTTGGAGACAGCTGATCACAGATCATGGTAAAGGGCCAATTACAGCAGCCCTTTACCATGTGATCAGCTGATCACATGTAAACAGACTTGTCGGTTATCGGCAGGCCTTTCCTCCCACACTGTGTCTGTGTGAGGAAAGGAGAACCGTTAACCTGCAGGCCTGTTAGTACATTGCTTACACTGATAATCAGGGCACTTATTTGCAGAGCAGCCCCATCAGTGTAGCCTATCAGTGCTGCCTATCAGTGCCGCCTATTGATGCTCATCAATGCAGCCTATCAGTGCAGCCTATGGCTGCTCATCAATGCAGCCGATCAGTGCTGCCTATCAGTGTCACCTATCAGTGCTCATCAATGCAGCCTATTAGTGCGCATCGGTGCTGCCTTTCAGTGCTGCCCATCAGGGTAGCCTATCAGTGCTGTCTATCAGTGCCGCCTATTAGTGCCTCCTATCAGTGCCCCCTCAGCAGGACTCTGAGCTGAGAGCATCTCTCTCATACAGCCCCGAGCCTGCAGTGACAGTTCCCCCTCCCTTGCACGGATGGGAGAGGAGAGAGCCAATCTGCTTTTTCTCTCTTCTTTTTTCTTTGCAATTAATTTTTTTACATTTAGCAGGTAACCCCGCAGACAGTTGATGACTCATTGGTTGTTAAGGATGAGGCAGCTGCTCACTCCTTAACAACCGGCTATTCACAGTTTGTTCTGGAGGAAAATAAATAACAAAACGCATGCAAAAACGTGTGTTAAAAAACACAAGATGCACTGCAAAACGCACCAGAAAACTGCATCAACCATATAGATGTGAACCTAACGTAAAGGTCTGCACACCACTATTATCCATACCATTAACCAATCGACAACAGATTATTTCTTTAGGGTACTTCAACCCCTCCACAGTGCATTAATCTGTTCGTAAAATAGGTTTAAGCACACCACATAACAAGATGCTTTAGCATTAAAGTTTCATTAGGCATATACAGTACATACAAGTAAACAATAGTTTACAACTATCCAAGTATGTCATATCACATCATGAATAATAAAGCATAGGTATTCGCTCCACTGTTAATTCCAACCAACAAAAATACATGCATGTATATTGGTAAAGTGAGCCCCACTAAGTCATATGGCAGCTGATGTTCAGAAATGCTGCATATACAGAAATACAGCATCCAAAATTGAATAATGAAAAGGGTAGCTGAGCCAGACCCTGGTGAAAAGAGAGATTAGGATGAAAAACCCAATGTTTACACAGGAGGTTCTTGAGAAAGGGGGTCCTTACACCCCGGAAACATTGGATTTTTCCTCCAATATGTCCCTCGGCCTGTGTCCCACATCCTGGCATCTTTTTGGCATTTCCTTCTTGTTAGAGGAGGTAGGGTTGCTCTCTCTGCTAAGCTTTATGCTATGTAACTAGCATGTAAGGGGGGGGGAGGGGTGGCATGCGGCATTGTGTGGGGACAATAATTCACACAGGCAGGTGCAATAGAACTTGTATTGAAGGAATGCAGCAACAATTAACAACAAGCCTGGTGGGACAGCCACCCAGCTGGGCACACTATCAGTTGTGTGACAGGGTAAGTTCCAGCTGGAGTTACAGTGTCCGTTGCAAAGGGGACCGAATGCGGCCTGGCTATCTGGTCCCAATCAGGAGTCGGTCAGAAAAGATGAGGCGCTATGCTTACCCTCCTCATCAGGAACCTCTCCCTAGCGCTGTTGCTGTCCCTAAAGCCTCGTACACACGACCGAGTTTCTCGTCCAAAACCGGCAAGAAAAGTGCCGCAAGAGCTTTTTTGTCGAGAAAACCGTTCGTGTGTATGGTTTTACGACGAGAAAACTGCCGTGAATCTCGACGAGAAAATAGAGAACCTGCTTTCTTTTTTCTCGTCAGGATTCCAGATTTCCTCGTCGTGTTTCTCGTCGGCCTGTTTTGTGACGAGAAAATGGTTCGTGTGTATGCTTTTACGACTCTTCCAAAAGCGCGCATGCTCACAAGCAACTATGAGACGGGAGCGCATCTTCTGGTAAAACAAGCCTTCGTAATGGAGATAGCACATTCGTCACGCTCCAAATTTTTGCATCGTTTAAATGTTGTGCATTGAAATCTTCGTTAGAATGTGACATTAATCCAAACGAATGAACTTCTTTTGCTGCTGATATTCACACAGAGTTATGACTATCTTTTTTTAACCTTTTTCATGCTGCTCTTAAGAAGATTTATGTGTATTATATCGTGCAAGTTTTTAGGAATATTTAAAAATTAGTTATTTTTCTAACTGATGTTAATTGTAATTTCGCAATGTTTTGGTAGTGATCTCCCATTGAATCTTTTAATATATATGATTTAAATTTACACACTTTTTTGGGAAACACGATTTATTTATTTTTTGGGGGGGTTGTTATCTGTCCCTTTTTTTGTCAGTCAAATGTATCTGCTTTCTCCAAAGCTAGATTTTACATTTTTACAAATACACATAGTCAAGTATGAACTTAAACAAAAATAACATTTATTCATGTTTCAAATAAAATAAAGAGAAGGCAGCGCTAGAGAACATGCTGCCATTTGTGCATCCCAGGGACCCCAGAGCACACAGCAACCCTGTGTGGACACTAAAATTGGGAGCTTGAGAAGGCCAACATTTCTGAACACAATCTGATGCTGGCCTCCCAGAGGTCAGGAACAGCAGCAGGTGATATATATGTCCCAAGTGTGTGGTACTACAACAGGCTGCCTTCTGTCCGACCACAATGAAGCAAGGCCATCACTTCCTCGTCTTCCTGGCAACCTTCCCTGCAACCTTTCCTGAAGCCTTCCCTGCAGCCTTCCTTCTTCGTTTGGCTGGAGGCTGGGCCACTGGAGGGGTACTTCTGTCAGGAGGAGGAGGAGGTGGAGGAGAAGGGGGTGGCGCAGAAGAACAAGGTGGAGGTGGAGGAGAAGGGGGTGGGGCGGAAGAACAAGGTGGAGGTGGAGGAGAAGGGGGTGGGGCGGAAGAACAAGGTGGAGGTGGAGGAGAAGGGGGTGGGGCAGAAGAAGAATGTGGAGGTGGAGGAGGAGGTTGAGGTTGGGACAGTTGTGCCACCTCACAAATGGTGGTATTGGGGGTAATTTTTCCCATCACCCCCTTGTTGAGCAAGGTGATGAGCAGGGGCTCGCATAGGAGGCGTTGCTCCATGCTCATCACCTTGAACTTTGCCTCCACTAGGCCGGCAATGGCCTCTTCAGGGGATGTGGGGTCTTTGAGTGTGGCATGGGCCTCTTTAATAAGGGCCATTGCTGCCTCACTGGTGGTCCTGTCCCTCCTGCCTCTTTTGGGAAGCCGGATGGGAGGCACCTGGGATCTGGTGCTTCTCCTTTGCCTTGCCACCTCCTGGCTGCCACTGGGCCCTGCCACCTCCTGGCTGCCACTGGGCCCAGCCACCTCCTGGCTGCCACTGGGCCCTGCCACCTCCTGGCTGCCACTGGGCCCTGCCACCTCCTGGCTGCCACTGGGCCCTTCCTCCTCCTGCCTGACAGTTTCCAGACCCTCCTCCTGGCTGATTTCATCCTGTGTATGAAAAAGGGACATAGTTTAATATGTTGTTTTAATCTTTGCATCAAACTTTATAAACATGATTGAAGCAATTAGAATGTAAATCCAAAAATCATTTTTTTGAATTTACACCTACATCAGATTGACTATTTAGCACCCAATTAAGTGCAGACTAATGTCTCGAGATCTTGATTTCACTTGTGGAACCCAAAATATTGTATGTTTCTCATCTTGACATATTTGTCAAACATTAATTTTATCCCAATACATTTTCATTTAATACTATACCTGGCTCCAGATGGCCAAATCAGGATCATCCAGGATGGCTGCCTCCTCTTGCTCCAGAGAAGGCTCAGGTTGGCTGCAGGGAAGTCTGGGGGGAAGAGTGGAGAGTGATGGCCTTGCCTCAATGTGGTCATCCAGGAAGGACATCCTGCTGTAGTACCACAAAATCGGGACATACACATCATCTGCTGCTGCTCCTGACCTCTGAGAAGCCAGGACCTTAGAGCGTTCAGTCCTGTAGGTGCCTCTCAAGCTCCCAATTTTAGTGTCCACTTGTTTTGCTGTGGCTGTGGGCACCTTGGTCTGCACAAATGGGAGCAGCTTCTCCAGCGCTGCTTTTCTCACTCCTCTTTTTTTATGGATGGGGTTTTTCGTCTCCCACAGAGCGGGCAGCTCCCTTACCCGGTCAATAAATTCCGCCAGGAACTCTTTGTCGCTAATAAAGACATTCATATTGTATCTGCAAGTTTAAGAAATAATAAATAACTAATGTGAGGCAAACAGTCTAACCTCCTTAACATCGTAGTCACCATATATATCCTACAACATTCTCAAAACAGTATAGGCCAACAATTTGTACAAGTCACAAAATCACATACCTTCGTTCGCACGTCCGTCACTTGAACTCCTCTCTCCGCACACCGAACGTACTATAGTCACATGTGTGTTTGCTATATACACACCACGCATGCGTCAAAATTCGAACACGTCGCTCCGCACACGTCGCCCGCCCATGACGTTCTAACTAACATCTTTTCCCCGCCCCTTCTCTTTCGGCGCGCAGACAGATATGGCGGAGTTACAGCAGGTGTCTGATAATTCCGCAACTAACGAGGAGGAGACAAGCCCGGAGACCGAGGAAACGTCACGATCAAGGAGGAGATTCAAGGCATCGAATATGTATTTTGCGGAGATGGCGGAGATGGTGGACATCTTGCTCAAGTCTGATTATGACGCAAAGCATGGGCCGTATAGCAAACCAAATAGAAGGAAGGCCAATACTCACTAAAGTCGTGAAGAGTCTGAAGACGAATTTCGGGGTGAAACGCTCAAATGAGCAGCTCAGAAAGAGGTGGTCAGACCTCAAACTGAGGGAGCCAGAGCAGTTAAGGAGCATTAAGAGAATGCTCGCAAAAAGTAAGTAAAATGTACACTTTTATGCTATTAATCCTTTTCTAAACTGACATGTTGCTGTTTTTTTTTGTTTTTCTTATTGGACTCCCTTCCAAAATTTTGAACTTGGTTGGGCACAGTAATCGTTCGTAACGCTACAGACACTTCGTTCGGCCACTATCCGCTGTTTTGGATTATTTTACAGCCACAAAAGTAATTAGACATCTGCCATTTTTTGGGAAATTTGGGGCACAAAGTTTTAGGCTAGATGATGTGTTTGTAAAGAGAATGAAATGCAAACTTTTGCAAGTGTAAAGGAGAGGACACTCAGCAGCTGCTTCCACATCTGTACTTTGGAGCACTATAGTGTGGGCCAACAGACCCGCCTTTTTTGGGTGTCCCACACAGGTGCTTCAGAGAATTTTTGTGTTGCCTACATGTCTAAAAAATGACAGACAAAGGTGAATACTAAGCATATTCTTGGTCAGAAATAATGCATTCATCTTTAACATCCGCTCAAACACACACTTGTACCCCACTTCCAAGCAATTTAGCCTGTTTTTTTTTTTACATAGAGATTTTCTGTGTGATAACTCTACCTTTTGTTTGATTCTCATAGGGGAGAGAAGACTGGGAGGAGGACACTCCAGGGAGCACAAGAACCCCACAGCTTCACAACAACCCCAAACTCCCAAAGACCCACAAACGAAGGATGTAGAGGAAGTTGAGGTGGAGGAAGGAGAAGTGCAGGAAGGAGAGGTGGATGACGTTGTGAAACTGGTCACCACAACAGGTCAGTATCTGTCACCACAGCTTCAGGTAAGAGAGGTAGGCCTGCAGAGTTATAATACCTTTTTATTTTGTTTTTAGGGGATGTGAATGTTGGGGTGAAGGATAGTACAGGTTTCTCTGCTGACAGTGCCCTCCGCCTCATCCAGCAAGTGATGGAATGTAGCACGGAACTGGACAAAATTAAAGAAAGAATACATGTGATGGATCAAACATTTATGTTTCAATATGTTTATTCAAGTTTTGTCATACAAAATGTATAAAAGGCGCATCATAACATTGTACAGTCACAATCAACATTCGAGGCCACATAGTGAAGATCCCTGCGTGTAGGGGTCCATGCAAAGAAAAAAAAAATAAAAAGAAAAAATTATCGCCACTTAATAGCTCACGTAAATCCAATGCTCCGCAGAGCCGTTGGCCCCTCTTCACATCCCAGATCCTATCTGAACCGCCCGCCCAGAAGAGCCGTCCCCCCATCAGCCTATCAGGGGGGCGCAACTCCGCTGGCCGTGCGGGCAGCCCAGAGGCCAGATCAGACTGACAATGATCCCGTAGGAGCTTTAGAAAACAGGGAGCCGCACAAACCTCTAAGGTCTGCATCCGACTCCAAAAATAAACAAAAAGAAAAAAGAAAAAGAAAAAAAAAAGAAGGAAAGAGAAGAAGAAAAAAAAAAAAAAGGAGAGAACAGAGGTAAAGAATAGAAGGGAGAAGACAGAGCGAGGAAAGAACAGTTGAGAAGGGGGGAATGGGGGGGGGAAGGAGCTCCGACTCAGCACCCGGACACCCCAACCTAACCCTTTAGGCTAAACTGCAAACATCCTGGGGTCATTTGTTATGTAACAAATCCATGGGTCCCACACTCTATGAAACAATTTCATTTTATCTTGGGCCAATGCGGTCAAGCGTTCGTTTAGCATCAACCATGACAATTTACCTTTAAGCTGCTCGAATGGTAGAGCTGCCGATTTCCAGTTCCTAGCGATGGTGATTTTGGCTGAAATAAATATAAATGTCAAAAGCCTCTTGCAGGACTTGGAGGCTTTAACATCTCCACCCCCCAGTAGTGCTTGCTTAGCTGACTTAGCCAGGTTTAGTTGGGTAAGGGAGTAAACAAAATTATACACCCTGATCCAAAACTTCCTGACCTTCGGGCACGTCCACCAAATATGATAGGTTGTGCCCACCTGGCCACATCCTCTAAAGCACAGCTGGGTAGCCCCTGAAACAAAGGTTGCCAGTCTGACCGGCACCATATACCACCTCAGCAGAACCTTATAATTGGCCTCAATTATTGAAGTATTGATGAGCGAGCGTGATGCCGTCTCGGCTATCTTATGCCATTCGTCCAGATCCAGGGTTTCCTGCAAGTCGGTCTCCCATTGGATCATATAATTCAGCTTTGTCGATGCGCTCAGCAATATTGAGTATATAGCAGATAAATGGCCCTTAATTTTATCATAATTTTTGCATAAATGTTCCATGGGAGTTTGGGATGCTAGGTCGCTCTTACGAGCCAAGGTTTGTACATAATGTGAGATCTGGGCAAACCTATAACCCTCTGCTGGGGGCATCTGATGCCTGTCAGTCATAGTCCGTTCGGACAGCAAACCTCTATGATCACAAAGGTCCGCAATACGCATGAACCCCTTATTGGTCCACCATTCGAATGCTAGTGGGGCGAGACCCGGGGTGAATGCATTGTTTTGAAGCAGAGGTGCCAGCGGAGAATGAGGAGACTTGAATTTATGAGATCTGGAGAGTCTGTCCCATATTTCCAATGACATGGATAAAGTAGGGCAAAGTATAGGAGGTCGCTCCTTAATAGGTAGCCATAAAATATGGGAAATAGGTTTGGGACGGCAAGAATAAGATTCCATAGCCATCCAAATGGCCTGTGCCCGTTGGGTGTGAAACTTTGTGAGTTGTGCTACCTGGGCAGCATAAAAATATTTTAAGAAGTCAGGTAGACCAAGTCCTCCTCTCCGCTTCAATGCGTATAAAGTGCTCCTATTCACCCTGGGTCTTTTATCACCCCAAATAAACTGTAGAACTTTATTCTGAAATCGTTTAAGGTCTTCACGGACCAATGAGACTGGCAAGGTGCGGAAGAAATACAATAAGCGGGGTAGAACATTCATTTTAATTGAGTGAAGTCTGCCAAACCACGATGGCGGGTGAACCTGCCACTTAGCCAAGTCTTCTGTTAGCCGTTTGAAAAGGGCTGGATAATTCCCTTTGTACAATTTGCCGACAGATGAGGTTAGTTGTATGCCTAAATAAGGGAGAGCTGTGGATTCCCATCGGAATTGAAATGATTTTTCAAGTGTTGCCTGGGTGGAGCTTAGCAAAGATAAGTTCAGTGCCCTTGACTTACTATGGTTGATTGCCAACCCTGAGATGTTGGAAAAAGGTTGCAAAATAGCATATAAATTAGGCAGGGATGTGATCGGTGAGGTCAAGGTCAGCAACAAGTCATCCGCAAAGAGTAAACATTTGTGTTCATAGTCTCCGCAATAAATGCCCTGAATATCTTTGCATGTGCGAATTTTGATCGCTAGTGGTTCAATCGCCAGGGCGAATAATAACGGTGACAACGGGCAACCCTGTCTAGTTCCTCTCCTGATCGGAAATGTTTGGGAAGTATATCCTCTGAGCATTAGCGAGGCACTAGGGGAATCATATAATATATGAAGGAGACCCAGAAAGCGTCCCCCAAAGCCAAAGCGAGTGAGTACATCAAAGAGATAGTCCCAGGAGATAGAATCGAACGCCTTCTGGATATCCAAGGAAAGTAACATCCCCCTCCTAGTCCCCTTTCCGTCCCAATCAGACTGAACCACCGAAATAAGGTTAATTAAGCGGCGGGTTTGGTCTGAAGCCTGTCTTGTCGGGACAAAACCTGCTTGGTCAGGATGAATATAACACTGAAAAGTATTAAGTCTCTGGGCCAGTATTTTGGTCAGGATCTTTAGATCCGTATTGATCAAGGAAATTGGGCGGTAATTGGTACAGTCTCCATGATCCTTCCCCGGCTTTGGGATAACACTTATATAAGCTACATTTTCATGGCAGGGGAGCTCACTACCGCTTCTCAGATCATTAAAGTAAGTACAGAGATGTGGGGCTAGAAGATCTTGATACTTCCTATAGTAGTGGCCCGGGAATCCATCTGGCCCAGGGGCCTTAGTAGGGTGCAAGGTTTTGATTGCAGCCCTGATTTCAGGCTCCGTAAGAGCACCGTCCATCAGTTCCGCATGGGTTTGTGTCAATTTTGGCAGCTGTAAGTCGTGAAAGAATGTGTTTGCTCCGGATGGATCGAATTTGTCCTGTGCTCCATACAGCTTAGTGTAAAACTTATGAAATTCTCCAATTATCCGTTCAGGGTTCTGGGAGGTAAGGCCCGTGGATAATCTTAGTTTAGGCAAAGTCGGAGTGTACGGTCGAGGAACCAGCTTTCTAGCTAACATTGTGGTAGGCTTATCCCCCATCGTGTAGAACCTGTGTTTAGACCAGCTAATATGTTTCTCCGCTTGTGTAGTCAAGCTAAGATTGAGTGCTAATCGAGCCTCGTCAATTTTATGCCTTATATCTACCAGGGGATTCCTATACTGTTCACTAAGTAAGTCGTCTAAGTTTGCTTCAAGACGCTTATTTGCCTGTTCCCTATTGCGTTTAACCCTGGCCGCCACTTGTAACAATATGCCCCGAATCGCTGATTTATGGGCCACCCAGTTAATTGCGGGGGATGTGTCTGACGCCTTATTAAGTCTAAAGTATTCCTGTATTTCCTTTTGAATCTCTAAAAAGATTATAGGGTCATTCAGCAGGCTTACATTAAGTCTCCACGGGGAGGGTCTAGATTTAGTCCACAGCCCTGTAGTAGAGAGTTTGATCGGGGAATGATCAGACCAAGGGGTAGATAAGATCTTAACTGACTTAATAAATGGGAGCAAAGGCGTGCGTACTAAAACATGATCTATCCTAGAGTAAGTATGATGGACCTGCGAAAAGTGTGTAAAGTCCCTGACCGTAGGGTTATTTTCTCGCCAGGCGTCAATGAGGTCATGTAAATGAAACAGACGTGCAACCTTGCTGCTGCCAGTCGGTGGGCGCTTTAATATTGGTTTAGAGGAGTCCGATTTATCCATAATTCTATCCAAGGGAATATTGCTATCGCCCCCCATAATGACCTGACCCTGGACTTTGGGCATTAGAATCTTCAGCATTTTGCTAAAGAATTCCGGCTGCCCAGTATTCGGGGCATAGTATGATATAAAGGACACCTCCTGGTCATGGAGCCGCCCCACTGCCATAATATACCTACCGCCCTTGTCCTTAACAATAGTGATGGGGGTAAAGGGGGTCCGTTTCGAAAAGCAGATGGCTACACCGCCCTTTTTTTCCCGACCCCCTGCTAAATAAAACTGTGGATACTTCATATTAAGGTAACGGGGCGCTGAGACGTTGGAAAAATGAGTCTCCTGTAATAGCAGGACTTCAGCCTTCTGTTTATAATAAAACTGGAAGGCCTTAGTTCTCTTAGCAGGGGAATTAAATCCATGTACATTATGGCTAACTATCGAGTAGTCTGTGTTATATGTGGTAGCCATCGTGGTAGGGCAGAGCACTCTTACCTTTTGCAGTGAATAAAGTGGGAAGGGCCCCGAAAATGAAGGCTGTTCGGTTGGGTGACCTCTCAGACCATGACATAGGGGGAGGGTGCCGAATCGAGGCTCCGAAGAAAAAGGAGGAAGGGAAAAAAAGAAAAGGCATTAGAGAAGCAGAAAAACAAAAATAAAAGCAATAAAATATAAGCATAGGCCTTAGGCCCAAATAACCAACATAAATCATTCCTAACTGATAAACAAAGGTATGGGGAATAACCCCTGCCAGATACAACATCCGGCAAATTAAGTGCAAGGGTACCATCCTCGACGGAGGATAGGTAGTCTCGCAGTTGGGTGGCAAGCATGACCACCCCGACCCAAATATGAATACACTCTATACAAGCAGGCTATTAGAGATCATATCAGGAATGTCATAAACCAATCAATACAGTTTAACATAACAGGCTACCTATAGTAACATGTGTCCCCAAGGCCGGTGACGCCAGGGCCGGAAGGGTCCCCATCGGTCGTTCCGGCCCCCGAGCCACAGCCCAACAGGGGAACCACATTGCGGTCCGACTAGGGTCCCCATACTGCAAATTAGCAAAGTTCCGTTGACCAAGTTGGGGCCAGTCGGGGTTGTAAAATAGTCGGCTGATAGCCATTTCGAAAAACCAGGAACTCAAGTAATTTTGTAACCCGTGAACGGCAACGATGGCCCAATCAGGCCCATAGTCCTCCATGAGCCCGGGCCATATCAGTGCAACCAAGCACTAACAGTTCCCAAAAAGGGGGTAGATAAGAGAAAAGAGCAATAATACTCAGGTATTCCGGCGAGCATTTCTGGCCTGTGAGCGTGTGCGATCCTGCCACATCGGGGAGAGGGGACGACAACCCGGGTGAGGGGGAGACGAAGTCTGAGAGTCCTGCGCAATGATGCCGAGACCAATCAGCAGGTCTTCCCCTGCTTGGAACGTGGAAAAGGAGTGGGACTTTCCGTTGTAGGTGAATGATAACTTAAAAGGGAACACCCATCGATACTTAATCTGTCTGGCTATTAGTTGCTGGAGTAATGGTCGTAGGTTTCTGCGTTTCTGGACCGTTGATGGCGCCAAATCTGTGAAAAGCTGTATTGGTGCTCCAAATAGCGACAGGTCCGGCCTGCTGCGGGCCGCAAGCATCATCTTTTCTTTAATGCGGTAGTGATGTGGCTTAACGATAATGTCACGTGGTAGGCCGTCGGCCCTTGGGGCTGTCAGTGCTCGGTGAACGCGATCCACTTCCATTTGGTGGGTAGCGATGTCCGGGATAAGGGTTTTCATCAGGTCCTTTATAGCCCCTTCTAGATCAGTGTGAGTTTCAGGGAGGCCACGCACGCGGACATTGTATCTACGTGAACGATTCTCCAAATCTTCGATTTTTATGAACGCCTCTTCCAATCTTTCCTGAAGGTCTGTCACCATGGCTGAGTTCTGATTGACCCTTTTGATGGTACCGTCTACTTTGGTTTCAATTAGCTCAAAACGCTCTCCCAAGCTGTGGATATCTTTTTTTAGGTCTGTGGTAATTAATGTGCAGGCCTTAGAGAGCTCCTGCTGCAGCATGGTGGAGAATCTGCCCAACAGTACAGCATCAGGGGAATAATGCGATAACTGGGGTAGTGGCATATCCTGGCTAGATTGGCTGATGAGGACTTCTGTTAGATCAGCCATGTTCCTATCCATAGAGGAGGCAGGGGAGGCAGGGGAGTTAATAGGGTCATGTCCGTCAGTGTATAGGACTGGGGATGGGGGATGTGAAAGTGACTCACCCCGCTGTCCGGTCTCTACCTCTCCTGAGGATTGAGAGGAGAATGGATCTCTGGATGGCTCCGGATTTTGCTGCTTGTCTCCTCTCTGTGCAGCGCCGTCAAATCTGGCTGTTGCAGTGCTGCCCCGCGTGTCTGGCTTGCCGGGCGCCATCTTGGATCGCGGCTGTGCTGTAGAGGAAGGTCCCGCTCTCCTCTGGGCTATATTTTGTTTGTGGAGCCCTTTCCGCGGCTGTCCCTGAGCTCTCCGGTTCATTACCGCCTCGGGGTTCGTGTGTGATCGGTCCTGGCTCTCGGACCTCGCTGCCTGCGCTATTATTAGCTCCGGTGGGTCGGGGTGCCGGGAGCTCGGTCAGCGCACGTCCGTCTCCGAGTCCCCGCGCATGCGCACTCGGATCAAACATTTAAAGACATTCTCGATGTATTGGGGAGAATTCAATAAGGCATCCCAACCCCCTTTTTTCTCATGTTTGTTTTGCAACTTTTAAAAAACTTTTTGACAATCAAACCAGCCAAAAATTGAATATGCACACAGTGTGTCAACATGTGCTATCTGCCATCAGGGGATATCCATGTACGTCTTTTGGGGGTGCAACTCCTTTCTCGTATCTAAAGAAGGTGAACTGAGGAAGGGGTTGCACCCCCAAAACACGTCCATTGATCACCCCTGATGGCAGATAGCACATGTTGACAATAGGGATCAGGAGTTTAAAATCCCTATAGGAAAATAATCCCAATTGTGTGCATATTCAATTTTTGGCTGGGCAAGGGGTGGCAGGACCCCATATTAGGACGGGCACATAGAGACATATAGTTTGTGTAAGTGAATGTCTCAGATTGCTCCGAGGTATCCAATTTTGTAATTTTTGGAATGCAACTGTTGTTTTTGTATTTTCCTAAGAAAACAATTGCCGGTTTGTGGCCAGGCAAACAAAAAATGTAAAATTAAAAAAAAATAGGTGTGTGAATTTGCACATAGTAAAAGATTTGAACACAAACAACATGTAGCTTCTTTTTCTAATATGCTCTAACCTTATTTGGAAAATTTTTAAAGGTTACATAGTGAAATGGTTGGTATTTACTAAAGGAAAATACACTTGGCACTACAAATGCACTAAGACAAACTAGGAGACAGGAAACCAAGAAAAGTTAGAAGTTTTTTATTTGGATCGTTAGACAGCAATCTTTAGACATAGCCTGGCATAGGAATTGCCCCCCTACCCGTGAAATATTCCATGTATTTGTCCCGAACCTCACGGGCATTTTGGGGGGGCAAGCCAGCACGGGCAGATTCCAGGCCCGGCAGGGGATTATCAGGGGAAAGTCCAGCCTCAGGCAAAACTGAGGCCATATAGGAATTAGATTTGCGGCAAAGAAAATTGTGTAGCACACAGCAGCATAACACTACATAGTTTATTTTGTAGTCCGCCAAGTGGATGGAAGTCATAAAAAGGCGGAACCGGCTGGCCATTATGCCGAAGGCATTTTCAACGACTCTTCGGCCCCTGGCCAGCCGGTAATTGAACACCCTCTTCTCTGGGGTCAGGGTCCTCTGAGGAAATGGCCTCATAAGTAGAGTTGAGCGGACACCTGGATGTTCGGGTTCGACGGGTTCGGCCGAACTTCGGAAAAAAGTTCGGGTTCGGGACCGAACTTTAACCCGAACCCGGACCCGAACCCGAACCCCATTGAAGTCAATGGGGACCCGGACTTCTAAGGACTAAAAAGGCTCTAAAAAAGCAATGGAAAGGGCTAGAGGGCTGCAAATGGCAGCAAAATGTTGTTAAGAGCATGGCAAGTGCTCTGCAAACAAATGTGGATAGGGAAATAACTTAAAATAACATAAAAAAAATAAAAATAAAAAATAATAATCTTGACCTAGGAGGACGAGGTCCATATGGAGTAGGAGGTTGAGGTGGCGGTGGATGTGGCTGTGTAGGTGGAAGCGGCGGTGGAGGAGGACGAGGTAGCCAACACTGGTTCAAAAATACAACAATGGCTGGGTAAGGCCGGTGATGTGTCGAATTCTATCCCCCGTCAAATAGTGTCCACCCTGTACTGCGTTTGCTCAGTATGTAGGACAAGGGGATTTCTAAAATCTCCCAAGACGAACGGCGCCTGCGTGGTGAGTTCAGGTGAAGGCCACACCATCCGTGGTTCAAGCCGAGCCATGTGAGGCCGTGCCCGAAGCGTGGCGATCGAACCTAGCCCGTGAGGGGCCCTGTTACTATGTGCTACCGTATGTCCACTTGGATGGTGGGGCTTGAACCTGCACTCACAGCGCAGGCGCCGTTCATCTTTGGAGATTTTGTGAATCTCCTTGTCCTCTGTACTGTGCAAGCGCTGCGCCTTCGCAGTATGGGCCGGACACAATCCGATGGCCGGACAGTTTTTGTCACAACACCGGTATACATGTCTATTCTGCACAAGGTACGGACAAGTCCTGTGGGATCCATGCCTGGTTCATTTTAATGAACGTGAGCTTGTCCACATTGGCTCTGGACAGGCGGCTGCGCTTGTCTGTGATAACGCCCCCTGCCATGCTAAATACACGTTCAGATAATACACTGGCTGCAGGGCAGGCCAGCACCTCCAAGGCATAAAGGGCAAGCTCAGGCCATGTGTCCAATTTGGAGACCCAGAAGTTAAAGGGGGCAGACCCGTCATCCAGTACGTGTAGGCCTGTGGACACATACTGCTCAACCATGTTGGTGAAATGCTGCCTCCTGCTAAGACGTTCCATCTCAGCTGGTGGTGCTGGTTGTTGTGGCGTGCTGACAAAGCTTTTCCACATTTCAGCCATGCTAACCCTGCCTTCTGAGGTGCTGCCGGTGCCCCGGCTGCGTTGGCGACCTCTTCCTCCTCCTCTGCCTTCGCCTTGTGCTTCCACCGTACGCCCGCTGTCAGGTGGGAATGCCACCAGCAGCGCGTCTACCAGCGTGCGCTTGTACTCGCGCATCTTACGATCCCGCTCCAGTGAGGGAATTAAGGACGATACATTGTCCTTGTAATGGGGATCCAGCAGGGTGGCCACCCAGTAATCAGCACCAGTTAAAATGTGGGCAACTCGGCGGTCATTGCGGAAACACTGCAGCATGTAATCGCTCATGTGTGCCAGGCTGCCCAGAGGCAAAAAAAAGCTGTCCTCTGTGGGAGGTGTATCGTCTGTGTCCTCTGTATCCCCCCAGCCATGCACCAGTGATGGCCACGAGCTGGTCTGGGTGCCACCCTGCTGTGAACATGGCTCCTCCTCCTCCTCCTCCTCCATCTCCTCCTCCACCTCATCATCCTCCAGAACTGTGCCCTTTCTGCCGGACAATTGTGTACCTGGCGTTTGTTGGTGCAGGAACCCACCCTCGTAGCCACTTGTGAAAGACTGCCCTGAAAGCCTTTGAAATGATCCCGCTTCCTCCTCCTCCTCCTCATCCTCCTGTGCCACATCCTCTTCCATCATCGCCCGAAGTGTTTTTTCAAGGAGGCATAGAACTGGGATAGTAACGCTAAGAACGGCGTCATTGGCACTGGACATGTTGGTGGAGTACTCGAAACAGCGCAACAAGGCACACAGGTCTCGCATGGAGGCCCAGTTATTGGTGGTGAAGTGGTGCTGTTCCGCAGAGCGACTCACGCGTGATTGCTGCAGCTGAAACTCCACTATCGCCTGCTGCTGCTCGCACAGTCTGGCCAGCATGTGCAAGGTGGAGTTCCACCTTGTGGGCACGTCACATATGAGGCGGTGAGCGGGAAGGCCGAAGTTACGCTGCAGCGCTGACAGGCGAGCAGCAGCAGGGTGAGAACGTCGAAAGTGCGCACACACAGCCCGCACTTTCTGCAGCAGCTCTGGCATATTGGAGTAATTTTTAAGGAACCTCTGGACCACCAAGTTCAGCACATGCCCCAGGCAAGGGATGTGCGTCAAACCGGCTAGGCCCAGAGCTGCTACGATATTTCGCCCATTATCGCACACCACCAGGCCGGGCTTGAGGCTCACTGACAGCAACCACTCATTGGTCTGTTCCATGTCCCTCCACAACTCCTGCGCGGTGTGGGGTTTTTCCCCCAAACAGGAAAGTTTTAAAACTGCCTGCTGTCGTTTACCCCTGGCTGTGCTGAAGTTGGTGGTGAAGGTGTTACGCTGACCGGATGAGGAGGCGGTAGAGGATGAGGAAGCGGAGTAGGAGGAGTTAGCAACAGGAGGCAAACTGAAGCGCCCTGCAATCCTCGGTGGTGGAAGGACATGCGCCAAACTGCTATCTGCCTCAGGCCCAGCCGTCACTGCATTTACCCAGTGTGCTGTTAGGGAGATATAACGTCCCTGACCGTGCTTACTGGTCCACGCATCCGTAGTTAGGTGGACCTTGCCACAGATGGCGTTGCGCAGTGCACACCTGATTTTGTCCCCCACTTGGTTGTGCAGGGAAGGGATGGCTCGCCTGGAAAAATAGTGGCGGCTGGGCACGACATACTGTGGGACAGCCAATGCCATCAGGCTTTTAAAACTCTGCGTCTCCACCATACGGAATGACAGCATTTCAAGGGCCAGGAGTTTTGAAATGCTGGCATTCAGGGCCAGGGATCGCGGGTGGCTAGGGGGGTACTTCCTCTTCCGCTCCAATGTTTGGGAGATAGAGAGCTGAACGCTTCCATGGGACATTGTGGAGATGGTCGGTGACCCAGGTGGTAGTGTTGCTGGCAGATCCTCTGTTTGCGGGGTGGCAGGTGCCACTGTCACTACAGAGGTGGATGAAGAGGCCGAGACTGCAGCAGAAGAGGAAGCAGGAGGAGCCAGAGACCTTTCTTGGTTTTTGAGGTGTCTACTCCACTGCAGCTCGTGCTTTGCACTTAGATGCCTGGTCATGCAGGTTGTGCTCAGGTTGAGAACGTTTATGCCTCGCTTCAGCCTCTGATTGCACAGCCTGCAAACCACTCGTGTCTTGTCATCAGCACATTGTGTGAAGAACTGCCACGCTAGGGAACTCCTTGGACCTGGCTTTGGTGTGCTCGGTCCCTTGCTGCGTTGGGCAGTAGCAGACATACTGTCTAGCTGACAGACGCTCCGCTTTTGCACCCTGCTCCCTCTTCTGCTGTGCTGGTGGCTCTGTGCGACCACCGCCTCTTCCTCCAAACTACACTGGTCATCGTCCTCCACATCATCTTCCACCCAGTCTTCACCCCTGCCCTCCTTGTCTGTCTGCACAATTGCGAAAGCAGCAGCAGTTGGCACCTGTGTTTCGTCATCATCCGAGACGTACTGCGATGGTCCTCCCATGTACTCATCATGAAACATAAGTGGTTGGGCATCGGTGCACTCAATCTCTTCCACTTCTGGGGCAGGGCTAGGTGGATGGCCCTGGGAAACCCTGCTAACAAAGTCATTGAAAAGCAGAAGAGACTGCTGCATGATTTGGGGCTCAGACTGCTTGGCTGATTTGCAAGGGGGTGAGGTGAAAGACTGATGGACATGGGTTTCAGGTGCCAACTCTGTTCTTTCATCAGAAGAGTGGGTGGGAGACAATGTGAAGGAACCCGAGGCACTGTCAGCAACCCAATCTACTATCGCCTGTACTTGTCCTGGCCTAAACATTCGTACAGCCTCATTAGGCGCGACAAAATACCGCCGCAGGCTCGGTTGCCTACTCGCACCTGAGGAAGATGTTTCACTTGTGCGTGTATCTGGCACAGATCCACCACGTCCTCTCCCTGCAACAGGAGCTCCACCAGCAGCACCACGACCCTTTGACCTTCTCCTCATATTTTCCAAATTTAGGATCTTGCCCTAAATGGGTGTTTTTGGAAGAGCAGAACACACCCACAGTACGTAACCGCTGAATCGCACAGCTACAGAACTGCAGAAAATGCTATTCAAAAAAAATGTTGTTTTTTTAGTATAGCACAGTAGGAGAAAACTATATAGAAATTGTTTATTTCACACACCTCCACATATGTATAACACACTGCAAACTATTTTTTGTGGCCCTGAATGGCTCTTTTTGCAAGCGTACATTAAAGTGCAAATTTTTATTTTTATTTTTTTTTGCCCTATGGGTCTTTTGGAAAAGAGCACAATAAAGTGCCTTTTTTTTCCCCCCTAAAAGTTAGATTTTCTCTGACACTGGGCTCATGGCAGTGTAAAAAGACTGCACTGCAACACAAACAGGTAAACCTATGCAGATCGCTGATTTTAATCTCTGAATCTGGACTCCTATATAATAAATCTCTCTCCCTGAAAGCACCAACAGGAACCTGGCCCTACACTACACTGTCTCTCTATCTTTTCCCTCAGATTCCAGAATCAGGACTACCTCATGTATTTTTCTATCTCTCCCTAAAAGCAGCAGCAGCAGACAAGATCCTCTCCCTATCTATTCTGAAGCAGAGTGACATGTGTGCTGTGTGCCTCTAGCTTATATAGAAGCTGGGTCACATGTTGCACTGACCAATCACAGCCATGCCATTAGTAGGCATGGCTATGATGGCCTCTAAGGGCACACCAGCTAATCAAAAGGTGATTGGCTGGCCCCTGAAGCATTTCTAAATGCGTAATTAGATTGCCGAACCCGAACCCGAACCTGGACTTTTGCGCAAAGTCCGGGTTCAGGTTCGGGAAAAAGCTAAAGTTCGGTACGGACCCGAACTTTACAGTTCGGGTTCGCTCAACACTACTCATAAGATGTGGTCCGAGCCCGAAGGCTTCATCAGCCAAAAAAACAAAGGGGAGTCCTTCAATATTCCCTGCATCCGGTGGCAATGCAAGGTCGTCACTCTGGAGACGGAGGGCAAACTCCGTCTGGATGAAGGATCCCCCATCCGACATCCGGCCATTCTTCCCTACATCAACATAGAGGAATTCATACCGTGCTGACACCACCGCCATCAGCACAATGCTATGAAACCCCTTGTAGTTGTAGTAGTAGGACCCAGAACGGGGTGGCGGCACGATGCGGACGTGCTTCCCGTCTATAGCACCACCGCAGTTGGGGAAGTCCCACCGCGTGGCAAACTCCGATGCCACAGTCTGCCATTCCTGTGGCGTGGAAGGAAGCTGTGGAGTCAAACAAGATGAAAAAATATTAGAATACACAAATCAAACATTACAAGTATATTCTACGAAAATACATTAGAGGCCAACATCAAGCAAAGTCTACGTTTATTAAGGTGTTTTAAATAAGTAGAATGGAAGGCTCATGTATCATATTCATCACCCCCTATGATGGTCCATTAATAAATTCTAATGGGGAGGGGGGGGGAGATGTGTTTGGCCACAGGATAGCATTGCAGTGGCGGTGCGTCCAGAGTGGGCGCTGGAGCACTGCCCCCTCTCTCCTGTGCCCGTCACTCAGAACAATACATAGGTTTATGCCTTGCATTAACCTATGTATTGTCTATGCCGCCCACTATTCAGGTGGATGGCCCCCTGTTAAGCGACTGACATATGAAGAACTGCGGCATTTATGGGCTTAAAATTGCATATCAGAAACAGTAAGGAAAATTGTCTTGCACATTACAGCCTGAGGGATGTAATTGGCTTCAGAAAAGTTAAATAGGGGACGCAGGGGGGGGCATTCCTTGGGTAAACACTGACAGGCTGCTCTGCCAATCATGTTCACCAAGTCTGTTTAATGGTAACATGATTGGCTGATGCAACATCAAGGGAAGGAGAAGACATCAAGGACAGAAGAAGGATGGCGCTGACCACAAGAAGGTAAGTGCAGGGCTGGGGGGGAACTGGCTGCATTGGAGGGAACAAAATGGCTGCATTGGAGGGGACAAATGGGGGCGTTTAATAGGCACCAGAGCAAAAAAGGAGGAAGTTTATTTCCTAAATTGGGGTTTGAACCCCCAAACATTTGGAGCAACAGGCGCCCCTGCTGGAAAGGTTAGTGAAGGAAAATATGCATGGAGGAGAAAAAAGGGGCATTTAAAAACTTCCAACATGCATGGGGACAAAGGGGACATTCTCAGCATATTACAATCATGGTAATTAGGGAAGGATGAAAGAAATACAATACATTAGCATACATGTAATACATAAAATGTGATGTTAATGGAGAAAACTTACCCTAATATAGTCCTCCTGCAGGACTTGTATAATGGCAGAACAGGTGTCTGGGATTATGAGGCCCAGAGCCTGGGGGGAGATGCCTGTCGTGAACTTCAAGTCCTGAAGACTTCTCCCTGTCGCCAGGTACCGTAAGGTGGCGATGAGCCTCTGCTCAGCACTGATGGCTTCCCGCATAACGGTGTCCTTCCTGGTAATATAGGGGGACACCAAAGCCAACAGTTCCTGAAAAATGGGGTCAGACATCCGCAGAAAATTCCTGTAGTCCTCAGGATTATTCTCGACGATCTCCCGCAGCAGAGGCATGTGGCAGAATTGGTCCCGCTGGAGCAACCAATTCTTGGTCCATGAACTCCTCCTCACACCATTCATGGACTGGTCTTGGTCCAAAACAAGCAGACCAACACCAAGCGCACGCACAGCACAAACTCAACGACGAGAACGTCCAGGCGACATGGCTAGGAAACGGTCGTCTTATCAGAACGTACAGAACAGAACGCACTTTAGAACAGCAAGGCCTATGAATAACGAACTGAAAATCAGAAACGAACAGGCAAGAACGCACTGTAAAACAGTTACGACCTGCCTAGACGCCCTAAAAGTCAAGATACGAACCCACAAGCACAAACTGAACCGCAGAAAACGATCTGAAAAGTACGAAGACTGAAAAGCGCGAATCGTCTCTTCCCAAACTTTTACTTCACACGCGGTAACACGAGATCAGCAAAAGCAGCCCAAGGGGTGGCGCCAAGAAAAAAGATCTTCCCCTTTATAGTGCCGTCGTACGTGATGGACGTGACCGCGGAGAACAATGAGGAAATTGGGAAATGTCAGTGTGTATGCATGGAAAGCTTGACGAGAAAATCGACAAGCTTAACAAGAATCTCGTCGAAAAAAACGACGTGTTTTTTACGACGAGAAACTCGGTCGTGTGTACGAGGCTTAACAGATGGGGTACCTGTCCCTATTCTGTCCACTCGCCAAAGTGCGCCAAAACTAGGGAGTTATGGTGTTAAAAAGGCTCTGCCTGACCCAAGATGGCTGCTTGAGTCACTAGTGAGCCAGGAAACCATAGAGTAACCTCATTCCTCTGGACTTCCTCTCCAGCAACAGTGCCACTACAGCCAAGCGCAACCTGCTCTTGAGAAAATAAACTGTTCATGTATACAAGTGGAGGGGATATGACATCAGCATGATGCAACTTTCAGGTCAGAGTAGCTTCTGGTTGTGTTCCAGTCTGGAGTGCACTGAGAGGTGCATTTAATGGGAGTGGGGAAGAGTCTGCTGGATGCTGTCTGTGTTAGTGGGCCATGGCCAGCTAAAAGGAGCTGCCTATGCCATAGAGGAGGTCTCAGGGAGGCCCTGGGTGCCATTTAAACAGGGGAAATGTTACACTCTGTTTGTAATACCAGTTCTCGTGGTGGGGGACGGAGCATGTTTGGCTTTTTCTTAACCACTTCAATACCAGGCACTTATACACCTTCCTGCCCAAGCCAATTTTGAGCTTTCAGCGCTGTCGCAATTTGAATGACAATTGCACGGTCATGCTACACTGTACCCAAACAATTTTTTTATCATTTTGTTCCCACAAATAGAGCTTTCTTTCTGCGATTTTTTTTTTTGCACAACAAATAAAAAAAGAGCGAAAATTTTAAAAAACAACGTTTTTCTTTGTTTCTGTTAATTTTTTTTCTAAATAAGTACCTTTTCTACTTCAATGACGGCCACTGATAAGGCGGCACTGACGGGCACTGATAAGGCGACACTGATGGGCACCGATGAGGTGGCACCAATGAGGTGGCACTGATGATGGGCACTGATAGGCGGCACTGATGGGCACTGATATGTGGCACTGGTATGCGGCACTGATGGGCACTCATAGGCGGCACTGATTGGCACTCATAGGCGGCACTGATTGGCACTCATAGGCGGCACTGATGGGCACTCATAGGCGGCACTGATGGGCACTTATAGGTGGCACTGATGGGCACTTATGGGTGGCACTGATAGGTGGCACGGACGGGCACTGATAGGTGGGCACTTATGGGCACAGATGGGCAAGGATGGGCACTGATAGGTGTCACTGATGGACACTAGTAGGTGGCACTGATGACACTGATGCCCAGCAATGCCAGCCACCACACATTGTGGTCGTGCCATGATGGTGCCAGTCAGTGCCCATTTGTGGGCACTGATTGGCATATGTTTTTTATGTTTTACTACATGTGGATGGCCATGGGGGCCATCCACATGCTTGGGGCTTCCCTGGTGGTCCTGGGCGGCATCCTGGTGGTCTAGTGTGGGTATCCGAGGGGGGGCTGCGCTGATAAACAATCAGCGCGAACCCCCCCTGTCAGGAGAGCCGCCGATCGGCTCTCCTCTACTCGCGTCTGTCAGATGCGAGTGAGGAAGAACCGATCAACGGCTCTTCCTGTTTACATCGTGATCAGCCGTGATTGGACATGGCTGATCACGTGGTAAAAAGCCTCCGCCGGAGGCTCTTTACCGAGATCAGTGTAGCGGTGTCAGACTGACACACCGCTCCACCGATCGCCGCGATGCGTGCCCCCCCGGGCGCGCGGCGGCTGTTATCCTGCAGGACATCAATAGACGTCCAGTGTGGATAACAGAACCACTTCCCGGACGTCAATCTCCTATTGACTGGGCGGGAAGTGCTTAAAGGAGAAGTCCAGCCTGAGCTTTTTCGGCTGGGCTTCTCCTCTGGGTCACAGGAGTGCAATTTGTTTTGCACTCCTGTGACCCGTTTTCAGCGGAGAGCGATCTGAAGTCCGCTCTCCGCTGACGTCACTGCCATCAGTCGGGGCAGCGCGTCATCACGACTTAGAAAGTCGAGATCCGCCAGCTGCCCGGATTGATGGCAGTCTCAGCATCTCAGCGAGCCACTGAGACCCTGAGATAGCTTCTCCCTGCCCCTCCACGGCTCAGCGCTCCAATGAGCGTGGAGAAGCAGAGAGGAAAGAACCGGAGAGCACGGCGATGACACCGTAGACCCCCGAAGTCGGAAGAAGACCCCCGGAGCTGTGCAATAAATTACTTTAAAAAGCTGTGTGTGTTTTTTTTATTGCCATTTTTTTCCACCAGGTGAATGGGTAGGGGTATGATGTACCCCATACTCATTCACATAGGGTGGTGAGCCGGCATCTGGGGGGCCCCTTATTAAAGTGGGCTCCCGGATTCTGATCAGCCCCCGCCCGCAGTCCCCGACAACCAACGGCCAGGGTTGTCGGGAAGAGGCCCTGTCCTCATCAACATGGGGGCAGGGTGCTCTGGGGTGGGAGGGCCGCAGGTCGCCCCCCTGCCCCAGAGCACCAAACCCCCCATGTTGAGGGCATGCGGCCTGGTACGGTTCAGGAGGGAGGGGGGCCACTCTCTCATCCCCCCCTCTTCCCCTGCGGCCTGCCAGGTTGCCTGCTTGGATAAGGGTCTAGTTTGGACTTTAAGGGGGACCCCCACGACGATTTTTCGGCTTAGGGGAGTCCCCTTCAAATCCATACCAGTCCCAAGGGCCTGGTATGCTCTTGGAGGGTGAACCCATGCCGGTTTTTTATTTAAAAATTGGCGTGGAGTTCCCGCTCCGGATTCATACCAAACACAGTGCCTGGTATTGGCGGGAATCCACGTCGGATCCCCGTTCAATACAGTGCCGCGTCTCCTCGCTTTTGCAGCGAGCGCGAGATGTGTCGCCACCCTGTCGCCGAGATGTCGGTACCCCTGTCGCCGAGAATCTCCGTGATAGGATCGCAATGAATATACAATGTCGGCGGCACCTACTGTATGTGTACAGGGGATTTTAACCTTATTTCCAATTCTGTTGAGCATCCTACCATTTGAGATATACAATTTTATAGTTTCATAATTGAGAGCTTTTACCCATCTGTGTTTTTGTTATCTCCATTAATATTTATTGCATATTTGACTGGGTATATTATTTATTTTTTTCCTTTTTGTTTGTGCCTTAGGGCCTCCCCACAGGCACATTGTCTATGTTATGCTTTTCACACAACCATTGTGGGGTAAGTAAGTGTGTAACTGTAGTATTAATTGTGTATGTGTTTTTTTTTCTTATTCCCCAGTAAACATGCCCTTATGTTATGGGCAGCATTATTTATATTTTTTGGTCTATGATTAGGTAACAAATGTGTGTATCTTTATAGATTAAATGCGTCTGATTGTGAAGTTATATACAGTGCATCTAAGGTCCTGAGGAAGTGGCCATGTACAGCCGTGGCCAAAAGTTTTGAGAATGACACAAATATTAATTTTCACAAAGTCTTCTGCCTCAGTTTTTATGATGCCAATTTGCATATACTCCAGAATGCTATGAAGAGTGATCAGATGAATTGCAATTGATTGCAATGTCCCTCTTTGCCATGAAAATTAAATTAATCTAAAAACACTGCGACTTCCATTGCATTTGTGAAGAAGGCTATGGGGCAGCCAGGAAAGTCTAGCAAGTGCCAGGACCGTCTCCTATAGTTGATTCAGCTGCGGGATCGGGGCCCCACCAGTGCAGAGCTTGCTCAGGAATGGCAGCAGGCAGGTGGGAGGTCATCTTCATGCACAGTGAGGGGAAGACTTTTGGAGGATGGGCTGGTGTCAAGAAGTGCAGCAAAGAAGCCACTTCTCTCCAGGAAAAACATCAGGGACAGACTCATATTCTGCAAAAGATACAGGGATTGGACTGCTGAGGACTGGGGTAAAGTCATTTTCTCTGATGAATCCCCTTTCTGATTGTTTGGGGCATCCGGAAAAAACCTTGTCCGGAGAAGAAAAGGTGAGCGCTACCATCAGTCCTGTATCATGCCAATAGTAAAGCATCCTCAGACCATTCATGTGTGGGGTTGCTTCTCAGCCAAGGGAGTGTACTCATTCACAATTTTGCCTAAGAACACAGCCATGAATAAAGAATGGTACAAAAACATCCTCAGAGAGCAACTTCTCCCAACCATCCAAGAACATTTTGGTGACGAACAATGCCTTTTCCAGCATGATGGAGCACCTTGCCATAAGGCAAAAGTGATAACTAAGTGGCTTGGGGAACAAAACATCGAAATTGTGGGTCCATGGCCAGGAAACGACCCAGACCTTAATCCCATTGAGAGCTTGTGGTCAATCCCCACGAGGTGGGTGAACAAAAGAAGCCCCACAAATTCTGACAAACTCCAAACATTGATTATGCAATAATGGGCTGCCATCAGTCAGGATGTGGCCCAGAAGTTGATTGACAGCATGCCAGGGGCAAACGCAGTGGTCTTGAAAAAGGGTCAACATTGCAAATATTGACTCTTTGCATAAACTTAATCTAATTGTTAATAAAAGCCTTTGACACTTATGAAATGCTTGTAATTATACTTCAGTATACCATAGCAACATCTGACAAAAAAAATCTAAAAACACTGAAGCAGCAGACTTTGTGAAAATTTATATTTGTGTCATTCTCGAAACGTTTTGTAAAATGCGTAAATGTTCGATGTGGCAATCCAATATCAGGACGCATCCTGTTACAATATTCCAGTTATAGAATCTTTTTGTTTTAAACTGTTTGCTGGAAGTAAATTATTTCTGCAATTTTTAAGATGAATTCTCTGTAATATAAATTTTACAGGAACTTTGTTAATGCTTTTTTATATGAATGTTTCCTTGGGAGGCATAATTTATGTCCCAGCTTTTTGCTACTGTTAATCATACGTTTATGGAATGATGACTCCAGGATATTGCTATCATTTACAGTGGGGAAAATAATTATTTGATCCCTTGCAGATTTTGTAAGTTTGCCCACTTACAAACAAAATGAAGGGTCTATAATTTTTATCATAGGTGTATTTTAAATGATAGAGACAGAATATCAACCAAAAATCCAGAAAAAACACATAAAACAAATGCTATAAATTAAGTTGCAGTTCAGTGAGTAAAATAAGTATTTGATCCCCAAGCAAAACATGACTTAGTACTTTAAATGAAGCACGCAGCTGCAAGGAATATAACAGTAAATGTGTATAAACATGTTTATTAATTCATGAAAATCTGTATGTAAAAAAGGTAAAAAACAGCAGTTCATGGTAGTGTAGCGGGGGTCTAAATTTAGGGGGTACATCTGGGTGGTAGTATGATCCAGGATGTGCTAATTATGAAAGGATTTCCACCATTCAAATTGTGGAGGACTTGGTGGTGTGCTATTCTCCTTGACCTGTGGGTGGCGATGTTCCCGCGGATCGAGGTAGAATCATTGCCACAGTGCTGTCTCCTTTTTGTCCCATTCCGGCGGTGGTACAGCGGGGCGGGGAACCTGCTGTGGCGTCACGGGAGGATATAAAGGGGAGAGACGCCCTCGCCACGAGGTCTTCTTCTTCTGCATCCCGCGCCCGGGCACCTCAGGCCTGGGTGCTGGCGGTTCGGAGTTCCGGCCTAGGTGCCCATGGCCTGGCCGGAGCGGTGTTGGAGTCCATCCCAGGCACCTTAAGCCTGGGGTGAGGTACTACATCGGAGGCCTGGGGCTCAGTGACTTCGACTGGGTCCCGCAAGGGCGGATTTGTCCGAGGGTCCCTGAGGTGGATGGGGCTTGTATCTGAGGCGAGGAGGCCGGAGAGGTCACCCTTCTGAAGAAACGGAGCAGCATCAACCCGGTGACAGAGGGGCCTCTGGTAACTCTCTTGGAGGGACATCTTCCCCCTGATAGGGGCCACAACGCAGCGAAGGTACTCCTGTTTCTGTTCTCTGGGGTCGCTGGTAGAGACCCTGAAGGTTTAAGTTCTTTCACAAGCTATGGGCTTTAGCAACCGCTGGTGAATCCACAGTGGTTTAGTTTACTTATCAGGACAGTGCCTCGACCTGCTCACCCCACCGTATTGAACTGTTTATTGGGTCTCAACCAGTCGGCTGGAAAAGGACTGTTTATTGGAGTGTGTTAATAAACAAGAGTTGGACCCTCTATCGGTGTGTGGAACTCTGGTTAATGGGAGCAAAGGGGAGTGTCAGTACAGCAGGACTTGGTTCTTAAAGAGACACACAGGCCCGAGGAGAATAACAGGTACTGGCCTTCACCTCACCCACAGCAATGGGGAGGACATGGGCCGTAGCGCATCTCACCCTCATGTACAATATACCCCTAGACCAGAAAGAGGGGGTGAGGCCGCTACAGTAGTATTTGATATCCTATTAAAATTCATATATACATATACACATGTACATATTTATTGATACTATAGTACAGTTACAAATTATTATATGTATATAACCTCCAAACTCTCTACTCCATAACAGATGCAATTGGATAAAAAGCCTATAATTTGTTGCAAATGAAATCCTAGAACCACATGATAATTGAAATAAATATTCACATAATTCTTGTATATACACATATTGGGTTTAAAGACGGCTTCTAGTTAGCTCGACGAGTTTCGTGGCTGGGTGCTTGCTCCTGAAGAGTGGTAATTACCCAGCCATGAAACGTGTTAAGCTAACTAGAAGCCATGTAGCATGCACTTTATGTACACATTTGGTTTACTCTGTTCCTCCCTTCTTCTTCCTCTCCTCTCCCATTACTTGCAAGAGATATGACTTTAAATAGGATGTATAAGCCTATTTATTTCTAACCAATATATGTTAGACAATTGTCCGTATGCTGTGTTTGTTGGTGGTGTTTTAGTCAGAGCTGTCAGCTGGTCTGGTTTCTTATCTGTTTCGGGAACTACGATGTGCATTGCTGGTATATCCCCCCTCCTCCCTTGCCTCTTCTTGACGTGGGGTGGGCGGGTGCCCTTGCACTGCACATCAACATCACGCCCACCTTACCGCCACTACGCTGGAGGTCCTTCTTTCCATCTACATGAAATACGAGGGGCTGTTTTGGTGCCAATTGCCAGGCGGCTTAGCGGTCCAGGTGGTGACGCCTCTCCCTCATTCTGCACATTGCATGATATTGGGATGCGACTGCGCCCATATAAGCTCACGCCTCGGTGGCATAGTGTGCTTGTTTGTCTATCTCTCTCCTAGTGTGCTTGTTTGGCACCCCTGTGGATTATGGCCTTTATGTCCTATTATGAGGTAATACTTTTGGCTATCCACCATGTTAATGGTCCTTTTTTGTATCTTCTTTCTTTGGTTTATCTAGCTTTATAGGTGGCCTAACCCTTCACTCACTAGTTCACCATTCCACACACTTTTAGTCTATGTTGGTTCTGTCTCACCTGTGGCACTATGATTATATTTTGCACGTAGCCTAATTTAAATATGATTATTGGGGTATTCTGTGCACCATGGAGTTTTATACATTTACTAATCTTCACAGAAGCCCCTGAGAGATGGTTTTGCCAATACCCCCAAGCCTAGGGGGATACAAATCCCATGGATGCTTGTCCGCCTTGGATGGGGCTTCAGGTTGGGTTGTGGTCATGGATCACACTCCCACAGTTCCCGTGAATGGTGTCCCTGGTGGGCTCCCAGCTCTTAGTACCACACCTCGAACACACAGCAGAATTGTTTGTAAGTAATACAATGGGGCTCGTCCTATTTAATTTTTTTGCAGTTTTTACTTTGACAGATAGCAGTTCCTTATGGGAACTTATGTATTATATTTCAGATCTATATCACGTGCTTGCTCCTGAAGAGTGGTAATTACCCAGCCACAAAATGCACCAAGCTAGCTGTGTTTAAACCCAATATGTGTATATATACAATAATTATGCCAATATTTATTTCAATCATCATGTGGTTCTAGGATTTCATATGCAACAAATTATAGGGCTTTTATCCAATTGTATCTGATGTGGAGTAGAGAGCTTGGCAGTTACATACATATAATCATTTGTAACTGTACTGTAGTATCAATAAATATGTGCATGTGTATATACAGTATATACTGTATATGAATTTTAATAGGATATCAATTACTACCACGAACTACTGTTTTTTTTCTTTGTTACATACAGATTTTTATGAATTAATAAATAGGTTTATATACATGTACTGCTATATTCCTTGCAGCTGCATGCTTCAATTGAAGTCCTACTACCCCCCCCCCCTTTTCATTCATAGACAGGGATGGAGGCATATGACTTTACCATGTCATTGCCTCATATAAAGTTCCAAAAAGTTTTATTTTATTTTTTTCTTTCACTGACTTAGTACTTGGTGGAGAAACCCTTGTTGGCAAGCAGACGTTTCTTGTAGTTGGTGACCAGATTTGCACACATCTCAGGAGGGATTTTTGTCCACTCTTCTTTACAGATCTTCTCTAAATCCTTAAGGTTTCCTGGCTGTCTCTTGGCAATTCAAGTTTCAGCTCCCTCTATACATTTTCTATAGGATTAAGGTCTGGAGACTGACTAGGCCACTCCATGACCTTAGTTTGCTTCTTCTTGAGCCACTCATTTCTTTCCTTGGCAGTATGTTTTGGGTCATTGTTATGCTGGAAGACCAATCCACGAACCACCTTTAGTGTTCTGGCTGAAGGTAGAAGGTTCTCATCCAAGATTTTACAATACATGGCCCTGTTCTTTGGCCCCTCAATGCGGCAAAGTTGGCCTGTACCTTTAGCATAGAAACAGCTGTAGAGATGGTGTTCTTAGGGTCATAGTCAGCATTTTTCTTCCTCCAAACACAGCAAGTGGAGTTAATGCTAAAGAGCTAAGTTTTTGTCTCATCTGACCACAGCACTTTCTCCCAATCCTTCTCTGAATCATTTAGACGTTCATTGGCATGACTGCACATGAGCCTTCTTGAGGAGGGGGACTCGCCGTGTTTGGAGGAAGAAAAATGCTGACTATGACCTAAAGAACACCAGATATAGTTCATTAAAAAGATATGGTTCATTAAAAAGGTTTATTAGCTACTCAGTCACTAAGGAGTTACTATGATTAAACCATATACATATATTCATTCTTTAATGCCAAAGTAATTTGCTATAGTATATCCTCCCTTGATTCCAAAATGATTAGAACCTCTTGAATGGTAGTGAAACTTAATGCTTTTTCCTGGATGAGTCAATGAATAATGTAATAAATAAGGGGTATTGTTTGATCCTGTTTCATTCAGTGGTGCATGTGAGTAAAAGAGCATAGTCTTAAGTTGGTGTACAGAACATTAAGGAAGTTGCTGCACAGCAATCACTGCTGGAACAGGTCTCCAAAGAAATAATGGCTACAAGTAGGGAGTGAAGTTTATAGAATATTAACCTTTCATCACACATAGAATTTGCTTATTTGTATAGAATTGTACAACCACAGACATCTGTGGCCATAGAGGGTGGCACAATAAAAGCAGTCTAGCAAGACAGATCATTCTAATCTGATCTGATGAAATTAAAGCAGAACTATAAGGAAATATAAACAACCAAAAGCTGATTCCCAAGTTTTTTTAAAAATTATATATAGTTACATTGAATCTATGTAAATGTAGTGGGGTGTTCAATTTAAGGGAAGTGTCTGAGTGGTAACCAGGCTCAGACAAATTAAATTGATAGGATTCATGGACCATTTTCTGCTCTCAGAGGTTAATGCTGGTGATGTGTTCCCTGTGGCCGGTGGGTGGCGCTGCCATTCTGGGCCAAGGTTGAGCCGCGAGCGCAGTGCTGTGCCTTTTGTGTCCCCTCTCGGCAGCCGTACAGTGGGGCGGGGAACCTGCTGTGCATGCCGGGAGAGGATATAAAAGGAGCAGACATCTTCTGAGAAGGGTCTTCGTCCGTCCACGCCCAGGCACCTTCAGCCTGGGTGTGTGGGAGTGTGGTTCGTCATCTCCGGGTGCCCTAGGCCCGGAGGCCTTGTTCCGGTTCCACCTCAGGCACCTTTAGCCTGGGGTGAGGTACTACCTCGCCGCTCCTGTTCGCATGGGCATGGAGGCCCAGGAGTTGCTGTAACGGCCTGGAGCCCAGCAGCCTTTGGCTGGGGTCCGCAAGGGATCGAGGAGTCCAGGGTGCTGCCTTGCGAGGGGACCCGCACCCTAAGAGAAGGGAGGACCTGTTCCGAAGGACCGGTGCTGTGGACACGGTGAAGGAAGGGGTCTGTTGACTCTCTGGGGGGGATGTCTTCTCCCTGAAAGGGGCTATGTCCTAGGAAGGAAATCAATATTCACTCGGTCAGTGGCAGTGACCATATTCACCAGGTCAGTGGCAGTGACCTTATCCACCAGGTCTGTGGCAGAGACCAACCTCAAACTGTTTGAGAATCTGAACAGTTCTAAGAGTTTGAGCTACGTTTGTGCCTGGACCACTTCCACACCTTAAAGCTGTCCTGTGTCTTTGCTCCAACCTTTCGTCTATCCAAGAGAATATGTGTTGTGCAAGTGGAAAATAAAGATTGAGTTGGACTTTCAGCTGGTGTGGACATTTACATTCCTGGGGAAATCAAGGACTTGCATCTACACACTGTAGAGGTGAGAATCATTCTCAGGAGGACTTTATGTCCCAGCTGCAGACAAGGCCCAAAAACAACACCGCCTAACCTCTTAACACAGAAGGGTACGGGCTTGTAATGCGGTGTGCCCCTTTCTCCTAAGAGGAGCCGAAACAGACAAGGAGAAGGGGGTGTGTGCGCTACACGTGGGGGCTCGAGTCCGGGATTTGTCTGCGGTTGGAAAGTGTGAGGACCCAGCCAGAGTTTGAACTTTATTCCCCAGTGAAGTTCCGTGGAGGTCGGCCATATTGAGAACTGCGCCACGAGGAGAACCCTGACTGCGTAGATCGTGGGCGTGCCTATAGAGAAAGCCCACGAACAGTGCAGAAGATGGGAGGAGTCTGGCCATGTGAGAAGTTGCACGTGGGGACTTTGGCGCGAAAAGGACTCTGAGCAATGGAACAGCAAGCGAGCAACATGTTGTCTCATGCCTCATGGATTCCGTCCGCAACCACCATGAATATGACCTCATTTGCTGCTTCCGTGACGTATACAGGGATTCGGCTGAACTCCCGGGGACGTTTTGCCCTCTACGTTTGCAGCGATGTGGAGGCCCTCGGAGTGGTTTGTCCCGGCTGCTCGGGACTGGTGGTGCATCTCAAGCCCTTCGGCAGATGCAAGCAGTGTAAGGAGTTCCTGTTTGAGGTGGAGCAACCTATAGAGAAGCCTCAGGCTTTCCGCCTCAATTGCCTTACAGGCGCCACTACTTCGGAGGAAGGAGCCAGAGCTTTTGCAGCCACCCCTATGCGCACTGTTGAGACTTCGGAGGAAGTCGCGAGCAGAGATGTTCCGGAGATTGAGGAGCCGGAATGAGAGAGACCATGTTGCCTCGGTCACCACAGAGTCCTTACTTCCACCGCCCAAGAGGAAGCTTGGCTTTGTGAAGGCTTCCTGTGGCCGTGGTGGAGTTACGCCCCAGCGCTTATTCGGAACAGATGCATCCGAAGGGAAAAGTTCCGGACGTCCTGGCTCAGCTACAAGCCGAGGTAAGCCGGGGAAAAAGACTCTGTCGGAAGTCCGAAGTATCGGGAATGCTTGGGTCAGGGATACCAGGGCCCTTGAACTGGTTAAAGGCGGTGACTCGTCTTCTACCCGAAGCTACTTGCCTGCAGAGGAATGTGATACCTCTGACCTGGAGTCGGTCTCTGATCCGGGAGACGCCGCCGCCATTGACGAGGTGTTTGAGAAAAAGGGTTGGGATAAGATGCCCCTGTCCTTGTCCTGTAGAAATAGGGACCCACCAATGTCTACTGGGGAGAGCACACCCCGGGTGGAGGCCCGGAGCCTGAGGAGGGATCTGTCCCCTTGTCTGCCCTTCCACCGCTAGAGATACCTGGATCTGTTGCTGGGATGGAGCGGGTGTCATTGCAGGCCCCTGTGTCTGGTCCGGAGGTAGTGAAAGTACCTTGGCACCCAGATGCCATAGTCATGACTGGTATGGGAGATCGTCTGACCATGCCACCGCTATCCCGTTTGCAGAGGTTATTTAACCAGAAGGTTGCTAGCGAATATGGGTGGGAGTACCCGTACCTGCCAAAGGAACTTTTGTTTGAGGTGGAGGCCTATAGACACCGGTGGTACGCGGACTTTGTATGGACACATATCAAAATACCCCCAGCCCGCAGGTTCTATTCATGTTCTCCCACAGCTACCAAGCGGTACAAGGACTGTAGGAATGCCTGGATGCTCGGTCGGCACATACATGGGGACAAGGTTGTTATTTGCCGAAAAGACAAAGATAATGTTGAGTATCATATTGACACATTTGATAAGCATTGGAAGCCGTTGGTGTTGCTGCATCCTCAGTATTATCTGTGAAGAGACTAGACTGTTGTTGTTTGCCTTTTATGTCTGGAGTGCCCTCTCTGGAGCCCAGAACTGTTTGCCCTGATAAAGGGTGTTCTACTTATTGGAGGAACGGGAGCAGTTTTTTTTTCTCCCTCTTCCACACTGCAAAGACATAAGGACTTTGGGTAGAATAGTTCAGAGCAGGGCCAAAGAAGAAGAAGAGGAAGTTTTACCCAAAAGTAAAGTTTCTTTCAGGACGAGTGTTCTGACGGTGGCACTCCCACTAGGTGGCGGTGCTGCATTATCTTTAAAAAAAATAAAAAATGTGTGTTTTACTTTTGGAAGGGAAGGATTGTTCCTTCGGGGGAGAATCTTTTCACTTCCATTATGAATATGTTGGTTTTATGTTGTGCTTTCTCTCTCTGCAGGTGGATACCGATCAAGACACTGAGAATGGGGTGGGTTTGACTAGTGTAGATCGGAAGAGAATGTAATGGTTGAGATAGTAGGATTTTTAAAACAGCTTACCTGTAAAATCCTTTTCTTGGAGTACATCACGGGACACAGAGCGGCATAGTCATTACTATGTGGGTTATATAGAATTACCTTCAGGTGCTGGCACTGGCAACTTCCAAAACAGGAAGTACCCTCCCCTATATAAGCCCCTCCCATCCGGGAGCACCTCAGTTTTGTAGCAAAGCAATACGTGTCCCCAAAAGAGGGGTGGGAGCTCTGTGTCCCGTGATGTACTCCAAGAAAAGGATTTTACAGGTATGCTGTTTTAAAAATCCTACTTTCTTGTTCATACATCACGGGACACAGAGCGGCATAGTCATTACTATGTGGGACGTCCCAAAGCAATGCCAAATGAGGGGGGGGGATATACCATACATAAGCTGGGCGCCATCAGGCATGAGGATCTTTTGCGGCCTGCAACACACTGCGCCCAAAGGCGACATCCTCCTGACTTCTAACGTCCACCTGGTAGAACCTAGTAAACGTGTGTACTGAAGACCATGTTGCGGCCTTACAAATTTGAGCCAGGGAGGCCTGGTGATGCACTGCCCATGAAGTTCCAACTGCTCTCGTGGAGTGCGCCCTAACTTTGAACGGAGGCGGTCTACTTCTCAAGCCATAGGCTTGTATTATGACCTATCGAATCCACTTGGCTAAAGTAGATTTTGATGCTGCCTGACCCTTTCTGGGGCCTTCCGGCAGAACAAACAAAGAATCCGTTCTACGAATCTGAGCAGTGGCTTTTAGATAAGCTT
Source organism: Rana muscosa (assembly GCA_029206835.1). Taxonomy (NCBI): domain Eukaryota; kingdom Metazoa; phylum Chordata; class Amphibia; order Anura; family Ranidae; genus Rana; species Rana muscosa. The sequence continues at coordinate 196,646,561 of CM055117.1, forward strand.
TAACTGCTCTTACTACATTCAAAGAATGCAATAACTTTTCCTCTACCGAGCTCGGTTTGGGGAAAAGAAGGAAGAACCACATCCTGGTTCAAGTGAAACCTCGATACCACCTTAGGAAGAAAGGCTGGGTGAGGACGTAATACTACTCTGTCCTCATGAATAACCAGATATGGCTCTTTACAGGACATGGCGGCTACTTCCGACACTCTTCTAGCCGAGCATATGGCTACTAAAAATATCAATTTTCTGGTGAGTAGAACCAAGGAAATGTGCCGCAAAGGTTCAAATGGCTGCTTCTGCAGAACCGACAGAACCAAATTTAGATCCCATGGACATATGGGAGCTTTAATCGGTGGAATAATACGAGTCACCCCTTGCATAAAGGATTTGACAAGTGAATGCATAGCCAGGGGCCTTTGAAATAGTATTGATAAGGCCGAAACCTGACCCCTGATAGTACTTAAGGCAAACTTCCTGTCTACAGCCCACTGTAGGAAGTCCAGAATTCTGCCTATAACGTACTTACGTGGATGCCACTTTCTGGCCTCGCACCAAGTGATGTACGCCTTCCAAACTCTATAGTAGATCTGCCTGGATACAGGCTTCCTGGCATTGATTATAGTTGATACCACAGAGTTAGAGAGACCTCTCTTCTTTAGGATGTGGGATTCAATAGCCAGGCCGTTAAACTTAGAGTTAGTAAGGAAGGGTGGTATATCGGCCCTTGCGAAAGCAGGTCCGGACGACGTGGAAGGGTCCAAGGACTCCCCACAGACATTTTGATGATCTCCGCGTACCAGGCCCTTCGGGGCCACGCTGGAGCCACCAAGATCACCGGCTTCTTTTCCAACCTGACTCTGCGAAGGAGTCGAGGCAACAATTGTAGCGGAGGGAATGCATATATCAGTCTGAACTGATTCCAAGGGAACACCAGAGCATCCGAGCCGCAAGCGAGGGGATCCCTTGTCCGGGAGACAAATCTGTCCACCTTTGCGTTGAATCTGGATGCTAGCAGATCTACATCCGGTGTTCCCCACCGCTGACATATTGCTCGGAAGACCTCGGGATGAAGGGACCATTCCCCTGGGCATAACTGTTGGCGACTTAGAAAGTCCGCCTTCCAATTCTCCACCCCTGGAATGAAGACAGCTGATATACATGGGACATGCTTTTCTGCCCATTCCAGGATGTGACTTACTTCCCTCTGGACTGCACGACTCCTGGTGCCTCCCTGATGAATGATATATGCCACTGCTGTGGCATTGTCTGATTGAATTCTGACAGGGGACCCTTGGAGTCTGGATGCCCAGGCTACTAGGGCATACCGGGCTGCTCGTATCTCTAAGAGATTGATGGGCAGGGTTTTTACTACATTTGACCATCTGCCCTGGAGAGACCATCGCTCCAGTACTGCCCCCCAGGCTATAAGGCTGGCATCTGTAGTGACCACCTTCCAGGATATCGGACTGAAGGGTTTTCCCTTCTGGAGATTCTGGGGGATCAACCACCAGCAGAGACTCTTCCGAACGGAAGGGGACAAAGCCTAGAGTCTAGAGCCTGAATTTTTCCGTTCCAGGCTGACAATATGGCCCTCTGTAAATTCCTTGAGTGGAATTGGGCGTATGGCACAGCTTCGAATGATGCTACCATCTTTCCTAGCAGCCTCATGCACAGGCGTATGGACGGCTGTCTTTTTGCACAAAGCAGACGGACCAAGCCCCTCAAAGAGGATACCTTGTCTAGAGGTAAGAAAATCTTCCTCTGGTCTGAATCCAGCCGTAGCCCTAGATATACCAGGTTTTTCACTGGCTGTAGGGCTGACTTGTCCAGGTTGATGACCCAACCGTGAGATTCTAGATACTTGATTGTATCGACAATTACCACTTCTAGCTTGGCAACTGAGTGGTCCATCAACAACAGGTCGTGTAGGTATGCCATTATCGTTACACCTCGTGTTCTTAGATCGGCCAACAGTGGGGCCAGAATTTTTGTGAACACTCGTGGTGCTGTGGCCAGACCGAATGGTAAGGTTCTGAACTGAAAATGGCGCCCTTCTACTGCAAAGCGTAGAAATTTTTGATGACCTGGAAAGATGGGAACATGCAAGTAAGCATCTTTGATGTCGATCGAGGCTAACCATTCCTCCCCCTGTAGGGCAGCGGTGACCGATCGGATCGACTCCATCCAGAAGGACCGGACGTTTAGAAATTTGTTTAGACTCTTTAGGTCCAATATGGGTCTTATGTCCCCGTTTGGTTTCGGGACTGTGAAAAGGTTTGAGTAGAACTCAACCCCCACTCTTCCATAGGAACCTCCATAATTACTCCTTGGAGCAATAGTTGTTCTAACGCCACTAGGAGACACCTTCTTTTCAGAGGGTCTTTTGGCATGCCTGACCACATAAAATGGGAAGGAGGAGACTCTTTTAACTCCAACTTGTATCCCCGAGTTACTGCGGAGAGCACCCATCTGTCTTTGATCGTCTCCCGCCAGGTCTCTGTGAACAACTGAAGTCTTCCCCCCACCCGTTTGAGTGGGGGCAGCCCTTCATAGGCTTGACTTGGAGGCTGGTTTAGTACCTCTTCGGATCCAGGGCTTTTTATTACCCTGTGACTGTCCCTGATTTTTACCTCCTGAGTTTGACCGAGGAGGCCGTCGGAACTGCTTAGTAGCAGACGTCCCAGGGATAGGAGAGGTAGTCCTCTTAAAAGACGGACCCCTAGACCTCTTTTTAATTGGTAAGAGAGTACTTTTACCACTGGAAATCTTCTGGATATATTTATCCAGGTCTTCGCCAAAAAGGCGTTCTCCATGAAATGGGAAGCTAACTAAGAGCTTCTTACAGGGAGCCTCAGCAGACCAGTTCTTGAGCCACAGAAGCCTACGCATATGTACCAAAGACAGCGTGAGGCGGGAGGCCTGATGGATAGAATCCTTGATGGCGTCAACCGCAAAGCATAATGCTCTAGGCAGATCAGCCAGAGCCTGGGCCTGCTGGTCTGGCAATCCCTCAGGACCATTTTCATTTGATCCTTTAAAGCTTGGCAGACCCCAATAGCTGCCACTGCTGGCTGTGTAACAGCCCCTGCTGTGGAAAAAGCAGATTTTAATAAAGATTCCAATTTTTTATCTACTGGATCTTTGAACATTTGAACATTATCTACTGGACATGTCAGTGATTTGTTCACAGAAGAAATGGCTGCGTCCACCGTAGGAACATTCCATCTCTGGGTGAATTTTTCCTTCATGGGATAGATCACCTGAAATTTCTTAGGTGGAACAAATAGTTTATCAGGATGTTCCCAGTCCTGGTATATAAGTCCTTCCAATAATGGATGAATTGGAAAGGAGCAATTAATCTGGGGAGCTTTTAGCGACCCCAACGAGGTGACAGCAGTAGTTGATGGTTCAACAAGAGGCATTTTAAATGCAGATCGAACCATGTCAGTTAGGGTCTGGACCCACAATCTTTCAGTCTGTGATGCTGAAAATGGTTCATCTACTGTCGATTCCTCAAAAACAGAGTTAACCTCCTCCTGATCCCCTTCAGGAAGGTCAGTCCCTTCCTGGGACTGTTGCTCTGCCAACAGGCACTCTAATGGAAGGGATGGAGATCTGGCGCGCTTTCTTTCCTGTAGAGAAGAAGCGATCAATGCTGCCAATCTCTGCTCCAATCCCTCCAGAGTTGAGGCAAAAACCTCCTCTGTTATATATGCAGGAGCAGGTGGACTGAGGACAGCCGCAGTACCTGGCACTCCCGGGGGTTCCTTATGGGTATTAACCTCTGATTTCTCAGGGGAGGAAGGTGCAGATGACTGCTCCAGATCCTCAGAGCCCGATGGAGACCCCCTACACTTCCTGAGAGGTATATCTCGTAGTTTTTTAGGCGGCATATTCCTTAGTTCAAAGCTGAGGTATTCCAGCCGCAATACACCCCTTTACTGAAATAGTCTAATGCAATTTGCTGCTATGTACATCAGTGGGTGTCTACTAATGCGTCTTTCTGGGGATGCCTGTATCAACTGCCCGCTGTAAGCCCCTATACCATGCTACCAGCTCCTTTTCATGCTCTGTGTCCATAGCAAGCAGCGTGGACTGAGTCCTTTTATCTTGCTGGGACGCCCGCACATGCGCAGAAGCGCTGGGCGCACAGAGCGCGTCATCCGCCAGGCTCCGCCCCCTTTTTTGAAGCTAAATCTTATAAAAAGAAAGCGTGTGTGCGCGCGTGCGCGTGCACGTGTGCGCTCTTGGCGCCATGTAGGGAGAGGAGCCAGGGTCCCTGTTTCACCAGGACTCGGGGATGGAAGGAAACTACTTGGCAGCATGACAGAGGAATGCAGCTTCCCTGATAGAGAGCTCACTCATCTGCCTGGACTTTCACCATGGAAGGAATAGTCCCAAGAAAAAAAGATGTTCCACAGCGGCCTCTAGTGGACAAACACAGGTACCGCACTTTTGTCTTTTTTTTTTTTTTTTTTAAAACCTCCTTTATGAAAAACATTTCTAGGTATACAGTTTTTAAAACTTCCTTTATGAAAAGACATTTCTAGGATTTCTTAGGCATATACAGCTATTAGCGGGAATACCTTTAGGTAACAGGCAGAAAGACATATTAGGCTTGGGGGTCCCCTCAATAGAACCAAGTTCCTGAGGGGCCCCCACTTACCTTTTCCCCGCCGCAGGACTTTGTTTGGTCCACAGAAGCCCAAACTTCACCTCTCACGGCAGGCATTGTACTAGACCTTCAGGGACCGGGTTCCCAAGGATTCCACTCCCCTGGACCTGTATAGCACCCTGCACAGATAGCCTCTTGGTTTTGGGTATGACCAGAGCTCTGGATCCCAGGGTCCAGCCCTCCTAAGAGAGGCATTACAGGCAAAACCCTGCTCTTCTCTGCAAGGCCCGGGTACCGACCGTTTAGCTATGAAGCTTTTTTGGTCGGATCCGGAATAGCTTGCTAAGGCCCAGAGAACCTGTACACAAGCCCAGATGAATACATGTTAACCTTGGCCAACACCTTAGACACTGGCAAAAAACTGAGGTGCTCCCGGATGGGAGGGGCTTATATAGGGGAGGGTACTTCCTGTTTTGGAAGTTGCCAGTGCCAGCACCTGAAGGTAATTCTATATAACCCACATATTAATGACTATGCCGCTCTGTGTCCCGTGATGTATGAACAAGAAAATGTTTATGTGACATTTGAGACTGTGATGTGCACATTATGTTTTACTGAACTTCTTTCATTTCTGCTTTTAATTCACTTTTTCCCCATGTTAGGTTCCGGCACAAACAAGCAGTTTTAAAATTAGTTTTTTTTGTTTTTCTGTCTCTGGACCAGGCCTATGTTGACTCGGATTTAGGAGGTATGGGTTTGCTCCAGACACTGGGGACCAGTGTCCATAAGGGGGGGGAATGTGTAGCAGGGAAGTGTCTGAGTGGTAACCAGGCTCAGACACATTAAATTGATAGGATTCATGGACCATTTTTGGTTCTCAGGGGTTAATGCTGGTGATGTGTTCCCTGTGGCCGGTGGGTGGTGCTGCCATTCTGGGCCAGGGTTGAGCCACGAGCGCAGTGCCGTGCCTTTTGTGTCCCCTCTCGGTAGCCGTTCAGTGGGGCGGGGAACCTGCTGTGCATGCCGGGAGAGGATATAAAACGGGCGGACATCTTCTGAGAAGGGTCTTTGTCCGTCCACACCCAGGCACCTTCAGCCTGGGTGTGTGGGAGTGTGGTTCGTCGTCTCCGGCTGCCCTAGGCCCGAAGGCCTTGTTCCGGTTCCACCTCAGGCACCTTTAGCCTGGGGTGAGGTACTACCTCACCGCTCCTGTTCGCCTGGGCATGGAGGCCCAGGAGTTGCAGTAACGGCCTGGAGCCCAGCAGCCTTCGGCTGGGGTTCGCAAGGGAGCAGGCCTTAGCTACGCGCTGGGTCGGCCATGGCATACCCCATGGCTCCAGGGGTGGCCGGTGAGCTATTGCTCCGGGGTCCACATTTGACCGGGCTGCTTGCTGTCTCAGTCACAGTGGACCATGGCCGACAGCCACTCCATGCTGCTCGGCTGTGGGTCTGTCTGGAACACACCAGCAAGTCCTCGCTTGGACGGGTAAGTTAAGTTCCTCCTGTTTCGACAGGATGAAACAGCTAAGCATTCCCGGGGGAGTCGGTTAAGGGGTCTCCTGTCCTCCTTTCCTCTCCCACTGTCCCCCCTTTTTTCTTCCTCGCCTTGCGGGGCCTGCTGCGTCGGCCGGGGTATACCTGAGGGGGATTCAGTATCCCGGTTTAGGGCTTTGGGTGCGTCCGGGTCCGCTCTCTGTGGGGGGTGGTCTGCCTCTGGGAAGTCTCCATTCGGCATCTCTACGGCCTTCTCGTCCACCTCGGGTGCTTAGGCACCATTTTTTGTAGCGCCGACGCCATTTTCTTGGGGCCTGTAGTTTTCATTGAAATCTCCATTGGCGGCCATTTTGTCGTGGCCGCACTGTGATGCAGGTCTTCATTGCGGGCGGCCATTTTCTTGTAGTCCACGCCCTGTTTCTCTGAGGCGTTCAGCGGCCATTTTGAGGGTGTTTTTTTCTTATTGATGTGGCCCTTAGTGCTGGACGGGCTTCCTGAATGGCGCGAATAGCGCTATTCATATCACAGAACACCTCAGACACACACTGTGTGCGGAGGAGGAGCGGACAGCGACGCTGGGCAGCCTCTTACTTGGGTGGTGAGTTCCCTGGGTAAACCCCGGTCAGAGCAGCAAGGAGGGTGGACATTTTTTGGTGCCATTACCTTGACTTAAGTCCCTGTCTGTCAGTGTGTGGGCATGGAGTCAGAAGCTGGATGCTTCTTCCCCAGACATTCCAGTGGCATTAACCAGTGTCCCTGCACCTGCGGTGCCTATGAACAGTCCTGGAGTCATTTGTTGCCAAGGGCGGGCGTAAGAGGGGGTGAAAAATCACCCCCTCCCCCGCCATCTCCTGGGGAATGCTTTGCCTCAGACTCGGGCCTGGCTGCGGCACAGGACCCCTGTTCTGAAGTGTCAGAGGATGCAAGACCGTCTGGGCAGTGAGGAAGACTCCTTGTCCGGGTCAGCGCAGGATAGAGCACTTGTGGTAGCATATCACAGCAGGAGGGTCACTCTTAAGCTGGAGGATACAGCTGGGACATTTGCTGAGGTGTCAGTCCCTCACAAACCGACCCGCTCTCAAGGTTTTTCCTTATGTATCTTACTTTGCCAAGTTCATAGATAAGGAATGGGAATGGCCGCAGAGGTCCTTTGCGGTCCCTCGGTGCAGGGTGGTCCGTTACCCATTTGAAGAGAGCCTTTTGAAAAAAATGGGCTTCTCCTCTGGTCGTTGATCTCCCAGGTCTCTCGGTTAAATAAAGTAACCACTATCCCGGTGGAGGGGACCCCTTCCTTTAAGGACCCTACTGATAGGAGGTCCGAAGCGGTGAGCCGCTCCATGTTCCCCATGCTGGGGTCAGCATTGCGGCCTATATTGGCTGCTACCTTGGTGTCCCAGGCACTCACTGAGTGAGCTAAAATATTGCACCAGACTGTGGAGGAGCATCAGCTCCCTCCAGAATGCGTGTCACTGGCCGTACAGTTGGTACAGGGACTTGTGTACGTCTGTGATGCAACCCTGGATGCGGCCCCTTTAATCTCCAGGGCCTCCGCATCTGCGGTGGTATTGCGCCGCCTGATATGGCTGAAATGCTGGTCCGCTGACCAAGCTTCCAAGAAAACTCTGGCAGATTTGCCTTTCTAAGGTGGTTGGCGTTTTGGTGCCTCACTGGACGATGTCACAGATCAGCTGCTGTAGGTCGGCTGGCACCTGTTGTTCCACAAGCTTGTGTTCAACTCTGGCTGAACTCAGCATCTATGGGTGTCGCCGGCTTCACCTGTTGCTTAATATATCCTTCCTTCCTGCTACTTTCTGTCCAGCCCCCCATGTGTCTCACTATTTAAATTCCACTCAGACCAGTTTCTGGTTGCTTGAGCAACACTTGTTTCTGAGCACCCCTCTTGTAACCTGCTTACCTGACTTCTCGTGAACTGATCTCTTGTGTACCGAATCGGCTAGTTCTCCTGATTACGTTGTCTGCTGCCCGCCCCGACCTTGGCCCGCTATCCGGCATTCCTTTTGCTTCATCCATCCATCCATTTGTGTCTTCTGGTACTCTGCCCGTGAGCAGGGTGAACCTGGGGGTCGTGACCTGGGGTCAGCACGCAGCTAAGCCCAAACCCTCGTGAGCCGGCTGGACCTTAGATTCCACGCCCTGGGGGATCCCATGTCACCTGCTCGCCTGTGGGCTCACAACAGTACCAGTGTGACAGTTTGCTCAAGCCGCATAGGTTCTACCAACGTTTGAGAGGTTGAAGATGGAGAGGGTTCCTCAAGACTTTGGAGTGCCTGTGCTCCTGGAAACGAATGTCTATTTGAATGCTTAATGCGATTAAATCATCCAATGTGGTAGAAATGGTTTTAAGTGCTTTTAAATGACTGTTTTTCCTTCAGAAATTACACTTTGTGCAGGGATAGTTCTAAGCATGGGAAACAAGCGCTGCTTTACAGGCATACTATACACCCCCCCAGGTATGAAATTTAAAGGAATATTTCACTTTTATTGTTTCACTTTAAAGGAGCACTAAAGCTTTTTTTTTTTTTGCTTAAAAATAACAAACATGTTATACTTACCTCCACTGTGCAGCTCGTTTTGCACACAGTGGCCCCGATCCTGGTCTTCTGGGGTCCCTCGGCGACTGTCTTGGCTCCTCCCCGCAAGGACTCCACACCTTAATGCGAGTGAGCTCGCATGGTGTGGAGTGATTGCGGGCGCGCTCCCGTGATACAGCGGCGGCCATAGCAGCCGACTGTATCACTCGGCCCCGCCCCCCGGCGTGCCGCGTCATTGGATGTGATTGACAGCAGCGCCAGCCAATGGCTGCGCTGCTTTCAATCTATCCAGTGTAGCCAATCGGCGGCCAGGCAGAAAAACGAAGAGGATGACGGGGACGAGCATGGGACTTTCGAGGGGCCAGGTAAGAAAAACGGGGGCTCGGGGGGGGCGGTATTGTCGAATGTTTTTTCACCTTAATGCATAGGATGCATTAAGGTGAAAAAACATGTAACTTTACTACTCCTTTAAGCATTAATAAAATCACTGCTCCTGAAAAAACTGCAGTTTTTAAAACTTTTTTTTGCATTGATACATGTCCCCTGGGGCAGGAATCGGGTCCCCAAACACTTTTTATGACAATAACTTGCATATAAGCCTTTAAAATTAGCACTTTAGATTTCTCCCATAGACTTTTACAGGGTGTTCCGCGGCTTTTCGAATTTTCCGCGAACACCCCAAATTGTTCGCTGTTCGGCGAACTGGCGAACAGGCAATGTTCGAGTCGAACATGAGTTTGACTCGAACTCGAAGCTCATCCCTAGTCAACAGCACCATGCTCTGAAGCCAGCTCTTCTGCTGGAGGCTCACCGGATTGTTCCCCGTCAGCAGAAAAGTCTATTAAATCCCCAGTCTCTGGAACTGGTGTCTCGGGATAAAGGTTCACCTTCTCCTGCCCGTGGAACTCAGAAGATGTTATCGGTGCTGGGCAGAGGCTAGCAGAGCTCTGCCCTATTATCAGAACTTCAGCTTTGGGGATGGCAATATCTGGAGTTTCAGCTGTCAATTTTGGGGCATGCTGCTGAACGTGTTCTAGCAGTTCCCTGTATGCCCTTTCCAGGTGCTGTTCTTTCCTTAGCAAGTATTCCAGATCAGGTTTAAGCTCTAAGACCCCTGTAAGACTGAGCATAGCCTTTCTGTATACTTGCAAGTCCTCAAGGGTAGGTTCCCCTTCATTGCCAAACATGAAACCATCCGTAAGGCTCTCCCACAGCAATTTAGGGCTTCCAAAGTCGTATCCCTCTGGAGAGCATTCTGTTGTCTTCCCTAAATATTCCTGCTCTGTGTGTGATTGCAAACCCAGATATCGTTTGTCCAACTCTATCTCCTCCTGGACCAGCCTTTCCAACTTAGTCACCAATTGCTCCTGGGGCCGCTCTCCCAGGAATGGCATCCGTAACTCCCATTGGTCAGTGGCTCGTTCCCCTGGGGTTTGATAGCACTTGCCCTTATATATACCAGCAACCTGGAAGGCTCCAATTCAGAGCTCCACCCGAATCTGCTGCCTGAGCTCCAGGTATTGATCTGCAGACACAGTCCTGAGGTATACTGAAAGAGCAATCCACAGGACCCCCTTGAACTCAGATGCCAGGTCCATATCTTCGCTCGGGCGACTAAAGTTGGCTATCCCAATCTTGGATCCCAGTGGGGGTTTGGACGTGTTCACAGAAAGGAAGCACAATCACACCACTGCCACCAATGTGAAGGACCCCCGTAATCCTGAGAAGTATGTCCGCCGTATAGGCTTCCTTTGCCCAGTACCAGCACGATCCAAGATCCCCAGCTCACCCAGTCACTTGTCGAGACAGCAGTGTAGGGTGAACAACAGCCTAAGGCTTTATTGAAGAACAGACACAAGTATATGTCTCTGGAGACAATCCCCCCTTCTTGTTGGCATAGAGACACAGGGTGGGACAAACTTCACATCCAATCACATCAGGCACAGGTACATTTAAACTTATGAATACATCTATAAACAAAATCTGGACATGCAGCCAACAACTAGTGGTACTGAAACTTTTAACCTTTCTACAACTATTTAAAACACTAACTGGCCGCGCAGATCACTTTTTGCTTGGAGACACCTGTTAAAGAAACTTCTCTTCTCCTATGACTTGGACCTGCTTTCCTGCAGTTCAAATGTCCAATGTCAGTAGTCTAAACATATTGTAGACATCCTGGCTGGTACAGGGGTAAAATGAAATGCTGAGTTCAGTGTGGTTGTACTGAGTAGGGTTGCCACCGGTCCGGTTTTGACCCGGACAGTACGGGTTTAGGAGGCTGTGCCTGGGTTTCCCTCTGCCTCTCCCCCGGACACAATTTCCAGCTGACATCGGGTACCATGGGGCCTCCTTTTACGAGCCCCGACACACAGCGGGACCCGGACAGCAGGGATCGGAGCGGCGGGCGGAGAGAACAATTACAGAGCAAGTAAAACAAAGGGAGAGAGAGAGGCGACAGGCAGCTGCTGGTGCGGAAGTTTTTATTGAAGTAAATGTTTAACAACAATCCACTCACTCTTCATGTCAGTGCTGCAGCTGTAGGTAAGTCGGTCTGTAAACTCCGCTGTCCCATCTCCCCCACCAATCCATGCTGCTGTTTCACTGGAGGAAGCCAAAGACACAAAGCCGCGGGGAATCTACAGTGAGCTGTCAGCCTGGGACGCTGTGACCAATCAGAGCGTTCCGGAGGCTTAACTACGCCTCCATCATCAGAGGCTGAATTTCCCGCGGCTCTCTGTTTCCTCCAGTGATTTAGTGATAACAGCAGCGTGGAACGGAGGGGAGGATGGGACAGCCGACTTCACAGACTGACCTGCCTACAGCTCTGACATGAACAGTGAGTGGATTTTTTTTAAGCATTTATTTTATTAAAAACGTCTTCTGCATCAGCCTGTTACACCTCTCTCTCTCTCTTATGTTTTGACCCCTCTTTATTTGCCTCCCATCCTCTGTAATTACCCCCCCATCCTCTGTAATTACCCCCTCCTCTGTAATTACCCCCCCTCCTCTGTAATTACCCCCCCATCTCTGTAATTGCCCCCTCCTCTGTATTTGCCCCTTCTCCTCGGTATTTGCCCCTTCTCCTCTGTATTTGCACCCCCTCCTCTGTAATTGCCCCCCACGCCCGCCGCTGCAAACCCCCTGCTGTCCGGGCCCCCCTGTGTGCTGTAGGGTTGCCACCTGTCCGGGATTCACCCGAACAATACGGGTTTTGAAACGTGCCCGGGTCTCTGCCCGCCCGAGACCCGGGCACATTATTCAGACCCGCCAGTGGCTCCCTGTGCCGTGTGCGTCTCGAGTTCGGTCCACTCCTGCTCCCTTCCTATCTACTCCCTTCCCTACCCCCGCACTGTCAGTGCAACTCCGTCCGCTCTGTGTACTGCAGACGGGAGACACAGAGGCAGAGCGAAGAGGCGGAACCTCCATGTTGCCGGGGACTCTCCTCTGGTTGGCTGCAGAAGGGACAAGGAGGTGGGGTTGAAGTCGCTGCTCTGATGGAAAGTTTGCAGATATCGCGCTGGGATTGGAGCTCAGCTTGCAAGGTACATTTCCCCCCCCCTCCCACCATACACTATACATACAGTTCTGCCACCCCCTCCCATACACCATCCAATCCATCCATATAGTTCTCCCTCTCCTCCTCATACACCATCCATATATACAGTTCTCCCCACCCCACCATACATATATACAGCCCCCCATATATACAGTTCTCCCCCCCATACATATATACAGTTCTCCCCCCCCATACACCATCCATATAGTTCTCCCTCTCCTCCTCATACACCATCCATATATACAGTTCCCCCCCCCACCATACATATAATACAGCCCCCCATATATACAGTTCTCCCCCCCATACACCATACATATATACAGTTCTCCCCCCATACACCATACATATATACAGTTCTCCCCCCATACACCATACATGTATACAGTTTCCCCCCCATACACTGTACATATATACAGTCCCCCCCATATATACAGTTCTCCCCCCCCATACATCATCCATATATACAGTCCCCCCCCATACACCATACATATATAGAGTTTTCACCGGGTGACACCATCAACTGCTCTACTGACACCATCCACTGCTCTACTGTCTGACAATGTCCACTTTTAAGGTAGGTTAGTTTCATATTTTAACTGACATTTCTTTTATTAATTGAATCATATTTTATGGGTACACTAATGCTTTTGTTTTATTTAACCATGCCCCTTTAAGTACCCCCCCACTGCAATTTGGCCACAGCCACTGTTCATTGTAGCACACCTCATTACTACTCTCTTTGGGTAACCCCAAAGGTGTCCCAGGTATTTTACAATCCTATAGCGTGTAGTACAAAAAAATTGCTGTGCGCCGCGAAAGTGTTCGGGTTTGGCTTGATGAAAAGGTGGCAACCCTAGTACTGAGTCTGGTTAGATCAGACCAGACTGGGTTTCTCAGATCACCCTGTGCCCCTAATAGACACAGGGTAACTTACACATAGGAGGGGCCTGGGGAGCTGAAAATTGAATTTCCTGACCCCTCTAAGGTAAGCTGGGTTCCACGGACCCCCTGCCCAAAGTAACTCCTGTCACACTTACATATACAATACTAATATAATCATGCAAAAAAAAAAACGTGGACTTCAGGTTTGATCTAGTTGTAGATACATAAAAAGTAGTAAAAAGTCAATCTGAAATACTGCTAGTATACATACATGAAAACTGGAGAGAGGGGGTGGATGAATAGGGGTGAAAGAGAGAGAGGGGGAGTGGCTGAGAGGTGGGTGAGGGAGGGTGAGAGAGAGGGGGTGGATGAGAGGGGGGAGGGTGAGAGAGAGGGGGGTGGATGTGAGGGGGTGAGAGAGGGGGGTGGATGAGAGGGGGTGATAGAGAGAAAGGGGGTGGGAAACAGAGACCCCCTAGCCCTGCCTGCAGTCCCTACTGTCCCAGCCCCTGTCTGTGTAGCTAGGCATGTATGATCCACCTACCTCCCGCCCATCCTTGGTCAGCCTGTTTTATTCTTGTTCCAGTCCTGACAGTCACAGCTAGGAGAGGAGGTTGGAGAAGGAGTGGAGGCTCTGGGAGGCGCTGGGGATGCTGCTCAGGGTGGCAGATAGGCCTAGTCTTCTCTAACTCCCTCCTGGGGTCTGCTCAGCTGCCCAGGGCTCCCCCTCTCTGTTTGAAGATGCTGCTGCCCTGCACCTCACCGCCACTAGACCAGCGGCGGGATGATCCAGTCCAGGACCATGACAAGGGGGCTCTTTAGGCCCCACGAGCACTAGCATGGAGGAGGAGGAAGTAGAATCCTCCTCCGCTTTGAATGCTGGGCAGGGAGGGAGTTGCAGCCATGACGTCACTAGTTTCTAGACGCTAGGCGGCTCTAGCAACCAGTGGCCAAAAATAGAGTCAGGTGGAGGCGGGGCGGAGCCAGAGCCAGCGCTATCGTGGCTTAGTCCGCCCCTGTCCCCTGCATTCCAGACCAGGACTTACCTGCTAATTGCAGGGAATGCACCCACCCAGTAAGAGACCCTGTAAAAGACTTGGGGCTATGGGCCCCAGACTCAGGGCTATAGCCCCAATAGCCACCCCCTAGTGATGCCACTGCCTGTCGCCATCTTCTCCCGCCGCCTTCTTCTATCAACGCCGTCTCTCCCGCTGCCATCTCTCCTGCCGCTGTCTTCTCCCACTGCTGTCTTCTCCCGCTGCTGTCTTCTTCCTCGCGGCCAGTTACCGGCTTAAAAAAAGCCGCTATTGTTCTGTGGCTGTCTTCCTCTGTTGTGTTGTTGCCCGCTGTCTGGCATCTGTTATATAGCCATGGGGCGTTGCCATCAGAGGGCATCACCCAGAGAGCCCGCTCCCTGTGACGTCAAGGGTGGGCTCTTCGGGTGATGTCATCGGATAGCCACACCCCATGGCTATATAACAGATGCATGACAGCGGGCAACACCACAAGGGAGGAAGACAGCCACAGAACAACAGGGTCCCCAGAGAGCCTCCCTTACATCTGGGTCCCCAGAGAGCCTCCCCATACATCAGGGTCTAAATAGAGCGCCTTCCTTACATCAGGGTCCCCAGAGAGCCACCCTTACATCAGGGTCCCCAGAGAGCCTCCCCATACATCAGGGTCCCCAGAGAGCCTCCCTTACATCAGGGTCCACAGAGAGCCCCCCTTACATCATGGTCCCCAGAGAGCCTCCCCATAAATCAGGGTCACCAGAAAGCCTCCCCATACATCAGGGTCCCCAGAGAGCCTCCCCATACATTAGGGTCCCCAGAGAGCTCCCCTTATATCAGGGTCCCCAGAGAGCCTCCCCATACATCAGGGTCCCCAGAGAGACCCCCGTACATCAGGGTCCCCAGAGAGACCCCCCTTACATCATGGTCCCCAGAGAGCCCCTGCTTTCATCAGGGAGAGAGAGAAGGAGTGGATGAATAGGGGTGAAAGAGAGAGAGAGGGGGTGGCTGAGAGGTGGGTGAGGGAGGATGAGAGGGGGGGTGAGAGAGAGGGGGGTGGATGAGAAGGGGGTGAGGGAGGGTGAGAGAGAGGGGGTGGATGAGAGGGGGTGATAGAGAGAGAAGGGGTGGGAAAGAGAGACCCCCTAGCCCTGCCTGCAGTGCTTACTGTCCTAGCCCATGTCTATGTGGGTAGGCGTGTGTAATCCACCTACCTCCCGCCCATCCTCGGTCAGCCTGTTTTCTTCATGTTCCAGTCCTGACAGTCACAGCCAGGGCATGCTGCTCAGGGTGGCAGTGAGGCATAGTTTTCTCTAACTTCCTCCTGGGCTCTGCCCGGCTGCTCAGGGCTCCCCCTCTCTGTTTGAAGATGCCACTGCCCTGCACCTCACCGCCACCAGACCAGCGGCGGGACGATCCAGTCCAGGACCATGAAAAGGGGGCTCTTTAGGCCCCACGAGCACTAGCGTGTAGGAGGAGGAAGTGGAATCCTCTTCCGCTTTGAATGCTGAGCAGGGAGGGAGTTGCGGCTCTAGCAACCAGTGGCCAAGAGTAGAGTGGGCTATAATTCCTGTGCTATCTAAGCACACATCAGTTTTCATCTTTTTGAAGTAATGCTATCTTTAAGTTTGCTAAAGATCCACTCACCGTTCATTCGTCCCATCATTCATCCAAGAAAGGCAGCACCACAAAAGCTTATCTTCTTATCAGGCCATTCCAGCAAAGACTCCTCAGCCGACACCTAATCATAGGCTTTTATTAAACTCAAAAGATCTCACACAGGAGGTGATTGGCTGCAGCAACCAATCCCCTCCCCCATGGGCGGGAACCTCACAGGATGTTCCCTCCTCACAGGAAAATGACAATACTTGGACATTCCTTCCAACAGGAGATGTCATACATGAATACAATAAACGTAGGATGGCTAAAGTTACCGTTGATAGGAATTCTTATTCTGCGCTATTCCATAGAATAACGCATGTTAAGATTACACTATTATTGAATGGGGGAGGGAGGCTATCTGCAGACGCACGCTACGAATTCCAACCAATGTTGATCAGACATAGCAGAGACAAGAGCGCCCATCCGCCTATAACCAATGATGTCATTGGAGAGCGAGCATATCCCCCTCCTTAACGATCGTCCATGCTAATGCACAGAGGGCCCCCGTTGGCAGACATATCCGCACCCTGCAAACATCACACTCAAAATGTTTTCCCCTATCAGACGGGATTCAACCAGCCTCAGACTACCCCAATCAGCTCTTTTAGAGCGGGTTGCGGAAGTACTAACACTGGGTGACACTATGACAATACATATTAAATACATCTCCATAAAAATCTCCACAACAGTCCTCCCTTTTTTTGTCATATGCACCCCATGTGTCCCTCGATGAGAGTTGATATGCTTCTTACACCTGGAAATGAATCAGTTCTTAGTCCATAAAAAGGAAAACACGGCTGGACATGTAGACTCTACTCTTCAGGGGCATGACTTATAAAGGAGGACACGACATGGTGAGCTGTAATCGCCGATCCGTCTGTGATTCTCTGTCTTGTATGTGGGTCCGGCTTCGGGGCGTCTCATCAAGGAAACTCTGGTCACGCGTCAAATCAGGCAACAGGAGCCTCTCGTCACAACCTAGAAAGAATAGAAATAAAAACGACATGAGTATATATATTCCCACTTCCTTTAACCACGATCCGCTGTAAAATACAAAATTAGATCCCCAAAGATTCCCAGACCCTTAAAAAGGACTCCCAACCTTCACTTAGCTACAGCTCTGGCTTCAACAATTACATGAAGAACCCTATCCTTAACGGATGAGAATTGTTCAATCGTATCCCAAGCCCGAGCCCCCCCCCACCTTGTACATGCAGGACCCCATGCCCAGACCTGGTCGGGATTGGTGAACAAATCCCTTCTAGCTGTCCCTGCCATTCTTAATTTCCTGCGCCATCAGATCCTCGCGATCGGCCGCGACCTAAAATGTTGGGACAGCTTCACCATCGCGCATGAACCTCTTGCTTTGGGGGAATTACCTTTATAAGCTGCAGATCCACATAAACACCAAACTAAAGTTCAAACACACTTGTGGGCTGCCTATATACCCAAACCGACAAGAGGCAGAGCCATTAAAACTAAAACCAATTTTACCCTCTAAAAATACATAGTTAGGTTCCATTGACAAGTGTCTGTCTGGAGTCTTCACTAGTTTGTCAAAAACTCCTCATACCCATAATAACATCATAAATGGCATGTACCGCTGTCATCGCTGGGGACTAAAACTCCTCATACCCATAATAACATCATAAATGGCATGTACCGCTGTCATCGCTGGGGACTAAAACTCGGTGAAGACTCAGAACAGACCATCGGTCCTGTTCGCTTTCTGAGCTAGTCAGGACATACACTTTAAATAATAACTTGGGATGCTTTTCACCGTTACCCTTGCTAAAATTTACTAAACAACAAAAATATAAATAAACAAAGATACTCCTCATTCTTTGGTGTGGTTGAGCCGCTTCTTGCAGTGGCTGGCGTGGTCTCATCCCTCAAGCTTCTTTACAACGACCCAGTCACCTGGTTGGAAAGAATGTAATCTGATTACTAAGTCATGGTCCAGGAGGGACTCGTGAAAACCTTTTGGTGGACATTTTGAAGTTTATGTCACAACGATCGCACCTCCCCCATCAGCCGAGAATATAAGTGACAGCTAATGAGGAGAGTACGACCCTGATTTTGATTGACCTCCAAACAACCCTCATATGACAATAACCCAGACATCGGGACTGTGGTCGCTGCATAACCTGGGCGTGGCTTACAATACCTGGAGCCATTGATAAAAGGTTCTTAGCCTCTGGGATGGGAACCTACTTCACCAGACTGCTGCTCGCCGATTCAAATTCTATTAAAGAAAGACAGTCTTGGCACAAACTTGGTTAGAATTACAGAGGTTATTATTAGTTTGACAAAAAAAAAAAACTGTCACTCTTACATTTATCATTCTCCCCCCTTTTCTTCCTCATTACAGACTGAAGGAAGAAATGCGTGGTGCAGGAAAAAAGAAACAATGAAATAACCTGTGATACTTTTACCGCCTTAGACTCATATTTATCCATATGTACCGCTGTCTACATACACCTGTTCTCTGTGTACAAACTCCTTGGACCTGAAAAATACTTATAAGCAAAATCATTACTCTATCCTTCATATTTAACCTGCAAAGAATGGTAAAACAATAATGACATTCCTGTACATTGGTAAATTGTCAATGACATTCTTTTAAAACTGATTCAAACAAAACCCTCTGTAACCCTTACTTTTCCCGTTCCTACAAAAATACAACAGCCGCGACGCATCGAAGGATCGCCGCGGTAAGTTCAAACATAATCACGTTACTACATACAAACATTCCGATACAAACGTGGGGGAAATACTTCCCAGTTTCCAAAACCACAAATGAAAAAAAACAAAAACAGCCAGAATTCTACCTTCACTCTTTCAGCAATAGGAAAAAATACAATGGGACAACCATGAGAGCAGCTCGAGAACCTTCCATGTACCAGCCATACAAGGTTCAAACAAACGGGCATGAGCCACCGTTCCTCATCATTACAGATTTCTGAAGCCGCAGCTCAACTACATCCATTCCAGAGGGATACCCAAAATAGTATCCTTGGACCACCTATGTTAATCTTTTTGGGGTTCAAAGGCCTTTGCCCCAAAACTAGGCTTCGTGCACTGTGTGACCGTCTGACTATGGGAAGCCTCCATTCCTTCCCTTTGCACAGACCTCCTTGTGTCCATGGCGATTCGAATCGGCTTATCGTCTTAAACCTGCATCCAGGTTAAACCGTTGCACCCATTTCGGAGATCACCGCCCGGTGTCTTCTTATACGGTGAATTGCAGAACTACAACCACTATATGGTCAAGTCCTCCAACTAGAAACCCTAACCGAGGCGTCAACTCTATGGCTTGTTGTCCCAACACTTTTGGAACTACAGCAACAACCACAGATCAACCCCCGAATTAGGCCTCTACCCCTCACAGTGTATGCATACACAAGCGTTTTCCGCTATACACCCATACACTGCGTTGTCAGACTAAACCTCACAGAACACTTACGCCAGTTTACCACCTGCAGAACAATGTGGCTTCTCTCTGTATCTAGATGATAAAATAATGGTGATACCCCCTGTTTGCTCTCTACTCAAAACTGTATTACAGTACAAAACTTCACAAAAGTGGAACAAAATATAAAACACTTTTAAACGCCAAAATGCTTTCCATTTTCCTTCCAGACACAAATCTCATTGCTCACCTTTAAAAACCCCAAGCTCCTCCCACTAACTTTCTGCTGATATATAAATGCTGAAAAGAAACTTCCGGTTATGCTCAGCTCTTAACCTCCCTGGCGGTATGATTCTTTCTGGAATTATGTACCAAAAGCGGTACAATTATTTTGCATGAAAATTTGGTGTTATGTATTATAGGCCTGCGATTCTTAGTAATTACTTACTTAAACCTGAGCAAACCAGAGTCTAGTAAACATCCCGGGTATGATAAATATGAAACACAAAATTATAAATTATAATATAATAAATAACTATAAATAATTATCAAAAATAGTAATCTAATTATAATAAAAATTATTCAATAATGTAATCAAATCAAAAACACTGAAATTTGCTCAGTTGCAGAATTGTCGCTGTCATTAGATTTAGTGTTTGATGACGAATTTCCCCACAAATCGCTATCGCTCAATTCTGCGAGTGATTCTAATTTATTATCGCTGTTTTCTAGCTGGTCTAAAACCACTTTTGACATAAAGGGACACTTTTTGGTTGCTATGGACAATCCCCAGTTTACAGGCAGAAAGAACGATTTTTATTATATAAAAGTGCATGCAGGACACTGGGCAGACCACTAGGGACAAAGGGGGTGTGTAATTATTACATACAGTACTGTAATCTGTAAGATTACAGTATACTGTATGTATACTATGTGTTTACCTTTTTGAATTTGCCGCCCAGTTCCGCTCCCTTGCGCCGCTGCGGCTCACAGGGAACGGAACTGGGAAGTCAGATGGGGTCGAAAGTGCCGACACTCGCCGGAGATCTCGCTGGCGATCACAGCAGAGGACATCATCGCTGGATCGCCAGGAGAAGGTAGGGAAACTCCGCTGCGGGCTCTGCAATGTCTACCCCGAGTGGGACTCGGGGTTACCGATCCTAGCATAAAAAAACAACCCCGAGTCACGCTCGGGATTACCGCTAGGGAGGTTAAAAAAAAACAAACTGGTTTATTTACATATCAATTGTTCAGGAAGAGGGAGGGGGAGGGGAGGCGTTAGCTTTGTCTATCAAGACTCCAAAAAAATCCATGGCTACACATTATATATTTCAACCATTTAAAACCTTGTCAAGGAAATGATGGAATAAACCCCCCTTTGCAAATGGGAGGGAATCCCCCCTGACCCACACTTCCTGGAAGTCAAACCATAAGTTGGGACCCAAAATACAAACTCCTGCCAAGAGATGGCTATACAGTACAAGTTCCAAAAAAAATGAATTGCTCTCTGGGAAACTCCCAAATATTTAAACATAAAAACACATCATTGTACAAAAACTCTGTTAGTCTTACAATCTATCAAAATTCAGTGTAAAGTGAAGTTTTTCTTAAAACCAAAATCCAATGCAAAAAAACCGCCGCGCATATACTGCTAAGTCAGCTGACCCTGCAATAGCTTACATTCACTTAAATGAAAACAGAGAAATCCCCAACCTAACATCATGTGCATGGAGTTTGCATGTCCTCCCTGTGTCTGCGTTGGCCTCCTCCCACACTCCAACTGCTGGTAGGCCAGCCAGATCCCATCCATAAATAGGCCCCAGCATGTGCGTGTGTCCGCAAGCACGTTGTGGCCCCTCGGGGTAAAACCGCGCTATTTTAAGATACCAAATAAACTCAAAAGGCGATGCTTAGAAAGACAATTTAAACCAGCAAATTCATTAAACAAAAACCAGTCTCTCAGTATGTCCCCCTGGTGTCTCACTACTCTTCCCAGTAGTGCACAGGTCAAACTGTAAACGCATAAAACATAAGAAAACTGCACTGATCAACAAATGCCAATACAGCATATTCAGGAGTAGTGTTTGCTAAACTGGAACTTCCTATCTCAAACTGTAAACGTCTCTCAAAATGGCCGACAAGCCAGGACTACAAAATGGTGGATGACCCACCACAGCACCTCATGGACAACAAAAATTGCGCCATTGACGCATGCAATTTTTCCCGCCAAAACCAGCATCTCTTTAAAAGAAAATCAAAAATGTTTTTCTCCACAAAGACTGACTACACCATTGAAACTTTTCTAAATTATCATCAAAATCCACTGAAAAAGGTGTCAGCTACACTCTACAAGGACCACATGTACACTTACAAACTTAGCCTCCCTTTGGCCAACTAAACAGCACATTCAATAAATGTGAGTTACATGAATAATATTAAAAACATATTAATTTCTCTAAGTTCATATACTCTGAGATATTCACCACTTTTCTCTACCTAAAGTTCACACACACAGTGGCCTCAGCTTCCATAACAAGCCATTGCAGAGACATACTATGTCTGCCTTCTAGCAATGCCTGGCCACTTGGATATGCGGCGGGAACTTTCAACTTTAAAACCAAACACTTTTGTTAAAATATTTTTACACTTATGGGGACATGTGTCTTTGTCCCCTATAAAAGGCAAAAATCACAATTTATCCATTTCTATTTTTCATAGAAATCACAAACACTACACACATACAGTATATTGTTGCTTGTAACATTTGCTTAGAGTGTCTTTCCCTCAGGGCACAGCCCCTGCAACACAAAACAGTGGGCAAGCCCTTCCCCCATTCAAGCACATGGCAGCCAAACAAACAATCTACTTACAAACTTCTCAGTGCACTAAATACCACAGCTATACCTTCATTTCATACACAATATACAGTTTATATTTCTCGCTTAGTTACACACTTACAGCCCACAGTTTCCATCAGATCATCTCTCAGGGCCCTCCCACTACAAAACTCCTGCATGCTATTTACAGAAAGTCACCAACTTTTACCATTGTAACTGAGATGCTTCCTGCCCCTCCCCCACTAAACCTCATGGCTCAAGGACCAGAACAATGCAGCAGCCATTGCTGGCAGCCAACTGCTCAATACATCGCACAAACAATCTAATCACACAGGCACATGCAGGCATACCCACACACAATCAAATTCACAGGCATACGATCCATGACAAAATCACACACACACACATACGATTCGCAGACATACACACGCACACATACACACGCTGCAAACTTGAAGCACTATTTCAAAACGACAAAAATGTTCTTTTAAAGAGTAGAGCCCCCCACATCGGAACGTAGATCCACACTTCCCCCCATCTCGATCCGATGTCCAAAGGGACTCCATCTATTCCCAAAAATCCTGGCCCGCCATTACTGTTGTGGAATTTCAGGCTGCTGTTTACAGAGCACACAGCCTATAATTCCTGTGCTATCTAAGCACACATCAGTTTTCATCTTTTTGAAGTAATGCTATCTTTAAGTTTGCTAAAGATCCACTCACCGTTCATTCGTCCCATCATTCATCCAAGAAAGGCAGCACCACAAAAGCTTATCTTCTTATCAGGCCATTCCAGCAAAGACTCCTCAGCCGACGCCTAATCATAGGCTTTTATTAAACTCAAAAGATCTCACACAGGAGGTGATTGGCTGCAGCAACCAATCCCCTCCCCCATGGGCGGGAACCTCACAGGATGTTCCCTCCTCACAGGAAAATGACAATACTTGGACATTCCTTCCAACAGGAGATGTCATACATGAATACAATAAACGTAGGATGGCTAAAGTTACCGTTGATAGGAATTCTTATTCTGCGCTATTCCATAGAATAACACATATTAAGATTATACTTTTATTGAATGGGGGAGGGAGGCTATCTGCAGACGCACGCTACGAATTCCAACCAATGTTGATCAGACATAGCAGAGACAAGAGCGCCCATCCGCCTATAACCAATGATGTCATTGCAGAGCGAGCATATCCCCTCCTTAACGATCGTCCATGCTAATGCACAGAGGGCCCCCGTTGGCGGACATATCCGCACCTTGCAAACATCACACTCAAAACGTTTTCCCCTATCAGACGGGATTCAACCAGCCTCAGACTACCCCAATCAGCTCTTTTAGAGCGGGTTGCGGAAGTACTAACACTGGGTGACACTATGACAATACATATTAAATACATCTCCATAAAAATCTCCACAACAGGACTTACCTGCTAATTGCAGGGAATGCACCCACCCGGTAACAGACCCGGTTAAAGACTTGGGGCTATGGGCCCCAGACTCAGGGCTATAGCCCCAATAGCCACCCCCTAATCACTGAGCTTTATAAATTCTGGACTTTGAACACCTGTAGAGAAGATATGGCTGCAGATAAACAGATACAACATATGTAAGAGGATTTGTTTTGGCTCTGTGTATCACCAGAGGCCATTTACTTCACTGGGTATATGTAAGAGTTTACAACCACTTATCATTTTATATTTGTTTAGTATTGAAACCAATATTTTAACACGATAGCCATTCAGCTGGGACAGAAATGGCCTACAGGTATGACAATTACATTCACCAACATTTAAAAGCGGCACCCATTTTTTCCTACTAGGGCCCCTTGACTGCTCAGGCAATTTTTTCCCAAAAAAGGTGAGCTTTGATTTTTAATACTCTATAAGCATAACTATTCATAACTTTGTTTTTTTGTGTACAGTTTGCATAGCATTGTCCATGTGTTTTTTTTTTGTTAAAAACGAATGAACACAGAAAGAAAGATGCATTTAGTTAGAAGGACGTAACAAAGGCTGCCCAGCAGTATTAATTTTTCATGCTTAGCCTCTTTTAACACTTCCATTCCCAAGATGCGTGATGTAAAACAATCACAGTCCCCCACCTCCCTCCTCTTCCAGTCTGGCGTGTTGCACTTGAAGTTGCTATTTGTATCTCCACTCATGCAGGGGTAAAGGCCATATCCCTCAGCTTAAAACCTCAGAGCAACTTCACAGACATGTCCTTTTGCAAGCCTAGAATTAAATGGCAGCATAGGCCTGCCGTTCTTTACCAGCTAATGAAAGGCAAGATACTTGAACCAAGTGGCCCGCTTTATCTAATGCTTTCTATGAAAGCAAAATATGAGCAGGGTGAAAATCTCTGATTACAAAGCGAAAAAAAGAAACACCTTCTAATTGAGACAATTTATCCTAATTACTTATTTTAATATGAGGGAGGATGCACAAGGGATGTCCTTGATTAAATATAAAATGGCCCATTGCCGAGGATGGTTCTCATTTGTTTAAGGCAACATTAAGCAGCCCGCCCTCGTTTGTGGGTAGATGCAGGAGAAGTACAGCTTAGTTCATCAGTTTTTGCATGATTAATAAATATTAGAACCACAATGTTTTTCTACAAATGTCCAATGCTAATAAGTATGCTGACTTTGCCAGTATTCTGATTATATATATATATATATATATATATATATATATATATATATATACAGTATCTCACTGAAGAAATTATACTTTGCTACAATGTAAAGTAGTGACTGTACAGCTTGTATAACAGTGTAAATTTGCTGTCCCCTCAAAATAACTCAACACACAGCCATTAACCACTTGACAACTGGGCACATAACCCCCTTCCTGCCCAGCCGAAATTTCAGGTTTCAGCGCCATCACGCTTTGAATGACAATTGCGCGGTCGTGCGACGTGGCTCCCAAACAAAATTGACGTCCTTTTTTTCCCACAAATAGAGCTTTCTTTTGGTGGTCTTTGATCATTTCTGCGGTTTTTATTTTTTGCGCTATAAACAAAAATAGAGCGACAATTTTGAAAAAAAACACAATATTTTTTAATTTTTGCTATAATTAATATTCCATTTTTTTTTTAAAAAACTATTTTTTTCCTCAGTTTAGGCCGATACGTATTCTACATATTTTAGGTAAAAAAAAAAAAACGCAATAGGCGTATAGTGATTGGTTTGCGCAAAAGTTTTAGCGCCTACAAAATAGGGAATAGAATTATGTTTTTTTTTTTATTTTTTTTTTATTATTTTTTTACTAGTAATGGCGTCGATCTGCGATTTTTTTTTTTTGACTGTGACATTACGGCGGACACATCGGACACTTTTGACACATTTTTTGGACCATTCACATTTATACAGCGAACAGTGCTAAAAATATGCACTGATTACTGTATAAATGTGACTGGCAGGGAAGGGGTTAACCACTAGGGGGCGATCAAGGGGTTAATATGTTCCCTGCTAGATGTTCTTACTGTGGGGGGGAGGGGACTGACTGGGGGTGGTGACTGATGGTTGTCCCTATGTACAAGGGACACACCATCCGTCTCCTCTCCCCGACAGGACGTGGATCTCTGTGTTTACACACAGAGATCCACATCCCTGGCTCTGTGACAGCCGATCGCTCGTACCTGGCGGACATCGCGGCCGCCAGGCACGCGCATCGGCACTCGCCTGACACGGCGGGCACAGTTTTTCCCCGACGCGCGCCCGAGGTGGCGCGCATCGCGGAAGTAAACAAGAGGACGTCCATGGACGTCCTATCAGCAATTGACGACCGCTTTGCGGACGTCTTTTGCTTATAGCCCGGGCGCGAAGTGGTTAATGTCTAAACCACTGGCAACAAAAGTGAGTACACCCCTAAGTGAAAATGTCCAAATTGGGCCTAATTAGCCATTTTCCCTTCCCGGTGTCATGTGACTCGTTAGTGTTACAAGGTCTCAGGTGTGAATGGGAAGCAGGTGTGTTCAATTTGGTATTATCGCTCTCACTCTCATACTGGTGAATGGAAGTTCAACATGGCCCCTCATGGCAAATAACTCTCTAAGGATCTGAAAAAAAGAATTGTTGCTCTGCATAAAGTTGGCCTAGGCTATAAGAAGATTGCCAAGACCCTGAAACTGAGCTGCAGCATGGTGGCCAAGACCATACAGCGGCTTAACAGGACAGGTTCCACTCAGAACAGGCCTCACCATGGTCGACCAAAGAAGTTGAGTGCACATGCTCAGCGTCATATCCAGAGGTTGTCATATCCAGAGGTCTCACTTTTTTGAGATACTGTGTATATATATATATATATATATATATATATATATATATATATATATATATATATATATAGTAACCCAAAAAAAAAAAAGGAAGCATATTTGTCAATGTGTCAAAAATAAGAATACAGTAGTCTGCATTACCCTAGAACAGCCAATCAAGTAAATCCTTAACTGTGAAGTGACAGCTGATGAATGAAATATTGTGTTTTATTGGTTATATGGGAGGGGGTGTGCTACAGAGAGCTCTTACGTGAGACAAGATGAATAAGAAATATTGTTTCTTCCTTTTCAAGATTTATGCCGCGTACACAGGATTGGTTTTTCTGATGAAAAAAGACCGATGGACTTTTTTCATTGCACAAACCGATCGTGTGTGGACCCCTTCGGTCTTTTTTCCATCGTTATAAAAAAATAGAACATGTTTTAAATTTTACAGATGGAAAAAAAAAAAACGATAGCAAATTCCGATCGTCTGTGGGGAACTTCATCGGAGAAAAAACCCACGCATGCTCAGAATCAAGTTGACGCATGCACAGAAGCATTGAACTTAATTTTTCTCGGCTCGTCGGAGTGTTTTACGTCACGGCGTTTGGGACGGTCGGATTTTTGACTGATGGTGTGTAGGCAAGACTGATGGAAGTCAGCTTCATCGGATTTCCGATGGAAAAATCCATCGGATTTTATTCCATCAGAAATCCGATCGTGTGTACAGGGCATAAGTGTTCCATTATTTAACACTGACTTAGATGTTGCTGATTATTTGATGCATGCTCATTATTTATTTTATCCAAATGAACATCCTCTACAAAGTGTGTTCTGGTGGCAGTTGTTAAATTTAACCACTGTTCTCTTCTGTCTGCGTTATATATTTTTTCCTTTTGGCACAGTATATATTATATGTTGTGTGCCGTTTTAGGGTTCCCCCAACCCGAAAGTAACATTTCTTTCCTTCCTCCCCTGTGCCATTGTTTTTTCCCAGCATGCCACTAGCTAAAGGAGGACTGGAATGCACTTCCCACAAAAAAAAAAGAGGAGGGGATGCCAGATACGCTTTTAAATGTATTATTTCCCTGTTGCAGAAAAAGGGGGGAGGTTTGGGACTTTGAATGAGGAGTGTGTGGCGGGACCACGGAAATACACATGGATATAAAAAACATATTTATTTACTTAAATAGCAAAAAACATGACATGTGACAATGCATATAACAATATAGCATATAGCACCATATATATATGTAAAATATGAAGGCAGCATGGCACAAATAATGTAAATTAAATATGACCATCCCCCATATAGAGAGGTCAGTAGGAAAGCATAATGGAAAATATGGTCTTGGTAGAGATAAAATGAATACTGTGATGCATCTACTGAGCTTGACACATTTCGTGGATCAACCACTTCATCAGGAGAGAATGCATCAGGTTTCTAAGAAAGTATATACAAATAAATGACCATCCATATGCAAACACGGGTAAGGGGGAAATTTGGCCATGCCAAGAGATATACTCACTGGATTCCTGGAGTCAGAGCCATGCATTATCGCGACCACTGTGGAACGAATTATCTGAGTTTCCATTGACTCCTATGGGGAAACTCACTTTCATATACAAGTGGTTTGGATTACAAGCATTCTTCTGGAACGAGTTATGCTTGTAATCCAAGGTACCACTGTATTAGTAATCTGTCTATATTCTGTTTGCAACTAGGTATCTGTAATGAAATAGTTGAATTTTTTTAAATGGATTGTGTTGATGTTTCTACACGTTTGTTGGACTCTTACTTGTAACACAGTAAATAAAGAATATTTTGTGGGTACAAGGATTGTAGCATATGTGTGCTGCATATACAGTGAGTAGGCATGGGTGTAATTTAAAAGCCCAGGTCTTTCACAATCTTAGCAGCTCTCTTTGAGAGTTCACTTGAGGAACTTCACTGTCCAGTCAAAGTCTAGGGGGCAGGGAGGAAACCTGTAAGAATTAAGTAAATGAAATAGAGAAATAAATCAGGTCTCTTGCCCTGCCAAATAGGACTGTGCCATGTAGCAAAGTTGTAAAAATCTCAGGACTGGATGGTTAGAAATACAAAACCTTTTGCAAGTAAAACGGATATTGTTAATGTAGTTCATCTGAAATTCAGCTTCAAAGTGGTTCTACCATATAACACCCCCATTTTGTAACAGAAGTATTGTGAGTAATATCTTGTGTAACAAATGTAACAAATAAAACTACTTTTAATCAAGCCCAGCACATAAAATAATTCTATTGTTCAGCAGTTATTTTACAGTTCTGCTAGGGTAACACTTCTGTACAACCACTAGGCTTTAGAATGGTGATACTGACTCCGGAACTGGAGGATCTATGGAGTGCTTTCAAGCAGATTGAGAATATGGTATTTTCGTGTAAAGCAAGCAAGTCTTTCAAAAATGTCCAGGTACATTGGTATTGATTCTTCTTTTGCCTTAGGTAGCTTTGTGTTAACTTTACCAATCCTCTGTACATGTTGTAGCACTACACTTGATTTTATTTCCAGAATTTCTGTTGTATTCTCATGTGTAATAACAAAAAACAGCAGGTTAGCTTTTTGGTCTTTTGCCAGTCAATTTAGTGCCTTCCAATAATACTAATGCCGCATACACACAAACGGATTTTCCATCGGAAAGAACTTGGATGGTTTTTCCGACAGAATTCCGCTCAAGCTTGGCTTGCATACACACGGTCACACAAAAGTTCTCTGAACTTTCGACCGTCAAGAACGCGGTGACGTACAACACTACGACGAGCCGAGAAAATGAAGTTCAATGCTTCCGAGCATGTGTCGAATTGTTTCCGAGCATGCGTCGGAATTCTGCCCGTAGGAATTGCTACAGACGATCGGAATTTCTGATCGTATTTTTTTTCCGTCGGAAAAATAGAGAACCTGCTTTCTATCTAAGTCCGTCAGAAACTCCAACAGAAAAAGTCAGATGGGGCATACACATTGTGGCCCGTGGAACCCAGAAGTTCTTAGAAAGCATGAGCCAGAAAATAATGGACATTGAGAATATGTCTTGGATTGCTTTAAAATGGGTCTGTAATATTAATCCACCTGGATGCCTGTTGTAATGTTAATGAATCCAGACTAGCTTCCAAAGACCTTTTCATTGTTGTTTGTGATGATGTGGATTGGAGCTGGTAGTTTGGCTGCCTATTATGGGATGTTTAAGTGTCTTGCTGTGATTAAAGGGGGGGGGGATCACTCCAACAACCCCTCCTGCTAAGACTGTTTACTGAAGGAGAAGTTTGAACACACCTGACCTGTATCACCATTGTCATTGGACAGTTTAACCCGCCCTGTTCCCCAAGGATGGGAGGGAAGTTTTTTGAAGAGAAGTGTGTTACCATGTGCTTGTAATAAAAATTCATTCCCTGTTTTTGGAACTTCAACACAGAGCGTTGTCTCGTTTGTGCGGGCAGAAATATTTGTATGGTGTCTTATTCGGCTGGTTGGAGTGTCTGGTAGCTGGCGTGTGTTTGAGAATGGAATATCCTAAACGGCGTTAACCCCTGTCGTTACACACATGGTCTGAATATCCGATGAAAAGCTCCCATTTGACTTTGTCGGAATTTCCGACCGTATGCACGCGGCATAAGGCTAGTCACACCTATGCATTTTAGTGCAATGCAGTGTAAAGATTCCATTTACTACTTCTCTGTAGTGCAGTTTCTGTTCGGATGCAAATGAAGCCCAATAATTCTGTGGTCTTCTGGTTTAATTTCTACAGGAATAGGCAAGAGGTTACCCAGTGCAGTTAGAGGGACATTAGCCATATTGAAAAGGTAGGTATCCTGCATACTGGATGAACAGCTTCTGGACAAGAAGTAGTGAAACTATGCATGGAGCCATGTACTGGATATCCTTCCCACCATTACCTTGGGGCTAATTACTTTCTTTTTCATTTTGATCTTCACCAACTCTCCTTCTGTCTCATTGTACTCTAGCTATCTAAAATGATTATGGATATACAGTACTTATATAAATTACCAGTGGTGGTGTTGATATAATATAAAATATTTATGTAATATAATATATTTATGCTGTCCGTGTAATTTAATTGGATTATTTACAGTAATTAAATCAATGTCTCAAGTGGTTTGGTGCTGTTTTATATTACATTATTTTTCTGTTTCATATACAGTAACTGGTGGGTATCTTATCTGAATTGAATATAATTTCATGACTGATACATTGCATAATACTGTAATTTTTTTTTAAACTGAGGGTTTTTTCTATGGAATATTATAAAGTGTTGTGACAGGAGGCCAGGAAAATCTATGGGTTGTGTCCAAGATGGGAGATACATTTGTCCCAGGTTTATGCTGTACACTGATTGCTTTTGGGTTTCTGCTGGGTAGTGAGCCTGTTTTGGGCTCAATGAGGGTTAACAAGCGCAGGTGTAACAGATGAAGAACTCAGTGCTCTATAAAACTCCCAGGTTGCTTCAACAAGGAGCTCCACCCTG
The DNA here is from genome assembly GCA_029206835.1 of Rana muscosa. Classification (NCBI taxonomy): domain Eukaryota; kingdom Metazoa; phylum Chordata; class Amphibia; order Anura; family Ranidae; genus Rana; species Rana muscosa. Next base: position 196,677,366 of record CM055117.1, read on the forward strand.
GAACCAGATTTATTTGTTGGACTGGGGAGCAGCGTCTTCTGAGTGGTGAGATTAAAGTGATTGTAAAGCTTTGATTTATTTAATTTTTTAAATAACAAACATGTCATACTTATCTCCACTGTGCAGTTCGTTTTGCACAGAGTGGCCCTGATCCTCAACTTCTGGGGTCACTCGTGGCTCTCGCAGCTCCTCCCCGCATTGTATAACCCCCGAGGAGAAGCGCTCTCCTGAGGGGTTACCTTGCGGGTGCGCTCCCGAGTTCATCATTCGGCGTCCATAGACCTGTAAGTGATTTCGCGTAGGAGGGCTGCCTTGCCAGAGTATATCTGTGTGGGGTGGACCTTAAGGGATGAAAGCAGTGCCTGTGCTGTGTAATTTGGCCCCCCATATCATCTAAAATACCTGGCTGATCCTGCCTGGCTATACCCTCTCCCTTGTAAACTGACCACGGTATGTCATGGCTGCTGAGCCCTGACACCGTGGTCAGTTTACATGCCTCCGTCGTCTGCTGTCTCCTTGCTCCATCTCGCCTCTCCTCCCTGCCTGCCTGTCAGCTGTCATCGCTGATTGCTTCCCTTCTGCAGCAAAAAATATTTTTTATAGTTTTTTATAAAAACAATGCCGCTTCTTACCTAATTTCAGAGCACCGCTCAGCGCTCACATGACCACCTGAGGTTCTCCTCCCGGCTGATGTCAGCTGAGTATTCTCAGCCCTGCCCGCTGTAGCTGTCGGATCACCGACAGGTGTTCATGTGAGCGCGTCTCAGTAAAATGGTGAGACCAACATCTAGAGTTTGGAAAAATTTCCACAGTGAAAATCCTGCAATTTGCAGATATTGTGAGAAGAAATATTCTCTAAAATTCTACAAGGGTGACAAAACACATCCTGGCATGCCAGAGGTGCCCTAAAGAAATAACAAATACCTAATGGGATGAAATGATGAGGACCATCATGAAAGTGCAAGTAACTTTTCCCTCCTGAGTTCTCATTACAGAAACACTCTTTCCGCTGCTTCTGGATCATCACAAAGTGTTTCTTCACCAGCAGCATCTTCAAGTTAGGAAGTGCTACAAACCACTAATCACAATAATACGCAATACCTTCACTTATAGAGAAAATTACACCTGAAAATCAGGAGAAAATTGATCAAGCTCTTACAAGCGCAATATATGCTTCTGGATCAGCATTATCAATAACTGAAAATGCAAATAGGCAGGAAGCTTTTAAATTATTATGATGGAAAGGGGGTGGATGCTTGTTCTCACTCACGTATAGTTTAAATATTCTTAAACACTTAAGGACCGCTCACGGTATATATACGTCAGCAAAATGGCACGTACAGGCACAATCACGTACCTGTACGTCCCCTTTAACTGCCTGCCGTGTGGTCGCACGCGCTTGCGACCCTGCAGTCATGAGTCGGACTGTGGGTCCCGCGGACTCAATCGCCGCAGGGATCCCCCTGATCGTCTCACGGAGGGATGGAGCGGGGAGATGTTAGTGTAAACACAACATCTCCCCGCTCGCCTACTGACACTGTCACCGATCTCCGCTCTGTGTAATCAGAGCGGAGATCGGTGACGTGTCACTCATAGCCACGCCCCCCTCAGTTAGAAACACGCCCCTAGGCACACTTAACCCCTTCAGCGCCCTAGTGGTTAACCCCTTCATTGCCAGTGAAATTTTTACAGTAACCAGTGCATTTTTATTGCACTGATCGCTGTAAAAATTACAATGGTCCCAAAAATGTGTCAAAAGTGTCCGATGTGTCCGCCATAATGTCGCAGTCATGAAAAAAAATCGCTAATTGCCGCCGTTACTAGTAAAAAAATAATTAATAAAAATGCCATAAAACTATCCCCTATTTTGTAAACGCTATAATTTTTGCGCAAACCAATCAATAAACGCAGATTGCGATTTTTTTTACCAAAAATATGTAGAACAATACGTATCGGCCTAAACTGAGGAAAAAAAATGTTTTTTTATATAATTTTTGGGGATATTTATTATAGCAAACAGTAAAACAAAAAGCATTTTTTTCAAAATTGTCGCTCTATTTTTGTTTATAGCACAAAAAATAAAAACCGCAGAGGTGATCAAATACCACCAAAAGAAAGCTCTATTTGTGGGAAAAAAAGGAAGATTTTGTTTGGGAGCCACGTCGCACGACCGCACAATTGTCAGTTAAAGCGACGCAGTGCCGAATCGCAAAAAGGGCCTGGCCTTTTTGCTGCGTATTGGTCCGGGACTTAAGTGGTTAACATATACAATCCTTATTATTCAATTTGTAATACAAAATACATTTTTAAGAGCAAGTTTAGTTTTTTTACTGAATACCGGTAAGCTGTGCTTTTATTTCAAGCATAATACTTTTATACTTTTATAATACTTTTATATACACTGCATTTCACTGCATTTCACCTTCCCAATGTAACAAAATGTTTCAATTTGTAAAACTGCCCCACACTGATTTTTTTTTTAAATTTTTTAAATAAATGTTTTTTTTCCCATGACTTCAACATTTTCTGAAATTTTACATTTCTACTCTGGACTCTTAATTTGTTCACTTCTTGGTTGCTTCTGGACTGTTTTATTATCTGTTAGACTGGGAAACATTGGCAGTCTCATAGGGGCTGATTTAAGAAAATGTTGGCGCATATGTGCGGGCAGGAATGATTATTGCGACATGGCGCATGCTGTCGACTTGCGCCAGATTCGCAGAATCGTTGCGCGTACGGGCAGTGGCGTATCCAGGGTATGGCACTCCATGGCAAGTGCCATGGGCGCCCTGGGGGGGGGGGGCGGCAAAATAAACGAAACGAAAAAAAAAAATTCCCATCCGCACCTGCCCTCCTGCGGGCCGCCTCCTGCACTATAGCCCCCGGCGGCGGCACAGCACTTCACTCTTACTTGGCTGGATCTGGATGGCAGTGTATAGGAGAGTGACAGGCGCGGGCGCCCCCATGCTTATAGATAAGTGGGACCGTCCACTGCATCTCCAGACCGTCATTCGGCTAACTGGCGGAGGCGGAGCTTTCCTCCTCTGCGCTGGTGGACTGGGCGTGGGGATGGGTGGAGATTTCCCCCCAGGAAGCCTACCTTATTGATAAAACGGCCGCGCTGCCTTAGCCTGTGTTTACTTTTTTTTTTTTTTTCTGTCTGTGGCTGTGCAGTGAGGCGGTACTAGTTGCAAGTATTGTGAATGTGTATGCGGGGGGCGGGGCCGAGGGTGGGGGGGGGTAGTACAGAGCGGCCTCCTCCATTAGCAGCCGACATATTAGACTGGCGGAGGCGGAGCCTATAGCTCCGCCCACCCTCTCCGTGCGGCTGTGGTCCACTGCATCCTCTCTTGGGGAGGGGTCTGTCTGATGACAGGAGGAGGAGGAGAGAGAAGCACGAGGAGAACCCCCTGGCAAGGACAGAAGGTAAAATGTAATAAATTACTCTTATGATGATACACAGTCAGATCATGATTTTGCAATAAAGTGATCCATGCTGCAAACTCAACAGTCTCCCTTCAGTGAAAGTTCATGTTTTGCAAACTTTGCAGTACATGAACTTTCACTGAAGGTGGACTGTTTAATGAGTTTGCAGCATGAATCACTTTATTGCAAAATCATGATCTGTATATTAATGAACTTTCAATGAATGTGGTCTGTTTAACGAGTTTGCATTGAGTTCAGCATGTGCAAAGTGTTCCATGCATGCTGAAATCAATGCAAACTCATTAAGGAGGTTGAGGCTGCACTCATTGCCACTGATTAGGCGGCAGTCTAAGGCTACTTTCACACTGAGGCATCAGCGGTAAAGCACTGCTATATTTAGCAGCGCTTTACTGTCGTTTTTGCGGCACTATTTGGCTGCTAGCAGGGTTTAACCCCCGCTAGCGGCCAAAAAAGTCTTAAAAGCGCCGATGCAGCGGCTCTTTGTTGGCGGCTCGGCAGCTCTGCCCATTGATTCCAATGGGCAGGGGCGCTGTAGGAGCGGTGTATACACCGCTCCTACAGCGCCTCAAAGATGCGGCTTGCAGGACTTTTTTTACCATCCTGCCAGTGCACCGCTCCAGTGTGAAAGCCTTTAGGCTTTCACACTGGAGTGAAAGGAGAGGCTCTTTCAGGGCACTTTGCAGGCGCTATTTTTAGCACTATAGCACCTGCAAAGCGCCTCAGTGTGAAAGTAGCCTTAAGCTGCACTGATATGCTACACTGATGGGCACTGATGAGGCCGCACTGTTGGCCACTGATAAGCTGCACTGGTGAGGCTGCATTGTCGAGCACTGGTGAGGCTGTGCTGATGGGTACTGGCGAGACTGCACTAATGGGCACTGGTGAGGCTGCATTGATGGGTACCAATGAGGCTGCATTGATGGGCATTGGTGAGGCTGCATTGATGGGCACTGGTGAGGCTGCATTGATGGGCACTCATGAGGCTGCATTGATGGGCACTGGTGAAGCTGCATTGATGGGCACTGATCAGCCTGCGTTGATGGGCACTGATCAGCCTGCGTTGATGGGCACTGATCAGTCTGCACCGATGGGCACTGTCTGCACTGGTGAGGCTGCATTGATGGGCTCTGATAAGGCTGCACTGATCAGGCTGCACTGATGGGCACTGATCAGGCTGCACTGATGGGCACTGATCAGGCTGCACTGATGGGCACTGTCTGCACTGGTGAGGCTGCACTGATGGGCACTGTCTGCACTGGTGAGGCTGCACTGATGGGCACTGTCTGCACTGATCAGGCTGCACTGATGGGCACTGTCTGCACTGATCAGGCTACGTTAATGGGCACTGATCAGGCTGCATTGATGGTTCAATGGGCCACTTGACTGGACTTGCCCCCCAGGCCTAAGGCTGCCAGCCCTCCCCTGGAGCCTGCTTCCATCTTCTCCCCGAGCGCGAGCGGGTCGGTGACGTCACGTGAGGTGAGGTCGCCGTCGCTGAGGAGGATCCCTTGATTGATTGCCGAGCTCCAGCACGTGTACATCTCCTGAGCCATGGGCCTCTGCTACAGCCTCCGACCATGGCTGTTCGGTGATTCTAGCGGCTCCATCTCCAACGCCCCCACCAACTCGGACACCAAGCAGCCCCCTGGAGCTGTTAGTGCCTATGAGAGCCAGGGACCTGAGGATCACAGCAGCAGCTCGGGGGGGGGGGAGCTCTGTAAACCGACTAGAGAGGGGAAAGTTCCAGACGGGCTGCTTCTACTACTGCAGAACTGGGGAGATAGCACCAGCGGCACTGGGGACAGCAATAAGCAGCAGCACAAGCCCAGCAAGGGCCAGCAGGTGCACCATCAACAGCAACATTCTCTGCAGAAGGGATGGGACAAACTCTGACTGGAGAAGAAGGAGGCCAAGAAAGTCAGCAAGAGCATAGATCGGGTACTAAAGGAGCAGAAGAGGGAGTACAAGCAGACCCATAGACTGCTCCTCCTAGGTAAGTGCCTCTCCTTCCATTTCTACACTAACATGGGGGATAGGTGGTCGGCCATGCCTGCTGACACTGCCTGTCTGCTTTATGTTGTCCTTGACATTTTATGGTTGGCCTGCATCCTGGGCATGCCTCTGGACTCTACATGCTCTATATATATATATATATATATATATATATATATATATATATATATATATATATATATATATATATAAGGCTTCACTCCTGCCCAGCACACTAGCTGCATGGAGTTTGCATGTTCTCCCTGTGGGGTTCCTCTCCCACTCCAAACACATGCAGGTAGGTGAATTGTACCCTGTGTACAGACTGGCAGTGTACATGGCTGATCACATTCTACACTGACCCTACAATCCTAGTGGACCCTACACATATCTATGTATACTTCCATTCAGTCCTGTCCAGCTCTTGGCAGATTTTGGGCCAGAGATCATCTTAAATCATTTTTCGGACATGGGGGTGGCATGCAGAATGTGATTGGCCATATACATTGCCACTTCATACAGACAGGTGACCATCACCTACCAACATGGCTTTGGAATGTGCCAGGAAACTGGAGTACCTGGAGGATGCCCACACAAAGAGAACATGAAAACTCCATGCAGATAGCTTCCTGGCCCAGATTCAAACCAAGTGAGGCAAGTGCCAACCACTAACCTACTGTTCTCCCTATATAACTGTATATACTGACAGCATTATCTGAAAGTAGGGTTTCAAATGTTTTAAAAGGGGCGCATTTTCAGTGCTTGCCATAGGCGCCATTTTCACTAGATACGCCTCTGCGTACGGGCGCATACACATTCTTAAATATAAAACAGACATCGGGCACTTGCTCATTGTAATGCTGATCATGTTAATGAGCTTTTCCTTATCACATGGAGAATATTGCTTCCACTTTTATTCCTTTCATTCATTTCTTTTTGAAACAAATCATTCATTCTAGAGATCTTCCTCCTATCAACAACTGTGCAGATGTTTACTGGACTTGTAATTGTGCATTTTATGGTGATAGTCTATAATCATTGGTGGAGCCAAAACTTTAATGAAAACATCTTCTCAACATATGTCTGTGTATTGTGCATTCTGGACAATTCTTTCCCCATACACTGTGCAATCTGATTGCACAGTCTATGGGGAAATGAATTGCTCAGAGAAATGAGTGGATGTAAATGTCATCCAATCAGATTGGACAGTGTATGGGGAAAGAATTGTCCAGAATGCACAATACACAGACATGTGTTGAGAAGATGTTTTCATGGAAGTTTTGGCTCCACCAATGATTATAGACTATCACCATAAAATGCACAATTACAAGTCCAGTAAACATCTGCACAGTTGTTGATAGGAGGAAGATCTCTAGAATGATTATTGAGTTGTTTCAAAAATAAGTGAATGAAAGGAATAAAAGTGGAAGCAATATTCTCCATGTGATAAGGAAAAGCTCATTAACATGATCAGCATTACAATGAGCAAAAGCCCAATGTATAAGCAGTTGTGCACTCTGGAGAACGCAGATGCGCCGTGTGCAACACACATATTTAACAAGCTAAAGCGTGTGCGTCTGTCAGGTGAGCATAAAATGGTGTGGTTTGTCAATGCACATGTGCAGTTGAGTAAGCTGAAAGAAGGGTGTAAAAAGACTTGAGTAGTTGTAAGACAGATCTACATGTTCTGGACAGAATTTAAGCATTTAAACAATATTATATACATACTTTTTAGGCTGGTAACATAAGATGGTAAACTAGTAAAGTTATCTACAGTATTCAGACAAAAATGTTGAAGATTACATTGGCTGCGCTTGCTAATGGTAGGCGCGAAAGATTGCGCAATTGCGCAACAGCGCTTCCTATGTAAATATGGTTTGGTGCATATAAGTGCACCATAATTTTTGATAAATGTTTTGAGTCCTGTTTTTTGTGCAATTGCTCCAATTTCTCCACTGCACCACAGGCGCAGGTCTTTAGTAAATCACCCCCATAGTGTCTTGAACTGGGAGATTTACTAAAATTGGTGCACATAGAATCTGGTGCAGCTGTGCATAGCAATCTAACAGCTTCTAGGTTTTATTGTCCAAGCTGAAAGAATATGTAAAACTAACATTCCATATTCCTAATATGTGCCTGCTGTACCATGAAATTGTATGAAAAAGTATCCCGTCCTCTGTATTGCTTTCTTTGTGTGAAATCCCTGGTGTTCCTGCCAGTTGTTCTTCCCAACAATATCAACTAACCCAGTACTATATTTCCTAGCTGCAGAGTTCTTCCAGCTTGAAAACTGTAGGCCCAGTGATCCTTCCAACTACTATTCACTGGATAAAACAATAAAAGTTATGAACAGAATATTCTGTTTATAATAAATTATTGAGAATATATTTCCTTGCTATGACAAAGTGGTTTGAAACTATGAAACAGCTGTTGGCATTTGAATCTGACCAGATACTCTTGTTTCATGAGTCAGTCTAACAGATCTGTTTATTTGGCTATTAATATCATGAGGGAACATTGAATATTAATGTGATCTTTAAAGGAATGATCTACATTTTGCTATGTTGATTTTAATGAGCCTGATTTTGTGAAGCCACAAAACTAAAATATAATTTTTCTGTACATTGTATACACCCCTTGGTGCCCACAGTGACTTTACCACCTTATGAGTCTTTATGTGCTTATGGAATACAGTACATATTGGGGAGGAATGAATGAAAGTGATTAAAGTTCATATTTTTCTTAGCATGTACAATACTGTGCATACGTTTTAGGCACTTGTGAAAAAGCCTTCGAAAACAATTCAGTGAATATTTTCTATTTATTGATTAGCAATCTAAAAAGTGCAAAAAACAACAAACAAATCAAATAAAAATTTGGTGTGCCCATCTTTTGCCTTTAAAATAGCATCAATTCTCCTAAGTGCACTTACACACACTTTTTTTTAAAGGAGCTCAACGGATAGGTTGTTTGTTATGAACATTAAGGAGAACTTATCACAATTCTTCTGTGGCTTTAAGCCTCATTTTGACGTCGGCAGAGGGATGTACAGCATTCAAAGGGGCATGATTTTGGTAACGAGGAGTCTCAGGTGTTTTTGCACAGCTGAATGCAGAAGCCTATACAAATCAATGACAGGAGAGTCAACCGCTGATTCATGAATATTTATAAGATCCCAGGCAATCCCTGGGAATGGGATACCCAGAAGGTGGCTGGAGAGGTGATACATTTTTGGTAGGACTGCTCGGAATGTTCTGGGATGCCACCTATGTACTGGAGTTGCTGTTTGGGCCTCAGCAGGTGCTGGGCCGAAAGCCTGGAGAAGATATGCTAAAGGGATTTTTGCAGGAGGGCATTACCTTGGAGTCAGGTCTGGAGAAGGATCTTTGCCTTTTTTGCTGAAGAGTTTCACGTGCAAGCTGGGTGGTAGCAGCTGTCCTGGGACATTGTGAGGAAGACCTGGTTTTGGACTCTCAGGTGTGCATGTGCTAGAGGTAATTGAGTGTCAGAAGTTACTGCACGGACTGGATCTGCTCCTAAAAAACACCTTACTGCCCATACCCTAATACCTCCAGTCAAGGCTGTTTCAAGAGGATTTTGTAGGAGGTTTGTCCTCCTGTTGATCTCTCCTATAATTTTGGAGTATCCTGAACCCCTAAACCCCTCCTGTTCAAGTTTCTCCAAATAAAATCCAGAAAATGACATCACCTAGACTGAGCCTGTGTTGTTGATGTGCTTGCAACAGTGTTCATGATGGACAGCCTCTGTACTAGCAAGTGACACCTGGGCATATTCTCAGCAGCCCCTCCAGGGGTAAGCACTATACAAATAATCACTTGAATGTGTGGGAAATGCTTACAATCGTGGTGTCTATCAACCTTTCATCGATTTGTACAGACTGTTGCCTGGATACTGTACTCAAACACCTGGGACTCCTGGGCACAAAAAATATGGGAGTAAAAGTAAGGGAGGGTTATAACCAGTGTCAGGGTTTTTTTTTTTTTTTTTCCATCTGTGTCCCATTGGAGAGATTTCCCTTCACCTCCTGTACCATAGCCAAAACAATGAATGAGTAAATCCCTTTAACATGAGATAAATTCTTATTAGTCACCAGGGTCACCACAAATAATGTCCCCATTGGAAGTTTTCCATTCTATTATTGTTCTGGTGACCACTCAGAATGTGGGATTTTTGTTCTCTTTTAGTGATAATGGTCACCAGGACAAATAGATATGGGAAATCTTTCTAACAGGAACACAGGTAGCAATATAAAAACAGATAGGTGTTGAATCTTCATTCCAGGGGCATACCTAGAGCATATGGCACCCGGGGCGGACCCTATATCTGGCACCCACCCCCCCAAGGGCAGTGCACCACACGTCAACTTCAAGTGACATTAGGGTAGTATACAGGCGGGTTAGGTGATATAGTGCCAGGTTAGGGTGGTATATAGTGCCAGGTTAGGGTGGTATATAGTATTAGGGTGGTATATAGTGCCAGGTTAGGGTGATATATAGAGCCAGGTTACCTGAGGTTAGGGTTGATATATAGAACCAGGTCAGGGTGGTATATATAGAGACAGGTCAGGGTGATATATAAAGCCAGGTTAGGGCGAGATATAGAGTCAGGTTAGGGTGATGTATAGAGCCAGGGTGGTATATAGAGACAGGTCAGGGTGGTATATAGAGACAGGTTATGGTGATATATAGAGTGGGTGTCATGGTTTTTGTGTGTGTAATTTCAGTATGTGTTTGTGACAATTTCTGTGTGTGATGGTTTTTGTTTGTGTGCAAAATCATCATCAAATGCAGCCTAACCAGTGTCCATCAATGCAGCCTCACCAGTGTCCATCAATGCAGCCTGATTAGTACCCATCAGCTCAGCCTCACCAGTGCCCATTAATACAGCCTGATTAGTGCCGCCTATCGGTGTCCCTAGAATGCATGAAGGTGAAAAACCTCCTTTACAACCACTTTAACTGCTTGGGGGGGCAGAGGGGTTAAAGCGGAGGTCCGCCAATTTTTTTTTTTTAAAGTCAGCAGCTACAAATACTGCAGCTGCTGACTTTTAAAATAAGGACACTTACCTGTCCAGGGCGCCCGCGATGTCGGCACTCGAAGCCGATCTATCGCTCGGCTCTCGTGTGCTGCCGCCGCCATCTTCGGTAAGGGAATCAGGAAGTAAAGCCATGCGGCTTCACTTCCTGGTTCCCTACTGCACATGCGTGACTCGCGCTGCGCTATGCCACTGGTCCCTGCTGTCTTCTGGGACATGTGTGTCTCCCAGAAGACAACGGGGGGACGAAGGAAATGGCGTAGATACCAGCGGGTGGCTCGGGTATCTATGCCCGGAAGTGGGAGCAAATACCTGTATTACACAGGTATCTGCTCCTCCCTCCCCCTGATAGGTGCCAAAATGTGACACCGGAGGGGGAGAGGATTCCGAAAAGTGGAAGTTCCATTTTTGGGTGGAACTCCGCTTTAATTAGTCTACAGTGCTATTTGTTTAATGCTGCATTATAAAAGGGGATAATTAGCACTGCCACTTGTCACTAATGCATCAGTGACCAATGGCAATACATTAACCCCCTCCATGGTGCAAATTACAAATAGCACTGTAGATTAAAAAAAAAGTTAAGCACTGCAGCCTGCCACCATGTCACTTGCCACCGCAGCCTGCCACCTGCAGACATGTCACTTGCCACCGTAGCCATGTCACTTGCCACCACGGCCTGCCACCTGCAGCCATGTCACTTGCCACCGCAGCCATGTCACTTGCCACCACAGCCTGCCACCATGTCACTTGCCACCACAGCCATGTCATATGCCACCATAGCCATGTCACTTGCCACCACAGCCTACCACCTGCCACCATGTCACTTGCCACCCATAGCCTGCCACCAGCAGCCATGTCACTTGCCACCTGAAGCCATGTCACTTGCCACCACAGCCTGCCACCTGCATCCATGTCACTTGCCACCGCAGCCTGCCACCATGTCACTTGCCACCCACAGCCTGCAACCTGCAGCCAGAGGGTATAAGTAGTGAACCACTGGGGAGAATATTAAATTCTCACTAAAGTGTTGCCAACATCCCAAATATTTGTTAGGTAGAAAACCCAAAAAGGAAAAAGTACCCCTCGGTACAATGGGACTTTAGGGGCGAACTGAAGATAAATCATATATCATAAAATATCATTTATTTAGAAAATAGATTTTAAAATACATATATGTGATAACAAACACATCAATAGTTTGTACAATATATTATATGAAAAAAAGGTGTTGTGCTCATAATGAGCTTTACAGATTCCAGTAAAAGTAATTTGCAAAATAATATTTTTTTCACGCTCGGCTTTGTTTTTTCTTTTAGTGTATTTTTTATGTTTTGATTTTTCAAATTTGTTTGTAGTACAGCCAGTGCCAAATCTTTAGATGAGGCTATCAGCGGCTGTCATAGTGACTAATTGGGACGTGCCATCCCCCTGCTTAGTTTGTCGGCGGTGATGATGCTACGTCCAGGCTTTCGAGTCATTCACTCGTTATGCCCTGAGTCGCGGCGCGATGACGTCACCACGTCAACATACGCAGTGACGCCTTTCTTTGGCGCCATTGGACACTGGTGATGACGGCCGCACGATCATTGCGCCTGCGCCGGCGTGTCTTTAAAGATTGCGGACGGCGCGCCGGACAGAGCGGATGTTGCCCTCCGGGATCTGAAACAACTCAGCCATCGTTTTGTTTACATACCTACTCTGGGTGAGAACTTTCTTTCATAACAAAATGATGCCACTACCCTGAGAAGCTGGGATTCTTTCTCAGCAAATCAAATCTACTATCTTTTTCTATTTTTTTCTATGTTTTAGACTAAGGATATAAAGGACTTTGTCTTTCTGCCACCTAACATCAGCGAATTTTAGCACCACAGATGATTTTATTATCTGTTAACACATTTTCGATTTGTCATAAAAGTTTGACGATTTTAGTATCATTATATTTAAACGTCTGTTATAACATTAAATAGTTTCCGGAGTGGCCCTCCCTTTGATATTTATATATACATTTTCTCTATAACAGGGTATTTATTTGATGACCCTTCAGGGTCCTTTTCTTTGGCTGGACTATGGGAGCTGTCACGTGGGGACCCTTGTAAGGGCTGCTCCGAGCCCAGACGGGGGTTCATCGCCCTTTGGTGAATAGGCAACAGCAAGCCTCTACGTTCATGAATTTTGGTTTTAAAGTTTTCTTATGAAATTTATTTACGATCTAGTGCTGGCATGTATGCTGGACATGCTCATGTGTTATAATTCTGACGATGCCTTGGATGTTTGTTTGAAATTATTATTTTTGCTCTTTTTCAGAATGCATTTGCACTCTCTCCTATAATGCCTCTGAAGAAGGGACATGTTTCCCTAAACATGTCAGGCTAAAGGAGCAAATTACTTCTACTGGAATCTGTAAAGCTCATTATGAGCACAACACCTTTTTTCATATAATGTATTGTACAAACTATTGATGTGTTTGTTATCACATATATGTATTTTAACCACTTGCCGACCGCCGCACGCCGATGTATGTCGACAACATGGCAAGGGCAGGCACATGGGCGTACCTGTGCGTCCCTTTAAATTTGCCACCTAGTGGGCGCGCGCGCCGCGTGCCCCACGGATGTGGCCGCAGGTCCCGAGAACTCGATGTTCCCGGGAGGCCCGCAATTGCGGTTGGCAAGGGCAGAACAGGGGAATGCCTTTGTAAATAAGGCATACCCCTATTCTGCCTAGGGACACTGTCACTAATGACCGTTCCCCGTGATCGGGAACGGTCATCAGTGACGTGTCACGTGTAGCCACGCCCCCTAACATTAAGAATCACTTTTTACAGTAATCAGTGCATTTTTATAGCACTGATCGCTGTAAAAATTACAATGGTCCTAAAATGATGTCAAAAGTGTCCGATGTGTCTGCCATAATGTCGCAGTCACGATAAAAATCGCTGATCGCCGCCATAACTAGTAAAAAAATAAATTATTAATAAAAATGCCATAAAACAGTCCCCTATATTGTAGAAGCTATAACTTTTGCGCAAACCAATAAATAAACGCTTATTGCGATTTTTTTACCAAAAATATGTAGAAGAATACGTATCGGACTAAACTGTGGAAAAAAAACAAAAATGTATATCTTTTTTGGGGATATTTATTATAGCAAGAAGTAAAAAATATTGAATTTTTTTCAAAAATTACGCACTTTTTTTGTTTATAGCGCAAAAAATAAAAACCGCAGAGGTGATCAAATACCACCAAAAGAAAGCTCTATTTGTGGAAAAAAAAGGACATCAATTTTGTTTGGGAGCCACGTCGCACGGCCGCGCAATTGTCAGTTAAAGCGACGCAGTGCCAAATCGCAAAAAGTGGCCTGTCTTTAACCACCAAAATGGTCCTGGGCTGAAGCGGTTAAAATCTATTTTCTAAATAAATGATATTTTATGATATATGTGAAGCGCCCCACCGCCGCCCTCCTTCTCCACTCTTTGGCTCGTTCACTGGAGAGGAAGGAGCGCGTGGGTTGGTTCCATGCCCGTACCCCCTGGGTTGCAGAGGTTAGGCACACTTTTCACTTGATGAGAGAGAAAAAAAAACAACAAAACAGTCCTTCAAAAAGTAAAAGAATCTCCGGGAATAGAGTTCAGCACAGCAGTTCAAGGCATTGTCTTTAAAAGTAGTAACAAAAAAACACAAGTCCCACCTTAAAGGTAAAAACGTGGGTCAGGTAGAGTCAAAGACTTTCAGTCCTTGTCCAAAGTTTCAATGAAGTAGGTCGCATCATCCTTGTCTTTACTTCACGACTCGATCCGCATGTATATGGCGACCAAGAGACCAGTCTTTTCGGCAGCCCTTATATCTTCCAGTCATCACTGCCGAACAACTGAAGTATCTGTGGCCTTTCTTCACCTCTAAGCGATCCCATACAAAATCACTATACCATCGCTCCCGAGAGGCCTCGATTTCAAACAATAAGTCCTTTGGGACATATGGGTATTCCCATCCATAGTCCGCAGCAACCTTCTGGTTTAACAGCCGCTGTAGTCGAGCCAAAGGCGGCATGGTCGCCCGATCTCCAGTACCTGGTAGAACGATGGCGTCCGGAGATCTCCTGTGGCATACAGGCTCCAGCTGTGGCATAGGAGGCCTCAGTGGTGAATGGGCCTCTGGTGCAGCAGGCACAGAAGACACCAAAGCGCGCAGAGCAGGCACGGGTACAATTTCTCCAGCATTAACAGGGGTTTCCACCCGGGGTGTAGTATCCCTAGAGTCCATGGGTGATCCCTTTGCATTACGAGGAGAAGTTAAAGAAATTTTGTCCCATCCTTTGCTGACAAACAGTTCATCAATCTCTGCATTATCTCCTATATCTCTGCTGGCAGGCAAACTCTAGTGGACACAGGATAATCTTTTAACAGTTCCTTTGGGTCAGGCACCCAGGTGTCCCCAATAGAACGGACACTGACCTTGGTTCCTTTCCCCGGCCGACCCTGACCTCGAACCGTCAGGGAAACTTCTCCGGCTGGATGATCCGAGTCAGGTGGGCGCTGGGGTGGGCCTCCACCGCGGTTGCGGGAAACTTTTCTGAGTCCTACCTTCCTTTTAGCAGGCGGAAGGAAAGGCTCCGTAGAGACTGATGCAGCATCCGCTGGGTTCTCCGCCTCAAATTCCTCAATGGCCGGAGCTTCAGTCTTTACGATTGCCACCTCTGCGGGACTGCGCTTGGGAATGGCGGTGATAGCACACACCTCCTCCTCAGGAGTAACAGCACCTGAGATCCAGTTTACTCTGTAGACTTTTGGCTTCTCTGTCAGCTGCTCTACCTCGAACAGGAATTCCCCACAGCGGGTACATCTCCCGAAAGGCCGAAGATGTACGATCTGTCCCTGACAATTTCCACAGATCATGCCCAAGGCCTCTGCATCTCAACATGCATAAAGGGCAAAGCGGCCACTGGGCTTCAGCCGGATTCCTGTGTCAGTCAATGAGGCGGCAATAGGGGTCACATCCATGGTTGGACCGGGCAAAAGAGCACAAGATCCTGGTAAAGCAGGTTTCCTAGAAGGAGCGGACATGTCGCTTCATCAATAGTTCATCAGATAATGTCCCCCTTTTCGCGCCAAATGTACCACGAGGAGCTCACACTTTCCAAGCTCCTCCCCTTTGTTCCTTTGCTGCAATTACTTTGCAGGCTTTTCCAGACTTGACACGCCCACGAACTGCGCAGCCAAAAATTGCCAGGCCTGAATCCTTTCTCTTACTTGTGACGCAGGTTGAATTTCACACAAACATGGCCGACCTCCACGGAGCTTTCACAGGGGAATAAAGTCCAACTTCTCCCGGGGCATACACCACAAAAATCCCGGACCACGAGCCCCCACGTGAAGCGCCCCACTGCCGCCCTCCTTCTCTACTCTTTGGCTCGTTCACTGGAGAGGAAGGAGCGCGTGGGTCGGTTCCATGCCCGTACCCCCTGGGTTGCAGAGGTTAGGCACACTTAGTTTCCTTACAGGTCTTTGCAGCGACCCCCTCAGTGTTGGTTTCTGTCCCTAGTGTGTAAGGACAAAAGTCTCTATGCCCCAAGTAACTCCAAGGTCCACACCAGTGTATCACTCCAATGTAGAGCTTTATTTTCTTATGCATGAAAGGAGAAAGGTGTTAGGTAGACAGATGAAATTCAGGCACTCTTGGCTTCGTTGCCACTTGATCCCAAGTGGGTACAGCTCACCCGGATAGTCACCAAATGGCACTAGCAGCCGGTGTGTAGCTCGAACAGTCAATATAGTTCCCTAATGGATGCGTCTAGGAGATCCTCTGCCACAGGATCTATGGTACCCCAAACCTCCTGATGGTCCAGATGTTAGGCCCCTGGTTTCCAAATGGATGACATCCCTCCGGAGAGTTACTGGGCCCCTTCCTTCACTGTGATTTTTTCACCAGTCCTTCGGAACGGTCCTCCCCCAGTCTCCTCTTCCAGAAACGGGTCCCCTCGCAAGGCGGCACCCTGGGATTCTTCCTCCCGAAGTGGGCTCCAGCTAAAGGTGCTGGGCCCAGGGCTGAAGTTTCAGTCCCAGGACTAAAGGTGCCTGGGACTGAGGCATACGTGGCCCCATGGCCTGGAGGGCAATGCACTCGATTCTGGACTCCACACAACACCTTCCCCCGGGTACAGGTCCCCGGGGTTTTGCCTGTTCTCCAATGGTGTCTGCCCCTTTTGTGCCCCCTTCCGGCATGCACAGCAGGTCCACCACACCTACCGTACGGCTGCCGAGAGGAGACACCAAATCGCTGCCCCATCACCTGTGGTTCAACCCCGAGTATAGATGACAGCGCCACCCATACTTCTTCGGGGAACTGCACACCAGGTGAAATGGCAACAAGACAGAGTCCAGCAAATTGAAAAGATTTGAGTCAACTACCACTCAAATCACCCCTAAATTTGGTATAGCAGTCCCTAAATTTAGGACCCCCCGCTACATATGATCTATCTTCAGTTCGCCCCTAAAGTCCCATTGTACCGGGGGGGGTACTTTTTCCTTTTTGGGTTTTCTATGCAACCTGCAGCCATGTCACCTGCCACCTGCAGCCATGTCACTTGCCACCGTAGCCATGTCACTTGCCAACACAGCCTGCCACCTGCAGCTATGTCACTTGCCATCATAGCCTGTCACCATGTCACTTTCCACCCACAGCCTGCCACCTGCAGCCATGTCACTTGCCACCGCAGCTTGCCACCATGTCACTTGCCAACCATGTTCCCCTGTGTAACCTTCCCCTCACTAACTTCACTTGTCACCTTCATCAGTGTCCACCTGTGTGACTGTCACCTTCTTCTTCCTTTACCCTCCAAGTTCCAATATCCCCTCTGGTGAGTGGTCTCTCAGTGAGTGGGGCTGTGGGTGGGAGGAGGAGAAGTGGGGCACTCAGGCAGCCGCTGATCTGATCCAGCAGCACACAGAACAGACACCAGATGACCATGTCCCTGCTGCTGTCACACTCTCTCCATGCCGCCGGGTGGCAGGCCGCAGGTGCCAGAGAAGAAGGCGAGTGGAGAGGAGACACTGGAGAGTGAAGATCACACCAGTCCCTGATGCTTGTGCCAGAGAAGGAGGTGGTGCCGATGTGGGTGGAGACAACTGTGCAGCACTAAGCAGGGCCTCGCTCCCGGCTTCACTGAGAGAGTGGGAATTTGTGATGTCACTGGTTGCTAGACGCCAGGCGGAGCCGGCCCTAGCAACTAGTTCTGGAAGACTGTGTGACTGTGCCCTCAATTCCCCGGCATCAGAGCGGTGCACACAGCGGCACAGGCGCACATACCCCCAGGGGGACAGGGAAAGTGCAGGGGCCCCAGATGCACCTAGGGTCCCTGGGCAGTGCCTGATACTCCCCCAATGTGTGTTTCCCGGGGTGGTGCCCCCGCCCCCCCTTGGTATGCCACTGCTTCATACTATCTAAAAAAAAAAAATGTTTTCTTTAGTTATACTTTCATTATATTAGGCGAGGTACATGGAATTGAGTAGCTAAAGAGACTTTGGTATTATGGTGAGCAGAAATAATGCAACAGAACTGAAATAGATATCTCACAAAATGGTCCACCGAACTTAAATGACAGGTCCTCTTAAAAAAGGTCATTTGTGTCTCCGTTTATTCAGAGCTGGAACTCTGGAGGTAAACTCTATTATTAATTCAGACATCAGTACCTTTCCTTTCTTTATGGATCCTGTGGCTGCTGCCAACATAGGATCATAGATCTAAAGTAATTCCATCGCAGCTGCAGATAAGAACATCATTGTAGGCAGCATAGATAAAATCTGTCAGGATCTACATGAAGTGGCCTTTAAATCATTATGTCTACATTGGGTTGCACACCACTTGCTAAACAGATGTGCACTTTTACAACGAAATTAAAAATAACTAGAATGGTAAAATAAATAATCACAGTACTTTTATATAGCAAGAATTCATATTTTGAAATTCTACATGTCAAATATTTTATCCTGTTTCGGGACAACGTTTCTTCAAGTGATGGTGTCTCTTACATCTTTCCTTCAGAAATATTTACCTAAATCCCTTCTTGGATCTTCACTTAATGGTCTTGCCAAAAACTGCAATGAAAAAAGTCTCAGCTGGGCCCTGTGCCTACCACGCTATTTATTTCTGTAGCTGAGTCCATACTACTCTTGATGACTGTGTCCTCCATTATTACTTACTGCTTTAATTTCACAAAATCTGAGCGATAACTACAGCATCTCCTTTTCATTTGTACTACCTACTGTTTTTTTTTGTAGACAACTGAAAATGTGTATTTATTTTTGTAGCACCCTCTAGCTAGGTGCTGGTGTGCATAAAACTAGTTGTTAGTGTATGGTTGAATTTGGGTCAGGGCTGAATGACTCATGGAGGCCCGATGGCTCAGCATGTGGCAACTCTGGTGGCTCCCTCTGCTCTCTGGGGCCTTGGAGAGGCTTCCAGAAGTCGAGGGTGAGGTTTAGGAGGAACTTCTTGGAGGGCTCCAGCCAATCCCCAGCAAAGTGGGCTGTCAGGGGGCAGGTACCTTATAAATACTCATGGGTCATACCAGTGGTCAGTCGTGTGGAAGGTGGAGATGGAGTGCTGAGGAGGCTGTCGGTGGCCCTTGAGAGTTCTCCCTAGTCTAGGGGGGGTGACCTCGGGCCTGGGGCTCGGGTGCTGGAGGGACCCTCTACAATGCACAGATGAATTCTTGCCTGGATGCACAGGAGCATGTGTGAGGACAGCGGGAGAGAGTCAGCACATCTGGGAGACCTCTTGGAGTCAGTGGGCTGGTGAGTGAGCAGTCTGGGAGGACTGTGGAGTGATAGGCAGGAGGGCTTGTGAAAGGGGCAGTTGCAGCTAGGTGGGCTGGCAGTGCCAGAAGAGGTGGTGCTGGGATCAGTAGCCACAGGGATGGAAGCTGGACACTGGCTTTTGCTACACATTTAAAGTGGCCGCAGGTTCTTGCCTATACCAGGCTGTTGCCCTGAGATGTGACTGAATACTGTGTCACGATCACCTTTTTGTCAAGCGTGCCCAATGGTGTTCTGCAAAGAAGTCTGCTGGAGGAAGCAAAAGAGTGTATATAGACTGTACATAGGAGAGTTGTCCCTGAAGTTGTTTAAAGTCAAGTGGGCATCCCATATTACGTCTACTCCCCATCCAAGTTTTATTGCCTCAATAAAATACAAAACAAAGCACTGGACTGTTTTCTGACTCAAGTGTGCCTGTGGAAATTCGGCGTGCCTGGCTGTGCAGGGTGGGGGATTCCTTTTCGACTGTGGTTCCTACGTGGGGTGTGCTACATTTTAATATTTAATGTACTTTCGTTTTTTTTTTTTTTTATCGTTTTTAGGAAATGCACAATATTCTTATGGCATGCCTTTCTACTTACTTTGCATCATAGCTTTTGGAGACGTAATTGCTCGAAAATCTTATAAAGTCATTAACAAGTAAATAGAGTGTAATAGGTAATGTCTTGCTGGAATTTTACTTGGACAAGAATTGTAAAATGTATACCAGCATACCCTGCCATTTGTTTTCAAGGGTGCTTAGATGTGGCAAATATGGTGCATATATGGTAGACACATCCTAAGATCCATCATTTGTGGAATTGAATTTATAAAATGATCAATACGATCCTAATAATAAATCTATGCAAGGATCCTTGGGAGGTCCTTCTCCATAACTCTATTAAAAACATCCCTTGCTAAACTGAGTGTTTTTCCATACATTCACAGCAAGCAAACAGATAATTTCCCAGATGTGCAAGTCACCATCTCTTAATTATCTTTAATTTTTTTTTTTAATATACTTATATTTGATTGTTTTAACTTGACAATACAGAGAAAGAGAGAACATAAGCAGTTGTGTCATATATAGACATCAAATTTTGGCAAAATGAAGGAGGAGCCAGAGACTTATAGGTATAGGAGGGTGTAACCTCCTCAACTAAGCATATAAGTTGCACAGTATACCAATGGTTATATGTAGGCTAGGGATAAGCTTTGTGTTCGAGTCGAACTCATGTTCGACTCGAACATCGTCTGTTCAGCCGTTCGCGGAATTTCGAACAATATAGGCCGTTCGCGCCAAATTCGAGTGGCGCGTCACGGCCCATAATTCACTGTGGCAACGCAGTGCATTGCTGGCTGATGATTGGCCAAGCTTGCACTATGACCCGCATGCTTGGCCAATCACAGCGCCGTAAGCAAAGAGAGCCATAATTGGCCAAAGGCAGTGTGCTTTTGGCCAATCATGGCTCAGGGATTAGGTATACGCCCCACACTATATAAGGCCACCCGCGCGTCGGCCTTGTGTAGTGTGTTCCGGCTGAGAGAGATAGAGACAGAGAGAGTGTCATTTCATTTCCGTTACTTAGAGCAGGCAGGCAGGCGATTGAGTTAGCTTTAGTCAGTGTATTTAGTGTATATATATATATGCATGTTATGAGTTCAGTAAGCTGCAGTATATTACTCAGTATACCGTATTCAGTTTAGCTACACTGCAGACTGTTCCTCCTGAACTACTGTTGCTAAGAGACTACAGGCAGGTAGTTGATTGAGTAAGCTGCAGTATATCACTCAGTAATACTGTATTCCGTTTAGCTACACTGCAGACTGTTCCTCCTGAACTACTGTTGCTAAGAGACTACAGGCAGGTAGTTGATTGAGTAAGCTGCAGTATATCATTCAGTAATACTGTATTCAATTTAGCTACACTGCAGACTGTTCCTCCTAAACTACTGTTGCCAAGATACTACAGCCAGGCAGTTGATTCAGCTAGCTGCAGTATAATCAGTATATATATACATCCCAGCTTTGTGCAGCTACATCTCACTGCAAGCCATTCCTTGTGTACCTATTCCAATACATCAAAGACAGTATGTCTGGAAGGCCAACAAGGAGAGGCAGACAGTCACAGGCCAATAAAAGAGGGCAAGCAGGCTCTGTGTCTAGAGGCAACAGTGTTGGTCATGGACACGGTGCATCCTCATTAGCATGTGGTCGTGGGGCACGCTTGTCCTTTTTTCGGCAGCTGCCCGTGTTCAGCCACAACATGCCGAAGACTTGGTAGAGTGGATGACCAAGCCGTCCTCATCCTCCTCATCCTCTCTCACCCAGGCTCAGGGTACTTTGTCTGGCAAAGCAGCTGCCAAAGCAGCCTCTTCCTTCGGCTCAATGGCATCAGTCACTCCTTCCCTAGCCCAACCATGTCCTCCTGAGGAGTCCCCCGAACTGTTTGACCACAGTGTTGGGTACATGCTGCAGGAGGATGTGCAGTGTTTTGAAGGCTCCGATGATGGTACCCAGCTTGAGGAAGGCAGTAACGTGAGCCCAGAGAGAGGGGGTGCCCAAGAAGAACAGCAAACTGGCAGTCATTTTCCCCCAGCTGCAGCATACTGCCAGGTTTGCTTCAGTGATGAGGAGGGAGGGGATGATGAGGTCACTGACTCTACGTGGGTGCCTGATAGGAGAGAGGAGGAGGAGGAGGAGGAGGAGGAGGAGGAGGAGGAGGAGGAGGAGGAGGAGGAGGAGGAGGAGGAGGAGGAGGAGGAGGAGGAGGAGGAGGAGGAGGAGGAGGAGGAGGAGGAGGAGGAGGAGGAGAAGAAGAAAGCACATCTCCAATGAGGCAGGATGCCCTCCAGGGGCCAGCTTAAGGGCAGCACACCGACTGCATCACACCACAGAGCTCCGCATGTGCAGGGTGCTGCTGTCTCTGCGCGGTTTTCCAAAAGTTCTTTGGTGAGGGCCTTTTTTGACACGTGTGCATCAGGTCGCACCTTTGCTATTTGCAACATATGTCTGAAGCGTATCTCACGTGGCCAAAACAGCAGCCGCTTGGGCACCACATGCTTGACCAGACATGTCGACCTGCCATACAGTCCGTTGGCAAGCGTACAGAAAATACCCACACCAAAGAACAAAGCGGACCTCTCCTTGCTCCTCATCAGCTGGGATCTCCAACCCCACTATACCTTCAGTCCTCTCAGAAACCTGCACTGAGAGGAATGAAGGTGTAGAATTAGGTGTGTCACAGCCAAGTACTTGCGGGCAATCTGCTATCGGTACACCGACGTCCGATTGTACCAGACAAATTTCCCTGCCCCAGCTGCTGCAAGAAGAAGTTCGCTCCCAGCCATCCACATGCCCAGCGGTTGAATGCTACCTTGGCTAAGTTGCTAGCATTTCAACTGCTGCCTTTTCAGTTGGTAGACTCTGCCCCCTTCCGTGAGTTTGTGGAATGTGCGGTTCCTCAGTGGCAGGTTCCCAAACGCCACTTTTTCTCACGGAAGGCGATTCCGGCTCTCTACCAGCATGTGGAAGGCAATATCTTGGCCTCGCTGGACAGGGCGGTCAGCGGTAAGGTGCATATTACCGCTGACTCATGGTCCAGCAGGCATGGACAGAGATGTTACCTATCTTTCACGGCGCATTGGGTGACCCTGCTGGCAGCTGGGAAGAATGCAGGACAGGGTGCAGTAGTGTTGAAGGTTGTTCTGCCACCACGCCTCCAAAATGCTACTAGTGGTGATTCTGACACACCTCTCTCCTCCACCCCCTCCTCTTCTTCTTCCTCCATGGCCGCTTCCTGTGCTGATTTGTCCTCTGAACCAGTGGTGCTCCGTAGGCGTTCAAGGGGCTACGCAAGTACGCGGGCAAAAAGATGCCATGCGGTGCTTGAGCTGGTGTGCTTGGGGGACAGGAGCCACACTGGGGCAGAGATTCTGTAAGCTCTGCAGGGGCAGGCCCAGAGGTGGTTGACGCCACGCCAGCTTTAGCCAGGAATGGTGGTTTGCGACAATGGCACCATCCTCCTCTCCGCCCTCCGACAGGTACAACTGACCCATGTGCCCTGTTTGGCTCACGTCCTTAACTTGGTGGTGCAGCGGTTCTTGGGCAGGGACCCAGGCTTACAGAATGTTCTGAGACAGGCCATTTCCGCCGGTCATATAATGCCAGTGCCGGCTGGCTGACCTCCAAAAGGAATACAACCTGCCCAAGAACCGCCTAATCTGTGACATGCCCACCAGGTGGAACTCAACGTTGGCCATGCTGCAGCGGCTGCACACGCAGCAGAGGGCCATCAATGAGTATCTGTGCCAATATGGCACCCGGACAGGATCAGGGGAGTTTTTTTTTTTGCCATGCCAGTGGGTCATGATCAGGGATGCATGCACTGTCCTGTCACCATTTGAGGAGGCCATGAGGATGGTGAGCAGTGACAGTGCATGCATCAGTGACACTGTCCCTCTTGTCCACCTGTTGGAGCACACGCTGCATGGAATAATGGACAGGGCACTTGAGGCAGGAAGAGGAGGACTTCCTTACCTCTCAAGGCCCCCTTTATCCAGACAGTGTTCCTGCTGGCCCGCCTATCACACAGGAAGATGGAGAACGAGGAGGAGGAGGAGGATTGTGTCAGCATGGAGGTGGAGCCTAGCACTCAGCATCAGCAGCAGTCTTCAAGGGATCAATTACAGTCCCAAGAAACCCATGCACTTGTACGTGGCTGGGAGGAGGTGGCTGCGGATCATGTTGTCCTGAGTGACCCAGAGGACTCCGGACCGAATGCCTCAGCAAACCTACGCTGCATGGCCTCCCTGATTCTGCAAAACCTGCGGAAGGATCCTCGTATTCGTGGTATCAAGGAGAGGGATCATTACTGGCTGGCAATCCTCCTTGATTCACGTTACAAGGGTAAGGTTGCGGACCTTATCTTGCCATCGCAGAGGGAGCAGAGGATGAAACATCTTCGGGAGGCCTTGCAGAAAGGTTTGTGCAACGCATTCCCAGAACCTGGGAGGTTACAAATTCCTGGTCCTGGACAACGTGTTGCTGAGGCTTCGGTCAGTCAGAAGGAGCGGTGGAGAAGGTGGCCGTCTGACCGATACGTTCAGACAATTTTTTAGTCCGCAGCCCCAAGATATGATCCAGCAACCATCGCCAGCATCTGTTTTACATGGTGCAGGAATACCTAGGGGCAAGATCAGACTTGGACACCTTACCCACCGAAAATCCTCTGGGTTACTGGGTCTTGAGGATGGATCACTGGCCAGAGCTTGCGCAGTATGCAATTGAGCTACTGGCCTGTCCTGCATCCAGCGTTCTTTCAGAACGCACATTCAGTGCTGCTGGAGGCTTTGTAGTCGACCACAGGGTGCATCTGTCCACCGACTCGGTCGATCGGCTGACCTTCATAAAAATGAATCAGTCTTGGATCACCACCAGCTACCAAGCACCTGATGCTGATGTAACCGAATAATTTTTTTTGAATGTCAGATCCCTTCAAGACTGCCTATGCTGATGCTGAGTGACTATCATGTTATGCTGAGTGACTATCCTCTTCCTCCTCAATGATCATGCTGATAGCTTGTAAGAACATTTTTGGGTCTCGGCACCGCCACCAGTGCCTAAGGCCCAATTTTTCTGCCCCTGTTTAACAGGGGCGTGTAATTACAATTTTTGACGCAATACTTTGCAGAAGGGCTCATTCCTGCGCTCCAACTACAGTATCTGTGAGGGGTTGCAGTGTTGTGGCATCAGCACCAGTGCCTAAGGCCCAATTTTTCTGCCCCTGTTTAACAGGGGCGTGTAATTACAATTTTTGACGCAATACTTTGCAGAAGGGCTCATTCCTGCGCTCCAACTACAGTATCTGTGAGGGGTTGCAGTGTTGTGGCACCAGCACCAGTGCCTAAGGCCCAATTTTTCTGCTCCTGTTTAACAGGGGCGTGTAATTACAATTCTTGGTCTAATATTTCACAGCAGGGCCCGTTCCTGTGCCCACCAAGAGTAACTGTGAGGGCTTACAGTGTTGTGGCAACACCACCACCATCACCAAAGGCCCAATTTTTCTGACCCTGTTCAACAGGGGAATGTAATTACAATTTTTGATCTAATATTTCACAGCAGGGCCCGTTCCTGCACCCACCAAGAGTAACTGTGAGGCCTTACAGTGTTGTGGCAATACCACCACACCGTCCACCACCAAAGGCCCAATTTTTCTGCCCCTGTTCAACAGGGGCATGTAATTACAATTCTTGATCTAATATTTCACAGCAGGGCTCGTTCCTGCGCCCACCAAGAGTAACTGTGAGGGCTTACAGTGTTGTGGCAACACCAACACCTAAGGCCCAAACTTCTGCAGAGTATATAGGGCAGGCCCCTACTTTCAAACATCCAACTTACAAACGACTCCTACTTGCAAACGGAAGGAGACTACAGGAACTGAGAGGAAATCTACTCCTAGGAAGGGAAATTCTCTCCTGTAAGAGTTCCTTGTTTCACTAAAACCCCCAAATTTTCAAAATCCAATTGTCATTGGGACAGAAAGTGAGGTGAAATCTTCTGAAGAGCTGCACAGACAGCAAAACAAATGTTACAGGGGTGATAACCATTCTCTATGTTTTCCAAAAAGCTTAAAAATAGATTTTTTGGCTGGAGCTACACTTTAAAAATGTATCAGTTCAAAATTACAAACATATTCTACTTAAGAACTAGTGATAGGCGAACACCCCCGGGTTCGGTTCGCACCAGAACCCGCGAACGGACCGAAAGTTCGCACGAACTTTAGAACCCTATTAAATACAATGGATGCGAACGTTCGAAATCTAAAGTGCTAATTATAACGACTATTATGAATGTTATTGTCCTAAAAAGGGTTTGGGAACCCGGGTTCTGCACCAGGGGACATGTATCAATCCAAAAAAAAGTTTTAAAAACGGCCGTTTTTCGGGAGCAGTCATTTTAATGATGCATAAAGTGAAAAAAAAAGTCAAATATTCCTTTAAATATCGTACCTGGGGGGTGTCTAAAGTATGCCTGTGAAGTGCCACGTGTTTCCCGTGTTTAGAACTGTCCCTGCACAAAATTACATTTCTAAAAGGAAAAAAGCCATTTAAAACTGCTTGCGGCTTTAATGTAATGTCTGGTCCCGGTAATATGGATGAAAATCTTTAAGAAAAATGGCATAGCTACCCCATCACAGCCCCCCCCCACCCCAGCCCATTACCAGCCCCTTTGGGTCTTGTATGGATATTAAGGAGAACCCCGCACACAAAATAAAAAAGGCCCTATATACTCTGAACAGCCGTATACAGGCGGTGCATACAAGACAGGGACTGTAGGTTTGTTCTTATGTAGAATCTGTTTGTAATTTTGAACAGGTACATTGTTTAAGTGTAGCTCCAGCCAAAAAATCTATTTTTAAGCTTTTTGGAAAACATAGGGAAGGGTTATCACCCCTGTAACATTTGTTTTGCTGTCTGTGCAGTGTGCACCTGTTCAGAACAGTTCACCTCACTTTCCGTCCTAATGACAAATGTTTTTTGAAAATTTGGGTTTTTTATTGAAACAAGAATTGGTGATAAAGCATCAGTGGAGAGGAGACACTTTTTTTCCCATAATAACTCTTACAGGAGAGAATTTGCCTTCCTAGGGGTAGATTTCCTCTCACTTCCTGTTGTATCCTTCCGTTTGCAAGGAGGAGTCGTTTGTAAGTTGGATGTTTGAAAGTAGGGGCCTGCCGTATATACTCAGCTGAAATTTGCCCCTTACATGTTGGTGTTGCCACAACACTGTGAGCCCTCACAGTTACTCTTGGTGGGCGCATGAATGGGCCCTGCTGTGAATTATTAGATCAAGAATTGTAATTGCATGCCCCTGTTGAACAGGGGCTGAAAAATTGGGCCTTTGGTGGTGGTGGTGGTGGTGTTGACACAACACTGTAAGGCCTCACAGTTACTCTTGGTGGGTGCAGGAATGGGCCCTGCTGTGAATTATTAGATCAAGAATTGTAATTGCATGCCCCTGTTGAACAGGGGCTGAAAAATTGGGCCTTTGGTGGTGGTGGTGGTGGTGTTGACACAACACTGTAAGGCCTCACAGTTACTCTTGGTGGGCGCAGGAATGGGCCCTGCTGTGAATTATTAGATCAAGAATTGTAATTGCATGCCCCTGTTGAACAGGGGCTGAAAAATTGGGCCTTTGGTGGTGGTGGTGTTGACACAACACTGTAAGGCCTCACAGTTACTCTTGGTGGGCCCAGGAATGGGCCCTGCTGTGAATTATTAGATCAAGAATTGTAATTACATGCCCCTGTTAAACGGGCAGAAAAATTGGGCCTTAGGCACTGGTGCCACAACACTGCAACCCCTCACAGATACTGTACTTGGAGCACAGCAATGAGCCCTGTTGCAAAGTATTGCATCAAAAATTGTAATTACACGCCCCTGTTAAACAGGGGCTGAAAAATTGGGCCTTAGCCACTGGTGCTGGTGCCACGACACTGTAACCTCTCCCAGATACTCTAGTTGGAGTGCAGGAATGAGCCCTGCTGCAAAGCATTGCATAAAATTTTTTAATTACATGCCCCTGTTAAACAGGGGATGAAAAATTGGGCCTTAGCCACTGGTGGCGGCACCCAGAAACAAAAATGTTCTTCCAAGCTATCATCAATCGGATCATTGAGGAGGAGGAGGATAGTCAGTCAACATAACAGGACAGTCTCTCAGCATCAGCATCAGTCTTGAAGGGATGTGACATTTGAAAATAAATTAGTCTGTTATATCAGCTTCAGGTGTTTGGTAGCTGGTGGTGATCCAAGACTGGTTCATCTTTATGAAGGTCAGTCGATCAACAGAGTCGGTGGACAGGCGCACCCTGTGATCCGTGACAAATCCTCCAGCAGCACTGAATGTGCGTTCTGAAATAACGCTGGATGCAGGACAGGCCAGTAGCTCAATTGCATACTGTGCAAGCTCTGGCCAGTGATCCATCCTTAAGACCCAGTAAGCCAGAGGATTTTCAGTGGGGAAGGTGTCCAAGTCTGACCTTGCCCCTAGGTATTCCTGCACCATGTATATCAGACGCTGGCGATGGTTGCTGGAACCGATCATACCTTGGGGCTGAGGACTAAATAATTGTCTGAACGCATCGGTCAGACGGCCACCTTCCCCACCGCTCCTTCTTTGACTGACCGAAGCCTCAGCAACTCGTTGTCCAGGACCAGGAGTTTGTAACCTCCCAGTCTCTGGGAACGCGTTGCACAGACCTTTCTGCAAGGCCT
Organism: Rana muscosa; assembly: GCA_029206835.1. Lineage (NCBI taxonomy): Eukaryota > Metazoa > Chordata > Amphibia > Anura > Ranidae > Rana > Rana muscosa. The sequence goes on from CM055117.1 coordinate 196,705,925, forward strand.
CTCGGAGTTGTCTCATCCTCTGCTCCCTCTGCGACGGTAAGATAAGGTCCGCAACCTTACCCTTGTACCGTGGATCAAGGAGAGTGGCCAGCCAGTAATGGTCCCTCTCCTTGATCCGAAGAATACGAGGATCCTTCCGCAGACTTTGCAGGATCAGGGAGGCCATGCAGCGTAGGTTAGCTGAGGCATTCGGTCCGGAGTCCTCCAAGTCACTAAGGACGACATGATCCGCAGCCACCTCCTCCCAGCCACGTACAAGTCCACTGGTTTCTTGGGACTGTAAATCATCCCTAAAAGACTGCTGCTGATGATGCTGAGTGCCAGGCTCCACCTCCATGCTGACACAATCCTCTTCCTCCTCCTCTTCCTGTGCGATGGGTGGGACAGAAGGAACACTGTCTGGGTAAAGGGGGCCTTGAGAGGCAAGGAAGTCCTCCTCTTCCTGCCTCTGTTCTGCCTCAAGTGCCCTGTCCATTATTCCACGCAGCGTATGTTCCAACAGGTGGACAAGAGGTACAGTGTCACTGATGCATGCACTGTCACTGCTCACCATCCTCGTGGCCTCCTCAAATGGTGCCAGGACAGTGCATGCATCCCTGATCATGTCCCACTGGCGTGGTGAAAAAAACCTGAGCTCCCCTGACCCTGTCCTGGTGCCGTAGTCGCACAGGTACTCATTGATGGCCCTCTGCTGCGTGTGCAGCCGCTGCAGCATGGCCAACGTTGAGTTCCATCTGGTGGGCATGTCACATATAAGGCGGTTCTTGGGCAGGTTCAACTCCTTTTGCAGCTCAGCCAGGCGAGCACTGGCATTATAAGATCTGTGGAAATGCACACAGACTTTCCTGGCCTGCCTCAGGACATCCTGTAAGCCTGGGTACCTGCCCAAGAACCGCTGCACCACCAGGTTAAGGACGTGAGCCACACAGGGCACATGGCTCAGTTGTCCCCGTCGGAGAGCGGAGAGGAGGTTGGTGCCATTGTCGCAAACTACCATTCCTGGCTTAAGCTGGCGTGGCGTCAACCACCTCTTGGCCTGCCCCTGCAGAGCAGACAGAACCTCTGCCCCAGTGTGGCTCCTGTCCCCCAAACACACCAGCGCAAGCACGGCATGGCATATTTTTGCCTGCGTACTTGCGTAGCCCCTTGAACGCCTACGGAGCACCGCTGGTTCCGAGGACAAAGCACAGGAAGAGGCCATGGAGGAAGAAGAAGAGGAGGGGGTGGAGGAGAGAGGTGTGTCACAACCAGTAGTAGCATTTTGGAGGCGTGGCAGTGGAACAACCTCCAACACTACTGCACCTTGTCCTGCATCCTTCCCAGCTGCCAAAAGAGTGACCCAATGGGCTGTGAAAGAAAGGTAACGTCCCTGTCCATGCCTGCTGGACCATGAGTCAGCGGTAATATGCACCTTACCGCTGACCGCCCTGTCCAGCGAGGCCAAGACATTGCCTTCCACATGCCGGTAGAGAGCCGGAATCACCTTCCGTGAGAAAAAGTGGCGTTTGGGAACCTGCCACTGAGTAACCGCACATTGCACAAACTCACGGAAGGGGGCCGAGTCTACCAACTGAAAAGGCAGCAGTTGAAGCGCTAGCAATTTAGCCAAACTAGCATTCAACCGCTGGGCATGTGGATGGCTGGGAGTGAACTTCTTTCGACGGTCCAGCAGCTGGGGCAGGGAAATTTGCCTGCTAGAATCGGACGTCGGAGTACTGCTAGCAGAGTGCCCGCAAGTACTTGGCTGTGACACACCTAATTCTACACCTTCATTCCTCTCAGTGCAGGTTTCAGAGAGGACTGAAGGTATAGTGGGGTTGGAGATCCCAGCTGATGCGGTGCAAGGAGAGGTCCGCTTTGTTCTTTGGTGTGGGTCTTTAAGGTAGGCTTGCCAACGAGCTGCATGGCAGGTCAACATATGTCTGGTCGAACATGTGGTGCCCAAGCGAGTGATGTTTTGGCCACGCGATATACGCTTGAGACATATGTTGCAAACAGCAGCTGTGCGATCTGATGCACTCGACTCAAAAAAGGCCCACACCAAAGAACTTTTTGAATAACGGGCAGAGGCAGCGCCATGCGGAGCTCTGTGGTGTGATTCCGTCGGTGTGCTGCCCTTACGCTGGCCCCCCGAGGGCATCCTGCCTCGTTGGAGATGTGCCTCCTCCTCATCCTCCTCCTCCTCCTGCTTTCTCCTATTAGGCACCCACGTGGAGTCAGTGACCTCATCATCCCCTCTCTCCTCATCACTGAAGCCAATCTGGCAGTATGCTGCAGCTGCTGGAACATGACTGCCAGATTGGTGTCCTTCTTGAGCATCCCCTCTCTCTGCTCTCACGCTACTGCCTTCCTCTAGCTGGGTATCATCATCAGACCCTTCGAAACGCTGGAGCATGTACCCAACACTGTGCTCAAACAGTTCGGGGGACTCCTCAGGAGGACATGGTTGGTCTAGGGAAGGAGTGACTGATGATGACATTGATACCAGGGAAGAGGACGCTTTGGCAGCTGCTTTGCCAGTACCCTGAGCCTGGGTGAGAGAGGATGAGGAGGATGAGGAGGGCTTGGTCATCCACTCTACCAAGTCTTCGGCATGATGCGGCTCAACACATCCAGCTGCCGAAAAGAAGGACAAGCGTGTCCCATGGCCACGTGCTGATGGCGATGCACGACCAGCACTGTTGTCTCTAGACACAGAGCCTGCTTGCCCTCGTTTATCTCCTGACTGTCTGCCTCTCCTTGTTTGCCTTCCAGACATTCTAATGGCCTGCAGGGAAATGGGAAAACTAGCAATAAGGCCTAGCTTCAGGAGTATATTTTGCAGGAATCACACTACGCCTGCTGTAGGTGCTGCAAATGCCTGTTGGTGTAACACACCAGGAAAACGCAGCAATACAGGCTAACTTCAGGTGTAATATGATCAGGAGGCACACTCCGCCCGCTGTAAGTGCTGCAAATGCCTGTTGGTGTAACACACCAGGAAAACGCAGCAATACAGGCTAACTTAAGGTGTATAAGGTGCAGGAGGCTTAGCAACAATGACACTGACACTGTCCCCTGCCTATCCTTCTCTCTCCCTGCACACAAGGTTTAGCAAAGAATATGACACTGACACTGACACTGTCCCCTGCCTATCCTTCTCTCTCCCTGCACACAAGGTTTATCTAAGTATATGACACGGACACTCTCCCTGCCTATCCTTCTCTCTCCCTGCACACAAGGTTTAGCAAAGAATATGACACTGACACTGTTCCCTGCCTATCCTTCTCTCTCCCTGCACACAAGGTTTATCAAAGAATATGACACTGACACTCTCCCTGCCTATCCTTCTCCCTCCCTGCACACAAGTTTGAGGTACAAATAGCACTGACACTGTCCCTGCCTATGTAACTCTTTCCCTGCGCCGGAACACAATACACAATGACGCCGCACTGGCGGCCTTTTATAGTGTGGGGCGTGTGCTAAACCCCCTGAGCTATAATTGGCCACAGGCAACCTGCCTGTGGCCAATTATGGCTCTCCTAGCTGCCGGCGCTGTGATTGGCCAAGCATGCGGGGTCACAGTGCATGCTTGGCCAATCACAGCGCCGGGATTGCACTGCGATGGCGCAGTGTATTGTGGGCCGTTCGCGTCACTCGAATTTGGCGCGAACGGCCCAAATCGTTCGATGTTCGCCGAACGGTCGAACAGCCGATGTTCGAGTTGAACTTATGTTCGTCTCGAACACCGAGCTCATCCCTATTAAGAACAAACCTACAGTCTCTGTCTTGTTTGCACCGCCTGTATACTGCTGTTCAGAGTATATAGGGCCTGGGGGCCCCACACCTTTCCTTTTTTAAATTTGGGTGCTGGGTTCCCCTTAATATCCATACAAGACCCAAAGGGGCTGGTAGTGGGCTGGGGGGGGGGGGGATACCCATGCCATTTTTCTCAATGATTTTCAACCATATATCCGGGACCAGACATGACATTAAAGCCGCAAGCAGTTTTAAATGACTTATTCCTTTAGAAATGTCATTTTGTCCAGGGACACTTTTAAACACGGGAAACATGTGTCACTTTACAGGCATGCTGTAGACACCCTCCAGGCATGATATTTAAAGGAATGTTTCACTTTTATTTTTTCCACTTTGAGCATCATTAAAATCACTGCTCCCGAAAAAACGTCCGTTTTTTAAAACTTTTTTTGCATTGATACATGTACCCTGGGGCAGGACCCGAGTCCCTAAACCCTTTTTAGGACAATAACTTCCATATTAGCCTTCAAAATTCGCACTTTTGATTTTTGATGTTCGAGTCCCATAGACTTTAACGGGATTCGAAAGTTCGCGCAAACTTTCGGTCCGTTCAAATGTTCTGATGCAAACCGAGCCAGGGGTTGTTTGGCTCATCCCTAATGTAGGCCACGAGGTATCTAAAATAGTGGCAACTTCTCAAGAGATACATGTAACAGTAATATAATATATATAGCAATAATACTCATAACTGTGGGGTGTCAATAGATTAGAGGGGAGTTAGGTAAGTAAACTGAGATGGAGAAGGAGGAGAAGGGAGCAGGAAAGCTTAGTGGGTTATGAGTAGCAGTCTCTAGTAGTTGCAATGCATTAGTAGAGTCTGCAGATGAGAGTTTGGGAGGTCTGAGCCCCGATATTGATGAGTAGAGCGGGAATGAGGAATATTCTGGTGCTCATCTGGAGTCCCTTAGCCAATGGTTCCATTGTTTGAAGAATTTGGGTAGAGTTAAATAAGAATTGGCAAATAGGAATTCCATTAAGCAGTGGTCGTTTAGGGGTGTGATGACCGTTTGTGGTGTGGGAGGTTTAGGATTTTTCCAGCAAAGTGCCAAGGATAATCATGCTGCTATTAAGATATGTGTAAAATTATCTTTAAGTTAAATGTTGCATACAAGGCACACTTATCACTGCACGCGCCCACAGCTTGTCCCTGGAGCCGATGCGCCTCCCCGGTGGGCACCATGACCGCCTGGCACCCGCAATCACTCGTGACAGAGCGAGAACCAGGATCTGTGTGTGTAGTCACACAAATCCCAGTTCTTTCAAAGGAGAGGAGACAGATCGTGTATTCATACTAAGTATGAACACCGATCGGTCTCCTCCCCTAGTCAGTCCCATCCCCCCTACAGTTAGAACACACCTAAAAATCGCTGATCACCGCCATTACTAGTAAAAAATAGTGCAAAAAGTAAAAACCGCAGAGGTGATCAAATACCACCAAAAGAAAGCTCTATTTGTGGGAAAAAAGGACATCAATTTTGTTTGGGTACAACGTCGCACGACCACGCAAATGTCAGTTAAAGCGGCAAAAAATGGCCTGGTCAGGTAGGGGGTAAATTCTTCCGGGGCTGAAGTGGTTAAAGATGTAATTTTTCACGAGTCCCTTTTCCATGGTATGGTAATCTTTATGATCCTTGCATGAATTCACTCCTGCTCACAAGCAAGTGGAGGTTGATATGATATTTTATCATGAGAAGTGGTAATATTTTTTTGATAAATTAGTAGGTATAATATATATATATATATATATATATATATATATATATATAATATGAATATTTAGAATGTATGGTTTATTTATTTTTTGACACCATTGTATGGATACTATTGCAAGTAATTTTTTTTCTTAAATTTCAGAAAAACATCTAATCTAATCATCCCTGAGGAAGAGGTTAATTAATAAATCTAGAAACGCATTGGGTTTATGATGCCCAAGCAAACTATCTGCTGAACATCAAATCCTCCAAAGAGATATGTAACATTGAAAAGTATCAACAGCATATTGATGTGTACAATGGATCTTGGCCTAAATATGGCCACGTGTGTTTTTAAAAAGGCTATGTCTTTTTAGAGTTTTGTAATATAAAGTGGTTCTATATATAAATGGTAATGCATTTTTCTTTTTTGGTTGCCTTCAAAAACCCATAAGAGGGTCTTTTTCCCATTTCAATTACAGAAATAGGGATGGTGGCAACCAACACCCGAACAGAATAAACATACATTAGAAGACCGCCAATCAAGTTCCTGCATAGAAAGATTCAATGGATTCAAAATACCTGAGATGAAGACAGTCTTGCGACTTTTCTTTGTAACCCCTTTCCTTTAATTCTCATGCTCCCCATAGTTGTTAAAAAAATTATCAAATGAGGTCAAATAATAGGAAAATAGACACAAATTGAAATTGCTGTACTTGTATGTTTATAAAAATGAACAGTGGCCTATGGGTTCTTTATGTTAATTAAGGCCTTGATAAACTATGAATTTGACATTCACAGGATGGTCTGGGCTTAAGAAAAAATTATGTTTTTTTTTCCATGCATAACACTTTTGTTCCTCCTTGTCTTAACATGATGCTCTGTTCATCTTAGCATTGCAGATCGTTCCTAATGCCATTAATAACAGCTTTTGTTTTATATAACAATTCAGCATAGATCTGTCTGCATGAATCCTATTTATGCATCTATTAACATTTCCACTTTGTCGCAGAGGTCTGGAAGTGATGTTTGCATTATAATAGTCCAGTGAACTGGGAGATCACTCACTACAACATGTATTCTTCCTCTGTACAATTAAATTAGAGAAGGCTGAAGCTGGAGACAATAATCACTATATTAGTGCATCCATTATCGCAGAGTTCACATCACAGAGCAGTCTTATTACTTCTGTATCTGTAGACACTGCATGTTAGCACTAAATATACACGCGATGCAGAGACGAACACAATTTCTTTTTTTTTCATGACTAAGCCTGACAGTCTGACACAGCAAAGGAGAAACAGAAATTTTACAAAAGGAATGAATGTACCTCAAATTGAACCTGTGCCTAGATGATGCACACCAAGGTTTTTCATACTTTGTACAAACATAAAAAGGCACGTTAATACAAATCTTCATTCATCTTTGTATCTATGAGTGTTGTGGAGAAATCAATTTTAAAAGTTCAGAGCACTGGCACAGAATCTTGGCAGCCTGCTGGCACTCTAATAGACATATAGGAAGTGTTTCTAAACCAGCCTTTCTCGATCAGTTTACTCCAGAGGAACTTGTGAAATAATTCTCAGGGAACTCCTGTTATGTGTGTTGTGTGTGTAGACTGCATAGTAATTATGAATGAACTTTAAAAATGTGTCATTATCTCAGTATTTTAGCTTTTTACAATGCTGCTGCCTAGGATTCAGTAATGCCCTGTACACACGATCGAATTTCCGATGGAATAAAATCCGATGGAATTTTCCATCGGAATTCCGATGAAGCTGACTTCCATCAGTCTTGCCTACACACCATCAGACAAAATTCTGACCGTCCAAAATGCAGTGACATAAAACACTTCGATGAGCCGAGAAAAATTAAGTTCAATGCTTCTGAGCATGCGTCGACTTGATTCTGAGCATGCGTGGGTTTTTTCTCCGATAGAGTTCCACACAGATGATCAGAATTTCCTATTGTTTTTTTTTCCATCGGAAAAATTTAAAACATGTTCTATTTTTTTTTACACCGATGGAAAAAAGTCAGATGGGGCCCACACACAATCGTTTTTTCCAATGAAAAAAAGTCCATCTGACTTTTTTCATCGGAAAAAACGATCGTGTGTACAGGGCATAAGGGTTCTGGAGTAATTATCAAAAGCAGTAACATGCTGCAGACCTTTAAAGACACCCCTTCTGCTTATTTATCATATGGACACACATAAAATATGACAGGGAAGCTGAACATTTACAAAATTCTTTGTATGGTTTGGTGTTTTTAGCTCACATAAGAAAAACCCAGGCAATGAAAGGTTGTAACATTTTAGAATGTTTTGAGAATGGTTGTAGGCTTTTCACATTTTTTTATTTTTTATTTTTTAATGCCCATACGGCACCAAATTTCCAACAAATATATAAAGGAAGTTTTGATAGTGATTTTTTTTGTTGTCTCTTTTTAAATGATTTAATTAAATAATAAACAGCAACTGATGGAATGTAAAAAAAAAAATGGAGATTAAAATAGATGTGTGTTGACTGTTGAATGACCATATGCTGACCCACCATCACTGGTGCTCTTGATAATTTAAACATTGTTTATGAACATCAGGTACCATATTGATACAAGGGTTGAATGTGCTAAAACATTTCTTTTAATGAATCTCTGATGGTTTGAATTGTTCTTTAAAAAAACAAAATGATCCTTTCACAGTATAGACTCCACACCTAACATTACATATGTCTAGTATTAGTGTCATTATTTTATTCCACTAATGTTGATCTTTTAGGCTAGGTTAACACCATGTGTGGCCGGGGCTCCCAGCAGTGGCCCGGTGCTTCTCTGTTCACTGTTTCAGGTTCAAATTAGGTTCAAATTTTTGCCTGAATTTGGACCTGAAATGGAGCCAAAGACGCACAGGGCCTTTCTGCAGTGCGCTCCATGGCCGCCCCGGAGATGTGTGAACCGGCTCCGTTGTGAGCCGGTCACACTCTCCTGTCATGCGAATTGGATGTGGGGAAAACCGCATCCAATTCGCATAAGTGTGAACCCAGCCTAATGCTGATCCCCGTGAAAAAAAAATTGATCCTTGCAATGGGAGTCTCCTTGCACTGCAAGTGTTTAATGCAGATTTTTTTTGCTAGAGGGATGCAGTTATACCTAACTTATCCCTTGCTGATAGAGACTTCCCCCCAGCTGGCAGCTGCACAACCGGTCCATTCGAAGCAGTCAGATGTCTTTACCCGCAACCAGCAGTTTGCTGGATGCTGAAGACTTGCTCACAACATGGAGCGTGTGAGAGCAGAAAAGAGCACTGGCTGTCAGGGGGGTGAGATAAGAATGTCCACTGCAGCCCATAGCTGACTACAGCAGTGCAGAGAATGATGCGCTTGCATCTGAAGTCTGATATTTTAATGAGGAAGGTAAGGAGGTTTTATGTTTTTTATTAAAAAATTGCATTCATCTTAAAGATTTACTTGACTTTGAAAGTTCAGTCTTAAAGAATCTTTATCCTTAAAGTGGAAGTAAACCCTCCTATCATTTTCAGCTGAGGAAGCTGCTATCTTGGCCTCTGTTTAGGCCCCATGTACACGGGACGCTTGTAAACGCGCCTTCTGAGGCAGTTTTTCAACTGCCCCTGAACCCATTCAATGTTATCCTATGTGTCCATGTACACAGTCTCGTTTATTTTCGTTTTTAGGCAGTTGCGTTTAACCTCGTTTTTCTGAAAGAAAAAAAATGGGTTCAGACGCCAAAGATATCCACGTTTCAGACGTCAAACGTGGCTAAACGCAGCTAAACGTGGTACCGGCGTATAGCCGCGTTTTCGTTTATAAGCGTTTTTAAAGGTGACCTATTTTTTTTACATTGAAAAGCTCAAAAATGTTGGCAAATGATGAAAAAAACATTAAAAATATATATAAAAAAACTGTAATTGCTTGCATTGCATTGTGGACAATCCACAACCTGTGGCAGGTGACGTGGCAAGTGGACAATCCACAACTTGTGGCAAGTGGACAATCCACAACTTGTGGCAGGTGACGTGGTAAGTGGACAATCCACAACTTGTGCCAAGTGGACAATCCACAACTTGTGGCAGGTGACTTGGCCAGGTGACATGGCAGGTGACGTGGCAAGTGGACAATCAACAACTTGTGGCAGGTGACGTGGCAGGTGACGTGGCAGGTGGACAATCCACAACTTGTGGCAGGTGACGTGGCCAGGTGACGTGGCAAGTGGACAATCCACAACTTGTGGCAGGTGATGTGGCAAGTGACACGCTAAATACAAGTACACTGCTGCTCTCTCAGCTGCTGCTACTCACTCTGGTCTCACAAAATGGCTGAAATGGTTAATAATACTGTTTTTTGAGCTTAGGGAGGGTCCTTATGATGTTTCTTAACTAAAAGCTTCTAGACGCAAACGCGGTAAAACGCCGCTAAACGCAGCATGCAAACGCAGCAAAACGGGCGTTACTAAACGCTGGTTTCAACCTTCGTTGAAACCAGCCTCAGCGTCTCGTGTACATGGGGCCTTAGTCTTGATCTGCCATGATGCTGCACATGTGATCAGTTATGACACCAACCATTTTATGGTTTGAAAGTTTGGTTAAGAGCACAATCAATGGCATGCCAGGAATGTAACTGTTTTTTGAAACTGTTAAATCAATGGGTTTACTTCCACTTTAAGTAGTGAGACAGGAAGATGGAACCATAAAATGAGCAAACCATGGCTTTGAAAGTGGTTATAGTGGCAGGCCTGGCCAAACTCTGAAGGTTCTGTACCTGGGAACTGTTAAAGAATAAATTAAAGTGGGAGTAAACTCCCATCTCTGACTTTTGCCTATAGGCAAGCCTATAATAAAGCTTACATATGGGTACTGTAAATATCTCCAAAATATGCACCGTTTAGGAGATATTTACTGTACATGCAGCCGGTGACATCACTGGCGCATGCGCTCTGAAGGAACGGCCACCAGAGTCCTGTGCTGTAAATGACGGCTCCCATGCACATGCATGGGAGTGACAGCATCATGGCTCTGGACAGTCACACAGCCAGGGTCCGTGAACCAGGAAGGAAGACCAGGTGAAGATGGGAGCGCCTGCAGTGGTGACAGCGCGACGCTGGAAGGCTTCCTTTTTAGGTAAGTTTAACATAATGTGCTAGTATGGGATGCATACTAGCTTATTATGACATTACCTTTCAAGTTAGAAAAAAAAAACATGCAGCGGTTTACTACCACTTTAAAGGTAGGGATGAAGCAGGGAGGAGTTGGAACATCTGCCAGGTTTTTATTGCTGTTTGTACCCGTTAGAAAAGATGTATCTCCCTATTTGTCCTGTTTACCATTAGCACAGAGAGTGAAAGAAAATCACACATTTCTAATCATCATCTAATTGGGAATAAAGAAGAAATCTTCCAATTGGGAACCTAGTTCTGGTGACCCTGATGAAAACCAGAGACACCTTCACCTCTGGAGGGATTTCTTCATAATTTCTGTCTTGGCTATAGGACAGGAATTGAAGGGAAATATTTATAATGGGACATAGAGGGCAAAAAAAAAAACTGGAGGTTATAACCCTCCCTTACTCTATCCAAAATTTAAAAAAATATTGCCTTTAGTTCTACTTTAATGCCAAGTCCCTTTAAGATCACCTTGGATATACTTATACCATTTACATAATATAACAAACTTTAATGAAATCCTCACCTACAGTAAATAGGACTCTATCTTAAAGGGATTGTACAGTTAATTTGTTTTTTTAAATGACAAACATGTCATACTTATCTGCTCTGTGCAGTGGTTTTGCACAGCACAGCCCCGATCTTCTGGGGTCCCCACTGGCAGTCTGGGCTCCTCTTCTTCATGTGCCACCATAGGAAACTGCTTTCTATGGTGGCACATGTGCGGGCTTGATCCCGACCCAAGCTCTGTGTGTCCATTGACACACACAGTGCGGGCCAGCTCCGCCTCCCGCTCTGTCACTAAATTTCAATGACACCAACAGGAGCCAATGGCTCCCACTGCTCTCACCGAGTCCAGTAAAGGGAAATAGGAAGCCATCACAGCTGCTCTCAGGCAGAGCGCTGGATTCAGATCGGGCTCAGGTAAACATTTGGGAGGGCTGGCGGGGGAGTTGACAATAGAAGGTTTTTTTACCTTAATGCAGAGAATGCATTAAGGTAAAAAAAAACCTTCATCCTTTGTAACCACTTTAAATGCAGCTGGTGTTAAACTTTAGGGCCATCAGTTTTCCTTTTTTTTGCATGTATTTATGCAAGGTCCTCCTGTTGTTTTCTATGTATGTATAGTCCATATCAAAAAAAAAGATGCATGTAAAAAGAAAATAAAAAACGGTGTTTCCTCTAACAAAATTGGAGGATATTTATTTCCTCCAGTCAAACAGCATGAACGATGCTAAAGTATGATAAAGTCACTCTTAGCGCTATTACGATTTCCCTCATGTGAAGGAGCAGAGAATGATAATAAAGATTATGGTGACGGGGGAAAACATAGGCATGACTACACAGGCCCAGGTGAGCAACCTAGGAGACAACATCACAGCTCCACCTTGGGGACAGACACAAATGAGAAAATATCCTGTGATATCTTTCCAGAGACTCGTGCGTACATTTACTTTCTTTCTGGAAACATCTACAGGCTCATATTATATTATCTTAACGAGCATCCATGACTAGTCATATTAACAGTTTGTGATCTCATTCTCGGCTGTGGAAATTATGGGTGGTTAATATTTCAAGGTAACCATCTTTTATTGTGGTGTATAGCCAAACGGCTGTGCTATGATTGTGTTATGAAGGATACCATGGACGTTTTCCAGTGGACTATTTGAAATCTGCTGATAGACCATGGACCTTATGGGCTTTAAAGGAGTAGTAAAGTTACATGTTTTTTCACCTTAATGCATCCTATGCATTAAGGTGAAAAAACATTCGACAATACCGCCCCCCCCCCCCCCGAGCCCCCGTTTTTCTTACCTGGCCCCTCGAAAGTCCCATGCTCGTCCCCGTCATCCTCTTCGTTTTTCAGCCTGGCCGCCGATTGGCTACACTGGATGGATTGAAAGCAGCGCAGCCATTGGCTGGCGCTGCTGTCAATCACATCCAATGACGCGGCACGCCAGGGGGCGGGGCCGAGTGATACAGTCGGCGGCTATGGCTGCCGCTGTATCACGGGAGCGCGCCCGCAATCACTCCACACCATGCGAGCTCACTCGCATTAAGGTGTGGAGTCCTTGCGGGGAGGAGCCAAGACAGCCGCCGAGGGACCCCAGAAGACCAGGATCGGGGCCACTGTGTGCAAAACGAGCTGCACAGTGGAGGTAAGTATAACATGTTTGTTATTTTTAAGCAAAAAAAAAAAAAAAAAGCTTTAGTGCTCCTTTAAGGACGAGGACATCTGGGAAGATATTTTACTTCCCCATTCTCCCTTATGTGTCTTTGTCCTTCAATAAAGCTTCAGGCTTGTGAACTCTTCCCCCCTCTTATCTATCCTTCCTATCCCCAATCACACCCATTGCTTGTTGAAGTGTTTGTCACCTGTTTGCCATGTATTAAAGTGATTGTAAAAGCAGAAGGTTTTATTTTTTTATTTTTCTATCTTATTGCATTCTATGCATTAAAGAGGAAGTAAACTTCCATCACAAAATTTTACCTATAGGTAAGCCTATAATAAGGCTTACCTCCAGGTAGTGTAAATATCTCCTAAATGTGCACCGTTTAGGATATATTTAATGTACATGTAGTCAGTGACATCACTGGCGCATGCCCTCTGAAACAACGGCCACCTGTGCCGTTCCTTCAGAGTCCTGTGCCGTAACAAGCAGTTCCGGTGCGCATGTGCGCTAGTGATGTTGTGGCGGCTCCGGCCAGTCACAGGGCCGGAGTCCGCAAACCCGGAAAGAAAGACGGGTGAAGATCGAAACGGCCCCAGCAATGACATGTACTAGAGTGCGATGCATGCTAGCACATTATACCTTTTACTTGCAGGGTAAGAAAAAAAATAAAATAATCCAGCGGTTTACAAAGTGATTGTAAAGTCTCGTGTTTTTTTTTGTTTTTTTTTTTTAATAACAAACATGTTATACATACCTGTTCTGTGCAGTTGGTTTTGCACAGAGCAGCCTGGATCCTCCTCTTTTCGGGTCCCTCTTTACTGCTCCTGGCCCCTCCCTCCTATCGAGTGCCACCACAGACAGCAGCTTCCTATGAGGGTACTGGGGCAGAGTCACAGCTCAGTGTGTCCATTCAGACACAGAGCCCCAACATGGCCCCGTCCCCTCTCTCTCCCCTGATTGGCTGACTGACTTTGATTGACAGCTGTGGGAGCCAAAGGCACCGCTGCTGTGTCTCAGCCAATCAGGAGGAGTGTCCCCGATGGCTTAGACATTCGTGGACATCGCTAGAGAGAGATGGGGCTCAGGTAAGTAATTAGGGGGGTGCTGGGAGGGGGTGGCACACACAGAAGGTTTTTTTATTTTAATGCATAGAATGCATTAAGATAAAAAAAAAAACTTCTGCCTTTACAACTCCTTTAAGATAAAAAGCCTTCTGTGCGCAGCAGCCCCCCTCAGCCCCTCTAATACTTACCTGAGGTCCCTCTAGATCCAGCGATGTTGCAGGAGTGTCTCGGCTGCCCGGGACTCCCTCCTCATTAGCGTCATTGGCTCCCGCTGCTGTCAAAGTCAGTCAACTAGGAGAGAAAAGGGGCAGGGCCAGGCTGCAGCTCCGTGTCTGAATGGCTGCTAGCTGTGGGGGCACTAAACAGGTAGTAGGGTCAAGGAGTGCCAAAGAGAGACCCAAAACCATTACACAGGGCAGGTAAGTATAACATGTTTAATATTTTTAACTAACTAAAAAAAAAAAAAACGTTACAATCACTTTAAGTGTGGGGCAGGGATTCAACTCAGGCACTGCACGTTTGACATTGAGCCACTAGGTATTTTGGTGGTACCTTTGGGCCAAATAATGCTTATGAGGTACAGCGGTGTCATGCATGCAGTTTGGGAAACTTTACGCCACACAACACGCTAGGTATCATACTGCTGAGCGAATGTAATTAATAGTGTTATTGGACTGTATTGTTATGTGGTGTATTTTTGGGTACAGCCCACTGATAAAGTATTTATTTTAATATAATTTATACATAGATAGAGTATATTTTTTCAACAAAAATTGTATCAATTGGAAAAATACAAGCATTCTATGAATGGCAGCAGTGGTGAGTGAGTGATCCCCTATAGTCAGTTGGTACAGGAAAAGCTGCTTGCGCAGGCAAGATGGTGGCAATCACTAGTATAACACTGGTAGGCCTCGTACACATGAACGGTTTTCCCGGCAGGAAAACTGCCATGAGAGCGTTTTGCCAGGAAAACCGCCCGTGTGTATGCTCCATTGCAGTTTTCCCAACAGGAAAACTGCCGCGCATTGCGGCGGGAAAAAGAGCTGGTTCTCTATTTTCCCGCCGTGAAAACCGGTCATGTGTATGCTTTTCCGAGGGCAAAAAAAACGCGCATGCTCAGAATCAAGTATGAGACGGGAGCAGAGGCATTGCTAGGGGGGTGCGGTCCGCACCCGGGTGACACCCGCTAGAGGGGTGACACCCTCCCGACAGTGAGGAAAGTTTTTTGTTTCTTTTTTTCCACCAACTTCACCCCGTGCAGCCCGCTGGGCTGGAACAACACTTCCAGCGCCGCGGCCGCACCTAGTGTGTGTGTCCTCCTGCTCCTTCTTCCTCCTCCCTACCCTACAGAGCCATCGAGCGTCAGCCTGTCACATCATCACACTGCACTGTGATGATGTGACGTCACTACTACACACCCACAACTTTCTCCGGCTGCACGTTGTGAGGGTCGCGCTGCCCAGCCCTCCTCCTCTCCAGTCAAGACTGCAGCCTTAAGAAAAGGTGCAGGGGGGGTCTCCACCGCCGGCCCGACTCCCGAGCACAAGATGAGGTGTGTGTGTGTGGTGGTGGGGGGGGGGGGCGGTTGCCATTGTAAGAGGCAGAGCTAGTGTGGGAGGAGGAATCAGTCTTTCTGGCGCCCTGACCTTTATTATATGATAATGAAGGGGGGGGGGGGGCAAGGTGGTCTGCTGCTGCTAGACACAGCTATAGATTATATATATATATATATATATAATGTAATATAGCTGGTCCAGCCGCCCCTCCCCCCACCAGACCAGCTAACTCAGCTACTGTGCCTATTATATATAATATATCTGTGTCCAGCATCACCCCCCCCCCCCCCCATTATCAGACAGACAACACTGACTATATAATTTATTTTAGCTGACTGAGACACCCCCACCCTGAGCTGGTCTGATGATGATGGGGGGGGGGGGGGGTGATGCTGGACACAGATATATTATATTACATATAATAGGTACAGTAGCTGAGTTAGCTGGTCTGGTGGGGGGAGGGGTGGCTAGACCAGCTATATTACATAATATATATGTAGCACCCTCCTCACTCCCCTCTTTTTCTTCAGCTCGTCTATCTCTTGTCTAGGGGTATCTTTCAGAGGGGAAGGGAGCGGGGATACCACGCCTGGCCTTCACCACAGGTGTCAGTGTGATACAAGCAAAGTTCTTTTACCTTCGGGTCAGTGCTGCGCACCTGGAGCCTCCACCGAGAGTTACCTTGAACAATGTCTGCCAGGAAATGAGCCCCACACCATTTAGGCCTCATGCCCACGGGCGTTTTTTCAGCCGCGTTTTTGAGCGTTTTTTACAGCTTAAAAACGCCTGTCCATGTTAGTCTATAGCTTCATGCCCACCTAGGCGTTTTTGAGCTGTAAAGAGCATAGGCGTTTGTAAGCTGTAAAAAAAACCCAGGGCCAGTGCGTTCCTCAGCGTCAGAACTAGGCAGGAAAAAACGCGAGCGTCAAAAAACGCGCAAAAACGCGCACTAACGCGCAAAAAACGCGCACTAACGCGCGGTCGCGTTTTTAGCTCCGACGTTTTTTTTTTTTTTTTTTTTTTTTTTTCAAAAAAAAAAAAACAAAAAAAAAAATAATATTTACAATAACATGGACAGGCGTTTTTAAGCTGTAAAAAACGCTCAAAAACGCAGCTGTAAAAACGCCAGTGGGCATGAGGCCTTACAATAACATGGACAGGCGTTTTTAAGCTGTAAAAAGCGCTCAAAAACGCAGCTGTAAAAACGCCAGTGGGCATGAGGCCTAAAGTTCAACACTCCTTTATTCCTCTCGAATGAACACAATCAGTTGAACTCCCTTGTAGAAACAGAACAGAAAAAGGAGGTGTGGATGCGAGTAGGCCCAGACACAATGTGTTCTCCACTTTCCTTCCTGAAAGTGGGTTGCGGTCTCCCAGCGAGGGGGGGATTTCCTTCCAGGCGGTCTTCGACGAGAGACTCACCCGTCACTGGCAATATGCTGCACCAGGTCTTCGAGTGAGGAGCTCCCCCTGGTCCATTACGCCTACCGTATTCGGGTACCCAATCCCAGGGTACCCTAGGATCTCCTTCCCTCGCGGAACTCAGTGTTGGGCACTGAGCTCCAGACCTCCATCCGAGTACCTCACCCCAGGCTAAAGGTGCCTGGGATGGAACACGACCTCCGGCTGTCCTCTAGGCCTAGGCCGCCTAGAGGACCGACACGAACCACCGCCCGCAGGCTAAAGGTGCCTGGGACTCGACCCCGTGACAAAGATGGCCGACCCCTTTATACCCTCTCCCAGCAAGCACGGCAGGTTCCCCGCCCCACCATACCGCTGCCGAGGGAGGACAAAAAGGAGGCACAGCACACAGCAATGATTCAACCCCAGCCCAGGGCAACAGCGCCACCTGCTGGGCTGCAGGGAATTACACATCACTGATGTCTCTGCCAAGTTCAAAATTTACACTCGGGAAAGTACATACCCGCTACATTATATATATATATATATATAAAATCTATAGCTGTGTCTAGCAGCAGCAGACCACCTTGCATCACATGATGGAGCCCTAACCTGGCACCATACCACCCCAGCCTGCCCTATGCCACCGCAACCAGCCTTATGCCACCCCAGCCTGCCCTATGCCACCCCAGCCTGCTCTATGCCACCAAAAACTGCCCTATGCCACCGCAACCTGCCCTATGCCATCATACCCTGCCCTAAATCACCCCAACCTGCCCTATGCCAACCAGCCTGCCATATACCACCCCAACCTGCCATATACCACCCAAACCTGCTCTATACCACCCCAACCTGCCCTATGCCACCCCAACCTGCCCAATACCACCCTATACTTTAATTTACAGGAGTCATTTGGGGGTGCGCCTCGTGACTGTGCGCTGCCTGCAGGGCGCTGGGCAGGATAGACAGGAGGGGTGTGACACCATGTTTTGCCGCACTAGGTGACACCAACCCTAGTGATGCCACTGGACGGGAGCGTTCTGGTAAAACTAGCGTTCGTAATGGAGATAGCACATTCCTCACGCTGCAAATTATTGCATCGTTTAATGCTGCGCGTTCAAATCTTCTTTATAATGCTACAATAATGAACAATAATGAACTTGTTTTGCTGCTGGTCTTCACACAGAGTTCTGACAACCTTTTTTCTTTATTTTTATTACGATCTGAAAGCACGGAGACTGAAAAGCGCGAAACGTCTCTCACCAAACTTTTACTAACACGCGATAACACGAGATCAGCAAAAGCAGCCCAAAGGGTGGCGCCGTTGGAATGGAACTTCCCCTTTATAGTGCCGTCGTACGTGTTGTACGTCACCGCGCTTTGGACCGGCGGGATTTTGTATGACAGTCTGTACGCAAGTCAAGCTTGGCAGGAATCCCGTCGGGAAAACCGGTCGTGTGTACAGGGCTGTAGTCAGCATTCCCGGCAGCCCCTCAGGTTTGAGCTATACATACTTACATTGTGCCAAGATGGACCAACCTAAATATGCAACAAAGATCATACCTGGAGTAGTTAAAAAAAAAAAAAATACTCAGTGGTGTATTAATGATTATATTGCATTTATTTGTGTATTTTATGTCTGCCTATGTCTATAATAGAGATGAAAAAAAATGCATCTTTTATATTCATGTAAAAACTGTTTGTTCTATTCTGGTGCATTTGATAAAAAAATAAATGCAGTAATGTGCTCTGTATCTGTATTAACAATAGAGATGAATTATATCGAAAGTGACCTAGAACAGAACAGCTCAAACACAAATACAATGCATTGGTAATGGAAACAGCAGAGTGCAAGTACCCAAAATGTGCAGAATTTGTGTATTGTTCACTATGTTTCATCAGAAACAAATCCTCGCTTCAATAAACCCAGCGCTAAAGGCGCTGCCTGACCAGACTCAACAATATTTGCAGTGGTGTCTGAGATATTTTCTTCAGTCATCTCAGTTACAATCAGTCACAGAGTAAGACATATACTGTCATTCACTAACAGCTCATCAACTTATTTTTATCCTCTATTCTCCATACCGCCTGAAATGATCCCTGCATTGCTCCTCCTCTCCTACTCTGAGCACTGGCTTGAGTTTTCAAAGAGAAGCTGAGGCATTACTGACAATAAATAACAGTAATGATGTCTTATATAGCACACGGCTGCCAATATCTATGATGCTGAACACAGAATTTTTCAGGCACATACAGTTCTTGTCACCAAGAGATTATAACCTAATGATTATGGTGCCTCCAGCACAGGAAGATAAAATGATTTGACCAAAACCACATAGGAGCTGACAGTGGAAAGTAATCTGTGTAAACTTATTTTAGTGTCTGGGGTATGGCACTTAAAACATTTTTTTGCTGATAAAATGTCTTCAGAAGGCAACATGAATGGGACACTTGGAGCACCCAGCTCGCTAATGCTTTGTTTAGAGAAAGGACAGAAAATGACAAAGATCAAGGTCCCTCTATCTTCCACGGTTAGAGATGGTTGCATGATTTAATAAGTCTTGACTAAATACATGCCTTCCCCAAAGAGACCGTAGCCATGGTGCCACATTTGGTCATTAAATATGTGCAGGTATTATACTAATTAGCTGCTTGTTGCTTTTTTTCTTTGGGTCCCGGGTGACAGGGAGTCAATGAGCTGAGAGATGAGCAAAAAGTTTCCTAAAGGCTGCTGCTCCAAACTCATATATCAAAACATTTTGCCTAAAACATAGAACATTAATCCTGTTTGAATTATTTACTTAGCTTAGCGTTTTTATTAACATGCTGGACCTTTTTAATTTTCTAATTATGGCTAATGGGGAAAAAAAAAATGAAACACTGGCTTATGCTTTTCTTGAAACAGTTATTTAACCAGAAATTAATAGTTCTTAATAACTTCTTATCCGTGTAGCACCCTCGCAGGGTGGGGTGGTGAGCGTGGTGTTCCCTTCGGGGGGGGGGGGGGGGGTACTATCCTTTCTCTCCTCCTCTTCCCCTGCGGCTACGCCAGATCCACACACTTGGTTAAGTGTGGAAATCCACTGTTTAATTACCTTTGGGTCTGCAGCAAAATACCTCTCAGGAGTGGATCCCTGGTCTCCGTTGTCTAGGCGGATGTCCCTTTGTAAAAAACAATGTCCACACAGGTGTAAAACCTAAGCAGCAAGGTTTTATTCTTTTAACTTGAGGTAAAACTTTGAGAGAGAGAATAGACGAAGTAGGGAAAAGGTTCAGGCACGCAACACTTAAGACTCAGTACCGTCGCCACTCAAGCCTGAGTGGGCCTTGCTCTCCGGGATAGTCCCTCTTTAGTTAGGTCCTAGCGGCCGGAGCAGAGCACAAATTAACCACTTAAGCCCCGGACCATTTCGGGCCATTAGGACCAGGCCTGTTTTTGGGATTCGGCACTGCGCTGCTTTAACTGTAAATTGTGCGGACATGCAATGTTGTACCCAAATGAAATTTGCGTCCTTTTCTTCCCACAAATAGAGCTTTCTTTTAATGGTATTTGATTGCCTCTGCGATTTTTATTTTTTGCGATATAAACGGAAAAAGACCGAAAATTTTGAAAAAAAATGATATTTTCTACTTTTTGTTATAAGAAAAATCGAATAAACTCAATTTTAGTCAGACATTTAGGCCAAAATGTATTCAGCCACATGTCTTTAGTAAAAAAAATGTCAATAAACGTATATTTATTGGTTTGCGCAAAAGTTATAGCGTTTACAAACTAGGGTACATTTTCTGAAATTTACACAGCTTTAAATTTATGACTGCCTATCTCATTTCTTGAGGTGCTAAAATGGCAGGGCAGTACAAAACCCCCCCAAATGACCCCATTTTGGAAAGTAGACACCCCAAGGAAATTGCTGAGAGGCATGTTGAGCCCATTGAATATTTTTTTTTTTGTCCCAAGTGATTGAATAATGACAAAAAAAAAAAAAAAAAAAATTACAAAAAGTTGTCACTAAATGATATATTGCTCACACATGCCATGGTTATATGTGGAATTGCACCCCAAAATACATTTTGCTGCTTCTCCTGAGTACGGGGATACCACATGTGTGGGACTTTTTAGGAGCCTGGCCACGTACGGGACCCCGGAAACCAAGCACCGCCTTCAGGATTTCTAAGGGCGCAAATTTTTGATTTCATTCCTCACTACCTATCACAGTTTCGAAGGCCATAAAATGCCAAAATAGCACAAAACCCCCCCAAATGACCCCATTTTAGAAAGTAGACACCCCAAGGAAATTGCTGAGAGGCCTGTTGAGCCCGTTGAATATTTTTTTTTTTTGTCCCAAGTGATTGAATAATGACAAAAAATAAAAATAAAAAATAAATTACAAAAAGTTGTCACTAAATGATATATTGCTCACACATGCCATGGTTATATGTGGAATTGCACCCCAAAATACATTTTGCTGCTTCTCCTGAGTACAGGGATACCACATGTGTGGGACTTTTTAGGAGCCTAGCCGCGTACGGGACCCCGAAAACCAAGCACCGCCTTCAGGATTTCTAGGCACAAATTTTTGATTTCACTCCTCACTACCTATCACAGTTTCTAAGGCCATAAAATGCCAAAATAGCACAAAACCCCCCCAAATGACCCCATTTTGGAAAGTAGACACCCCAAGCTATTTGCTGAGGAGGCATGGTGAGTATTTTACAGCTCTCATTTGTTTTTGAAAATGAAGAAAGAAAATTTTTTTTTTTTTTTTTTTTTTTTTCAATTTTCAAAACTTTGTGACAAAAAGCGAGATCTGCAAAATACTCACAATACCTCTCAGCAAATAGCTTGGGGTGTCTACTTTCCAAAATGGGGTCATTTGGGGGGGGGGTTTTGTGCCATCTGGGCATTCCATGGCCTCCGAAACTGTGATAGGCAGTGAGAAGTAAAATCAAAAATTTACACCCTTAGAAAGCCTGAAGGCGGTGCTTTGTTTTTGGGGTCCCGTACGCGGCTAGGCTCCCAAAAAGTCTCACACATGTGGTATCCCTGTACTCAGGAGAAGCAACAGAATTTATTTTGGGGTGTAATTCCACATATGCCCATGGCATGTTTGAGCAATATATCATTTAGTGACAACTTTGTGCAAAAAAAAAATAAAAAAAAAAAAATTGTCTTTTTTCCGCAACTTGTGTCAACATATAAAATATTCCATGGACTCGACATGCCTCTCAGTATATAGCTTGGGGTGTCTACTTTCCAAAATGGGGTCATTTGGGGGGGTTTTGAACTGTTCTGGCATTTTATACACAACATTAGGAAGCTTACATCCACTCTTCTAACCACTTGCAGACAAAGCCCTTTTTGACACTTTTTGTTTACATGAAAACATATTTTTTTTTTGCAAGAAAATTATGTTGAACCCCCAAACATTATATATATTTTTAAAGCAAAGGCCCTACAGATTAAAATGGTGGGTGTTGCATTTTTTTTTTCTACACAGTATTTGCGCAGCGATTTTTCAAACGCATTTTTTGGGGAAAAAATACACTTTTTTTAATTTTAATGCACTAAAACACACTATATTGCCCAAATGTTTGATGAAATAATAAAGATGATCTTAGGCCGAGTACATAGATACCAAACACGACATGCTTTAAAATTTCGCACAAACGCGCATTGGCGACAAACTACATACATTTTTAAAAGCCTTTAAAAGCCTTTACAGATTACCCCGTTAGATTTACAGAGGAGGTCTACTGCTAAAATGACTGCCCTCGATCTGACCTTCGCGGTGATACCTCACATGCATGGTGCAATTGCTGTTTACATATGACGCCAGACCGACGCTTGCGTTCGCCATTGGGCAAGAGCAGGGCAGGACAGGGGTGCTTTTTTTTTTTTTTTTTTTTTTTTTTTTTAATTTTGCTTTTTTATTTTATTTTTAAATTGTTCCTTACATATATTTTTTTTTTAATAATTTTTATTGTTATCTCAGGGAATGTAAATATCCCCTATGATAGCAATAGGTAGTGACAGGTACTCTTTTTTTGAAAAAACTGGGGTCTTCTAGACCCTAGATCTTTCCTCTGCCCTCAAAGCATCTGACCACACCAAGATCGGTGTGATAAAATGCTTTCCCAATTTCCCAATGGCGCTTTTTATATCCGGGGGGGGGGGGGACATTCCCTCCCACTGCTTGTAAAAGCAGTCCAGAGGCTAATTAGCCGCTGTGATTGCTTTTACATGAAAGCCGGCCGCTGGCTGAAAAGAATGATACCAAGATGATGCCTAAACCCGCAGGCATCAATCTGGTATAACCATTCAAAGTCCAGCAACATACCAGTACGTTGCTGGTCCTTGTTGGACATGTATTGTAATCTTTTTTTTTCATGCAGCCTGTTGGCTGAACGAAAAAAGAGATTGATTGGTGGGTATGCCCACCATTAGAATACCGCCCTTCATCCACCCACTTCTAATGATGGGCATACATGCACCATTTATATATGCCGAAGCATGGGGGCATCCTCCCGCAAAAAAGTTATGCCGCACACACATGGTCAAACGTTTCCACGGGCAAGCCTCCGTCGGAATTTCGACCGTATGTATGCGGCATTAGGAGCAAAATTGCTCCTCCGCCCTGCTGCCCCCATGCTTCGGCATATATGCTTTTTTTTTTTTTAACTGTGGTGGTGAAATCACCTCCTACAGCACTGGAGTCGCAGGGATCAGGCCTGTCTCTGCGAACGCTGCAGTTATGTGTGTTGTGTTTTGTAAGTGACAGTGATCGATCGATACTGCACTTGGGTGGCCTGGGCTGGACGGAGGGGCAAAACGCAGGTGCTAGCAGGTATCTGGGCTGATCCCGCTAACACTGCGTTTTTGGGAACCCTAAACCGCTGGTATAGATCTGATCAGATCAGATATTGATCTGTTCAGATACTATACCACTAAGGGGGGTGTATGCTTTACGCGTGGGTGTTAGCGTTACTGGCACTAACCTGACGCTGCCTGGGGTGTGACGCAGACCCTCTCTGACGCTAAAACCTAATTGATATCACCCACCGGGCGATCAGGGGGTTAAACCTTTATTGGGTTATATACGGCGGGTGCCCTGACACTATAAAAAGCAAACTAACTAACCAGCGTCACCCGTAACACTTATATGGTGATCACTGGTGAAAGGGTTAACTAGTGGCAATTAGGGGGTTAAAACCTTTATTAGATCATATTTGGGGGTACCTGACGCTATAAAAACCTGCGGCGAACCTAAAAAAAATGACTGGCTACCGATTGGCATCACCGACACGAAGACAGCCATCAGAAAAATGATCGCATAGCGACAGCGGTGATAGGGGGTGAAAGGGTTACCTGGGGGGCGATCAAGGGGGTTTAACCTTTATTAGATAATATATTGGGGTACCTGACGCTATAAAAACCTGCGGCGAACCTAAAAAAAATTACTGGCTACCGATCGCCATCACTGATGCTAAGACAGCATCAGAAAAACGATCGATTAGCGACAGCGGTGATAGGGGGTGAAAGGGTTACCTGGGGGGCGATCAAGGGGGTTGAACCTTTATTAGATAATATATTGGGGTACCCGACGCTATAAAAACCTGCGGCGAACCTAAAAAAAATTACTGGCTACCGATCGCCATCACTGATGCTAAGACAGCCATCAGAAAAATGATCGCATAGCGACAGCGGTGATAGGGGGTGAAAGGGTTATCTGGGGGGTGATCAGGGGGTTAAACCTTTATTAGGGGGGGTTAGGGGGCTACACTGGACCTAAAACTAAACTTTAGTGACACTTTCACAGTCACAAATGTCACTGATTGCAGTGATCACTAAATAAATGGTCACTGCAATCAGTGACACTGTGACTGGGGGCTGGGGGGTGATCTGGGGGGGTCTGGGGGTCCTGGGGGGGGCGATTAGTGTTCCTATGTGTCCTGGTGTCAGTGTAGTGTTGTGCTCACTGACCTGATGTCTTCTCTTGTACGGCGCTCGGTATATGTGAGCGCCGCACAGGAGATGACATCACTTCCTCCTGCCTCCTCTGTCTGAAACAGACAGAGGAGGCATTTCCATTCGCCGGGAGCGATCGCGAGGGGGGGGCCGGAATCGAAAGGCCGCCCCCTCATCTGGGATCGCTCCCGGTGAAGTAACGACCGCTCACGGCACAGAAGGGGGGTCCGGATGGACCCCCCAACTGTACAAAGGCAGTCACGTAGATCTACGTGATTCTGCCTGTCCGTGCCATTCTGCCGACGTAAATCGGCGGTGGGCGGTCGTTAAGTGGTTAATCTGTCCTTTATGAAATGGGGATGCGATTAGGAATCCTCTGCCACAGGATTATCCAGTCCCAAACCTCCCAGCCAAGCAACAATGAAAGAAACCTTTAGGGTATTGCAGGGCTTGTATCAAAGATGATGGATCCCTCTTTAGTTAGGCCTCCAGGCCTCTCCCCGAGACAGCAGTACCTTCGCTATCTCCGACAGGACTGATCTTCCCCTGGAACTCCTTTCCTAAAGTTAGGCCCCCTTTCAATGGGCAGCCTGGGATCCTTCTGTGAGGTGTAGGCCCTAGCCAGCCGAGCTGGCCTAACAAGCAGCGATGCAGCCTCGGGCTAAAGGTGCTCGGGACTGAAACACCCGCACGCACCCCTGGCCATGAGGGCCACAAGAGGTGGGGTACGTGCCGAACGTCCTCCAGGACCAAGGGGTCCCCTGGAATACCTCACGCCTAATGGCGTCTGCCCCTTATGTACCCTCTCCCAGCATGCACAGCGGGCTGACCACTTCCACTGTACGGCTGCCGAGAAAGGACACCCAATGGTGCTGTGATACCCCCTGTGGTTCAACCTGAGCCAACGGTGACAGTGCCACCCACAGGCAACAGGGAACTGCACTACCAGGCAGCATCACACCCAGAGCAGAAGCAAATAATTGAAATAGTAATTGGTCTGAGCCTAACTATTGGCTCAGACTACCCCTAAATTTGTACGTAGCGACCCCAAATATTGGGAGGGGCGCTACACACACCCCCTCCTGAAAAAGACACTGTCCCCAGTGGCTAGGGGAATCAACCCTTCAATCCTGAAGGGTGTTGATTCTCCCAACAACTATGTACAATAATAGTAATACAATTTTGAATAAGTGCATGAACCAAACATTTTGTGAAGGGAGACAGAAAGAAAGATAGAAAGCAAACAAATGACATTACAATCTGAAATGTCACATTTTTTAATTCACATACCACTGTGATATTGGGGTGTTTTAGCTCAAGTGGATAGATGCATTTTTATGCAGTGAGTCCACATCAGACAGGCATCCTAGTTAAGGGCCTGGTTTATTTAAACAGAAAAACAGAAGCAAAATGTCCATTCAGGATTCCCACGCAGGGGTTTAACTTCATTTAGCAGTCCAAAAATAAGGAAAACATACCAAGCCACCTGGCTCTATTGTTAGGAGTTCCTCTGCTTGCTTTAGGTACTGATACCTTAAACCACCAGATCTTCCAGTCTCACAGTCTTGGATGCACACAGCTTTGGGCTTCTTAAATGCACACAGCTTGAAGTCCCTTAATGCACACAGCTTCTGGCTCCTTGGACGCACACAGCTTTAACGCCCTTCAATGCACACAGCGTTTATCCTCACACAGACACTCACTAGCAGCCACTGCTCCAAACATAGGTTTGTCTTCACACTGCGGTTAGCAAGCTGCTCACTCTCCACTCTCCACCATCCTCCACTCTCTACTCTCACCTGCCCCTCATTATATTAGTTGTGTGCACCTGAGAACACACCATGCTGGCTGTCCACAAGACCCGGACACAGGGTTGGAGATCCCATCCCACCCAAGTCTCTTAGGGATCTCCAAACTACCGAGTCCCATACTAAAGTAGGAAAACCTGGAGAAAACTGACAGAGCATTTTCCTCCATTTAAATTCTACACTCTGTAGTCCTGCAGTCTGCAGATATGCAAACCCTGTGTCCCTTTTATCTTCACTTTCATTGGGACAGAGCCTCGCTCTGCCACATACCCCCCTCCCTTGTTTTGATCCGGAGGGAGAAACACCTGCACCCATCATAGCAGTTGGGACACCTCTGTGCTGGCCATCAGCCACGTATGCCCAACCCTTTTTTTGGGTGTGCTTCCAGGTACGTCCCAGCTTGGATCCTAACAGGGTCCTATAATTCCGTATACTCTGCCTTCCCTCTCTTCTCTTGGGGTCCCTGAGCATACTCTCCTCGCTTGGGGGAACTCTGCCTACCCTGATCCTACCTTTCAGCTTACGGAAGTAAGTTTTATCTTTCACCACAGGTCTTTCAGTTTCAAAAACCTGTCTCTGGTTACCCAGGGCAACCACGTTACTTTTAACAGCACCAATCATTAAATCATATATTTTATTGTCACACTTTCCAACGCAATCAGTGCTGTCCATCTCAGTGCTTGTTAGTACCAGACCTGAGGAGGGACCACATATAGGCGAGGGACTACATCCCACAGGACCAAAGCCAAGTTCCACTTCACCTGTTGTCCAACACTCCATGGGTAACTGATCTAACAAATGACACTGATCCAAGCACAAACTACTTCTTTCTGATGTACACATTACATTGTTGCAGCAACCAACATTAGCACTTTTTCTCACAGTGTCTCCGGGTACTTTAAGTTGTACCTCTTTCTGAGTGATAGAAAGCATCTCTGCTAGTGCTGCATCTATTCTGGGCCCTTCCTTCTCATGAGATGTAGCGGCTGTGACAGTAGCTGTGCCCTCTACTGACCACTGCTCACCTGCACCTCGGACCACACCAGGAGAGATGTTTCCAGTCACTACACCAGCCGGAGAGACCTTTGATGTCTCCAACAGTTCTGAGTGCCTTCCAGGCCACTCAGTAACTGGGAGCACCCTCTTAGAGAACCTCAGGACCAGAGGCGGCTCTCTAATTAGGCAAATTAGGCGGTTGCCTTAGGCCTCGCCCCCACAGGGGCCTCGCAGCCGCCTAATTTGCCCATTCCGCAACCTCGCTGATATGACCGGACCGTCCTGCAAGGATCCATTCTCTCGGGAGTCCCGGCGAATCAGTCCCGCAATTCCCGCGGCTTGTGCGGGGTCAGTCTCCATTCCTGCATGCCGTGAGCTCCACTCCACTATCCCCGCGGCTTGTGCGGGGTGTCTCCATTCCTGCATGCTGTGAGCTCCACTCCGCTGTGCATTGCAGCCGACAGCCGGCATCTCTCCCCAGCTGCTTGACACACGTGCTCTGCAGAGCGGACTCAGTGGAGCGAACTGAACCCGCCCCTCCTCCTGCTGTGATGTTTTCCTGTGCACAGAGGAGGAGGGAAGAAGGCACACCACCACCTGCACCGAGAGCACGCTGGTCTGTGTAAAAGTGAGTCTTACAGAAGAGGGGAGGGGGCATGGAGAAGAGGGTGAGGGGGACAAGCAGAGTTCACTTGGAGTGATTTGGGGGAGAGGATATCCATCCACCCCCTATTCCAGTTCCATCCACCCCACCCCAATTCCACCCAGCTCCAGCCATGCCCCCCAAACCATCCCAGCTCCATCCACCCCCCCGGCTCCATCTACCACCCCGATCCCATTACGGCTCAATCCACCCCCCCCCGATACCATCCCTGCTCTATCTATTCCCCCCAATCCGATCCCAGCTCCATCTACCACCTCAATCCCATCTCAGCTCTATCCATCTCCCCGATCTCATCTCGGCTCCATCCATCCCACCCCAATCCTATCTCGGCTTCATCCATCCCCCCCGATCCCATCCCAGGTCCATCCACCCCACCCCAATTCCACCCGGCTCCTTCCATCCCCCAAACCATCCCAGCTCCATCCATCCTCCCGATCCCCTCCCTGCTCCATCCATCCCCCTGATCCTCTCCCGGGCTCCATCCATCCCCCTGATCCTCTCCCGGGCTCCATCCATCCCCCTGATCCTCTCCCGGGCTCCATCCATCCCCCTGATCCTCTCCCGGGCTCCATCCATCCCCCTGATCCCCTCCCGGGCTCCATCCATCCCCCTGATCCCCTCCCGGGCTCCATCCATCCCCCTGATCCCCTCCCGGGCTCCATCCATCCCCCTGATCCCCTCCCGGGCTCCATCCATCCCCCTGATCCTCTCCCGGGCTCCATCCATCCCCCCGATCCCATCCTGGCTCCATCCACCCCGGCTCCATCTACCACCCTGGCTCCATCTACCACCCGGATCCCATCTCAGCTCTATCCATTCCCCTGATCCCATTCCAGCTCTATTCCCCCCTCAATCCCATCACTGCTCCATCCATTGTGGCAGGTTAAGGGGGGAGAGCCATACGACGCACTAGCCTGCTAAGTGCAGGGGGGTGATGCCACTGTGTGCTAGGGGGCAATTTTGAACTTGTAAATTTCCACCCCCCCAGCACATGTCTTCTCCCCTCCCAAAGCCCCCCCCCCCAGCACATATCCTCCCCCAATCAAACAGATGCTGTCTGCAACAAAGGGGGTGGCTCAAGGCACCCCACAAGAGTTGTGGATAAATGCTCCCACTGCCCAAACTAGTGCCCCCCTACCAGGCAAGTAAGTGGAGCAAAGTGTGAGTTCCAAGACACAGGGCGGGTTCACACCATGAATCGCACAGGAACGCACTTTGCAATTCACATGTGACCCGAGTGCAGTGCAATTTCAACCCATTCATGTCTGCAGTCTCTGACCATCTCTTGCAGTGGCAGCCCGTCCATTAGCCTAGGTTCACACTGATGTGATGCGGGAACCAGCGTGATTACAGCGCTGGTACCCGCATTGCATCTCTCCCGCAGGCAGTTCACGCTGCCTTCTACGAACCGATGCGGTGTCAATACATTGTTAATGACACCCCCAGATCGGTTCACAGATTGCAGTGCGAACTTGCAGAAGAATCAGACAGCATAGGTGAGAACATCCTCTCTGCCAATCAGGAAGCGCGAGCCTGATACCCATCACCTGATTGGCTGAAAACACAGGAAATCCTATTGGACGCCTAGCAGGAGGAAAGAAGAGAGGCACACAGTGGAAGCATGGAGGACACAGCTCACCGCTGTCACCCATTGTCTGACCCACCACCAAGATGGGGTAAGTACCGGTCAGACAATGAGAGGATGGGGGGTGCCAGTTAATTGGGGCACAGTGGCAGCATTTGATGGGCACAGTGGCTGCATTTGATGGGCACAGTGGCTGCATTTGATGGGCACAGTGGCTGCATTTGATGGGCACAGTGGCTGCTATTGATGGGCACAGTGGCTGCTATTGATGGGCACAGTGGCTGCAATTGATGGGCACAGTGGCTGCAATTGATGTTTTTTTTTCTGAATTTTTCAGTTTGTTTGCACCCCCCAAGAATTGTGAGCAAAAGCCGCCACTGATCTCTTGTATCATGTCTGCAGTCTCTGACCATCTCTTGTATCATGTCCGCAGTCTCTGACCATCTCCTGTATCATGTCTTCAGTCTCTGACCATCTCCTATATCATGTCTGCAGTCTCTGACCATCTCCTGTATAATGTTTGCAGTCTCTGACCATCTCCTGTATCATGTTTGCAGTCTCTGACCATCTCCTGTATCATGTCTGCAGTCTCTGACCATCTCCTGTATCATGTCTGCAGTCTCTGACCATCTCCTGTATCATGTCTGCAGTCTCTGACCATCTCTTGTATCATGTCTGCAGTCTCTGACCATCTCTTGTATCATGTCTGCGACTCTCTAACTCTGCGGAAGTTGCTCCAGAGCCCCCTCCACATTTTAATTCCCATTAAGGGGAATGCAGTGGACTCTGATTTAAAGGTAATCTTTGATCACCAGAGCCCCCCCCCCTTAGAGAAAATTCTATAAACAGTGAATTCATAGTTCATAGAACTTAAAACTCTTAATATATGCAATTTATACAGTTAATTTTTGTCGCTTGAATTATTTTTCCCATTATGGATGTGAGTGGGGCCTCATGTCTCAGATTTGCCTAAGGCCTCACAAAGCCTAGAGCCGCCTCTGCTCAGGACTATTTGCCACACTGTTAATAAGCTTCCCAGCACAGCCTGTACCACCTGGCTCCACCTATTGGTACCACGCAGCACCACCTGGTCCGACTGCGGTGGAGACACCCAAGTGTACAGTGAGGGCACTTTTACCAACTCCAGCATTTCTAATAAAGTTTTTGTCAACTCTATGCAACCGATGTCTAAATGCGTGACCTTTTTGGGAACCTTTCCCCTGTCCGAGACATGGAGGGGCTCATCCATTGCAGCTTGTGAGGTTGAGACATTTGAAGAGACCTCCATTTCCTTGGAGGTACCCCTCATCCCAGCCTGTTGCTCCCCTGGAGCGCTGTCAGACACATGTCTCCTCTTCACCTCCAACGCTACACCAATGAGCCTCTGCGAATCAACATTAATCACATTGTCACCTTGACACTTGCCATTACTTAGTTGCTGGGCCGTGGACAACCCATCTGCCATGCCTGCGCCCCGAACCGTTCCTTCAGACTGGAGGGCATCAGCCTTTGCAGGGGCTGGCATGCCCTTGAGCACTGGCCATTCTGCGATCCCTCCATTGGGCATAGCAGGTGTTCTGTCCACAACTTTGTTACACATCATTCCTTCATAATTCCTTGTCACTTGGCCTAGTGCCGCAACTGCTTCCTTGCACCAATTATCCCAGTCTCCTGTGGTTTCATCACTGGTGCTCCACAGCACTGCATCACCTGCTCTAGAAGGCCCAACAGGAACCTGGGATTTACTAGCCAAAACAACACACTTGTCACTTCTATCTACCTTACATTGTGACAATATTTTTTTTCTTACATCACACTGGGAGATTGCATCCTCAACCAAGGCAAGGTGCAATACCTTATTTTGACCACCTAGCTCTGGTGGCGCTACAGACACATACAGCTCTGCACTTTCAGCTTTTGCAGGCTGAATTAACCCCTTGACAACTGGGTTACACTTAGGGTTGTGGGGCTGCACCCACACACACTCACTATGTGACACAGTCTTCCCTTGTTTCACCAGTGTAGCACCACAGAAATCCTGGAAAACCTCTGGCTCCAACACATGGAGGCCCCATGAGACTTCCATGGACAATCCTGCGTGTTTGGTTGTCATGGGAGATATCCTACTCCCATCATTGGTAGTAAACACATTTCCAACATTGTCAGACATAACATTAAAGGAAACACATTTTTCAATGTCATTATCACCAATACCATCCCATTTGCCAACAGTAACCATTTTTATCAGCATAACCATCAGAATTTTCACTACGTGTAGACATAACTGCTACTTTTGTGGATTGTCTATTACCCACCAAAGCCTCTGAGTGACTCCTCACAGCGCCCTCCATCTTTAAAGGGGCACCCTTTCCTACATGGGCAGCTCCAAAGCTGACCTGGGAAACGCTCGGCTCTGTCACTGCGGGCTTCTTGGAAGTTTCCCTGGGCAACCCTGCAGTACCTGTCACTAGGGAACATGGCACCAGCACTGTTTTGGTCACCCCTAACTCAATTTTCCCAGCCATCTGCTGGACTATAGCAGGCACGTGCAGAGTCCCCATGTCCTTTCCAGTCTTTAGCCCTGCGGCTAGTTGGGCTTTACGCTGTGCCTCCCCACTGCTCTGGGTAGCACACTGCCGCAAGTCTATGTCCATTGGCACTGCGGATCTCCCTACTGGACATACTCCCACTTCACTGGGTTCCGTACCATAAACTGAAACAGTCTTACCATTTTCAGTGGCTGGCATCATAGCCTTCACTTGAGTGCGCTGTCTCTTAGCTGCATCCATACCAGCTACTGTCTCTTTGGGGCCATATAGCGACACTGCAGCCTTTCCAGACTCTTCAGCGGTGTTCCAGAACCTTGGGCAATTAAAGATCCCATGCCCCACTTGACCACATTCCAAGCACGGTACTGGACGCTGAAATTAAATTTCTTGGCATCTCCTCAATGCCTGGCTCTCTGTTGCCATGGGATACCACTCTTGAGGACTCCACTGGTCATGACCTTCAGCAGACAGACTTCTTGGATCCCCGACATCCCTGCTGGCCTGGGACGTTGCTTCCACGGATGACCATTCTCCTCTTTTCTACACGCTGTTGTCCACCTGGCTTCCTGTTGCCAGGGACAACCTCTTTCACTTCCCTTTTAACTGGGGGTGACATGAGTAATTTACCCCAAATCACAGAGATTTCACACTCAGTCAAATTCTCTGGTTTGGCTGGGGCATGTGGTGAAATACTCTCAAGCCACAGTAGCCTTTCTCTTGCTTCAGCAAGGATCGCCTCCTTTTTCTGTTTTGACCGCCCATCCTTGCGGTGTTGTACACAGCAACCGGTAACACAGTTCACAGCAGAGGGGGAAGAAAATGTGATTCTCCTTTCACAGGTACACAACCTGCATGCAACACAGTCCATCAAATTTCTGTGCAATTCAGTTTGCCTGGCTGCCACACACAGCTAGCAGCAGTTCATCGCAGATTTTTTTTTTTACTTTTCGTTCACAGGTACACCACCTGCAACACACAATGCCTTTCGCCTGGCTGCACTTCCACACACAGACAACAGTTCCTGACCTGAACTCACTGTGGAGCAAGGATTCCACCGTCTTGTGCCCGCTGAATCCACCACTGTGATATTGGGGTGTTTTAGCTCAAGTGGATAGATGCATTTTTATGCAGTGAGTCCACATCAGACAGGCATTCTAGTTAACCACTTAACGACCGCCCACTGTAAATATACGTCGGCAGAATGGCACCGACAGGCAGAATCACGTATATGTACGTGACTGCCGTTGTATAGTTGGGGGGTCCGATCGGACCCCCCTTCTTTACAGTGAGCGGCCGTTATTCGTTTGGGAGCAATCAGGGATGAGGGGACAGCCGTTCGATTCCCCAGCGAATCGAATCCTTCCCCTGCCTGTGTAATGTTTACACAGGCAGGAGGAAGTGATGTCATCTCTCCTGCGGCGCTCACATATACCGAGCGCCGCACAGGAGAAGATGCAGGTTAGTGCACAAAACACTACACTGACACCAGGACACATAGGCACATAAATCGCCCCCTCAGACACCCCAGATCACCCCCCAGATCACTCCCCAGCCCCCAGTCACAGTGTCACTGATTGCAGTGACCATTTATTTACTGATCACTGCCATCAGTGACATTTGTGACTGTAAAAGTGTCACTACATTTAGTTTTAGGTCCAGTGTAGCCCCCTAACCCCCCTAATAAAGGTTTAACCCCCTGATCGCCCCCCAGATAACCCTTTCACCCCCTAGCACCGCCGTCGCTAAGCGATCATTTTTCTGATCGCTGTCTTAGCGTCGGTGATGCAGATCGGTAGCCAGTAATTTTTTTTAGGTTCGCCGCAGGTTTTTATAGCGTCAGGTACCCCCATATATTACCTAATAAAGGTTTAACCCCCTTGATCGCCCCCCAGATAACCCTTTCACCCCCTATCACCGCTGTCACTAAGCGATCATTTTTCTGATCGCTGTCTTAGCGTCGGTGATGCAGATCGGTAGCCAGTAATTTTTTTTAGGTTCGCCGCAGGTTTTTATAGCGTCAGGTACCCCCATATATTACCTAATAAAGGTTTAACCCCATTGATCGCCCCCCAGGTAACCCTTTCACCCCCTATCACCACTGTCGCTAAGCGATCGTTTTTCTGATCGCTGTCTTAGCGTTGGTGATGCCGATCGGTAGCCAGCAGAGGTGGGGGACTTGAGTCACATGACT
The DNA here is from genome assembly GCA_029206835.1 of Rana muscosa. Taxonomy (NCBI): domain Eukaryota; kingdom Metazoa; phylum Chordata; class Amphibia; order Anura; family Ranidae; genus Rana; species Rana muscosa. The sequence goes on from CM055117.1 coordinate 196,740,540, forward strand.
TGACTTAAGTCAGACTTAAGTCACCTGTTTGAGGACTTGCGACTTGCTTGACAGAATTCAATAAATGACTCGACTTGACTTTGACTTGTCACTAATGACTTGCGACTTGACTTTGACTTGGGCTATATGACTTGCAATGACTTGGCACCACTAACACTAACCGCAAGCCGCCGTCTGCCTACCTGATCAGCGTGTCATGCAGACAGATGGCGGCCATTGCAGTGTTCAAAAGCCGCGCCTCCTCGTCTGTGATAGGCGGAACACTCAATTTCACAGCATGCAGTGTTCAGCCTATCACGGACATCCTCTTATCCTCGTCTGTGTTATGAGGATGAGCGGATGTCCGTGATAGGTGGAACACTGAATGCTGGGAAATTGAGTGTTCCGCCTATCACAGACGAGGAGGAGGCGCGGCTTTTGAATACTGGATTAGCAGCCGGGATGCCGCCGATCAGGTACACGGCTGACGGGCACAGTGAAGCATGGGCACAGTAAGACACGGGCACAGTGAGACACGGGCACAGTGAGACACGGGCACAGTGAGGCATTGGGCACAGTGATAGTGCTGAGCTGATGGGAATGATATGAGATGTTCTGTGTCAGTAATGCTGGTTCTCAAATATCCAATATAAAATTACTAAAACTGTCATCCATAAATACTTATTGAGATAGCATTATATAATAAAACATAAATATTGTGCCTTTATATACTCCTGTATTAGTAAGGTGCTTATATTACCAGCAAGTGCTGGAGCAATGATAAAGTGCAAAAGTGCAAATGATCCGTGACGCAGGAAAAATAAAATAACTGAGACAGTAGTAAAAGGTGCATGTATCTGTGGAGAGAAAAAATGGTACTAAGCAGTACCTGTATCCAGTAGTGTATTTAGGTTTTGTGCTGCCCTAGGCCTGACTAAACTCGTGACCCCCTAATTTAAATATGACCCACCCCTTCCTGTCAAGGCCACACCCCTTTCTCTTTAAAACACATCCTGATATTTTCGAACTAGTTCTTAGGGCCTGGGGGGGCATTGGAGTCCCTTAATTTTCATAGATTTCCTCTTAGGTCAATGACGATACACGTAGGGACAACACAAGCACTGGAGGTGACGCGGACGAGCTTGGCGCTCGTATTTGATATACCTGTTTATACATTTTAAATGTGAGTACTTGCAAACCTTACTGTTTAAATAAACCTTTTGCATAACAATACTACACTATCTTGGGATTCCTTCGCTCTTCCCCCCATTTATGTACATTACTTTGGAGTCTCCATGGCTAGAGGATTTGCCCCCCCCCCCCCCCGCCATACCAGGCAGCACAACTACCCCAGGTTCCAAGGGACCATAAAGGCAGAAGGAGGTCGGACAAACAGAGGGTTTCTCTTATATGCTGTAACCTCACAGCAGTGAGGTAAGGGGCCATCCATATGTAGCGGGGTCTTTAAATTTAGTTGGGATACACTGGGTACTAGTATGACCCAGGTGTGTAGATTCTGGGAGGTTTTGGACCACTTTGTGTTCGTGGAGGATTGGACGGTGTAATAATCTCCTTGCCCTCTGGGTGGCGGGGTACCTGGAGGCTCAAGGTAGATTGACTGTCACAGTGCTACCCTTTTTGTCCCTTTCCGGAGATGGTACGGCGAGGGCGGGGAACCTGCCGTGGTGTCGATGGGAGGAGATAAAAGGGGGAGACGCCCTAACCACAAGGTTTTTGTCTTCTGGAGGTTCTTCCTTAATGGGAGCAAGGGGAAGTGTTGGCTCAGCAGGACTTGATTCTAGACAAAAACACATAGGCCCGAGGAAATATCTGGTACTGGCCTTCACCTCACCCACAGCTATGGGGAGGACATGGGCCGTAGCGCATCTCACCCTGTCGTGTGACATACCCCTAGACAAAGGAGATGGGGTAAGGCCGCTACACATATACCACAGGAGTCACAGTGTGGAAGGCACGAAGTTTAAATCACTCATCACCTAGCACCTTATCACAGCACCGCTTTCAGTCCATAAGGAATCCTTTTTTGGACATTCTCGCAGCAACATAGTTGCTCTGTTGCACGTTTATTTTAAAGCTTTTTCTCTCACAGATTTTAAAAAGGACAGTCATTTTATTGTATGAACACAGCAATTGTTTACACAAGTATTTGTTAATGCTTAGTAGGGATGAGCTTCGTGTTCGAGTCGAACATACGTTCGACTCGAACATCGGCTGTTCGATCGTTCGACGAAGATCGAACGATTTGGGCCGTTCGCACCAAATTCGAGTGACGCGAACGGCCCACAATGCACTACGCCATCGCAGTGTCATCCAGGCGCTGTGATTGGCCAAGCATGCACTGTGACCCCGCATGCTTGGCCAATCACAGCGCCGGCAGCGAGGAGAGCAATGATTGGCCACAGGCAGGATGCCTGTGGCCAATTATTGCTGAGGGTGTTTAGTACACGCCCCACACTATAAAAGGCCGCCAGCACGGCGGCCTAGTTTAGTGTGTTCCGGAGCAGGGAAAGAGAAGCATAGGCAGGGACAGTGACATTTATTTTTTCTTGCTTAACCTGGATTCCTTTAGTTTAGGGAAAGAGAAGGATAGGTAGGGAGAGTGTCAGTGTGTTTTACTGTGCGATTCCTTGTTTCCAGGGACAGGGAAGGACAGTGAGGGAATTCTCCTTGTGCTATAGTGTGCTTTAAAAAACATTTTTTCTAGGGACAGAAAACTATAGGTAGGGAGAGTGTCAGTGTGTTTTACTGTGCGAATCCTTGTTTCTAGGGACAGGGAAGGACAGTGAGGGAAATTCTCCTTGTGCTATAGTGTGCTTTAAAAAAACATTTTTTCTAGGGACAGAAAACTATAGGTAGGGAGAGTGTCAGTGTGTTTTACTGTGCGAATCCTTGTTTCTAGGGACAGGGAAGGACAGTGAGGGAAATTCTCCTTGTGCTATAGTGTGCTTTAAAAAAAACATTTTTTCTAGGGACAGAAAACTATAGGTAGGGAGAGTGTCAGTGTGTTTTACTGTGCGAATCCTTGTTTCTAGGGACAGGGAAGGACAGTGAGGGAAATTCTCCTTGTGCTATAGTGTGCTTTAAAAAAACATTTTTTCTAGGGACAGAAAACTATAGGTAGGAAGAGTGTCAGTTTCTTTCACTGTGATAATCCTTGTTTCTAGGGACAGGGAAGGAAAGTGAGGGAAATTCTCCTTGTGCTATAGTGTGCTTTAAAAAAACATTTTTTCTAGGGACAGAAAACTATAGGTAGGAAGAGTGTCAGTTTCTTTCACTGTGATAATCCTTGTTTCTAGGGACAGGGAAAGACAGTGAGGGAAATTCTCCTTGTGCTATAGTGTGCTTTAAAAAAACATTTTTTCTAGGGACAGAAAACTATAGGTAGGAAGAGTGTCAGTTTCTTTCACTGTGATAATCCTTGTTTCTAGGGACAGGGAAGGAAAGTGAGGGAAATTCTCCTTGTGCTATAGTGTGCTTTAAAAAAACATTTTTTCTAGGGACAGAAAACTATAGGTAGGAAGAGTGTCAGTTTCTTTCACTGTGATAATCCTTGTTTCTAGGGACAGGGAAGGACAGTGAGGGAAATTCTCCTTGTGCTATAGTGTGCTTTAAAAAAACATTTTTTCTAGGGACAGAAAACTATAGGTAGGAAGAGTGTCAGTTTCTTTCACTGTGATAATCCTTGTTTCTAGGGACAGGGAAGGAAAGTGAGGGAAATTCTCCTTGTGCTATAGTGTGCTTTAAAAAAACATTTTTTCTAGGGACAGAAAACTATAGGTAGGGAGAGTGTCAGTGTGTTTTACTGTGCGAATCCTTGTTTCTAGGGACAGGGAAGGACAGTGAGGGAAATTCTCCTTGTGCTATAGTGTGCTTTAAAAAAACATTTTTTCTAGGGACAGAAAACTATAGGTAGGGAGAGTGTCAGTGTGTTTTACTGTGCGAATCCTTGTTTCTAGGGACAGGGAAGGACAGTGAGGGAAATTCTCCTTGTGCTATAGTGTGCTTTAAAAAAACATTTTTTCTAGGGACAGAAAACTATAGGTAGGGAGAGTGTCAGTGTGTTTTACTGTGCGAATCCTTGTTTCTAGGGACAGGGAAGGACAGTGAGGGAAATTCTCCTTGTGCTATAGTGTGCTTTAAAAAAACATTTTTTCTAGGGACAGAAAACTATAGGTAGGAAGAGTGTCAGTTTCTTTCACTGTGATAATCCTTGTTTCTAGGGACAGGGAAGGAAAGTGAGGGAAATTCTCCTTGTGCTATAGTGTGCTTTAAAAAAACATTTTTTCTAGGGACAGAAAACTATAGGTAGGGAGAGTGTCAGTGTGTTTTACTGTGCGAATCCTTGTTTCTAGGGACAGGGAAGGACAGTGAGGGAAATTCTCCTTGTGCTATAGTGTGCTTTAAAAAAACATTTTTTCTAGGGACAGAAAACTATAGGTAGGAAGAGTGTCAGTTTCTTTCACTGTGATAATCCTTGTTTCTAGGGACAGGGAAGGAAAGTGAGGGAAATTCTCCTTGTGCTATAGTGTGCTTTAAAAAAACATTTTTTCTAGGGACAGAAAACTATAGGTAGGAAGAGTGTCAGTTTCTTTCACTGTGATAATCCTTGTTTCTAGGGACAGGGAAAGACAGTGAGGGAAATTCTCCTTGTGCTATAGTGTGCTTTAAAAAAACATTTTTTCTAGGGACAGAAAACTATAGGTAGGAAGAGTGTCAGTTTCTTTCACTGTGATAATCCTTGTTTCTAGGGACAGGGAAGGAAAGTGAGGGAAATTCTCCTTGTGCTATAGTGTGCTTTAAAAAAACATTTTTTCTAGGGACAGAAAACTATAGGTAGGAAGAGTGTCAGTTTCTTTCACTGTGATAATCCTTGTTTCTAGGGACAGGGAAGGAAAGTGAGGGAAATTCTCCTTGTGCTATAGTGTGCTTTAAAAAAACATTTTTTCTAGGGACAGAAAACTATAGGTAGGAAGAGTGTCAGTTTCTTTCACTGTGATAATCCTTGTTTCTAGGGACAGGGAAGGACAGTGAGGGAAATTCTCCTTGTGCTATAGTGTGCTTTAAAAAAACATTTTTTCTAGGGACAGAAAACTATAGGTAGGGAGAGTGTCAGTGTGTTTTACTGTGCGAATCCTTGTTTCTAGGGACAGGGAAGGACAGTGAGGGAAATTCTCCTTGTGCTATAGTGTGCTTTAAAAAAACATTTTTTCTAGGGACAGAAAACTATAGGTAGGAAGAGTGTCAGTTTCTTTCACTGTGATAATCCTTGTTTCTAGGGACAGGGAAGGAAAGTGAGGGAAATTCTCCTTGTGCTATAGTGTGCTTTAAAAAAACATTTTTTCTAGGGACAGAAAACTATAGGTAGGAAGAGTGTCAGTTCCTTTCACTGTGATAATCCTTGTTTCTAGGGACAGGGAAGGACAGTGAGGGAAATTCTCCTTGTGCTATAGTGTGCTTTAAAAAAACATTTTTTCTAGGGACAGAAAACTATAGGTAGGAAGAGTGTCAGTTTCTTTCACTGTGATAATCCTTGTTTCTAGGGACAGGGAAGGACAGTGAGGGAAATTCTCCTTGTACTATAGTGTGCTTTAAAAAAACATTTTTTCTAGGGACAGAAAACTATAGGTAGGAAGAGTGTCAGTTTCTTTCACTGTGATAATCCTTGTTTCTAGGGACAGGGAAGGACAGTGAGGGAAATTCTCCTTGTGCTATAGTGTGCTTTAAAAAAACATTTTTTCTAGGGACAGAAAACTATAGGTAGGAAGAGTGTCAGTTTCTTTCACTGTGATAATCCTTGTTTCTAGGGACAGGGAAGGACAGTGAGGGAAATTCTCCTTGTGCTATAGTGTGCTAAAGCATTCCTCATCAACCATCTTTGAAATCCTTGTTTTTTGGACAGTCAGGGAAATTGTCGTTGTGCTATTCTGTGCAAAAGCAATCATCCTCAACCATATTTAGAAATCCTTAAGTAAAGGGACAGAGAAGGACACCTGAAGGTAGCCCTTATTGCTTTTTTCCCATCTCCTTGCAGGCCATCTATTAGAATGTCTGGAAGGCAAACAAGGAGAGGCAGACAGTCAGGAGGCAATAAAAGAGGGCAAGCAGGCTCTGTGTCTGGGGGGCAACAGTGCTGGTCGTGGACGCGGTGCATTGTCATCAGCACATGGCCATGGGACACGCTTGTCCTTCTTTTCGGCAGCTGGACATGTTGAGCCACATCATGCCGAAGACTTGGTAGAGTGGATGACCAAGCCCTCCTCCTCCTCCTCATCCTCTCTCACCCAGGCTCAGGGTACTGGCAAAGCAGCTGCCAAAGCGTCCTCTTCCCTGGTATCAATGTCAGACTCATCATCAGTCACTCCTTCCCTAGACCCACCATGTCCTCCTCCTGAGGAGTCCCCCGAACTGTTTGAGCACAGTGTTGGGTACATGCTCCAGGAGGATGCCCAGCGTTTCGAAGGGTTTGATGATGAAACCCAGCTACAGGAAGGCAGTAGCGTGAGAGCAGACAGAGGGGATGCTCAAGAAGGACACCAATCTGGCAGTCATGTTCCAGCAGCTGCAGCATACTGCCAGATTGGCTCCAGTGATGAGGAGGGAGGGGATGATGAGGTCACTGACTCCACGTGGGTGCCTAATAGAAGAGAGGAGGAGGATGAGGAGGAGGCACATCTCCAACGAGGCAGGATGCCCTTTGGTGGCCAGCGTAAGGGCAGTACACCGACGGAATCACACCGCAGAGCTCTGCCTGTGCAGGGCGCTGCCTCTGCCCGTCATTCAAAAAGTTCTTTGGTGTGGGCCTTTTTTGAGGCTAGTGCATCAGATCGCACAGCTGCTGTTTGCAACATATGTCTCAAGCGTATATCGCGTGGCCAAAACATCAGCCGCTTGGGTACCACATGCCTGACCAGACATATGTTGACCTGCCATGCAGCTCGTTGGCAAGCCTACCTCAAAGACCCACACCAAAGAACAAAGCGGACCTCTCCTTGCACCGCATCAGCTGGGATCTCCAACCCCACTATAACTTCAGTCCTCTCTGAAACATGCACTGAGAGGAATGAAGGTGTAGAATTAGGTGTGTCACAGCCAAGTACTTGCGGCCACTCTGCTAGCAGTACACCGACGTCCGATTCTAGCAGGCAAATTTCCCTGCCCCAGCTGCTGGACCGTCGAAAGAAGTTCACTCCCAGCCATCCACATGCCCAGCGGTTGAATGCTAGCTTGGCTAAATTGCTAGCGCTTCAACTGCTGCCTTTTCAGTTGGTAGACTCGGCCCCCTTCCGTGAGTTTGTGCAATGTGCGGTTCCTCAGTGGCAGGTTCCCAAACGCCACTTTTTCTCACGGAAGTCTATTCCGGCTCTCTACCGGCATGTGGAAGGCAATGTCTTGGCCTCGCTGGACAGGGCGGTCAGCGGTAAGGTGCATATTACCGCTGACTCATGGTCCAGCAGGCATGGACAGGGACGTTACCTTTCTTTCACGGCCCATTGGGTCACTCTTTTGGCAGCTGGGAAGGATGCAGGACAAGGTGCAGTAGTGTTGGAGGTTGTTCCACCGCCACGCCTCCAAAATGCTACTACTGGTTGTGACACACCTCTCTCCTCCACCCCCTCCTCTTCTTCTTCCTCCATGGCCTCTTCCTGTGGTTTGTCCTATGATCCAGCGGTGCTCCGTAGCCGTTCAAGGGGCTACGCAAGTACGCAGGCAAAAAGATGCCATGCCGTGCTTGCGCTGGTGTGTTTGGGGGACAGAAGCCACACTGGGGCAGAGGTCCTGTCTGCTCTGCAGGGCCAGGCCGAGAGGTGGTTGACGCCACGCCAGCTTAAGCCAGGAATGGTGGTTTGCGACAATGGCACCAACCTCCTCTCCGCCCTCCGACAGGGACAACTGACCCATGTGCCCTGTGTGGCTCACGTCCTTAACCTGGTGGTGCAGCGGTTCTTGGGCAGGTACCCGGGCTTACAGAATGTCCTGAGGCAGGCCAGGAAAGTCTGTGTGCATTTCCGCAGATCTTATAATGCCAGTGCTCGCCTGGCTGAGCTGCAAAAGGAGTTGAACCTGCCCAAGAACCGCCTTATATGTGACATGCCCACCAGGTGGAACTCAACGTTGGCCATGCTGCAGCGGCTGCACACGCAGCAGAGGGCCATCAATGAGTACCTGTGCGACTACGGCACCAGGACAGGGTCAGGGGAGCTTGGTTTTTTTTCTCCACGCCAGTGGGGCATGATCAGGGATGCATGCACTGTCCTGGCACCATTTGAGGAGGCCACGAGGATGGTGAGCAGTGACAGTGCATGCATCAGTGACACTGTACCTCTTGTCCACCTGTTGGAGCACACGCTGCGTGGAATAATGGACAGGGCACTTGAGGCAGAACAGAGGCAGGAAGAGGAGGACTTCCTTGCCTCTCAAGGCCCCCTTTACCCAGACAGTGTTCCTTCTGTCCCACCCATCGCACAGGAAGAGGAGGAGGAGGAGGAGGATTGTGTCAGCATGGAGGTGGAGGCTGGCACTCAGCATCATCAGCAGCAGTCTTTTAGGGATGATTTACAGTCCCAAGAAACCAGTGGACTTGTACGTGGCTGGGAGGAGGTGGCTGCGGATCATGTCGTCCTTAGTGACCCAGAGGACTCCGGAGCGAATGCCTCAGCAAACCTACGCTGCATGGCCTCCCTGATCCTGCAAAGTCTGCGGAAGGATCCTCGTATTCTTCGGATCAAGGAGAGGGACCATTACTGGCTGGCCACTCTCCTTGATCCACGGTACAAGGGTAAGGTTGCGGACCTTATGTTACCGTCGCAGAGGGAGCAGAGGATGAGACAACTCCGGGAGGCCTTGCAGAAAGGTCTGTGCAACGCGTTCCCAGAGACTGGGAGGTTACAAACTCCTGGTCCTGGACAACGAGTTGCTGAGGCTTCGGCCAGTCAAAGAAGGAGCGGTGGGGAAGGTGGCCGTCTGACCGATGCGTTCAGACAATTCTTTAGTCCGCAGCCCCAAAGTATGATCGGTTCCAGCAACCATCGCCAGCGTCTGATAAACATGGTGCAGGAATATCTAGGGGCAAGGTCAGACTTGGACACCTTCCCCACCGAAAATCCTCTGGCTTACTGGGTCTTGAGGATGGATCACTGGCCAGAGCTTGCACAGTATGCAATTGAGCTACTGGCCTGTCCTGCATCCAGCGTTCTTTCGGATCGCACATTCAGTGCTGCTGGAGGATTTGTCATGGATCACAGGGTGCGCCTGTCCACCGACTCGGTTGATCGACTGACTTTCATCAAGATGAACCAGTCTTGGATCACCACCAGCTACCACACACCTGATGCTGATATAACAGACTAATTGATTTTAACATGTCACATCCCTTCAAGACTGATGCTGATGCTGAGTGCCTGTGCTGTTATGTTGACTGGCTATCCTCCTCCTCCGAGTCCTCAATGATACGATTGATGATGATAGCTTGGAAGATCATTTTTGTTTATGGGTGCCGCCACCAGTGGCTAAGGCCCAATTTTTCAGCCCCTGTTTTACAGGGGCGTGTAATTCCAAATATTTTAGCAATAATTTGCCATAGGGCTCATTGCTGTGCTCCAAGTACAGTATCTGTGAGGGGTTGGAGTGTTGTGGCACCAGTGCCTAAGGCACAATTTTTCAGCCCCTGTTTAACAGGGGCGTGTCATTACAATTTTTGAAGCAATACTTTGCAACAGGGCTCATTGCTGTGCTCCAAGTACAGTATCTGTGAGGGGTTGTAGTGTTGTGCCACCAGTGCCTAAGGCCCAATTTTTCAGCCCCTGTTCAACAGGTGCATGCAATTACAATTCTTGATCTAATAATTCACAGCAGGGCCCATTGCTGCACCCACCAAGAGTAACTCTGAGGGCTTACAGTGTTGTGGCAACGCCACCACCACCACCACCACGAAAGGCCCAATTTTTCAGCCCCTGTTCAAAAGGGGCATGTAATTACAATTCTTGATCTAATAATTCACAGCAGGGCCCATTGCTGCACCCACCAAGAGTAACTCTGAGGGCTTACAGTGTTGTGGCAACGCCACCACCACCACCACCACGAAAGGCCCAATTTTTCAGCCCCTGTTCAAAAGGGGCATGTAATTACAATTCTTGATCTAATAATTCACAGCAGGGCCCATTGCTGCACCCACCAAGAGTAACTCTGAGGGCTTACAGTGTTGTGGCAACGCCACCACCACCACGAAAGGCCCAATTTTTCAGCCCCTGTTCAAAAGGGGCATGTAATTACAATTCTTGATCTAATAATTCACAGCAGGGCCCATTCCTGCACCCACCAAGAGTAACTCTGAGGGCTTACAGTGTTGTGGCAACGCCACCACCACCACCACCACGAAAGGCCCAATTTTTCAGCCCCTGTTCAAAAGGGGCATGTAATTACAATTCTTGATCTAATAATTCACAGCAGGGCCCATTCCTGCACCCACCAAGAGTAACTCTGAGGGCTTACAGTGTTGTGGCAACACCACCACCACCACGAAAGGCACAATTTTTCAGCCCCTGTTCAACAGGGGCATGCAATTACAATTCTTGATCTAATAATTCACAGCAGGGCCCATTGCTGCACCCACCAAGAGTAACTGTCAGGGCTTACAGTGTTGTGGCACCAGCACCACCATCAAAGGCCCAATTTTTACTACCACTGTTCAACAATTATATGTAATTAAAATTCCTGATATAATAGTTGACAGCAGGGCGTTCCAGCACCAACCAAGAGTAACTGTGAGTGCTTACAGTGTTGTGCCAACACCAACAACTAAGGGGCCTATTTCTGCAGAGTATATACGGCAGGTCCCTACTTTCAAACATCCAACTTAGAAACGACTCCTACTTGCAAACGCAAGAAGACAACAGGAAGTGAGAGGAAATCTACCCCTAGGAAGGAAAATTCTCTCCTGTAAGAATTAATATGGGAGAAAGGTGTCTCCTCTGTACTGATGCTTTATCACCAATCCTTGTTTCAAGAAAAACACCACATTTCAAAAACAGTTGTCATTGGGACGGAAAGTGAGGTGAAATGTTCTGAACAGGGGCACAGACAGCAAAACAAATGTTACAGGGGTGATAACCCTTACCTATGTTTTCCAAAAAGTTTAAAAATAGATTTTTGGGCTGGAGCTACACTTAAACAATGTACCTGTTCAAAATTACAAACACATTCTACATAAGAACAAACCTACAGTCCCTGTCTTGTATGCACCGCCTGTATACGGCTGTTCAGAGTATATAGGGCCTTTTTTATTTTATGTGCGGGGTTCCCCTTAATATCCATACAAGACCCAAAGGGGCTGGTAATGGGCTGGGGTAGGGGGGGGGGGGGGTCATGGGGTAGCTATGCCATTTTTCTTAAAGATTTTCATCCATATTACCGGGACCAGACATTACATTAAAGCCGCAAGCAGTTTTAAATGGCTTTTTTTCCTTTAGAAATGTAATTGTGTGCAGGGACAGTTCTAAACACGGGAAACACGTGGCACTTCACAGGCATACTTTAGACACCCCCCAGGTACGATATTTAAAGGAATATTTGACTTTTTTTTTTTCACTTTATGCATCATTAAAATTACTGCTCCCGAAAAACGACCGTTTTTAAAACTTCTTTTTGCATTGATACATGTCCCCTGGTGCACAAGCCGGGTTCCCAAACCCTTTTTAGGACAATAACATGCATAATAGTTGTTATAATTAGCACTTTAGAATTCGAACGTTCGCATCCATTGTATTTACTAGGGTTCTAATGTTCGTACGAACTTTCGGTCCGTTCGCGGGTTCTGGTGCGAACCGAACCCGGGGGTGTTCGGCTCATCACTAATGCTTAGTACTAATTTTTGTGTCACGGATTCATGCACCTTTGCACTTTACCTTACTGGTGGTACAGGTACTGCTTAGTACCATTTTTTCTCTCCACGGATACATGCACCTTTTACTACTGTCTCAATTATTTTATTTTTCCTGTGTCACGGATCATTTGCACTTTTGCACTTTATCATTGCTCCAGCACTTGCTGGTAATATAAGCACCTTACTAATACAGGAGTATATTAGGGCACAATATTTATGTTTTATTATTTTATGCTATCTCAATAAGTATTTATGGATGCCGGTTTTAGTAATTTTATATTGGATATATGAGAACCAGCATTACTGACACAGAACATCACATATCATTCCCATCAGCTCAGCACTATTTCTTTATATCTATTCACACCCAGGGTCACGGATTATACCTTTCAGTGCTTTGCAGCAGATGATCTTTTTTATTATAGTAGCGCGGAATTACTTTCTATACACATTGGGCACAGTGAGGCATGGGCACAGTGAGGCATGGGCACAGTGAGGCACGGGCACAGTGAAACATGGGCACAGTGAAGCACGGGCACAGTGAGGCATGGGCACAGTGAGGCATGGGCACATAACCAATATTATTTATTGTTATCCCTCCTATTATTTTTATACAGTATGGGGTAGATCAGTATTTTGACTTGATTTGTGACTTGACCAAAATAAATGACTTGACTTGACTTGCTTGACTTCCTTGCTTTTCGTCACAGTAACTTGGGACTTGCTTGAGACTTGAAGGTTAAGACTTGAGACTTGCTTGTGACTTGCACATGTGTGACTTACTCCGATGTCTGGTAGCCAGTAATTTTTTTTAGGTTTGCCGCAGGTTTTTATAGCGTCAGGTACCCCCATATATTATCTAATAAAGGTTTAACCCCCTTGATCGCCCCCCAGGTAACCCTTTCACCCCCTATCACCACTGTCGCTAAGCGATCGTTTTTCTGATCGCTGTCTTAGTGTTGGTGATGCCGATCGGTAGCCAGTAATTTTTTTTAGGTTCGCCGCAGGTTTTTATAGCGTCAGGTACCCCCATATATTATCTAATAAAGGTTTAACCCCCTTGATCGCCCCCCAGGTAACCCTTTCACCCCCTATCACCACTGTCGCTAAGCGATCGTTTTTCTGATCGCTGTCTTAGTGTTGGTGATGCCGATCGGTAGCCAGTAATTTTTTTTAGGTTCGCCGCAGGTTTTTATAGCGTCATGTCCCCCCATATATTATCTAATAAAGGTTTAACCCCCTTGATCGCCCCCCAGGTAACCCTTTCACCCCCTATCACCACTGTCGCTAAGCGATCGTTTTTATGATCGTTGTCTTAGTGTCGGTGATGCCGATAGGTAGCCAGTAATTTTTTTTAGGTTCGCCGTCAGGTTTTTATAGCGTCAGGTACCCCCATATATTACCTAATAAAGGTTTTAACCCCCTAATTGCCACTAGTTAACCCTTTCACCAGTAATCACCATATAAGTGTTACGGGTGACGCTGGTTAGTTAGTTTGCTTTTTATAGTGTCAGGGCACCCGCCGTATATATAACCCAATAAAGGTTTAACCCCCTGATCACCCGGCGGGTGATATCAATTAGGTTTTAGCGTCAGAGAGGGTCTGCGTCACACCCCAGGCAGCGTCAGGTTAGTGCCAGTAGCGCTAACACCCACGCGTTAAGCATACAAACCCCCTTAGTGGTATAGTATCTGAACAGATCAATATCTGATCTGATCAGATCTATACTAGCGTCCCCAGCAGTTTAGGGTTCCCAAAAACGCAGTGTTAGAGGGATCAGCCCAGATACCTGCTAGCACCTGCGTTTTGCCCCTCCGTCCAGCCCAGGCCACCCAAGTGCAGTATCGATTGATCACTGTCACTTACAAAACACAACACACATAACTGCAGCGTTCGCAGAGAGAGGCCTGATCCCTGCGACTCCAGTGCTGTAGGAGGTGATTTCACCACCACAGTTAAAAAAAAGCATATATGCCGAAGCATTGGGGCAGCAGGGGCGGAGGATTTTGCTCCTAATGTCGCGTACATACGGTCGAAATTCCGACGGGGGCTTGCCCGTGGAAAAGTCTGACCATGTGTACGCGGCATAACTTTTGCGGGAAGATGCCCCCATGCTTCGGCATATATAAATGGTGCATGTATGCCCATCATTAGAAGTGGGTGGATGAAGGGCGGTATTCTAATGGTGGGCATACCCACCGATCAATCTTTTTTTTTCGTTCAGCCAACAGGCTGCATGAAAAAAAAGATTACAATACATGTCCAACAAGGACCAGCAACGTACTGGTATGTTGCTGGACTTTGAATGTTTATACCAGAATGATGCCTGTGGGTTTAGGTATCATCTTGGTATCATTCTTTTCAGCCAGCGGCCGGCTTTCATGTAAAAGCAATCCTAGTGGCTAATTAGCCTCTGGACTGCTTTTACAAGCAGTGGGAGGGAATGTCCCCCCCCCAGATATAAAAAGCGCCATTGGGAAATTGGGAAAGCATTTTATCACACCGATCTTGGTGTGGTCAGATGCTTTGAGGGCAGAGTAAAGATCTAGGGTCCAATAGACCCCAGTTTTTTCAAAAAAGAGTACCTGTCACTACCTATTGCTATCATAGGGGATATTTACATTCCCTGAGATAACAATAAAAATGATAAAAAAAAATAAAAATATGGAAGCAACAGTTTAAAAATAAAATAAAAAAGCAAAATGAATAATAAAAAAAAAGCACCCCTGTCCTGCCCTGCTCTTGCCCAATGGCGAACGCAAGCGTCGGTCTGGCGTCATATGTAAACAGCAATTGCACCATGCATGTGAGGTATCACCGCAAAGGTCAGATCGAGGGCAGTAATTTTAGCAGTAGACCTCCTCTATAAATCTAAAGTAGTAACCTGTAAAGGCTTTTAAAGGCTTTTAAAAATGTATGTAGTTTGTCGCCAATGCGCGTTTGTGCGAAATTTTAAAGCTTGTCGTGTTTGGTATCCATGTACTCGGCCTAAGATCATCTTTTTTATTTCATCAAACATTTGGGCAATATAGTGTGTTTTAGTGCATTAAAATAAAAAAAAAGTGTATTTTTTCCCTCAAAAATGCGTTTGAAAAATCGCTGCGCAAATACTGTGTAGAAAAAAAAAATGCAACACCCACCATTTTATTCTGTAGGGCCTTTGCTTTAAAAATATATTTAATGTTTGGGGGTTCAACATAATTTTCTTGCAAAAAAAAAAAAATGTTTTCATGTAAACAAAAAGTGTCAAAAAGGGCTTTGCCTTCAAGTGGTTAGAAGAGTGGATGTAAGCTTCCTAATGTTGTGTATAAAATGCCAGAACAGTTCAAAACCCCCCAAAATGACCCCATTTTGGAAAGTAGACACCCCAAGCTATATACTGAGAGGCATGTCGAGTCCATGGAATATTTTATATGTTGACACAAGTTGTGGAAAAAAGACAATTTTATTTTTTATTTATTATTTTTTGCACAAAGTTGTCACTAAATGATATATTGCTCAAACATGTCATGGGCATATGTGGAATTACATCCCAAAATACATTCTGTTGCTTCTGCTGAGTACGGGGATACCACATGTGTGAGACTTTTTGGGAGCCTAGCCGCGTACGGGACCCCAAAACCAAGCACCGCCTTCAGGCTTTCTAAGGGTGTAAATTTTTGATTTCACTTCTCACCGCCTATCACAGTTTCGGAGGCCATGGAATGCCCAGATGGCACAAACCCCCCCAAATGACCCCATTTTGGAAAGTAGACACCCCAAGCTATTTGCTGAGAGGTATGGTGAGTATTTTGCAGATCTCGCTTTTTGTCACAAAGTTTTGAAAATTGAAAAAAAAAATAAAAAAAAATTTCTTTCTTCATTTTCAAAAACAAATGAGAGCTGTAAAATACTCACCATCCCTCTCAGCAAATAGCTTGGGGTGTCTACTTTCCAAAATGGGGTCATTTGGGGGGGTTTTGTGCTATTTTGGCATTTTATGGCCTTCGAAACTGTGATAGGTAGTGAGGAGTGAAATCAAAAATTTGCACCCTTAGAAATCCTGAAGGCGGTGCTTGGTTTTCGGGGGCCCGTACGCGGCTAGGCTCCCAAAAAGTCCCACACATGTGGTATCCCCGTACTCAGGAGCAGCAGCAAAATGTATTTTGGGGTGCAATTCCACATATAACCATGGCATGTGTGAGCAATATATCATTTAGTGACAACTTTTTGTAATTTTTTTTTTTTTTGTCATTATTCAATCACTTGAGACAAAAAAAAAATATTCAATGGGCTCAACATGCCTCTCAGCAATTTCCTTGGGGTGTCTACTTTCCAAAATTGGGTAATTTGGGGGGGTTTGTACTGCCCTGCCATTTTAGCACCTCAAGAAATGAGATAGGCAGTCATAATTTAAAAGCTGTGTAAATTCCAGAAAATGTAACCTAGTTTGTAGACGCTATAACTTTTGCGCAAACCAATAAATATACGCTTGACATTTTTTTTACTAAAGACATGTGGCTGAATACATTTTGGCCTAAATGTATGACTAAAATTGAGTTTATTCGATTTTTCTTATAACAAAAAGTAGAAAATATTAGGGTTGTCCCGATACCACTTTTTTAAGACCGAGTACAAGTACCGATACTTTTTTTCAAGTACTCGCCGATACCGATTACCGATACTTTTTTTCAATGTCATGTGACAGTTTGAAAGATGGGGACTGATAGGTGGCACTTATGGGCACGGATCGATGGCACTTATGGGCACTGATAGGTGGCACTTGTGGGCAGTGATAGGTGGCACTGATAGGTGGCACTTGTGGGCACTGATAGGGGGCACTTGTGGGCACAGAAAGGGGGCACTTGTGGGCACAGAAAGGGGGCACTTGTGGGCACAGAAAGGGGGCACTTGTGGGCACAGAAAGGGGGCACTTGTGGGCACAGAAAGGGGGCACTTGTGGGCACAGAAAGGGGGCACTTGTGGGCACAGAAAGGGGGCACTTGTGGGCACAGAAAGGGGGCACTTGTGGGCACAGAAAGGGGGCACTTGTGGGCACAGAAAGGGGGCACTTGTGGGCACAGAAAGGGGGCACTTGTGGGCACAGAAAGGGGGCACAGAAAGGGGGCACTGATTGCACTATTAGTGCAATCAGTGCCATCTATCAGTGCCCACAAGTGCCACCTATCAGTGCAATCAGTGCCCACAAGTGCCACCTATCAGTGCAATCAGTGGCATCTACCAGTGCCACCTGATAGGTGGCACTGGTAGATGGCACTGATTCCACTGATAGGTAGCACTTGTGGGTACTGATAGGTGGCTGGCATTGAAATGCTGCGGGTGGTGGGGGGGAAATGACACAGGATTTAAGAAAAATAAAAAAAACTGCTGCAACGCCCATCTTGGTACACCCTGCACTCGGCTGCAGTAAGCAACAGCAGACATCTTGTTACACCCAGCCCATATAGCTCGGGCTGGGTGTAACAAGATGTCTGCTGCTGCTTACTGCAGCCCAGTGCAGGGTGTACCAAGATGGGCGTGGGGACGTTCAGCCGCTGACGGTGACCGAATGTGACAGCACCGGTCACCGATCCTGATGCGGCTGCGCCCTGAACCCCTGCCAGCTTACCAGGTTCAACTGCAGGTGAGGGACTCGCTCTCCGCCCGCGGACTCCGTCCACCGACTGTGCCCGCCCTCTTCAGCCAGACTCCGCCCGCACTTTCCTCTTCCGCCCTCCCCAGCCACTGACTCCTCCCGCCCTCTCCGGCCAGACTCCGCCCGCACTCCCCCGCCCTCTCTCCTGCCCTCCCCAGCCACTGACTCCTCCCACCCTCTCCGGCCACAAAAAAAAAGTATCGGGTGAAGCATCGGGAGCATTTGCGCGAGTACAAGTACTCGCGCAAATGCTTGGTACCGATACTAGTATCGGTATCGGGACAACCCTAGAAAATATTTTTTTTTTTCAAAATTTTCGGTCTTTTTCCGTTTATATCGCAAAAAATAAAAATGCAGAGGCAATCAAATACCATTAAAAGAAAGCTCTATTTGTGGGAAGAAAAGGACGCAAATTGCGTTTCGGTACAACATTGCATGTCTACACAATTTACAGTTAAAGCAGCGCAGTGCAAAATTCTGAAAACAGCTCTGGTCCTTTAGCTACAAAATGGTCCGGGGCTTAAGTGGTTAAGGGTCTGGTAGCCCACGTTTATTTAAACAGAAAAACAAAAGCAAAATGTCCATTCAGGATTCCCACGCAGGGGTTTAACTTCATTTAGCAGTCCAAAAATAAGGAAAACATAACAAGCCACCTGGCTCTCTTGTTAGGAGTTCCTCTGCTTGCTTTAGGTACTGATACCTTAAACCACCAGATCTTCCAGTCTCACAGTCTTGGATGCACACAGCTTTGGGCTTCTTAAACGCACACAGCTTGAAGTCCCTTAATGCACACAGCTTCTGGCTCCTTGGACGCACACAGCTTTAACGCCCTTCAACGCACACAGCGTTTATCCTCACACAGACACTCACTAGCAGCCACTGCTCCAAACATAGGTTTGTCTTCACACAGCAGTTAGCAAGCTGCTCACTCTCCACCATCCTCCACTCTCTGCTCTCACCAGCCCCTCATTATATTAGTTGTGTGCACCTGTGAACACACCATGCTGGCTGTCCACAAGACCCGGACACAGGGTTGGAGATCCCATCCCACCCAAGTCTCTTAGGGATCTCCAAACTACTGAGTCCCATACTAAAGTAGGAAAACCTGGAGAAAACTGACAGAGCATTTTCCTCCATTTAAATTCTACACTCTGTAGTCCTGCAGTCTGCAGATATGCAAACCCTGTGTCCCTTTTATCTTCACTTTCATTGGGACAGAGCCTCGCTCTGCCACACCACCCATCGCTAACTATCTATCCCACCCCATTCTCTGGTGTTGTTGATAGCCGTTCTCATACCTGCAAAAGAAAAATCACAACATGCGAGCAAGAAAATATACAAACATCCTATCCCTAATATTATACAATATTTAGAAGTAAACTGCCTCCCCTAAAGGAAGCAATTCCCTTCTCTAAAAACTATTACGCTAAGCCTAGCATAAATAGCATAAAGAAAAAAAAAATCTAAGCCTAAATGCTTTTCTCATCAGAGCAGTTAGTTTCTTTTTTTTTTTTTAGAACACTGCCACCTAGTGTTGACATAAATTCAATACTACACAATAGCTGCGCATGGGACTGCGGCACAGCACACTTGAACATTACATCTTGACCATGGCGTTCCTTCACCATGACCTGCTGACTTATCTAATCTACCCCAAAGTTCAAGTCAGAGGAAAACCTGTCCCTTTTTAACAAAGATGTCATCTATTTTGGCATCATCCCCCACATCGGAAGAAGAGTCCAGGTCTGAGGTGTCATGCTCCTCAGCAGGCAAGTAATTGCGGGTAGATGTGGACACATTTCTCCCAGCCTCCTTACCGTCACCTGTCGGGGACTTCTCGGGCTTACTTCCGCTCTCGATGTCCGTTTCTGGTAGGCGCTGAGGCAGGCTTCGACCGCGGCCGCGGGAGGCCTTAACATATCCCGCTTTCCGCTTTGCTGGCGGAACATGGATTTCCGTTGTGGCAGAGGCAACGTCCACTGCGGTGTCTGCCAAAAGTTCTGTAGGCTCGGGGGCATCCTTCCCCAAGGCACTGGCGGTAGGGGAGGCGATGCGCGTGGGCTCAGCTATAGGAGTGTAGGCATCTTCCTCCGAAGTTACGACGCCTGTGATGCAGTTCACCCGGTAGGCCTGGGGTAATTCAGTGGGCTGCTCCACTTCAAAGAGGAACTCTCCACAAGCCGAACATCTCCCAAAGGGGCACAGTTGCACAACCAGTCTGTGGCATTTGGGACAGAGCATGCCCAGGGCCTCCGCATCTCTGCAGGTGTACAAGGCAAAGCGGCCCTGGGGCTTGAGCTGGATCCCCGTATCCGTAAGTGGAGCGGTGAGCGGAGCAATGTCCATTGAAGAAGGCATCGGGAACATCCGGGGTCCCGACAAAGCTGAAGCATGCGAAAAAACAGACATGTTGCTCTCTCCTCACCCGATCCAACTCTCTCTGTCCTTTGGCGCCAATTCACCCACGTGTAACTCGCGGGTGGCGGGGACTCCTCCCCTTTTTCTTTTTCTGCACGTAGCTCGCAGGCTTTTCATTTTTCTTTGGACACGCCCACGAACTACGCAGTTGGAAACAGTTCTGTGCCCCTTAACCCCTTTTTCTTCGTTCAAAGTCTCCAACACAGTCCAATGGCCGACTTTAACACATAAACTTCAATAAACTTGTGCAACAGATAGCCACAAATCCCGGACTCGAGCCCCCACGTGTAGCACCCTCGCAGGGTGGGGTGGTGAGTGTGGTGTTCCCTTCGGGGGGGTACTACCCTTTCTCTCCTCCTCTTCCCCTGCGGCTACGCCAGATCCACACACTTGGTTAAGTGTGGAAATCCACTGTTTAATTACCTTAGGGTCTGCAGCAAAATACCTCTCACGAGTGGATCCCTGGTCTCCGTTGTCTAGGCAGAAGTCCCTTTGT
The DNA here is from genome assembly GCA_029206835.1 of Rana muscosa. NCBI lineage: Eukaryota > Metazoa > Chordata > Amphibia > Anura > Ranidae > Rana > Rana muscosa. Next base: position 196,760,968 of record CM055117.1, read on the forward strand.
AATAAAGCCAATGTCCACACAGGTGTAAAACCAAAGCAGCAAGGTTTTATTCTTTTATCTTGAGGTAAAACTTTGAGAGAGAGAATAGACGAAGTAGGGAAAAGGTTCAGACACGCAACACTTAAGACTCAGTACCGTCGCCACTCAAGCCTGAGTGGGCCTTGCTCTCCGGGATAGTCCCTCTTTAGTTAGGTCCTAGCGGCCGGAGCAGAGCACGAATTAATCTGTCCTTTATGAAATGGGGATGCAATTAGGAATCCTCTGCCACTAGATTATCCAGTCCCAAACCTCCCAGTCAAACAACAATGAAAGAAACCTTTAGGGTATTGCAGGGCTTGTATCAAAGATGATGGATCCCTCTTTAGTTAGGCCTCCAGGCCTCTCCCAGAGACAGCAGTACCTTTGCTATCTCCGACAGGACTGATCTTCCCCTGGAACTCCTTTCCTAAAGTTGGGCCCCCTTCCAATGGGCAGCCTGGGATCCTTCTGTGAGGTGTAGGCCCTAGCCAGCCGAGCTGGGCCTACCAAGCAGCGATGCAGCCTCGGGCTAAAGGTGCCCTGGATTGAAACACCCGCACGCACCCCTGGCCATGAGGGCCACAAGAGGTGTGGTACGTGCTGAATGTCCTCCACGACCAAGGGGTCCCCTGGAATACCTCACGCCAAATGGCATCTACCCCTTATGTACCCTCTCCCAGCATGCACAGCGGGCCTACCACTCCCACTGTATGGCTGCCGAGAAAGGACACCCAATGGTGCTGTGATACCCCCTGTGGTTCAACCTGAGCCAGTGGTGACAGTGCCACCCACAGGCAACAGGGAACTATACAGCCAGGCAGCATCACACCCAGAGCAGAAGCAAAAAATTGAAATAGTAATTGGTCTGAGCCTAACTATTGGCTCAGACTACCCCTAAATTTGTACATAGCTACCCCAAATATTGGGAGGGGCGCTACATCCAGATAGCAAGCAATTGAGATGCACATTTGAAAATGACTTGCTAAGCTATAGCTAAACTTACCAGGCTTCGCAAATTTGTTACACAATTGCAGCAAATCCTTATTGCATGACTCCAGATCAACTTTCTTTGCAAACATTCTGCATGCAAGTTCTGGTTCAGTTATATTGTGCAATAGTCATCCCACCACAGGGGTCTCTGTGGCTTGCAGAGCTCTTGCTGTAGACTCACCACTGCAACTTTGCTCTTGCTAGAGACTTGTCACGCAAATTTGCTACAAATTGGAAAAGCTTCAAGTGCTCAGAAGGTGTACAAATTGCAATTGAAAATGTACAGCAGTTTAACCATTTGCCAGCCAGGCCAATTCTGACATTTCTCTCCTACATGTAAAAATCATAATTGTTTTGCTAAAAAAATACATAGAACCCCCAAACATTATTTATGTTTTTTTTAGCAGAGACCCTAGAGAATACAATGGTAGTCATTGCAACGTTTTATCTCTCACAGTATTTGAGCAGCAATTTTTCAAACGCTTACATAGCAGCCGTACATAGTGTAATGAATGAGAGCAGCAAAATTACATTTCTAAAAGAAAAAATGTCATTTAAAACTGCTCGCGGCTGTAATGTATTGTCGGATCCCGGCAATATACATAAAAATCATTGAAAAAAATGGTTTGAGTTCCCTCCAGTCCATTACCAGGCCCTTCAGGTCTGGTATGGATATTAAGGGGAACCCCGTGCCCAAAAAAATGGCGTGGGGTCCCCCCTAAAATCCATACCAGGACCTTCAGGTCTGGTATGAATTTTAAGAGAAACCCCGCACCAAAATAAAAAAAATGGCGTGGGGATCCCCCCAAAATCCATACCAGGCCCTTCAGGTCTGGTATGGATATTAATGGGAACCCGCTCCAAAAAAATAAAAAATAAATTGCCTGGGGGCCCCCCCTAAAATCCATACCAGGCCCTTCAGGTCAAGGCCCTTTTCACACAGGCGTCGGATGAAAATGGACCATCTGTCTATTTTCATACGATCCCATCCGATCCGCCAGACAGGTGCAAAATAGGACTTCTATCTATCTGGATTTTGCAGACAGATCGAATTGGATAAAGACGGATGTCATCCGCCGCTCCATAAGCTTGAATGGAGGGTCCGATCAGGTTTGCCAGAAAAACTGAAAGATGGACCTGCTCGGAAAGCCAGTGTAAAAGGGCCCTAAAGCTGTCAGCAGATCAATCTCTAGTGTGGCTCTACTTTTAGGCACAGTGCCAACAATAGAGAGCAACTGAGCATGTGCAGAGCAGGGTGAGACACTGCATTACTGGATTATAAACAGTATAGGCACTTATTTTTAATGTTTTACATAGCTATGCCTGCAAAGCCCCCTGAAGTGATCTAGCGGGACTTATATTTCTGACTAAGTTCCACTTTAAAATAAATGGTGAAAATACATTTCTACGTTACCTTGGGAATCTTTCACTGCGGAATTATGATTTTCAAACTGTCACTGACAAAACCTGCACTTAGAAAGGAGACTTACAGCAGTGTTTGAATATAGACTTTGATTAGGAGGTGGAGCAGTGTAGACTGCTAGAGTATAAGTTGAATACAATGTGACAGTTATTTGAATAGTGTACTGGAAACCAAAATTACCTGTGTGGAGAAGCAGTCTTTAAAGGACCATTTGAAGAACATTTGCCTGAGGAACAACACTCAGGGGAAGGCAGGTTAGCATGTACCGGGGAGCTGCATGGTAATGCTGTAGCTAGAATAGGCTTGTGACAGTAAAAACAATCATTTATAGTCAAAATTGATTTTATTTGTGCTTATCACCTACTAATGAGAGGTTTATTTTATATTTATATAGCGCCAATTCCGCAGTGCTTTGCAGAGTACAGAGAAAAATATTGGTTCCTTCTGCAAAATTTGCCTAAAATGTAACACAGTCATACAGATAACTACTGTAAATGCCATTTTCTTGGCTGTCTATTCATATGCCTTGGGAACATGGGAGTTTAGAGCACCGCTTGGAGACCCAGCAGAGAAAACATACAAACTTCCTAGTGGGGACCCAGAACTTTATGACAGCAGGTCGTCAGTGTTTACCAATAGTGATGAGCCGAACACCCCCGGGTTCGGTTCGCACCAGAACCCGCGAACGGACCGAAAGTTTGCACGAACATTAGAACCCTATTAAATACAATGGATGCGAACGTTCGGATTCTAAAGTGCTAATTATAACGACTATTATCCATGTTATTGTCCGAAACAGAGTTTGGGAACCCGGCTTCTGCACCAGGGGACATGTATCAATGCAAAAAGAAGTTTTAAAAACGGACGTTTTCCGGGAGCAGTCATTTTAATGATGCATAAAGTGAAAAAAAAAAGTCAAATATTCCTTTAAATATTGTACCTGGGGGGTGTCTAAAGTATGCCTGTGAAGTGCCACGTGTTTCCCATGTTTAGAACTGTCCCTGCACAAAATAACATTTGTAAAGGGAAAAAAGTAATTTAAAACTGCTTGCGGCTTTAATGCAATGTCTGGTCCCGGTAATATGGATGAAAATCTTTAGGAAAAATGGCATAGCTACCCCATCAACCCCCCCCCCCCCCCTACCCCAGCCCATTACCAGCCCCTTTGGGTCTTGTATGGATATTAAGGGGAACCCCGCACACAAAATAAAAAAAGGACCTATATACTCTGAACAGCCGTATACAGGCGGTGCATACAAGACAGGGACTGTAGGTTTGTTCTTATGTAGAATCTGTTTATAATTTTGAACAGCTGCATTGTTTAAGTGGAGCTCCATGGCAAATTCCTTTTTTTTCGTTTTTTGTAAAACATAGGGAACGGTTATCACCCCTGTCACATTTTTTTTGCTGTCTGTGCCCCTGTTCAGAACATTTCACCTCACTTTGCGTCCCAATGACAACTGTTTTTGAAATGTGGTGTTTTTATTGAAACAAGGATTGGTGATAAAGCATCAGTAGAGAGGAGACACCTTTCTCCCATATTAATTCTTAAAGGAGAGAATTTTCCTTCCAAGGGGTAGATTTCCTCTCACTTCCTGTTGTCTTCTTCCGTTTGCAAGTAGTAGTAGTTTGTAAGTTGGATGTTTGAAAGTAGGGACCTTCCGTATATACTCTGCAGAAATTGGCCCCTTAGGTGTTGGTGTTGGCACAACACTGAAAGCACTCACAGTTATTCTTGGTGGGTGCTGGAACGCCCTGCTGTCAAGTATAATATCAGGAATTGTAACAACATATAATTGTTGATCAGTGGTAGTAAAAATTGGGCCTTTGATGGTGGTGCTGGTGCCACAACACTGTAAGGCCTGACAGTTACTCTTGGTGGGCGCAGCAATGGGCCCTGCTGTGAATTATTAGATCAATAATTATAATTGCATGCCCCTGTTGAACAGGGGCTGAAAAATTGGGCCTTAGGCACTGGTGGCACAACACTGCAACCCCTCACAGATACTGTACTTGGAGCACAGCAATGAGGCCTGTTGCAAAGTATTGCATCAAAAATTTTAATTACACGCCCCTGTTAAACAGGGGCTGAAAAATTGGGCCTTAGCCACTGGTGGCGTCACCCATAAACCAAAATGATCTTCCAAGCTATCATCGTTAATCGTATCATTGAGGAGGAGGAGGAGGATAGCCAGTCAACATAGCAGCACAGGCACTCAGCATCAGCATCAGTCTTGAAGGGATGTGACATTTTAAAATCAATTAGTCTGTTATATCAGCATCTGGTGTGTGGTAGCTGGTGGTGATCCAAGACTGGTTCATCTTGATGAAAGTCAGTCGATCAACCGAGTCGGTGGACAGGCGCACCCTGTGATCCGTGACAAATCCTCCAGCAGCACTGAATGTGCGTTCTGAAAGAACGCTGGATGCAGGACAGGCCAGTAGCTCAATTGCATACTGTGCAAGCTCTGGCCAGTGATCCATCCTCAAGACCCAGTAAGCCAGAGGATTTTCGGTGTCCAAGTCTGACCTTGCCCCTAGGTATTCCTGGACCATGTTTATCAGACGCTGGTTGCTGGAACCGATCATACTTTGGGGCTGCGGACTAAAGAATTGTCTGAACGCATCGGTCAGACGGCCACCTTCCCCACCGCTCCTTCTTTGACTGCCCGAAGCCTCAGCAACTCGTTGTCCAGGACCAGGAGTTTGTAACCTCCCAGTCTCTGGGAAGGCGTTGCACAGACCTTTCTGCAAGGCCTCCCGGAGTTGTCTCATCCTCTGCTCCCTCTGCGACGGTACGATAAGGTCCGCAACCTTACCCTTGTACCGTGGATCAAGGAGAGTGGCCAGCCAGTAATGGTCCCTCTCCTTGATCCGAAGAATACGAGGATCCTTCCGCAGACTTTGTAGGATCAGGGAGGCCATGCAGCGTAGGTTAGCTGAGGCATTCAGTCCGGAGTCCTCTGGGTCACTAAGGACGACATGATCCGCAGCCACCTCCTCCCAGCCACGTACAAGTCCACTGGTTTCTTGGGACTGTAAATCATCCCTAAAAGACTGCTGCTGATGATGCTGAGTGCCAGCCTCCACCTCCATGCTGACACAATCCTCCTCCTCCTCCTCCTCCTCGTCCTGTGCGATGGGTGGGACAGAAGGAACACTGTCTGGGTAAAGGGGGCCTTGAGAGGCAAGGAAGTCCTCCTCTTCCTGCCTCTGTTCTGCCTCAAGTGCCCTGTCCATTATTCCACGCAGCGTGTGCTCCAACAGGTGGACAAGAGGTACAGTGTCACTGATGCATGCACTGTCACTGCTCACCATCCTCGTGGCCTCCTCAAATGGTGCCAGGACAGTGCATGCATCCCTGATCATGCCCCACTGGCGTGGTGAAAAAAACCCGAGCTCCCCTGACCCTGTCCTGGTGCCGTAGTCGCACAGGTACTCATTGATGGCCCTCTGCTGCGTGTGCAGCCGCTGCAGCATGGCCAATGTTGAGTTCCACCTGGTGGGCATGTCACATATAAGGCGGTTCTTGGGCAGGTTCAACTCCTTTTGAAGCTCAGCCAGGCGAGCACTGGCATTATAAGATCTGCGGAAATGCACACAGACTTTCCTGGCCTGCCTCAGGACATCCTGTAAGCCCGGGTACCTGCCCAAGAACCGCTGCACCACCGGGTTAAGGACGTGAGCCATACAGGGCACATGGGTCAGTTGTCCCTGTCGGAGGGCGGAGAGGAGGTTGGTGCCATTGTCGCAAACCACCATTCCTGGCTTAAGCTGGCGTGGCGTCAACCACCTCTCGGCCTGCCCCTGCAGAGCAGACAGGACCTCTGCCCCAGTGTGGCTCCTGTCCCCCAAACACACCAGCGCAAGCACGGCATGGCATCTTTTTGCCTGCATACTTGCGTAGCCCCTTGAACGCCTACGGAGCACCGCTGGTTCCGAGGACAAACCACAGGAAGAGGCCATGGAGGAAGAAGAAGAGGAGGGGGTGGAGGAGAGAGGTGTGTCACAACCAGTAGTAGCATTTTGGAGGCGTGGCGGTGGAACAACCTCCAACACTACTGCACCTTGTCCTGCATCCTTCCCAGCTGCCAAAATAGTGACCCAATGGGCCGTGAAAGAAAGGTAACGTCCCTGTCCATGCCTGCTGGACCATGAGTCAGCGGTAATATGCACCTTACCGCTGACCGCCCTGTCCAGCGAGGCCAAGACATTGCCTTCCACATGCCTGTAGAGAGCCGGAATAGCCTTCCGTGCGAAAAAGTGGCGTTTGGGAACCTGCCACTGAGGAACCGCACATTGCACAAACTCACGGAAGGGGGCCGAGTCTACCAACTGAAAAGGCAGCAGTTGAAGCGCTAGCAATTTAGCCAAGCTAGCATTCAACCGCTGGGCATGTGGATGGCTGGGAGTGAACTTCTTTCGACGGTCCAGCAGCTGGGGCAGGGAAATTTGCCTGCTAGAATCGGACGTCGGTGTACTGCTAGCAGAGTGCCCGCAAGTACTTGGCTGTGACACACCTAATTCTACACCTTCATTCCTCTCAGAGCAGGTTTCAGAGAGGACTGAAGGTATACTGGGGTTGGAGATCCCAGCTGATGCGGTGCAAGAAGAGGTCAGCTTTGTTCTTTGGTGTGGGTCTTTGAGGTAGGCTTGCCAACGAGCTGCATGGCAGGTCAACATATGTCTGATCAAGCATGTGGTGCCCAAGCGGCTGATGTTTTGGCCACGCGATATACGCTTGAGACATATGTTGCAAACAGCAGCTGTGCGATCTGATGCACTCGCCTCAAAAAAGGCCCACACCAAAGAACTTTTTGAATGACGGGCAGAGGCAGCGCCCTGCACAGGCGGAGCTCTGCGGTGTGATTCCGTCGGTGTGCTGCCCATACGCTGGCCACTCAAGGGCATCCTGCCTCGTTGGAGATGTGCCTCCTCCTCATCCTCCTCCTCCTCCTCCTCTCTCCTATTAGGCACCCACGTGGAGTCAGTGACCTCATCATCCCCTCCCTCCTCATCACTGGAGCCAATCTGGCAGTATGCTGCAGCTGCTGGAGCATGACTGCCAGATTGGTGTCCTTCTTGAGCATCCCCTCTCTCTGCTCTCACGCTGCTGCCTTCCTCTAGCTGGGTATCATCATCAGATCCTTCCAAACGCTGGGCATCCTCCTGGAGCATGTACCCAACACTGTGCTCAAACAGTTCGGGGGACTCCTCAGGAGGAGGGCATGGTGGGTCTAGGGAAGGATTGACTAATGAAGATAATGATACCAGAGAAGAGGACGCTTTGGCAGCTGCTTTGCCAGTACCCTGAGCCTGGGTGAGAGAGGATGAGGAGGATGAGGTGGGCTTGGTCATCCACTCTACCAAGTCTTCGGCATGATGTGGCTCAACATGTCCAGCTGCCGAAAAGAAGGACAAGCGTGTCCCATGGCCATGTGCTGATGACAATGCACCGCGTACACGACCAGCACTGTTGCCCCCAGACACAGAGCCTGCTTGCCCTCTTTTTTTGCCTCCTGACTGTCTGCCTCTCCTTGGTTGCCTTCCAGACATTTTAATGGATGGCCTGCAGGGAGATGGGAAAAACAGCAATAAGGGCTACCTTCAGGTGTATATTGTGCAGGAGGCTTAGCAACAATGACACTGACACTGTCCCCTGCCTATCCTTCTCTGTCCCTAAACACAAGGATTGAAAATATGGTTCAGCAAAAAAGTTTTAGAACAGAATAGCACACTGACACTTTCCCTCACTGTCCTACTCTGTCCCTCCCTACAAACAAGATTTAGCACAGAATAGCACACTGATAATTTCTACGAGTGTCCTTCTCTGTCCCTAAACTCAAGGATTGAAAATATGGAACAGCAAAATTGGTTTAGAACAGAATAGCACACTGTCAGTTTCACTCACTGTACCTCTCTGTCCCTCAACTCAAGGATTGAAAATATGGTTCAGCAAAATAGTTTTAGAACAGAATAGCACACTGACACTTTCCCTCACTGTACCTCTCTGTCCCTCAACTCAAGGATTGAAAATATGGAACAGCAAATTTGGTTTAGAACAGAATAGCACACTGTCAGTTTCACTCACTGTACCTCTCTGTCCCTCAACTCAAGGATTGAAAATATGGAACAGCAAAATAGTTTTAGAACAGAATAGCACACTGACACTTTCCCTCACTGTCCTACTCTGTCCCTCCCTACAAACAAGATTTAGCACAGAATAGCACACTGATAATTTCTACGAGTGTCCTTCTCTGTCCCTCAACTCAAGGATTGAAAATATGGAACAGCAAAATTGGTTTAGAACAGAATAGCACACTGTCAGTTTCACTCACTGTACCTCTCTGTCCCTCAACTCAAGGATTGAAAATATGGAACAGCAAAATTGGTTTAGAACAGAATAGCACACTGTCAGTTTCACTCACTGTACCTCTCTGTCCCTCAACTCAAGGATTTAAAATATGGAACAGCAAAATTGGTTTAGAACAGAATAGCACACTGTCAGTTTCACTCACTGTACCTCTCTGTCCCTCAACTCAAGGCTTGAAAATATGGAACAGCAAAATTGGTTTAGAACAGAATAGCACACTGTCAGTTTCACTCACTGTACCTCTCTGTCCCTCAACTCAAGGATTGAAAAAATGGAACAGCAAAATTGGTTTAGAACAGAATAGCACACTGTCAGTTTCACTCACTGTACCTCTCTGTCCCTCAACTCAAGGATTGAAAATATGGTTCAGCAAAATAGTTTTAGAACAGAATAGCACACTGACACTTTCCCTCACTGTCCTACTCTGTCCCTCCCTACAAACAAGATTTAGCACAGAATAGCACACTGATAATTTCTACGAGTGTCCTTCTCTGTCCCTCAACTCAAGGATTGAAAATATGGAACAGCAAAATTGGTTTAGAACAGAATAGCACACTGTCAGTTTCACTCACTGTACCTCTCTGTCCCTCAACTCAAGGATTGAAAATATGGAACAGCAAAATTGGTTTAGAACAGAATAGCACACTGTCAGTTTCACTCACTGTACCTCTCTGTCCCTCAACTCAAGGATTGAAAATATGGAACAGCAAAATTGGTTTAGAACAGAATAGCACACTGTCAGTTTCACTCACTGTACCTCTCTGTCCCTCAACTCAAGGATTGAAAATATGGAACAGCAAAATTGGTTTAGAACAGAATAGCACACTGTCAGTTTCACTCACTGTACCTCTCTTTCCCTCAACTCATGGATTGAAAATATGGTTCAGCAAAATAGTTTTAGAACAGAATAGCACACTGACACTTTCCCTCACTGTACCTCTCTGTCCCTCAACTCAAGGATTGAAAATATGGAACAGCAAATTTGGTTTAGAACAGAATAGCACACTGTCAGTTTCACTCACTGTACCTCTTTGTCCCTCAACTCAAGGATTGAAAATATGGTTCAGCAAAATAGTTTTAGAACAGAATAGCACACTGACACTTTCCCTCACTGTACCTCTCTGTCCCTCAACTCAAGGATTGAAAATATGGAACAGCAAATTTGGTTTAGAACAGAATAGCACACTGTCAGTTTCACTCACTGTACCTCTCTGTCCCTCAACTCAAGGATTGAAAATATGGAACAGCAAAATTGGTTTAGAACAGAATAGCACACTGTCAGTTTCACTCACTGTACCTCTCTGTCCCTCAACTCAAGGATTGAAAATATGGAACAGCAAAATTGGTTTAGAACAGAATAGCACACTGTCAGTTTCACTCACTGTACCTCTCTGTCCCTCAACTCAAGGATTGAAAATATGGTTCAGCAAAATAGTTTTAGAACAGAATAGCACACTGACACTTTCCCTCACTGTACCTCTCTGTCCCTAAACTCAAGGATTGAAAATATGGTTCAGCAAAATAGTTTTAGAACAGAATAGCACACTGACACTTTCCCTCACTGTACCTCTCTGTCCCTACAAACAAGGATTAGCACAGAATAGCACACTGTCACTGACACTCTCCCTACCTATCCTTATTTGTCCCTAAACATAAGGAATCCAGGAATAGTAAAGGAAAAATAATGACACTGTCCCTGCCTATGCTTCTCTTTCCCTGCTCCGGAACACACTACACAAGGCCGCTGCGCTGGCGGCCTTTTATAGTGTGGGGCGTGTACTAAACCCCATCAGCAATAATTGGCCACAGGCATCCTGCCTGTGGCCAATCATTGCTCTCCTCGCTGCCGGCGCTGTGATTGGCCAAGCATGCGGGGTCACAGTGCATGCTTGGCCAATCACAGCGCCTGGATGACACTGCGATGGCGTAGTGCATTGTGGGCCGTTCGCGTCACTCGAATTTGGCGCGAACGGCCCAAATCGTTCGATCTTCGTCGAACGATCGAACAGCCGATGTTCGAGTCGAACGTATGTTCGACTCGAACACGAAGCTCATCCCTACTTACCAATTAGCTACCATGCAGGAATGTTTATATTTGTAAAACTAACTATGATTTCCAAAATGATTTTTTTTACAATGTGTCTGTTACTTGAAATCCTAATTCATAATGGTGAGTTTTAATTGAAGTACAACTACAGTTTTCGTACACAAACCCTCCAGGCCGCCCATCATAGCCCTCTCAGTTAAAGAGGTTGTAAACCTCGAAAAACAAACAAAAAAACAAAAACAAACCCTGCAAGACAAAGGCATAATGAGCTAGTATGCATTGCATACTAGCTCATTATGAAATACTTACCTTAGATTGATTTGAGTACAGTGCGGACATCTTCCACGGAAGTTACTTCTGGGTTTGCGGCTCTGGTTCTGTGATTGGCCAGAGCCGCATGCGCGCAGGAGCCGCCGGTCACGGCACGACTCCTGAAGAAACGGCACCAGAGGCCCGTTTATTCAGTGCGCATGCGCCGATGATGTCGGCAGCAGAGCATATACTGAATATCTCCTAAACTGTGCAAGTTTAGGAGGTATTCAAGGTACAGTATCTACAGGTAAGCCTTGTTATAGGCTTACCTGTAGGTAAAAGTGGTGTAACAGGGTTTACAACCACTTTAATACAACCTAGGATTCTCCCCCACACCAGTGCACAAAAACAGTACCTTCCTGTGGTAGTGAAAGTCTTACATCCTAGGTGCCTGCACAGTAACTACCTGTCATGGATATGCATTAATGTCTGTCTGCCATCTTACCTTCCTCCTCATGTGTTCATCTAGAGACCAGACCTCCTTCACCTGGCTTCCTTTATAATCTCCTCCCAGCCTGACTCCACCCCAGGCCCTATCAATGAACACTATATTAACCTGTGCACTGCAAGCCTGCTTGGCTGATCAACGTGTTTGTTAGGCATTGTGTGTTTGGGTTCCTGCCTGCCGTGTGCTACGTCTGTCTCTCTGTTACGCTATTGGCTTGTCCCCGACCATCCCTGTCTGCTCGTGACCCTTGACCTTCGGCTCGTTCCTCGTTATCCTTGTCTGCTTGTGGCCCCTGACCTTCGGCTTGTTATTCGGTTCTCTCTATCGTGTGCTGCTGCTTCCCCTTATCCTACGGGGCGTGAGCTAGGAAACTCCAGGGGCCGCGACCTGGTCCCAGCCTGCAGCGTAACATCCTCACCACTAGAGGCCCTGGAGAAGACCAGCTGGGTCTTAGACTCCGCGCCCTGGGGAATCTTGGCTCTCGCTTCCGTTGGGATCCCGGTTGTGCTCCTCTGGTCCCGCTTTCCACAACCACCCAGTTTCCTATCCACAGAAGCCAGCCATAGGGTTCACTACCTCGCGGTGCACTCCTGTCCCCCTACGGTGTGCATCTGTCACCTGGCCACAGGTGACCCTGACAGTTTGATCAGCCATGGACCCGGCTGACATCCCGATCCCCGCGGATGATCCATTGCAGGGCATAGTCCACAGACTTGAAACCCAGGAATCGAATCAGACTCAGGTGATGCGATTCCTCCAGGATCTGGCTTCTCGATTCGAGCAGCTTCAGGCCTCCTTGGGAACCCCGAATCCGCAACCTCAAGTACAACCAGCGGTGGTACCTATCGCACCAGTCGCAGCCACACACTCACTAATACTGCCAGCTCCGTTCCGTTTCTCTGGGGACTCCAAGGCCTGCAGAGGGTTTCTTAGCCAATGCACGATTCATTTTGAGCTTCAGCCTCAAAACTTTCTGTCTGATAGGGCAAAGGTAGCCTATATCATTTCCCTCCTCTCCGGTGAAGCTTTAGCCTGGGCAGCCCCTCTGTGGGAACTGAATGATCCAGTGGTTTCTAGCCTGTCTGGCTTCTTGAAACTTTTTCGGAATATCTTTGAAGAACCGGCTCGTGTCTCTTCAGCGGCCAGCGCCCTTCTACGTCTCCGCCAAGAGTCTGCTTCAGTGGGACAGTACGCCCTTAATTTCCGCATACTGTCGGCTGAGTTGAGCTGGAACAATGAGGCCTTAGTCGCAACCTTTTTGCATGGCCTTTCTGATAGAGTGAAGGATGAATTAGCAGGAAGAACCATCCCCACTGATCTGGACGGAGTTATCTCCTTGTGTAACCAGATCGATATTCGCTTTCAGGAAAGGACCCTAGAAAAGCGGCGCCAGCACTCCTTGGTCCTTAGTCAGCCTGAGCTCCCCTCTCCTCGACCCGTGGAGCATCTCCTGCCAGCTGAGGAACCCATGCAGCTGGGCAGGACCAGGCTATCCCCAGAGGAACGTGCTAGGCGCAGAAATCTAGGCCTGTGTCTCTACTGTGGGGGCAAAGGTCATTTTCGTGACACTTGCTCTCTTTGTCCAGAAAAACGTTTGGGTCCACTTCATCTGGAAAGTGGAGTATTGGACCCAGAAATATCACCTTCCCCTTCTCGTCTTCTGCTTTCTGTGTTCCTTCATGTTGGTGCTTCTTCTCATTCGGTCTCAGCATATCTGGATTCCGGAGCCGCTGGTAATTTCATGGACTGGGAAATCGCATCGTCCATGAGACTTACTCTTTTGCCCCTCACCACGCCATTGGTGGTCTTGGCGATTGATGGTACTATTCTCCCAGGGGGACCTATCCGCTTCCAGACCCTCCCTGTTAAGATGTCGGTGGGTACACTCCACCAGGAGTGGATATCCTTCCTTATCTTACCCAAGGCCTCAACGCCTATAATTTTGGGTCTCCCATGGTTACAGCTCCATTCTCCTCATGTGGACTGGACTACTGGACAGATCCTGGCTTGGGGTCCCTCCTGTTCCTCGTCCTGCCTACCCAAGGTTGCCCCCTGTGAATCTGAGCCGGTCATTCATTCCAGGTTGCATAACCATTTACATTTCTCTGTCCCTAACCACCCTTGGACGCACAGCCAGGCTAGCTTGTCTACAAGTCCTGCAGTCGCTACGTCTTGCGATGCGATTCAGGTAGTCGCTACACCTGACTCAGCTATTCAGCTTGACTCCGGCGACATGTCACCTTCTAACCAACCTGACTTCAGGGTTCCACTGACATCTGCCCAGTCTGATGGTCCTGTGCAAGATGACCAGTTCCCCTTTAAGGGTCTAGGGGACCCTCCTCAGATTCCTGTTGATCGTCTCATGCCCTTGCTTATTCCTAGAGAGCCTTTGGTCCTCAATAGATCTTCTTGTCATCTCCCTACCTCGTTTTCAGTCTCTGAGGATAATCTTAAGTACGAGGTTAGACAAGTTCTGGATTCTCGGCTCTGCAGAGGCATTCTTCAGTACCTTGTGCATTGGAGAGGTTTTGGTCCTGAGGAGGCGTCTTGGATCGCTGCATCTGATGTCGCTGCACCTCATCTGTTGAGAAGGTTTCATCAGAGATTTCCCTTTAAGCCTGGGTCCAGGCGGGGGAGGGCCCATAAGAGGGAGGGTACTGTCATGGATATGCATTAATGTCTGTCTGCCATCTTACCTTCCTCCTCATGTGTTCATCTAGAGACCAGACCTCCTTCACCTGGCTTCCTTTATAATCTCCTCCCAGCCTGACTCCACCCCAGGCCCTATCAATGAACACTATATTAACCTGTGCACTGCAAGCCTGCTTGGCTGATCAACGTGTTTGTTAGGCATTGTGTGTTTGGGTTCCTGCCTGCCGTGTGCTACGTCTGTCTCTCTGTTACGCTATTGGCTTGTCCCCGACCATCCCTGTCTGCTCGTGACCCTTGACCTTCGGCTCGTTCCTCGTTATCCTTGTCTGCTTGTGGCCCCTGACCTTCGGCTTGTTATTCGGTTCTCTCTATCGTGTGCTGCTGCTTCCCCTTATCCTACGGGGCGTGAGCTAGGAAACTCCAGGGGCCGCGACCTGGTCCCAGCCTGCAGCGTAACATCCTCACCACTAGAGGCCCTGGAGAAGACCAGCTGGGTCTTAGACTCCGCGCCCTGGGGAATCTTGGCTCTCGCTTCCGTTGGGATCCCGGTTGTGCTCCTCTGGTCCCGCTTTCCACAACCACCCAGTTTCCTATCCACAGAAGCCAGCCATAGGGTTCACTACCTCGCGGTGCACTCCTGTCCCCCTACGGTGTGCATCTGTCACCTGGCCACAGGTGACCCTGACACTACCCTTTTTTAAATAGATAAATCTATTATTATACATATATATATATATATATATATATATATATATATATTTGTAGTGGGGTGCTAAATTTAGGGGAAGTGTTTGGGTGGTAGTTGTGCCCAAACACCCTAATTGATAGAGTTCTTGAAACCATTTTTGTCCACAGGTAGAGTATTGGTGTACAGTTCCCTGTGGCCTGCAGGTGGCGCTGCCATAGTAGGTCAGGGTTGAACCACTGATACAGTGCTGTGCCTTGTGTGTCCCCTCTCGGCAACCATACAGTGGGTGTGGTCTACCTGCTGAGCATGCTGGGAGAGGATATAAAAGGGGCAGACGCTGCCTGTTGAGGGTTCGTTGTCGGGGGTCATACCCCAGGGTTCTCGTTCCTGTCCGCCCTGGGCCCGTGCCTGCGGTTCGTTGTCAAGGGTCCCAGGCACCTTCAGCCTGGGACTGCAACAAAGGTCTGGGCCCAGCACCTTCGGCTGGAGCCCACCGGGGATCGAGGAATCTCAGGGTGCCGCCTTGCAAGGGGACCCATATCCTAGATGAGGAGGCCGGGGCAGGAACCATTCCGAAGGACTGGTGTGGAAGTCACAGTGAAGGAAGGGTCCCGGTAACTCTCTGGAGGGATGTCTTCTCCTTGAACAGAGACCAAGTTCACCAGGTCTATGGCAGAGACCAAGGGTAAAAGTTTGAGCATCATTTCGGCTGCTAGTCCTAATTTAGGAAGACTATCCGAATGGGCTGAGTCTGCTTGAGAATCGAAGCAGTGAATTGTGAAATGTTTGTGCCTGGACCTCATCCACATCTTAAGCTGTCCTGTTCTCCCTCCAACCTTTTCCTGTCAGAGACTGTGTTTTATAAGAAATAAACCTCTACGTTGGAGTGCAGCTGGTGTGGACATTCAAGTTACTGTGGGGATACAAGGACTTGTCTTTATTCAAAATAGAGGTGAGAGACATTCTCTGGTTGTCTACCTGTGGAAGACCCATCAACAATACCGCTCAACCTCTTCACACAGGAGGGTACGGGCTTGTGGTGCGGTGTGCCTCTCTCTTCCTGTGAGGAGCCAAAGTTAATGCAGGTAAAGAAGGGGGTCTGTGCGCTACACGTGGGGGCTCGAGTCCGAGATATCCACAGTAGAAAGAAGCCCAGAGTTTGAACTTGTTTCCCCTGTGATGTTCCGTGGAGGTCGGCCATCTTTGGAGAAGAGTAACTGCGCCACAAGGAGAGCTCTATGTGCGTAGTTCGTGGGCGTGCCCAAGGTGAGAAAGCCTGCGAACATTGCAGAGAGATGGGAGGAGCCCCGCCATGTGAAGAGTTGCACGTGGTGACTTTGGCGTCAGAGAGACAGTGCGCGATGAAGTGGCGATTGGGTAACATGGCGTCTAATGCCGCATGGATTCCAAATTCAACCACCATGAACGGTACCTCCTTTGCTGCTTCTGTGACTGATACGGGGATCCGACTGAAGCCTCGGAGTCGTTTCACTCTCTATGTCTGCAGAGAGGCAGAGGCCCTTGGAGTGGTTTGTCCCGGATGCCAGGGACTGGTGGTGGATCTTCGGCCCTTCAGAAGATGTGAGCAGTGTAAGGAGTTTTTGTTCGAGGTGGAGCAGCCTACTGAAAAGCCTCGGGCCTTTCGTCTGAACTGCCTTACAGGCGTCACCACTTTGGAAGAAGGAACCAGAGCTTCCGCAGTCACCCCTACACGCACTGTTGAGACTTCGGAAGAAGTCGCAGATGAAAGTGTTCCGGTTGTTGAGGAACAAGAGTCGGAGAGACCAGAGGATGCTGTTTCGGGCTTTACGGAGTCCTCACTCCCACCACCTAAGAGGAAGGTCGGCTATGTTACAGCTTCCTGCGGCCGTGGTAGAGTCACACCCCAGCACTTGCCCGGATTGGATGCATCCACAGGGAAAAGCCCCGGACATCCTGCTACAGCTACAAGCCGAGGTAAGCCGGGGAAAGGGACCTTGGCTAAGGTCCGAAGTGTCGGGGATGCGTGGGCCAGGGACCCCAGGGCCCTTGAACTTGTTCGAGGCGGTGATTCGTCATCCACCTGGAGTTACCTGCCGGCGGAGGAGTGTGATACCTCCGACCTGGAGTCAGTCTCCGATCCAGGGGATGATGTGGCCATTG
Organism: Rana muscosa; assembly: GCA_029206835.1. Classification (NCBI taxonomy): domain Eukaryota; kingdom Metazoa; phylum Chordata; class Amphibia; order Anura; family Ranidae; genus Rana; species Rana muscosa. Next base: position 196,778,061 of record CM055117.1, read on the forward strand.
ATGAGTTGTTTGAGAGGAAGGGTTGGGATAAGGTACCCCTGTCCTCGTCCCGTAGGAAAAGGGACTCACCCATAGTCACTGGGGATGCTACACCCCAGGTGGAGGCCCCGGAGCCTGAGGAGGAATCTGTCCCGTTGTCTGCCCTTCCACCACTGGAGATGCCTGTACCTGTTGCTGAGGTATCGAGAGTGTCATTGCGGGCTCCTATGTCTGGTCCGGAGGCAGTGAAAGTGCCTCGACACCCGGATACCATCATTTTACCAGGGATGGGAGATAGAGCAACCATGCCACCATTGTCCTGGTTACAGAGGCTGTTTAACCAGAAAGTTGCAAGTGAGTACGGATGGGAATACCCGTACCTGCCTAAAGAGTTGCTGTTTGAAGTGGAGGCCTATAGATAGTGGTGGTACGTGGACTTTGTTTGGACTCATCTAAAGGTACCTCAGGCCCGTAGATACTATTCTTGTTCTGCCGCAGCTACGAAGCGGTACAAGGAGTGTAAAGAGTCATGGATGCTTGGCAGACACATTTATGCCGATAAAGTGGTCATTTGCCGAAAGGATAAAGACAATGCTGAATATCACATTGACACCTTTGATAAGAACTGTAAACCATTGGTGTTGCCGCATCCATCCGCAGTACTATCTTTGAGACTGAAATCTTTTGTGTTTGCCTTTGTTTATTCTGGAGTATGTTCTCCTGGAGCCCAAGAACTTTAGCCCTTGCATATGGGGTTGTCTACTTGTTGGAAGAGCGGGAGTAGTTGTTTTTTTTTCCCTCTTACAGCGCCTAAGAGACAGAGACTTTTGGGGTAGAAGTAGCTCAGGGCCAGGGCCAAAGGAGAAGAAGAAGGAAGATTTACCCTCAAGAAAAAAAAAGAAGAGTATTAGGATAAATGTCTTGACGGTGACGCTTCCACTAGGTGGCGGTGTTGCATAACTTTTATATTGCATTTTAAGTGTGACTTACTTTTTTAGAAGGAAAGGGTTTTTCCTTCGGGGAGAATTCTTTCACTTCTAGTGTAAATAGGTTGGAATGTCAATTATTGGTTGTATGTTTTTTTTTTCTCCCTCTGCAGGTGGACACCAAGCAAATCACTGAGAATGGGGTGGGTTTAGCTGTTGCAGAGGGAAGGGAAATGTAAATGATAAATGTGTTTTATGTGACATTGAGAATGTGATGTACACATGTGTTTTCTCTGCTCTTCTTTCATTTCTGCATTTAACTCCCTTTCCCCATGTTCAAGTTCCGGCACAAACCAAAATTTTTTTTCTCTCCAAATAGTTTTTTTGTAGATAGTTTCTGGAATAGGTCTATGTTGACTCAGGCTTGAGGGACATAGGTTTGCTCCAGACACTGGGGACCAGTGTGTATTTAGTGGGGGGAGTATGTAGCGGGGTGCTAAATTTAGGGGAAGTGTTTGGGTGGTAGTTGTGCCCAAACACCCTAATTGATAGAGTTCTTGAAACCATTTTTGTCCACAGGTGGAGTATTGGTGTACAGTTCCCTGTGGCCTGCAGGTGGCGCTGCCATAGTAGGTCAGGGTTGAACCACTGATACAGTGCTGTGCCTTGTGTGTCCCCTCTCGGCAACCATACAGTGGGTGTGGTCTACCTGCTGGGCATGCTGGGAGAGGATATAAAAGAGGCAGACACTGCCTGTTGAGGGTTCGTTGTTGGGGGTCCTACCCCAGGGTTCTCGTTCCTGTCCGCCCTGGGCACCTTTAGCCCAGGGACGGGTCTGCGGTTCGTTGTCAAGGGTCCCAGGCACCTTCAGACTGGGACTGCAACAAAGGTCTGGGCCCAGCACCTTCGGCTGGAGCCCACCGGGGATCGAGGAATCTCAGGGTGCCGCCTTGCAAGGGGACCCGTATCCTAGATGAGGAGGCTGGGGGAGGAACCGTTCCAAAGGACTGGTGCGGAAGTCACAGTGAAGGAAGGGTCCCGGTAACTCTCTGGAGGGATGTCTTCTCCTTGAACAGAGACCAAGTTCACCAGGTCTGTGGCAGAGCCCAAGTTCACCAGGTCTGTGGCAGAGACCAAGGGTAAAAGTTCGAGCATCATTTCGGCTGCTAGTCCTAAGTTAGGGAGACTATCCGAATGGGCTGAGTCTGCTTGAGAATCGGAGCAGTGAATTGTGTAACGTTTGTGCCTATACCTCATCCACATCTTAAGCTGTCCTGTTCTCCCTCCAACCTTTTCCTGTCAGAGACTGTGTTTTATAAGAAATAAACCTCTACGTTTGAGTGCAGCTGGTGTGGACATTCAAGTTACTGTGGGGATACAAGGACTTGTCTTTATTCAAAATAGAGGTGTGAGACATTTTCTGGTTGTCTACCTGTGCAAGACTCATCAACAACACCGCTCAACCTCTTCACACAGGAGGGTACGGGCTTGTGGTGCGGTGTGCCTCTCTCTTCCTGCGAGGAGCCAAAGTTAATGCAGGTAAAGAAAGGGGTCTGTGCGCTACATATATATATATATATATATATATATATACAGGTCCTTCTCAAAAAAATAGCATATTGTGATAAAGTTCATTATTTTCTGTAATGTACTGATAAACATTAGACTTTCAGATATTTTAGATTCATTACACACAACTGAAGTAGTTCAAGGCTTTTCTTGTTTTAATATTGATGATTTTGGCATACAGCTCATGACAACCCAAAAATCCTATCTCAAAAAATTAGCATATCATGAAAAGGTTCTCTAAACGAGCTATTAACCTAATCATCTGAATCAACTAATTAACTCTAAACACCTGCAAAAGATTCCTGAGGCTTTTAAAAACTCCCAGCCTGGTTCATTACTCAAAACCGCAATCATGGGTAAGACTGCCGACCTGACTGCTGTCCAGAAGGCCATCATTGACACCCTCAAGCAAGAGGGTAAGACACAGAAAGAAATTTCTGAACGAATAGGCTGTTCCCAGAGTGCTGTATCAAGGCACCTCAGTGGGAAGTCTGTGGGAAGGAAAAAGTGTGGCAGAAAACGCTGCACAATGAGAAGAGGTGACCAGACCCTGAAGAAGATTGTGGAGAAGGACCGATTCCAGACCTTGGAGGACCTGCGGAAGCAGTGGACTGAGTCTGGAGTAGAAACATCCAGAGCCACCGTGAACAGGCGTGTGCAGGAAATGGGCTACAGGTGCCGCATTCCCCAGGTCAAGCCACTTTTGAACCAGAAACAGCGGCAGAAGCGCCTGACCTGGGCTACAGAGAAGCAGCACTGGACTGTTGCTCAGTGGTCCAAAGTACTTTTTTCGGATGAAAGCAAATTTTGCATGTCATTCGGAAATCAAGGTGCCAGAGTCTGGAGGAAGACTGGGGAGAGGGAAATGCCAAAATGCCTGAAGTCCAGTGTCAAGTACCCACAGTCAGCGATGGTCTGGTGTGCCATGTCAGCTGCTGGTGTTGGTCCACTGTGTTTTATCAAGGGCAGGGTCAATGCAGCTAGCTATCAGGAGATTTTGGAGCACTTCATGTTTCCATCTGCTGAAAAGCTTTATGGAGATGAAGATTTCATTTTTCAGCACGACCTGGCACCTGCTCACAGTGCCAAAACCACTGGTAAATGGTTTACTGACCATGGTATTACTGTGCTCAATTGGCCTGCCAACTCTCCTGACCTGAACCCCATAGAGAATCTGTGGGATATTGGGAAGAGAAAGTTGAGAGACGCAAGACCCAACACTCTGGATGAGCTTAAGGCCGCTATCGAAGCATCCTGGGCCTCCATAACACCTCAGCAGTGCCACAGGCTGGTTGCCTCCATGCCACGCCGCATTGAAGCAGTCATTTCTGCAAAAGGATTCCCGACCAAGTATTGAGTGCATAACTGAACATAATTATTTGAAGGTTGACTTTTTTTGTATTAAAAACACTTTTCTTTCTCGTACATCACGGGACACAGAGCGACATAGTCATTACTAATGGGTTATAGATACCGTCAGGTGCTGGCACTGGCAACTTCCAAAACCGGAAGTACCCTCCCCTATATAAGCCCCTCCCATCCGGGAGCACCTCAGTGTTTTGCCAGTGTCTAAGGTGTTGGCCAAGAAGAAACATATGTTTTTCACTGAGCTTGCGTACAGGTTCTTTTGGGCCTCAGTAAGCTATTCCGGATCCGACCAAAAAAGCTTCATAGCTAAACGGTCGGTACCCGGGCCTTGCAGAGAAGAGCAAGGTTTTGCCTGTAATGCTTCTCTTAGGAGAGCTGGACCCTGGGATCCAGAGCTCTGGTCATACCCACGACCAAGATGTTTTCTGTGCAGGGTGCTATACAGGTCCAGGGGAGTGGAATCCTTGGGAACCCGGTCCCTGAAGGTTTGATTACAATGCCTGCCGTGATAGGTGAAGTTTGGGCTTTTGTGGACCAAACAAAGTCCTGCGGCGGGGAACAGGTAAGTGGGGGCCCCCAGGAACTTGGTTCTATTGGGGGACCCCCAAGCCTAATTTGTCTTTCTGTCTGTTACCTAACGGTATTCCCGCTAATATTCTGTGTATGCCTGTTACTACTGAGAAAATGTAAAAATTTTAATAGTAGGCAAGAAAAAAAAAAAAAAAAAAAAATGTAAGACCGCGGTACCTGTGTTAGACTCTAGAGGCCGCTATGGTTCTTTTTCTTGTAATGTGGATTTTTTTCTTCCAGAATCAAATCCAGGCAGTTGGTATGTTCTCTGCTGGGAAGCTGTCTCCTCTGCCCTGTTGCTGCGCTCATCCATCCCTGGGCCCTGCGGCAAAGGGACCCTGGCTCCCATCTAGCTCCTTGTTGTTTTCAAAAAAGGCGCCGAAGGCGCACGTGCCCGCGCGCGTGCGCGTGCACGCGCCTCTATTCATAGAGGCGATCTGGAAAAAGGGGCGGAGCGGGTGGATGACGCTCAGGTGTGCGCCGCGGCGCTACTGCGCATGTGCGGGCGTCCAGCGTGTTTTGAAGCACATTATAGCTGGCTGTTGAAGTGCACAGACAGAGCTAGCAACAATATAAAGGCACATAGAGGCGGTTGATGCAGGCATCCCCTAGAAAGGCACTTTAGTAGACACCAACTGTGATATAGCAGCAATTGTGCTAGACTATTCTCAGTAAAAGTGGTGTATTACGGCTGGAATACCTCAGCTTTAGGCTTAGGAATATGCCGTCCAGAAGCTCCGGAACTGAATCTTCCAGGAAGCGAAGGGGGTCTCATCGGGCTCTGAGGATCTTGGGCATACTTCTGCTGCACCAGTCTCCCCTGAAGTTCAGAGGTAAGTGACCGTGGAGACCCCGCAGGGGTACTTGGTACTGTGGCTGTCCTCAGTTCACCTGCTCCTGTGTATGTAACAGAGGAGGTTTTTTCCTCAGCTCTGGGAGGATTAGAGAGAGATTGTCAACATTGATCGCTGCCTCCCTGTCAGGGAAAGCACGCCGATTTCCATCTCCTCCTTCAAAGTGCCTGTTAGCAGAGCAACAGTCCCATACAGGGATCGACCTGCCTGAAGGGGATCAGGATAAGGTTGATTCTGTTATAGAGGAGTCAACAGTGGGGGAACCTTTTCTCAGCATCTCAAGTTGAAAGATTATGGGTTCAGTCTCTGACTAACATGGTCCGATCAGCATTTAAAAATGCACCTTGCGGAACCATCAACCACTACTGTATCCTCGTTGGGGTCGCTAGAAGCCCCCAGACTGTCTGTTCTTTTCCACTTCACCCTTTACTGAAAGGGCTTATTTACCAGGATTGAGAACGTCCTGAGAAAATATTTATTCCCCCAAGAGATTTCCGGTGGTCTATCCCATGGAGGATAAGTTCATCAAAAAAATGGAAGGTCCCTACAGTGGACGCAGCCATCTCTTGTATGTATAAATCACTGACATGTCCAGTGGATAATGTCCAAATGTTCAAGAACCCAATAGATAAAAGATTGGAGTCCTTATGAAAGTCTGCTTCTTTCTACAGCAAGCTTGGTGACACAACCAGCAGTAGCAGCTATTGGGGTCTGCTAAGCAGTGAAGGATCAGTTGAAACAGGTCTTGAGGGACTTGACAGATCAGCAGGCTTTGCCCTAGCTGATCTACCTAGAGCCTTAGGCTTTGCGGTTGACGCCATAAGGATTCAGTCCATCAGGCCTCCCGCCTTACGCTGTCTATAGTACATATGTGTAGGCTTCTATGGCTCAAAAACTGGTCTGCTGAAGCTCCCTGTAAAGAATGGCTGGTTAGCGTCCCATTTCATGGTGAACGCTTATTCAGGGAAAACCTGGACAAATATATCCAGAAAATTTCCAGCGGTAAAAATACGCTCTTGCCGGTTAAAAACAGAGTTAGAGGTCCCTCTTTAAGAGGCCTGCTTCTCCAGTCCCTGGGGCATCGGCTGTGTAACAGTTCCGACGGCCTCCTCGGTCAATTCCCGGGGGTAAAAAACAGGGACAATAGCAGGGTAATGAGAAACCCTGGGTCAGGGGAGGTACAAAACCTCCCCCAAAGTTAAATTCATTGAAGGGTTGCCCCCACTCAGTCGGGTTGGGGGAGGACTCCAGTTGTTCGCAAGAGACCTGGCGGGACACGATCAAGACAGATAGGTGCTCTCCGCAGTATGTTTGGGATACAGTTTGGAGTTAAAAGACTCTCCTCCTTCCCATTTTTGAGGTCAAACGTGCCAAGGGATCCCCGGAAGATAGAGTCCCTCTTGTTGGCACTAGAACAACTATTGCTCCAAGGAGTAATTATGGAGGTTCCCCTGTAAGAATGAGGGTTTGGGTTTTACTCAAACCTCTTTACAGTCCCGAAGCAAACGCGGACGGGAGGCCCATATTAATTCTAAAAAGGGCTATACAAATTCCTGTATATCAGGACTTTCCGATGGAGTCGATCCGATCGGTGGCCACTGCCCTACAAGGGGAGGATTGGTTAGCCGCGATCGACATCAAAGATGCTTATTTGCACATTCCCATCTTTCCAGTCCACCAAAAATTTCTACGCTTTGCAGTAGAAGGGCGCCATTTTCAGTTCAGAGCCTTACCCTTCGGTTTGGCCACAGCACCACGAGTGTTTACAAAAATTCTGGCCCTTTATTGGCCAATCTAAGAACACAAGGTGTAATGATAATGGCATATCTAGATGACTTGTTGCTGATAGACCACTCAGTGAAAAAAACTAGACGTGGTCGTTCACAAGACAATCAAGTATCTGGAATCTCACGGTTGGATTATCAACCGAGACAAGTTAGCCCTAAAAACCAGTCAAAAGTCTGGAATACTTGGGGCTAAGGTTGGATTCAGGCCAGAGAAAAATATTCTTGCCTCGAGGAAAGGTGTTGTCTTTGAAAGATTTGATCCACTTAGTGGGTACAAAAAAGACAGCCGTCCATACGCCTGTGCATAAGGCTGCTGGGAAAAATGGTGGCTTCATTCGAAGCAGTACCCTACGGTCAATTCCATTCAAGGAATTTGCAGGGGGCCATACTGTCAGCCTGGAACAAAAAAGTTCAGGCCCTAGACTTACAATGTCCTTGTCCCCTTCCGTTCGCAAGAGCCTCCGTTAGTGGTTGGTTCCCCAGAATCTGGAAAAAGGGAAATCCTTCAGTCTGATTTCTTGGAAGGTGGTCACTACAGATGCCAGCCTTATAGGCTGGGGAGCAGTACTGGAGCAATAGTCTCTCCAGGGCAGATGGTCGGATGCAGAAAAGGCCCTGCCCATCAATCTCTTAGAGATACGAGCAGCCCGGTATGCCCTAGTAGCATGGACATCCAAACTCCAAGGGTCCCCTGTCAGAATTCAATCATCAGGGGGGCACCAGGAGTCGTGCAGCCCAGAGGGAAGTAAATTACATCCTGAAATGGGCAGAAAAATATGTCCCAGCCATACCTGCGGTATTCATTCCAGGAGTGGAGAATTAGAAGGCGGACTTTCTAAGTCGCCAGCAATTAGGCCCAGAGGAAGGGTCCCTTCACCCCGAGGTTTTCTGGACAATATGTCAGCGGTGGGGAACATCGGATGTAGATCTTCTAGCATCCAGATTCAACGCAAAGGGGGACAGGTTTGTCTCTCGGACAAGGGATCCCCTAGCTTGCGGCTCGGATGCCCTAGTGTTCCCTTGGGATCAGTTCAAGCTGATATATGCATTCACACCGCCACAATGGTTACCTCGATTACTCCGCAGAATCAGGGTAGAAAATAAACCAGTGATTCCGGTGGCTCCAGCGTGGCCCCGAAGAGCGTGGTACGCGGAGATTGTAAAATTTCAGTGGGGAGTCCTTGGACTCTCCCACGTCGTCCGGACCTGCTTTCGCAAGGACCGATATACCACCCTTCCTTACCAGCCCTAGGTTTGACGGCCTGGCTATGGAAGCCCACATTCTAAAAAAGAGAGGGCTCTCTAATCCTGTGGTATCTACCATGATCAATGCCAGGAAGCCGGTATCCAGGCAGATCTAATATAGAATCTGGAAGGCGTACATCGCGTGGTGTGAGGCCAAGAAATGGCATCCACATAAGTACGTAATAGGTAGGATTCTGGACTTCCTACAATGGGCTGTAGATAGGAAGCTTGCCTTGAGTACTATCAAGGGTCAGATTTCGGCCTTGTCAATATTTTTTCAAAGGCCCTTGGCTTCGCATGCACTAGTCAAAGCCTTTATACAAGGAGTGATGCGTATTAGTCCTCCGGTTAATATTCCCATATGTCCATGGGATCTAAACTTGGTTCTGTCGGTTCTACAGAAACAACCATTTGAACCATTACAGCATATTTCTTTGGTGCTTCTCACCAGGAAATTGATTTTTCTAGTAGCCATTTGTTCGGCTAAAAGAGTGTCGGAATTAGCAGCTATGTCCTGTAAGGAGCCATATCTGGTTATCCATGAGGATAGAGTAGTATTACGTCCTCATCCAGCCTTTCTTCCTAGGGTGGTACCGAGGTTTCATTTGAACCAAGATGTGGTTCTTCCATCTTTTTTCCCCAAACCTACTTCGGTAGAGGAAAAGTTATTGCATTCTTTGGATGTAGTAAGAGCAGTTAAAGCTTATCTAAAAGCCACTGCTCAGATTCGCAGAACGGATACTTTGTTTATTCTGCCGGAAGGCCCCAAAAAGGGTCAGGCAGCGTCAAAATCTACTTTAGCCAAGTGGATTCGACAGGTCATAATACAAGCCTATGGCTTGAGAAGGAGACCGCCTCCGTTCAAAGTTAGAGCGCACTCCACGAGAGCAGTTGGAACTTCATGGGCAGTGCATCACCAGGCCTCCCTGGCTCAAATCTGTAAGGCCGCAACATGGTCTTCAGTTCACACGTTTACTAGGTTCTACCAGGTGGACGTTAGAAGTCAGGAGGATGTCGCCTTTGGGCGCAGTGTGTTGCAGGCCGCAAAAGATCCTCATGTCTGATAGCGCTCAGCTTATATATGGTGTATCCCCCCCCTCATTGGGCATTGCTTTAGGACATCCCATTAGTAATGACTATGTCGCTCTGTGTCCCGTGATGTACGAGAAAGAAAATAGGATTTTTATAACAGCTTACCTGTAAAATCCTTTTCTTAGGAGTACATCACGGGACACAGAGCTCCCGCCCCTCTTTGGGGACACTTATTGCTTTGCTACAAAACTGAGGTGCTCCCGGATGGGAGGGGCTTATATAGGGGAGGGTACTTCCGGTTTTGGAAGTTGCCAGTGCCAGCACCTGACGGTATCTATAACCCATTAGTAATGACTATGTCGCTCTGTGTCCCGTGATGTACTCCTAAGAAAAGGATTTTACAGGTAAGCTGTTATAAAAATCCTATTTTCTTTTATTGGTCGGATGAAATATGCTAATTTTTTGAGATAGGATTTTTGGGTTGTCATGAGCTGTATGCCAAAATCATCAATATTAAAACAAGAAAAGTCTTGAACTACTTCAGTTGTGTGTAATGAATCTAAAATATATGAAAGTCTAATGTTTATCAGTACATTACAGAAAATAATGAACTTTATCACAATATGCAAATTTTTTGGGAAGGACCTGTATATAAATATATATATTTTTTTAAACTTGCCCGTAAAGTGTTTTCTTTCTTTAAAGTGCAGGTCACGTGATCGCTGTATGTTTCTGAGTGATTCACAGACCTGCTAGCGAGTGTGTATGCTCTGGGCCATCTAGGAAATTATGTTGGTTGCAGGGTGCCCGCATTTCCAAGGCAGTGAAACGCAAGCATGCCCAGCAGTTACACAGAAGAGGAGGACTGTCTGGAGGGGAGGATAATCCACAAGCCAGGATAGATGGGCGGGGGGGGAGGGGGTGGCACAGTTTGGTACTGACCACGGAAGGTACAGACACGCTGTGCTGTTGCACAGCATGCCTGTACAATGAGCAAGATGACACAAGATGTAAACTGACCACGCTAACATAGATCGACAGCCATGCTAGCGTGGTCAGTTTACTCTATGGAGGAGGGACACTGGCAGGATCAACCAGGTATTACACAACACAGGCAGCACCAAATAAAATAGCAACATCACAAAGAATATTGTTTTTGTTTAAACAGGCAGTAACATATTTTATTTTTAGGTTTACAAACACTAAGTGTAACTATCAATAATAAATTAGATTATGTAGTCTTTTATAATACTTTTGTAGCACCCTCTAGTCTAGCTAGTGTGCTAGGTATTTATAGGTTTAGTTGTTAGTGTAGAAAAATTTAGCCTGGCTGAGAGCTAGGCCTAGGTTGTGAATCTGGGTCAGGGTTTAGTGAGGGCTAGATGGCTTTCTCTGACACTGCCCCCTGATTTGGAAGTTGGTAGAAACTTACAGAGATGGAGGGTGGGTGTAAGGAAGGGCTACCATGCATATTTATGAGGTCCTTGACCAATCGCCAGCAAGAAGGGGCTGGAAGGGGGCAGACCACCTCATAAATGAACATGTAGAATTGAATATGAACATCAAATTAGATCGAGAAGTTGCCAACATCCCTGGGATTAGATCAAAGGAAAGAACCCCCCAAAAAATGGGACTTTAAGGGCAACACTGAAAACCATGAGTAAAAATATTTATTACATAACATACAAAAATTATACAAATATACAGAGTTAAAACCATAGATGATCAGCAATGGGTGATTCCCGTAGAAGAGTCCGGATGAGGCCCAACGCGTTTCGGGACACTGTACATCCCTTCATCAGGGGCTATTGTCCGGACGAGATCACACTATACAATGCAAATAAAATCAGTTTTAACACAACACATATATTTTGACATTGATTGAAAAACACAGCTCAGCCTAAAAGAATACAACATTACAAAGCATAAGAACACATACCTAACCATATCATCAGAGCAAGTTCGTGACTGGACTGGCAGGGGCCCCCCACAGCAGCGGCAAAGAAACGTCTCCAGCGCCGACCGCACCAGAGTAGGGTGGATGCCCACACCTCCCAACAAATCCCTAGGGCATCAACGGTACAGGGACAGAGCAACCAATTGACAGAATCCTGCAAGTTGTAATAACATATTATTGGCATATTGGTTTCATAATGTGAAACACCTCCAATGTCAATAATATCCCCATGGCCATAGGCACACAGAAATCCAAACCACAATATCCACTAAACAAAAATGAAAAAAAATGAAATAATGAAAAAAATGAAAAAGAAAAGGGGGGTACTATCCCGTTAATGGCCGCGTAAAGGATTTGCACAAAAGGACCAAAAATTTCTTGAAGGATTCTCTTCTTGATCCAAGGTTGCATATATTGCCATACAGTTGCAAAAAGGACTTAACTTGCAATCTGTAGACATAAGTGAAACAACCACAAAGCAGCCAAAAGGATACAGGCATGTATTAACCATAAGGACAAACATGCCTGGAGTTTGAAACAGGAAGAAACAACCTCTAAACCTACTCAAAAGCACTACAGCCTACCTTAGCAGCATATACTGAATTGCAGGCAATGACACAGATGGACAGAAAATTATTTCTCTTTAGGAAATTTTTCTCTTTAATCCAAAGCTGCATATATTGTCATACAGTTGCAAGAAAGGCAGGATCCCGCAATCTGTGAAAATAAATAAATGGAGCGATCACAGAGCAGCAAACAAACAAACAGTCATGTATTAACCATAGGGGCAACACATGACTGAAGCATGAAGCAAAGGAAACCCCTTGATCTGCTCAAAAAAGCCCACTGAAGCCTACCTTGGTAGCATGCACTAATTTGCAGGCACAGGCACATCCCCGCCGTCCAAAATATCGCGGGTCCGCCATTGCCGCAGCCAGCTTTAAGGGAGAGAAGAGGGGAGGATCTCGGATCACATGACGCTATGACGCAATCGCGGCATGCGTCATGCGCTATTATACAGTCCATAGGCTGAGAGGAAAAGAGGGAGGGGGCGGCATCACAGGACGTGACCCAAAAGCATTGCACGTCATGTGATCAAGGTCTCGCTCCACAATATAACAAATTACAGACAGAAAGTTCCTGTGCAAGCCTAAAAAACTCTGCGATTGGCTAAAGATCCCTCAAATGTGTCACACAGCGCCGAAGCGCACCACACACACATAAAAACAACCATCACAGCGCCATCAAATGAGTAAACCCCCCAAAAAAAGGGGGTCTCATAGATAGACAACGAGTGGAAGAAAAAAGAGGGGAAAAGGGAAGGGTTTGTTTCAGGATTATTGTGTGTGTCTGCTCAAATGATATAAAAGAGAGTGACTTAATCACAAAAACATCTGACAGACAATGTGAATTGTCACAAACTAATGGCAATGGGGGAATCATAATAATAAAACAAAAAGAATGTCGCATGGTGCTTGAGTCCAGGACTCGTGGTACCCAGGATCCCGAGCACCGAGTGCGAGGATGCCGCCCACACCCCGACCCATCCCCTTGTAGGGGAAGAAAGTCCAGTGATGGAAGCATCCCGCACTCAGCACCCACCGGCGCATGCAAAACCCAAAATAGCTCTGGACCAAAGGGCCAGGCCAAAGGGTCAAAAGGGCCAAAAGGCCACCAAGTGACCTACGTGCGCCGGCTGGGAGGTGAGGATACCACACCCAAAACACAGCCTCGCAGCCACCACAAGGGAGCCCCCCCAGACCGTCCAGAACTGCTCAGGGGTAGCTGGAATAGATGTAAATGTAAAGGGAGGAATGCCTCCACAGGAAAGGGGTCACAATGAGGGGAAAAAGGTTGCATATACTATACACACAAAATTGTTGTTAACATGGGTGAAGTTTATTCCTTTTCACACCCACCAGAGGCGAATCCTTTCAAAAAAGGTCTAAAGCTAATCTGTTCATTCAACCCAGGGGGTATAGTAGCCCCAAGGTCCGCAATTCAGCGGGTTTCCCTCTGGAGCAGTACCTTGTTCCAGTCCCCTCTCCGTGAGTTGGAATGGATTCTATCTAAGATTAAAAATTGAATCCTGGGAAATTTTCCTTTATGCTGTTGGATCACATGTCTACCCAACGGCAAATCTGGGTTTGCCATCTTCATAGAACTAATGTGCCTCGAAGCTCTCTTGTAAAAGTGTAGTTTGGTTTTTCCTACATAGAATCTGGAACACTGGCATGTCAGAAGATACACCACACCTTCGGTTTTAAAAAAAGAAATAAAATTTTTAGTCCTTTTGTGCAAATCCTTTACGTGGCCATTAACGGGTATAGTACCCCCCTTTTCTTTTTCATTTTTTCATTATTTCATTTTTTTCATTTTTGTTTAGTGGATATTGTGGTTTGGATTTCTGTGTGCCTATGGCCATGGGGATATTATTGACATTGGAGGTGTTTCACATTATGAAACTAATATGCCAATAATATGTTATTACAACTTGCAGGATTCTGTCAATTGGTTGCTCTGTCCCTGTACCGTTGATGCCCTAGGGATTTGTTGGGAGGTGTGGGTATGCGCCCTACTCTGGTGCGGTCGGCGCTTGAGACGTTTCTTTGCCGCTGCCGCGAGGGGCCCCTGCCGTCCAGTCACGAACTTGCTCTGATGATATGGTTAGGTATGTGTTCTTATGCTTTGTAATGTTGTATTCTTTTAGGCTGAGCTGCGTTTTTCAATCAATGTCAAAATATATGTGTTGTGTTAAAACTGATTTTATTTGCATTGTATAGTGTGATCTCGTCCGGACAATAGCCCCTGATGAAGCGATGTACAGTGTCCCGAAACGCGTTGGACCTCATCCGGACTCTTCTACGGGAATCACCCATTGCTGATCATCTATGGTTTTAACTCTGTATATTTGTATAATTTTTGTATCTTATGTAATAAATATTTTTACTCATGATTTTCAGTGTTGCCCTTAAAGTCCCATTTTTTGGGGGGTTCTTTCCTTTGACATAAATGGACATGAGCCATGGCAGCAATGAAAGTTGTAAGATGGAGTGCTGAGGAGGCTGTCGGGGGCTCTTGAGGGTGCCCCCTAGTCTGGGAGGGGGGTGGGATGACCTTGGGCCTGGGGCTCAGATGCTGGAAGATTTCCCCTAAAACACATGGAGCAAACCCTTCCTCCCTTCCTGGAGGCACGGAAGCAAGGAGAGAGGACAGCAGGAGCAGGTCAGCACATCTGGGAGATCTCCTGAGAGTCACTTGGATGAGCTGGTGAGTGTCAGTCTGGAGGACGGCGGGGAGAAGTAAGCCTGGAGGGCTAATGAAAGGGGCAGCTGCAGCCAGGCAGGTTGGCAGTGCCTGAAAAGGTGGTGCACGGATCAGTAGCCACAGGAGTAATGAAAGCTGGACACTGAGCTTTTTGCTACACAACTAAGGGGCCTAGGGTTCTTGCCTGTAATGGGCTATTGCTTCATCTAACAGAGTGACTATTGGATAATTCACAGTGTTCCAGTTGTGTTCTGTAAGCAAGTGTGTGCTGGAGGAAGAAGAGGAGCTGTATATAAAGAGAGTATATAGGAAGAGTTGTCTCTGAAGTTTGTTTGAAGTCAATTGGGAATCCCATAACCTCCCATCCCTATCCAAGTTATTATCCCTCAATAGACAAAAAATAAATAAATCATGGACTGTTCTCTGACTCTGGAGTGTCTGTGGAAATTTGGTTTGCCAAGCTGTACAGGGTGGGGGATCCCAGTTTACTTGCAGCTTAGGGGGTGCGCTACACTTTCATGATGAACAATGTTTTATTAACCAGTTGCCGACCGCCGCACGACGATATACGTCGACAGAATGGCACAGGCAGGCAGATGGGCGTACCTGTATGTCCCTGTCTCCCAGCGGGTGGGGGATCGATCGAGCCCCCCCCCCCCCGGTGCCCGCGGCGGTCGAAATCCCTCCAGGAGTGATCCGTGATGAGGGGGCGGCCATAGATTTGTGGCCACCCCCTCACGATCACTCCTGGCGAATGAGAAGCTTCCTCTGCTTCTGTAAATGTAAACAGAAGCAGAGGAAGTAATGTCATCTCTCCTCGCGGCGGTCTTTTCGTACATTCCAGGGAGATATTGTCCTAACCGTCCTGTAACCAGCCGGTGCTGCACCTCACCATCCCCAACCAAATGCAGTAAGCCGGCTGCATGAGAGGCATTTTCCGTATGTCCTCCCTACTACCCGTACCCAACAAGCCCCCCAAAGAAAATATCGTGTTTGTAGAAAGCGCAGATATAGGCGTGACACCCGTTATTATTGTCCACGCTGTCCTGACAATCCTGGTCTTTGCATTGGTGAATGTTTTGAACGCTACCACACACTAGTGCAGTATTAGCGTAGGGTATAGCATTTCACAGACTAGGACACACTTACACAGGGTCTCCCAAGATTCCATCACATTTTGAGAGACCCAAACCTGGAACCGAACAGTTACAGTTACAGTTACAGTTACAAGAAAAAGTGTTAAAAAACAAAAGCAAAAAAAGTTGTCATTTTATTGTTCTCTCCCTCTCTATTCTCTCTCTATTGTTCTGCTCTTTTTTACTGTATTCTATTCTGCAATGTTTTATTGTTATTTATGTTTTATCATGCTTGCTTTTCAGGTATGTAATTTTTTTATACTTATACTGTTTACTGTGTTTTATTGTTAACCATTTTTTGTTTTCAGGTACGCCATTCAGCTGCAGTGCGGATTTATTTATCTTGACAGCAACAGCGTTTGCTCCCACGATACATAAAGCCGTGACTCTAGTGCTGTAGGAGGTTATTTCACCACCACAGTTAAAAAAAAGAGCATATATGCCGAAGCATGGGGGCAGCAGGGGCGGAGGAGCGATTTGCTCCTAATGCCGTGTATACACGGTCGAAATTCAGATGGAGGTTTGCCTGTTGAAAAGTCAGATTGTGTACGCGGCATAACTTTTGCGGGATGATGCCCCCATGCTTTGGCATATATATATATTTTAGGCACAGGTTGCGTTAAAAAAAAAATTATTTAAAAAAAAAAAAATTTTGTATTTGCTTTGCAGGTATGGTATGGTAAGGTCTTACTGTTATACTGTAATGTTACTTTGTTTTAATGTTAACCATCATTTGCTTAGCAGGTACCCCATTCAGTTGCAGTGCAGATTTATTTATCTTGACAGCAACAGCGTTTGCTCCCATGATACATAAAGCCGTGACTCCAACGCTGTAGGAGGTGATTTCACCACCACAGTTAAAAAATAGAGCATATATGCCGAAGCACGGGGGCAGCAGGGGCGGAGGAGCGATTTGCTCCTAATGCCGCGTACACACGGTCGATATTCAGACGGAGGTTTGCCCTTTGAAAAGTCTGACCGTGTGTACACGGCATAACTTTTGCGGGAGGACGCCCTAATGCTTCTGGATATATAAATGGTATATAAATGATATATAAATGGTGCATGTATGCCCATCATTAGAAGTGGGTGGATGAAGGGAGGTATTCTAATTGGGGGCATACCCACCGATCAATCTCAGCCAACAGGCTGCATGAAAAAAAAAGATTACAATATATGCCCAACAAGGACCAGCAACGTACTGGTATGTTGCTGGACTTTGAATGGTTATACCAGAATGATGCCTGTGGGTTTAGGTATCATCTTGGTATCATGCTTTTCAGCCAGCGGTCGGCTTTCATTTAAAAGCAATCCTAGCGGCTAATAAGCCTCTGGATTGCTTTTACAAGCAGTGGGAGGGAATGTCACCCCCCTCCCACCATCTTCCATGGTTTTCTCTGGCTCTCCTGTCCCAACAGGGAACCTGAAAATGCAGCCGGTGGTTCCGCCAGCTGACCATAGAGCTGATAAGAGACCAGGTTTAGAAGGAAATTGCTAAATTGTGCATCACCACAGGGTGACACTGTGGATGCACCTAGTATAAATGCGCCAACGTCCCGATATTCAATGGGAGAATGTATATTTAAACTAAAGGTGGACTTTAAACGGCACACAGATAGATATTGTAAAAATTCTAAGGGTTTTATTGTTGGTAGAAAAATATAATTGAATTTAGGTAAAAAGTACATTAATACAAGACACTGACATTATGTAACAGTTATCAATAGTTGATATAAGGTCCCATTTACAAGACTCGACACATCTCCCAGGAATTACATTGACATGTAAAATACACAAAGTAGAATGGAATAATGTATAGCCAACAAACACAAATGAGGAGTTGGACAGTATGCACGAGAGATGGCTGGTCTTATTGATGGGTCCGGTAAATTCAAAGATAAAGATCTTGCTTTCGCTCGACTAGTTTCGCGTTCCAAAACGCTTCGTCGGGAGCATAATATTCTGTCAAGATTATACATAAACAGTTCAAAAGAGATACTTCAGTTAATATAATTTTAATACTTGTATCTAGAATAGAACTAATAAAAAACATTTTAAAGAAGAAGCTGATATACATTGATTAAAAGTTTTCGATTGACCACAGAAGGATAAAACACCCACCACCTATACATTGCCAGCACCGAAACCAATCACACAACAGATGGGGCATGAAAGTAGCTGTGCAAAGTTGTAGAAAAAACATGAAAAAAGGGGGGGGGGGGGGAAGGGGGGGAAAAGGGGAGGGGAGGGGGGAAAAAAAGAACGAAGAAGAAAAGAAACAAGGAATGGGGGAAGGGAATAGAGGGGGGGAAAGGGGGGAAAAAAGAAAGAAGAAGGACTGGAATATGAATTAGTCCATATCCATAGGTACTATTAAATTTTTTTTTTTTAAATTGAGCAAGTTAGATAGCAGGTGCAAAAATTCTTATAAAACCGTAAGTGAAATAATGTGTCAATAATCACCATCGAGGCAAACCAAGAACAAGAAGGGGAGGACAAGAAAAAAAAAAAAAAAAAAAAAAAAAATATATATATATATAATAGTTTCTATACTTACGAACAAGGCCGTGTTAAGTAGTGAAACCAGCCTAGGTATTTTTACCTGGCAATCCGTGTATCACAGGGTGCCAGTATTATATAAACACATTCTAAAAGTAAAACACATAACGTGACCCATAAGTGTCAAAAGTAGGTGTTTCGAAACAAACTAAAGAGAGGGGAGTGGAGGGGGGGGGGGGAAAGGGAGGGGAATTTATTCATATATATATTATTATCCAAGGGCTCACCGTGGTAAACAATCATGCGTGATTTAAGTAAAAAAGTAACTATGCACAGGCTACTGATAGGTAGGGAACGTAAATCCAGGTATAACAGGCCAGACAATACTGTAGAGGAGTGTGTCAGTCAGGAGCACTTGCTCGAGCCACACAATGGTAATCTGTTAGGGTGACCCCTAATGATAGACTGACCCAGCTGAAAAACATAAATACAAAAAAGGAAGTTTAGAAAGGACCCGCTTCCCTAGATCTATCTGCTCGTATCCCAGATGGATGGTTCTTACCTTATAGCTTGACAGGGATTGTATGCTGGTAGACCTGGATGGAACCTCTCCTGTGGACAGCCTCACAGTGCATTGTGCACCGTTTTTATGTGTCCCTACAGGAAGGCGTCATCACATCCGGAAGTGACGCTGGTGCGCGAGTTCGGACGGTCATGCGCATGCGCCGTAGGCGCTGCTCACGCAGCAACCTGGGGCCAGTGAGAGAGTGACAGGGCGAAACCCAGGAAGTATTCCGGGAGCCTACAGTACGTCACATCGCTCTAGCTAGCAGACACGTCATCGTAGGGGATCAAGCAGCCCATGTATGTGCGCCGTGATCACTGCCATCACAAAAGCCCATGACCAGTGCGGCAGTGACAAAGCATACCACAGGGGGAGCCGATTGCTCCCTTAAAGCAGGTCAAAGGATCGTGTTCTAAATACCAGCAGTGGTCAGTAAGTCCGCCCACCATTGCAGCCATCAGTGTGGGCACATAGGCTTCGGGGCACAGCAAGAACAGGGGGTGAAAGAGGGTGAATACACCCACCTGTGGTCATCGAAAAGAAGATCCAGACATAATATACAGAGCTAAATAAAAATGCTGAAGGCATATAAATAACCAAAAATACATATTCTACATTTATATATACATCCAGGAATAGTACCTTTAAACTAGTAAACAATATCTAATTTAAGTACAGGGATTCCAATACAGCAGCTTAACCATTTAGGAACATGATTTAGAATGTGTATTCTGTGTGTCTTTTTTAGTGACATATTCGATCTGTCGGCTGTAGTGGGGGGTAAAGTTATCATACAAGGTGAATTTATTGACACTGATGAAACTAATATATGGCATTCATTGTGCAGCTTATCCTGAAGAAGGATTGTTTTTATAGTATTATGCAACTAGATGAAACATCAAATCAAGATGCAATCAGGCATTAAATAAAATAGACATATAGTAATACAGAGGGAAGGGGGATGGGGGGAGAGAAAAAGGGTGTGTTAACGTGAGTAGGCACATAACATATGTGGAAAAGTATGTATAGCATTAGTGTGGCAGTAAATATTCACCCCCATCCATAGCCCGTAGGATATTCTAGATGTCGATCAGAGTGGTATATATGTCAGTGACAGAAATCATGTTCCAAATGGTTAAAAGTGGTTTAGATCAGTCATTTACAGAAATGGTCTGTATGACTGAGTTTCGTTTAGACCAGGGGGGTGTGTGGCATTCAACCTTTCAACCCAGATAGTTTCTCTCTGGAGGATGATTTTATCCCACTCACCCCCTCTGGGACTTTTGGGAACAACGGCCAGAACAGAAAAAGACACAACTGAGGTATCAAAACGGTGGTAGAGGTCCAGATGTCGACTAATGGGTGTCAACATCTTCCCGTTGCCCGAGTAGTAAATGTGATCGTTGATACGTTGTCTTAACTGTCTGGCTGTTTTACCCACATAGAAACTACCGCATTTGCAGGTCATGAGATAAACCACGCCTTCAGTGCGGCAGTTAGCAGAAAATTTTGGGAAAAAAAACCTCACCATTGGGGAGTATAGTATTTTGACAGGGTAAAACCCATTTACAGAAGGAGCATTTCCCACATTGGGCAAATATGTAGGGGCACAACCCGAGATCATTTTCAGGCGGGCAACCTCACTTAGAGACAAACTTACCGCTAGCCACTATGTTCGAAACTGCAATAATGTTACTAATCGAACTATAGGGACGTCACAATGTGGGAAATGCTCCTTCTGTAAATGGGTTTTACCCTGTCAAAATACTATACTCCCCAATGGTGAGGTTTTTTTCCCAAAATTTTCTGCTAACTGCCGCACTGAAGGCGTGGTTTATCTCATGACCTGCAAATGCGGTAGTTTCTATGTGGGTAAAACAGCCAGACAGTTAAGACAACGTATCAACGATCACATTTACTACTCGGGCAACGGGAAGATGTTGACACCCATTAGTCGACATCTGGACCTCTACCACCGTTTTGATACCTCAGTTGTGTCTTTTTCTGTTCTGGCCGTTGTTCCCAAAAGTCTCAGAGGGGGTGAGTGGGATAAAATCATCCTCCAGAGAGAAACTATCTGGGTTGAAAGGTTGAATGCCACACACCCCCCTGGTCTAAACGAAACTCAGTCATACAGACCATTTCTGTAAATGACTGATCTAAACCACTTTTAACCATTTGGAACATGATTTCTGTCACTGACATATATACCACTCTGATCGACATCTAGAATATCCTACGGGCTATGGATGGGGGTGAATATTTACTGCCACACTAATGCTATACATACTTTTCCACATATGTTATGTGCCTACTCACGTTAACACACCCTTTTTCTCTCCCCCCATCCCCCTTCCCTCTGTATTACTATATGTCTATTTTATTTAATGCCTGATTGCATCTTGATTTGATGTTTCATCTAGTTGCATAATACTATAAAAACAATCCTTCTTCAGGATAAGCTGCACAATGAATGCCATATATTAGTTTCATCAGTGTCACTAAATTCACCTTGTATGATAACTTTACCCCCCACTACAGCCGACAGATCGAATATGTCACTAAAAAAGACACACAGAATACACATTCTAAATCATGTTCCTAAATGGTTAAGCTGCTGTATTGGAATCCCTGTACTTAAATTAGATATTGTTTACTAGTTTAAAGGTACTATTCCTGGATGTATATATAAATGTAGAATATGTATTTTTGGTTATTTATATGCCTTCAGCATTTTTATTTAGCTCTGTATATTATGTCTGGATCTTCTTTTCGATGACCACAGGTGGGTGTATTCACCCTCTTTCACCCCCTGTTCTTGCTGTGCCCCGAAGCCTATGTGCCCACACTGATGGCTGCAATGGTGGGCGGACTTACTGACCACTGCTGGTATTTAGAACACGATCCTTTGACCTGCTTTAAGGGAGCAATCGGCTCCCCCTGTGGTATGCTTTGTCACTGCCGCACTGGTCATGGGCTTTTGTGATGGCAGTGATCACGGCGCACATACATGGGCTGCTTGATCCCCTACGATGACGTGTCTGCTAGCTAGAGCGATGTGACGTACTGTAGGCTCCCGGAATACTTCCTGGGTTTCGCCCTGTCACTCTCTCACTGGCCCCAGGTTGCTGCGTGAGCAGCGCCTACGGCGCATGCGCATGACCGTCCGAACTCGCGCACCAGCGTCACTTCTGGATGTGATGACGCCTTCCTGTAGGGACACATAAAAACGGTGCACAATGCACTGTGAGGCTGTCCACAGGAGAGGTTCCATCCAGGTCTACCAGCATACAATCCCTGTCAAGCTATAAGGTAAGAACCATCCATCTGGGATACGAGCAGATAGATCTAGGGAAGCGGGTCCTTTCTAAACTTCCTTTTTTGTATTTATGTTTTTCAGCTGGGTCAGTCTATCATTAGGGGTCACCCTAACAGATTACCATTGTGTGGCTCGAGCAAGTGCTCCTGACTGACACACTCCTCTACAGTATTGTCTGGCCTGTTATACCTGGATTTACGTTCCCTACCTATCAGTAGCCTGTGCATAGTTACTTTTTTACTTAAATCACGCATGATTGTTTACCACGGTGAGCCCTTGGATAATAATATATATATGAATAAATTCCCCTCCCTTTCCCCCCCCCCCTTCCTTTCCCCCCCCCCCCCCCACCTCCACTCCCCTCTCTTTAGTTTGTTTCGAAACACCTACTTTTGACACTTATGGGTCACGTTATGTGTTTTACTTTTAGAATGTGTTTATATAATACTGGCACCCTGTGATACACGGATTGCCAGGTAAAAATACCTAGGCTGGTTTCACTACTTAACACGGCCTTGTTCGTAAGTATAGAAACTATTATATATATATATATATATATATATATATATATATATTTTTTTTTTTTTTTCTTTCTTGTCCTCCCCTTCTTGTTCTTGGTTTGCCTCGATGGTGATTATTGACACATTATTTCACTTACGGTTTTATAAGAATTTTTGCACCTGCTATCTAACTTGCTCAATTTTCAAAATTTTTTTTTAATAGTACCTATGGATATGGACTAATTCATATTCCAGTCCTTCTTCTTTCTTTTTTCCCCCCTTTCCCCCCCCCCCCTCTATTCCCTTCCCCCATTCCTTGTTTCTTTTCTTCTTCGTTCTTTTTTTTCCCCCTCCCCTCCCCTTTTCCCCCCCTTCCCCCCCCCCCTTTTTTCATGTTTTTTCTACAACTTTGCACAGCTACTTTCATGCCCCATCTGTTGTGTGATTGGTTTCGGTGCTGGCAATGTATAGGTGGTGGGTGTTTTATCCTTCTGTGGTCAATCGAAAACTTTTAATCAATGTATATCAGCTTCTTCTTTAAAATGTTTTTTATTAGTTCTATTCTAGATACAAGTATTAAAATTATATTAACTGAAGTATCTCTTTTGAACTGTTTATGTATAATCTTGACAGAATATTATGCTCCCGACGAAGCGTTTTGGAACGCGAAACTAGTCGAGCGAAAGCAAGATCTTTATCTTTGAATTTACCGGACCCATCAATAAGACCAGCCATCTCTCGTGCATACTGTCCAACTCCTCATTTGTGTTTGTTGGCTATACATTATTCCATTCTACTTTGTGTATTTTACATGTCAATGTAATTCCTGGGAGATGTGTCGAGTCTTGTAAATGGGACCTTATATCAACTATTGATAACTGTTACATAATGTCAGTGTCTTGTATTAATGTACTTTTTACCTAAATTCAATTATATTTTTCTACCAACAATAAAACCCTTAGAATTTTTACAATATCTATCTGTGTGCCGTTTAAAGTCCACCTTTAGTTTAAATATACATTCTCCTGATAAGAGACCAGAACTGCTCCAATCATCTCTATGGCCTAAGAAACTGGAAGCTACGAGCATTTCATGACTTAGATTTTGCCAGATATAAAAAGCGCCATTGGGAAATTGGGAAAGCATTTTATCAAACCGATCTTGGTGTGGTCAGATGCTTTGTGGGCACAGGAGAGATCTAGGGTCTAATAGACCCGAATTTAAAAAAAAAAGAGTACCTGTCACTACCTATTGCTATCATAGGGGATATTTACATTCCCTGAGATAACAATAAAAATGATAAAAAAAAATAAAAATGGAAGGAACAGTTTAAGAATAAAATAAAACAGCAAAATAAATAATAATAAAAAAAAGCACCCCGTCCCCCCCTGCTCTCGCGCAATGGCGAACGCAAGCGTCGGTCTGGCGTCATATGTAAACAGAAATTGCACCATGCATGTGAGGTATCACCGTGAAAGTCAGATCGAGGGCAGTAATTTTAGCAGTAGACCTCCTCTATAAATCTAAAGTAGTAACCTGTAAAGGCTTTTAAAGGCTTTTAAAAATGTATGTAGTTTGTCGCCACTGCGCGTTTGTGCGCAATTTCAAAGCATGTCGTGTTTGGTATCCATGTACTCGGCCTAAGATCATCTTTTTTATTTCATCAAACATTTGGGCAATATAGTGTGTTTTAGTGCATTAAAATTTAAAAAAAAGTGTGTTATTTACAAAAGAAATGCGTTTGAAAAATCGCTGCGCAAATACTGTGTGGAAAAAAAACCAATGCAACACCCACCATTTTAATCTGTAGGGCCTTTGCTTTAAAAAAATATATAATGTTTGGGGGTTCAACGTAATTTTCTTGCAAAAATAAATACATTTTTTCATGTAAACAAAAAGTGTCAGAAAGGGCTTTGTCTTCAAGTGGTTAGAAGAGTGGGTGATGTGTGACATAAGCTTCTAAATGTTGTGCATAAAATGCCAGGACAGTTCAAAACCCCCCAAATGACCCCATTTTGGAAAGTAGACACTCCAAGCTATTTGCTGAGAGGCATGTCGAGTCCATGGAATATTTTATATTTTGACACAAGTTGCGGGAAAAAGACCATTTTTTTTTTGCACAAAGTTGTCACTAAGAGCCCATTCACACAGAGACGACTTTGGATCCGACTTCAAGTCGCCCCAGGCCGCCCCTAGTCGCCTCAAGTCGCGCTGCATGAGAAAATCAATGTAAGTGAATGAAGCCGTCTTAATGCACACTATTGCAGTCGCTCCGACTTCAAAAAAGCTTCCTGTACTACTTCAATCCGACTTCTAGACGACTTGTAGGCAACTTGTACCCATTGATTTCAATGGAAGTCGCCTCAGAAGTCGGATCACTGTCTTAACAGAAGCAGCAATACAGGAATAGAACATACATTTCTCAGGCAAACTCCTCCCTCCCCCTCCCTCCCACCCACAGAGCTGATTCTTGTTTGATTGGCCACTGGAAAGCCTCCTGTCCTGGATGCAACTTGAAGTTGCCTTGTAAGTTGCCTTGTGTCGCGCTGTGATTCATACTCAAGTCGTGTCCAAGTTGCCTCCCAAAGTCGCGCTGGAAGTCGTGTTGCCCCTGTGTGAATGGAGACTAAATTATATATTGCTCAAACATGCCATGGGCATATGTGGAATTACACCCCAAAATACATTCTGTTACTTCTCCTGAGTACGGGGATACCACATGTGTGAGACTTTTTGGGAGGCCCCATACGCGGATGGCTCCCAAAAAGATCCACACATGTGGTATCCCCGTACTCAGGAGAAGCAGCAGAATGTATTTTGAGGTGTAATTCCACATATGCCCATGGCACGTTTGAGCAATATATCATTTAGTGACAACTTTGTGCAAAAAAAAACCCAGTTTGTACTTTTCCCACAACTTGTGGCAAAATATTAAACATTCCATGGACTCAACACGCCTCTCAGAAAATAGCTTGGGGTGTCTACTTTCCAAAATGGGGTCATTTGGGGGAGTTTGTGCCAACTTGGCATTTTATGGCCTTCAAAACTGTGATAGGTAGTGAGGAGTGAAATCAAGAATTTACGTCCTTAGAAATGCTGAAGGCGGTGCTTGGTTTTGGGGGCCCCGTACGCGGCTAGGCTCCCAAAAAGTCTCACACATGTGGTATCCCCGTACTCAGGAGAAGCAGCAGAATGTATTTTGGGGTGTAATTCCACATATGCCCATGGCATGTGTGAGCAATATATCATTTAGTGACAACTTTGTGCAAAAAAAAAAAAAAGTTTGTAATTTTCCCGCAACTTGTGGCAAAATATTAAATATTTCATGGACTCAACACGCCTCTCAGCAAATAGCTTGGGGTGTCTACTTTCCAAAATGGGGTCATTTGGGGGAGTTTGTGCCATCTTGGCATTTTATGGCCTTCAAAACTGTGATAGTTAGTGAGGAGTGAAATCAAGAATTTACGTCCTTAGAAATGCTGAAGGCGGTGCTTGGTTTTGGGGGCCCCGTACGCGGCTAGGCTCCCAAAAATTCTCACACATGTGGTATCCCCGTACTCAGGAGAAGCAGCAGAATGTATTTTGGGGTGCAATTTCACATATGCCCAAGGCATGTGTGAGCAATATATCATTTAGTGACAACTTTGTGCAAAAAAAAAAAAAAGTTTGTCATTTTCCCGCAACTTGTGTCAAAATATAAAATATTCCATGGACTCGACATGCCTCTCAGCAAATAGCTTGGGGTGTCTACTTTCAATATATAATTTAGTGACAACTTTTTGTAAAAAATGTATTAAATGTTTTTGTCATTATTCAATCACTTGAGACAAAAAAAAAAATATTCAATGGGCTCAACATGCCTCTAAGCAATTTCCTTGGGGTGTCTACTTTCCAAAACGGGGTCATTTGGGGGGGGGGGTTACTGCCCTGCCATTTTAGCACCCCAAGAAATGAGATAGGCAGTCATAAACTAAAAGCTGTGTAAATTCCAGAAAATGTACCCTAGTTTGTAGACGCTATAACTTTTGCGGCAACCAATAAATATACGCGTATTGACCTTTTTTTTTTCAAAAGACATGTGGCTGAATACATTTTGGCCTAAATGTATGACTAAAATTTAGTTTATTTGATTTTTTTTATAACAAAAATTTGAAAATATAACTTTTTTCAAAATTTTCAGTCTTTTTCCATTTATATCGCAAAAAATAAAAATCACAGAGACAATCACATACCATCAAAAGAAAGCTATATTTGTGGGGAAAAAAAGGACGCAAATTTTGTTTGGGTACAACATTGCATGACCGCGCAATTACCAGTTAAAGCAGCGCAGTGCCAAATTGTAAAAAGACCTCTGGTCTTTAAGCTGACAAATGGTTTGGGGCTGAAGTGGTTAAGGCTTTGTAAACATGGGGGTGAACGTATAACACATGTATACAAGATTTGTTCAATGTAAATAATATTTTAAAAGTGTTTCCTCTATTAAAAATTATGTATAGTTTGTAATTATATATGTAAATAGGGGCAACCATTTGTGCTAAATATATACACAAGCTCTATTTTCTGCTTTATATTGCTACAAAATGGTTATGCTTTACTACAGCTTCTCAGAATGCGAGTCTGTAAAGCTGGCCATAGACAGATCAAAATTCCTGCTAAACTGGCCAAACTGGTTAAACCAATATAAGATAAATACAGTGTGCACAAGTTGGGTACATTCTTCAAAGTTGGGTACCCACAGTGCATCTATTACTGGTACTAGCGTGGGTTGCCAACTCCAAGTTATCATTCTGGACATTATTGTTGGGCTAAGTTTGAATTATTAAAGCTGTGGCTTTGCCATTCCAATGAAGAACAGTTCTGGTGTCTTTGGGGAGGGGTTCACAGGCAGACAAGACATAATGGGGTAGATTTACTGAAACTGGTGCATTCAGAATCTGGTGCAGCTGTGCATGGATAACAATCAGCTTCTAACTTCAGCTTCTTCAATCAAGATGATTAATGATTTTAATGGAAATAAGTTTTCATAAGCTTTTTAGGTGCTGTTTTTAGCGTGAAAGCGCCTGAAAAGCGCCTCAGTGTGAAAGTGGTCTTAGGCAAACCTGTAGGTTATATGAACCTTAAAATAACCTTAAAAACCTACTGTATTTATTGGCGTATAACACACACTTTTTTACCCTGAAAATGGAGGGTAAACTGTGCCTGTGTGTTATACGCAGGGGGCTGTGGAAAGTTTTTTCCTGAAACTTCCCTCTTAAAGTTAGGGTGCGTGTTATACGCCTGTGCGTGTTATACGCCGATAAATACGGTATGTGTGAAATGCTTAGCTATAACATTTGCTACATGTGACCATTCACAGCCAATCCCATGCATGCTGAGAAGTTTCATCTACTGTGGTTCTCAAAGAACAATGAACATGCTTCTTACCAACAGTTGGATTGTTCACGCTCTCTTGAATATTCATTAAGAGTTATAGCTGCTTAGATATACCTAGCACACATAAAATGCAGTCTGCATGTTGAATAAAAATAAATGTTATTAATTCTTATTTTCGTTAGATTTTGCAAACACAATGTAGTCTGTTAAGACACTATTATAATTCACAGTAAATGAGGAGAAGAGGCTTTCCAAAACATCATTTAAGAACCAACTAGGTTGTGTCAGTAAATATTCTCCTTTTGAAGTGCATTTGTAGTTGTAACAGCTGTTGGTAATATATCGCTACAGTATTATTAACGTAAACCTGTCACAAACTCAGGCAATTAAAACTAAATATGAAATGAAAAATGCATAAACTGCATGTCAGAACGATTGCTAAATCTTGTGATAAATGCAGGTTAATGTTAATGAAAATGTTAATTGGGCAGCGTGTAACAAAAAGCACAGGTGTGAATTGGGCCTTAGGTCCTTCTCTGCAGCATGCTGGCAGGGGACAGGCTTTTTGTTTTGATGGAATATATTTACCTAATTTAAACTGAAAGTATAATTGGGCTTTAACAAGCAGTTGCCATTAAAGTAGTTATAAACCCTCAGCATTTTTTAGCTTAACACATTGAGAACATTAAAATAAAGTTTCCCCAATAAACTATATGTTAAAATTCTTACCCCACTCTTTACAGTTTACAACTTTCAATGCTGGTGGCTCTTGCTGTCTCAGTGCTGCTTCCCTGAAATTCTGCTCTTCTCAGGAAAAAGTTAACAGTAGAGAGTACAGTTTCCAGTCAGTCTGTTGGTGTGGAGAAGGGAGGGACAGGGGAGAGCCTTGCCATCCTAGGCTATTGGGCTGTGTGTTTTAATTGATGCACACAGTGTAGGAAGACACAACTCTAGCCCCTGCATGCAAGGGTGGCTCCAAGGGATGCTGCAGGTGAAAGGAGTCACACAGGAAACCTTGGGCAGCAGTCATGGCACCATCTTAAACGGAAACATAGGTGTAGGGGTTATGACAAATGGCCCTCCCAAACAGGATATTGAACAAAATCTGTAGGTAAATAAGAGAACCAGAACCTTCGCTACGTGGAAAAGTGAGTTTGACAATAAAGTTGTCAGTGGCTTCACCTAGGATAGTGCCTCTGTGAACAGTGGGAATTGCCTTTCAGGGAAATTAACCAGTAATCTACTCAAAGTATTACTTAAGTCAGCATATAACATTAAACATAAGTACCGGTACATAGATGCACACCAGTATAGAAATAATACAAGCTTTAAATAAGAAGATATGAATAACCGTACATTCATCCAATGTACAAATAGGTATAATCAGCAAAAGGGCCCGATAGTATTGTGCAGAATATTGCAATTAAGCGCTGTAAGCTTCTTGGATGCAGTAATACAGCTTTACTTTCATGGAGGGTGTTAGATTATGTCTTACAGCATTAGAAAAATTAAACTTGAATGAGGAGCATACAACTACATGCACTTTGAGAGATAACACTTCCTCTAAATACATTACCATAAATACATATTACAGTGCCACCTTCTAGATAGATGGGTATAATGGATACACTATATATAGTTCACAGTACTTTACATTACATGTTGTTGTTCATCCAACACCCCTTCTCACCCCTTCTCAACAGCATGTGCTTTGTCAAATTATATTCAGCTTCTTCTGGAAATAACTATGATGTTCCTTCAACAAAGGTTTGGTGAGTGCATCAGCAGTCATCTCCTCTGATGAGCAGTATTATCAATAACACCTTGCTCTTGATTGTCCCTCAGTAGATGATACTTGACATTGATGTGTTTGGTCCTAGGATTGACCCTTTCTTAATGCGTAAGCTTTATATATCCCTGGTTGTCTTCAAAAATGGCAATTGGTTTTGACATGTCTATCACAATGTCTGCAAAAAGTTGACAAATCCATATTGCTTCTTGACATGCGTGTGCTGCTGCAATGTACTCGGCTTCAGTTGAAGATAGAGCGACAGTTGCCTGCTTTTGACTAGACCAACTTATGGTTCCTTCCCCATACTGGAAGATAAATCCACTTGTGGATTTGCGGTCTGTACAGTCCCCGGGCCAATTAGCATCCACATACCCGACCAATTTTGGATGTGATGTTGCTGGTAACCGTAACTTGATCTGAATTGTTCCTTTAACGTATTGTATCACTCTTTTTTACTGCGTTCCAGTCATCCTGACAGGGAGCTGAAACTTTTCTGCGTAGTATGCCCACTGCTGTGGCTATGTCTGGTCTTGTCACAGTGGCAACATATAGCAGCTTACTGATTGCTCTGCGATACATGTCATTGTTGGGTATCAAATTTTCTGCTTCATTGCTCTTTAGATAGACTGGTTCCATGGGAGTTTTCTCTTCTTTTGCATCTTGCATATGGAATTGTTCCAAGATTTCAGAGATTTTCTGAGATTGGTTGAGAGGATTACTTCCATCTTCTTCTCTCTCTATTTGGATTCCCAGATAGTAGCTAATGTTCCCAAGTTCTTTGATTTCAACATTTTCTTTCAGCTTGTGAACTATGTGATTGTAATCCCCTTGCTGTTTAAAACAGGTTATAATGTCATCAACATAGATAAGGATGTATATCCATCTGTCTTCTTGATTCCTGCAGTAGACAGAGGGTTCTGCTTTACTTCTTGAGAATCCCTCTCTGGTAAGTACTTTGTTAATTTTCAAATTCCACATCCTTGCAGATTGCTTAAGACCATAGATGCTCTTCTGAAGTTTACACACAAGGTTGTCTCCTTGCTCAAACCCTGGTGGTTGCTCCATGTAGAGATTTTCCTTAATGTCTTCATATAGGAAAGCAGTTTTAACGTCTAGGTGTTTGACTTGCATGCCCTTCCTGGCTGAAATGCTAAGAAGCGCTCTGATGGTGAAGTGTTTTACTACGGGAGCAAATGTTTCATCATAATCTTAACTGAATTTTTTGCAGTAACTCTAGGCAACTAGTCTGGCTTTGTATTTGTGGATATTCCCTTCTGCATCTGACTTTACTTTGAAAGTCCTCTTACTTCCTATAGTTTTGTGGTTAGGAGGGAGCTCTGTGAGTGCCCAGGTTTTATTATCTTGAAGTGACTTTGTCACTTTGTCAGTCTTTGGGTGCAAGATTCTGTAACCCTATGTTTGCTCACTGTAGCCTACTAGAATGCCCTCTATGGCTCTGTTCTCAAGCTTGGATCACTTCTCACTTGGAATATAGCTATATGCTTTACATCCAAACACTCTGTTGTGTCCTATTCTAGGCTTTGATCCATGCCACATTTTGAATTGAGTACATTGAGTACTTTTAACGGCTCTTAAGGGTAGTCTGTTCTGTAGGTAGGTTGCAGTCATGACTGCTTCTCCCCAGTACTTGAGAGGTAGGTTGGCATCCGACAACATGCACCTGGCCATTTCTATAAGAGTGCGATTTTTTTCTTTCTGCTGCACCATTTTGTTCAGGAGTGTATGGTGCGGTTGTCTGGTGTACTATTCTTTGTCTCTTGAGGTAGTAGGCCACTTCTTTGCTTATGTATTGTATTCTCCCCCATTGACGGTGTGTATTATTTCTGGTTTGCGTTGGAATTTATTGCTAGACATTGCAACCAAGTTGAAGTTTCTCTGATGTTTCATTCAGATAAGTAGTTGTGTATCTGGAATAATCATCAATGAAAGTCAGTAGCTATCTGTTCCTGCCGGACGTGGGAGTTTTCATTGGGCCACATACGTCACCGTGTATGAGCTGCAGGGGGTTGGTAGATTTTCTTTGAGATGCTTTTGGAAAGGGAGCACGTGTGGCTTTTGCTTCAATACAGCACTTGCATTTCATGAGCACTTTACTAGGCGCTATTGTCAAATCTTCTGATAAGCCTCTCTTTATAATGTCCTGTATAGCTTCTGGACTTCTTTACCCCAGCCGCCTGTGCCATAAATTAATACATTTTCTGTAGATCATTAGAGACTATATTGGCTTGCTGGTCTGTGGTGATGAGCATTTATAGGTGATCATCCAGTTTTCCTTTTGCAAGGAATTTCTTATTATTGTGAATTGTGCATTCTTCACCCTGAAACTTAACTGTGAGACCGTTGATTGCAAGACTTTTCACTGATAGAAGGCTGCCTTCTAGTTCTGGAACATACAGCACTTTCTTTTTAAGGATACTCTGCTTTCTTTGTGGTGTAATGCAGTTCAGGAAGCCCTGGCATTTAGCTTCTGCAGTGATGCTTTTCCCGTTTGCTAGGAAAACGTCTTTTGCACTGTAATCAATGTTTGTGAAGAAGGGCTCATCGCTAGTCATGTGGCTTGTCCCCCCATGAGTCTATATACCAGCCGTGTGGCTTGATGCTCTGTGTCACTTTAAAGATGCCACTCCATAATGTGTCTTTAGTTTCCTTTGTGTATGCGTTGACTCTTTCTTTTGTGGATAGCTTTAGCTTTCGCTGCTCGGCTTTACAGATAGAACAATCCTTTTTTTAAGTGACCGGTCCTTTTACAGCGAAAACAGGCTCTGCTTTCTTTGTTAGGTTTTGTGCCTTTGTACATCTTAAGAGCTTTGTCATCATGGTGCATATTTTCTTTTCTTCTATCATATTCATTGATTCATTTCCCGTCATATTCCAGTGTCAGCTCCTGCTCGGGTCTGGTTTCTAAAGCGTTATTGAGAGCAGAATATGTCTCTGGAAAGCTGTAGAGGAGCAGGGCAACAATATGATTATCTTTGATGTCCTCTCCGATAGCACACAGTTGCTCTATGATTTCTATCATGTCTTTCATGTGGTCACACATTTTTTGACCTTTTTCTAGTCTCATCTTATATAACTTTCTTTGCAAAAACCGCTTACTGTTGAGGCTTGAACGCTCATGCAGTTTTTGTAATGAAGTCCACATACCTTTGGCCGTTTTCTCTGTTCTTATGTGGATAAGCTGGCCATCTTCCAATAGCAAGCTTATAATCGCTTTTGCGTGTCTATCCTGCCTATCCCAGTCCTCCGTCTCTCCATCTGTGGGTCTGTCTGTATTTAGCACTTGCCCCAAGTCATCCTTGCTTAGAAACATCTCTAGTTTAAATTTCCACAGATGGTAATTGGCATTGTTCAGCTTTGCTATTGCAAACTTCACATCTGAACCACTTGTCATCTTTCATCAGCTTGTATACAGTACTCACTGATTCACTGTAGAACTCTTTGGTCCAGTGCCTGCTGGGTGCCTGGGGCCATAACCTATTGTGCACAGTATTTCAATTAAGCGCTGGAAGCTTCTTGGATGCAGTAATACCGCTTTACTTTCATGGAGGATGTTAGATTATGTCTTACAGCATTAGAAACTTGAAACAGGAATAAGGCACATACAACTACACTTAGAAAGATAACACTTCCTCTAAATACATTACCATAGATACACATTACAGTGCTACCTGCTGGATAGATAGGTATAATGCATGCACTATATATAGTTCACAGTACTTTACATTGCATGTTGTTGTTCTTCCAACAGACAGTAATCCTGGTGGAACTGTGCACAAATACCGGGTATATAAAGGAATTAATAGAGATACCTTCAGATGAATGTTGCAGCAAACTTCAGTTATGGGATCCCCTGAGGATGATGATTGGGCTTCTGTCTTTGTGTCAGAGATCTGAAGAGATAATCAGAGGTCAAGGGGTATCCTCCAACTGTTGTCCAACCAGCCTGGAATAGAACGTCTCACTGGCAGGAACTGTAACGTGGCATTGGAATTCAGAGTCAGCCTATCTACTTTGCTTTTAGCCCCCCTTCCTCAGTAGTATATAATAGCCTCTTCTGGTCCAGGATTTAGTAGCATGGACAGGATTTATATTTGAGGATTACTCTCTCCTCACTTCCTCCTTCTGGGGCTTCCAAGGCAACAACCAGAGACAGGAAGTGCATACATAATATATTTACAGGCATTTGCAAATTCAGGCATAGAGGACAGCAGATCCCTACATAGTCAAAAATTAAAAGATAAAGAAGCTGCATACCCAGTAAGTGATCACTTTAACCACTTCAGCCCCGGAAGATTTGGCTGCCCAATGACTGGGACATTTTTTGCGATACGGCACTGCGTCGCTTTAACTGACAATTGCGTGATCATGCGACACTATACCCAAATAAAATTGATGTCCTTTTTTTCCCACAAATAGAGCTTTCTTTTGTTGGTATTTGATCACCTCTGCGGTTTTTATTTTTTGCGCTATAAACAAAAGAAGAGCGCCGATTTTGAAAAAAACCAAAAAAAACCCACTATCTTTTACTTTTTGCTATAATAAATATCCCAGTTTAAAAAAATAAAATAAAAAATTTTCCTCAGTTTAGACCGATATGTATTCTAGATATTTTTGGTAAAAACAATCGCAATAAGCGTATATTGATTGGTTTGTGCAAAAGTTATAGCATCTACAAAATAGGGGGTAGTTTATGGCATTTTTATTATTATTTATTTTTTTACTATAATGGCGGCGATCTGCAATTTTTATCGGGACTGCAACATTATGGCGGACACATCAGACACTTTTGACACATTTTTGGGACCATTGGCATTTATACAGCGATCAGTGCTATAAAAATGCACTGATTACTGTAAAAATGTCACTGCCAGGGAAGTGGTTAACACTAGGGGGTGATCAAGGGGTTAAATGTGTTCCCTAATGTGTGTTCTAACTGTAGGGGGAATGGGACAGACTAGAGCAGGGGGGCCAGCCTGCCGCAGTATAACTGTGGTGGCTGGTCCGGAAGCGGTTAAAGGCAGCCTTTTTCATATATTCATTATATGCTCACTTTGAATTGTTTTGATTTCTGATATGTTCATTGCAAATACATCATAAAACTATCCATTACCCCAGTGCAAAACCATAAAATTCCCCACCCTTTAGAATTCAATTACATTTGCGTGGTGCGTTAATGCAACCCATTTAAATTATTGAGTTGCCAAACCAGCAAATTGTCACAAAATGTGAACATTTCCAAAATTTCCAATGCAATGCACTGTGGTGTGTTGCTGTTCTTTGTGGCTTTGCTGCAATTAATGCGTGTTGTCTAAGTACATTGGGGTGCCATTAAAAATAAATGGCAGTGCAACATATGCAACGTGCATTGCTTTGCATTGTGAAAACGAGTGCCAACTAGTGATGAGCCGAACACCCCCGGGTTCGGTTCGCACCAGAACCCGCGAACGGACCGAAAGTTCGCACGAACTTTAGAACCCTATTAAATACAATGGATGCGAACGTTCGGATTCTAAAGTGCTAATTATAACGACTATTATCCATGTTATTGTCCGAAACAGAGTTTGGGAACCCGGCTTCTGCACCAGGGGACATGTATCAATGCAAAAAGACGTTTTAAAAACGGACGTTTTCCGGGAGCAGTCATTTTAATGATGCATAAAGTGAAAAAAAAAAGTCAAATATTCCTTAAAATATTGTACCTGGGGGGTGTCTAAAGTATGCCTGTGAAGTGCCACGTGTTTCCCGTGTTTACAACTGTCCCTGCACAAAATAACATTTGTAAAGGGAAAAAAGTCATTTAAAACTGCTTGCGGCTTTAATGCAATGTCTGGTCCCGGTAATATGGATGAAAATCTTTAGGAAAAATGGCATAGCTACCCCATCAACCCCCCCCCCCCCTACCCCAGCCCATTACCAGCCCCTTTGGGTCTTGTATGGATATTAAGGGGAACCCCGCACACAAAATAAAAAAGGACCTATATACTCTGAACAGCCGTATACAGGCGGTGCATACAAGACAGGGACTGTAGGTTTGTTCTTATGTAGAATCTGTTTATAATTTTGAACAGCTGCATTGTTTAAGTGGAGCTCCATGGCAAATTCCTTTTTTTTAGCTTTTTGTAAAACATAGGGAACGGTTATCACCCCTGTCACATTTTTTTTGCTGTCTGTGCCCCTGTTCAGAACATTTCACCTCACTTTGCGTCCCAATGACAACTGTTTTTGAAATGTGGTGTTTTTATTGAGACAAGGATTGGTGATAAAGCATCAGTAGAGAGGAGACACCTTTCTCCCATATTAATTCTTACAGGAGAGAATTTTCCTTCCAAGGGGTAGATTTCCTCTCACTTCCTGTTGTCTTCTTCCGTTTGCAAGTAGTAGTAGTTTGTAAGTTGGATGTTTGAAAGTAGGGACCTTCCGTATATACTCTGCAGAAATTGGCCCCTTAGGTGTTGGTGTTGGCACAACACTGAAAGCACTCACAGTTATTCTTGGTGGGTGCTGGAACGCCCTGCTGTCAAGTATAATATCAGGAATTGTAATAACATATAATTGTTGATCAGTGGTAGTAAAAATTGGGCCTTTGATGGTGGTGCTGGTGCCACAACACTGTAAGGCCTGACAGTTACTCTTGGTGGGCGCAGCAATGGTCCCTGCTGTGAATTATTAGATCAATAATTATAATTGCATGCCCCTGTTGAACAGGGGCTGAAAAATTGGGCCTTTGGTGGTGGTGGTGGTGGAGATGGTGGTGCTGGTGCCACAACACTGTAAGGCCTGACAGTTACTCTTGGTGGGCGCAGCAATGCTCCCTGCTGTGAATTATTAGATCAATAATTATAATTGCATGCCCCTGTTGAACAGGGGCTGAAAAATTGGGCCTTTGGTGGTGGTGGTGGTGGTGATGGTGGTGCTGGTGCAACAACACTGTAAGGCCTGACAGTTACTCTTGGTGGGCGCAGCAATGCTCCCTGCTGTGAATTATTAGATCAATAATTATAATTGCATGCCCCTGTTGAACAGGGGCTGAAAAATTGGGCCTTTGGTGGTGGTGGTGGTGGTGATGGTGGTGCTGGTGCCACAACACTGTAAGGCCTGACAGTTACTCTTGGTGGGCGCAGCAATGGGCCCTGCTGTGAATTATTAGATCAATAATTATAATTGCATGCCCCTGTTGAACAGGGGCTTAAAAATTGGGCCTTTGGTGGTGGTGGTGGTGGTGATGGTGGTGCTGGTGCCACAACACTGTAAGGCCTGACAGTTACTCTTGGTGGGCGCAGCAATGGGCCCTGCTGTGAATTATTAGATCAATAATTATAATTGCATGCCCCTGTTGAACAGGGGCTGAAAAATTGGGCCTTAGGCACTGGTGGCACAACACTGCAACCCCTCACAGATACTGTACTTGGAGCACAGCAATGAGGCCTGTTGCAAAGTATTGCATCAAAAATTTTAATTACACGCCCCTGTTAAACAGGGGCTGAAAAATTGGGCCTTAGCCACTGGTGGCGTCACCCATAAACCAAAATGATCTTCCAAGCTATCATCGTTAATCGTATCATTGAGGAGGAGTAGGAGGATAGCCAGTCAACATAACAGCACAGGCACTCAGCATCAGCATCAGTCTTGAAGGGATGTGACATTTTAAAATCAATTAGTCTGTTATATCAGCATCTGGTGTGTGGTAGCTGGTGGTGATCCAAGACTGGTTCATCTTGATGAAAGTCAGTCGATCAACCGAGTCGGTGGACAGGCGCACCCTGTGATCCGTGACAAATCCTCCAGCAGCACTGAATGTGCGTTCTGAAAGAACGCTGGATGCAGGACAGGCCAGTAGCTCAATTGCATACTGTGCAAGCTCTGGCCAGTGATCCATCCTCAAGACCCAGTAAGCCAGAGGATTTTCGGTGGGGAAGGTGTCCAAGTCTGACCTTGCCCCTAGGTATTCCTGCACCATGTATATCAGACGCTGGCGATGGTTGCTGGAACCGATCATACTTTGGGGCTGCGGACTAAAGAATTGTCTGAACGCATCGGTCAGACGGCCACCTTCCCCACCGCTCCTTCTTTGACTGCCCGAAGCCTCAGCAACTCGTTGTCCAGGACCAGGAGTTTGTAACCTCCCAGTCTCTGGGAACGCGTTGCACAGACCTTTCTGCAAGGCCTCCCGGAGTTGTCTCATCCTCTGCTCCCTCTGCGATGGTACGATAAGGTCCGCAACCTTACCCTTGTACCGTGGATCAAGGAGAGTGGCCAGCCAGTAATGGTCCCTCTCCTTGATCCGAAGAATACGAGGATCCTTCCGCAGACTTTGCAGGATCAGGGAGGCCATGCAGCGTAGGTTAGCTGAGGCATTCAGTCCGGAGTCCTCTGGGTCACTAAGGACGACATGATCCGCAGCCACCTCCTCCCAGCCACGTACAAGTCCACTGGTTTCTTGGGACTGTAAATCATCCCTAAAAGACTGCTGCTGATGATGCTGAGTGCCAGCCTCCACCTCCATGCTGACACAATCCTCCTCCTCCTCCTCCTCCTCCTCCTCTTCCTGTGCGATGGGTGGGACAGAAGGAACACTGTCTGGGTAAAGGGGGCCTTGAGAGGCAAGGAAGTCCTCCTCTTCCTGCCTCTGTTCTGCCTCAAGTGCCCTGTCCATTATTCCACGCAGCGTGTGCTCCAACAGGTGGACAAGAGGTACAGTGTCACTGATGCATGCACTGTCACTGCTCACCATCCTCGTGGCCTCCTCAAATGGTGCCAGGACAGTGCATGCATCCCTGATCATGCCCCACTGGCGTGGTGAAAAAAACCCGAGCTCCCCTGACCCTGTCCTGGTGCCGTAGTCGCACAGGTACTCATTGATGGCCCTCTGCTGCGTGTGCAGCCGCTGCAGCATGGCCAACGTTGAGTTCCACCTGGTGGGCATGTCACATATAAGGCGGTTCTTGGGCAGGTTCAACTCCTTTTGAAGCTCAGCCAGGCGAGCACTGGCATTATAAGATCTGCGGAAATGCACACAGACTTTCCTGGCCTGCCTCAGGACATCCTGTAAGCCTGGGTACCTGCCCAAGAACCGCTGCACCACCAGGTTAAGGACGTGAGCCATACAGGGCACATGGGTCAGTTGTCCCTGTCGGAGGGCGGAGAGGAGGTTGGTGCCATTGTCGCAAACCACCATTCCTGGCTTAAGCTGGCGTGGCGTCAACCACCTCTCGGCCTGCCCCTGCAGAGCAGACAGGACCTCTGCCCCAGTGTGGCTCCTGTCCCCCAAACACACCAGCGCAAGCACGGCATGGCATCTTTTTGCCTGCGTACTTGCGTAGCCCCTTGAACGCCTACGGAGCACCGCTGGTTCCGAGGACAAACCACAGGAAGAGGCCATGGAGGAAGAAGAAGAGGAGGGGGTGGAGGAGAGAGGTGTGTCACAACCAGTAGTAGCATTTTGGAGGCGTGGCGGTGGAACAACCTCCAACACTACTGCACCTTGTCCTGCATCCTTCCCAGCTGCCAAAAGAGTGACCCAATGGGCCGTGAAAGAAAGGTAACGTCCCTGTCCATGCCTGCTGGACCATGAGTCAGCGGTAATATGCACCTTACCGCTGACCGCCCTGTCCAGCGAGGCCAAGACATTGCCTTCCACATGCCTGTAGAGAGCCGGAATAGCCTTCCGTGCGAAAAAGTGTCGTTTGGGAACCTGCCACTGAGGAACCGCACATTGCACAAACTCACGGAAGGGGGCCGAGTCTACCAACTGAAAAGGCAGCAGTTGAAGCGCTAGCAATTTAGCCAAGCTAGCATTCAACCGCTGGGCATGTGGATGGCTGGGAGTGAACTTCTTTCGACGGTCCAGCAGCTGGGGCAGGGAAATTTGCCTGCTAGAATCGGACGTTGGTGTACTGCTAGCAGAGTGCCCGCAAGTACTTGCCTGTGACACACCTAATTCTACACCTTCATTCCTCTCAGAGCAGGTTTCAGAGAGGAGTGAAGGTATAGTGGGGTTGGAGATCCCAGCTGATGCGGTGCAAGAAGAGGTCAGCTTTGTTCTTTGGTGTGGGTCTTTAAGGTAGGCTTGCCAACGAGCTGCATGGCAGGTCAACATATGTCTGATCAAGCATGTGGTGCCCAAGCGGCTGATGTTTTGGCCACGCGATATACGCTTGAGACATATGTTGCAAACAGCAGCTGTGCGATCTGATGCACTCGCCTCAAAAAAGGCCCACACCAAAGAACTTTTTGCATGACGGGCAGAGGCAGCGCCCTGCACAGGCGGAGCTCTGCGGTGTGATTCCGTCGGTGTGCTGCCCATACGCTGGCCACTCAAGGGCATCCTGCCTCGTTGGAGATGTGCCTCCTCCTCATCCTCCTCCTCCTCCTCCTCTCTCCTATTAGGCACCCACGTGGAGTCAGTGACCTCATCATCCCCTCCCTCCTCATCACTGGAGCCAATCTGGCCAAATGCTGCAGCTGCTGGAGCATGACTGCCAGATTGGTGTCCTTCTTGAGCATCCCCTCTCTCTGCTCTCACGCTGCTGCCTTCCTCTAGCTGGGTATCATCATCAGATCCTTCCAAACGCTGGGCATCCTCCTGGAGCATGTACCCAACACTGTGCTCAAACAGTTCGGGGGACTCCTCAGGAGGAGGGCATGGTGGGTCTAGGGAAGGATTGACTAATGAAGATAATGATACCAGAGAAGAGGACGCTTTGGCAGCTGCTTTGCCAGTACCCTGAGCCTGGGTGAGAGAGGATGAGGAGGATGAGGTGGGCTTGGTCATCCACTCTACCAAGTCTTCGGCATGATGTGGCTCAACATGTCCAGCTGCCGAAAACAAGGACAAGCGTGTCCCATGGCCATGTGCTGATGACAATGCACCGCGTACACGACCAGCACTGTTGCCCCCAGACACAGAGCCTGCTTGCCCTCTTTTTTTGCCTCCTGACTGTCTGCCTCTCCTTGGTTGCCTTCCAGACATTTTAATGGAAGGCCTGCAGGGAGATGGGAAAAACAGCAATAAGGGCTACCTTCAGGTGTATACTGTGCAGGAGGCTTAGCAACAATGACACTGTCCCCTGCCTATCCTTCTCTGTCCCTAAACACAAGGATTGAAAATATGGTTCAGCAAAAAAAATTTAGAACAGAATAGCACACTGACACTTTCCCTCACTGTCCTACTCTGTCCCTCCCTACAAACAAGATTTAGCACAGAATAGCACACTGATAATTTCTACGAGTGTCCTTCTCTGTCCCTAAACTCAAGGATTGAAAATATGGAACAGCAAAATTGGTTTAGAACAGAATAGCACACTGTCAGTTTCACTCACTGTACCTCTCTGTCCCTCAACTCAAGGATTGAAAATATGGTTCAGCAAAATAGTTTTAGAACAGAATAGCACACTGACACTTTCCCTCACTGTCCTACTCTGTCCCTCCCTACAAACAAGATTTAGCACAGAATAGCACACTGATAATTTCTACGAGTGTCCTTCTCTGTCCCTAAACTCAAGGATTGAAAATATGGAACAGCAAAATTGGTTTAGAACAGAATAGCACACTGTCAGTTTCACTCACTGTACCTCTCTGTCCCTCAACTCAAGGATTGAAAATATGGTTCAGCAAAATAGTTTTAGAACAGAATAGCACACTGACACTTTCCCTCACTGTCCTACTCTGTCCCTCCCTACAAACAAGATTTAGCACAGAATAGCACACTGATAATTTCTACGAGTGTCCTTCTCTGTCCCTAAACTCAAGGATTAAAAATATGGAACAGCAAAATTGGTTTAGAACAGAATAGCACACTGTCAGTTTCACTCACTGTACCTCTCTGTCCCTCTCAACTCAAGGATTGAAAATATGGTTCAGCAAAATAGTTTTAGAACAGAATAGCACACTGACACTTTCCCTCACTGTCCTACTCTGTCCCTCCCTACAAACAAGATTTAGCACAGAATAGCACACTGATAATTTCTACGAGTGTCCTTCTCTGTCCCTAAACTCAAGGATTGAAAATATGGAACAGCAAAATTGGTTTAGAACAGAATAGCACACTGTCAGTTTCACTCACTGTACCTCTCTGTCCCTCAAATCAAGGATTGAAAATATGGTTCAGCAAAATAGTTTTAGAACAGACTAGCACACTGACACTTTCCCTCACTGTCCTACTCTGTCCCTCCCTACAAACAAGATTTAGCACAGAATAGCACACTGATAATTTCTACGAGTGTCCTTCTCTGTCCCTAAACTCAAGGATTGAAAATATGGAACAGCAAAATTGGTTTAGAACAGAATAGCACACTGTCAGTTTCACTCACTGTACCTCTCTGTCCCTCAACTCAAGGATTGAAAATATGGTTCAGCAGAATAGTTTTAGAACAGAATAGCACACTGACACTTTCCCTCACTGTACCTCTCTGTCCCTAAACTCAAGGATTGAAAATATGGTTCAGCAAAATAGTTTTAGAACAGAATAGCACACTGACACTTTCCCTCACTGTACCTCTCTGCCCCTACAAACAAGGATTAGCACAGAATAGCACACTGTCACTGACACTCTCCCTACCTATCCTTATTTGTCCCTAAACACAAGGAATCCAGGATTAGTAAAGGAAAAATAATGACACTGTCCCTGCCTATGCTTCTCTTTCCCTGCTCCGGAACACACTACACAAGGCCGCCGCGCTGGCGGCCTTTTATAGTGTGGGGCGTGTACTAAACCCCCTCAGCAATAATTGGCCACAGGCATCCTGCCTGTGGCCAATCATTGCTCTCCTCGCTGCCGGCGCTGTGATTGGCCAAGCATGCGGGGTCACAGTGCATGCTTGGCCAATCACAGCGCCTGGATGACACTGCGATGGCGTAGTGCATTGTGGGCCGTTCGCGTCACTCGAATTTGGCGCGAACGGCCCAAATCGTTCGATCTTCGTCGAACGATCGAACAGCCGATGTTCGAGTCGAACGTATGTTCGACTCGAACACGAAGCTCATCCCTAGTGCCAACACAAGGATGTAAATGGACCCCTAAACCTCCATCCCAAAGGCAGTTACTGTAGTGATACAGAACACTGTTGGCTTTCACAGTAACAATGATCTTCAGGTTTCCACACTATAAATAACATTCTTATATCCAAATGTATTTTTTCAAATGCTGTCTACAAAAATTACAAATTTCTGGTCCTCCTAGCAGTTGCATGGTCTGCTATGGCTATAGTTACACCCTTGGATGTGGGATTTTACTGCCTGGTTTTGAAAAACTGCCCTTTTGGAACAATTTCAAGGTTCATGTCTTCTGGAAAAGGCCCAAATTTGTGGCATTCGTACTTGTAAGCATGTTGCTTAAGAGATCCCATACCTGGAATATAAATGATCAAAATCAATTAATCTTATCAACATTTATGACAACACTTGTGCTAATGTCTTCATTTGTGTCATCACATTTGCAGATAGTACATCAGTAGTGTTAATTGGCTGGATGAGGTGCGAGCAATGTGTGATCTCACCTCCGTGTTGGCAGGTAAATCACATAAAAAAATGTTCGTTCAGCTAAGGCAAAAATCTCAAAAGTCATCTGCACACTTCAAAACTTTTCTATTACATCATTCAGTTCATTTAGCTCTTTATTGAATCATAAGATAAGCAGCAATGAGTTAAATTGCAAAAAAACAAATCTAGAAATGCAACGTTTCAAGCTTTTATTGTTACATTTCTAGATGGAAGGTTTAAAGCAGTAAGTCAAAAAGTTATTATATTGCAGCTTACCAATCATTAGATGTTGTGGCCACATTAGTTTTATTTTTTAAGCTTTTTCCATTGTTTTCACCTGGTGATCTGACCAGTCACATACCTCCTGTATTAAAGTGCCCCCACTCTGGATGAAGGAGCAACAGCGACACCTTTGGACAGCAGCATTGTCATTGTCAAGGTAGTGATGCAGTA
Organism: Rana muscosa; assembly: GCA_029206835.1. NCBI lineage: Eukaryota > Metazoa > Chordata > Amphibia > Anura > Ranidae > Rana > Rana muscosa. The sequence continues at coordinate 196,821,749 of CM055117.1, forward strand.
GCAGACTTAGATGGCATTGACCAGGAGTCTCTAAACTTTCTAAGCAAAGGGCGAGTTTGCTCTCCTTCAGGATTTTGGGGGGCCAGACTGTGGCCAGTGGGAGTAGAAAATGCCCTGGCATCAGCAGGCATAAACAATGCCACATTATTGGTTATAATATGAGGAAGAAAGCCCCATTGCTGGTATCAATGGGAAGAATAGTGCCACTGATGGTGTCAGTGGGAGGAATGGTGTCCCATCATTGGTGTCAGTTGATGGAATAGTGCCCAAAGGGCCAGATATAGGCACATAAAGGGCCACAGTTTAAAGACCACTGCCATTGACTAACAAATAAAAGGCAAACTTCAGATAACACTTTTTAAGCAGTTACAGTAAAAAAAAAATGATTTTTTTTGGGGATAAAGGTTTTACATGAATGAAATGAATAAAAGCTGACCATTTTAAGCACTCCTGTCCATGTTAAATTGGCCTGGTGGGAGGGGGAGTATTAGATGTTCTAGCAGATTTAAATACACTAACAAATTGAAGGCAAACTCCAGCGCACACTGCAGTTACACAAGCAGTTTCAGCGACCATTTTCTTTTTTCTTTTGGGATAAAGGTTTTGCATAAATAAATAAAAGCTGATCATTTTCATTGGTAAATAGTTTGTCTCATTCTTGTATCTGCTACATCTGCAAAAGAGAGCTTGTTCTTTAAAATGCAGCATTTTAACAGACTTACCAACCAGATCACCAGGTGAAAAAAGGGAAGGAAAGCCTAATCTGCAATCTAATAAATGTTGGCTTTTGGGTTTAATACTACTTTAACTCATTGCTTTCTAAAGTTTAAACTCTAAGCTAAAGCTAAATAGATGAAATGATTGTTAAAAAAAAATATTTTGTGTAGTTGACTTAACTTACGTCATTAGTGTGTCATCTTTGTGAACAAGGCATTTGAAGCGGTATGGATTGGAGTGAGCTCCATTACAACAATTTCAGCTACAGTAAAGAAATGGGAGTTTTGCATTAGAATCGACAGTAGACTTTATATAATCACAAAAACTGCAAAAATGTGCTGCAACCCATAGCATCCAATGATCCTAAAGTCATATCATGCACTCGAGACTACTCAATCCACAAAATTGTTTGTGTTCTACACAGCCTTTTATGCCAGGACGGCGATCCTCCAGAAATGGAATGATCCCTCGCCCCCTTCGGTGCAACAATGGAGATCCCTGGTGGATGCAGCCCTGCCTCTGTACAAGTTAACCTATGCGGGACGCAACTGCCCCCAAAAATTTGAGAGGATATGGGCGGCATGGGTTAAGGAGCGACGCTTGAGGTTGGAGTAGGGTTTGGAGTCAGGCACTGAGGAACCTGGACCTGTTGATTAGTTCAACTTGGAGGGTGGCTCCCCCCCCCTTACTCCTCTTGATTACTTTCTACTCAATGTAGATCCAGAACTGTATTGACCCTTTGGGTCCCCCACTCAACGGTTTTGCTAATTCAGGCTTTGCACTGGTTGGACCCCCGGACAGAGAATTTTTTCTACCCTGTACTATACTGCTGAGTCGCTTTTGCTTTTATCTGCATTATATTTGTGAACTGTCGAGAATGTACCACTGTTTTTTGTTGTTTTTCTTTTTTTTTTCAAAGTGAATAAACTTTTCTGTTAAAAGAAAAAAGAAAGTCATATCATAAAATAAATAAGTTTGCCCCACTTTCATGTATTTTTTTATGTCTTGTATTGAAACGCATCACATTATTATTGTTCTTTAGTATGCTGACATCTAGAGGCAGTTGTGGGCCACTAAATCTTGTTATCAATGTGATTTTGGTATCTTCCACTCTCCACCCCTCCTGTTTAGTGCTATTTAGTTTAGTCTTAGCTAGACCCTCCCCACAGAAACACAGAGACAGGGCCCAGGAAAGTCATTGTCTTCTTACATTTTTAAAGACTGGAAAAACATCCTCTGTACTGCAATTGTCTGAAGTAAAATTGTGTTGTATTTACTTTCTGTATCTTATGTGTCTTAATGAAGAGTTGAGCTGCCTGTGGATGGTGCCAAGTCAGCAGGTGACCATACTGGGTCTAAGGAGGTATGTCAGTGCATAAAGCAGCATTTAGAACAGAACAAAAAGTAAAAAAACTGATCAAAATCCCCTAAGGTTGGTATCATACCTGTGTGGCGCATTAATGCACACATGTTAAGCCGCACATTATGTGGTTTGCATTGAGGCAGCCCAGTTATTTTGAACGGATCTCCAACACACCCTACCTAACATCTTTTTGTAATACAAACCATGGCAGTGCATTGCCACATGTTGCCATGGGTTGCAGCACAAATGCATTTCAATTCCATTTAAAATGAATGGCACCGCAATGTGCTACCATGTGCATAGTTTGCAACATAAAAGTGTGACCTTGGCCTATGTGCCAGCCAGTTTCCAGAAGGCACATAATTACCCGTACAACATCCATGTTTGAGCAAGTAAAACTTCTACATAAATTGGAGATAAAAACAACTCTTTCTGGAAGGCCCGAGAGTGAACATATCACAACACACAGCCCATTCCTGGAAGCTGTGTTGCTTTACTTTTAATATTATGTAGCACTACCCACAACCGGAGCTCTTTGGGTTCTCTGTACTCTTGCTTCAACTCTGGGGACAACCTTAGCATTATGCATATAATTGAGTAAGTAAAGGATTAGGTGAATCACAGTTTACTAGACAATATGTTCACAGGGCTATAGCAGAAAAAATTGAGCTCAATGCAGCTAAATTAGCGTAAACCTGGTAATCCACAAAAGCAGCAATATGTAATGGCATTAGAAAACAGTAACAGCAATGATAAACAATGCTGCAAGTTTTTGTGAAGCAGCTATCTGAGTGAGCAGACTTTATCCCTGGTTGTTCAGCCAGCTAGAATTGGGACCCAGTCTTTACGGTGGTGCACATGAGTACAGTCCTAGTTAAATCTGCATACAATAAATAATGCTATTCCATGTTCTCAGTCTCTGCTAGCAGAGCGATTCCGGTCCTCAACATAAGGCCTCATGCCCACGGACGTTTTTACAGCCGCGTTTTTGAGCGTTTTTTACAGCTTAAAAACGCCTGTCCATGTTAGTCTATAGCTTCATGCCCACCTAGACGTTTTTGAGCTGCAAATAGCATAGACGTTTTTAAGCTGTAAAAAAAACCCAGGACCAGTGCGTTCCTCAGCGTCAGAATTAGGCAGAAAAAACCGCGAGCGTCAAAAAACGCGCAAAAACGCGCACTAGCGCGCACAAACGCGCACTAACGCGCGGTCGCGTTTTTAGCTCCGACGTTTTTTTTTTTTTTTTTTCAAAAAATAAAAAAAATTAAAAAAAAAATATTTACAATAACATGGACAGGCGTTTTTAAGCTGCAAAAAACACAGCTGTAAAAACGCCAGTGGGCATGAGGCCTTAGGCTGCAAGCTTGTAGCAGGTTGCAGCGATGTGCACAGTTCGGTCTTCTCGAAGCAAACAGGAATACCCCTGGTATTCACCCTGTGAAAACAATGGAATAAACTGTTAGCGCAAAAGACTAATGCATGATAGATGGCCAGGAATTGGATCTCAAAAAGTCCAGTCACAGTTCTTTTTAGTCCATTTGCTGGTATATAATGACCATTCCTAAAACAGGGGGGAGCAATGGAAGGGTGATAGGAGGCAGCTGTCCTCAGAGAAAGTCGGCTCTGCACAAGGAAGACAGGGGAACAAAACAGGAAGCGCCACCTAAGTGCAATATTTTAGTCACAATTTCTTAAAGACAGAGGAGATGCACTTACAGACATATGTAAAAAACGGGCTCATCTGTGTGTGTGTAGTTCACGGTGTGATCCGGTCTCAGGTGCATCCAGGCTCATGGGTAGGCAGAGCAGTGTGTAGATCCTGTGGTCACCAGGAAGCCAGCCAGAACCAGCAGGGAACGAGGATGATGACGTCACCAGAAGCCGAACAAGAGAGATCACCGGAAGGAAGGACAGGTGTTCAGCACACCACTGAGAAACCAGGCTACGCGCTGTGAGCTATCTGCTCCTTCAAGAGGCCTCTGTGAAAGTACAGCTCTCTTTCTTTTTTTGGAAAGAAAAAACAATCGCGCTATCCCATAGACCTCTACAATGGTGTTTAAACTAAAAATTTATATGTAAATTATAACACCAGTGAGTAAACCAAAAATTTGATTAACTCTAAATACCTTAGGTTAGTATTTACCACATGTGAAAACATGCCATTGATAAACAGTGAGTAACATATAATGGAAAAAAAAAACTTGTGTAAATTCATTAGTGAGCAACAAAACAGTGTGCAAATAAAAAACAGCAATGAATGTCCGTAATTCAAAATTATGATCAAAACACCAGTGCTTTGTGAAGAAATTGTCCATATAGTGACTGCATCCAAAATAAACGTGTAGATCCACCACCATTTAGTAGAAGTTGCCTCTTACCAGCTGGTGTTGATCCCCCATAACAGAGAATCAAAAACCGCATATAACAGATCCACTCTCCCCACAACCAGCAGATGCAGATACGTGATATTAGGTAATGTCCAATCAACAGGTCATCAGCAGACATCCAAGATGGAAAAGATATGAAACACTCCACATAGTGCATTAACGTTTTAAAACCTTTATTAAAAGTCTAACACATTGCACTTACAATTGGGTTGATAAAAGACAGCCTTTAAATCCAATGTGTTGGCCGGTGCACATACAGATACCCGTCCCTTTACGATCGTATGGAGCTCGAGGTGACGTCAGCACGTCGCTCCGCCCTACGTCCATTTCATAAAAACGTACTTCTTCCAGGGGCACGGGCGGCGCACTGCGTCACCTCTATTTATAGTGGTTAAAAACCAAGCCTCGTTCTGGGTCATCACCAACCCACGGACATGCGTGGTATCGTACAATGCAGCTCCAGTTTAGTCCGTGGGTCCGTGGGTCCATACATTTTTAGTTTAAACACCATTGTAGAGGTCTATGGGATAGCGCAATTGTTTTTTCTTTCCATTACTGTCTCTTGTATTTTTGTTTACATGTCAGTCGCAGCTCCCCTTCCACAACCGTGACGCCATTTACGGCTATCAAACCAATTTCTGAATTAGCGCAGTTTTTTCTTCTTCTTTTTTCCTCTTTCTTTTTATACCTGGCTTGCACTGGGAATTGTACTCTAATAGTCTATTAACTCCCAAAGTAAAGTTTCTTTCCTGAACCTTATCTTCCAAAATTAAGTGCTGCCAACCATCAAGTCTCTTCTGCTTGTCAGCTCCCCCTGGTGGATGGACGTAAGGTAGTGTTAACCCATTCAGCTAAAGTCCATTGGAAGACACAGAAAGCACTGCAGCTGTCCTAAATCACTTTCTATCTCTAGCCAAGCACGTGGCTACAATTATAAAGATTGTATCTCTTAGGCCATGTTCACACTGGTCCGATACAAAAGTCGTACGACTTCTGATCCAACTTTGCCCTGTGATTTCATGCGACTTCAATGAATGGGATCCGACTTTGATCCGACCATACCAGGCCCTTTGAGTATGAATCTTAAGGGGGAACCCCACGCCAAATAGAAAAAAAACGTGAGGGATCCGCCCAAGACTATACCAGGCCCCAAAAAAACAGCGTGAGGCCCCCAAATCCATACCAGACCCTTTTTCGAGCATGCAGCCCGGCAGGTCAGGAAAGGGGGGGGCGAGCGAGTGCCCCCCCTCCTGGACCATGCAATGCCACATGCCCTCAACAATGGGGGTGGGTGCTTTGGGGCAGGGGTTTGCCCCCAGCCCCAAGGCACCTTGTCCACATATTGATGGGGACAAGGGCCTCTTCTCGACAACCCTGGGCCGTGGTTGTGGGGGTCTGGCGAAGCACAACAGCGGGAGCCAGCATCGGAGGAAGACCGGGTCAGCAAAGAAAGAAGTAATTGGCAGAGGGAGAAGAAGGGGAGGGAGAAAAACTGGGAGAAGATGCGGAGGGAAAAGAACCAAGAGAAGAAGTGGTGTGAGAAGAACCGGAGGGAGAAGACCGGAGGAAGAAGACACGGAGCTATGACTGGGTACATTCTTCATTTTTAAAAAAGGACTGTTGGAAAACCTTCTCTTGTTTTTTGTAACACTACAGACATATGTAAAAAACGGGCTCATCTGTGTGTGTGTAGTTCACGGTGTGATCCGGTCTCAGGTGCATCCAGGCTCATGGGTAGGCAGAGCAGTGTGTAGATCCTGTGGTCACCAGGAAGCCAGCCAGAACCAGCAGGGAACGAGGATGATGACGTCACCAGAAGCCGAACAAGAGAGATCACCGGAAGGAAGGACAGGTGTTCAGCACACCACTGAGAAACCAGGCTACGCGCTGTGAGCTATCTGCTCCTTCAAGAGGCCTCTGTGAAAGTACAGCTCTCTTTCTTTTTATGGAAAGAAAAAACAATCGCGCTATCCCATAGACTTCTACAATGGTGTTTAAACTAAAAGTTTATATGTAAATTATAACACCAGTGAGTAAACCAAAAATTTGATTAACTCTAAATACCTTAGGTTAGTATTTACCACATGTGAAAACATGCCATTGATAAACAGTGAGTAACATATAATGGAAAAAAAAACTTGTGTAAATTCATTAGTGAGCAACAAAACAGTGTCCAAATAAAAAACAGCAATGAATGTCCGTAATTCAAAATTATGATCAAAACACCAGTGCTTTGTGAAGAAATTGTCCATATAGTGACTGCATCCAAAATAAACGTGTAGATCCACCACCAACTTTGCCCTGTGATTTCATGCGACTTCAATGAATGGGATCCGACTTTGATCCGACCATACCAGGCCCTTTGAGTATGAATCTTAAGGGGGAACCCCACGCCAAATAGAAAAAAAACGTGTGGGATCCGCCCAAGACTATACCAGGCCCCAAAAAAACAGCGTGAGGCCCCCAAATCCATACCAGACCCTTTTTCGAGCATGCAGCCCGGCAGGTCAGGAAAGGGGGGGGGCGAGCGAGTGCCCCCCCTCCTGGACCATGCAATGCCACATGCCCTCAACAATGGGGGTGGGTGCTTTGGGGCAGGGGTTCGCCCCCAGCCCCAAGGCACCTTGTCCAAATATTGATGGGGACAAGGGCCTCTTCTCGACAACCCTGGGCCGTGGTTGTGGGGGTCTGGCGAAGCACAACAGCGGGAGCCAGCATCGGAGGAAGACCGGGTCAGCAAAGAAAGAAGTAATTGGCAGAGGGAGAAGAAGGGGAGGGAGAAAAACTGGGAGAAGATGCGGAGGGAAAAGAACCAAGAGAAGAAGTGGTGTGAGAAGAACCGGAGGGAGAAGACCGGAGGAAGAAGACACAGAGCTATGACTGGGTACATTCTTCATTTTTAAAAAAGGACTGTTGGAAAACCTTCTCTTGTTTTTTGTAACACTACACTTTTTTTTTTGGTGAATGGGTAGGGTTACAATGTACCCCATACTCATTTACATAGGGGCGGGGGGCTGTGATCTGGGGGCCCCCTATTAAAAGGGGCTTCCAGGTTCTGATAAGCCCCCTGCCCGCAGACCCCCATAACCACCACCCAGAGTTGTCAGAAAGAGGCCCTTGTCCCCATCAACATGGGAACAAAGTGCTTTGGTGTGGGTGGCGCAGAGTCCCCTTTGCCCCAAAGCCCCCACCCCTCTATGTTGAGGGCCTGTGGCCTGGTATGATCCAGGAGGGGGTGCTCGCTCGCCCCCTCTTTTCTGACCTGCTGGGCTGCATGCTTGAATAAGGGTTTGGTATGGATTTTGGGGGGGCCCCACTCCATTTTTTTATTATTTTGGCGTGGGGTTTCCCCTCAAGATCCTCAGAGCACAAGTTGCATACCACAAGTCAGATCAGTTAAGATGATGATCCCGACTTCCATTTAAATCAATGGGCTGAATTTGTGCCCAAGTCGGACCAAAGAAGTGCAAAGTTGGACTGACACAAGTCAGACCAGTTAAAATGTCTCTCATAGGGAAACATTGATATTGACAAATTGGGGCTCCTACGACCTATGGTTCCGAAGATATGGGGCTCCTTGCGCAGCCTGTCAGAAGCTACATACAGAGTGGCCAGTTCAAATACAAGCTGGCACACTCTGTTTTTTTTTTTAACAGAGATGTTGGCACACTCTGTTTTCAGCAGTGCCTCTCCTCACTTATTTTCAGAGGTACTGAGCTGAATGGGCAGCTTGGAGTCTTGGACCAATGTATAAGTACCATTAGCCCCAGCTGTCTAATAAAAATGCTGCAGTGGAGGCATGCCTCTCACTGCAGTGTCATAGAAGGGGCATGTGTCTAAAAGACACAACCTCCATTCCAGCCCAGCCCTCTTAACTAGAAGGAAATAACATGTGTTTTTGTGTATAAGATTTACCCACAATCCCATGTTTTTCTCACACAGTTAACAGGGAGCATGATAATCTGCTGCTGTTGAAAAGGTACTGTTATAGTCAAGCTAAATCATATATTATTATGTTATATGTTATAAGATAATAATTTATTATTTATCTATTTACTGTGAAACTACTGGTTTGAAGTTATAACTTCAAACTTCAGTAATTTGTCTGTTAAGCCACCTGCTTGAGTACAGTTTTTGAAAATATAGTAAATTACCTTAAAAACACTATATACCGTATAACACGCACCCCAAGTTTAGGAGGCAATTTTAAGGAAAAAAACTTTTAGGAGGGAAGATTAAGGATAAAAACTTACATTTAAATGCCCATCAATGCAGCCTTATCAGTGTCCATCTGCAGCCTTGTCCATCATTGCAGAATGATCAGTGTCCATCTGCAGCCTTGCCCAGTGTCCATCTGCAGCCTTGCCCAGTGTCCATCTGCAGCCTTGCCCAGTGTCCTTGCAGCCTTGCCCAGTGTCCTTGCAGCCTCGCCCAGTGTCCTTGCAGCATGATCGTTTAAATTTGACTGCCGCGGCGCCGAGATATACAGAGCCGGATGTCCTGTGTACTCGGCTGTATTCGGCTCCTCTCGTCTCCTCTCGCAGTCCCGCCCAGTCCTGCGCCTTGGCCAGGCTCCTATGATGGACATAACACAGGTCCAATGGCGGGACTGGGCGGGACTCCGAGCATAGCCGAGCTTAGCCGAGTACACAGTACACTCGGCTATGTGTATATTGGCGGTGCTCGCTCCTCTCTTCCCCTCAGAGACAGCGGGGATCGGCGTATAACACGCACCCACGATTTCCCCCTGATTTTAAGGGGAAAAAAATAAATACTTTTGGTAATTAATCACTTGCCACCCAGGCCAATTCTGACACTTCTCTCCTACATGTAAAGATCATAATTTTTTTGCTAGAAAATTACTCAGAACCTCCAAACATTATATATATTGTTTTAGCAGACATCCTGGGGAATAAAATGGTGGTGATTGCAACTTTTTATGTTACATGGTACTTGGGCCTCCATTTTTCAAATGCGTTTTTTGGAAAAACTGTTTCATGAAAAAAAAAAAAAAAAACACCAAAGATAACCCAATTTTTTTGTATAATGTGAAAGATGATGTTACGGCAAGTAAATAGATACCTAGCATGTCACGCTTTAAAATTGCGCACACTCGTGGAATGGCGCCAACATTCAGTACTTAAAAATCTCCATAGGCAACGCTTTACATTTTTTTACAGGTTACATGTTTAGAGTTACAGAGGAGGTCTAGTGCTAAAATTATTGCTCTCGCTCTAAAGATCGCGGTGTATGTAATCTGTGTGTATCTGGCTCTGATACTAGCCAGTGCCTCACCAGCCACTGACCTCACCCCACATCCCTGATTTGCAGGAATCTGAATTTGTTGCTGTCTGGCTCACTTTTTGCCAATATTCACAAATAATAAGTAATGTTTGGTACTGCAACTCTCTTTATGATTAAAAAAGACAGTATGTGCATTTGTTCTGACATTGTCTGGCTGCTCCATAATCTTTAGCATCCCCTCTGACACAGAAAACAGCTTGTTTGTCTCCTGCAGCAATCAGCAGAGGTGAAGTGCATGGACCTTCCTACATATAATAAACCCTTCACACAGACACAGGCTACCATTCCATGGGCTTTACGAAGATGGAGAGGGAAAGGGAGATTATTTTGTGTTAGCCAGGCAGGAAGGTGCCAGATTACACTTAATACTTTTTTTTGAAAGAAAAAGGCTTATTTTGATAAAATACCTTGCTGTGTAAAAGACATGAGGTGACAATCAGTTTTTGATACATGATATACTAAAATCTGCACTATTTTGAGAAATTTGGAGAAAAAGGAAAAAAAAAAGAGAATTATTCTGACAAAATAGGTGACTGTCTTAGTCCCAAACAATAAAAACTATTCTTAAATTTAGAGTACTAAACAAAACAGCATTTGGTGAAAAAATAGGACCTGCTTATTCAAACTTTTTGGTAAATTTTAGAAAAAGTTGTCTTATAAATTTTAGAAAAAGTATTATAACTACCTGTGCATGGATTATGGAGATCTTTACACCATTTCAAAGACTCGCCGTCAGGCTCTTTTTCCACGCACACCATACCCATTAATTCCTATGCAAAGGCTGTCCATTGGTCCCACTAAAAATATTGTTATCATTTTAAACCCTCCATACCCATAATCTGTATATAAATATTGCAGAGAATATGTTATTAAACAGTGTCCCTTTGACATCTACCAGATAACATATTGCTTTACAACTTGCTGTTAAACCTGGATGTCACTGACCACTTTGGTTCTCGCTCAACATTAACCAATAAAAAACGAATTTGTATTACCAGCTCTAGGGACAACTATTCACATCCACATCCTAAATACAATTGCGAATAAAAAACTTAAAGGGGAAACCCCTTGTTAATGTGCAGGACTTTATTGGATGTGAAGTTGTCAATGAGGTAAGACCGTATTGGTTAGTCATTAAAATATAATCAGCTTTATTACAAATAGATAAAAATGATACTTAGGTCAAAATGACCATACAAATATTTAAAAACATTCCAAATAGTAATCAGACTAGAATCTCATTGAGCAGCTTAACATAAGTTGATCTTGCAGGGTAGTTCTGCTTCTTCAGGGAACTTCTATATATATCAGCTATATGGGTAGAGTAGATGTATTCGTTCGCTGCAATTTAAAAAAGGGAAAGCCGCATTCAAAGACCACCTAGCCAATGCAGGCATTGCTGCAGTGGATGTCATCGGGAACACCTGCCTCCATATGTCTGGCTGTCGTGGTGGGCATGTCTGTGGTCACCGTTCATTCCCTCTGGGTGGTCCAGTGCCCGTTTGACTGCCCCTTGGGCTTTTGCCAAGGGCTAGGTGGCCTTTGAATGCGGATTCTGGTGACAAATCGTGCCGCTGAGTGGCCCTGCGGCCGCAGGAGCAGCTTTTTCTGAGAGGATGTCATATGACATCCTCTCTGAACAGTAAAGCCACTGCCCAGCCGTCATTCTGCTATAGGCCGGGTGGGAAGGTGTTAATCTTATAGTACAGTACCTTAAAATGGACAGTAGTACAGTACAGCTGGTATACAGGGCTGGCATGGAGTAAACAGCCAATAAGAGTTACTGACTGGAGGATGGAGGGGAGGTGGGATATGGTGGAGCTGAAGGATCGTCAGCAATAAGAGATGGAGGTGGAGGGCAAGCTGTAATTTCACTTACACCTGATATTGATGGAACTGAAGGATCTTAAGCAAGAGGAGATGGGGGGCAAGCTGCAATTTCACTCACGCCTGATGTTAATGGCACAGGTTCTGGTTCCTTGCTGGATTCTATTTCATCTACCCTCTTAAAAAAAATTATCCTGTGATGTCTGGGTAGCAGCTTCTTTTTCTCATCATAGATGACATGATAACGCTGGATGGCATTCTGAACTACTGCTGCAACCTTTGTGTACTGTTCTATGTTCCGGGTCTGTGCCTCAAAAACTAAGAGTGCCTTCTCAAATAAAGAAAAAACCCTGCTATTTCCTGTGTTGTGAATTTTTTACGTTCTTCAGTCACTTCTTCCTCTTGGCTCTCTTCATACTTTCGCTGGACCTCCAATTCCATTGTGTCTTCATAAGTAAGCTCCTTGTGTTGCACAACAAGGAGTTCAATTAATTCATCCTGTTGCAGATCTAGGTCCAGCTTCTTGCTGAGGGTCACTAAGATGCTGAAGACCTCTTTGGACTCCTCACCCACCTTCTCAAATCCACGAATATCACAAACAAACTGCGGACAAAGGTTCTTCCAAACCCTATTCATGGTGACGTCCGCAACCTCGCGCCAAGCAAAGTCAATGTTTTTTATGCCCTTGTATAATAGTCATAAAAACTGTTCTTCCAAAATAGTTGCAAGGTTGTTCCTGGTTCATCAATTGCCTTTACTGCCTAACAAAAAGTGTGACGTAAATAATATTTCTTTAAAGTGGCAATAATCCCTGGTCCATAAGTTGGATACGTGCCGTAGTATTCAGTAGCAGGTGCACTTTTTTGACATTGGGATGGAAGTCATCCATGAATGGGGGGGTGGCCCAGAGCATTGTCAAGCAGTAAAAGAATGTTCAGTGGGACATCTTTCTCCAAGCAATATTTCTCTATCTTTGAGATAAAGTGGTGAAAAAAAAAACAGTCCTGGAAAATGGCCTGTGTAATCCAGGCTTTGGAGTTACTCTTCTGCACAACAAGAAGAGAGCCCTTGTCTATGTTTTTAAGGGCGCTTGGGTTCTGTGAATGATAAACCAAGAGTGGCTTCAGTTTCCTATCACCAGAAGCATTGCCACCAAGCAACAAAGTTAGCCTGTACTTTGCTGCTTTATGGGCTAGCATCTACTTGTTCCTCCTTACTGATGTATTTTCGGTCTGGCATCCTTTTTCAGGACAGTCCTGTCGCATCTACAATAAAAACCTGCTAAACAAGTGCCTTCATTATAATTTCTCGAAAATAATAATTTCTCAGGAAATTCCTGGGGCAGTTACAGCATCTGGACTCGCTGCCTCGCCACTTACTTTTAAATTTTGAAGGTTGGCTCTAGCTTTGATCCTATGAAACCAGCAATGGCTGGCATTAAAAGATGCACCCTCTGATTTTTTACCACGTTTCTTCTTCAAGTCTTACTTACAGGCTTTTAGTTTTTTTTTTAATCAGCAACATCATTGGCACAGCAGACTTTACATGTTCCATGATATTGTTCTTGTTCTTTAGGATTGTGCCGATGGTTGAACGATTCATGTTATAAGAATGAGTGACGTCTAACAGATATTCTCCCCGCACCAATCTCTCACTTATTTTAATATCTTTTGTTTCCAAAGTTATTGCTTGGTGCTTCTTAGCAGTCCCTGCTTCATCACCACTGCTTTTACACTTGCTTCCGGAAATCCTGAACTTTAAATCAACACTGTACTACTGTACACTATAGTACTGTACAGTAACGTGTACAGCAGCACAACTGCCTGCGGCAGAGGGTGCATGCATGTGACAATGTCTGGCAGACACGTGAGCTACTTCCAGTAGTTGACATGCAAACGATGTTCACATCTTTGAAAGTTTGCAGCTTGAAGGTTTATTCACATGTTTGAACGTTCACAACTTAAAGGTTAGTAAGTAGGGGTACATACTCCTTCAAAGTAGGCACCTTGTGAGTGTACACAATGCTCCCAGCAATTTTTCCATTCTTCATAGAAGTCTTCAAGCAGGATGGCATTCAGAGCCTGCATAGTGGCTCTTTGGATGTTATCCACACTACCAAAATTGTGTCCTTTCAAACCCTTCTTCATCTTTGGGAATATGAAAAAGTCACACGGAGCCAGGTCGGGCTGGATGGGGAAGCACTGTAATGTGTTTTTCAGCCAAAAACTCTCTGACAGCAAAAGCACTGTGACTTGGTGCATTGTTGTGATGAAGGATCCAAGTTGAGCCGATCTCAGGACGCACACGGAAAACTGTTTGTTCCGGGTAAAATCTTCCACTCAAAGTTTGACCAGTAGGTACAAATTCCAAATGGACAATTCCACATGAATAAAAAAAAAAAACAATGACTAATGATTTGACTTTCAATTTGCTCATTCAAGCTTTCTTGGGCAAGGTTACCTGGGTGTGTGCCATTCTGAACGTTGTTTCTTAGTCTCAGGATCGTACTCAAACACCCAGGATTCACTTCCCCTGATCACTTGATTCAAAAAATCAAGCTCTCTTTCCAAATGAACTACCAGGTCTTGGCAAACGAGTTGACTGTGTTCTTTCTGATCAGGTGACAAGTTTTTTGGAACAAGTTTTGCACACACTTTTCTTATGTTCAAATCCTGAGTCATGATTTCATAAACAATTGATTCTGCAATCATTCTAATAGTGAGCCGTTGGTCACAGTTGGGAACAAACCTCACTGCGTCCACATTCTGTTTCATTTTTGACGAAGAGGGGCGGCCTGAACGTTGTTTGTCTTCAACACCTTCTCATCCTTCCTCGAAGGACTTGTGCCATCGGTCCACTTGTGCAGATGTTAGCGCAGCTTCTCACTATTTCCAAAGTTTCTTATGCACTTTTACCCAATTTCACAAAAGCTTATCACGTACCGCTTTTCCACACTCGCTTGCATTTTTCTTAATCCGAGGCACTTGAACAGGGTGTCATAAAAAATAATGTCTTGACTCTGACAGGTCTGGAATGCAGCTGAACAGAGTTCTAACGTATACCTGGCACCTCACCCCAAGTGACCTTGGCCAGCTTCTTTCTTCAGGCTGGGTTCACACCGCCGCCGCATGCGGCTCACAGCAGGGGTCCGGTGCATGCTGGTTCACCGGTTCAGGTCCGATTTCAGCCCGAATTTTGGGCTGAAATTCGAACCTGAAACGCACCAAAAAAGGCACACTTTTTTCCGGCACACCGCACCGGACCAGCTGCGGAGATATGTGAACCGGCTCCATAGAGAGCCAGTCACATTCTCCTGCTAAGCGAATTGAATGCGGGGAAATGTGCATTCAATTCGCATAGGTGTGAACCCGGCCTCACAGAGCCCTTCTCAAGCATATGAACTCCATTCTCTTTATATTCTGGACACACCTCGTATATTTTAATATCTATCTATCTATCTATCTATCTATCTATCTATCTATCTATCTATCTATCTATCTATCTATCTATCTATCTATCTATCTATCTATCTATCTATCTATCTATCTATCTATCTATCTATCTATCTAGCTATCTATCTATCTATCTATCTATCTATCTATCTATCTATCTATCTATCTATCTATCTATCTATCTATCTATCTTTCTATCTATCTATCTATCTATCTATCTATCTATCTATCTATCTATCTATCTATCTATCTATCTATCTATCTATCTATGCATTTGCTGAACAAGCATGTTTGTTCCTGCATTCTGTTGGGACCCCTGACAGTGGCATGTCACAGGGAAAAACAACAGGACCAGTAGTTCTATACTGTTTTATTGAATAATCTTGTATTTCTGTTTTGTTATGTTCTGTGTCATATTCTAGTCATTTCTGATAGAGTAATCTTAACCACTAAAATTTGTATGTGTTTGAGTTTGAGTGTTTGGCAAGCTTGGTGAAGTGGTAATGACTATGAAGTGACTTCACTGTCAACTCAAAGCCTACTGCAGACTGTAGAGAACGTGTAAGAGCACTTAATTTTATTAAAACTAGTTGGACTAGTTAAAACTAATTGGCTTAGCGGAATCTACCAATTGTTCTTTAAAGTACAAGAATGGGTCTTTGCATAATTAGGGAAAAGCAAGGGCACACAATGGATAGATATGTACAGTATGTCTAAATAGTGTCTGTATTCCATCAGAATACCAAGATAAGGCATAGCATGGAAGGGTATCTTAATGCCTAGGTTCTGCCTCTGCCTTGATGATTTTAAGAGTACCAAAAGTTTGAACAAAAATGTCGGCACTGCTGAATTTTTTCATTAACTGCTCAGACAAGAACACATATAATGAGGTGTCTTCCTAAAGAAAGTATCTGCAGAAGGACGGGAGGAGGGCAATGTGAGCTAGGTTTTAGCTCTAAAGCTGGAGGGTAAATAGATTGTGAAGAAGAGAAGCCTATTCATTTTTATTTGCAGATGCAGAAAGCTTAATTTTTCCCTTTGGTGCAGTACACTAGGATGTATTGTGATATTTTGCACCGCCACCACCACTGAATCTTATTAAATTGCTATTATGTTCTGGGATAACACTGGAATACGTTGCAATGTCTTAGGGAACAATAGCCAAAACTATGCTGCTAACAACGCACATACAATCTGAGAAACAAAGCACGCTGAAGAGCCTAGCTGCTGATCAGGTTCAATTCCCTAATTTGGCGCCAGAGAAAATTCGTCCATCCAGCTAATAAGATATTTGAAGGTATAATAAGTAAACAGTAGCTAAACAGAAATAATACATTCATTGTCACGTTCTATTGTCTTACACAAGAGCATCAACCTGCTATATCTTATCATCACAATGCTGCCCATAATTTCATACTAGTTTATACAGTTATATTTTTTTAAATTGCTATATATATATATATATATATATATATATATATATATACAGTGCCTTAAAAAAGTATTCATACTCCTTGAAATTTTCCTGATTTTGTCATGTTACAACCAAAAACATAAATGTATTTTATTGGGATTTTATGTGATAGACCAACACAAAGTGACACATAGTTGTGAAGTGGAAGAAAAATTATAAATGGCTTTCTAAATTTTTTACAAATAAATGTAGCGGGGTGGCGGTTTGTGGTGTAATATAAGACTATCATTAACCTTGAAGCACTGCATTGTGGAACTTGCGGTACCAGGAGAACGGTACCAGGTGCGGTACCAGGTGAACTGAAAGTTCACTTCCATAAACATTGTGATGGTTTAGTTGCCTCTTCATTCCCTTTGGATTACAAGTATAACGTGCACCAAAGTTGCTAGCGAAGACTCCCAACATTGAGGAACTTGTGTAGTGATATTGTCAGGCCTGACTGGAACTAACACTATGGTACATCGGGTGGTATTGCCCGCTAGGGGGAGCTCGCGAGCACTATACTTGTTTCATTAGATCATAAGTAGATTTAACATTGTTTTAGAAACCCTTTTTGTCTTTATCTTTATTGACTCTTGCAGGGCCCTGCTGAGTCAACTGTATGCATATGTGTGTTACTGTTCCCTTTTTCTCATACCAAGTAAAGTACCCCTCCTTGGTTAAGTAAAACATTTTGTTGGGAGTATCTTTGTTTCCTGAGGGACTGCTACCAAAGAAAGGTAACAATATTCTTACATGTTATTGTGATATATAGATATATATATACATACAAAATTGTGTTCCCAGCATTCAGTGGGTCTCACAATTGTTAGTTACACCAGCTGTGCCAAGGGAGGGTCTGAGACAGGTTAGCAGGCTGCAAACAGAGTACTGACCCAAATTAACCAGCAGCTCTTCTGGGGGTAGTGCTACATACATATCTGAAAAGTGTGGTGTGCATTTGTATTCAGCTCCCGTTACTTTGATACCCCTAACTAAAATCTAGTGGAACTAGTTCCCTTTAGAAGTCAGCTAATTAGAAAATAGAGTCCACCTGTGTGTAATTTAATCTCAGTATAAATACAGCTGTTCTGTGAAGCCCTCAGAGGTTTCTTAGAGAAACATAGTGAACAAACAGCATTATGAAGACCTAGGAACACACCAGATGGGTCAGGGATAAAGTTTAGGAGAAGTTTAAAGCAGGGTTAGGTTCTAACAAAAATATCCCAAGCTTTAAACATCTCACAGAGCACTGTTTAATTCATCATCTGAAAATGGAAAGAGTATGACCCAACTGCAAACCTACCAAGACATGGCCAAACTGACAGGCCAGGCAAGGAGAGCATTAACCAGAGACCCAGCCAAGAGGCCCATGTTAGCTCTGGAAGAGCTGCAGAGATCCACAGTTAAGGTGGGAGAATCTGTCCACAGGACAACTATTAGTCGTGCACTCCACAAATCTGGCCTTTATGGAAAAGTGGCAAGAAGAAAGCCACTGTTGAAAGAAAGCCATAAGAAGTCTTGTTTGCACTTTGTGAGAAGCCATGTGGAGGACACAGCAAATATGTGGAAGAAGGTGTTCTGGCCGGATGAGACTAAAATTGAACTTTTTGGCCTAAAAGCAAAATACTATGTGTGGCAGACTAACACTGCACATCACCATGAACACACCATCCCCACCGTGAAACATGGTGGTGGCGGCATCATGTTATGGGGATGCTTTTCTTCAGCATGGACAGGGAAGCTAGTCAGAGTTGAAGAGAAGATGGATGGAGTCAAATACAGAGCAATCTTAGAAGAAAATCTGTTAGAGTCTGCAAAAGACTTGGGACTGGGGCGGAGGTTCACCTTCCAGCAGGAAAACGACCCTAAACATACAGCCAAAGCTACAATGGAATGGTTTAGATCAAAGCATATATATGTGTTAGAATGGCCCAGTCAAAGTCTAGACCTAAATCCAAATGAGAATCTGTGGCAAGTCTTGAAAATTGCTGCCTTTTTTAAAAGAAGAATGGGCAAAAATTTCACTCTCTAGATGTGCAAAGCTGGTAGAGACATCCCCAAAAAGACTTGCAACTGTAATTGCAGGGAAAGGTGGTTCTACAAAGTACTGACTCAGGGGGGCTGAATACAAATGCACGCCACACTTTTCACATATTTATTTGTAAATAATGTTGAAAGCCATTTATCATTTTCATTCCATTTCACAATTATATGCAACTTTGTGTTGGTCTATCACATAAATCCCAATAAGATACATTTACGATTTTGGTTGTAACATGACAAAATGTGGAAACTTTCAAGGAGTATGAATACTTTTTCAAGGCACTCTATCTATCTATCTATCTATCTATCTATCTATCTATCTATCTATCTATCTATCTATCTATCTATCTATCTATCTATCTATCTATATATCTATCTATCTATCTATCTATCTATCTATCTAGCTATCTATCTATCTAGCTATCTATCTATCTAGCTAGCTATATCTATCTATCTATCGATCGATAGATAGATAGATAGATAGATAGATAGATAGATAGATAGATAGATAGATAGATAGATAGATAGATAGATAGATAGATAGATAGATAGATAGATCTATATATATATATATATATATATATATATATATATTGTGTCGATTTACTAAATTATGGAAACAAGCTGTTCACTTTGCAATGAATATGGTGTGAAATTTCAATTTGCAAAAAATACACAATCATAATCAAGAATAATAAAGAAAAAACACTTTTGCTTGCACATGATTGGATAAATGGAAGTCAGCAGAGCTTCGCCACATTCACCAAGCTCTGGGGCAAAGTACAACTTCCCTTCCAAAGTGAACAGTCTATTTGTAAACAAAATACAATAAAACACTAAATGGGGCCAATTCTATAGATTTATGCCAACTCATAAGTACAGTATATGTGGTCACTGCAACCAGAAAACCTGTCTCAAATCACAGCTGACCTCGGCACAGATACTTCAGCCCATAAATAGAAGCTGTTTAGAGTAATAAAGATGTCTTTTTTGCAGACAGAAATATCAAAAAAGTTTATTCAATTATTGAAGATTCAAAATAGAATCAGAAATACACTATACAGTATATAGATAAACCCAATACTTTCCATCACACAATTAAATTTGGACAACGTTGTCTAAAAAACACGGCCAAAGACCAGACATCACGATGACCCCACAGAGGACAAAGCAACAAATTACATTTTTAATGCCAAACTGGGCTTCAACTGTTTGATACTGTGCTATGCCTCCGTAAAGCACCACCCTGACAATAAGAACCCAAGGAAAAAGCTGCACACTGGATCCAGCATAGAACCACATTAAAATTACATATATTACAGTTCAATGGTCAAATAAAAGTTAATTGCTCCCTTAGATCATCATTCCATAAAGAGTCCATCTTATGAGAGTAGTCTTTTCCTTATTAAAAAGTGTGCATATACAGTGGTAATCAGATCATGACTTCCATATGGTGAGTAAGAGCAGGGTGGGAAGAACCAGGAAAAACAGGGTATGATAGAGCACTTATAAAGCTGCAGCAGATGAAAGAAGCAGTGGAGGAAGCGGCACAGGTTTATTCAAACTAAGACTCCAGTGCATATATTTATACTAGAGTTTAGAGTATAAAGTATATGTGCACTCTAACTAGAGTTTAGAGTTTATACTTGACGCTCCAGTGGTACATGAAAGCTGTATCATCTCACTGCTCCTTGCCAACAGTACCCAGGCCATTTAAAACTCCCTCCTTAAAAGTTAATTTTCTTGTCCAGGAGCCAACCGGCTCGTAAACCGCTGTGTGACAGGAGCTCCAGGTGTCAGGGGGTGTGGTCAATGTAATGTCATCACGTGCTGACATCTACGTGTTTCACTGTAAAATCATAATTCAGCTTCTGTAGGACATTGGGCACCAGATGCTTGTTCTGCTTTTTAAAGGAACACAAGTTTGCATATATTAAGCTTGTCCCCATTTCTTTAGGAAACAGACTGGTTATGTGAAATATAATGATAATTAGACATGTGCATTCGTTTTCGTCCGAATGCATTTTCGTCCGAATTTCAGCTATTTTCGTTATCGTTTTAACAAACGAAAACGAAAGCACAGAATCCGAAAACCGAAAGATCCGACATAAACAAATGCTTTATTTTCATTTTCGTTGCTACAACAGTTCGATATAGATAGGAGATTCGACGTGACGCTGGCAATAACAATCTTTGTCTATCGAACCTGTGGTCGAATGTGCCTAACCTTAACTCTATTAGTCCAAGATTATTCTACATAGGAGAGAAAAGATTTGACATTATAGAGAGAAAAGATTCGACATAGGAGAGGAAAGATTCGACATAGGAGAGGAAAGATTTGACATAGGAAAGAAAAGATTCGACATAGGAGAGGAAAGATTCGACATAGGAGAGGAAAGATTCGACATAGGAGAGAAAAGATTTGACATAGGAGAGAAAAGATTCGACATAGGAGAGAAAAGATTCGACATTATAAAGAGAAAAGATTCGACATAGGAGAGAAAAGGTTCGACATAGGAGAGAAAAGATTCGACATAGGAGAGAAAAGATTTGTTATTATAGAGAGAAAAGATTCGACATAGAGAGAAAAGATCACTGCTGGAATTGGGTGGGGGAAGTAAAATAAAAATAAAGTTGATGATGAATGTTATTGGCTGATTGTAACCAAAGAGGAGGAGCAGTAAAATAGCTAGAATGACGAAGATTCGACAAAGCATCGAAAGTTAGAAGATTCGACGGTGCAGCAAAACTGTACGACGCTGCAATCGTACATTTCCGGTCAAATGCATCCGCCCATAGGCTATAGAAGAATTCTAATGTTGGTTGACTAGTAATAGTAATGAATAAATATAATTATTACTACTATTACTAGTCATACAACATTAGAATTCTTCTATAGCTTGTGGGCGGAACATTCGACCGGAAATGTATGATTGCAGCGTCGTACAGTTTCACTGCTCCGTCGAATCTTCTTTGAACATTCGACAGACACCATAAGCCTTTAATGACAGATTCGACCTTAATTAATTCAGATTTTTGGACGAATGCAATTTCTAACGAAAAACGAAATAAATAAAAACGAATTTCGGGAGTAACTAAATAAATTTATTTTTCGGACAAAAACGAAATTCCGAAATGAAATATTTCAGTGTGCACATGTCTAATGATAATAACCTCACTTATACCAATTGCAAAGCCAAATAAGCAATAGATGGATGGCAAATAAAGGTACAAGAACAAATATATATGATAAATAAAAATAAATAATATAAATTAGGGGGTGACATTGAACTACCGTCTCTGTTAAAGGCCCATCTTTATTAATTTATCACAATCAACATTATTATATTATTTCTTCAAAAATACCTGGGTATTGGATTTGGTATTTAAGCCCTTAGGTACTAGTGCATCCAGTTTAAAAATCCAATATGTTTCTTTCCTAATCCACTCCTAATACAGTGTTAAAGTGTTTGTAAAGCCTACATTTTTTTACCTTAATGTATTCCTTGCGTTAAGGTTAAAAATGTTTAGGTGTAAGCATCCCCCCTCACCCCCCCTTTTACTTACCCAAGCCCTCATTCGATCCAGCGCCGTGCACGTCTGCAGCTCTTCTCTCCCCTCACTTCTGGGTCTCGCTGGCTTTGCTGAGGCAACGGAAGCCATTGGCTCTCAGTGTTGTTAATCAAAGCCAGTGACGATGGAGCGGGGGCAGGACAGAGCCACGCTGTCTATGTCAATAGACACAGCAGTGAGGCTCAGGTGCAAGCACGCACAAGGGGCATTGGACAGTGGGGGGGCAGAAGCACTGGCGGGGGACCCGAGAAGAGGAAGTTCATGCCCGCTCTGTGCAATTCCACAGAGCAGGTAAGTATAGACATGTTTGTTATTTATATATTTTTTCTAAATTTACCTTTACAATCACTTAAAAATCACCCCTTCTCGAAGAATGTTTAGGAGCAAAAATTCCCTTCACCTTTATGTTTTTAAACTTTGCATTATGCACCTTCTCAAAATCTTGTGCCAAGGGACTATTGGGTTCTTTTCTTTTTATGTCACAGATCTGTCCATGCGGACAGTTATTTTTTCCTATGTAGATTTTTAAATGGACAGGTCAGCATGTAAATAACTCTTTTAATTTGTTAGAGCATAGATCTTATAGATCTTTAAATTATCCAAGAACAGTCTATTTGCCTTTAATAAATCAACCGCATCGCCTTTACAAGGCAATTAAAGACTTCAAATGTGTGTATGCACCAAATCCAATAAATGCAAATATGTCAGCCATTCTAATCTGTTTGAAACTAAGGAAAAGAGAAAGATGCTCATGGCAGAGCAATATGCAAAAGAGTGCAAAATGGGTCCCCAGCGCACTTTCAAGCTAGCCAGCATGAGAGTGTTATGGGGACCCCTATAGTACTTATTTATACACATATATATAGTTATGCATTTGTGCTATTGATTGACATCTCTAGCTATTAAAATTCCAATAGAAATCTTTACTTTAAAAAAAAAAGTTTCCAGAAATGTACTGTCACGTACCTGACGGTGACGAGCCCGGTTTAGCAGAGGGAAGCCTCCCTTACGGCTTCCACCAGCGGCCCCTGATAGTGTAACATGAGACGCGGAGGTAGAAGGGGTACGAGTGCCTGGTAGGATCAACCACGGAGCAGGTGGCTGGGTAGTCAGGGCTGGATCCAGGTGCACGGAAGTATGGCAGGTGGACAGGAACCAGGAACTCTGGAACACAGGAACTCAAGAACTCAGGAAGCAGGACTGGAACAGCTCAGCAGACCGGGCTGAAGCCTGGGAAGGCAGGGTAGTCAGACAAGCCGGGTCGGTTAACTGGCAGGCAGCAAGGTACAGAAGGGCAAGGCAGAGCAGAGATCACAACAGGCCGGAGGTCAGGTGCAGGCGGATAGCTGGAAGGTCAAGGCAAGCCGGGTCAGATACAGACAGGTTAACAGATCAGGTTTCTCAGGCACTTACGCTGTAGAGCAGACAGCAGGGACTGTCTGTAATTGCTGGATTTAAATAGCCCTTCTGGCGCCACCCGTAGGGCGCATGCGTGCATGTGCATGCGCGTGCGCGCATGCGCGATCGCGCGATCGGGAACCAGGAAGTCCAGGGCGCCTGTTACTGGCAGGATCTCCATGACATTGCCATCCCCCCAAGGGGCAGCCTCCGGATGCCCATCCGGGTAAACCTTTCGGGGTGAGATCTCCTGAAAGCTTGTATCAGACTCTTGGCATGAATATTCTTCTCAGGTTCCCAAGAGTTCTTTTCGGGTCCGTAACCTTTCCATTTAATCAGAAATTGGTTCTGGTTATTTCTTCTCCTAAAGTTCATAATAGCCTCCACTTCAAATTCCTGTTCCCCGTCTATGATGACGGGATCAGGGCGAGCCAGACTTCGACCTGGGAATGGGTTGGAGACTCAAGGTTTAATGGAAAAAAGAAAAGGTTGGGACTTTGAATGAGGCCTGAGACAATTAAGTCACTAGGCCTCCATCCCTGTCAATGCGAAGACAAAAAAGGGTCGGGACTTTATATGAAGCATGCGGATTGAAAGCCAAACAGAGCTAGTAAATCAGATAATGTAAATTTATTAAATATTATACAGTAAAATACATAAGACACCATGGTACATATTCCATCACCCAACATGGTTAGTTTGTTCATTAGCATTTGTTCGTAAATAAATTGAGTAAAACGGTAAAAACATGAGGTAGAACTGCATGGTAAATATTATTTGGCATCTGAAGCTCGACGCGTTTCGCGGCTGTCATGCCGCTCATCAGGAGCTGATAGTTAATGGATGCCTATAATACAAGAACATTGTATCAAATGATAGGTTAGGCTTGTAAGGGAAAAATTATATATAAGGGGGAGAGAAGTATGCACTTAACTAAACAGCCCATACTTACAGGTCGGGTGATGGTATGGGCACGGCAGGGGGCATGTAGGCGGCCGGGGTCACAGTCCGACATGGGAGCTGAGGCGGCATAACAGGTAGCGCAGCAAGGAGGCAGGCATCATTGTGTGAGCTGAACATGTGATCTTCACCAGAGTCAAGGGGCACATGCAGAAAGACTCCCGGGCCATCTGAAAATGAATGTGAAATGCAAAGAATTTGTGTGTTGAATTGCTGAAGGGTGATGGACCCTATGTACAGCAGTGGAAGGGTAAAAAGTGAATGCGAATGAGAAGGGGTGGTAATAAACAGAATAACTAAAATATGTGATAGTGTAGCTATGTTGAAAGCAATAAAGTGCTCCAACGTTAAGAACGCTATCAATGAAAGGTGAGAAAATTGAAAAAGTGAAAAAGGGTAAATGAGTGATGGTGAGCTTGTTGAAGGCAATGAGGATGCTCCAACATAAAAGCACCTTCGTTTTGGAATTGAAAATAGGGGGAGGAAAGAAAAGAAGAGAAAGGGAGGGCGCAGCCTAAGGTGTATGATTGTGAAGCTATGTTGGAGACATGGAAATACTCCAACATTGTGAATGCTATCAATGATGTGTGATAGTGAAGCTGTGTTGCAAACAATAAAAATGCTCCAACATGGGGAACACTGTCATAGTGAATAGAGGGGACTGTGTGCCAACAAAAGTGTGCATAAAGAAAAGTAAGAAAGGGGAAAGAAGGAAAGGAGTGTGCGATTAGGGACAATGAATTTACCTGAATGGAAGGAGTTGAAGGTGCATTTTGCCCAATGTAAGATGTTCCTGGTTCCTCAACCCCTGACTATGTGTGTTGGTGCCTGTGCCAGAAAGGAAATGCTCGCCTCGCCGCAAACGCCCTGTAGCCGCCAACGTCACGCTGGCGAGTATGAGGGAGGAGAGGCGCCATCTCCCAGGCAGCGGACGGCCGGCGAGTGGCGCCAAAGGACTCACTCCCTCATATTGATCGCCAGATGGAAAACACGGCGCTCATGTGATGACGTCGACCAGGGTGGACGTCAGACATGACGCGCCGGATGCGTTGCGCCGATGCGCAGCTGGGCGACCGCCCCGTCCCCCAAGGGGAGGGGAGAAGGGGGAAGACCCCTGATGCGCATCGCAGCTCCCAATGTCAGAAAAGGCCCCAACTCACACTACCAGGCCCACCACGCCATGCCCCGAACAACACCGGACCCTGGGGCTGTGAATTGGGATTTCTAAATGGATCATAATTTGCTTGAGAAATATCAAGACAAGGAACATTTTCTTAACTTGGCCTACAGTATGGTAGGGGAAGAAAACTATTTCTGACACTGGGGTGTTGTGTCAGAATGCTCAGAAACCCATCCAACAACTATCCCGCAGTATGGCAGGGATAGGGGGAAAGGGAAACAAGGCTGGCACATTGGGTCTTGTGTCAGCTGGATGCTATTCAAAAACGCATGCTTCCATCCCTAATTGGTTCAATGGAAAAAAGAAAAGGTTGGGACTTTGAATGAGGCCTGAGACAAATAAGTCACTAGGCCTCCATCCCTGTCAATGCGAAGACAGAAAAGGGTCGGGACTTTATATGAAGCATGCGGATTGAAAGCCAAACAGAGCTAGTAAATCAGATAATGTAAATTTATTAAATATTATGCAGTAAAATACATAAGACACCATGGTACATATTCCATCACCCAATATGGTTAGTTTGTTTATTAGCATTTGTTCGTAAATAAATTTAGTAAAACGGTAAAAACATGAGGTAGAACTGCATGGTAAATATTATTTGGCATCTGAAGCTCGACGTGTTTCACGGCTGTCATGCCGCTCATCAGGAGCTGATAGTTAATGGATGTCTATAATACAAGAACATTGTATCAAATGATAGGTTAGGCTTGTAAGGGAAAAATTATATATAAGGGGGAGAGAAATATGCACTTAAATAAACAGCCCATACTTACAGGTCGGGTGATGGTATGGGCATGGCAGGGGGCATGTAGGCGGCCGGGGACACAGTCCGACATGGGAGCTGAGGCGGCATAACAGGTAGCGCAGCAAGGAGGCAGGCATCATTGTGTGAGCTGAACATGTGATCTTCACCAGGGTCAAGGGGCACATGCAGAAAGACTCCTGGGCCATCTGAAAATGAATGTGAAATGCAAAGAATTTGTGTGTTAAATTGCTGAAGGGTGATGGACCCTATGTACAGCAGTGGAAGGGTAAAAAGTGAATGCGAATGAGAAGGGGTGGTAATAAACAGAATAACTAAAATATGTGATAGTGTAGCTATGTTGAAAGCAATAAAGTGCTCCAACGTTAAGAACGCTATCAATGAAAAGTGAGAAAATTGAAAAAGTGAAAAAGGGTAAATGTGTGATGGTGAGCTTGTTGAGGGCAATGAGGATGCTCCAACATAAAAGCACCTTTGTTTGGGAATTGAAAATAGGGGAAGGAAAGAAAAGAAGAGAAAGGGAGGGCGCAGCCTAAGGTGTATGATTGTGAAGCTATGTTGGAGACATGGAAATACTCCAACATTGTGAACGCTATCAATGATGTGTGATAGTGAAGCTGTGTTGCAAACAATAAAAATGCTCCAACATGGGGAACACTGTCATAGTGAATATGATTGATTTACATCTCTAGCTATTAAAATTCCAATAGAAACCTTTACTTAAAAAAAAAAAAAGTTTCCAGAAATGTACTGTCACGTACCTGACGGTGACGAGCCCGGTTTAGCAGAGGGAGGCCTCCCTTACGGCTTCCACCAGTGGCCCCTGATAGTGTAACATGAGGCGCGGAGGTAGAAGGGGTACGAGTGCCTGGCAGGATCAACCACGGAGCAGGTGGCTGGGTAGTCGGGGCTGGATCCAGGTGCACGGAAGTATGGCAGGTGGACAGGAACCAGGAACTCTGGAACACAGCAGGTAAACAGGAAACCAGGGACTCTGGAACACAGGAACTCAAGAACTCAGGAAGCAGGACTGGAACAGCTCAGCAGACCGGGCTGGAGCCTGGGAAGGCAGGGTAGTCAGACAAGCCAGGTCGGTTAACTGGCAGGCAGCAAGGTACAGAAGGGCAAGGCAGAGCAGAGATCACAACAGGCCGGAGGTCAGGTGCAGGCGGATAGCTGGAAGGTCAAGGCAAGCCGGGTCAGATACAGACAGGTTAACAGATCAGGTTTCTCAGGCACTAACGCTGTAGAGCAGACAGCAGGGACTGTCTGTAATTGCTGGATTTAAATAGCCCTTCTGGCGCCACCCGTAGGGCGCGTGCGTGCATGTGTGTGCGCGCACATGCATGCGCGATCGCGCGCGCGATCTAGAACCAGGAAGTCCAGGGCGCCTGTTACTGGCAGGATCTCCATGACATTGCCCCCCCCAAGGGGCAACCTCCGGATGCCCATCCGGGTAAACCTTTCGGGGTGAGATCTCCTGAAAGCTTGTATCAGACTCTTGGCATGAATGTTCTCCTCAGGTTCCCAAGAGTTCTCTTCGGGTCCGTAACCTTTCCATTTAATCAGAAATTGGTTCTGGTTATTTCTTCTCCTAAAGTTCATAATAGCCTCCACTTCAAATTCCTGTTCCCCGTCTATGATGATGCGATCAGGGTGAGCCGGACTTCGACCTGGGGATGGGTTGGAGACTGAAGGTTTCAGCAGGGAGACATATAAGATCGGATGGACTCTAAAGGAGTCGGGGAGCTCCAGCTCATAAGCCACTTTATTAATCTTCCTTTTGACAGGAAATGGCCCTAAGAACTTGGGGCCCAACTTCTTGGAGGGGCATGCCATCCTTAGGTTTAGGGTGGAGAGTAGGGATGAGCTTCGTGTTCGAGTCGAACATACGTTCGACTCGAACATCGGCTGTTCGATCATTCGACGAAGATCGAACGATTTGGGCCGTTCGCGCCAAATTCGAGTGACGCGAACGGCCCACAATGCACTACGCCATCGCAGTGTCATCCAGGCGCTGTGATTGGCCAAGCATGCACTGTGACCCCGCATGCTTGGCCAATCACAGCGCCGGCAGCGAGGAGAGCAATGATTGGCCACAGGCAGGATGCCTGTGGCCAATTATTGCTGAGGGTGTTTAGTACACGCCCCACACTATAAAAGGCCGCCAGCACGGCGGCCTAGTGTAGTGTGTTCCGGAGCAGGGAAAGAGCAGCATAGGCAGGGACAGTGACTTTTATTTCTTTCTTGCTTAACCTGGATTCCTTTAGTTTAGGGAAAGAGAAGGATAGGTAGGGAGAGTGTCAGTGTGTTTTGTGCTTGTGCTATAGTGTGCTTAAAAAAAAAAAAAATTCTAGGGACAGAAAACTGTAGGTAGGGAGAGTGTCAGTTTCTTTCACTGTGCAAGTCCTTGTTTCTAGGGACTGGGAAGGACAGTGAGTGAATTCTCCTTGTGCTATAGTGTGCTTAAAAAAAACATTTTTTCTAGGGACAGAAAACTGTAGGTAGGGAGAGTGTCAGTTTCTTTCACTGTGCAAGTCCTTGTTTCTAGGGACTGGGAAGGACAGTGAGTGAATTCTCCTTGTGCTATAGTGTGCTTAAAAAAAACATTTTTTCTAGGGACAGAAAACTGTAGGTAGGGAGAGTGTCAGTTTCTTTCACTGTGCAAGTCATTGTTTCTAGGGACTGGGAAGGACAGTGAGTGAATTCTCCTTGTGCTATAGTGTGCTTAAAAAAAACATTTTTTCTAGGGACAGAAAACTGTAGGTAGGGAGAGTGTCAGTTTCTTTCACTGTGCAAGTCCTTGTTTCTAGGGACTGGGAAGGACAGTGAGTGAATTCTCCTTGTGCTATAGTGTGCTTAAAAAAAAACATTTTTTCTAGGGACAGAAAACTGTAGGTAGGGAGAGTGTCAGTTTCTTTCACTGTGCAAGTCCTTGTTTCTAGGGACTGGGAAGGACAGTGAGTGAATTCTCCTTGTGCTATAGTGTGCTTAAAAAAAACATTTTTTCTAGGGACAGAAAACTGTAGGTAGGGAGAGTGTCAGTTTCTTTCACTGTGCAAGTCCTTGTTTCTAGGGACTGGGAAGGACAGTGAGTGAATTCTCCTTGTGCTATAGTGTGCTTAAAAAAAACATTTTTTCTAGGGACAGAAAACTGTAGGTAGGGAGAGTGTCAGTTTCTTTCACTGTGCAAGTCCTTGTTTCTAGGGACTGGGAAGGACAGTGAGTGAATTCTCCTTGTGCTATAGTGTGCTTAAAAAAAACATTTTTTCTAGGGACAGAAAACTCTAGGTAGGGAGAGTGTCAGTTTCTTTCACTGTGCAGGTCCTTGTTTCTAGGGACTGGGAAGGACAGTGAGTGAATTCTCCTTGTGCTATAGTGTGCTTTAAAAAAACATTTTTTCTAGGGACAGAAAACTGTAGGTAGGGAGAGTGTCAGTTTCTTTCACTGTGCAAGTCCTTGTTTCTAGGGACTGGGAAGGACAGTGAGTGAATTCTCCTTGTGCTATAGTGTGCTTAAAAAAAACATTTTTTCTAGGGACAGAAAACTGTAGGTAGGGAGAGTGTCAGTTTCTTTCACTGTGCAAGTCCTTGTTTCTAGGGACTGGGAAGGACAGTGAGTGAATTCTCCTTGTGCTATAGAGTGCTTAAAAAAAACATTTTTTCTAGGGACAGAAAACTCTAGGTAGGGAGAGTGTCAGTTTCTTTCACTGTGCAAGTCCTTGTTTCTAGGGACTGGGAAGGACAGTGAGTGAATTCTCCTTGTGCTATAGTGTGCTTAAAAAAAACATTTTTTCTAGGGACAGAAAACTCTAGGTAGGGAGAGTGTCAGTTTCTTTCACTGTGCAAGTCCTTGTTTCTAGGGACTGGGAAGGACAGTGAGTGAATTCTCCTTGTGCTATAGTGTGCTTAAAAAAAACATTTTTTCTAGGGACAGAAAACTGTAGGTAGGGAGAGTGTCAGTTTCTTTCACTGTGCAAGTCCTTGTTTCTAGGGACTGGGAAGGACAGTGAGTGAATTCTCCTTGTGCTATAGTGTGCTTAAAAAAAACATTTTTTCTAGGGACAGAAAACTGTAGGTAGGGAGAGTGTCAGTTTCTTTCACTGTGGAAGTCCTTGTTTCTAGGGACTGGGAAGGACAGTGAGTGAATTCTCCTTGTGCTATAGTGTGCTTAAAAAAACCATTTTTTCTAGGGACAGAAAACTCTAGGTAGGGAGAGTGTCAGTTTCTTTCACTGTGCAAGTCCTTGTTTCTAGGGACTGGGAAGGACAGTGAGTGAATTCTCCTTGTGCTATAGTGTGCTTAAAAAAACATTTTTTCTAGGGACAGAAAACTGTAGGTAGGGAGAGTGTCAGTTTCTTTCACTGTGCAAGTCCTTGTTTCTAGGGACTGGGAAGGACAGTGAGTGAATTCTCCTTGTGCTATAGTATGCTTAAAAAAACATTTTTTCTAGGGACAGAAAACTGTAGGTAGGGAGAGTGTCAGTTTCTTTCACTGTGCAAGTCCTTGTTTCTAGGGACTGGGAAGGACAGTGAGTGAATTCTCCTTGTGCTATAGTGTGCTTAAAAAAAACATTTTTTCTAGGGACAGAAAACTCTAGGTAGGGAGAGTGTCAGTTTCTTTCACTGTGCAAGTCCTTGTTTCTAGGGACTGGGAAGGACAGTGAGTGAATTCTCCTTGTGCTATAGTGTGCTAAAGCATTCCTCATCAACCATCTTTGAAATCCTTGTTTTTTGGACAGTCAGGGAAATTGTCGTTGTGCTATTCTGTGCAAAAGCAATCATCCTGAACCATATTTAGAAATCCTTAAGTAAAGGGACAGAGAAGGACACCTGAAGGTAGCCCTTATTGCTTTTTTCCCATCTCCCTGCAGGCCATCTATTAGAATGTCTGGAAGGCAAACAAGGAGAGGCAGACAGTCAGGAGGCAATAAAAGAGGGCAAGCAGGCTCTGTGTCTGGGGGCAACAGTGCTGGTCGTGGACGCGGTGCATTGTCATCAGCACATGGCCATGGGACACGCTTGTCCTTCTTTTCGGCAGCTGGACATGTTGAGCCACATCATGCCGAAGACTTGGTAGAGTGGATGACCAAGCCCTCCTCCTCCTCCTCATCCTCTCTCACCCAGGCTCAGGGTACTGGCAAAGCAGCTGCCAAAGCGTCCTCTTCCCTGGTATCAATGTCAGACTCATCATCAGTCACTCCTTCCCTAGACCCACCATGTCCTCCTCCTGAGGAGTCCCCCGAACTGTTTGAGCACAGTGTTGGGTACATGCTCCAGGAGGATGCCCAGCGTTTCGAAGGGTCTGATGATGAAACCCAGCTACAGGAAGGCAGTAGGGTGAGAGCAGACAGAGGGGATGCTCAAGAAGGACACCAATCTGGCAGTCATGTTCCAGCAGCTGCAGCATACTGCCAGATTGGCTCCAGTGATGAGGAGGGAGGGGATGATGAGGTCACTGACTCCACATGGGTGCCTAATAGGAGAGAGGAGGAGGAGGAGGATGAGGAGGAGGCACATCTCCAACGAGGCAGGATGCCCTTTGGTGGCCAGCGTAAGGGCAGTACACCGACGGAATCACACCGCAGAGCTCCGCCTGTGCAGGGCGCTGCCTCTGCCCGTCATTCAAAAAGTTCCTTGGTGTGGGCCTTTTTTGAGGCTAGTGCATCAGATCGCACAGCTGCTGTTTGCAACATATGTCTCAAGCGTATATCGCGTGGCCAAAACATCAGCCGCTTGGGTACCACATGCCTGACCAGACATATGTTGACCTGCCATGCAGCTCGTTGGCAAGCCTACCTCAAAGACCCACACCAAAGAACAAAGCGGACCTCTCCTTGCACCGCATCAGCTGGGATCTCCAACCCCACTATAACTTCAGTCCTCTCTGAAACATGCACTGAGAGGAATGAAGGTGTAGAATTAGGTGTGTCACAGCCAAGTACTTGCGGCCACTCTGCTAGCAGTACACCGACGTCCGATTCTAGCAGGCAAATTTCCCTGCCCCAGCTGCTGGACCGTCGAAAGAAGTTCACTCCCAGCCATCCACATGCCCAGCGGTTGAATGCTAGCTTGGCTAAATTGCTAGCGCTTCAACTGCTGCCTTTTCAGTTGGTAGACTCGGCCCCCTTCCGTGAGTTTGTGCAATGTGTGGTTCCTCAGTGGCAGGTTCCCAAACGCCACTTTTTCTCACGGAAGGCTATTCCGGCTCTCTACCGGCATGTGGAAGGCAATGTCTTGGCCTCGCTGGACAGGGCGGTCAGCGGTAAGGTGCATATTACCGCTGACTCATGGTCCAGCAGGCATGGACAGGGATGTTACCTTTCTTTCACGGCCCATTGGGTCACTCTTTTGGCAGCTGGGAAGGATGCAGGACAAGGTGCAGTAGTGTTGGAGGTTGTCCCACCGCCACGCCTCCAAAATGCTACTACTGGTTGTGACACACCTCTCTCCTCCACCCCTCCTCTTCTTCTTCCTCCATGGCCTCTTCCTGTGGTTTGTCCTATGAACCAGCGGTGCTCCGTAGCCGTTCACGGGGCTACGCAAGTACGCAGGCAAAAAGATGCCATGCCGTGCTTGCGCTGGTGTGTTTGGGGGACAGAAGCCACACTGGGGCAGAGGTCCTGTCTGCTCTGCAGGGCCAGGCCGAGAGGTGGTTGACGCCACGCCAGCTTAAGCCAGGAATGGTGGTTTGCGACAATGGCACCAACCTCCTCTCCGCCCTTCGACAGGGACAACTGACCCATGTGCCCTGTGTGGCTCACGTCCTTAACCTGGTGGTGCAGCGTTTCTTGGGCAGGTACCCGGGCTTACAGGATGTCCTGAGGCAGGCCAGGAAAGTCTGTGTGCATTTCCGCAGATCTTATAATGCCAGTGCTCGCCTGGCTGAGCTTCAAAAGGAGTTGAACCTGCCCAAGAACCGCCTTATATGTGACATGCCCACCAGGTGGAACTCAACGTTGGCCATGCTGCAGCGGCTGCACACGCAGCAGAGGGCCATCAATGAGTACCTGTGCGACTACGGCACCAGGACAGGGTCAGGGGAGCTTGGTTTTTTTTCTCCACGCCAGTGGGGCATGATCAGGGATGCATGCACTGTCCTGGCACCATTTGAGGAGGCCACGAGGATGGTGAGCAGTGACAGTGCATGCATCAGTGACACTGTACCTCTTGTCCACCTGTTGGAGCACACGCTGCGTGGAATAATGGACAGGGCACTTGAGGCAGAACAGAGGCAGGAAGAGGAGGACTTCCTTGCCTCTCAAGGCCCCCTTTACCCAGACAGTGTTCCTTCTGTCCCACCCATCGCACAGGAAGAGGAGGAGGAGGAGGAGGAGGAGGAGGAGGATTGTGTCAGCATGGAGGTGGAGGCTGGCACTCAGCATCATCAGCAGCAGTCTTTTAGGGATGATTTACAGTCCCAAGAAACCAGTGGACTTGTACGTGGCTGGGAGGAGGTGACTGCGGATCATGTCGTCCTTAGTGACCCAGAGGACTCCGGAGCGAATGCCTCAGCAAACCTACGCTGCATGGCCTCCCTGATCCTGCAAAGTCTGCGGAAGGATCCTCGTATTCTTCGGATCAAGGAGAGGGACCATTACTGGCTGGCCACTCTCCTTGATCCACGGTACAAGGGTAAGGTTGCGGACCTTATGTTACCGTCGCAGAGGGAGCAGAGGATGAGACAACTCCGGGAGGCCTTGCAGAAAGGTCTGTGCAACGCGTTCCCAGAGACTGGGAGGTTACAAACTCCTGGTCCTGGACAACGAGTTGCTGAGGCTTCGGCCAGTCAAAGAAGGAGCGGTGGGGAAGGTGGCCGTCTGACCGATGCGTTCAGACAATTCTTTAGTCCGCAGCCCCAAAGTATGATCGGTTCCAGCAACCATCGCCAGCGTCTGATAAACATGGTGCAGGAATATCTAGGGGCAAGGTCAGACTTGGACACCTTCCCCACCGAAAATCCTCTGGCTTACTGGGTCTTGAGGATGGATCACTGGCCAGAGCTTGCACAGTATGCAATTGAGCTACTGGCCTGTCCTGCATCCAGCGTTCTTTCGGAACGCACATTCAGTGCTGCTGGAGGATTTGTCACGGATCACAGGGTGCGCCTGTCCACCGACTCGGTTGATCGACTGACTTTCATCAAGATGAACCAGTCTTGGATCACCACCAGCTACCACACACCTGATGCTGATATAACAGACTAATTGATTTTAACATGTCACATCCCTTCAAGACTGATGCTGATGCTGAGTGCCTGTGCTGTTATGTTGACTGGCTATCCTCCTCCTCCGAGTCCTCAATGATACGATTGATGATGATAGCTTGGAAGATCATTTTTGTTTATGGGTGCCGCCACCAGTGGCTAAGGCCCAATTTTTCAGCCCCTGTTTAACAGGGGCGTGTAATTACAATTTTTGAAGCAATACTTTGCAACAGGGCTCATTGCTGTGCTCCAAGTACAGTATGTGTGAGGGGTTGGAGTGTTGTGCCACCAGTGCCTAAGGCCCAATTTTTCAGCCCCTGTTTAACAGGGGCGTGTCATTACAATTTTTGAAGCAATACTTTGCAACATGGCTCATTGCTGTGCTCCAAGTACAGTATCTGTGAGGGGTTGCAGTGTTGTGCCACCAGTGCCTAAGGCCCAATTTTTCAGCCCCTGTTCAACAGGGGCATGTAATTACAATTATTGATCTAATAATTCACAGCAGGGCCCATTCCTGCACCCACCAAGCAAGAGTAACTCTGAGGGCTTACAGTGTTGTGGCAACACCACCACCACCACCACCACCACGAAAGGCCCAATTTTTCAGCCCCTGTTCAACAGGGGCATGCAATTACAATTCTTGATCTAATAATTCACAGCAGGGCCCATTGCTGCACCCACCAAGAGTAACTGTCAGGGCTTACAGTGTTGTGGCACCAGCACCACCATCAAAGGCCCAATTTTTACTACCACTGTTCAACAATTATATGTAATTACAATTCCTGATATAATAGTTGACAGCAGGGCGTTCCAGCACCAACCAAGAGTAACTGTGAGTGCTTACAGTGTTGTGCCAACACCAACTAAGGGGCCTATTTCTGCAGATTATATACGGCAGGTCCCTACTTTCAAACATCCAACTTACAAACGACTCCTACTTGCAAACGCAAGAAGACAACAGGAAGTGAGAGGAAATCTACCCCTAGGAAGGAAAATTCTCTCCTGTAAGAATTAATATGGGAGAAAGGTGTCTCCTCTGTACTGATGCTTTATCAGCAATCCTTGTTTCAAGAAAAACACCACATTTCAAAAACAGTTGTCATTGGGACGGAAAGTGAGGTGAAATGTTCTGAACAGGGGCACAGACAGCAAAACAAATGTTACAGGGGTGATAACCCTTACCTATGTTTTCCAAAAAGTTTAAAAATAGATTTTTGGGCTGGAGCTACACTTAAACAATGTACCTGTTCAAAATTACAAACACATTCTACATAAGAACAAACATACAGTCCCTGTCTTGTATGCACCGCCTGTATACGGCTGTTCAGAGTATATAGGGCCTTTTTTATTTTATGTGCGGGGTTCCCCTTAATATCCATACAAGACCCAAAGGGGCTGGTAATGGGCTGGGGTAGGGGGGGGGGTCATGGGGTAGCTATGCCATTTTTCTTAAAGATTTTCATCCATATTACCGGGACCAGACATTACATTAAAGCCGCAAGCAGTTTTAAATGGCTTTTTTTTCCTTTAGAAGTGTCATTTTGTGCAGGGACAGTTCTAAACACGGGAAACACGTGGCACTTCACAGGCATACTTTAGACACCCCCCAGGTACGATATTTAAAGGAATATTTGACTTTTTTTTTTCACTTTATGCATCATTAAAATGACTGCTCCCGAAAAACGACCGTTTTTAAAACTTCTTTTTGCATTGATACATGTCCCCTGGTGCACAACCCGGGTTCCCAAACCCTTTTTAGGACAATAACATGCATAATAGTTGTTATAATTAGCACTTTAGAATTCGAACGTTCGCATCCATTGTATTTAATAGGGTTCTAATGTTCGTACGAACTTTCGGTCCGTTCGCGGGTTCTGGTGCGAACCGAACCCGGGGGTGTTCGGCTCATCACTAGTGGAGAGCCAAACTTGGTCGCCGGGTGCCAGCACTAATTCACCCCGTCTCCTCCTGTCGTAGACCGTCTTGTTGTGTTCCTGAGTCTTAGCCATGGTTTCATGCAGAAGTTGATTATTAGATGAGAAAAAGTTAAATTTTTCCTGGACTGCAGGCACAGAGCACTCAGGGAGGGAGTTGGGCAGAAATGTAGGATGAAAACCGTAGTTTGCGAAGAACAGAGTCTGGTTAGTCGCAGAGTGGATGGAGTTATTATAGGCGAACTCGGCCAACGGGAGCAAGGAGAGCCAATCGTTCTGTGCAAAAGAGGAAAAACAGCGCAGGTATTGCTCGAGGGTCTGATTTGTCCTCTCTGTCTGTCCGTTGGTCAGGGAATGGTAAGCAGAAGAAAATGATAATTCTATCTCCAGAGTCTTGCAGAGGGATCTCCAGAACCAAGAGGTAAATTGTACCCCCCGATCCGAGACAATATTGTCTGGCACCCCGTGGAGTCTGACGACCTCTCTGATGAACACCTGTGCAGTTTCAGGAGCTGAGGGGGTCCCTTTCATGGGGACGAAATGTGCCATCTTGGACAGGCGGTCCACTATCACAAAGATAGTGGTATGGTTCTCCGCCGGGGGCAACTCAACAATAAAGTCAATGGACAGCATTTTCCAAGGCCTGTCTGGAACAGGTAAGGGTCTCAGAAGTCCCCAGGCCTTGGATCTGGAACCCTTGTCTCGGGTGCAAGTAGTACAGGACTCCACAAACCTCCTGCAATCTTTGCGTAATCAAGGCCACCAGAAGGTGCGCTGTACCAGGTCAGTGGTCTTGGCAATGCCAAAGTGCCCGGCAAGGGCATGGTCGTGGCAGAGCTCCAACATGGTTGTCTTTAGCTCTTCCGGTATGTAGATCCTGTTCTGGTGCCACATCAGCCCATCTTTAGCCTGCAATTCCAACTCAGAGGAGGGGCTTTGCCCAGTGGTGGCTTGTCTGATCCGGGTGAGAAATCTTCTTGTAAAAGAAGGAAATTTCGAGGGGCGAGGATGGTATCGGGAGAAGAGGTTTCCTTAGATTCATGAAACATTCGAGATAAAGCATCGGGTTTAGTATTCTTGGCACCAGGACGATAAGTGACGTGAAAAGAGAACCGGGAAAAGAAAAGTGCCCATCTGGCTTGTTGTGGTTTTAATCTCTTTGCGGTCTTCAGATACTCCAGATTCTTATGGTCAGTAAATATCAGAATCAGGTGGGCAGCTCCTTCAAGTAGGTATCGCCATTCTTCCAACGCAGACTTGATCGACAGTAGTTCCCGGTCCCCTACGTCATAGTTCCTCTCTGCCGCAGATAGCTTGCGAGAGAAGAAGGCTACTGGGTGAAGCAAGGCCCTGGTTCCTTGTCTTTGAGACAGTATTGCTCGCGACTTCAGAGGCATCTACCTCAAGTACGAATGGCAGCGAGGAATCTGGGTGTTTCAGGATAGAAGCGGAGGTAAAGAGGCCTTTCAGGACCTCAAAGGCCTTTTGGGCCTCAGGGGACCAGTAGAAGCGGGTCCCTTGTTTTGTTAACTGGGTGATGGGTGCAATGATGGCCGAGAATCCCCGGATGAATTTGCGGTAAAAATTGGCAAATCCAACGAACCGTTGGATTCCTTTCTTATCCGCCGGCACTGGCCAGTCCAAGATTGCGGCAATTTTCTGTGGATCCATCTTGATGCCTTCGCTGGAGATGATTAACCCCAGGGATGCTATACTCTCCCGCTCAAACTCACATTTTTTGGCCTTCGCATACAGGCTATGCTGGCGAAGCCGACCCAACACACTTTTGACATGCCTGCGGTGAAAATCAAGGGAGGAAGAGAAGATTAGTATATCATCCAGGTAGACAATAACAAAAAGATCTAGGAAGTCCCAAAGTACATCATTAATAAAGTACTGGAAAGTGGCAGGGGCATTGCACAACCCGAAGGGCATTACCAGGTACTCAAAGTGTCCGAATCGGGAGCGGAAGGCGATCTTCCATTCATCCCCCTCCTTGATGCGGACCAGGTTGTAGGCTCCGCGGAGATCAAGCTTAGTAAAAATGATAGCAGCTCCCAATCTCTGAAATAGCTCTGGTACCAGGGGAAGGGGGTAGCGATTTTTAATTGTGATCTTATTCAGTTCACGGTAATCCACACAGGGTCGGAGGGTGTGGTCCTTCTTTTCTACGAAGAAGATGCCTGCGCCTGCTGGCGACGTAGAGGGGCGAATAAACCCCTTTTGAAGATTCTCACCAATATAGTTTTTTAGTGCCCCCTGTTCCACCTCAGTTAGCGGGAAGATCCTGCCGAACGGAATTGCTTCTCCGGGAAGTAGATCGATGGGGCAATCATAGGCCCGATGGGGTGGTAGTGTCTCTGCCCCCTGTTTGCTGAATACGTCAAGGAAGTCCAGGTAGACGTCAGGGATGGCCTGACGTATTCCAGCCTCAGTGTCAGTACACATTAAGGTGGCCGGCCCAGGGGGCTCGTGTGAGCCGCAGGACTGTTGGCAATAGGGAGAAGGGAAGGCAACTACCCCCATAGCCCAGTTGATGGTGGGATTGTGGGCTTGCAACCAGGGCATACCGAGGATCAATAACAAGAAAAGAAAAAGAAAGGCGCACCAGCCTCGTGCATTACCGTTGGATAAATTTATTATAGCGAATAAAAGAATCCTACTTACAAACAAACGAAAAAGCCATGCGTATACAAGGAACCACAGAGGCGCAGCAATGCGTCCAAAACGAATCCACTCGAATCGGTCACGGAGGGATTGACAAAGATCACTGCTGGCTGACGCGTTTCGAAGACAAGTCTTCTTCCTCAGAGCTCAGCAGTGTTCCTCTCTCTGACTACCCAATATATACACGCATATGCACACTCCCCTAGCAATGGACAAGGGGTGGAGTACCCACTAGTGTGGGCGGTACATAGTCAATAGACCAGCCCACACTGAATGATAGTTGGAGATGGAGGGGGGGGGAGAGAGAGGAGGAGGAAGGGGGGAGGAACGATAAGGGAGGGGAGGGAATGAGAAGTGGTAGGACAAAAGCTTACACAGGCATCAAGCTGCTAGTAAAGTACCCACATTAGCCATAAAAAGAACTAAATGTATAAAAATGACATATGAATAAATGGCATATGGATTAGTAGTTCAGCAGCCGGAGGACAAAATATACAAATGATGATATTGACATAAGGAAGTGTCAACCTACCTCTACCGAGGATCATAGGGAACAATGGAGAAGAAATAATGTCCAGACGGAGGTACTCTCGGTGAATCCCGGTAGTGGTGGAGATGGTAACGGGTATAGGGGTCGTCTCCTGGACCACGGGTCCAGACTTGATAACGGACCCGTCAGCCAGGTGAACACATAGTCCATGGGTCTTGGTAAGAAGGGGGATCAGATGTGTGCGGGCAAAGGTTGAGTCCATGAAACAGCTGCAAGCCCCGGAATCAATAATGGCGGACACTTGCAGAGTCCTTCCTGGGAACTGTAGGGAGACAGAAAGGGCAAGGTGAGATGTAGACTTGGCCTGAGGGTTGGTTAAACCAGGAGATACTGAGAAACACTTACGAAACTTCAGGGGACAGTTTCTGACGAAGTGTCCGGGTTCCCCACAGTACAGGCACAAGTTATGCGTTCGCCGACGCTGGCGTTCCTCTTGAGTGAGGGAAGGACGAAGGACTCCAAGCTGCATGGGTTCAGGTGCATCAGGTGTGGGGGCCAGAGGTGCAGCAGGAGCTGGGTACAGATGGCTGGGAGATCGGGGGAGCATCCAGGTCAGATGGGAGAAGCCCGTGGCCCTCTCAGCCCTTCGTTCCCTCAAACGTCGGTCAATCTGAATAGTCAAATCGATCAAAAAATTCAGGGTCTCTGGTATACCGACTCTAGCCAGTTCATCTTTCAGGGGGTCAGAGAGACCTATGCGGAACTGATGGCGGAGGGCGGCATCATTCCAATTGGTATCCGCGCTCCATCGCCTAAATTCCGCTACGTAGTCCTCTGCAGCTCTGCACCCCTGTTGAAGGGTACGCAAGGCGGTTTCTGTGGTAGCTGAGAGCTGGGGGTCCTCATACAGTTGGGCCATGGCATCAAAAAAGGCGGTAAGGCTGTCCAAAGCCACATCCTTTCGTTCCAGCAGATGGTGGGCCCAGCTCTGAGGGTCTTCGGAGAGCAGGGAGATCACAAAGCCCACCTTGGTGGCTTCCAAGGAGAAGGTGCGGGGCTGTAGGGCAAAGTACAATTCACAGGAGTTGCGGAAGGCCCTGAACTTGCTCCGATCCCCGGCGAATCTTTCGGGTGTAGGGACCCTGGGTTCAGGGGGAAGCATGACCACTGTGGGTGTGGACCCTGTACCGGCTGAAGAGGTGGAGGCATGAGGGCCTCCTTGGGCTCCAGAAGGGTTGGAGAGAGCCCGCACTTGTCCTTCCAGGTGGGTGTAGCCTTGTTGAAGGTTCTTGACCGCTTCAGTCAATCCCGCCAGGTGCCGGCATAGTTCCTCCATAGGTGAGGCTCCCTGCTCGGGCTCAGACATGGCTGTCTGTTACTGTCACGTACCTGACGGTGACGAGCCCAATTTAGCAGATGGAGGCCTCCCTTACGGCTTCCACCAGCGGCCCCTGATAGTGTAACAGGAGACGCGGAGGTAGAAGGGGTACGAGTGCCTGGCAGGATCAACCACGGAGCAGGTGGCTGGGTAGTCGGGGCTGGATCCAGGTGCACGGAAGTATGGCAGGTGGACAGGAACCAGGAACTCTGGAACACAGCAGGTAAACAGGAAACCAGGGACTCTGGAACACAGGAACTCAAGAACTCGGGAAGCAGGACTGGAACAGCTCAGCAGACCGGGCTGGAGCCTGGGAAGGCAGGGTAGTCAGACAAGCCGGGTCGGTTAACTGGCAGGCAGCAAGGTACAGAAGGGCAAGGCAGAGCAGAGATCACAACAGGCCGGAGGTCAGGTGCAGGCGGATAGCTGGAAGGTCAAGGCAAGCCGGGTCAGATACAGACAGGTTAACAGATCAGGTTTCTCAGGCACTTACGCTGTAGAGCAGACAGCAGGGACTGTCTGTAATTGCTGGATTTAAATAGCCCTTCTAGCGCCACCCGTAGGGTGCGTGCGTGCATGCGCGATCGCGCGATCGGGAACCAGGAAGTCCAGGGAGCCTGTTACTGGCAGGATCTCCATGACATTGCCATCCCCCCAAGGGGCAGCCTCCGGATGCCCATCCGGGTAAACCTTTCGGGGTGAGATCTCCTGAAAGCTTGTATCAGACTCTTGGCATGAATATTCTTCTCAGGTTCCCAAGAGTTCTTTTCGGGTCCGTAACCTTTCCATTTAATCAGAAATTGGTTCTGGTTATTTCTTCTCCTAAAGTTCATAATAGCCTCCACTTCAAATTCCTGTTCCCCGTCTATGATGACGGGATCAGGGCGAGCCGGACTTCGACCTGGGAATGGGTTGGAGACTCAAGGTTTAATGGAAAAAAGAAAAGGTTGGGACTTTGAATGAGGCCTGAGACAATTAAGTCACTAGGCCTCCATCCCTGTCAATGCGAAGACAAAAAAGGGTCGGGACTTTATATGAAGCATGCGGATTGAAAGCCAAACAGAGCTAGTAAATCAGATAATGTAAATTTATTAAATATTATACAGTAAAATACATAAGACACCATGGTACATATTCCATCACCCAACATGGTTAGTTTGTTCATTAGCATTTGTTCGTAAATAAATTGAGTAAAACGGTAAAAACATGAGGTAGAACTGCATGGTAAATATTATTTGGCATCTGAAGCTCGACGCGTTTCGCGGCTGTCATGCCGCTCATCAGGAGCTGATAGTTAATGGATGCCTATAATACAAGAACATTGTATCAAATGATAGGTTAGGCTTGTAAGGGAAAAATTATATATAAGGGGGAGAGAAGTATGCACTTAACTAAACAGCCCATACTTACAGGTCGGGTGATGGTATGGGCACGGCAGGGGGCATGTAGGCGGCCGGGGTCACAGTCCGACATGGGAGCTGAGGCGGCATAACAGGTAGCGCAGCAAGGAGGCAGGCATCATTGTGTGAGCTGAACATGTGATCTTCACCAGAGTCAAGGGGCACATGCAGAAAGACTCCTGGGCCATCTGAAAATGAATGTGAAATGCAAAGAATTTGTGTGTTGAATTGCTGAAGGGTGATGGACCCTATGTACAGCAGTAGAAGGGTAAAAAGTGAATGCGAATGAGAAGGGGTGGTAATAAACAGAATAACTAAAATATGTGATAGTGTAGCTATGTTGAAAGCAATAAAGTGCTCCAACGTTAAGAACGCTATCAATAAAAGGTGAGAAAATTGAAAAAGTGAAAAAGGGTAAATGTGTGATGGTGAGCTTGTTGAAGGCAATGAGGATGCTCCAACATAAAAGCACCTTCGTTTTGGAATTGAAAATAGGGGGAGGAAAGAAAAGAAGAGAAAGGGAGGGCGCAGCCTAAGGTGTATGATTGTGAAGCTATGTTGGAGACATGGAAATACTCCAACATTGTGAATGCTATCAATGATGTGTGATAGTGAAGCTGTGTTGCAAACAATAAAAATGCTCCAACATGGGGAACACTGTCATAGTGAATAGAGGGGACTGTGTGCCAACAAAAGTGTGCATAAAGAAAAGTAAGAAAGGGGAAAGAAGGAAAGGAGTGTGCGATTAGGGACAATGAATTTACCTTAATTTCAAGGAGTTGAAGGTGCATTTTGCCCAATGTAAGATGTTCCTGGTTCCTCAACCCCTGACTATGTGTGTTGGTGCCTGTGCCAGAAAGGAAATGCTCGCCTCGCCGCAAACGCCCTGTAGCCACCAACGTCACGCTGGCGAGTATGAGGGAGGAGAGGCGCCATCTCCCAGGCAGCGGACGGCCGGCGAGTGGCGCCAAAGGACTCACTCCCTCATATTGATCGCCAGATGGAAAACACGGCGCTCATGTGATGACGTCGACCAGGGTGGACGTCAGACATGACGCGCCGGATGCGTTGCGCCGATGCGCAGCTGGGCGACCGCCCCGTCCCCCAAGGGGAGGGGAGAAGGGGGAAGACCCCTGATGCGCATCGCAGCTCCCAATGTCAGAAAAGGCCCCAACTCACACTACCAGGCCCACCACGCCATGCCCCGAACAACACCGGACCCTGGGGCTGTGAATTGGGATTTCTAAATGGATCATAATTTGCTTGAGAAATATCAAGACAAGGAACATTTTCTTAACTTGGCCTACAGTATGGTAGGGGAAGAAAACTATTTCTGACACTGGGGTGTTGTGTCAGAATGCTCAGAAACCCATCCAACAACTATCCCGCAGTATGGCAGGGATAGGGGGAAAGGGAAACAAGGCTGGCACATTGGGTCTTGTGTCAGCTGGATGCTATTCAAAAACGCATGCTTCCATCCCTAATTGGTTCAATGGAAAAAAGAAAAGGTTGGGACTTTGAATGAGGCCTGAGACAAATAAGTCACTAGGCCTCCATCCCTGTCAATGCGAAGACAGAAAAGGGTCGGGACTTTATATGAAGCATGCGGATTGAAAGCCAAACAGAGCTAGTAAATCAGATAATGTAAATTTATTAAATATTATGCAGTAAAATACATAAGACACCATGGTACATATTCCATCACCCAATATGGTTAGTTTGTTCATTAGCATTTGTTCGTAAATAAATTTAGTAAAACGGTAAAAACATGAGGTAGAACTGCATGGTAAATATTATTTGGCATCTGAAGCTCGACGTGTTTCACGGCTGTCATGCCGCTCATCAGGAGCTGATAGTTAATGGATGTCTATAATACAAGAACATTGTATCAAATGATAGGTTAGGCTTGTAAGGGAAAAATTATATATAAGGGGGAGAGAAATATGCACTTAAATAAACAGCCCATACTTACAGGTCGGGTGATGGTATGGGCATGGCAGGGGGCATGTAGGCGGCCGGGGACACAGTCCGACATGGGAGCTGAGGCGGCATAACAGGTAGCGCAGCAAGGAGGCAGGCATCATTGTGTGAGCTGAACATGTGATCTTCACCAGGGTCAAGGGGCACATGCAGAAAGACTCCTGGGCCATCTGAAAATGAATGTGAAATGCAAAGAATTTGTGTGTTAAATTGCTGAAGGGTGATGGACCCTATGTACAGCAGTGGAAGGGTAAAAAGTGAATGCGAATGAGAAGGGGTGGTAATAAACAGAATAACTAAAATATGTGATAGTGTAGCTATGTTGAAAGCAATAAAGTGCTCCAACGTTAAGAACGCTATCAATGAAAAGTGAGAAAATTGAAAAAGTGAA
The DNA here is from genome assembly GCA_029206835.1 of Rana muscosa. NCBI lineage: Eukaryota > Metazoa > Chordata > Amphibia > Anura > Ranidae > Rana > Rana muscosa. The sequence continues at coordinate 196,866,616 of CM055117.1, forward strand.
AAAGGGTAAATGTGTGATGGTGAGCTTGTTGAGGGCAATGAGGATGCTCCAACATAAAAGCACCTTTGTTTGGGAATTGAAAATAGGGGAAGGAAAGAAAAGAAGAGAAAGGGAGGGCGCAGCCTAAGGTGTATGATTGTGAAGCTATGTTGGAGACATGGAAATACTCCAACATTGTGAACGCTATCAATGATGTGTGATAGTGAAGCTGTGTTGCAAACAATAAAAATGCTCCAACATGGGGAACACTGTCATAGTGAATATGATTGATTGACATCTCTAGCTATTAAAATTCCAATAGAAACCTTTACTTAAAAAAAAAAAAAGTTTCCAGAAATGTACTGTCACGTACCTGACGGTGACGAGCCCGGTTTAGCAGAGGGAGGCCTCCCTTACGGCTTCCACCAGTGGCCCCTGATAGTGTAACATGAGGCGCGGAGGTAGAAGGGGTACGAGTGCCTGGCAGGATCAACCACGGAGCAGGTGGCTGGGTAGTCGGGGCTGGATCCAGGTGCACGGAAGTATGGCAGGTGGACAGGAACCAGGAACTCTGGAACACAGCAGGTAAACAGGAAACCAGGGACTCTGGAACACAGGAACTCAAGAACTCAGGAAGCAGGACTGGAACAGCTCAGCAGACCGGGCTGGAGCCTGGGAAGGCAGGGTAGTCAGACAAGCCAGGTCGGTTAACTGGCAGGCAGCAAGGTACAGAAGGGCAAGGCAGAGCAGAGATCACAACAGGCCGGAGGTCAGGTGCAGGCGGATAGCTGGAAGGTCAAGGCAAGCCGGGTCAGATACAGACAGGTTAACAGATCAGGTTTCTCAGGCACTAACGCTGTAGAGCAGACAGCAGGGACTGTCTGTAATTGCTGGATTTAAATAGCCCTTCTGGCGCCACCCGTAGGGCGCGTGCGTGCATGTGTGTGCGCGCACACGCATGCGCGATCGCGCGCGCGATCTAGAACCAGGAAGTCCAGGGCGCCTGTTACTGGCAGGATCTCCATGACATTGCCCCCCCCAAGGGGCAACCTCCGGATGCCCATCCGGGTAAACCTTTCGGGGTGAGATCTCCTGAAAGCTTGTATCAGACTCTTGGCATGAATGTTCTCCTCAGGTTCCCAAGAGTTCTCTTCGGGTCCGTAACCTTTCCATTTAATCAGAAATTGGTTCTGGTTATTTCTTCTCCTAAAGTTCATAATAGCCTCCACTTCAAATTCCTGTTCCCCGTCTATGATGACGCGATCAGGGTGAGCCGGACTTCGACCTGGGGATGGGTTGGAGACTGAAGGTTTCAGCAGGGAGACATATAAGATCGGATGGACTCTAAAGGAGTCGGGGAGCTCCAGCTCATAAGCCACTTTATTAATCTTCCTTTTGACAGGAAATGGCCCTAAGAACTTGGGGCCCAACTTCTTGGAGGGGCATGCCATCCTTAGGTTTAGGGTGGAGAGTAGGGATGAGCTTCGTGTTCGAGTCGAACATACGTTCGACTCGAACATCGGCTGTTCGATCGTTCGACGAAGATCGAACGATTTGGGCCGTTCGCGCCAAATTCGAGTGACGCGAACGGCCCACAATGCACTACGCCATCGCAGTGTCATCCAGGCGCTGTGATTGGCCAAGCATGCACTGTGACCCCGCATGCTTGGCCAGTCACAGCGCCGGCAGCGAGGAGAGCAATGATTGGCCACAGGCAGGATGCCTGTGGCCAATTATTGCTGAGGGTGTTTAGTACACGCCCCACACTATAAAAGGCCGCCAGCACGGCGGCCTAGTGTAGTGTGTTCCGGAGCAGGGAAAGAGCAGCATAGGCAGGGACAGTGACTTTTATTTCTTTCTTGCTTAACCTGGATTCCTTTAGTTTAGGGAAAGAGAAGGATAGGTAGGGAGAGTGTCAGTGTGTTTTGTGCTTGTGCTATAGTGTGCTTAAAAAAATTTTTTTTCTAGGGACAGAAAACTGTAGGTAGGGAGAGTGTCAGTTTCTTTCACTGTGCAAGTCCTTGTTTCTAGGGACTGGGAAGGACAGTGAGTGAATTCTCCTTGTGCTATAGTGTGCTTAAAAAAAACATTTTTTCTAGGGACAGAAAACTGTAGGTAGGGAGAGTGTCAGTTTCTTTCACTGTGCAAGTCCTTGTTTCTAGGGACTGGGAAGGACAGTGAGTGAATTCTCCTTGTGCTATAGTGTGCTTAAAAAAAACATTTTTTCTAGGGACAGAAAACTGTAGGTAGGGAGAGTGTCAGTTTCTTTCACTGTGCAAGTCCTTGTTTCTAGGGACTGGGAAGGACAGTGAGTGAATTCTCCCTGTGCTATAGTGTGCTTAAAAAAAACATTTTTTCTAGGGACAGAAAACTGTAGGTAGGGAGAGTGTCAGTTTCTTTCACTGTGCAAGTCCTTGTTTCTAGGGACTGGGAAGGACAGTGAGTGAATTCTCCTTGTGCTATAGTGTGCTTAAAAAAAACATTTTTTCTAGGGACAGAAAACTGTAGGTAGGGAGAGTGTCAGTTTCTTTCACTGTGCAAGTCCTTGTTTCTAGGGACTGGGAAGGACAGTGAGTGAATTCTCCTTGTGCTATAGTGTGCTTAAAAAAAACATTTTTTCTAGGGACAGAAAACTGTAGGTAGGGAGAGTGTCAGTTTCTTTCACTGTGCAAGTCCTTGTATCTAGGGACTGGGAAGGACAGTGAGTGAATTCTCCTTGTGCTATAGTGTGCTTAAAAAAAGCATTTTTTCTAGGGACAGAAAACTGTAGGTAGGGAGAGTGTCAGTTTCTTTCACTGTGCAAGTCCTTGTTTCTAGGGACTGGGAAGGACAGTGAGTGAATTCTCCTTGTGCTATAGTGTGCTTAAAAAAAACATTTTTTCTAGGGACAGAAAACTCTAGGTAGGGAGAGTGTCAGTTTCTTTCACTGTGCAGGTCCTTGTTTCTAGGGACTGGGAAGGACAGTGAGTGAATTCTCCTTGTGCTATAGTGTGCTTAAAAAAAACATTTTTTCTAGGGACAGAAAACTGTAGGTAGGGAGAGTGTCAGTTTCTTTCACTGTGCAAGTCCTTGTTTCTAGGGACTGGGAAGGACAGTGAGTGAATTCTCCTTGTGCTATAGTGTGCTTAAAAAAAACATTTTTTCTAGGGACAGAAAACTGTAGGTAGGGAGAGTGTCAGTTTCTTTCACTGTGCAAGTCCTTGTTTCTAGGGACTGGGAAGGACAGTGAGTGAATTCTCCTTGTGCTATAGTGTGCTTAAAAAAAACATTTTTTCTAGGGACAGAAAACTCTAGGTAGGGAGAGTGTCAGTTTCTTTCACTGTGCAAGTCCTTGTTTCTAGGGACTGGGAAGGACAGTGAGTGAATTCTCCTTGTGCTATAGTGTGCTTAAAAAAAACATTTTTTCTAGGGACAGAAAACTCTAGGTAGGGAGAGTGTCAGTTTCTTTCACTGTGCAAGTCCTTGTTTCTAGGGACTGGGAAGGACAGTGAGTGAATTCTCCTTGTGCTATAGTGTGCTTAAAAAAAACTTTTTTTCTAGGGACAGAAAACTGTAGGTAGGGAGAGTGTCAGTTTCTTTCACTGTGCAAGTCCTTGTTTCTAGGGACTGGGAAGGACAGTGAGTGAATTCTCCTTGTGCTATAGTGTGCTTAAAAAAAACATTTTTTCTAGGGACAGAAAACTGTAGGTAGGGAGAGTGTCAGTTTCTTTCACTGTGCAAGTCCTTGTTTCTAGGGACTGGGAAGGACAGTGAGTGAATTCTCCTTGTGCTATAGTGTGCTTAAAAAAAACATTTTTTCTAGGGACAGAAAACTCTAGGTAGGGAGAGTGTCAGTTTCTTTCACTGTGCAAGTCCTTGTTTCTAGGGACTGGGAAGGACAGTGAGTGAATTCTCCTTGTGCTATAGTGTGCTTAAAAAAAACATTTTTTCTAGGGACAGAAAACTAGGTAGGGAGAGTGTCAGTTTCTTTCACTGTGCAAGTCCTTGTTTCTAGGGACTGGGAAGGACAGTGAGTGAATTCTCCTTGTGCTATAGTGTGCTTAAAAAAACATTTTTTCTAGGGACAGAAAACTGTAGGTAGGGAGAGTGTCAGTTTCTTTCACTGTGCAAGTCCTTGTTTCTAGGGACTGGGAAGGACAGTGAGTGAATTCTCCTTGTGCTATAGTGTGCTTAAAAAAATAGGATTTTTATAACAGCTTACCTGTAAAATCCTTTTCTTGGGAGTACATCACGGGACACAGAGCGACATAGTCATTACTAATGGGTTATATAGATACCGTCAGGTGCTGGCACTGGCAACTTCCAAAACCGGAAGTACCCTCCCCTATATAAGCCCCTCCCATCCGGGAGCACCTCAGTTTTGTAGCAAAGCAATAAGTGTCCCCAAAGAGGGGCGGGAGCTCTGTGTCCCGTGATGTACTCCCAAGAAAAGGATTTTACAGGTAAGCTGTTATAAAAATCCTATTTTCTTTCTCGTACATCACGGGACACAGAGCGACATAGTCATTACTAATGGGATGTCCTAAAGCAATGCCCAATGAGGGGGGGGATACACCATATATAAGCTGAGCGCTATCAGACATGAGGATCTTTTGCGGCCTGCAACACACTGCGCCCAAAGGCGACATCCTCCTAACTTCTAACGTCCACCTGGTAGAACCTAGTAAACGTGTGTACTGAAGACCACGTTGCGGCCTTACAGATTTGAGCCAGGGAGGCCTGGTGATGCACTGCCCATGAAGTTCCAACTGCTCTCGTGGAGTGCGCTCTAACTTTGAACGGAGGCGGTCTCCTTCTCAAGCCATAAGCTTGCATAATGACCTGTCGAATCCACTTGGCTAAAGTAGATTTTGACGCTGCCTGACCCTTTCTGGGGCCTTCCGGCAGAATAAACAAAGTATCCGTTCTGCGAATCTGAGCAGTGGCTTTTAGATAAGCTTTAACTGCTCTTACTACATCCAAAGAATGCAATAACTTTTCCTCTACCGAAGTAGGTTTGGGGAAAAAAGAAGGAAGAACCACATCTTGGTTCAAATGAAACCTCGATACCACCTTAGGAAGAAAGGCTGGATGAGGACGTAACACTACTCTGTCCTTATGGATAACCAGATATGGCTCCTTACAGGACATAGCTGCTAATTCCGATACTCTTTTAGCCGAACAAATGGCTACTAGAAAAATCAATTTCCTGGTGAGAAGCACCAAGGAAATATGCTGTAATGGTTCAAATGGTTGTTTCTGTAGAACCGACAGAACCAAGTTTAGATCCCATGGACATATGGGAATATTAACCGGAGGACTAATACGCATCACTCCTTGTATAAAGGCTTTGACTAGTGAATGCGAAGCCAAGGGCCTTTGAAAAAATATTGACAAGGCCGAAATCTGACCCTTGATAGTACTCAAGGCAAGCTTCCTATCTACAGCCCACTGTAGGAAGTCCAGAATCCTACCTATTACGTACTTATGTGGATGCCATTTCTTGGCCTCACACCACGCGATGTACGCCTTCCAGATTCTATAGTAGATCTGCCTGGATACCGGCTTCCTGGCATTGATCATGGTAGATACCATAGCATTAGAGAGCCCTCTCTTTTTTAGAATGTGGGCTTCAATAGCCAGGCCGTCAAACCTAGGGCTGGTAAGGAAGGGTGGTATATCGGTCCTTGCGAAAGCCGGACGACGTGGGAGAGTCCAAGGACTCCCCACTGAAATTTTACAATCTCCGCGTACCACGCTCTTCGGGGCCACGCTGGAGCCACCGGAATCACCGGTTTCTTTTCTACCCTGATTCTGCGGAGTAATCGAGGTAACCATTGTGGCGGTGTGAATGCATATATCAGCTTGAACTGATCCCAAGGGAACACTAGGGCATCCGAGCCGCAAGCTAGGGGATCCCTTGTCCGAGAGACAAACCTGTCCCCCTTTGCGTTGAATCTGGATGCTAGAAGATCTACATCCGATGTTCCCCACCGCTGACATATTGTCCAGAAAACCTCGGGGTGAAGGGACCCTTCCTCTGGGCCTAATTGCTGGCGACTTAGAAAGTCCGCCTTCCAATTCTCCACTCCTGGAATGAATACCGCAGATATGGCTGGGACATATTTTTCTGCCCATTTCAGGATGTAATTTACTTCCCTCTGGGCTGCACGACTCCTGGTGCCCCCCTGATGATTGATATATGCCACTGCTGTGGCATTGTCTGATTGCATTCTGACAGGGGACCCTTGGAGTTTGGATGTCCATGCTACTAGGGCATACCGGGCTGCTCGTATCTCTAAGAGATTGATGGGCAGGGCCTTTTCTGCATCCGACCATCTGCCCTGGAGAGACTATTGCTCCAGTACTGCTCCCCAGCCTATAAGGCTGGCATCTGTAGTGACCACCTTCCAAGAAATCGGACTGAAGGATTTCCTTTTTTCCAGATTCTGGGGAACCAACCACCAACGGAGGCTCTTGCGAACGGAAGGGGACAAGGACATTGTAAGTCTAGGGCCTGAACTTTTTTGTTCCAGGCTGACAGTATGGCCCCTTGCAAATTCCTTGAATGGAATTGACCGTAGGGTACTGCTTCGAATGATGCCACCATTTTTCCCAGCAGCCTCATATACAGGCGTATGGACGGCTGTCTTTTTTGTACCCACTAAGTGGATCAAATCTTTCAAAGACAACACCTTTCCTCGAGGCAAGAATATTTTTCTCTGGCCTGAATCCAACCTTAGCCCCAAGTATTCCAGACTTTTGACTGGTTTTTAGGGCTGACTTGTCTCGGTTGATAATCCAACCGTGAGATTCCAGATACTTGATCGTCTTGTGAACGACCACGTCTAGTTTTTTCACTGAGTGGTCTATCAGCAACAAGTCATCCAGATATGCCATTATCATTACACCTTGTGTTCTTAGATTGGCCAATAAAGGGCCAGAATTTTTGTAAACACTTGTGGTGCTGTGGCCAAACCGAAGGGTAAGGCTCTGAACTGAAAATGGCGCCCTTCTACTGCAAAGCGTAGAAATTTTTGGTGGACTGGAAAGATGGGCATGTGCAAATAAGCATCTTTGATGTCGATCGTGGCTAACCAATCCTCCCCTTGTAGGGCAGTGGCCACCGATCGGATCGACTCCATCGGAAAGTCCTGATATACAGGAATTTGTATTGCCCTTTTAGAATTAATATGGGCCTCCCGTCCGCGTTTGCTTCGGGACTGTAAAGAGGTTTGAGTAAAACCTGAACCCTCATTCTTCCAGGGGAACCTCCATAATTACTCCTTGGAGCAATAGTTGTTCTAGTGCCAACAGGAGGGACTCTCTCTTCCGGGGATCCCTTGGCACGTTTGACCTCAAAAATGGGAAGGAGGAGAGTCTTTTAACTCCAAACTGTATCCCAAACCTACTGCGGAGAGCACCTATCTGTCTTGATCATGTCCCGCCAGGTCTCTTGCGAACAACTGGAGTCCTCCCCCCACCCGACTGAGTGGGGGCTTCATGAATTTAACTTTGGGGGAGGTTTTGTACCTCCCCTGACCCAGGGTTTCTCATTGCCCTGCTACTGTCCCTGTTTTTTACCCCCAGGATTTGACCAAGGAGGCCGTCGGAACTGTTACACAGCCGATGCCCCAGGGACTGGAGAAGCAGGCCTCTTAAAGAGGGACCTCTAACTCTGCTTTTAACCGGCAAGAGCGTATTTTTACCGCTGGAAATTTTCTGGATATATTTGTCCAGGTTTTCCCTGAATAAGCGTTCACCATGAAATGGGACGCTAACCAGCCATTCTTTACAGGGAGCTTCAGCAGACCAGTTTTTGAGCCATAGGAGCCTACGCATATGTACTATAGACAGCGTAAGGCGGGAGGCCTGATGGACTGAATCCTCTATGGCGTCAACCGCAAAGCCTAAGGCTCTAGGTAGATCAGCTAGGGCAAAGCCTGCTGATCTGTCAAGTCCCTCAAGACCTGTTTCAAATGATCCTTCACTGCTTAGCAGACCCCAATAGCTGCTACTGCTGGTTGTATCACCAAGCAGATTTTCATAAGGACTCCAATCTTTTATCTATTGGGTTCTTGAACATTTGGACATTATCCACTGGACATGTCAGTGATTTATACATACAAGAGATGGCTGCGTCCATTGTAGGGACCTTCCATTTTTTTTTTTTGATGAACTTATCCTCTATGGGATAGACCACCGGAAATCTCTTGGGGGAATAAATATTTTCTCAGGACGTTCCCAATCCTGGTAAATGAGCCCTTTCAGTAAAGGGTGAAGTGGAAAAGAACAAACAGTCTGGGGGCTTCTAGCGACCCCAACGAGGATACAGTAGTGGTTGATGGTTCCGCAAGGTGCATTTTTAAATGTTGATCGGACCATGTTAGTCAGAGACTGAACCCATAATCTTTCAGCTTGAGATGCTGAGAAAAGGTTCCCCCACTGTTGATTCCTCTATAACAGAATCAACCTTATCCTGATCCCCTTCAGGCAGGTCGATCCCTGTATGGGACTGTTGCTCTGCTAACAGGCACTGTGAAGGAGGAGACGGAGATCGGGCGTGCTTTCCCTGACAGGGAGGCAGCGATAAATGTTGACAATCTCTCTCTAATCCTCCCAGAGCTGAGGAAAAAACCTCCTCTGTTACATACACAGGAGCAGGTAACTGAGGACAGCCACAGTACCAAGTACCCCTGCGGGGTCTCTACGGTCACTTACCTCTGAACTTCAGGGGAGACTGGTGCAGCAGGAGTATGCCCAAGATCCTCCGAGCCCGATGAGACCCCCTTCGCTTCCTGGAAGATTCAGTTCCGGAGCTTCTGGACGGCATATTCCTAAGCCTAAAGCTGAGGTATTCCAGCCGTAATACACCACTTTTACTGAGAATAGTCTAGCACAATTGCTGCTATATCACAGTTGGTGTCTACTAATGTGCCTTTCTAGGGGATGCCTGTATCAACCGCTTGCTGTATGCCTTTAAATGTTGCCAGCTCTGTCTCTGTACTTCATAGCCAGCTCACTACAATATTGTGTTTTTTTTTAAACTGCTGGGACGCCCGCACATGCGCAGAAGCGCTGCGGCGCGCACAGAGCGTCATCCCCCAGGCTCCGCCCCCTTTCCCGGCTCACCTCTATATATAGAGGCGCGTGCACGCGCACGCGCGCGGGCACGTGCGCCTTCGGCGCTAATTTCAAATATGGTAACAAGGGACAGGAGCCAGGGCCCCTCTTTGCCGCAGGCCGGGGGATGGACGAGCACTGCAACATGGCAGAGGAAGCAGTTTCCTATAAGAGAACTCACCATCTGCCTGGACTTTGCTCTGCTGAGAAGAAGCTAGTCCACATGACAAGAAAACATTCCACAGCGGCCTCTAGTGGACAAACACAGGTACCGCAGTCTAATATATTAAATATATATATATAAAAAATTTTTTTTTTTTTTTTCTTGACCACCATTAAAAATTATTACATTTTTTTAGTAGTTACAGGCATGCACAGAATTTTGCGGGAATACCATTAGGTAACAGACAGAAAGACAAATTAGGCTTGGGGGTCCCCCAATAGAACCAAGTTCCTGGGGGCCCCCACTTACCTGTTCCCCGCCGCAGGACTTTGTTTGGTCCACAAAAGCCCAAACTTCACCTATCACGGCAGGCATTGTAATCAAACCTTCAGGGACCGGGTTCCCAAGGATTCCACTCCCCTGGACCTGTATAGCACCCTGCACAGAAAACATCTTGGTCGTGGGTATGACCAGAGCTCTGGATCCCAGGGTCCAGCTCTCCTAAGAGAAGCATTACAGGCAAAACCTTGCTCTTCTCTGCAAGGCCCGGGTACCGACCGTTTAGCTATGAAGCTTTTTTGGTCGGATCCGGAATAGCTTACTGAGGCCCAAAAGAACCTGTACGCAAGCTCAGTGAAAAACACATGTTTCTTCTTGGCCAACACCTTAGACACTGGCAAAAAACTGAGGTGCTCCCGGATGGGAGGGGCTTATATAGGGGAGGGTACTTCCGGTTTTGGAAGTTGCCAGTGCCAGCACCTGACGGTATCTATATAACCCATTAGTAATGACTATGTCGCTCTGTGTCCCGTGATGTACGAGAAAGAAAAACATTTTTTCTAGGGACAGAAAACTCTAGGTAGGGAGAGTGTCAGTTTCTTTCACTGTGCAAGTCCTTGTTTCTAGGGACTGGGAAGGACAGTGAGTGAATTCTCCTTGTGCTATAGTGTGCTAAAGCATTCCTCATCAACCATCTTTGAAATCCTTGTTTTTTGGACAGTCAGGGAAATTGTCGTTGTGCTATTCTGTGCAAAAGCAATCATCTTGAACCATATTTAGAAATCCTTAAGTAAAGGGACAGAGAAGGACACCTGAAGGTAGCCCTTATTGCTTTTTTCCCATCTCCCTGCAGGCCATCTATTAGAATGTCTGGAAGGCAAACAAGGAGAGGCAGACAGTCAGGAGGCAATAAAAGAGGGCAAGCAGGCTCTGTGTCTGGGGGCAACAGTGCTGGTCGTGGACGCGGTGCATTGTCATCAGCACATGGCCATGGGACACGCTTGTCCTTCTTTTCGGCAGCTGGACATGTTGAGCCACATCATGCCGAAGACTTGGTAGAGTGGATGACCAAGCCCTCCTCCTCCTCCTCATCCTCTCTCACCCAGGCTCAGGGTACTGGCAAAGCAGCTGCCAAAGCGTCCTCTTCCCTGGTATCAATGTCAGACTCATCATCAGTCACTCCTTCCCTAGACCCACCATGTCCTCCTCCTGAGGAGTCCCCCGAACTGTTTGAGCACAGTGTTGGGTACATGCTCCAGGAGGATGCCCAGCGTTTCGAAGGGTCTGATGATGAAACCCAGCTACAGGAAGGCAGTAGGGTGAGAGCAGACAGAGGGGATGCTCAAGAAGGACACCAATCTGGCAGTCATGTTCCAGCAGCTGCAGCATACTGCCAGATTGGCTCCAGTGATGAGGAGGGAGGGGATGATGAGGTCACTGACTCCACATGGGTGCCTAATAGGAGAGAGGAGGAGGAGGAGGATGAGGAGGAGGCACATCTCCAACGAGGCAGGATGCCCTTTGGTGGCCAGCGTAAGGGCAGTACACCGACGGAATCACACTGCAGAGCTCCGCCTGTGCAGGGCGCTGCCTCTGCCCGTCATTCAAAAAGTTCCTTGGTGTGGGCCTTTTTTGAGGCTAGTGCATCAGATCGCACAGCTGCTGTTTGCAACATATGTCTCAAGCGTATATCGCATGGCCAAAACATCAGCCGCTTGGGTACCACATGCCTGACCAGACATATGTTGACCTGCCATGCAGCTCGTTGGCAAGCCTACCTCAAAGACCCACACCAAAGAACAAAGCGGACCTCTCCTTGCACCGCATCAGCTGGGATCTCCAACCCCACTATAACTTCAGTCCTCTCTGAAACATGCACTGAGAGGAATGAAGGTGTAGAATTAGGTGTGTCACAGCCAAGTACTTGCGGCCACTCTGCTAGCAGTACACCGACGTCCGATTCTAGCAGGCAAATTTCCCTGCCCCAGCTGCTGGACCGTCGAAAGAAGTTCACTCCCAGCCATCCACATGCCCAGCGGTTGAATGCTAGCTTGGCTAAATTGCTAGCGCTTCAACTGCTGCCTTTTCAGTTGGTAGACTCGGCCCCCTTCCGTGAGTTTGTGCAATGTGCGGTTCCTCAGTGGCAGGTTCCCAAACGCCACTTTTTCTCACGGAAGGCTATTCCGGCTCTCTACCGGCATGTGGAAGGCAATGTCTTGGCCTCGCTGGACAGGGCGGTCAGCGGTAAGGTGCATATTACCGCTGACTCATGGTCCAGCAGGCATGGACAGGGACGTTACCTTTCTTTCACGGCCCATTGGGTCACTCTTTTGGCAGCTGGGAAGGATGCAGGACAAGGTGCAGTAGTGTTGGAGGTTGTCCCACCGCCACGCCTCCAAAATGCTACTACTGGTTGTGACACACCTCTCTCCTCCACCCCCTCCTCTTCTTCTTCCTCCATGGCCTCTTCCTGTGGTTTGTCCTATGAACCAGCGGTGCTCCGTAGCCGTTCACGGGGCTACGCAAGTACGCAGGCAAAAAGATGCCATGCCGTGCTTGCGCTGGTGTGTTTGGGGGACAGAAGCCACACTGGGGCAGAGGTCCTGTCTGCTCTGCAGGGCCAGGCCGAGAGGTGGTTGACGCCACGCCAGCTTAAGCCAGGAATGGTGGTTTGCGACAATGGCACCAACCTCCTCTCCGCCCTTCGACAGGGACAACTGACCCATGTGCCCTGTGTGGCTCACGTCCTTAACCTGGTGGTGCAGCGTTTCTTGGGCAGGTACCCGGGCTTACAGGATGTCCTGAGGCAGGCCAGGAAAGTCTGTGTGCATTTCCGCAGATCTTATAATGCCAGTGCTCGCCTGGCTGAGCTGCAAAAGGAGTTGAACCTGCCCAAGAACCGCCTTATATGTGACATGCCCACCAGGTGGAACTCAACGTTGGCCATGCTGCAGCGGCTGCACACGCAGCAGAGGGCCATCAATGAGTACCTGTGCGACTACGGCACCAGGACAGGGTCAGGGGAGCTTGGCTTTTTTTCTCCACGCCAGTGGGGCATGATCAGGGATGCATGCACTGTCCTGGCACCATTTGAGGAGGCCACGAGGATGGTGAGCAGTGACAGTGCATGCATCAGTGACACTGTACCTCTTGTCCACCTGTTGGAGCACACGCTGCATGGAATAATGGACAGGGCACTTGAGGCAGAACAGAGGCAGGAAGAGGAGGACTTCCTTGCCTCTCAAGGCCCCCTTTACCCAGACAGTGTTCCTTCTGTCCCACCCATCGCACAGGAAGAGGAGGAGGAGGAGGAGGAGGAGGATTGTGTCAGCATGGAGGTGGAGGCTGGCACTCAGCATCATCAGCAGCAGTCTTTTAGGGATGATTTACAGTCCCAAGAAACCAGTGGACTTGTACGTGGCTGGGAGGAGGTGACTGCGGATCATGTCGTCCTTAGTGACCCAGAGGACTCCGGAGCGAATGCCTCAGCAAACCTACGCTGCATGGCCTCCCTGATCCTGCAAAGTCTGCGGAAGGATCCTCGTATTCTTCGGATCAAGGAGAGGGACCATTACTGGCTGGCCACTCTCCTTGATCCACGGTACAAGGGTAAGGTTGCGGACCTTATGTTACCGTCGCAGAGGGAGCAGAGGATGAGACAACTCCGGGAGGCCTTGCAGAAAGGTCTGTGCAACGCGTTCCCAGAGACTGGGAGGTTACAAACTCCTGGTCCTGGACAACGAGTTGCTGAGGCTTCGGCCAGTCAAAGAAGGAGCGGTGGGGAAGGTGGCCGTCTGACCGATGCGTTCAGACAATTCTTTAGTCCGCAGCCCCAAAGTATGATCGGTTCCAGCAACCATCGCCAGCGTCTGATAAACATGGTGCAGGAATATCTAGGGGCAAGGTCAGACTTGGACACCTTCCCCACCGAAAATCCTCTGGCTTACTGGGTCTTGAGGATGGATCACTGGCCAGAGCTTGCACAGTATGCAATTGAGCTACTGGCCTGTCCTGCATCCAGCGTTCTTTCGGAACGCACATTCAGTGCTGCTGGAGGATTTGTCACGGATCACAGGGTGCGCCTGTCCACCGACTCGGTTGATCGACTGACTTTCATCAAGATGAACCAGTCTTGGATCACCACCAGCTACCACACACCTGATGCTGATATAACAGACTAATTGATTTTAACATGTCACATCCCTTCAAGACTGATGCTGATGCTGAGTGCCTGTGCTGTTATGTTGACTGGCTATCCTCCTCCTCCGAGTCCTCAATGATACGATTGATGATGATAGCTTGGAAGATCATTTTTGTTTATGGGTGCCGCCACCAGTGGCTAAGGCCCAATTTTTCAGCCCCTGTTTAACAGGGGCGTGTAATTACAATTTTTGAAGCAATACTTTGCAACAGGGCTCATTGCTGTGCTCCAAGTACAGTATGTGTGAGGGGTTGGAGTGTTGTGCCACCAGTGCCTAAGGCCCAATTTTTCAGCCCCTGTTTAACAGGGGCGTGTCATTACAATTTTTGAAGCAATACTTTGCAACAGGGCTCATTGCTGTGCTCCAAGTACAGTATCTGTGAGGGGTTGCAGTGTTGTGCCACCAGTGCCTAAGGCCCAATTTTTCAGCCCCTGTTCAACAGGGGCATGTAATTACAATTATTGATCTAATAATTCACAGCAGGGCCCATTCCTGCACCCACCAAGCAAGAGTAACTCTGAGGGCTTACAGTGTTGTGGCAACACCACCACCACCACCACCACCACGAAAGGCCCAATTTTTCAGCCCCTGTTCAACAGGGGCATGCAATTACAATTCTTGATCTAATAATTCACAGCAGGGCCCATTGCTGCACCCACCAAGAGTAACTGTCAGGGCTTACAGTGTTGTGGCACCAGCACCACCATCAAAGGCCCAATTTTTACTACCACTGTTCAACAATTATATGTAATTACAATTCCTGATATAATAGTTGACAGCAGGGCGTTCCAGCACCAACCAAGAGTAACTGTGAGTGCTTACAGTGTTGTGCCAACACCAACTAAGGGGCCTATTTCTGCAGATTATATACGGCAGGTCCCTACTTTCAAACATCCAACTTACAAACGACTCCTACTTGCAAACGCAAGAAGACAACAGGAAGTGAGAGGAAATCTACCCCTAGGAAGGAAAATTCTCTCCTGTAAGAATTAATATGGGAGAAAGGTGTCTCCTCTGTACTGATGCTTTATCAGCAATCCTTGTTTCAAGAAAAACACCACATTTCAAAAACAGTTGTCATTGGGACGGAAAGTGAGGTGAAATGTTCTGAACAGGGGCACAGACAGCAAAACAAATGTTACAGGGGTGATAACCCTTACCTATGTTTTCCAAAAAGTTTAAAAATAGATTTTTGGGCTGGAGCTACACTTAAACAATGTACCTGTTCAAAATTACAAACACATTCTACATAAGAACAAACATACAGTCCCTGTCTTGTATGCACCGCCTGTATACGGCTGTTCAGAGTATATAGGGCCTTTTTTATTTTATGTGCGGGGTTCCCCTTAATATCCATACAAGACCCAAAGGGGCTGGTAATGGGCTGGGGTAGGGGGGGGGGTCATGGGGTAGCTATGCCATTTTTCTTAAAGATTTTCATCCATATTACCGGGACCAGACATTACATTAAAGCCGCAAGCAGTTTTAAATGGCTTTTTTTTCCTTTAGAAGTGTCATTTTGTGCAGGGACAGTTCTAAACACGGGAAACACGTGGCACTTCACAGGCATACTTTAGACACCCCCCAGGTACGATATTTAAAGGAATATTTGACTTTTTTTTTTTCACTTTATGCATCATTAAAATGACTGCTCCCGAAAAACGACCGTTTTTAAAACTTCTTTTTGCATTGATACATGTCCCCTGGTGCACAACCCGGGTTCCCAAACCCTTTTTAGGACAATAACATGCATAATAGTTGTTATAATTAGCACTTTAGAATTCGAACGTTCGCATCCATTGTATTTAATAGGGTTCTAATGTTCGTACGAACTTTCGGTCCGTTCGCGGGTTCTGGTGCGAACCGAACCCGGGGGTGTTCGGCTCATCACTAGTGGAGAGCCAAACTTGGTCGCCGGGTGCCAGCACTAATTCACCCCGTCTCCTCCTGTCGTAGACCGTCTTGTTGTGTTCCTGAGTCTTAGCCATGGTTTCATGCAGAAGTTGATTATTAGATGAGAAAAAGTTAAATTTTTCCTGGACTGCAGGCACAGAGCACTCAGGGAGGGAGTTGGGCAGAAATGTAGGATGAAAACCGTAGTTTGCGAAGAACAGAGTCTGGTTAGTCGCAGAGTGGATGGAGTTATTATAGGCGAACTCGGCCAACGGGAGCAAGGAGAGCCAATCGTTCTGTGCAAAAGAGGAAAAACAGCTCAGGTATTGCTCGAGGGTCTGATTTGTCCTCTCTGTCTGTCCGTTGGTCAGGGAATGGTAAGCAGAAGAAAATGATAATTCTATCTCCAGAGTCTTGCAGAGGGATCTCCAGAACCAAGAGGTAAATTGTACCCCCCGATCCGAGACAATATTGTCTGGCACCCCGTGGAGTCTGACGACCTCTCTGATGAACACCTGTGCAGTTTCAGGAGCTGAGGGGGTCCCTTTCATGGGGACGAAATGTGCCATCTTGGACAGGCGGTCCACTATCACAAAGATAGTGGTATGGTTCTCCGCCGGGGGCAACTCAACAATAAAGTCAATGGACAGCATTTTCCAAGGCCTGTCTGGAACAGGTAAGGGTCTCAGAAGTCCCCAGGCCTTGGATCTGGAACCCTTGTCTCGGGTGCAAGTAGTACAGGACTCCACAAACCTCCTGCAATCTTTGCATAATCAAGGCCACCAGAAGGTGCGCTGTACCAGGTCAGTGGTCTTGGCAATGCCAAAGTGCCCGGCAAGGGCATGGTCGTGGCAGAGCTCCAACATGGTTGTCTTTAGCTCTTCCGGTATGTAGATCCTGTTCTGGTGCCACATCAGCCCATCTTTAGCCTGCAATTCCAACTCAGAGGAGGGGCTTTGCCCAGTGGTGGCTTGTCTGATCCGGGTGAGAAATCTTCTTGTAAAAGAAGGAAATTTCGAGGGGCGAGGATGGTATCGGGAGAAGAGGTTTCCTTAGATTCATGAAACATTCGAGATAAAGCATCGGGTTTAGTATTCTTGGCACCAGGACGATAAGTGACGTGAAAAGAGAACCGGGAAAAGAAAAGTGCCCATCTGGCTTGTTGTGGTTTTAATCTCTTTGCGGTCTTCAGATACTCCAGATTCTTATGGTCAGTAAATATCAGAATCGGGTGGGCAGCTCCTTCAAGTAGGTATCGCCATTCTTCCAACGCAGACTTGATCGACAGTAGTTCCCGGTCCCCTACGTCATAGTTCCTCTCTGCCGCAGATAGCTTGCGAGAGAAGAAGGCTACTGGGTGAAGCAAGGCCCTGGTTCCTTGTCTTTGAGACAGTATTGCTCGCGACTTCAGAGGCATCTACCTCAAGTACGAATGGCAGCGAGGAATCTGGGTGTTTCAGGATAGAAGCAGAGGTAAAGAGGCCTTTCAGGACCTCAAAGGCCTTTTGGGCCTCAGGGGACCAGTAGAAGCGGGTCCCTTGTTTTGTTAACTGGGTGATGGGTGCAATGATGGCCGAGAATCCCCGGATGAATTTGCGGTAAAAATTGGCAAATCCAACGAACCGTTGGATTCCTTTCTTATCCGCCGGCACTGGCCAGTCCAAGATTGCGGCAATTTTCTGTGGATCCATCTTGATGCCTTCGCTGGAGATGATTAACCCCAGGGATGCTATACTCTCCCGCTCAAACTCACATTTTTTGGCCTTCGCATACAGGCTATGCTGGCGAAGCCGACCCAACACACTTTTGACATGCCTGCGGTGAAAATCAAGGGAGGAAGAGAAGATTAGTATATCATCCAGGTAGACAATAACAAAAAGATCTAGGAAGTCCCAAAGTACATCATTAATAAAGTACTGGAAAGTGGCAGGGGCATTGCACAACCCGAAGGGCATTACCAGGTACTCAAAGTGTCCGAATCGGGAGCGGAAGGCGATCTTCCATTCATCCCCCTCCTTGATGCGGACCAGGTTGTAGGCTCCGCGGAGATCAAGCTTAGTAAAAATGATAGCAGCTCCCAATCTCTGAAATAGCTCTGGTACCAGGGGAAGGGGGTAGCGATTTTTAATTGTGATCTTATTCAGTTCACGGTAATCCACACAGGGTCGGAGGGTGTGGTCCTTCTTTTCTACGAAGAAGATGCCTGCGCCTGCTGGCGACGTAGAGGGGCGAATAAACCCCTTTTGAAGATTCTCACCAATATAGTTTTTTAGTGCCCCCTGTTCCACCTCAGTTAGCGGGAAGATCCTGCCGAACGGAATTGCTTCTCCGGGAAGTAGATCGATGGGGCAATCATAGGCCCGATGGGGTGGTAGTGTCTCTGCCCCCTGTTTGCTGAATACGTCAAGGAAGTCCAGGTAGACGTCAGGGATGGCCTGACGTATTCCAGCCTCAGTGTCAGTACACATTAAGGTGGCCGGCCCAGGGGGCTCGTGTGAGCCGCAGGACTGTTGGCAATAGGGAGAAGGGAAGGCAACTACCCCCATAGCCCAGTTGATGGTGGGATTGTGGGCTTGCAACCAGGGCATACCGAGGATCAATAACAAGAAAAGAAAAAGATAGGCGCACCAGCCTCGTGCATTACCGTTGGATAAATTTATTATAGCGAATAAAAGAATCCTACTTACAAACAAACGAAAAAGCCATGCGTATACAAGGAACCACAGAGGCGCAGCAATGCGTCCAAAACGAATCCACTCGAATCGGTCACGGAGGGATTGACAAAGATCACTGCTGGCTGACGCGTTTCGAAGACAAGTCTTCTTCCTCAGAGCTCAGCAGTGTTCCTCTCTCTGACTACCCAATATATACACGCATATGCACACTCCCCTAGCAATGGACAAGGGGTGGAGTACCCACTAGTGTGGGCGGTACATAGTCAATAGACCAGCCCACACTGAATGATAGTTGGAGATGGAGGGGGGGGAGAGAGAGGAGGAGGAAGGGGGGAGGAACGATAAGGGAGGGGAGGGAATGAGAAGTGGTAGGGCAAAAGCTTACACAGGCATCAAGCTGCTAGTAAAGTACCCACATTAGCCATAAAAAGAACTAAATGTATAAAAATGACATATGAATAAATGGCATATGGATTAGTAGTTCAGCAGCCGGAGGACAAAATATACAAATGATGATATTGACATAAGGAAGTGTCAACCTACCTCTACCGAGGATCATAGGGAACAATGGAGAAGAAATAATGTCCAGACGGAGGTACTCTCGGTGAATCCCGGTAGTGGTGGAGATGGTAACGGGTATAGGGGTCGTCTCCTGGACCACGGGTCCAGACTTGATAACGGACCCGTCAGCCAGGTGAACACATAGTCCATGGGTCTTGGTAAGAAGGGGGATCAGATGTGTGCGGGCAAAGGTTGAGTCCATGAAACAGCTGCAAGCCCCGGAATCAATAATGGCGGACACTTGCAGAGTCCTTCCTGGGAACTGTAGGGAGACAGAAAGGGCAAGGTGAGATGTAGACTTGGCCTGAGGGTTGGTTAAACCAGGAGATACTGAGAAACACTTACGAAACTTCAGGGGACAGTTTCTGACGAAGTGTCCGGGTTCCCCACAGTACAGGCACAAGTTATGCGTTCGCCGACGCTGGCGTTCCTCTTGAGTGAGGGAAGGACGAAGGACTCCAAGCTGCATGGGTTCAGGTGCATCAGGTGTGGGGGCCAGAGGTGCAGCAGGAGCTGGGTACAGATGGCTGGGAGATCGGGGGAGCATCCAGGTCAGATGGGAGAAGCCCGTGGCCCTCTCAGCCCTTCGTTCCCTCAAACGTCGGTCAATCTGAATAGTCAAATCGATCAAAAAATTCAGGGTCTCTGGTATACCGACTCTAGCCAGTTCATCTTTCAGGGGGTCAGAGAGACCTATGCGGAACTGATGGCGGAGGGCGGCGTCATTCCAATTGGTATCCGCGCTCCATCGCCTAAATTCCGCTACGTAGTCCTCTGCAGCTCTGCACCCCTGTTGAAGGGTACGCAAGGCGGTTTCTGTGGTAGCTGAGAGCTGGGGGTCCTCATACAGTTGGGCCATGGCATCAAAAAAGGCGGTAAGGCTGTCCAAAGCCACATCCTTTCGTTCCAGCAGATGGTGGGCCCAGCTCTGAGGGTCTTCGGAGAGCAGGGAGATCACAAAGCCCACCTTGGTGGCTTCCAAGGAGAAGGTGCGGGGCTGTAGGGCAAAGTACAATTCACAGGAGTTGCGGAAGGCCCTGAACTTGCTCCGATCCCCGGCGAATCTTTCGGGTGTAGGGACCCTGGGTTCAGGGGGAAGCATGACCACTGTGGGTGTGGACCCTGTACCGGCTGAAGAGGTGGAGGCATGAGGGCCTCCTTGGGCTCCAGAAGGGTTGGAGAGAGCCCGCACTTGTCCTTCCAGGTGGGTGTAGCCTTGTTGAAGGTTCTTGACCGCTTCAGTCAATCCCGCCAGGTGCCGGCATAGTTCCTCCATAGGTGAGGCTCCCTGCTCGGGCTCAGACATGGCTGTCTGTTACTGTCACGTACCTGACGGTGACGAGCCCAATTTAGCAGATGGAGGCCTCCCTTACGGCTTCCACCAGCGGCCCCTGATAGTGTAACAGGAGACGCGGAGGTAGAAGGGGTACGAGTGCCTGGCAGGATCAACCACGGAGCAGGTGGCTGGGTAGTCGGGGCTGGATCCAGGTGCACGGAAGTATGGCAGGTGGACAGGAACCAGGAACTCTGGAACACAGCAGGTAAACAGGAAACCAGGGACTCTGGAACACAGGAACTCAAGAACTCGGGAAGCAGGACTGGAACAGCTCAGCAGACCGGGCTGGAGCCTGGGAAGGCAGGGTAGTCAGACAAGCCGGGTCGGTTAACTGGCAGGCAGCAAGGTACAGAAGGGCAAGGCAGAGCAGAGGTCACAACAGGCCGGAGGTCAGGTGCAGGCGGATAGTTGGAAGGTCAAGGCAAGCCGGGTCAGATACAGACAGGTTAACAGATCAGGTTTCTCAGGCACTAACGCTGTAGAGCAGACAGCAGGGACTGTCTGTAATTGCTGGATTTAAATAGCCCTTCTGGCGCCACCCGTAGGGTGCGCGCGCACGCTCATGCGCGATCACGCGCACGATCGGGAACCAGGAAGTCCAGGGCGCCTGTTACTGGAAGGATCTCCATGACATGTACCCACTCTAGAAAATGCTTATGTAGCAGATGCCCTTCATCTCCCACGGCCATGCCAAGTTGACCGAGGCTCTCACTGAAGGGAGAGCGTGCTTGTCAGCTCCTGCAGGGGATTTTTCCCTCTCTTTCTCCTCACTGACTCCTTCCTTATGCGAGTGACGCCCGCACACACTGTTTGAGCCGTCTGTTCTGCTCCCTCCTCTGCATCCTCATTGACAGGGGGAGGGAGCCAATTAGCAGCCAGCAGCAGCAAAGGTTTCTGGGACATGAAGTCCCCTACTAAAACATAGTCTTGTAGGGGCATGGAACAACCAAGGACACTATGTTGTTTGTCTGAGGGAAGTCAGTCACCATGAGGCAGGAGAAGAGACTGGACCCAGGGAAAAAGTGTTTCGCCTCCCGGGTCAGTTCATCACTTATTTTCAGCAATCTACGGTCAGTCTGGGACATCCAGCCTGAGAGGGGATCCCGGGTGTATGTACAAAACGGATTACAGCGCACACATTCAAGAATGACATTTATACTGCAAGGGTAGTTAAAAACACCTGTACATATTGTGACAGCAGGAAGGTAAAGTCACCTGGTTGCATCCAGGGGGGTAGATATATTTCTCCCAGATTCAGGCTTTATGCCGACTTATACAACTAGGGAGTTGATGAAGCCCAGCTGAGGCTAGTGGGCTCATGAATGACTCATACCTCTAGGGAGAGTGCTGGGCGTCGTGAGGCAGGGAGTTGATGAGACCAGCTGAAGCCTGTCAGTTCGTTTAAGGCCTCTATAAAAACTCCCAGCTTCATTAGATGTTAGCTCATGCCTGGAACCAGACCTGTGTGGACTGTCTAGGGAGAGTGAACCCCTGTGCGGTGAGGCAAAGCCTGTGTGGCTATTTGTTTGGACTTTTACTAAACCAGGGACTTAGGGACTAGGACAGCACTAGGCTGATCCCAGTTGTTAGTTTAGGAAACCTGCATGTTTAGTCAGAGGTCAAACTGACCAGGATTTATTTTGTTTGTTTCTTTTTGGCTTTGCTGTGTTTTTGTCACTGTACATAGAGAAATAAACCGCACCTTTTGATTTTGAAAACCACAACCTCCGTCTGCTGGCCCTGTTTTTGTGTGGGGAGCCCAACCAGGGGGTCACACACACCCGCTACCGAGTTAACCCCCTCACAGTTGGTGGAGAACCAGTGGCAGTTTTTTTTAAGCCAGCATGGAGGAGATACTGAAACAGCTGGCTCTAGCAAATGCCAATCAACAGCAGACAAATGCAGGTTTGCAAAGGAGCCTTGCAGCCCAGCAGCAAGCTCATCAACAAGCCCAGCAGCAATCTGAGGCCCGCTTCATAGACCTGTTACAGAAGCAAGAGCAGAGACTACAACAAATGGAAGCAGTAATGCAGCAACGTCCGCAGACCAGTGAGGAAAGCCGTCCCACTAATACCGCGTCCTTTGGGGTGAGTCGTTTATTGACAAAAATGACTGGAGAGGATGATCCAGAGGTATTTTTGACCACATTTGAAAGGACTGCTGAAAGAGAAAAGTGGCCTGAGGAGCAGTGGGCTGGACTGGTGGCTCCTCTGTTAACTGGTGAATCGCAGAAGGCTTACTATGACCTAGAGCCTGACCAAGCAAAAGACTATGTGATGCTAAAAGCTGAAATATTGGCAAGGCTGGGTGTCACCCTGGCTGTCCGGGCTCAGCGTGTGCATAACTGGACTTTCCAGCTTGGAAAACCCCCCAGGTCTCAAATGTATGATCTCATTCACCTGAGCAGGAAGTGGCTACAGCCAGAGACTTTGTCCGCACCGGAGATTGTGGAACGTGTTGTGATGGATCGTTTCTTGAGAGCTCTTCCTACCGCCATTCAAAAGTGGGTAAGCCACGGAGACCCAGAAACGGCCGGTAAACTTGTGGATCGTGTAGAGAGATACTTGGCTACAGAGAACCTGACGGCCTCTTCCAGAGACTCTCGGACTTTCCACCCTAAGACCAGACCATCCCCAGGGGCGGATAAGAGGATTCCAAGGGGTGAGGGTGGAGAGAGTGAGAGGGTGGGAGCTCTACCCCAAGTTTGGCGAGAACAGCCTGGGAAATCAGCGGCTCAAGAGGCCGCAAGAAGGATCGTTTGCTACCGCTGCCGGCAAGCGGGACATATTGCAGCCAATTGCCCGGTTGTGGAGGAACCCATGCAGTGTGACTTTCTGACGGGCAGACGTCAGTCGCTGTGTGCGACAGTCGCATGCACTGCCATTCGAGGAACTGAGAAACATTTATGCAAAATGTGTGTTAATGGTAGAAATGTTGTGGTATTGTTGGATTCAGGTAGCCTTGTGACCCTGATAAAGGCTGAGTTAGTTAAAACAGAGGTCTCTGGGAATAGCAAGGTAGCTGTTATTTGTGTGCATGGGGACACCCGAGAGTATCCAGTGACTACAGTGTGTTTCGAGACCCCCAAAGGTACCCTCTCTCATCCAGTGGGCTTAGTATCTCAGTTACCGCATGACGCCATTGTGGGAAGGGATTTTCCGAAGTTCTGGGAACTGTGGGATGATCCTGAGCCCCCCACTGGTGCCCCTATGTACCAGGAATGTGATAGCCAGAACTCCTCTGAGAGTGGTGAGGACTCTCCAGAATTTCCCTTGTCAGTATTGGCAGGGGAGACTCAAGAAACTGGAGAGGAGCCCACCTCCTCAGACGAAAACCTACCGTCTGTGGAGTTTTCTGATCTGGAGGTTCACAGGGAAAATTTTGCCACAGAACAGTTAAAAGACCCCGCCCTAATAAAGGCACGGGAAAACGTAGTGGAAATAGATGGCGAGTTAGTGAACCCAGATAATACCTGCACTTACCCATACTTCAGCGTAGAGAAGGACCTACTGTATCGGGTGGCAAAAAGGGCAGAAGAAACCGTTGAGCAGCTGGTGGTGCCCAAACCTTACAGGAAGTTGGTGTTGGAGTTGGCCCATGGGCACATTCTTGGAGGTCATCTGGGGACAGAGAAAACCCGAGAGAGGGTATTACAGAGATTCTATTGGCCTGGGGTGATGAAGGACATAGAAAATTATTGTTCCTCCTGCCCTGTGTGTCAGAGGTCGGCCCCGATGCCACATTTCCGTAGCCCGCTGGTCCCTCTACCCATCATTGAGGTCCCGTTTGAGAGAATCGCAATGGATTTGGTAGGTCCTATAATCAAGTCCGCTAGGGGGCACCAGTACATATTGGTTATAATGGACTATGCCACCCGTTATCCAGAAGCGATCCCTCTCAGAAATACCTCGGCCAAAACCATAGCCAAAGAGCTATCTCTTGTTTTTAGCCGGGTGGGTATTTGTAAAGAACTGCTTACGGACCAAGGTACACCCTTTATGTCCCGGGTTATGAAAGAGCTGTGTAAATTGTTCAAAGTGACGCAATTGCGTACATCTGTGTATCACCCCCAAACCGATGGGCTGGTTGAAAGATTCAACAAAACCCTAAAACAAATGTTGAAGAAAGTGGTGGATAGAGATGGAAAGGATTGGGACTGTCTACTTCCTTATTTGATGTTTGCTATTAGGGAGGTGCCCCAATCCTCTACGGGATTCTCCCCCTTTGAGTTACTGTATGGGAGACACCCAAGAGGGCTGTTGGATATTGCCAAGGAAACTTGGGAAAGTGAGAGTTCTCCCCACAGGAGTGTGATTGAGCATGTCGCCCTGATGCAAGATCGAATTGCACAGGTAATGCCCATCGTGAAGGAACATTTGGCCCAAGCGCAGTTGGCACAGCAGAGAGTGTACAACCGTGGAGCAAAGACCCGTACCTTTTCCCCGGGGGATAGGATATTGGTACTTGTCCCTACGGTTGAAAGTAAATTCCTTGCCAAATGGCAAGGCCCCTACGAGATAATGGAAAAAGTGAGCGAAGTGAATTACAAGGTCAGACAACCAGGAAGGCGAAAGCCCGAACAGATATATCACGTTAATCTGTTGAAAGCCTGGAGGGATAGAGAGTCCCTAGTCGCAGAAACTTGGTCACCAGCTCAAACTGGTTGCGTGATTCCGGAGGTTGGAATAGCAGCCACCTTGTCACAACCCCAACAACAGGAGGTTAAGGAGTTTGTGCTTCGCAACAAGGAGGTGTTCTCTGAGCTGCCGGGACAAACATCTGGGGTAGAGCATGATATTATTACCCCGCCCGGTGAAAGGGTGAAGTTAAAACCCTATCGGATCCCAGAGGCCCGACGGGAGGCAATACGGGAGGAAGTACAGAAAATGCTGAACTTAGGGGTGATAGAGGAGTCCCAAAGTGATTGGTCTAGTCCCATTGTGTTGGTGCCTAAACCGGATGGGAGCTGGCGATTTTGTAACGATTTTCGTCAGTTGAACAAAGTTACAAAATTTGACACCTACCCCATGCCACGTATAGATGAGTTGATCGACCGGCTGGGAACAGCCCGATACATGACGACTCTTGACCTCACAAAAGGGTATTGGCAAATTCCCCTGGCCAAGTCGGCCAAAGAGAAAACCGCATTTGTAACCCCAGACGGGGCGTTCCAATATAAGAGAATGCCGTTCGGGTTACAGAATGCGCCGGCCACATTCCAGCGGAAAATGGACCAGATGCTGAGGCCCCATCGGAAGTATGCTGCGGCTTACCTGGATGACGTAATTGTCCATAGCACAGATTGGGCCTCACATCTGCCAAAAGTGCAAGCAGTCCTGGACTCTGTTCGGGAAGCGGGGTTTACGGCTAACCCCAAGAAGTGTACCATTGGGCAGGAGGAGGCCAAATATCTTGGGTACACCATTGGCAGGGGAGTAATAAAACCCCAACTCAACAAAGTCGAGGCCATCCAGAGTTGGCCACGTCCCAACAGCAAGAAGCAGGTACGAGCCTTTCTGGGAATCGCGGGTTATTATCGGCGCTTCATTCCCCACTTTGCTTCTAAGGCTGTGCCCCTAACCAACCTGACGAAAGGGAAAGGGTCGGTCATGATTAAATGGACCCCCGAGGCTGAGGCAGCATTCCAATTCTTGAAACAAGCCTTATGTAGCCAGCCAGTGTTGTACTCACCCGACTTCTCTAAAGACTTTGTCGTACAAAGTGATGCGTCAGATGTGGGGTTAGGAGCAGTATTGTCCCAGGTCTGGAACGGGGAAGAGCACCCAGTCATTTACCTCAGCAGGAAGTTGAAGTCCCATGAGGTAAATTACGCCACGGTTGAAAAGGAGTGTTTAGCGGTGAAGTGGGCTCTAGATTCCCTTCGGTACTATCTGCTAGGTAGGCACTTTGACATGGTTACGGATCACGCTCCGTTAAAGTGGATGGCTCAAAACAAGGAGACAAATAGAAGAGTGAATAGGTGGTTCCTGGCCCTACAGGAATTCAACTTCACAGTAAAGCATCGCCCTGGCGTTCAAATGGGGAATGTGGATGCTTTGTCTCGAGTACATGAATGCCTGATTGCTGGTGTTCCAACCCCAAGGTTAAAACAAGAGGGGGGGGTATGTGACAGCAGGAAGGTAAAGTCACCTGGTTGCATCCAGGGGGGTAGATATATTTCTCCCAGATTCAGGCTTTATGCCGACTTATACAACTAGGGAGTTGATGAAGCCCAGCTGAGGCTAGTGGGCTCATGAATGACTCATACCTCTAGGGAGAGTGCTGGGCGTCGTGAGGCAGGGAGTTGATGAGACCAGCTGAAGCCTGTCAGTTCGTTTAAGGCCTCTATAAAAACTCCCAGCTTCATTAGATGTTAGCTCATGCCTGGAACCAGACCTGTGTGGACTGTCTAGGGAGAGTGAACCCCTGTGCGGTGAGGCAAAGCCTGTGTGGCTATTTGTTTGGACTTTTACTAAACCAGGGACTTAGGGACTAGGACAGCACTAGGCTGATCCCAGTTGTTAGTTTAGGAAACCTGCATGTTTAGTCAGAGGTCAAACTGACCAGGATTTATTTTGTTTGTTTCTTTTTGGCTTTGCTGTGTTTTTGTCACTGTACATAGAGAAATAAACCGCACCTTTTGATTTTGAAAACCACAACCTCCGTCTGCTGGCCCTGTTTTTGTGTGGGGAGCCCAACCAGGGGGTCACACACACCCGCTACCGAGTTAACCCCCTCACAATATTCAAAAAATACGGGGGTTTGGTCACACTATATGGTCATATAGTGCTAAGCCCACTTACTGTAGTGCGACAAAGTACAACGATTAGTGGGTCCTACCCTAGTAATAGAATAAAAGATCCTGCGTCTCAACCATGGGAGCCAAACTCCTCTATATGGGCGAACTGAATATATGGATTCCTCCTATGCACAGGTAGCCACTAATAAGAGGTAATGAGGAGAGAGAGGGGTGCTCCAGCCCAAAAAAACCTGGTCAGGGTCTACTACAATATACAAGAACATACTTGAGGGGCACACCCTAAATTGCGTTTAAATTCAAGATGGTGCTGCTATAAGACCAACAAACAGTACAAAACAGATTACAGCACACACATTCAAGAATGACATTTATCCAGCAAGGCTAGTTAAAAACACCTGAACATATTCATAAAAATATGGGTGCATATCCAGGCGCACCTGCATGGGCAGCATGAGGCGTTCCAGTTGGGTTACCAGAAGAGCTTGCCTGTTCCAGAATGTTCGTTTGGGCCTTGACCGCAGGATTGGTGAGAGGGCACTTTCTCATTTGCAGGAACCAAGGACACTGCACACAAACAGAGTTGCTTCCATTTGCCCACACTTACCAGAACCTGGTTCTCATTGAAGCCCTGTTAAGCAGTTACAGTGTCCGCCTTGCTATCCGGATACTGCCAGCATATCACAGTTACACTATGCCCAGCAGGAGTTCTAAGTGCACCAACAAAAGTGGCTAGCCGAAGATCCAAGGCCTCATCCTTCCAAGGGACTGAAGTTACTGGTTCCATACGGGCACGCACACATATACTCAGGGCTCTGTATATGTGGTGTATGTGCGGGGTAGTATGACTTGAAAGTTACACCACTGACCACTGAATTAGGTACAGTGTTTATAGTTGGGCCTGTGGTGTCAGGGGACAGAAGAGAAAGATTTTACATAAGGTCATTCTTCTGCTCTCCTCCTGCCTGGACTCATAGAGCCAATTTGAGTAGAGGTAACCAATCTGGTATAAGTTGTCATATTGGGATTTATTGCTATTAGAGTGTAGCGCCCTCCTCACTCCCCTCTTTTTCTTCAGCTCGTCTGTCTCTTGTCTAGGGGTACCTTCAGAGGGGAAGGGAGCGGGGACACCACGCCTGGCCTTCACCACAGGTGTCAGCGTGGTGTAAGCAAAGTTCTTTTACCTTCGGGTCAGTGCTGTGCACCTGGAGCCTTCACCGAGAGTTACCTTGAACAATGTCTGTCAGGAAATGAGCCCCACACCATTAAAGTTCAACACTCCTTTATTCCTCTCTAATGAACACAATCAGTTGAACTCCCTTGTAGAAACAGAACAGAAAAAGAGGTGTGGATGCGAGTAGGCCCAGACACAA
This sequence comes from Rana muscosa, assembly GCA_029206835.1. Lineage (NCBI taxonomy): Eukaryota > Metazoa > Chordata > Amphibia > Anura > Ranidae > Rana > Rana muscosa. The sequence goes on from CM055117.1 coordinate 196,894,936, forward strand.
TGTGTTCTCCACTTTCCTCGCGGAAAGTGAGTTGGGGGGGGGATTTCCTTCCAGGCGGTCTCCGATGAGAGGCTCACCCATCACTGGCAATATGCTGCACCAGGTCTTCGAGTGAGGAGCTCCCCCCGGTCCATTACGCCTTCCGGATTTGGGTACCCAATCCCTGGGTACCCTAGGATCTCCTTCCCTCGCGGAACTCAGTGTTGGGCACTGAGCTCCAGACCTCCATCCTAGTACCTCACCCCAGGCTAAAGGTGCCTGGGATGGAACACGACCTCCGGCTGTCCTCTAGGCTTAGGCCGCCTAGAGGACCGACACGAACCACCGCCCGCAGACTGAAGGTGCCTGGGACTCGACCCCGTGACAAAGATGGCCGACCCCTTTATACCCTCTCCCAGCAAGCACGGCGGGTTCCCCGCCCCACCATACCGCTGCCGAGGAAGGACAAAAAGGAGGCACGGAACACAGCAATGATTCAACCCCAGCCTAGGGCGACAGCGCCACCTGCTGGGCTGCAGGGAATTACACATCACTGATGTCTCTGCCAAGTTCAAAATTACACCCGGGAAAGTACATACCCGCTACACTCTCCCCCTGGTGGTTTGACACCGGTCCCCAGTGTCTGGAGTAAATCATGCCCTCAACGGCTGACATAATCTAATCCAGAGACCGACTAACAATTGTACAAAAATAAAACTTCTAGAAAAAAAAACTACCCAACTGAAACATTGTGTCTGAGCCCTGTAATAAAAAGGGAATAAAGAAAGAAGAGAAAAACAACAGCATTAAACCATAACTTGGAATCACATATTCACATTTTACTTTTCCCACCCATCCTGACTAAGACCCACCCCATACTCAGTGGTCTTGATGGGATGCTCTCCTGCAGAGGGAAAAGAAAAAGGATTAGCACACATAACCCTGACACATGTATTCGTGTGAGAGAAAATAAACTTCTCCTGGAAGAAATCCCTTTTCTCCCAAGAGTGTGTGCGTGAAAAGTGTTTAACGTTGCGCAACACTGCCACCTGGTGACAGCACCGTGGTAACCGCACTCGTGGAACTTTTCCTGTTCTCTTTGGCCCTATCTACCCAGAGTCCATGATCTCTTGTAGGAAAGGTGAAGAACAACAGGAACAGTCCTTCATTCCTCTGGGCACAAAAGCAACGGGCCCCAGAAAGTTCAGCAACATAACAAGAACGGAGTCTTTTCTCTCCTACAGGTAAAAACGGGGATGCGGCAGAACAAGTGGCTTCAAGTGTTGATCCATGGTCTCCAGATGATACTCCACATCTTCTCCTTCCTTGCGCCGGATCAACACCTTGTCTGAATGGATGTGCCGTCCCAACATCCACTCTGCCTTGCAGTCTTTAAAACGTTGAGAGGCCTTTGGAGAGCATGCCAGGTACCTGCGGGCGTGGGGAACCTGAAGGTGGGTCCACACAAAGTCATTGTACCAGCGCTCCCGACACACTTCCACCTCATAGAGCAGTTCTTTCGACAAGTATGGATACTCCCATCCGTACTCTGCAGCAACCTTCTGGCCAAATAGGCGTTGTAGTCTCGCCAAAGGAGGCATGGTAGCTTTGTCCCCTTCGCCAGGCAAAACTATTGAGTCCGGGTGGCGAGGCACCTTGATCACATCTGATCTGGGCATTGGTGCCCGCAGTAACAGTCTCTTTTCCCCGGTCTTCGGTACAGATGGCACCGGGGATGTAGAGGCAGGCTGGGGACGGGACCCCTCTTCAGGTGCTGGTGCCTCCACCCGGGGTGTACTTTCCCCTGTAGACATGGGTGGATCCCTGGTCCTCTGGAATGAAGCGAGAGGTACTTTGTCCCAGCCCTTTTCTGCAAACAGTTCATCTATTGCAACGTCGTCTCCCATGTCCGAGAGCAACTCTAGGTCAGAGGTGTCACACTCCTCCGCGGGTAGGTACCCTGTAGTGGAGACTGAGTTTTCACCTCTTCCCACACACCAAATCTCTCCGCCTGGCTTACCTCGGCCTTTACTTGAAGCGGGACGTCCGGAACTCTTGTCGACGGATCCATCCGGGCCGGGCGTAAGCGGGCGGAACGGTCCACCACAACCGCTGGTCAGGGCTACCATACCGGTCTTTCTCTTCGGTGGTGGACGCTGCGAGACAGTGGTGACCGAGTCAGCATCCTCGGATTTCTCCCGTTGAGTTTTCACGACCTCCTCCGCGGTCGCTGCAGTGTGCGTAGGGGTGGCTGTCAAAGCAGTGATTCCTCCTCTGTGAGTGGTGTTGCCAGTAGCACGGCCAGGGTAGATGGTTCTCGGCTTCTCAACTGCCGGATCCACTTCAAACAGGAACTCCACACAGGCCTTGCATCGCCCGAATGGCTTCAGTTGGCACACCAGTCCCGAACAGCCGGGACAAATCACACCCAGGGCCTCAACGTCCATGCACGAATACAGGGCGAATCGACCCCTTGGCTTTAGCCGGATCCCCATATCTGTTACCGGAGCAGCAGCAGTCAATGTCGTGGTGGAAAGGTGAACTGGAATCCACGATGTATGTCCAAACATGGCGACCTGTTGCTCATCCATCGCACATTGCAAAGTTTTTGCGCCAATGTCCCACGTGTAGTCCTTCACATGTATTGGACTCCTCCCCTTTGCTCCAGTTCACAGGCTTTTCTTATTTTCTGAGTCACGCCCACGAACTAAGCGATGGGGGTGTGCCTGGTGGCGCAGTGCAATAGAAGCCCCCACGTGTACTACTTCACACGGCTGAGCTTCCCCCTTTTTCCACTCTTCTGCGCGGGCCTTTCCCTTCATTGGGTCATGTCCACGACTTCGAGCAGGGATGCACTTCGGCCAATGAAGGCCTGCCTACTCGTAACTACTCCGGGCAGACACGTTCAATTCTGTGGTGCACAAACACTATCCCGGACGAGCCCCCACGTGTGGCGCTCTCCTCACTCCCCTCTTTTTCTTCAGCTCGTCTGTCTCTTGTCTAGGGGTACCTTCAGAGGGGAAGGGAGCGGGGACACCACGCCTGGCCTTCACCACAGGTGTCAGTGTGGTGTAAGCAAAGTTCTTTTACCTTCGGGTCAGTGCTGTGCACCTAGAGCCTCCACCGAGAGTTACCTTGAACAATGTCTGTCAGGAAATGAGCCCCACACCATTAAAGTTCAACACTCATTTATTCCTCTCAAATGAACACAATCAGTTGAACTCCCTTGTAGAAACAGAACAGAAAAGGAGGTGTGGATGCGAGTAGGCCCAGACACAATGTGTTCTCCACTTTCCTCGCGGAAAGTGAGTTGCGGTCTCCGAGCGGGGGGGATTTCCTTCCAGGCGGTCTCCGATGAGAGGCTCACCCGTCACTGGCAATATGCTGCACCAGGTCTTCGAGTGAGGAGCTCCCCCCGGTTCATTACGCCTTCCGGATTCGGGTACCCAATCCCTAGGTACCCTAGGATCTCCTTCCCTCGCGGAACTCAGTGTTGGGCACTGAGCTCCAGACCTCCATCCTAGTACCTCACCCCAGGCTAAAGGTGCCTGGGATGGAACACGACCTCCGGCTGTCCTCTAGGCCTAGGCCGCCTAGAGGACCGCCACGAACCACCGCCCGCAGGCTGAAGGTGCCTGGGACTCGACCCCGTGACAAAGATGGCCGGCCCCTTTATACCCTCTCCCAGCAAGCACGGCGGGTTCCCCGCCCCACCATACCGCTGCCGAGGAAGAACAAAATGGAGGCACGGCACACAGCAATGATTCAACCCCAGCCCAGGGCGACAGCGCCACCTGCTGGGCTGCAGGGAATTACACATCACTGATGTCTCTGCCAAGTTCAAAATTACACCCGGGAAAGTACATACCCGCTACAAGAGTGTTCGGCTTTGCTCTTGGGGTTATTCACAGTTGTGGAATCCCCCGAAAGCAGCCTGATATAATATATTGAGTTATATTGCTCTTGATCTCAGTTATTGCTCTTCAGTTAATTCATTTGAAAATATACTGTTGTTGTCTGTTACTTTTCCCTCAGAAACCTCACAGTAAAGACGATTTCTGTATTTTTTCTTAACGTATAGGGTTTTCATTGGTCTTTGCACTTACACTATTGCCAGTTGTGTAAGAGGGGCTGTGACTGTTCTTGGGGTTGAGAGGCAGAGTATGGAACCAAACATACTCAAGCGGCTCCTTCAGGTGTAGCCCTACACTTATAAGGTTATATACACCAGTACGGCTGGCCCGTATAGTTCCCCAATATCCATCGACCTGCTTTCACAGGTATTCCCAGCTGGGATGATGGCCCATATCTGGTGGTGCTGCCCTATGGCGACTAGATTAAGAAACCAGGTTTATGCACTATTGCGAACATTACTTCACTCAGATGTAAAGAGAAACCCCTGTGAATCCCTCCTTTTCATACCTATAGAGTCCTTATTATGGGAGGAACGCAAACTGGCAACACACCACTTTATTGCAACTAAGCTCACTATAGCAAAGGCCTGGAAAACTCCTGCTCTCAGTTTTGAAGAAGTGAAACATTGCATGAATGATGATATGGTCAATGAGAAATTGACATCTATACTGTCTGATTTCCATGACCAGTTTCTGCAAGTTTGGCAACCCTGGATATCCTTTGCTCAGCCTTTGTGCTTTGACTATGCTTTACTGACATTATGAAACCTTCAGGTACATTGGCCTCTGTGCTCACTCTCTCTTTTACTTTCTTTCTTACTACCACCTTATTTTTTCTTGCTTTTTCTCTTTTTTTCCTGCATTTTCAACCTCCTCCTATTCAACTGGAGAGGTCTTCTTCACCTTATACCTCTTTGTATACTTCAGCTGACTGACACTCCTCCGCTTTAGTTGCCGGGAACACGTTGTAGCTCAGAGTATCTCCTCAGTTTTGAGGTTCAGCCTCCTCTTGTTTTTTGTTGTTGTTTTTGTTTGTAGCAAGGGCCCGGACCTCTAGAGGCCTAATGGGGACCTCCAGAGTCAGGGAGAGCTGACATCCTTCTATGTAGAGTGGGTTACAAGGCATGGTGGTTGCAATAAAGCTAAAGTTATGGGTGCCAGACACTTTTTGAATGCAAAAAGATTTATTGTCTCTTGAACAAGAACTGTGGGAGAGAGGGTTAGGGCCAAGGACACCCTTAAGTAGATGCAATGACAATTGGCAGACTCTGAGACTTCTATAGGTAGACAGCTATACAGTGGAAGGCCTCCAGCCAGACAACACTTCTGTATAGGTAGGACCACTGTCTCCTATGGCAAAAAATCTTATAACAGTCACTAATGGTAGTTGTATTTAACTATTTGTAACACAAATAGTTCTCCTCTCACTCTACAGTCTCTCACTGTAGGTCTTCACTCACCAAGCTCCCAGTCTCTCATTAGACTCTCAGACCCAATCGCCACTGGATCCCCTGAGCTCTTCCACTTTCATAACTCGTATATTCCTCAAGCGTCACCCCCGCTTCCCTGTTGGGTCCCTGGCTTGACACTCACAGATACTCCTCAAGCATCACCCCTGCTGATCCGCTAGGTCCCTGGCTTGGCACTCACTGATGCTCCTCAAGCGTCACCTCTGCTGTCCCGCTGGGTCCCTGGCTTGGCACTTGCTGAAGTTTTCCCACTTCTTCACCGTCCCCGGCTGGTGAGAAGACTGCTCTGGTACTGGCTCCACCTAACTCACAGTGGTCTCTGGTAACAAGGTGGATGGTCCCTTAGTGGTTACAGCTTCCCCTTTACCTCCGACCACAACTGGTTCCCTGTCCAGGTGAACTGTTACTCTCGGTTGGACTCCAATCCTGCAGTCCCTACCCTGCGCTGCTTCTCCAGCTTCTGGATAGGCCCTCAGACAGCCTAGGAGCCAGATGTCCCGGGATAGGCCTCAGGATTCCGGCCTAGAAGCTCAGGGCAACATAACACATGTCCACCAAGACAGCCGTCCAGGTGGCACAGAACCCTGATCACCTGACTCCACCCAAATAAATAGGCTCTCCCAGCAGGCCAAGGGGCTAAAGAAACCCCCGCCAATTGGCTGAGACACCCCATCCATTCATAACCTGACCTTGCTAAGCCCTTGTCTATCTAATGTCACCAGCATAACGCCACCTAGCGACAGAAGAGAGAAGATGCAGCAAGTCCAGAACTAGAGAGAAATCAGTGGATCTACTAACAATTAACCAGGGCAACTACTGCCTGGCAAACTAAATGTACTAGCAACCCTGCCTAAACACCAGGGTGCTACATCTTACTACTGACAACTACAGTATGTTCTAACCGTTGAGAGCATCTGAACATTACTTTTTTACTGTGGATCAGTTTACTTATTGCACTATTTTAATCATTGTAATTCTCTGTCATTCCACTGTATTTTGGAGCTGTACTTCAAGTTATATTGCACACACTGGATTGTTGTCCTAGTCTGTCGGTTCTTTATACCTATGCTATTTGTTATTAAAAACCTTTGTTAAAGCAAAAAAATATTATTTTGGTACTGAAAAAGTTTTTTCCCATTGGAGCGATAAGGCAATGTTTTAGCAATGTGTGTCAATAAGGGAGGGTTTTCATGGAAAGAGAAGAAGCCCTGCCTTCTGATTGGACTGCATTGTGCTCCAAGTATTTTGCATAGTTCAAGAGGAACTTTTCATGTTTTATGCAAAACTTTGCATGGCAGGACACTACAAGAATTTGAAAAGGATGTACAAAGTTAGGGCTCTGCATATTGGACCGTGGAGCCGTTTTTCAAATTTTTATGCCAGATCCTACAACAGAAAGAGTATTGGAACTGTCACAGATGTAGAACAGCATAAAAAGAGATGGATATTGCTGTTTATATGTAGAGCAGACAGGATGGCATGCTGCATTGGAGCAGAGAGAGCACCTGTCATAATTGTATTTGTGTTTTCTGCAGAGGATTGTAGTAATAGAGCATAAGATCTGTTATCAATTTAATTGTTCAAGAAGTATCCATCCCGTCCATGTCTTGGGCCTGGGGAAGGAATTTTTGCTTTTGAGCTGGCAAGGTTCCCCTTTGAACTAGGCTAAGTAAGGGCTCGTTTACACATGCATCACCCTCTAAAGAGCAATCTGCAGCGTGCCGCTTTTTTTAGAAGATGTTTAATGGGCAGCTGGGAGACATTGGGGTTGATTTACTAAAGGAAAATCCACTTTGCACTTGAAAGTGCACTGAAAGTGCACATGGAAGTGCAGATGCTGTAGATCTGAGGGGGACATGCAAGGAAAATAAAAAACAGCATTTTAGCTTCCACATGATTGGATGATAAAATCAGCAGAGCTTCCCCTAATTTCAGAGCTTCCCCTCAGATTTACAGCGATCTACAGCGACTGCACTTCCATGTGCACTTTCAAGTGCAAAGTGGATTTTCCTTTAGTAAATCAACCCCATTATGTTGCATCCTCAACACCTATTTTAACCCTGCAAATCCCACACCCCCATGCCACAACTCTGTATTGCATGAAACTGCAGCACAGCCCCATTCACTTGGGTATTATTTTTTGCCAGGTTATGATTCAAGCATTGCGGTAAGCATTAGTGTAAACTAAGCCTAAAGCCGCGTACACACGATCGGTTTTACAGATGAAAACAGTCCGATGGATTTTTTTCATCGGACAAACCGATCGTGTATGGGCCCCATCTGTCTTTTTTCCATCGGTGTCAAAAAATAGAACATGTTTTAAATTTTTCCGATGGATAAAAAACCAATAGCAAATTCCGATCGTCTATGGGCAAGTCCATCGGTTAAAAAACCCACGCATGCTCAGAATCAAGTCGACGCATGCTCAGAAGCATTGAACTTCATTTTTCTCAGCTCATCGGAGTGTTTTACGTCACCGCGCTTGGAACGGTCGTTTTTTTGACTGATGGTGTGTAGGCAAGACTGATGGAAGTCAGCTTCATCGGTTTTCCGATGGAAAAATCCATCGGTTTAAAAACCATAGGAAATCTGATCGTGTGTACAGGGCTTAAGAGCTTGTCCACATTACAAATTTTCCCAGCTTTAATACACCTTCTAAGTTCTCTGAAAATTGTGAGGCAAAGACCATAGGAAAGATGGCATGCTGGTTGTAACACTATCTGCAGCATTTGGAATGCAGCTACCTATTGTTCTCAATGCCATCCCCTCAGCACAGCAGATGAGCTGACACAAAACACCACAGTACTGTGCAGCATGCACGTATAGTCATATACTATTTAGAACACAATTTTCCCAAGCATACAGAACAAGAAAAGTGCAACATTTCACCATCCATTCATACAGAATAAGAACAGATACTAGGTATATTTAAAAAAACAGTCAATCTGACATTCGCCAAACATTCACCTGTGGATGTGTTGTAAAAGTTACATTCACTTCTTAATGAATATGCACCTAAGAATTACAGAAAAATACTAAATAATAACTGCGCTTAGGGCAAAAATTATAACAAAGCAGCTAGCAGAATTTGCAGGCAACAAACTAAAAGCAATTCAGATAAATGGGTGCAGCGCTAAACATAACATATAATCTACATATGATATTAAAAATGACAGACAGACATTCATACCAAAGTGAATCCAAAATGTGCAAACACTTAATAGATCTTGTAACAAAATGTCCCACACTCCACTTGAGTGCTTTCGTCATATACCGCTTCCTTCCAGTCTGAATATAGATATCAGATATTCCAACCACTGAGAACCATAAAACAAGACAATACTCGTTTGGTTGCTCACCATGAACTGCTTTATTAGAACAAGAATACAACAAGAATACAGTCTTATATACAGTTGAAGAGGAGGTTCCCCCCTCCTGCTCATATTACTCTAACAATACACCTGTAACCAGAAACATAAATTAACATAAGCTAAATAACTAATCCCTTAAAGCAGCCGATGTGACTCCATGCCCACCTGGCCGTTGTTGTTATTAATCAGGATTTCACTACAGGTCAGACTTGTTGTCACCGAGCTTCACACAGTAGATTATACATTATCATAAGTATAAACACAGGACACCTTCTCACAATAGCAGGAGCTCCAGTAGGAGTCGGCCTGTCTCCTACATTGTACAGAGGCCAATGTGATCAGCTCTCTCAACTAACATGTTGAGTTCAGAATCAAACAAACCAAGAATAGTCTTTACATATATACTGGGAGATATTGTGGATAAATATCACTGTCCCATTTTAAGTAATCAAAGCCATATTTTCTCAGTCACCCTGTGCCCTTAATGGACACAGGGTGACTTAGACATAAGAGGTGCATGGGGAGCTGAAACAAGGGTTTCCCAACCTTACCAAGGGATTCTGGGTTTCACGGGCCCTCCTGACACAGATCTTATGTGTCCATGAACAGTCATTTAAAGTTGGCCAAAAATGCCAAAAATGAAAATCAGCCTAAAGAAGGGTGCTCCAAGAGAGATCCTCCACCAGAGAGATCCTCCGGCAACATTAATCACACACAGCCTCTTACCAAATGGTGTTGACCACCTATTAAATAGTGGTCAAAAAGCTCAATCAGATGTCTACTGGCAATGGATGGACTTCCATGGGATCCACCGAATCACACCATTCATATCCCAAATGGAAAAAAATCCTCCCCAAGATAAAGATCATAAAAAGAGCAAAGCCATCTCATAGTGTAAGCAGATTTAAAATCTGACCGTTTTTTCAAAAGTAACGCACTTGCATTTAAACAGCAAAAACCCAGCACAATGTTTCAAACCAATAAGATTCCTGCGGTATGTTCTGGTGAGCGATGACATCATCTGCCTGCTTTGGAAGAACTTCTTTATGCGTTTCCCAGACCATTTCTTCTTCCTCTTTCCAAGGTCCACTTGTTCAGGAGAAACACAACAGTAAGTAATGTAAATCATAGTTTAAAGTTATGATTTCCTACATTATTTCATATCCATGCATTGTATTCACTAATTTTAATACACCTACTTAAAATAATAGTACAGTAATATTATTAAATCCTTGGCATTCAGGGTGGTGTCCAAGCCCACGCTCACCAAGAAGTAGGCCGAAGAAGGTCTTAGAAGGAAAATTATTTAAGCAGTGACCTGTGAAATATTTTGAGTTAAAAATACATTATACAAATAATGTAACCTTGTAGCCTATATTATACATTATATTTCCAAAAGTATTGGGACACCTGCCTTTACACACACATGAACTTTACTAGCGTCCCAGTCTTAGTCCACAGGGTTCAATATTGAGTTTGCCCACCCTTTGCAGCTATAAAAGCTTCAACACTTCTGGGAAGTGGGCTGTCCACAAGGTTTAGAAGTGTGTCTATGGGAATGTTTGACCATTCTTCCAGAAGCGCATTTGTGCGGTCAGGCACTAGTGTGGACCAAAAGGCCTGGCTCGCAGTCTTTGCTCTAATTCATCCCAAAGGTTTTCTATCAGGTTGAGGTCAGGACACTGGTACGCAGTCATTTTGGAACAGGAAGGGGCCATCCCAAAACTGCTCCAACAAAGTTGGGAGCATGAAATTGTCCAAAATGTCTTTGTATGCTGACGCCTTAAGAGTTCCCCTCACTGGAACTAAGGAACCAAGCCCAACCCCTGAAAAACGACCCCACATCATAATCCCCACTCTACAAATTGATTTGGACCAGTGCACAAAGCAAGGTCCATAAAGACATGGATGAGCGAGTTTGGGGTGGAGGAACTTGACTGGCCTGCACAGAGTCCTGACTTCAACCTGATAGAACACCTTTAGGATGAATTAGAGAGGAGACTGCAAGCCAGGCCTTCTCGTCCAACATCAGTGCCCAAACTCACAAATGCGCTTTTGGAAGAATGGTCAAACATTCCCATAGACACACTCCTAAACCTTGTAGACAGCCTTCCCAGAAGAGTTGAAGCTGTTATAGCTGCAAAGTGTGGGCCAACTCAATATTGAACCCTACGGACTAAGACTGGGATGCCATTAAAGTTCATGTGCGTGTAAAGGTTGTCTGAGGGTCGCAGTCATCTATCGGCCTCCTGGATCAGTGTCACGCTCTCTGGATGACTTCTCTGCATGGCTACCCTATTTTATCCCATCATCCTAGGTGACTTTAATATTCCAATCAATGTTAATACTGCTACCACTTCTAAACTACTCAACCTAACCTTCTCTTTTAACCTAACACAATGGACACAAACCACCACTCACTCCAACGGCAACACTCTCGACCTCGTATTCTCCCAATTGCTGCACTCCCTGCAACCTCTCTAACACACCCTTTCCTCTCTCTGATCACAACCTTATCCGTTTCACACTCTCCTTGTCTCCTACATCCAATGCTGCCAACCCACAATCCACTACCCGCCAAAAACTTTCGCAACCTCAACCCTTTCCTTCTTTACTCTGCTACTGATGGCCTTTACGACAAAATCACACCCCTGTCCTGCCCAGACCTAACCACTTCCATCTACACCACGTTGTCATCCTCCCTAGTAGGGATGAGCTTCGTGTTCGAGTCGAACATACGTTCGACTCGAACATCGGCTGTTCGATCGTTCGACGAAGATCGAACGATTTGGGCCGTTCGCGCCAAATTTGAGTGACGCGAACGGCCCACAATGCACTACGCCATCGCAGTGTCATCCAGGCGCTGTGATTGGCCAAGCATGCACTGTGACCCCGCATGCTTGGCCAATCACAGCGCCGGCAGCGAGGAGAGCAATGATTGGCCACAGGCAGGATGCCTGTGGCCAATTATTGCTGAGGGTGTTTAGTACACGCCCCACACTATAAAAGGCCGCCAGCACGGCGGCCTAGTGTAGTGTGTTCCGGAGCAGGGAAAGAGAAGCATAGGCAGGGACAGTGACATTTATTTTTTCTTGCTTAACCTGGATTCCTTTAGTTTAGGGAAAGAGAAGGATAGGTAGGGAGAGTGTCAGTGTGTTTTACTGTGCGAATCCTTGTTTCTAGGGACAGGGAAGGACAGTGAGGGAATTCTCCTTGTGCTATAGTGTGCTTTAAAAAAACATTTTTTCTAGGGACAGAAAACTATAGGTAGGGAGAGTGTCAGTGTGTTTTACTGTGCGAATCCTTGTTTCTAGGGACAGGGAAGGACAGTGAGGGAAATTCTCCTTGTGCTATAGTGTGCTTTAAAAAAACATTTTTTCTAGGGACAGAAAACTATAGGTAGGGAGAGTGTCAGTGTGTTTTACTGTGCGAATCCTTGTTTCTAGGGACAGGGAAGGACAGTGAGGGAAATTCTCCTTGTGCTATAGTGTGCTTTAAAAAAACATTTTTTTCTAGGGACAGAAAACTATAGGTAGGGAGAGTGTCAGTGTGTTTTACTGTGCGAATCCTTGTTTCTAGGGACAGGGAAGGACAGTGAGGGAAATTCTCCTTGTGCTATAGTGTGCTTTAAAAAAACATTTTTTCTAGGGACAGAAAACTATAGGTAGGAAGAGTGTCAGTTTCTTTCACTGTGATAATCCTTGTTTCTAGGGACAGGGAAGGACAGTGAGGGAAATTCTCCTTGTGCTATAGTGTGCTAAAGCATTCCTCATCAACCATCTTTGAAATCCTTGTTTTTTGGACAGTCAGGGAAATTGTCGTTGTGCTATTCTGTGCAAAAGCAATCATCCTCAACCATATTTAGAAATCCTTAAGTAAAGGGACAGAGAAGGACACCTGAAGGTAGCCCTTATTGCTTTTTTCCCATCTCCCTGCAGGCCATCTATTAGAATGTCTGGAAGGCAAACAAGGAGAGGCAGACAGTCAGGAGGCAATAAAAGAGGGCAAGCAGGCTCTGTGTCTGGGGGCAACAGTGCTGGTCGTGAACGCGGTGCATTGCCATCAGCACATGGCCATGGGACACGCTTGTCCTTCTTTTCGGCAGCTGGACATGTTGAGCCACATCATGCCGAAGACTTGGTAGAGTGGATGACCAAGCCCTCCTCCTCCTCCTCATCCTCTCTCACCCAGGCTCAGGGTACTGGAAAAGCAGCTGCCAAAGCGTCCTCTTCCCTGGTATCAATGTCAGACTCATCATCAGTCACTCCTTCCCTAGACCCACCATGTCCTCCTCCTGAGGAGTCCCCCGAACTGTTTGAGCACAGTGTTGGGTACATGCTCCAGGAGGATGCCCAGCGTTTCGAAGGGTCTGATGATGAAACCCAGCTACAGGAAAGCAGTAGCGTGAGAGCAGACAGAGGGGATGCTCAAGAAGGACACCAATCTGGCAGTCATGTTCCAGCAGCTGCAGCATACTGCCAGATTGGCTCCAGTGATGAGGAGGGAGGGGATGATGAGGTCACTGACTCCAAGTGGGTGCCTAATAGGAGAGAGGAGGAGGAGGAGGATGAGGAGGAGGCACATCTCCAACGAGGCAGGATGCCCTTTGGTGGCCAGCGTAAGGGCAGTACACCGACGGAATCACACCGCAGAGCTCCGCCTGTGCAGGGCGCTGCCTCTGCCCGTCATTCAAAAAGTTCTTTGGTGTGGGCCTTTTTTGAGGCTAGTGCATCAGATCGCACAGCTGCTGTTTGCAACATATGTCTCAAGCGTATATCGCGTGGCCAAAACATCAGCCGCTTGGGTACCACATGCCTGACCAGACATATGTTGACCTGCCATGCAGCTCGTTGGCAAGCCTACCTCAAAGACCCACACCAAAGAACAAAGCGGACCTCTCCTTGCACCGCATCAGCTGGGATCTCCAACCCCACTATAACTTCAGTCCTCTCTGAAACATGCACTGAGAGGAATGAAGGTGTAGAATTAGGTGTGTCACAGCCAAGTACTTGCGGCCACTCTGCTAGCAGTACACCGACGTCCGATTCTAGCAGGCAAATTTCCCTGCCCCAGCTGCTGGACCGTCGAAAGAAGTTCACTCCCAGCCATCCACATGCCCAGCGGTTGAATGCTAGCTTGGCTAAATTGCTAGCGCTTCAACTGCTGCCTTTTCAGTTGGTAGACTCGGCCCCCTTCCGTGAGTTTGTGCAATGTGCGGTTCCTCAGTGGCAGGTTCCCAAACGCCACTTTTTCTCACGGAAGGCTATTCCGGCTCTCTACCGGCATGTGGAAGGCAATGTCTTGGCCTCGCTGGACAGGGCGGTCAGCGGTAAGGTGCATATTACCGCTGACTCATGGTCCAGCAGGCATGGACAGGGACGTTACCTTTCTTTCACGGCCCATTGGGTCACTCTTTTGGCAGCTGGGAAGGATGCAGGACAAGGTGCAGTAGTGTTGGAGGTTGTTCCACCGCCACGCCTCCAAAATGCTACTACTGGTTGTGACACACCTCTCTCCTCCACCCCCTCCTCTTCTTCTTCCTCCATGGCCTCTTCCTGTGGTTTGTCCTATGAACCAGCGGTGCTCCGTAGCCGTTCAAGGGGCTACGCAAGTACGCAGGCAAAAAGATGCCATGCCGTGCTTGCGCTGGTGTGTTTGGGGGACAGAAGCCACACTGGGGCAGAGGTCCTGTCTGCTCTGCAGGGCCAGGCCGAGAGGTGGTTGACGCCACGCCAGCTTAAGCCAGGAATGGTGGTTTGCGACAATGGCACCAACCTCCTCTCCGCCCTCCGACAGGGACAACTGACCCATGTGCCCTGTGTGGCTCACGTCCTTAACCTGGTGGTGCAGCGGTTCTTGGGCAGGTACCCGGGCTTACAGGATGTCCTGAGGCAGGCCAGGAAAGTCTGTGTGCATTTCCGCAGATCTTATAATGCCAGTGCTCGGCTGGCTGGGCTGCAAAAGGAGTTGAACCTGCCCAAGAACCGCCTTATATGTGACATGCCCACCAGGTGGAACTCAACGTTGGCCATGCTGCAGCGGCTGCACACGCAGCAGAGGGCCATCAATGAGTACCTGTGCGACTACGGCACCAGGACAGGGTCAGGGGAGCTTGTTTTTTTTTCTCCACGCCAGTGGGGCATGATCAGGGATGCATGCACTGTCCTGGCACCATTTGAGGAGGCCATGAGGATGGTGAGCAGTGACAGTGCATGCATCAGTGACACTGTACCTCTTGTCCACCTGTTGGAGCACACGCTGCATGGAATAATGGACAGGGCACTTGAGGCAGAACAGAGGCAGGAAGAGGAGGACTTCCTTGCCTCTCAAGGCCCCCTTTACCCAGACAGTGTTCCTTCTGTCCCACCCATCGCACAGGAAGAGGACGAGGAGGAGGAGGAGGAGGAGGAGGAGGATTGTGTCAGCATGGAGGTGGAGGCTGGCACTCAGCATCATCAGCAGCAGTCTTTTAGGGATGATTTACAGTCCCAAGAAACCAGTGGACTTGTACGTGGCTGGGAGGAGGTGGCTGCGGATCATGTCGTCCTTAGTGACCCAGAGGACTCCGGAGCGAATGCCTCAGCAAACCTACGCTGCATGGCCTCCCTGATCCTGCAAAGTCTGCGGAAGGATCCTCGTATTCTTCGGATCAAGGAGAGGGACCATTACTGGCTGGCCACTCTCCTTGATCCACGGTACAAGGGTAAGGTTGCGGACCTTATGTTACCGTCGCAGAGGGAGCAGAGGATGAGACAACTCCGGGAGGCCTTGCAGAAAGGTCTGTGCAACGCGTTTCCAGAGACTGGGAGGTTACAAACTCCTGGTCCTGGACAACGAGTTGCTGAGGCTTCGGCCAGTCAAAGAAGGAGCGGTGGGGAAGGTGGCCGTCTGACCGATGCGTTCAGACAATTCTTTAGTCCGCAGCCCCAAAGTATGATCGGTTCCAGCAACCATCGCCAGCGTCTGATAAACATGGTGCAGGAATATCTAGGGGCAAGGTCAGACTTGGACACCTTCCCCACCGAAAATCCTCTGGCTTACTGGGTCTTGAGGATGGATCACTGGCCAGAGCTTGCACAGTATGCAATTGAGCTACTGGCCTGTCCTGCATCCAGCGTTCTTTCGGAACGCACATTCAGTGCTGCTGGAGGATTTGTCACGGATCACAGGGTGCGCCTGTCCACCGACTCGTTTGATCGACTGACTTTCATCAAGATGAACCAGTCTTGGATCACCACCAGCTACCACACACCTGATGCTGATATAACAGACTAATTGATTTTAACATGTCACATCCCTTCAAGACTGATGCTGATGCTGAGTGCCTGTGCTGTTATTTTGACTGGCTATCCTCCTCCTCCGAGTCCTCAATGATACGATTGATGATGATAGCTTGGAAGATCATTTTTGTTTATGGGTGCCGCCACCAGTGCCTAACGCCCAATTTTTCAGCCCCTGTTTTACAGGGGCGTGTAATTACAATTTTTTTAGCAATAATTTGCCATAGGGCTCATTGCTGTGCTCCAAGTACAGTATCTGTGAGGGGTTGGAGTGTTGTGGCACCAGTGCCTAAGGCCCAATTTTTCAAGCCCCTGTTTAACAGGGGCGTGTCATTACAATTTTTGAAGCAATACTTTGCAACAGGGCTCATTGCTGTGCTCCAAGTACAGTATCTGTGAGGGGTTGTAGTGTTGTGCCACCAGTGCCTAAGGCCCAATTTTTCAGCCCCTGTTCAAAAGGGGCATGTAATTACAATTCTTGATCTAATAATTCACAGCAGGGCCCATTGCTGCACCCACCAAGAGTAACTGTCAGGGCTTACAGTGTTGTGGCACCAGAACCACCATCAAAGGCCCAATTTTTACTACCACTGTTCAACAATTATATGTAATTAAAATTCCTGATATAATAGTTGACAGCAGGGCGTTCCAGCACCAACCAAGAGTAACTGTGAGTGCTTACAGTGTTGTGCCAACACCAACAACTAAGGGGCCTATTTCTGCAGAGTATATACGGCAGGTCCCTACTTTCAAACATCCAACTTACAAACGACTCCTACTTGCAAACGCAAGAAGACAACAGGAAGTGAGAGGAAATCTACCCCTTGGAAGGAAAATTCTCTCCTGTAAGAATTAATATGGGAGAAAGGTGTCTCCTCTGTACTGATGCTTTATCAGCAATCCTTGTTTCAAGAAAAACACCACATTTCAAAAACAGTTGTCATTGGGACGGAAAGTGAGGTGAAATGTTCTGAACAGGGGCACAGACAGCAAAACAAATGTTACAGGGGTGATAACCCTTACCTATGTTTTCCAAAAAGTTTAAAAATAGATTTTTGGGCTGGAGCTACACTTAAACAATGTACCTGTTCAAAATTACAAACAGATTCTACATAAGAACAAACCTACAGTCCCTGCCTGTATACGGCTGTTCAGAGTATATAGGGCCTTTTTTATTTTATGTGCGGGGTTCCCCTTAATATCCATACAAGACCCAAAGGGGCTGGTAATGGGCTGGGGTAGGGGGGGGGGGGTCATGGGGTAGCTATGCCATTTTTCTTAAAGATTTTCATCCATATTACCGGGAGCAGACATTACATTAAAGCCGCAAGCAGTTTTAAATGGCTTTTTTTTCCTTTAGAAGTGTCATTTTGTGCAGGGACAGTTCTAAACACGGGAAACACGTGGCACTTCACAGGCATACTTTAGACACCCCCCAGGTACGATATTTAAAGGAATATTTGACTTTTTTTTTTTCACTTTATGCATCATTAAAATGACTGCTCCCGAAAAACGACCGTTTTTAAAACTTCTTTTTGCATTGATACATGTCCCCTGGTGCACAACCCGGGTTCCCAAACCCTTTTTAGGACAATAACATGCATAATAGTTGTTATAATTAGCACTTTAGAATTCGAACGTTCGCATCCATTGTATTTAATAGGGTTCTAATGTTCGTACGAACTTTCGGTCCGTTCGCGGGTTCTGGTGCGAACCGAACTCGGGGGTGTTCGGCTCATCACTACTCCCTAGACATACTTGCTCCTCTTTTTACATGCAGAACCAGGCCCCATCTGCCACAACCCTGGCAAACAGACGACACCAGAAGTCTCAAGAGACGCAGCCATGCTCTTGAGCGAGCATGGCATAAATCTAAATCCCTGCAAGACTTTACCCTATGCCAATCTGCCCTTCTCAAATACAACTCCTGCCTCCACACTGCTCAACAAACCTATTACAACACCCTCATCAAAACCCTCTCATCCAAACCTCATCAACTCTTTTCTACCCTTAATTCTTTACTTCACCCCCCACTGCCCCCACCCACCACCTTACTTATCGCTCAACAGATTGCCAACCATTTCAATAGCAAAATCGACACAATTCGCAAGGCGATATCCAGCATTCAAATTCCTCCCCTACCCAACACATCGGGTCCAACACCACACTCAATACTCTCCTCTTTTTACCACAGAAGAAGTTGATAAACTCCTCTCCATGGCCCACCTCACTACCTGTCCCCTGGACCCTGTCCTCTCTCAATTACTGCGACCACCTTCACACTCTATCCTCAACTCCCTAACCCACATCTTCACCCTCTCCCTCTCCTCCGGCACCTTTCCTTTCCTGCTTAAACATGCACTGGTTAGCCCCATACTAAAAAAAACCTCACTAGACCCCACCTGTTTGAATAACTTAAGGCCCATCTCTCTGCTCCCGTTTGCCTCCAAGCTCATCGAACGCCTTGTCCATGACCGAATGAGTTGCTACCTCACGGACAACAACCTTCTCGACCCCCTACAGTCTGGCTTCCGCCCACAGCATTCTACTGAAACTGCCCTACTAAAACTCACCAATGACCTACAAACTGCTAAAAACAATGGCCATTACTCCATACTCATACTTTTAGACCTCTCTGCTGCCTTTGACACAGTTGACCACCTGCTCCTCCTCAGCAAATTACACTCCCTTGGCCTCCATGATTCTGCTTTATCCTGGTTCTCCTCCTACCTATCTCAGCGCACTTTCAGTGTCACTTACAACTCCATCTCCTCCACTCCTCTTCCTCTTTCTGTTGGGGTACCCCAAGGCTCCGTCCTTGGGCCTCTCCTATTCTCACTCTAAACCTCTTCCCTGGGTCAGTTGATAACCTCCCATGGTTTCCAATACCACCTCTATGCCAACCACACCCAGATCTATCTCTCCATTCCTCAACTCACGCCCTCGATCTCCTTACGGATTTCAAACTTACTGAATGACATATCGGTATGGATGTCACACCACTTCTTCAAACTCAATCTTTTTAAAACTGAGCTTGTTATATTTCCTCCTTCACGGTCCCCCCCTATGACTTCACCATTAATATCAACAACAAAACTATTGGTCCCTCCACACATGCCAGGGTACTGGGTGTAATCCTTGACTCTGACCTCTCCTTCAGCCCTCATATCCAATCAATGGCTAAATCCTGCCGCATTAACCTCTGCAACATCTCCAGAATTCAACCCTTCCTGACTAATGACACCACAAAGCAACTTACTCACTCCTTGATTATTTCCCGCCTTGACTCTCTCCTTAATGGCCTACCCTTAAGCAGGCTATCCCCCCTTCAGTCAATTATGAATTCTGCTGATAGACTAATACACCTCACTAACCGATCCGTGACTGCTGCTCCTCTCTGCCAATCCCTTCACTGGCTTCCCCTACCCCACCGTGTAAAATTCAAAATGCTAACCACAACATACAAGGCCATTCACAACATCGTCCCCATCTACATCACTAACCTCATCTGCAGATATCGCCCAAATCGTCCCCTACGCTCCTCCCAGGGCCTCCTGCTCTCTAGCTCCCTTGTTACCTCCTCCCATGCTCGCCTTCAGGACTTCTCCAGAGCCTCTCCCATCCTCTTGAACTCCCTCCCCCAGTATGTCTGATCAGCCCCTACTCTGTCCAACTTTAGGAGATCCCTGAAAACTAATTTATTCAGGGAAGCCTATCCAACACCCACCTAACAACTGTCCCCAAGCCATCCCCATCAAATCATTCTCTGCAGCTATTACCTTTTGTACCACCACCCCCTCCCTTTAGAATGTAATCTCTATGAGCAGGGCCCTCCTGTACCTTTTGTATTGAACTGTACTGTAATTGTGTTGTCCCCCCTATACATTGTAAAGAGCTGCGTAAACGGTTGGCGCTATATAAATCATGTATAATAATAATAATAATAATAATAAAAATCCCAATACTTTTGGTAATATAGTGTATTATATTATATTATTTCACCCTCTGATTTCTTTGCAGCATAGCACAAGAAGGGGAGCATGATCACATTACTAAGTATTTAATAGTTCCCATATATGTGCTTTAAAGGGTAAGTTCACCTTTTTTTGTGAAAATTAGAAGGTGAACTAACTCGAAATATATTCCTGGCCACCCCTCGGTACCCACTGTATATGGCGGTCACAGTGCCCCGTGCTGCTGGTGGAGAGGTGCACACACTGCAATACACAGCCTTGAAGCGAGTATTCCTCATAATGCTCACAATGGTAAGTACAAATTGGTCAGGGCAGACACATGATCACATTTACCAAACAGAAGCTCATCTGAAGTGCCCCGCAAGAAAGAAGCTGTCACACGATCATGCTGACCAATGAGTGTTTGCCACTGTGAGAACTATGATGGTTATATGGACTGCTACATTGGCAGGAGGTGCATCATAGCCACTATGTGCAGTGTGATCCAAAGGGGTGGTCACAGGATATTTAGATTTATTTCACCTTTTTATTTTTTGTGAAAAGGTGAACTTACCCTTTAACTGTACTCAGCTCTCTGGCTGGAGTTGACTTCTAATTAAAACATGTAATTTACATTTATATAAACATTTGGTTCTTTTAATGTTTTGCTTTGTTTCTCATAGATTGGTGGAAAACAAGAATAAAGTGATACTATAGTCGAGTTAGCATGCCTTTAATGTATTTTTCATGTAAATTATTTTCTACGGTAATGGTTTAATATAGCGATATAGAAATGACAAAATGCACTTCTACATTGTCAACCCAGGCTTGGATAATAGCTCCATTCGTACTGAACATAAGTGCATACCGCAGCAAATGTAGCAGCAGGACAGCCGGACCACAGGAAATCAGACGGTTCCCATAATGGCAGTCTGACAGATCTACTAAATTTAGTGCAGGCAAATGTTTGACCGCTTTGCAAAGTAATTAATTAACCCGTTTACCACCATAGGGCAAGACACACTATTATTGCAGCATTTCCTGACATGAAGCCGATTTTGGTTTTCCTTTTATTCTGCTTTTTTTCCGGCTTGTCTGCTTCTTTTTTACATGCCACCAATAATGCAGTTATGAACCAGCGGAGTAATTAGACATATTAATCAAGCCCTACGATAAGTTTGGCTCATAAGAACTCAAGTTTATGTCTTTAAAATGATCTAATAGTAGCAATATATTTTGTTTTCATTTTGCCAAAATAAACTGCAAAATAAAAGCATTTCATAGCACGGAGAATTATCAGCCTGTTTATTTGTATGAAAAATTGTAGATAATCTCATCAGCACAAATACACATGCAGCCAGATTTTATTACAGCTGTATATTTATGCCAGTCTGTTTGCCCAAGTAGGGCTTCAGTGGCTTCAACTTGTTTACTTTAGTTGGTATTTGCCAAGTAGATTCTCTGGTACAGAGGTATTTAGATCCAGTTCCCAAAAGCCACCAACAGACCATCATTTTAGCTCTGTTCATAGCTCAGAGGTTCAATAATAAGCGTTGTTCTCTTACACAGGTTAAATATACAGATTAAATACATGGTGTTTACTGTTTTACTTGACAAAGGATTTGTAATGCTGTTCAGTCACTCTTGCGATTTACACACATTTCCACATACTCAGTGTTTTACGGTATTTGCAAGATCATTTTCAGGACATCCAGAACTCCTTCTGTCAGAATCCTTGCTAGGACTTCCAGAACTTGCTCCAAAGGCATCCGATCACTTTAATGCCGCGTACACACGATCGGAATTTCCAACAACAAATATTCGATGTGAGCTTTTGGTCGGATATTCCGACCGTGTGTGGGCTCCATCGGACATTTGCTGTCGGAATTTCCGACAACAAATGTTTGAGAGCAGGTTCTCAATTTTTCCGACAAGAAAAGTTCTTGTCGGAAATTCCGATCGTGTGTATCCAATTCCGACGCACAAAAATCCTACGCATGCTCGAAATTAATTTGGCGCATGCTCGGAATCATTGTACTTAATTTTTCTCGGCTCGTGGTAGTGTTGTACGTCTCCGCGTTCGTGACGTTCGGAATTTCCGACAACATTTGTGCGACCGTGTGTATGTAAGACAAGTTTGAGCCAACATCCGTTGGAAAAAAATCCATGGTTTTGTTGTCGGAAATTCCGATCGTGTGTACGTGGCATTACTGTAATGAAAAGGTCTGACTTCCCCCTCACTGTCTACAGTGGTTCTGGGGCTCTCTCATTCCTCGAGGGCAGGGGTCCCAAACTGGTGGCCCTCCAGCTGTTGCGGAACTACAAGTCCCATCATGCCTCTGCCTGAGGGAGTCATGCTTGCAACTGTCAGCCTTGAAATGTCTCATGGGACTTGTAGTTTCGCAACAGCTGGAGGGCCACCAGTTTGAGACCCCTGCTCTAGGGCGTCCGGGACCAAAGTAAAGTCCCAGGCTAGCAAGCTACAGAGACGATTAAGGAACATCTATTCCCTGATCTCTTCTATAACTAACGACACGTTGTTTATTTCAACACATTCAGTTTAAGAGCTGTGATTCCCTGACTGTAACAGATCTGTGTTTGATTACTGTAGCTACATTGGAGGGCAGGGGAGACACTGGGGGTCTAAAAGACCCCTGATGTCTTCAAAAAGAGTATCTGTCACCTGCCCAAAGCTATCACATTGGGGGCTTGCTTCCAGAAAATATATAATGTTTGGGATTTCTAAATAATTTTCTATCAAAAAATGCTGATTTGCATATAAAAAATTAGGACAGCAAGTATTTAAAGTGATTGTAAAAGTTTGAGTTTTATTTTTTTTAAATAACAAACATGTTATACTTACCTCCACTGTGCAGTTCCTTTTGCACAGAGTGGCCCCGAACCTAGTCTTCTGAGGTCCCTCGGCGGCTCCAGCATTCGTCGTCCATAGACAGAAATACCGGACTCGGGCCTGCCCCTTGGCGCCCGCGTCATTTGATTTGTTTTACAGCAGCGGGAGCCAATGGCTGCGCTGCTATCAATCTATCCAATCAAGAGCCAAGAACCCCAGGCATAGGAAGAGCGCGTCTCCGCCAGGTGAAATTTCAG
This sequence comes from Rana muscosa, assembly GCA_029206835.1. NCBI lineage: Eukaryota > Metazoa > Chordata > Amphibia > Anura > Ranidae > Rana > Rana muscosa. Next base: position 196,918,010 of record CM055117.1, read on the forward strand.
GGCTCAGGTAAGTAAAACGGGGGGGCTGATCACTGCCAGGTGTTTTTATACCTTAATGCATAGGATGCATTAAGGTGAAAAAACACAAGGGTTTACAACCCCTTTAAGCCCAGGTTCACACTGGGGCTGCGGGAGTGAAGTCGTGCGAGTTCAGCTGAACTCGCACAATTTCACTCCTGCCTGTCAGTTCCGATTTCAGGCTTCTGCACAGATGTCAATGTAAATTGCGGCCCGAAATCGCAAAAAGTAGTACAGAAACTACTTTTTGAAATCGGTGCAGCGCCGCAGATGCGGCATTGCACTGATTAGGACGGTTCCATTGCCGGCAATTTGCAGCAAATACCGCCGTTTTGACATGCGATTTGACATGCCAAATCGCATGTCAAAACGCACCAATGTGAACCAGGGCTCTAGTGTATTTTTCGACTTTTGCAGTCAAATTGGGAAAAAGCCCACTTTATGATTTTTATGTGTTCCCATTCAAACAGCATATCTAGAATTGAAAATGTTATTTACAAATGATAATGAGATCTAACAGCACAGTTCAGACAGGGTTAATATGGCGAACACAGTTACCCATACCTCTGATAAACAAAGAGAAATAAGGGCCGGATCACATCTGTGCTGCAAATATTTTGGTGTGCTCTGTTTTAGGTGCATTTTACATGCGTTTAAGTGCATTATCATTGAACTCTATAGAACATGCATTTAAATAATAGCGCATCAAAGATGCAGCATGCAGGACTTTTTTTAATGCACTGCACCTAAAATGCACATAAAACGCACAGGTATGAATGGGAATCAAATAGTATTTTTTAGTGCTGCAGTTATCAGAAAAAAACATTTAAGAATGTAGGCAGTAGTTGTAAAATATTGTAGCTTTATTATGTAAATGAGAACATGTAACAAATACAAGGTAGGTGTTATACCTGCAAAAAGAACACTTCGAAGTGGCTGGTGCTGTGTCATATTAACAGCTACCCTCTGTGCAAAGAGCTGTTATACTTCCTAATTGCCTTGTTTATTACTGACTGTTCTGGGTGCTCAGTTACCTACCATCTGACCATGACCTGTGCTTGGATCTAACTACTCTCTTACCTTCTGCCTGCTCATGACCCATGCTAGATACAGCCATGGCACAGGGAACTTGAACTCCAATCAACATTCTGGAACTGTGTGGGCAATTCAGCTCTCCCATTTATGGTGGATGGACCTTCTTAAGGGTTTCCCCAGGATACAGTCTGACAATGCCACAGTGGTGGCTTATGTAAACTACAAAGGAGGCACAAGAATTCTTGCAGCTCAGCAGAAGACTAATTTATTCTTAAATTGGATGGAGACAAATACTGTGGTCATATCCAGCAGGCACATAAATTGTCAGGCGGACTTTCTGCATGGACAAGAACTGACACTAGGGGAATAGTGTTCAGGCAGATTTGTTGTCACTGTGGGGCTCTAGACCTGGACTTCCTGACATCCAGGTTCAACAGAAAACTGGTCTTTTTTTTGGGCTCCAGCACAAGAGATCCTTTAAAGGGGTTGTAAAGATTTGTTTTTTTATTTTCTAAATAGGTTCCTTTAAGCTAGTGCATTGTTGGTACACTTACCTTTTCCTTCAATTTCCCTTCTAAATGTTTTTTTTCTTTGTTTTCTTTGTCTGAATTTCTCACTTCCTGTTCCTCCTCAGTAAGCTGTTCAGTAAGCTGTTCTGGCTGACTAAACACCGCTCGGATGATGGTGTGAAGTTTACTGAGGAGAAACAGGAAGTGAGAAATTCAGACAAAGAAAAAAAACATTTAGAAGGGAAATCGAAGGAAAAGGTAAGTGAACCAACAATGCACTAGCTTAAAGGAACCTATTTAGAAAATAGAAAACGAACCTTTACAACCCCTTTAACTTTGGTGATAGAAGCTCTGGTGAATTCATGGGAGCACTATATAAACAAAGAGAACTTATGCGCTACTTAGTGTGTGAGTTTCAAGAGTATGTGGTGAAAGAAAGATGTATTAAATAAAAAAAATAAGTATAGCTGCCAACTCCTATAGTGTCACTACACCATCAAATGCATTTAAATAATATGAATGGAGTGGCGCTAAATCTAGCAACATCAAAAATAATCAATAAAGTAAAATAAAAATAATTTGACATGTACGGTAAATTCTAAAAGATAAGAAACATTTAATGAAAAAATAAATAAACAATGATAGATGTAATGAAAGTCCAGTGCAAGAATGTGTGGGTGAACACAAATAACAAAGTTCTTTTAGAGAAACAAATAAACTCCCCCACCATGTGCAATGACCGCTAACCTCCAGTCCAAAAGTAATACGCATTAAACTGCTGGAGTGATCTCCATATGGTAAATTCCATCACAGATCATCGCACATGTAATAAGGAAAATAACTCCTCATGGTGTAGTATTGATAATGCATTTATTAAAAACAATAAGTGAATAGTAGCTATGCGAGTAGTGGTCAGGACCAAGGGGTCACACACCAGCTGAATGCTGTAAAATTCGAACTTCTGATTTCGTCCGTAACCGGAAGTGACATCACCCGGCTACTCTCGACGTGTTGTGTCACTATCACGTGACTTTCTCGAGGGAGGGGAGCGGACATTGCACATGGTGGTGGAGTTCATTTGTTTCTCTGGATTCAGCACTGAATTTTGATCGCTGACACTGGGATTTCTTTGTGAAGCATTAATCATCTCACTAAAATAACTTTATGTTATTCACCCACACATTCTTGCACTGGACTTTCATTACATCTATCATTGTTTATTTATTTTTTCATCAGATGTTTCTTATCTTTTTGAATTTTTATGTCAAATTATTTTTATTTTACTTTATTGATTATTTTTGATGTTGCTAGATTTAGCGCTGCTCCATTCATATTAATTTCATGGGAGGACATCCATCTGATTTATATATGCTTCAGTTGCTACTATGTCTGCTTCGCAGGAATGAGAAGGAAAGAGCTATGATGATTCTCTTGGCCTCCCATTGGCTAAGAAGGAATTGGTTCTTTGACATTCTTTGCATGTCAGGAGAACCTCCCTGGCTCCCTCCAGATCACCCAGAGCTTTTGTTGCATGGTGGTATTTACAACCCTTCGTCATTGTCGCTGGCTTTGACATCCTGAATTGTTGATTCCTAAAGAAAGGTTACTTCCCATAAGGTATACCATCGTCACTGGAAGGCGTATTTCCATTGGTGTGAATAGAGGAACTTCCACAATCACCATTATTCTATAGATCGCTTGCTTGTCTTTCTACAGATGAGGCTGGATCAAAATTTGCCTTAAGTAACCAGAAAGGTCAGGTCTCTGCCTTGTTCATTCTATTCTTGAGACCCTTAGGCTCTCACTCCTTGAAGAAGGCCTTTGTTTAGGGGATTGCTCATGTTGCCCCATCTCATTGGAATACAGTGATGCCATGGGACCTTCCTTTAAAATTTTTGGTCCAACAAAGCCGCTCTTTCAGCAGGATATTTGTTGGGAAGGTTTTGTCTGCAAGGTGGCTTTTGTGGTGGCTATTACCCCTGCCAGATGGGTTTCAGAATTGGCCATCCTGTCCTGCAGAGAACCTTCTTTGGTGTTACATAAGGATGAAGTGGCATTGCATGCAAAGGTGTGCTTTTTACCTAAAGTGGTGTCTAGTTTTCACCCTCCTTGTGTCGTTCTCCTAAAGGTCCAAAGGAGGCTGCTCTCTATTGCAGTTACTGCCTCAATCAAAAAATTGGACTTGCTTTTTGTCTTACCTGATGGGGCCAAAAGGGTTCTTCAGCCTTGCGATCCATGATTGCAAGCTGGATTCGCCAGGTCATTTCTCAAGCCTATCCTCTCAAGGGTAAGAAGTCTCCTTTCCTCATTCTACTAGATTGGTGTGCATGTCTTGGGTGTTCCAACATCAGGCTTCTGTTGCACAGGTCACTAACTAGTCTTCTGTGCATACTTTTCTTAAGTTTTACTGATTGGATGTTCAGGTTTTGGGTGACCCCAGTTTTGGCCACAAAGTTTTGCAGGCCATAATTTAAATTCAGTTTATGTTTAGTTATTTTGGCATTGGGTTTTTCTTGAGGGTCTGTTGGCCATTTTTTGTTCTTTCCTATTTTTTGTTACCTGCCTCTCGTTTATTACTTTGGGATGTCCCATCCATTATGATTGAAGACCTGTGTCCTGTACTGTACAAGAAAGAAAACCTGATTTTTTATGCACCTGTAAAATCCTTTTATTGGAGTACAGTACGGGGCTTATGACTCTCCCCTCTGTGCTATGTGTCCATGATTGGTTGCTACAAAGCTGAGGATCACATAGTGGTAAGGGTTATATGAGGAAGTGTCTAAAACGTTGAGTGGTTTTTCCAATCACCTGAAGGTGCAGCATATAACCTGTCCATTATGACTGAAGACCTATGTCCTTTACTGCACTTCAAGTATAGATTTTAAGGGTATGTGAAAAATCCAAGTTTAAGCTTTTTCTGCTGGTTTTAAAGGAGAACAACATTTTTTATTATTATTATTGTATTGTATCGTACTGTATTTTTTTAACCTGACCATGAACAATTTAAGCACAAAGCCTTTATACATTGCTAATAAGAAAGTAGTATGTTATGGTTAAAGTTAAACTTTCAGAATGCAAAATAGTTTACTCCTCCTTAAAGGGTTCCTCTCTAAAGTTGTACACATGTGATGTCCTGGGCTGCACAATGTGTAATTTAAGTTCCTATTGGGGAGGGATGAACAAATATGAACCCATGTCAAGAGTACAGCCCACACAAGAAAGGGGAGGTGACACCAGTATTGGCTCTAAACCAACTTGCGCCTGGAAATCCAGCTTTCATAGCTCTAAATTTTAACAATGAGAAACAAGAGCAAATTTATGAAACATATTGTCCCTATAAAAGAAATGGATGCACAGGAATTAACTGAATGCTACAAAGTGAGTGCCTGAAATTCAGCTTTGTGTTAACATTAGTGGTATCACTTGCTGGAATCACTAGCTACTAACTTCACTTGAAAAGCTCTATATTTCATGACTTGCCAAAGCATAATCCAGCTTTCAGTAAATACTGTCTGACCAGGTGCTAGGAGAAACCTCCTCAACTTAAAAAAAGGTAATATGGTTTATGATATTAAGCCAATATCTTGTAAAATAAATCTGATACAATATTCAAGGTGCAATCTGGTACAACAACCAAATTGGTGTTGTGTTGACTCTGTTCTCATTCTTGACTTTTCATACTTCGACACATAGATATGGCACCTTAAATAGAGCAGAATTTCTTTTTTTCTATAGTATCTGAACCTTTACTTACTTACTTGCATTCATTATTCTTTTATGAAAGCCATATAACTGTCAGGAAGCTGTAAGCCTTGCTCTCTGTTCACTGTAGTGTAGACTATTAGCGTTATCTCTTAAGGGGAGAGATTTACACTATAATGTATATCAGGTTAGGTAAAAAAAATCTGGACTACTAGAGGGGTTAGCCAAAATCTTAGCACAAACAGGAAGAGTGGGAACATACCTCTGCTTCCCTATTTGGGTTGTTGAAAAAATGGTGCCATCTATTCTAGCAAGATAGTTAATAACAGCCACAACAACTGCACTGACAATAGTCCCTCAAATACATTCTTTCTTTTTTACTATAGAGCTGACCTTGCAATATACAATCTGAATGTACAATCTGCTTTAGATCTGCCAACAGTTACAGTATGTAGGGCAAGAGCTGGTCAATGGCCATAGACTGATCGAAATTTGGCCAGTTCAGCAGGGACCAGTCAAATTTTGATTAGTGTGTGGCCATCCCTGCTCAGCAGAAGTTGATCATTTAATAAGCATTAGTGTTGAGCGGACCCGAACTGTAAAGTTCGGGTCCGTACCGAATTTTGGCGTTTTCCCGACCCCGGACCGGGACCCGGATTTTGCGCTAAAGTCCGGGTTCGGGTCCGGATTCGGGAATTTAATGGCGCAGTTAGAAATGCTTCAGGGGCCAGCCAATCACCATTTGATTAGCTGGTGTGCCCTTAGAAGCCATCATAGCCATGCCTACTAATGGCATGGCTGTGATTGGTCAGTGCAACATGTGACCCAGCATGTGACCAGCTTCTATATAAGCAAGAGGCACACAGCACAGATCGTCACTCTGCTTTTAGACAGTGTAGGGAAAGGATCCTGGCTGCTGTTGCTGTGAGGGAGAGAATTATATGATAGGAGTTAGTCCTGATTCTGCAATCTACTGATAGAAAAGATAGAGAGACAGTGTAGTGTAGTGTAGGGGCAGGATCCTGTTTGTGCTTTCAGGGAGAGAGATTTAGATAGGAGTCCAGATTGAGAGATATAATAGCTCAGCGATCTGCATAGGTTTATCTGTTTGTGTTGCAAGCTCAGTGCACCAGCACTGCATTACGTTGAGTGATACACCTATTCCATACTGTGGCTGTATTGTGCTCTTGCTAAAAGACCCATTTCGGGCAGAAAAAAAAAAAGGCACTTTATTGTGCTTTTGCTAAAAAGACCCATTTTTGGGCCCCCCCCACCCCCAAAAAAAGGCACTTTATTGTGCTGTTGCAAAAAAAAAAAAAGGCAATTTGTTGTGCGCAAAAAAGACCTATTTTTGGGCAAAAAAAATATTTTGCAGTGTATATCTCTAGTTGTGTGAAATAACCAATTTCTATATATTTTTCTTGTACTATGCTATACTAAAAAAAAAAAAAAAAACCTTTTTTTTGAATAGCATTCTCTGCAGCTGTGCGATTCAGCGGTTATATACTGTGGGTGTGTTGTGCTCTTCCAAAAAACGCCATTTAGGGCCACAGAAAATATTTTGCAGTGTGAAATACACATCTGGAGGTGTGTGAAAAAACAACATTATTTTTGAATAGCATTCTCTGGCCTCTGCAGCTGTGCGATTCAGCGGTTATATACTGTTGGGGTTGTTGTGCTCTTCAAAAAAACGCCATTTAGGGCCACAGAAAATAAATTGCAGTGTGAAATACACATGTGGAGGTGTGTAAAATAAACAATTTCTATATATTGTACAGTGCTATACTAAAAAAAAAAACATTTTTTTTGAATAGCATTCTCTGCACTTCTATAGCTGTGCGATTCAGTGGTTAAATACTGTGGTTGTGTTGTGCTCTTCCAAAAAACGCCATTTAGGGCCACAGAAAATATTTTGCAGTGTGAAATACACATCTGGAGGTGTGTGAAAAAACAACATTATTTTTAAAAAGCATTCTCTGGCCTCTGCAGCTGTGCGATTCAGCGGTTATATACTGTTGGGGTTGTTGTGCTCTTGCAAAAAACGCCATTTAGGGCCACAGAAAATATTTTGCAGTGTGAAATACACATCTGGAGGTGTGTGAAAAAACAACATTATTTTTGAATAGCATTCTCTGGCCTCTGCAGCTGTGCGATTCAGCGGTTATATACTGTTGGAGTTGTTGTGCTCTTCCAAAAAACGCCATTTATGGCCACAGAAAATAAATTGCAGTGTGAAATACACATGTGGAGGTGTGTAAAATAAACAATTTCTATATATTGTACAGTGCTATACTAAAAAAAACAACATTTTTTTTGAATAGCATTCTCTGCACTTCTATAGCTGTGCGATTCAGTGGTTAAATACTGTGGTTGTGTTGTGCTCTTCCAAAAAACGCCATTTAGGGCCACAGAAAATATTTTGCAGTGTGAAATACACATCTGGAGGTGTGTGAAAAAACAACATTATTTTTAAAAAGCATTCTCTGGCCTCTGCAGCTGTGCGATTCAGCGGTTATATACTGTTGGGGTTGTTGTGCTCTTGCAAAAAACGCCATTTAGGGCCACAGAAAATATTTTGCAGTGTGAAATACACATCTGGAGGTGTGTGAAAAAACAACATTATTTTTGAATAGCATTCTCTGGCCTCTGCAGCTGTGCGATTCAGCGGTTATATACTGTTGGGGTTGTTGTGCTCTTCCAAAAAACGCCATTTAGGGCCACAGAAAATAAATTGCAGTGTGAAATACACATGTGGAGGTGTGTAAAATAAACAATTTCTATATATTGTACAGTGCTATACTAAAAAAAACAACATTTTTTTTGAATAGCATTCTCTGCACTTCTATAGCTGTGCGATTCAGTGGTTAAATACTGTGGTTGTGTTGTGCTCTTCCAAAAAACGCCATTTAGGGCCACAGAAAATATTTTGCAGTGTGAAATACACATCTGGAGGTGTGTGAAAAAACAACATTATTTTTAAAAAGCATTCTCTGGCCTCTGCAGCTGTGCGATTCAGCGGTTATATACTGTTGGGGTTGTTGTGCTCTTGCAAAAAACGCCATTTAGGGCCACAGAAAATATTTTGCAGTGTGAAATACACATCTGGAGGTGTGTGAAAAAACAACATTATTTTTGAATAGCATTCTCTGGCCTCTGCAGCTGTGCGATTCAGCGGTTATATACTGTTGGGGTTGTTGTGCTCTTCCATAAAAAACGCCATTTAGGGCCACAGAAAATAAATTGCAGTGTGAAATACACATGTGGAGGTGTGTAAAATAAACAATTTCTATATATTGTACAGTGCTATACTAAAAAAAACAAAATTTTTTTTGAATAGCATTCTCTGCACTTCTATAGCTGTGCGATTCAGTGGTTAAATACTGTGGTTGTGTTGTGCTCTTCCAAAAAACGCCATTTAGGGCCACAGAAAATATTTTGCAGTGTGAAATACACATCTGGAGGTGTGTGAAAAAACAACATTATTTTTAAAAAGCATTCTCTGGCCTCTGCAGCTGTGCGATTCAGCGGTTATATACTGTTGGGGTTGTTGTGCTCTTGCAAAAAACGCCATTTAGGGCCACAGAAAATATTTTGCAGTGTGAAATACACATCTGGAGGTGTGTGAAAAAACAACATTATTTTTGAATAGCATTCTCTGGCCTCTGCTGTGCGATTCAGCGGTTATATACTGTTGGGGTTGTTGTGCTCTTCCAAAAAACGCCATTTAGGGCCACAGAAAATAAATTGCAGTGTGAAATACACATGTGGAGGTGTGTAAAATAAACAATTTCTATATATTGTACAGTGCTATACTAAAAAAAAAAACATTTTTTTTGAATAGCATTCTCTGCACTTCTATAGCTGTGCGATTCAGTGGTTAAATACTGTGGTTGTGTTGTGCTCTTCCAAAAAACGCCATTTAGGGCCACAGAAAATATTTTGCAGTGTGAAATACACATCTGGAGGTGTGTGAAAAAACAACATTATTTTTAAAAAGCATTCTCTGGCCTCTGCAGCTGTGCGATTCAGCGGTTATATACTGTTGGGGTTGTTGTGCTCTTGCAAAAAACGCCATTTAGGGCCACAGAAAATAAATTGCAGTGTGAAATACACATGTGGAGGTGTGTAAAATAAACAATTTCTATATATTGTACAGTGCTATACTAAAAAAAACAACATTTTTTTTGAATAGCATTCTCTGCACTTCTATAGCTGTGCGATTCAGTGGTTAAATACTGTGGTTGTGTTGTGCTCTTGCAAAAAACGCCATTTAGGGCCACAGAAAATATTTTGCAGTGTGAAATACACATCTGGAGGTGTGTGAAAAAACAACATTATTTTTGAATAGCATTCTCTGGCCTCTGCAGCTGTGCGATTCAGCGGTTATATACTGTTGGGGTTGTTGTGCTCTTGCAAAAAACGCCATTTAGGGCCACAGAAAATATTTTGCAGTGTGAAATACACATCTGGAGCTGTGTGAAAAAACAACATTATTTTTGAATAGCATTCTCTGGCCTCTGCAGCTGTGCGATTCAGCGGTTATATACTGTTGGGGTTGTTGTGCTCTTCCAAAAAACGCCATTTAGGGCCACAGAAAATAAATTGCAGTGTGAAATACACATGTGGAGGTGTGTAAAATAAACAATTTCTATATATTGTACAGTGCTATACTAAAAAAAACAGCATTTTTTTTGAATAGCATTCTCTGCACTTCTATAGCTGTGCGATTCAGTGGTTAAATACTGTGGGTGTGTTGTGCTCTTCCAAAAAACGCCATTTAGGGCCACAGAAAATATTTTGCAGTGTGAAATACACATCTGGAGGTGTGTAAAATAAACAATTTCTATATATTCTTCTTGTACAGTGCTATACTAAAAAAAACAACCTTTTTTTTGAATAGCATTTTCTGTAGCTGTGCGATTCAGCGGTTACGTGCTGTGGGTGTGTTGTGGTCTGGCAAAAAACGCCATTTAGGGCCACAGAAAATATTTTGCAGTGTGAAATACACATCTGGAGGTGTGTAAAATAAACAATTTCTATATATTCTTCTTGTACAGTGCTATACTAAAAAAAACAACCTTTTTTTTTTGAATAGCATTTTCTGTAGCTGTGCGATTCAGCGGTTACGTGCTGTGGGTGTGTTGTGGTCTGGCAAAAAATGCCATTTAGGGCCACAGAAAATATTTTGCAGTGTGAAATACACATCTGGAGGTGTGTAAAATAAACAATTTCTATATATTGTACAGTGCTATACTAAAAAAAAAACATTTTTTTTGAATAGCATTCTCTGCACTTCTATAGCTGTGCGATTCAGTGGTTAAATACTGTGGTTGTGTTGTGCTCTTCCAAAAAACGCCATTTAGGGCCACAGAAAATATTTTGCAGTGTGAAATACACATCTGGAGGTGTGTGAAAAAACAACATTATTTTTAAAAAGCATTCTCTGGCCTCTGCAGCTGTGCGATTCAGCGGTTATATACTGTTGGGGTTGTTGTGCTCTTCCAAAAAACGCCATTTAGGGCCACAGAAAATAAATTGCAGTGTGAAATACACATGTGGAGGTGTGTAAAATAAACAATTTCTATATATTGTACAGTGCTATACTAAAAAAAACAACATTTTTTTTGAATAGCATTCTCTGCACTTCTATAGCTGTGCGATTCAGTGGTTAAATACTGTGGTTGTGTTGTGCTCTTCCAAAAAACGCCATTTAGGGCCACAGAAAATATTTTGCAGTGTGAAATACACATCTGGAGGTGTGTGAAATAAACAATTTCTATATATTTTCCTTGTACTGTGCTATACTAAAAAAAACAACCTTTTTTTTTTGAATAGCATTTTCTGCAGTTCTGTAGCTGTGCGTTTCAGCCATTACGTACTGTGGGTGTGTTGTGGTCTTCCAAAAAATGCCATTTAGGGCAAGATCCTAAATTTGGAAAATATAAGGGGAAGGTCAAAGGGACGTGGTGGCCCCGGTCGTGGTGCTGCTGGTGGAGCTCCTGTTGCAGGGAGAGGACGTGGTGGATCTGTGCCAGCTACACGCACAAGTGAAACACCTTCCTCAGGTGCGAGTAGGCGACCGAGCCTGCGGCGGTATTTTGTCGCGCCTAATGAGGCTGTACCAATGTTTAGGCCAGGACAAGTACAGGCGATAGTAGATTGGGTTGCTGACAGTGCCTCGGGTTCCTTCACATTGTCTCCCACCCACTCTTCTGATGAAAGATCAGAGTTGGCACCTGAAGCCCATGTCCATCAGTCTTTCACCTCACCCCCTTGCAAATCAGCCAAGCAGTCTGAGCCCCAAATCATGCAGCAGTCTCTTCTGCTTTTCGATGACTCTGTTAGCAGGGTTTCCCAGGGCCATCCACCTAGCCCTGCCCCAGAAGTGGAAGAGATTGAATGCACCGATGCCCAACCACTTATGTTTCATGATGGGTACATGGGAGGACCATCGCAGCACGTCTCGGATGATGACGAAACACAGGTGCCAACTGCTGCTGCTTTCGCAATTGTGCAGACAGACATGGAGGGCAGGGGTGAAGACTGGGTGGAAGATGATGTGGAGGACGATGAGGTCCTCGACCCCACATGGAATCAACGTTATGCAGGTGACCAGTGTAGTTCGGAGGAAGAGGCGGTGGTTGCACAGAGCCACCAGCACAGCAGAAGAGGGAGCAGGGTGCAAAAACGGAGCATTTGTCCCCTAGACAGTACATCTGCTACTGCCCAACGCAGCAAGGGACCAAGCACACCAAAGCCAGGTCCAAGGACTTCCCTAGCGTGGCAGTTCTTCACACAGTGTGTTGATGACAAGACACGAGTGGTTTGCACGCTGTGCAATCAGAGCCTGAAGCGAGGCATAAACGTTCTCAACCTGAGCACAAGCTGCATGACCAGGCATCTAAGTGCAAAGCATGAGCTGCAGTGGAGTAGACACCTCAAAAACCAAGAAAGGTCTCTGGCTCCTCCTGCTTCCTCTTCTGCTGCAGTCTCGGCCTCTTCATCCACCTCTGTAGCGACAGTGGCACCTGTCACCCCGCAAACAGAGGATCTGCCAGCAACACTACCACCTGGGTCACCAACCATCTCCACAATGTCCCATGGAAGCGTTCAGCTCTCTATCTCCCAAACATTGGAGCGGAAGAGGAAGTACCCCCCTAGCCACCCGCGATCCCTGGCCCTGAATGCCAGCATTTCAAAATTCCTGGCCTTTGAAATGCTGTCATTCCGTCTGGTGGAGACGCAGAGTTTTAAAAGCCTGATGGCATTGGCTGTCCCGCAGTACGTCGTGCCCAGCCGCCACTACTTTTCCAGGCGAGCCATCCCTTCCCTGCACAACCAGGTGGGGGACAAAATCAGGTGTGCACTGCGCAACGCCATCTGTGGCAAGGTCCACCTAACTACGGATGCGTGGACCAGTAAGCACGGTCAGGGACGTTATATCTCCCTAACAGCACACTGGGTAAATGCAGTGGCGGCTGGGCCTGAGGCAGATAGCGGTTTGTCGCATGTCCTTCCACCACCGAGGATTGCAGGGCGCTTCAGTTTGCCTCCTGTTGCTAACTCCTCCTTCTCCGCTTCCTCATCCTCTACCGCCTCCTCATCCATTCAGCGTAACACCTTCACCACCAACTTCAGCACAGCCAGGGGTAAACGACAGCAGGCAGTTTTAAAACTTTCCTGTTTGGGGGAAAATCCCCACACCGCGCAGGAGTTGTGGAGGGACATGGAACAACAGACCGATGAGTGGTTGCTGTCAGTGAGCCTCAAGCCCGGCCTGGTGGTGTGCGATAATGGGCGAAATCTCGTAGCAGCTCTGGGTCTAGCCGGTTTGACGCACATCCCTTGCCTGGCGCATGTGCTGAACTTGGTGGTCCAGAGGTTCCTTAAAAATTACCCCAATATGCCAGAGCTGCTGCAGAAAGTGCGGGCTGTCTGTGCGCACTTTCGGCGTTCTCACCCTGCTGCTGCTCGCCTGTCAGCGCTGCAGCGTAACTTCGGCCTTCCCGCTCACCGCCTCATATGTGACGTGCCCACAAGGTGGAACTCCACCTTGCACATGCTGGCCAGACTGTGCGAGCAGCAGCAGGCAATAGTGGAGTTTCAGCTGCAGCAATCACGCGTGAGTCGCTCTGCGGAACAGCACCACTTCACCACCAATAACTGGGCCTCCATGCGAGACCTGTGTGCCTTGTTGCGCTGTTTCGAGTACTCCACCAACATGGCCAGTGCCAATGACGCCGTTCTCAGCGTTACTATCCCAGTTCTATGCCTCCTTGAAAAAACGCTTCGTGCGATGATGGAAGAGGATGTGGCACAGGAGGATGAGGAGGAGGAGGAGGAAGCGGGATCATTTCAAAGGCTTTCAGGGCAGTCTTTCACAAGTGGCTACGAGGGTGGGTTCCTGCACCAACAAACGCCAGGTACACAATTGTCCGGCAGAAAGGGCACAGTTCTGGAGGATGTCGAGGTGGAGGAGGAGATGGAGGAGGAGGAGGAGGAGGAGGAGCCATGTTCACAGCAGGGTGGCACTCAGACCAGCTCGTGGCCATTACTGGTGCGTGGCTGGGGGGATACAGAGGACACAGACGATACACCTCCCACAGAGGACAGCTTTTCTTTGCCTCTGGGCAGCCTGGCACACATGAGCGATTACATGCTGCAGTGTTTCCGCAACGACAGCCGAGTTGCCCACATTTTAACTGGTGCTGATTACTGGGTGGCCACCCTGCTGGATCCCCGTTACAAGGACAACGTACCGTCCTTAATTCCCTCACTGGAGCGGGATCGTAAGATGCGCGAGTACAAGCGCACGCTGGTAGACGCGCTGCTGGTGGCATTCCCACCTGACAGCGGGCGTACGGTGGAAGCACAAGGCGAAGGCAGAGGAGGAGGAAGAGGTCGCCAACGCAGCCGGGGCACCGGCAGCACCTCAGAAGGCAGGGTTAGCATGGCCGAAATGTGGAAAAGCTTTGTCAGCACGCCACAACAACCAGCACCACCAGCTGAGATGGAACGTCTTAGCAGGAGGCAGCATTTCACCAACATGATTGAGCAGTATGTGTCCACAGGCCTACACGTACTGGATGACGGGTCTGCCCCCTTTAACTTCTGGGTCTCCAAATTGGGCACATGGCCTGAGCTTGCCATTTATGCCTTGGAGGTGCTGGCCTGCCCTGCAGCCAGTGTATTATCTGAACGTGTATTTAGCACGGCAGGGGGCGTTATCACAGACAAGCGCAGCCGCCTGTCCAGAGCCAATGTGGACAAGCTCACGTTCATTAAAATGAACCAGGCATGGATCCCACAGGACTTGTCCGTACCTTGTGCAGAATAGACATGTATACCGGTGTTGTGACAAAAACTGTCCGGCCATCGGATTGTGCCCGGCCCGTACTGCGCAGGCGCAGCGCTTGCGCAGTACAGAGGACAAGGAGATTCACAAAATCTCCGAAGATGAACGGCGCCTGCGCTGTGAGTGCAGGTTCAAGCCCCACCATCCAAGAGGACATACGGTAGCACATAGTAACAGGGCCCCTCACGGGCTCGCTTCGATCGCGGCCTTGCTTGGCTCGGCTTGAACCACGGATGGTGTGGCCTTCACCTGAACTCAACACGCAGGCGCCGTTAGTCTTGGGAGATTTTTGAAATCCCCTTGTCCTACATACTCAGCAAGCGCAGTACAGGGTGGACACTATTCGACAGGGGACAGAATTCGACACATCACCGGCCTTACCCAGCCATTGTTGTATTTTTGAACCAGTGTTGGCCACCTCGTCCTCCTCCACCGCCGCTTCCACCTACACAGCCACATCCACCGCCACCTCAACCTCCTACTCCATATGGACCTCGTCCTGCTAGGCCAAGATTAAAAATTTTATTTTATTTTTTTGTAGCGCACAGATCCTTTCCCCCTTACCTGCCTTTATGTTGTTGGCTCTTCGCAGGAGGGAGAAAAGCACACCGCACTACAAGCCCGTATCCTCCTATATAAAGAGGTTGAGCGGTGTACTTGACGGGCCGTGTCCACAGCCGGAGTCAAAACTCCTCCAGAGGATGATTCTCACCTCTACTGTAGGTAGAGGCAAGTCCTTTAATTGCCAGTAAAGTCAATGTCCACACCAGCTGAAACTCCAACTCTTATTCTCTCATGGCAAAATAAACTGTACTCAGATAGAAAAGGTTAGAGCAAAGAAACAGGACAGCTTAAGGTGTGGAGGAGGTCCAGGCACAAACGTAGCACATTCACTTCACTGCTTAGGTTTCTCAAACAGTTTTTGGCGCACGGTCTCTGCCACAGACATTGAGGTTGGTCTCTGCCACAGACCGGGTGTACAAGGCCCCTGCCACGGGCCTGGAGAACTTTGGTCTCAGCCACAGACCAGGGTGTATAAGGCCCCTGCCACGGGCCGGTTGAATAAGGCCTCTGATACAGTCAAGGTGACCTTGAGCTTCTCCTTCTACGAACCTAGCCCATATCAAGGGGAAGACATCTCTCCAGGGAGTCAACAGACCATTCCTTCACCGTGACTCCCGCATCGGTCCATCAGAATGATCCTCCCTTCCCTGGAACAGGGTCCCCTACACGAGGCGGCTCTGGACTCCAGGCTTTACTCCCGCCCCTAGGCCTCCATACCCAGGGCAGCAAGAACTCCAGGATAGTACCTCACCCCGGGCTAAAGGTGCCCGAGATGGAACAGGAACACATGCACCCAGGCCGAAGGCACCTGGGCGCGGACCCCACTGGACATCAGCCCCCAGGCCAAAGGTCTGCCCCTTTTATATGCTCTCCCGGCATGCACAGCAGGTTCCCCGCCCCGCTGTACTACTGCCAAGAGGGGACACAAAAGGCGCCACCTGTAGGCCGCAGGGAACTGCACACCAATACTGTCCCCCGAGGACAAAATGGTCCATGAATCCTACAGAATTAGGGTATTTGAGCCTATTTACCACTCAAACACTTTCCTTAAATTTAGCACCCCGCTACATTTTTATTTCAAAGTATTTTATTTTCCCACTAGCTTATCCATTAAATTAAATAATTTATTCCAGAAAGGGCGTATTCTGGGGCATTCCCACCATATGTGTGGCATCGTGCCGTTGAGTTTCTGAGGTTCTTAATGACTTCCTGTACCTCTTCTTATGAAAAGGGGGCCTCCAGCATATTTTTTTATTTTTTTATTTTTTTTATGTTCTTTTAAGTTATTTCCTATCCACATTTGTTTGCAGAGCACTTGCCATGTTCTTAACAACATTTTGCTGCCATTTGCAGCCCTCTAGCCCTTTCCATTACTTTTTTAGAGCCTTTTTAGTCGTCAGAAGTCCGGGTCCCCATTGACTTCAATGGGGTCCGGGTCCGGGTTCGGGTTAAAGTTCGGTCCCGAATCCGAACTTTTTTCCGAAGTTCGGCCGAACCCGCCGGACCCGAATATCCAGCTACCCGCTCAACTCTAATAAGCATCTGTCAAAGGGATAAGCTGGAACCTAGAGGGGGGATTCCTAATCGGATACATATTAGATACAAAATTAATTAGATTGTTTAATTTAGTCATCTCTTACATAGTTTTGGTAAAGAGATTGCACAGACAAATTGTAATATGTATTGATCCATGTTTTACATAACAACCTGATAATACACCAACTGCTGTAATTTGCAAGTTCTTTCTAGAAGATCTCCTGCCTAATTATTAAGTAGAATATTGCTTAAAATCAGATCTACTCTAGCTAGGGTTGCCACCTTATCCCTTTGTAGCGGCCTCACCCCTCTCTCTAGTTTTATCGGTTATGTGGCTGTTGTCTAGGGGTACCTGGGAGAGAGAGATGAGATACACCACGGCCCATGTCCTCCATAGCTGAGAGGTGAAGGCCAGAATATTGGATTTTGTGTAGGTGTCCTAGAGTCAAGTCCAGTACTTCGTTCCTGACTCCTTTGCTCCTAGTAACCAGAGTTCCACACAGTGAATAGGTCCAACTCAGTTTTATTCTTCTTGGCTTACAAACATACAGTTTCTTTACTGAGTAATAATGGGGATAGATCAAGGCACAATCCTTTCCCTTCTGTTGCTAACCACTGTGGTATGACTAGTGGCGGGTAGTCACTGCCACTGACTATATTGAGTAGAATGTGAATTACCTTCACTAGCACGGCCCCTGTCAGGGGAAGGAAATCCGTCCAAGGGAGAAACCGGAGGCCTCTCTGTCACCAGCGATGCTGCACCGGACTCTTCAGAGAAGTTCCGCACACCAGCTCTCACAAACTCAGACACGGGCACCCAAGGAGTTAGGGCCCCC
The DNA here is from genome assembly GCA_029206835.1 of Rana muscosa. Taxonomy (NCBI): domain Eukaryota; kingdom Metazoa; phylum Chordata; class Amphibia; order Anura; family Ranidae; genus Rana; species Rana muscosa. Next base: position 196,935,565 of record CM055117.1, read on the forward strand.
TTGGATTCCTCCACCCTCGCGGAACTCAGTCGAAGGTACTGAGCCCCAGGCCTCCGCCATAGTACCTCACCCCAGGCTAAAGGTGCCTGAGATGGACTCCATCTCCGCTCCGGCTAGGTCAAGGGCACCTAGGCCTGGAACACTGGAACGCCAGCACCCAAGCTGAAGGTGCCTGGGTGCGGCCGAGTCCTCCCACTCTCTCCGGACTTTGGACTCTGAACTCTGAAAACCCTGTGGTAAGGGCGTCCGCCCCTTTTATCCCCTCTCCCTTCGCGCCACAGCGGGTTCCCCGCCCCGCTGTACCAGCTCCAGGGGAGGACAAAAAGGTACAGTCTTGCGGTGTGAGTTCAGCTCCGGCCCAGGCAACAGCGCCACCTGTGAACCACAAGGAACCTCACACCACCAGAGTCCTCCAAGAACCAGAAAAAGGTCCCGGATCCCCCAGCAATTAGTGCATCTGGGTTACACTACCACCCAGATGCCTCCCCTAAATTCAAATACCCGCTACACATTTTAACCCGAACACATATGAATTACACAGGTTCTGAGGCTAATTTAATGCAGATAAGGCACCAAGTGATTTTAGTGTAATTAAAGCCTAGTACACACGATCAGATTTTTCAAATACAAAGTCTCTGACTTTTGTCCGAAGGGCATTGGCCTGGAATTTGTCTTGCATACAAACGGCACACAATTGTCGGCCAACAAACACGAATGTAGTTACGTGTTTTTTCAGCTCTTTAGCTCCACCCTTTGGGCACCTTCTGCTAATGTTGTGTTTGGTGAGCATTGCTTCCGAGCATGCGTGTTTATACTTTGGACTTTTTTCCGACGGACTTGTGTACACACGATCGGAAAATCCGACAACAGACCGTTGTCTACGGAAAATTTTAAAGCCTGCCATTCAACATTTGTCCGCGGAAAATCCGACAACAATTGTCCGATGGAGCGTACAAAGAGTCGGATTTTCCGCCAACAGACTGTCAACACACAATTCCCATTGGAAAATCTGATCGTGTGTACGAGGCTTTATTAATATGTGTTCGGGTTTAAAGGGATGAGGTGGCAACTCTAACTGTAGCTGACAACCCAAGTTAAATGTCAGGACACAAAATGATGAGAAATTTCTACAATAAGATAATATATTATGGTATTAACAAGGAAGTGTTTTTATTCCTGTCCTACTAATGACTGCACCCCACCATTTCTTATACAGGTCTCACAGATGCAAGAAGGTAAGGAAAAATCTTGTCATTGGGGCCAAATGCAGAAATAAATACCTGACAGAGCTGGACTTTAAAGAGGAAGTAAACCCTCTGATATTTTTCATGAAAAAAAAAACCCCTGCAAGAAAAGGGCATAATGAGCTAGTATGCTATGCATACTAGCTCATTTTGTGTCACTTACCTGAAATTGAAGCCCCCAAAGTCCTCCTCATTCCCCTCCCCCTCCGCCTCCGCCGCCATGTCCCCTCGGAGCTTCTTCCTGTTATCGCCGCTCTGGCGCTGTGATTGGCCGGAGCGGCGATGACGTCACACGCCGCGGGGCCGGCATTCGAGATATTTCATGCACCTACAGGTAAGCCTTAATCTAGGCTTACCTGTAGGTGCAAGTTGTCAAAGTTGGTTTACAACCACTTTAATGTTGAACTCCAGACAAATATAAGCCCTTACTGACTAGCGACGTACCCATGCGTCACTGGACTTTTGGTGGTTTTACTGGGATGATGCCTGCAGCTGCATTTTTTAGAGCCAGTGGTCGGCTTTTTTGTAATAGCACTCGGAGCGGCTAAGGGCCCTTTCACATGGGCGGACCGTTCAGATCCACCTGTCAGTTTTTCAGGCGGACCTGAACGGACGCTCCATACATCTCTATGGAGCAACGGATGTCATGTCCGCTGACATCCGATCCGACCCTCTCCGCTAAATCCAGACGGATGGAAACCCTATTTTCCATACGTCTGGCAGATCAGATCGGATGAAAACGGACAGACGGTCAGTTTTCATCCGATCCCCCCATAGAGGAATACGGAGATCTGACAGGTCTGTTTCTGCACAGTGTGCAGAGACGGACTAGTCATCCGCCGGCTCAGCGGGGATCAACGGAGCGATCCCCGCTGAGCAAGCGGATATTTTAAAATGGATCCGCCTATGTGAAAGGGCCCTAACTAGCCGCCTGATTGCTATTACAAGCAGCAGCTGCAGGAGGGGACATCTGCAGCTTCCTTGGGCTTTTCCATCCCACCGGGAGACTTGATCGGCCAGCTGGCATGTTCACCGGCAAGATTACGTCAAATAGCAGACAGAGGTTGACAACAGAGGATAGAGCCTAGCAGCTCCAGCAACAGAGCCAGCATCAGTGGATCATCAATGTCCCGGAGCAATGAGAAGCCAAGGTCCAATAACAGTCTGGGTCAAAAGGATGAACTTCGTACTGATACATAGTAACACAAGCACAAGAGAATTCCTGGAGATCTGTTAGCAATGATCCATGGAACATTCCAGCTTAATAGCAAGTGTAACTGAACATTTGGTAAAATCAAGATGTGTTTGTATGCACAGATACAACCATATTTGTATATATATATATATATATATATATATATACGTGCCCACACATAGCAAAGCATTTGCTTGTGTGTAGTTGGGACTGGGTTCATGATGTGCAAGTGTTTTTCATGACAGGTTCTCAAACCATGCATATGCTTGTTAATCACTTTATTACTGTTATCAGTCCTCCTGTGTAAAGAAATATTTCACAGACGCCAGCTGTGACAGCATGGATCTTTGTTGCTGGAAAATCCGTTCATGAAAAATCGCAGTTTAATATCAGGGCAGATCACAGCTTTGAGGCAACGTGAGTTCTTCACAGGATGAAAGAATACACTGCTAAAATGCCTAACTGTAGCGTGACAGTTCTGTCACATGTCAACTGTGGTGAACCGTGAACCTTTATCCAGCAAATGATAGTCCTACAAACTGCTTGGCACACTAAAGTGGAGAATGACAGTCCCATAAACTGCTTGGCACACTTATTTCTCTCACATGATAGCCTTGAACTGTTAGGCTAGGATGAGGGAAACTCTCTTGCTGTGAAACAATCCAGTTACACCCAACTTAAAGCCTATGTTTGGTTAAAAAAAATAAAACACATCATGGATGTTGTTTACGTTCAATGCAAGGTGTACTTGTACTACTGTGTTCTCCTTTAACTAAAATCTTCCTTCTCCAATGCCCCACCATCATAATATTTTGGTGAGGAGTGGGTTAATAGAACTTAGGGAACAGTGATAGGCACTTATCAAGAGTGCCTGACTATGCCCGCCCTTTCCGCCCAGTTCTTTTATTCATTGAAGCCGCTACAACAAATTCTATAAATAAAGCACAATCTATGAATGGAAGGAGTGGACCTTTTAATCATCTGCCTATTCTCCATTTATAGATCACATTTCATTCATAGATGCTGTAGTACCGGCTTCTATGAAAGGAGAAGCTGGATGAAAGGGTGGGCATAGTTAAAGTGGTTGTAAACCCTCTCTGACAACTTTTACCTACAGGTAAGCCTAGATTAAGGCTTACCTATAGGTGTTTGCAATATCTCCTACACGGTTTAGGAGATATTTGCCAAAAAGAATGCACCGCTGTCTACGGCGCATGCGCGCCGTAGACAATGGTGCAGGCGCACTAAGCGTGCCGGGTCTTGAATGGGATCTGCCGGGAATCTGCCGTCCCACGCGCATGCGCGGGAGTGATGTCATCGCCGCTCCGGCCAGTCACAGTGCCGGAGTGGCGATACCCGGAAGGCACATCGGAGGAGACATGGCGGCGGCGGAGGAGGGGAACGAGGAGCGCTTCGGGGGCTTCGATCTCAGGTAAGTCATTAATAATGAGCTAGTATGCTATGCATACTAGCTCATTATGCCTTTATCTTGCAGGGTTTTTTTTTTTTAAGGAAAATTTCTAGAGGGTTTACTTCCTCTTTATGCTCCCTTCGTTTTGGTAAAACGTAACTATTATAAAAATGTGAAATAATTAATCCATTTCCATTAATTGTTTCTATGTGCAAGTAATAAAAAGTTGGCGCTAACCTTGTAAACCAAGGTTAGCGCCAACTTTTTATTACTTGGACATTTTTGAGTGTTTTTTCTGCACTTAAAGGGGCAGCAGCCTTGGTTACAATTTGCACTTTTTTGGTTTGGCGCTCTTCTTATATTTATTGTAGAGTTAATTATGTCTAGCCTACTCCTATTACTCTGAATGAACTTGAAATACGAAAACTTACTTTCTGAAGATTCCCATTTTGGCACCCTTCTTATATTTATTGTAGAATTAATTATTTATAGCCCACTCCTATTACTCTGAATGATCTTGACATATAAAAATTAACTTTCTGAATATTTTCACACTTTACATCCTTGAATTCTGTGGCACATATTCACTATTCTCTGTGAATAGGCAGTGCTGTGTCACAGATTTCGCAGAACCTGCTTTGGTGCTGAGGTGCTGGGAGGTGCTGGGAGGAAGAGTTTCAATAGGGGGAGTCAGTACATGAATCTTGTAGGTAGAAAAGATCCATGGAATACAGTGCATTCACAGTGTATTCACAGCGCTTCACTTTTCCCACATTTTGTTATGTTACAGCCTTATTCCAAAATTGATTAAATTCATTATTTTCCTCAAAATTCTACAAACATTACCCCATAATGACAACATGAAAAAAGTTTGTTTGAAATCTTTGCAAATTTATTAAAAATAAAAAACGAAAAATCACATGTACATAAGTATTTACAGCCTTTGCCATGACACTCAAAATTGAGCTCAGGTGCATCCTGTTTCCACTGATCATCCTTAAGATGTTTCTACAACTTGATTGAAGTCCACCTGTGGTAAATTCAGTTGATTGGACATGATTTGGAAGGCACACACCTGTCTATACAAGGTCCCACAGTTAACAGTGGGTAGTACCCTGATGTTTAGGCAGGGTTGCTAGCAGTGGCGGCTGGTGCTCAAAATTTTTGGGGGGGCGCAAACAAACTGAAAAAAAAAAAATCAATTGCCGCCACTGTGCCCATTAAACGCAGCCACTGTGCCCAAACGCCACCAGTTTGCCCCCTCAAATACAGCCAGTTTGTTTCCATATACAGCCAGTTTGTCCCCATATATATATAACCAGTGTGCCCCCATATATACAGCCAGTGTGCCCCCATATATACAGCCAGTGTGCCCCCCATATACAGCCAGTGTGCCCCCATATACAGCCAGAGTGCTCCCATATACAGCCAGTATGCTCCCATATACAACCAGTTTGTCCCCATATATAGCCAGTTTGTCCCCATATATAGCCAGTGTGCCCCCATATACAGCCAGTGTGTCCCCATATACAACTAGTTTGTCCCCATATATAGCCAGTTTGTCCCCATATATAGCCAGTGTGCCCCCATATACAGCCAGTGTGTCCCCATTAACAACCAGTTTGTCCCCATATATAGCCAGTTTGTCTCCATATATAGCCAGTGTGCCCCCATATACAGCCAGTGTGTCCCCATATACAACCAGTTTGTCCCCATATATAGCCAGTTTGTCCCCATATACAGCCAGTGTGCCCCCATATACAGCCAGTGTGCTCCCATATACAGCCAGTGTGTCCCAATATACAACCAGTTTGTCCCCGTATACAACCAGTTTGTCCCCATATATAGCCAGTGTGCCCCCATATACAGCCAGTGTGCCCCCATATACAGCCAGTTTGTCCCCCATATACAGCCAGTTCCCCCCATATACAGCCAGTTTGTCCCCCATATACAGCCAGTTCCCCCCATATTCAGCCAGTTTGTCCCCCATATACAGCCAGTTCCCCCCAAATGCAGCCAGTTTGTCCCCCATAATACAACCAGTGTGCCCCCATATTCAGCCAGTTTGTCCCCCATATACAGCCAGTTCCCCCCAAATGCAGCCAGTGTCCCCCCAAATGCAGCCAGTTCCCCCCAAATGCAGCCAGTTCCCCCCAAATGCAGCCAGTTTGTCCCCCATAATACAGCCAGTGTGCCCCCAAATGTAGCCAGTTTGTCCCCCATAATACAGCCAGTTCCCCCCAAATGCAGCCAGTGTGCCCCCATATACAGCCAGTTCCCCCCAAATGCAGCCAGTTTGTCCCCCATATACAGTCAGTTCCCCCCAAATGCAGCCTGTTCCCCCCCCCTCAGCCCTGCACTTACCTTTCTCAATTCGCGCCATCCTCGATATGTTCTCCTGCCCTCGATGTCGCTTCAGCCAATCAGGTCACCGGTAACAAGATCCGGTGAACCTGATTGGCTGAAACCTCCACAGTCTTCTCCCAGGAACGCACCCCCGAGCGTACCTGGGAGGAGTTTTTGGAAGCCGAATACAGCGTGAGAGCTGTATTTGGAAAGCCTATCAGAGCCGCTGGCTCTGATAGGCACTTCCAAGCCACACCCACCGCCGGCCGCCGCTCTAATTCACATGGCCGGCGCTCACCAGGAGGCCGGCCATATGAATAGTGGGCAGCGCGGCAGCGGTGACAATACACAGATTCATGCAATGCATGAATCTATGTATTGTCTTTCAGTGGCGGTGCGGGAGCGAGAGGGGGCGGCGCTCCGGCGCCCTCTATGGACGCACCGCCACTGGTTGCTAGTAACTTTACCTGCCAGGAATAGTTGCCTTGGCCAATTGATAGGAGATCAATTGATTCCACCCTAATTCTGGAATTGCTGCACTTCTCTCTTCTTTCACTAGATGGCAGGGTATCTGTTGGCATTAGATAAGAGAAGGGCATTGCTAGAAATAGATGGAATATCTCAGCTAATGAGCAGGGATCGTCTTGGGTCCCTTGGCCTACAGGGAGAGCCTATTTATTTGGGTGAGGTCAGGTGATCGGGGTTCTGTGCCACCTGGGTGGCTGTCTGGGTTAAAATGTGTTGTGCTTTCCGGGCTGCTAGGCCAGAGCCTGAGGCCTGACCCAGGGACATCTGGCTGCTAGGCTGTTTGAGGGACTATCCAGAAGCAAGAGAGCAGCGTAGGGTTGGGACTGCGGCTTGCAGCCCAACCAGAAGTGACGGTTCTGCCAGCCGGAGAACATGTCGTGATCGGAGGTAGAAGGAAAGCCTTTATTACCAGGGACCACAGTGTGTAGCTGAAGCAAGTACCAGAGCAATATTCGCAGCAACCAGGGACAGTGAATAATTGGGAATCTTGGACCCAGCAAGCGGAGGTGACGCTTGCAACGCAGCCTTGTGTGTCAAGCCAGGGGCCAAGCAGGCCAGTGGGGTGACGCTTGAGGAGTATCCTTAATGCCAAGCTAGGGATCCAGCAGGGACGCGGGGTGACGCTTGAGGAAGATACTCAGTGAAGAGATTGGAAGAGCTCAGGAGATCCGGTGGCAGTGGATCAGCAAGTCTAGTAAGAGACCGGGAGCTCAGTTGAGTGAAGATCTACAAGAGGAGATTGTAGAGGAAGTCAAAGACTTCATTGTAACTTTTGTTAGGAACTGTTAAAGATTATTGCCATAGGAGACAGCGTGTCTACACATACAGATGTGTTGCCCGGCTTTACGCCTTTCCCTGCATTGCTGTCTATCTATAGAAGTCTCGGAGTCTGCCAATTAACATTGCAACTACTAAAGGGTGTCCTAGCCCTAAACCCTCTTTCCCACAGTTCTGTTTAAGAGACAATAAATCTCTTTGCATTCAAGAAGTGTCTGGCGCCCATGAATCTACTTTGTACTACTACCCACAATGCCTTGTAGCCCACTTTTCACAGAAGAATGTCAGTTATCCCTAACTCTGGAGGTTCTCATTAGACCAAAGCAGGGGCGGATCCAGAGTCTAGTCTCGGGAGGGGCACTGCCAGAATATAAAGGTGTACCTGTACGCCATTTTGTGCAATAGCCAGCAAAGGCACACGTGCAGATTGGCCAGCGGGTCCGGTGGAAGTGATGTCCGCCGGCCACCTGCAATCGCTCCCCACAGAGATAGAACAGCGGTCTGCTGATGTAAACAAGCAGATCGCTGTTCTGTCAGAGATGAACAGAGTGATCTTGTGTTCCTGCTAACCAGGAACACGGATCACTGTTCATCTAGTGAGTCCATCCCCACACAATTAGCAAGCACACCCTAGGGACACAGTTAACTCTTTGATCACCCCTGATGTTAACCCTTCCCAGCCAGTGTCATTAGTACAGTGACAGTGCATATTTTTTAGCGCTGATCACCATTAGTGTCACTGGTCCCCAAAAATTGTCAGTTAGGTGTCCGATCTGTCCGCCACAATGTTGTAGTTCTGCTAAAAAATTACTGATGGCCGCCATTACTAGTAAAATATAAATAAAAATGCAGTAAATCTATCCCCTATTTTGTAGATGAGATAACTTTTGTGCAAATCAATCAATATACATTTATTGGGATTTTTTTACCAAAAATATGTAGCAAAATACATATTGGCCTAAATTGAGGAAGACTTTTTTATAGCAAAAAGTTAAAAATGTTGCTTTTTTTTTCAAAATTGTCAGTTTGTTTATATCATAAAAAATAAAATATCACCTAAAGAAAGTGCTATTGGTGGAAAAAAAGGACATACATTTTACTTGGGTACAGCGTTGCACAACCACGCAATTGTCAGTCAGTAACAGTAATGCCCCATACACATGATCGTTTTTCATGCCGTTAAAAATGCCATTTTTAAAAATGGCCATTAAAAATGATCGTGTGTATGCTCCAGAGCATTTTTAACGACGTGAAAAACGGCAAGAAAAAAAATGGCAAGAAAAACGATCGTGTGTATGGGGCATAACACGTTGCAAAAAATGGCCTGTTCACGGGGGGTAAAACTTTCCGGAGCTGAAGGGGTTTATATTGAACAAAACTAAAAAGGCAGCATTTGTTTTCCATAAATAATGGCAGTATGGCAGACAATATTTTGCAATTTTACACATTCATGAATTATTTTACTCACATTTTTTTGGTGCTCTGGTGGGGGGGGGGGGGGGGGCAGCATCAGATTACAGTGACACACAAACACAGTCACTGCTTCTTCCTGTGTTCACGCGGTGCTGTGCTGAGCTGTGGAGAAGATGGAGGGAGGTGGTGAGTGGAGTCAACACGCTCACTCGGGGCGGAGAACGAAGAAGGCTCTGCTCTAAATGCTGGGGCTCTCCTCCTCAGCAGTGGCTCCAGCCTCCGACATAACCGACATAACTGACGTCACTGGTTGCTACACGCCAAGCGGCACAGGCGTTAGCAACCAGTGCAGGGGAACACTAGCCAGCGGTGCAGCTCCACCCACCTCCTCCCTCCAGCGCGGCGTAATGACCAGAGTCTCTCAGCGCCACTGATCGGCTGCTGATTATACCGATGTGAGAGAGACTCGGTCGGGACTGCAGTCAGTGATATTTTCGGGGGGGGGGCAATTGCCCCGTTGCCCCCCCCTGGATCCGCCCCTGGACCAAAGGGGGCCCGGGACCTTGCTACAAGTGCATGTCAGAGTACAAACCAAGCCCAAGGATTATTCTGTAGACCTCTGAAGCAGGATTACAGGTCCTTCTCAAAAAATTAGCATATTGTGATAAAGTTCATTATTTTCTGTAATGTACTGATAAACATTAGACTTTCATATATTTTAGATTCATTACACACAACTGAAGTAGTTCAAGCCTTTTCTTGTTTTAATATTGATGATTTTGGCATACAGCTCATGAAAACCCAAAAATCCTATCTCAAAAAATTAGCATATCATGAAAAGGTTCTCTAAACAAGCTATTAACCTAATCATCTGAATCAACTAATTAACTCTAAACACCTGCAAAAGATTCCTGAGGCTTTTAAAAACTCCCAGCCTGGTTCATTACTCAAAACCGCAATGGGTAAGACTGCTGACCTGACTGCTGTCCAGAAGGCCATCATTGACACCCTCAAGCAAGAGGTTAAGACACAGAAAGAAATTTCTGAACGAATAGGCTGTTCCCAGAGTGCTGTATCAAGGCACCTCAGTGGGAAGTCTGTGGGAAGGAAAAAGTGTGGCAGAAAACGCTGCACAACGAGAAGAGGTGACCGGACCCTGAAGAAGATTGTGGAAAAGGACCGATTCCAGACCTTGGAGGACCTGCGGAAGCAGTGGACTGAGTCTGGAGTAGAAACATCCAGAGCCACCGTGAACAGGCATGTGCAGGAAATGGGCTACAGGTGCCGCATTCCCCAGGTCAAGCCACTTTTGAACCAGAAACAGCAGCAGAAGCGCCTGACCTGGGCTACAGAGAAGCAGCACTGGACTGTTGCTCAGTGGTCCAAAGTACTTTTTTCGGATGAAAGCAAATTTTGCATGTCATTCGGAAATCAAGGTGCCAGAGTCTGGAGGAAGACTGGGGAGAGGGAAATGCCAAAATGCCTGAAGTCCAGTGTCAAGTACCCACAGTCAGTGATGGTCTGGGGTGCCATGTCAGCTGCTGGTGTTGGTCCACTGTGTTTTATCAAGGGCAGGGTCAATGCAGCTAGCTATCAGGAGATTTTGGAGCACTTCATGCTTCCATCTGCTGAAAAGCTTTATGGAGATGAAGATTTCATTTTTCAGCACGACCTGGCACCTGCTCACAGTGCCAAAACCACTGGTAAATGGTTTACTGACCATGGTATTACTGTGCTCAATTGGCCTGCCAACTCTCCTGACCTGAACCCCATAGAGAATCTGTGGGATATTGGGAAGAGAAAGTTGAGAGACGCAAGACCCAACACTCTGGATGAGCTTAAGGCCGCTATTGAAGCATCCTGGGCCTCCATAACACCTCAGCAGTGCCACAGGCTGGTTGCCTCCATGCCACGCCGCATTGAAGCAGTCATTTCTGCAAAAGGATTCCCGACCAAGTATTGAGTGCATAACTGAACATAATTATTTGAAGGTTGACTTTTTTTGTATTAAAAACACTTTTCTTTTATTGGTCGGATGAAATATGCTAATTTTTTGAGATAGGATTTTGGGGTTTTCATGAGCTGTATGCCAAAATCATCAATATTAAAACAAGAAAAGGCTTGAACTACTTCAGTTGTGTGTAATGAATCTAAAATATATGAAAGTCTAATGTTTATCAGTACATTACAGAAAATAATGAACTTTATCACAATATGCTAATTTTTTGAGAAGGACCTGTATATTGAGGCACAGATCTGGGGAAGGGTACATGGTACCATCAAACTGAGTGAACGGGGAGAGGGGCCTTAGTCAAGGAGGTGACCAAAAACCAATGGTCACTCTGACAGAGCTCCAGCGTTTCTCTGTGGAGAGAGGAGAACCTTTCAGAAGTACAACCATCTCTGCAGCACTCCACAAATCAGGCCTGTATGGGGGAGTGGCCAGATGGAAGCCACTCCTATGTTGCCATTTGTCAATACGGTATCATCTATGTAGGATATGAACCTTATGCTCAGCCATCGTATGCTCTTGCCCCTGCGGCCACAGTTTGTTGCTTTTGTCCTGGGAGCTGCAATGCTTTTCCATCATTCACGGTCCCCGCCCGCCCCTTTGGTGATAGACGGTGCCTGTGATAGCATTGGTATCACATAGGAGATCTGTCATCGGGCGCCAGCCTCTGGCCATGACGTCATTGCACCAATCTGCGTGGCCATGTCACGCTGCGGTGTGGATGGATTTGCGTCCGCGTGCCATCCTTCCCACATGGCGGCGGGTCATGGTGGGGATGCCCTTCCCTCTTGGCCACACCTGCCTGGCATTGGGTTGGATCCTGGGGGTTACAATCAAAAATGTAAATGTATTTTATTGTGATTTTTTGTGATAGACCAACACAAAGTGGCACATAATTGTGAAGTGGAAGGAAAACGATAAATGTTTTTCAACTTTTTTTTATACAAATAAATATGTGAAAAGTATGGCGTGCATTTGTAATCAGTCAATACTTTGTAGAACCACCTTTCACTGCAATAACAGCTGCAAGTCTTTTTGGCGATGTCTCTACCAGCTTTGCACATCTAGAGAGTAAAATTTTTGCCCATTCTTCTTTGCAAAATAGCTCAAACTCTGTCAGATTGGATGGAGAGCGTCTGTGAACAGCAATTTTCAAGTCTTGCCACAGATTCTCAATTGGATTTAGGTCTGGACTTTGACTGGGTCATTCTAACACATGAATATGCTTTGATCTAAACCAACCTATTGTAGCTCTGGCTGTATTTTTGGTGTGTTCAGGGTGATGTGCAATGTTAGTTTTCCGCCACACATAGTGTTTTGCTTTTAGGTCAAAAAGTAAAACTTTGGTCTCATCTGACCAGAGCACCTTCTTCCACATGTTTGCCCCCCCCCCCTCCACATGACTTTTCGTAAACTGCAAACGGGACTTCTAATGGCTTTCTTTCAACAAGGGCTTTCTTCTTGCCACTCTTCCATAAAGGTCAGATTCGTGGAGTGCACGACTAATAGTTGTCCTGTGGACAGATTCTCCCACCTGAGCTGTGGATCTCTGCAGCTCCTCCAGAGTTACCATGAGCCTCTTGGCTGCTTCTCTGAGTAATGCTCTCTTTGCCTGGCCTGTCAGTTTTCTCTTTCCTTTTTCGGATGATGGATTGAACAGTGCTTCATGAGATGTTCAAAGCTTGGGATATTTTTTAATAACCTAATCCTGTTTTAAACTTATCCACAACTTTATCCCTGACCTGTCTGGTGTGTTCCTTGGCCTTCATGATGTTGTTTGTTCACTTAGGTTCTCTAACAAACCTCTGAGGGCTTCACAGAACAGCTGTATTTATACTGAGATTAAATTACACACAGGTGGACTCTATTTACTAATTAGGTGACTTCTGAAGGCAATTGGTTCTACTATATTTTAGTTAGGAGTATCAGAGTAAAGGGGCTAAATACAAATACACACCACAATTTTCAGATATTTATTCGTAAAAAATGTTGAAAACCAATTATCATTTTCCTTCCAATTCACAATTATGTGCCACTTTATATTGGTCTATCACATAAAATCCCAATAAAATACATTCATGTTTTTGGTTGTAACATGACAAAATGTGGACAATTTCAAGGGGTATGAATACTTTTTCAAGACACTGTAGATATATCTTTCATAGCCATCACCGTGGATGCTAAGATTTTTTGGTTTGTACTCACGTCCCAACCTGTTTGTCCTGCCGAGTCTGGATCCTATGCCCACAGCTCTAGGGCCAAACATCCCTGGTGGGTACCATTGGAGTATGATCATGTGAACGTAGTTTTAGCAGATTTGCAAGTATAGGCCACCCAAGGTGGCTCTCAGTTTTTTTATTATTAAAATTTTGCCATCCTCGTTACTTATTTCAAGACTGTTTTTCTTTTTAGATATTTGAGTATGCTTCAACCCCTGAGGATGTGAATGCATGTTCACGAAACACGTTGGGTCACAAAGACACATTCCCACACCCACTATGGACCACTTTTGGAATATTGTACCTAGTTATGGAATATGTCATGTTCAAAATGACAAATCTGCTTACAATATGGTAGTGTTTGTGTTGATATGTTGGTATTGTATGTTTCAATAAATCTGTATATTATATTTTATCATTTGGAGTGTCGCGCCTCATTTAAAGTCCCAAGGGCAATTTCAAGCATTTCTCTATGTAATATGGAAATGGAGGCACTTCACGGGGTGCATTAAGCCACATTTTGCGATTTCACCACTTCTCAGTAAAATGCACATGGAAGCCTGCCTGGAGTTTGGCAAAAGGTACATGAAGGACTCTCAGACCATGAGAAACACAATTCTCCGGTCTGATGAAACAAAGATTGAACTCTTTGGCCTGAATGGCAAGCGTCATGTCTGGAGGAATCTAGGCACCGCCGCTCATCACCTGGCCAATACCATCCCTACAGTGAAGGTGGCAGCATCATGCTGTGGGGATGAATGCAGCAATATACAGAGAAATCCTTGATGAAAACCTGCTCCAGAGCACACTGGACCTCAGAGTGGGGCGAAGGTTCATCTTTCAACAGGTCAAAGATCTAAGCACACAGCCAAGATAACAAAGGAGTGGCTATGGGACAACTCTGTGAATGTCCTTGAGTGGCCCAACCAGAGCCCAGACTTGAACCCGATTGAACATCTCTGGAGAGATCTGAAAATGGCTGTGTACTGACGCTCCCCATCCAACCTGATGGAGCTTGAGAGGTCCTGCAAAGAAGAATGGGAGAAACTGCCCAAAAATAGGTGTGCCAAGCTTGTAGCATCATACTAAAAAAGACTTGAGGCTGTAATTGGTGCCAAAGGTGCTTCAACAAAGTTTTGAGCAAAGTCTGTGAATACTTATGTATATGTGATTTTTTGGGGTTTTTTTTGTAGCGGGGTTTCCTGGGTTTACTGGGAGCAGAGAGATACCTCCAAAGACCAGGGAGCGGCCTAAATCCACTCCAGGGCTGAATCCATTGCTATAATGGGAAATGTAGAACGAATGCGGGCACCAGTCACTTTAGTATTTTTCTATGCTTTGATAAGAACTTGGAAATAGCAGTAGGATAGATGGTTAGGGGAGGTTTCAGATACCTTTAGCAGATCACTGATGGATTCCTTAGATCCAAAGGACAAAACAGCTTTCTTTAGAAGATCTTGGATACCCGGATAGGCCTCTCACATAGACCTAGGAGCCGGTAGGGTTTTTCTGGATAAGTCTCTCTCACAGACTTAGCAGCCAGTTGTTAGTTACCATGAATGTATATAGAACATCTTCACAGTAGCAGAACCTTTAAGCCATCCGGCAGAGCTGTGAGGGTAGATTAGCTTAGGTGCGTCCTCCAAACGAGTCACCAGCCCCCCCTGAGAGACCAGCCTTCTTCCTGGCTCTCTCCAGCAAGGGTCCTCCCCTGGGATCTCCTCAGCTTCGCTTGGCTTCTTCCACGAAGGCAAGACAGCCTAGGACCACCTCCGGATTAGTAGGCCCCAGACAGGCTTCTGGGCCTACTTGCAGAACTTGCAGCAACACAGCCTCGGGCCAGCAGGGCCCCGAGGTAAGAAGAGCATGAACACATGGCGTCTGCCCCTTAAATACCCTCTCCCAGAATGCACAGCGGCCAAGAACCTCCTACTGGGCTGTTTCTGGGAAAATAATATTCAATACAGTTCAGCTTGCTGTATTTCTCATCCTGACCTGTGGTACCAGTGACACCTACTGGCAACAGTGAGAAATGCACAACACAACCAAAGTTGGAACAGAAGCTAATTAAACTTTGTACAATCAATCTGAGCTGTGTACAAAAATTTACAACATAGCCCCTACTTAGGAACAGGGAGCTACATTTATTTTTAATAAATTTGCAAAGATTTCAAACAAACTTCTTTCACGTTGTCATTATGGGGTATTGTTTGTATAATTTTGATGAAAATAATTAATTAAATCCATTTTGGAATAAGGCTGTAACATAAGAAAATGTGAAAAAAGTGAAGCGCTGTAAATACTTTACGAATGCACTGTATGTATTCCTTGGAGATTGAAAGTAAACGGCAGAGGAGAAGCTGCAAATCATGCAGGGAATTTATTTTTATTAACAAAGCAGCAACCAGAATTTAGACTATGGCATTGATTTTATTTAGTGAGCATAGCCTGTATTTAAAAGACTTGGTAATGAGATTACATAGTTCTTATGGAGTAGCAAGAGAAGCAAAAGTGGTAATGGCCCTGGATAAGCCAGATGGAGAATGACCCATAAAGGATCCCTGAAAGACGATATACGGAGATTAGATACACTATATAGGAATACGGGGACACTACAAGAAAAAAATTGTGAATAGGTGACAGAAAGGTAACACATTAGTCTAACTCTCTGTGAGCAAACTTCCATATACAAGGTATAAAAAGATATTTATAGCATATACCATATATTGTAGTTATGGCTTTCCAATTGTAGAGATAAATAAAGTCAACTTTTTTTGTTTCTTTCTAGCAGACAGAGAATTTGGTTATGTGATATGGCTACAGGCTTCATGTGCTCATCTAATGATAACCACTAAAGCCCAACACTGCATTTCTGCTCATTATTATCATACTTTATTAGTGTGCTCCACTTTACCCAGCACCTGAAATGATGTCTCTGCAAAAAGAGCTTCTCTGTCCCACATCTGCGTATAGATTGTTTTTTAAAAGATGGCTTGTGCTTAATGCTATGGAGATTTGTAGAAAAAAGTAACGTGAAGCTGAGTAAATATAATTTGTGTTAGGACACGCTAATAAAGAGGCATTTTTATTTTTTATCTTCTGAGTAAGACATTCTTTGGTTTTCCAAAAATTAAAGTGTAATTATAATCAGTGCTGTCTCCAGAGGTTGCTATGTGTCCGGTAATTGGGCTTTTTAAGAATAGAGATTTCCTTTCCAGCTGGCATCCACTGGGTATATATTTCTCTTAGAGACTTCAGAGGCAAGATGTCCCCTTTGGAGTATTCAGCTCTGCCAAACCCATCATGGAGCCTTACTCCGTCTGTTGTATTCTCTGTAACATAAAAGAAATGAAAACAGGGAGAAGGTGAGTAGACAAGGGAACTGAGGTAGATACCGTGGATCTCACTGGAGACAAAAAAAAAAGGGTTGTTCAATACGAGGTCACAAAGATGATACCCATAGAACTGTAAACCTAATTATCCTAATTAACCCATGTATTCAACATTAATCCTTCTATTAGTGAGTCATATACTGCTGACTGTAAATGACCCAACTTGTTTATTCTGAGGCATTAATGTATACAGTTACCATGTTACCATGTATGATGACCAAGCGGTATGGCGTCCTTATTCTGCTGGTAAAATGCATTTTGGAAAACATGTTTCTTTGTTTTCTTCAAAAAATTAATGAATTATAAAAAAGGATTGCTCAGTCTGCCAGTGCCAGTCCTAATCAGTATTATTTTTTGGGAGGATATGCCTTTTACAAAAACACTTTGAAATGTTCCGAAATGTGAACTGTGTTGAGCTTAAAGTGGTTGCTTGTAAACCCTTTACAACCACTTTATGCTACAGGTAAGCCTGTATGCTTCAGTCCATGTGCCCTTACCGGCGGCTCCTGCGTGCATGCCCGGGAGTGACGTCATCGCTGCTCTGGCCAATCACAGCGCCAGAGCCACGATACCTGGAAGTAACCCCCGGGAGAGATGTCGCTTACAGGGCTTACAACCACTTTAAAGTGATATTAAAGTTTTTTTTTTTGTTTATGTAGCAGACCCCTACCTAGGGGGGTCGCTGTGCTTAAATTTAGGGGTGACCTGAGCGGTAGTTGGCTCGGGTCTTCTAATTGTTTGGACTCTGCCTTGCTGCTGTGTCACCTGGCGTGCAGTTTCCCTTTAGGCGTATAGGTGGTGCTTATACCCGGGGTTGAACCACAGGTGATGGAGTGGCTATTGGATGTCCTCTCTTGGCTGCCGTGTGGTGGGCGGTTCTGGCCTGCTGTGCATGCCAGGAGGGGGTATATAAGGGGCAGACGCCATTGTTCAGGAGTAGTACCCGGGGACCTGTACCCGGAGAAGTGTGCCCCTCTAAGGGGGGTGGTGCGCCCAACTTTGACTAAGCAGTCTCGGGCACCTTCAGAGTTCCAAGTAGGCCCAGTACCTTCAACTGGGTCTACAACCAGAAAGGGAACTCAGGGAAACCCAGGGAGCCCAGGTGAGGGCGACCGCTCTGACTGAGAGAAAACCAGGGGAGGAGATGAGAAATACAAGATTGCTGTCTCGGGAGAGGCCTGGTGACCTGTCGAAGGGAAGGATTCCTTTCTTCGCAGACTGCCCTTACTTAAGGAGGGATCTCCTTGACTTTGTCCTTGGAGTGTACTAAGTCACTGTTCGAGCTTCATGCCAGCTGCTAGTGCTATTGAGTGACTATCCGGGTGAGCTGTACCCACTCGGGTGGCGACAAAGCCAAGAGTGTGCCTGAATCCATCCTATTCTGCTAACCCCTTTCCTCTCTTCAACTTTCTGGTTACTGAAGCAAAAAGAGAAATAAACTCTTGTTGGAGTTGAAGTGTTGTGTGGACATTGACCTTCTTTGGGAAATGTAAAGACTTGCCTCTATAGTCTAGAGGGGAGAACCAGTGAAAGGAAGCAACTCGCTACAGGACCCAAATACATAACACCGTCCGACCTCTAATCCAGAGGACGCGGGCATGTGGCATGGTGTGTCTGATCCCCCTAAAAGGAAGGTAGGAGGGGGAAAAAGATCTGTGTGCTACATTAAAAATAACAAACATGTCATACTTACCTGCTCTGTGCAGTGGTTTTGCACAGAGCAGCCCCGATCCTCCTCTTCTCGGGTCCCCCGTCGACGCTCCTGGCCACTCCCTCCTGTTGAGTGCCCCCACAGCAAAAAGCTTGCTATGGGGGAACCTGAGCTGAGTCGCTGCTCTGTGTGTCCATTCAGACACGGAGCCACAGCCCGGCCCTGCCCCCTTTCTCTCCTCATTGGCTAACTGACTTTTGACAGCAGCGGGAGTCAATGGCTCTGCGCTGCTGTCTCAGCCAATGAGGAGGGGAGTCCTGGGCAGCTGAGGCACTCCTGCAACATTGCTGGTTCTAGATGGACCTCAGGTAAGTATTAGGGGGGCTCCTGCACACAGAAGACTTTTTATCTTAGTACATAAAATGCATAAGGATAAAAAAAAACCTTCTGACTTTACAACCACTTTAATGGGTGTCAGTGTAGGTGGTTTACTACAATTGAAAACAAAATTGATTTTGAACCATTCATGCAAATGTGCAAATTACACATTTTAAGTCACCTTTTTAATATATAAATAACGGTTTCTCCAATCTACAGTGAATTCTACAATTATTGCATCTTTCTAGATCTGGGTTCTTGAGTAGTCTGACTCTGTAGATCAGACAGTTTTGCATGCAAATATTAGGTAAATGAAAATTAATAGATTGGCAATTCTCAAATGTGATCACTATACAATAACCTTGATGTCCATATACAGTACCTGCGTGCTTCACGCTACCATTGTACTGCTCTGTGGTCTCTGCATTTTATTGGTTGGGGCCATAGAAGCTGATCATCTGTGCAACTGCAAACCTACCAAGACATGGCCATCCACCTAAACTGACAGGTCGGGCAAGGAGAGCATTAATCAGAGAAGCAGCCAAAAGGCCCATGGTAACTCTGGAAAAGCTACAGAGATCCACAGCTCAGGTGGGAGAATCTGTCCACAGGACAACTATTAGTGGTGTACTTCACAAATCTGGCCTTTATGGAAGAGTGGCAAGAAGAAAGCCCTTGTTGAAAGAAAGCCATAAGAAGCCATGTGGGGGGACACAGCAAACATGTGGAAGAAGGTGCTCTGGTCAGATGAGACCAAAATTTTACTTTTTGGCCTAAAAGCAAAACACTATGGGGTTGATTTACTAAAGGAAAATCCACTTTGCACTTGCAAGTGCACTGAAAGTGCACATGGAAGTGCAGATGCTGTAGTTCTGAGGGGGACATGCAAGGAAAATAAAAAACAGCATTTTAGCTTGCACATGATTGGATGATAAAATCAGCAGAGCTTCCCCTAATTTCAGAGCTATCCCTCAGATTTACAGCGATCTACAGCGACTGCACTTCCATGTGCACTTTCAAGTGCAAAGTGGATTTTCCTTTAGTAAATCAACCCCTATGTGTGGCGGAAAACTAACACTGCAAATCACTGTGAACACACCATCCCCACTGTGAAACATGGTGGTGGCAGCAACATATTGTGGGAAAGCTTTTCTTCAGCAGTGACAGGGAAGCTGGGAAGATGGATGGAGCCAAATACAGGGCAATCTTAGAAGAAAACCTGATAAAGTCTGCAAAAGACTTGAGACTGGGGCAGAGGTTCACCTTGCAGCAGGACAACGACCCTAAAAATACAGCCAGAGCTACAATGGAATGGTTTAGAGCAAAGCATTTTCATGTGTTAGAATGGTCCAGTCAAAGTCCAGATCTAAATCCAATTGAGAATCTGTGGAAAGGCTTGAAAATTGCAGTTCACAGACGCTCTCCATCCAATCTGACAGAGCTTGAGCGATTTTACAAAGAAGAATGGGCAAAAATGTGACTCTCTAGATGTGCAAAGCTGGTAGAGACATCCCCAAAAAGACTTGCAGCTGTAATTGCAGCGAAAGGTGGTTCTACAAAGTACTGACTCGGGGGGCTGAATACAAATGCACGCCATACTTTTCACATATATATTTGTAAACATTTTTTTACAATTTATTATTTCCCTTAAACTTTACAATTATGTGCCACTTTGTGTTGGTCTAACAGATAAAATTCCAATAAAATACATTTATGTTTTTGGTTGTAACATGGAAAATTTGAAGGGGTATGAATACTTTTTCAAGGCACTGTATCTTATACTATAGGGTCCACTGGGGAAGCTGAAAATCAATGTAAAAGTAATTGCTACTGCCGTGATACCTGCAATCTTCCAGGTCTTGCTGGGATTCTGTGGGAGTGGCACTGCACACTAACCACAGGTGGTTGCTCATTCAGCACTACCGCCATTCAAAGAGCTCCCTGTATTTTGTTTAGCGAATGCAAGGTGTTCTGTGGTTGAACAAAGTGGAGAAGAAAGGCGTGATCTTCACCTTGTCAGAGGACAACTTATATTGTTTGAAAAAAATACAAGGCATTCCATGAATAGCGGCAGTGCTAATGTTACCGGCCTCAAAATGTGAATTAAGAGAGCCGATAATTGTAGACGTGATGAGATAAGGTGATCAGCTTGGCGTGGACTGCAAAGAATCACACAACAGCATAAGACAGGACCACTGGGTTTTATGGCTGGAAATCGTTTGACTCCAGTCACATGGTGGGTGGCCTTATATAAACTCTGTTTGTGTACCTTCTCTGCCATCTACTGGTTCTTGCTAGAATAGCAGAAAGGTATTTCTTTGCTAGAAATAAAAAAATAAAAAAATTAGTATGTACTTTGCTTTGGGGTGTCTGTTTTGTGACCATATAAACCCCAGTCCGTCACACTCTCCCCTCCTTCAGTTAATGGCTCCTGACATTAAACTCAATTGTTATCTGAACACTGTTTAGTGATTTAAGTAACCCAGATAGGTACTTGTTGCCACCAAGGAGCTATGTTAACTACCTGGCATGTCATGGGAGTAGCTAGCATTGTAGGAGTTTGTACGGTGTGAATCTGACTTGGTATGTATCTTGGTTGACCTAGTGTGTTATATGTAAAGATCTCTTTAGGCTTAGCTTGTCTGGTAGATCTTCTGACAGGAGTTGAGTCATCTCTATCAACATCATTCTCCATTTGCATATTTTGGCTCACAGGTAAGTCTTGACTTAATGAGGGTAATTCTGCAGTGTCTAGTCCCATCATGTCTGTAGCCCAGATTTGGTCGTCAACTAATGTTCCATCATTTTGTTCTTGTTCAAGATTGGGTGTGGTAGTTGTAGGATAGAACTCTTCAGCAGAAACTCTTAAAGGGATTTTCTGTACGTTTTGAGAGTTTTGTTGAGACACAACACGATCATGACTTTCTGTAGTCTCTGGTATATAAGGATAATACCATCTTTCTTCATCTGAACATTCCTCCTCTTGGTCCAGATCCAGTCTGGTCTCCTTTCTGTTACTTGATTGTCTTTGTTTCATTGGTACTCTTGGAATGTGTCCTTCAATTGGTAGGTCATTTACTGGTAGTAAAAGATTTCTGTGCAGCACTCGAATAGTCTTTTTACCACTTTCAGGCTGAATTTTGTACACAGGCCCATCTTTGATTCTTTCTACCACTTTGTGTACTGATTCTTCCCAGTATGAACGAAGTTTACCAGGTCCTCCTCTTTCAGAGAGATTTCGTACTAAGACCCTATCACCCGGTTGAAGAAGTGCTCCTTTTATCTTCTTGTCATAGTACTTCTTCCCTTTAGCAGATGATTTTTGGCTATTCTCGGATGCGATTTTGTAAGCTTCTTGCATTCTGGATGCCCATTTTTGAGTAAATGTGTGTTGACTTTCTGATTCCTTTTCAATTCAGCAACAGTAAGATCATCTTTGTCAGTCAACATATCTTTAAAATGACCAGGTTTGATTATTCTCAACACGGTGCGTATAATTTCAGATTCAGGGAATTTTTCTGTTAGACCCTCGTCAATTTGTCTGCACGCGCTACTGTAACTCATGTCCGAACCATGATCTGAAATTACACCACCATGCATTTTGAATTCTCTACGTGGCAATAAAGCAACAACGTCAGTTAATCTCACCACCTCCGATACCTGTTCAGTCCTTGCAGTCCCACTACTTTTTTTTTTTGCAGCGGTTGCAATGTCCACAGTTGGTGTACTTTCCTTGTTAAGTTTTAGTTCATTGATCTTGTCTTGGATGAGTAGGTAAGACATGCCTTGATCTTCTAACTTCTCCAGCTGATCGCTTCTCATGTAGTCTACAATAAATTCAACGAGTTCCATTTCATTGGTACCAGTCACTGATGGAACGTCCACATCTCTTTCATCTTCCAGCGTAATAGCGAGGCTATGCAGCTGTTCTTCACAAAGCAGATGAAGTTGTTTCCGGATATCCCACATCAGCGCACGACGAGGAGACGCCATATCTGTTGCACTCTGAAGACTTGCACTCACAAGGCAGACGACACTCACGACTCTCCTTGTAGCTCTGTAGTAGGCTCACGCTTGTCTCGCGCTTCCCTCACACTGGTAACACAACGAATCCCGGCACGAGCCCCCAAAATGTTACCGGCCTCAAAATGTGAATTAAGAGAGCCGATAATTGTAGACGTGATGAGATAAGGTGATCAGCTTGGCGTGGACTGCAAAGAATCACACAACAGCATAAGACAGGACCACTGGGTTTCATGGCTGGAAATCGTTTGACTCCAGTCACATGGTGGGTGGCCTTATATAAACTCTGTTTGTATACCTTCTCTGCCATCTACTGGTTCTTGCTAGAATAGCAGGAAGGTATTTCTTTGCTACAAATAAAAAAATTAAAAAATGAGTATGTACTTTGCTTTGGGGTGTCTGTTTTGTGACCATATAAACCCCAGTCCGTCACACTAAGCAAGAAATCCCCTGTGGTTAGTGTGCAGAGGGAAAGTCGCTTGCATAGAAACACGGGAGATCACAGCTATCACTGTAGCATCCCTGACTACTACACATATTGTCAGCTTTCCCAACACCCATTGGATATGATATATGTTTATCTTGTGCCAATCTGAACCAATGTAAGTATACAATAAAGATCATACCTGGAGTTCAGCTTTAACTTCCCTAACACCAAAAAATCACTGCATCACTTCATCTATACTTTATTGAAGGAAACCCGAACACAGGAAGTAGGATAACGGTATTTTTTTTTACCTTTCTGAAAATGCTCATTTCTGGAATTCAAGCTGATCCAGTGGCTTCAGGGCTTTTAAGGTTCTTTGCATTAAAAGCAAGGAAACGATAAAACCGCTGTAGTATAATATTGTGCTTTACTAAACAAAATGCTGTACATACAAACTATAAAATACAAGACTGAGCGATATACATAAAATACATGCACATCTGCCGAAACTTCCTTGCGAATGAGCACGAGCAATGTTCTGTGTACAATAGAAATATGCTAAAGTTACTTTAGTTGCTTAGGTTATAGTGGCTTCACAATCGCCTTAGGCAACCAAGATCCCAGTCTCTATTCTGGGAGCGATTGCAGGAAATTGGGCGATGGCTTCATCCTCAGGTGCAGTTTCTTCTGGCACAGACCATCTTTGTTGTTATGTCATTATGGAGTCCTCCTGTCAGCTTTAGCTGCTGATCCTGAAAGTTTATGTAGACAATCCCACATGGGCATATCCTTTCTCACTACTTGTTTTACACTAATTTTCTAAAGTTAAACATTTCCCAAGTCAACCTCTAGATGGCACTATTGTATCATACATGCCACAGTTCATATATGTCAAAAGGTCAAAAGGTCAAGCTGTTGTTGACCACGGTTACCTGAATGCATTGTTTGCCCATTATTCCTGTAAAGAACAGTTAACTGCCAACTGACATTTGCCCAACATGCAACAATAGTATATAGACTAATACACCTTACTAACCGATCTGTGACTGCTGCCCCTCTCTGTCAATCTCTTCACTGGCTTCCACTAGGCCAACGTATTAAATTCAAAATACTAACCACAACGTACAAAGCCATCCACAACATCGCCCCCAGCTACATCACCAACCTCACCTGCCGATATTGTCCAAATCGTCCTCTCCGCTCCTCGCAAAACAATTTCCTTCTGTCTTCTAGCACCCTTGTTAGTTCCTCGCATACTCGCCTCCAGGACTTTTCCAGAACCCCTGCCATCCTCTGGAACACCCTACTACAGTATGTCCAGTCAGCTCTTACACTGTCCGCCTTTAAACTATCCTTGAAAACAAATTTATTCAGGGAAACCTACCCCACTTCCATGTAAAAACTGTACTTGCATCACCTTCATCAGATCATCCCTTAAAGCTATTACCTTTTGTACCACCTTCCCCTCCCTTTAGGTTGTAAGCTTCATGAGTAGGGCCCTACTATTCCTTCTGTATTTCACTGTATTATAAGTGTACTGTCCCCCTTTATATTGTAAAGTGCTGCGTAAACTGTTGGCGCTATATAAATCCTATAATATAATAATAATAATGTTCCCATTGTATTAGAGGACAGCTTGTGAAAACGTTTCCAACGGCATTTGTTTGAGAACTGTTCACACAACGAAACTTGATGTTTACTTCTAAAACAAACAAACCAAAAAAATGTTTCTATGTTAACTGGCCATACATTATTCAATTTCCTTTAGCTGTACCTTCAACTATGTAGTACAAGGGCCTGTCTGATTGCATAAAAATTTTAAGTGATTAGGTTTGAACTCATGTTATATGGTTTTGGTAAATCTAAAGGAAAATTGTACAAGAGAACTGTATAATGTATGGCCAGCCTAAGTCTGAGAAAATCAGAAAGCACATGCACACACATGCAGTATCTCACAAAAGTGAGTACACCCCTCACATTTTTGTAAATATTTTATTATATCTTTTAATGTCACAACACTGAAGAAATTACACTTTGCTACAATGTAAAGTAGTATGTGTACAGTTTGTAAAAAGGCCCATACACACGATCTGACTTTTTGACAACAACGGTCCGACGGACGTGTTTTATCGGACAATCCGACTGTTTGTATGCTCCATAGGACAATTGTTTTCGGTTTTTCAATGGACAGATGTTCGCTGTGCATGCTCTCAAACTTTCCGACAACAAATGTCCAATGGAGCATCATCCCATCGTGTGTACACAAGTCCATCGGACTAAAGTCCAAAGTACAAACACGCATGCTGCGAACCAATGCTAAAGATCAGACAACAATAGCAGAAGTTGCCCAAAGGGTGGCAGTAAAGAGCTGAAAAACCACGTGATTTGGTGAATGTTGGCTGAAAAATTTCTGCCGTGTGTATGCATACCAAGTTCACGGCCAACGCCCCTTAGGACAAAAATCCACAGAAAAGTCCGATGGAAGTCCGATCGTGTGTATGAGGCTTTAGAGTGTAAATTTGCTGTCCCCTCAAAATAACTCAACACACAGCCATTAATGTCAAAACCACTGGCAACAATATTGAGTACACCCCTCAGTGAAAATGTCCAAATTCAATTAGCCATTTTCCCTCCCCAGTGTCATGTGACTTGTTAGTGTTACAAGGTCTCAGGTGTGAATGGGGAGCAGGTGTGTTAAATTTGGTGTTATCGCTCTCACGCTCTCATACTGATCACTGGAAGTTCAACATGGCACCTCCTGGCAAAGAACTCTCTGAGGATCTAAAAAAAAGAATTTTTGTTCTGCATAAAGATGGCCTAGGCTATAAGAAGATTGCCAAGACCCTGAAACTGAGCAGCAGCACTGTGGCCAAGACCATAAAGCGGTTTAACAGGACAGGTTGCACTCAGAACAGGCCTCGGCATGGTCGACCAGAGAAGTTGATTGCACGTGCTTAGCGTCATATCCAGAGGTTGTCTTTGGGAAATAGACATTTGAGTGCTGCCAGCATTGCTGTAGAGGTTGAAGGGGTGGGGGGTCAGCCTGTCAGTGCTCAGACCATATGCCACACAATGCATCAAATCGGTCTGCATGGCTGTTGTCCCAGAAGGAAGCCTCTTCTAAAGATGATGCACAAGAAAGCCTGCAAACAGTTTGCTGAATACAAGCAGACTAAGGACATGGATTGCTGGAACCATGTCCTGTGGTCTGATGAGACCAAGATGAACTTATTTGGTTCAGATGGTGTCAAGCGTGTGTGGCGAAAACCAGGTGAGGAGTACAATGACAAGTGTGTCTTGCCTACAGTCAAGCATGGTGGTGGGAGTGTCATGGTCTGGGGCTGCATGAGTGCTGCCGGCACTGGGGAGCTACAGTTCATTGAGGAAACCATGAATGCCAACATGTACTGTGACATACGGAACCAGAGAATGATCCCCTCCCTTCAGAGACTGGGCAACAGGGCAGTTTTCCAACATGATAACGACCCAAAACACACCTGTAAGACGACAACTGCCTTGCTAAAGAAGCTAAGGGTAAAGGTGATGGACTGGCCAAGCATGTCTCCAGACCTAAACCCTATTGAGCATCTGTGGGGCATCCTCAAACGGAAGGTGGAGGAGCGCAAGGTCTCTAACATCCACCAGCTCCGTGATGTCGTCATGGAGGAGTGGAAGAGGACTCCAGTGGCAACCTGTGAAGCTCTGGTGAACTCCATGCCCAAGAGGATTAAGGCAGTGCTGGAAAATAATGGTGGCCACACACAATTTAGACACTTTGGGCCCAATTTGGATATTTTCATTTAGGGGTATACTCACTTTTGTTGCCAGCAGTTTAGACATTAATGGCTGCGATTTGAATTTTTTTGAGGGGACAGCAAATTTACACTGTTATACAAGCTGTACACTCACTACTTGAAATATTGGATTGCTCATATGTCAGAACATGTAGTTGCCATCATCCCTTGAAAGCTGAGTGTATAGAAAACCTCTGGTTTTGGGATTATGTGGGCAACAAAAATGAATTATATAGAAAAATATAAATTTAGTACAAAAAATATCATAGTGTACATATACATGTTACAAATGCTAAAATCATACAATCATTGAATGTTGAAACAAATGATACTTAGCCAGAATTAAAAAAACCTTCAGAACATCTGGGGTCAATCCAAACAAGGGCTTTTCCAACGCGTTTCAAACAGTTTATAAGGTACCTCATGAGGTGCCAGTGCGGGTCCTTCTACATAGGTAAAACCAGACAGGAACTGGCTAAGCGCATTGAAAAACACATGCACAGCATGAAAATAGGGAACCTGTATCTCCCACTGGGTAGACACGTTGCAAGGCATCACAAATATAGGATGCCGAAAGTCATCTTTTCAGTGGTAGAGAGGATTCATATTCCACGTAGGGGAAGTGACTGGAATAAGGTTCTGCTCCAGCGTGAAATGTGCTGGAGCAGGTACCTTGAAGCCACGACACCCCCAGGCTTGAATGAAATCGAAAGTTTTAGACTTTTCTTGGAGGGCTATAGCTCAGGCAAGAACAATTAATTGGGGATCACATTTATGGAGGGATATGTTTCTCCTCTTTTTTTGTTCCATAGCCTTATAAGGGAACATTTCATTTTCCAAGAGGGACCCTTGATCTATTCCCTCCTTGGGGTGGTCCCGAGTTTTGTCCCACAATGGCTGAATTTGTTAACTATGGACTGTGACAATGTTTTTCCTTTCCTTTGTGCTCCTCTGTTTTTCACCCTTTCTGCATGCTGTATATCCATCCTTACAGCCATACGCCCATGCCCTTTGTATTTAGGGATAGGAATCAGTGCTACTTTAAGACTAGGGATGAGCCGAACACCCCCGGGTTCGGTTCGCACCAGAACCCGCGAAAGGACCGAAAGTTCGCACGAACTTTAGAACCCTATTAAATACAATGGATGCGAACGTTCGAAATCTAAAGTGCTAATTATAACGACTATTATGCATGTTATTGTCCTAAAAAGGGTTTGGGAACCCGGGTTCTTCACCAGGGGACATGTATCAATGCGAAAAGAAGTTTTAAAAACGGCCGTTTTTCAGGAGCAGTCATTTTAATGATGCATAAATTGAAAAAAAAGGTCAAATATTCCTTTAAATATCGTACCTGGGGGGTGTCTAAAGTATGCCTGTGAAGTGCCACGTGTTTCCCGTGTTTAGAACTATCCCTGCACAAAATGACATTTCTAAAGGAAAAAAAAGCCATTTAAAACTGCTTGCGGCTTTAATGTCATGTCTGGTCCCGGTAATATGGATGAAAATCTTTGAGAAAAATGGCATAGCTACCCCATCACCCCCCCCCCACCCCAGCCCATTACCAGCCCCTTTGGGTCTTGTATGGATATTAAGGGGAACCCCGCACACAAAATAAAAAAATGCCCTATATACTCTGAACAGCCGTATACAGGCGGTGCATACAAGACAGGGACTATAGGTTTGTTCTTATGTAGAATCTGTTTGTAATTTTGAACAGGTACATTGTTTAAGTGTAGGTCCAGCCAAAAAATCTATTTTTAAGCTTTTTGGAAAACATAGGGAAGGGTTATCACCCCTGTATTATTTGTTTTTCTGTCTGTGCCCCTGAACATTTCACCTCACTTTCCATCCCAATGACAAATGTTTTTGAAAAGTGGGTTTTTTATTGAAACAAGGATTGGTGATAAAGCATCAGTAGAGAGGAGACACCTTTTTCCCATATTAACTCTTACAGGAGAGAATTTCCCTTCCTAGGGGTAGATTTCCTCTCACTTCCTGTTGTCTCCTTCCGTTTGCAAGTAGGAGTCGTTTGTAAGTTGGATGTTTGAAAGTAGGGGCCTGCCCTAAATACTCTGCTGAAATTTGCCCCTTACATGTTGGTGTTGCCACAACACTGTAAGCCCTTACAGTTACTCTTGGTGGGCGCATGAATGGGCCCTGCTGTGAATTATTAGATCAAGAATTGTAATTGCATGCCCCTGTTGAACAGGGGCTGAAAAATTGGGCCTTTGGTGGTGGTGGTGTTGACACAACACTGTAAGCCCTCACAGTTACTCTTGGTGGGCGCATGAATGGGCCCTGCTGTGAATTATTAGATCAAGAATTGTAATTGCATGCCCCTGTTGAACAGGGGCTGAAAAATTGGGCCTTCGGTGGTGATGGTGGTGGTGTTGACACAACACTGTAAGCCCTCACAGTCACTCTTGGTGGGCGCAGGAATGGGCCCTGCTGTGAATTATTAGATCAAGAATTGTAATTACATGCCCCTGTTAAACAGGGGCAGAAAAATTGGGCCTTAGGCACTGGTGCCACAACACTGCAACCCCTCACAGATACTGTACTTGCAGCAAAGCAATGAGCCCTGTTGCAAAGTATTGCATCAAAAATTGTAATTACACGCCCCTTGGGCCTTAGGCACTGGTGCTGGTGCCACGACACTGCAACCTCTCCCAGATACTCTAGTTGGAGTGCAGGAATGACCCCTGCTGCAAAGCATTGCATAAATTTTTTTAATTACATGCCCCTGTTAAACAGGGGCTGAAAAATTGGGCCTTAGGCACTGGTGCTGGTGCCACGACACTGCAATCTCTCCCAGATACTCTAGTTGGAGTGCAGGAATGAGCCCTGCTGCAAAGCATTGCATAAAAAATTGTAATTACATACCCCTGTTAAACTGGGGCTGAAAAATTGGGCCTTAGGCACTGGTGGCGGCACCCAGAAATAAAAATGTTCTTCCAAGCTATCATCATCAATCGGATCATTGAGGAGGAGGAGGATAGTCAGTCAACATAACAGGACAGTCACTCAGCATCAGCATCAGTCTTGAAGGGATGTGATATTTGAAAATAAATTAGTCTGTTATATCAGCTTCAGGTGTTTGGTAGCTGGTGGTGATCCAAGACTGGTTCATCTTTATGAAGGTCAGTTGATCAACCGAGTCGGTGGACAGGCGCACCCTGTGATCCGTGACAAATCCTCCAGCAGCACTGAATGTGCGTTCTGAAAGAACGCTGGATGCAGGACAGGCCAGTAGCTCAATTGCATACTGTGCAAGCTCTGGCCAGTGATCCATCCTCAAGACCCAGTAAGCCAGAGGATTTTTGGTGGGGAAGGTGTCCAAGTCTGACCTTGCCCCTAGGTATTCCTGCACCATGTATATCAGACGCTGGCGATGGTTGCTGGAACCGATCATACCTTGGGGCTGCGGACTAAAGAATTGTCTGAATGCATCGGTCAGAAGGCCACCTTCCCCACCGCTCCTTCTTTGACTGACCGAAGCCTCAGCAACTC
Source organism: Rana muscosa (assembly GCA_029206835.1). NCBI lineage: Eukaryota > Metazoa > Chordata > Amphibia > Anura > Ranidae > Rana > Rana muscosa. The sequence continues at coordinate 196,965,884 of CM055117.1, forward strand.
GTTGTCCAGGACCAGGAGTTTGTAACCTCCCAGTCTCTGGGAACGTGTTGCACAGACCATTCTGCAAGGCCTCCCGGAGTTGTCTCATCCTCTGCTCCCTCTGCGATGGTAAGATAAGGTCCGCAACCTTACCCTTGTACCATGGATCAAGGAGAGTGGCCAATCAGTAATGGTCCCTCTCCTTGATCCGAAGAATACGAGGATCCTTCCACAGACTTTGCAGGATCAGGGAGGCCATGCAGCGTAGGCTAGCTGAGGCATTCGGTCCGGAGTCCTCTGGGTCACTAAGGACGACATGATCCGCAGCCACCTCCTCCCAGCCACGTACAAGTCCACGGGTTTCTTGGGACTGTAAATCATCCCTAAAAGACTGCTGCTGATGATGCTGAGTGCCAGGCTCCACCTCCATGCTGACACAATCCTCCTCCTCCTCTTCCTGTGCGATGGGTGGTTCAAAAGGAACACTGTCTGGGTAAAGGGGGCCTTGAGAGGCAAGGAAGTCCTCCTCTTCCTGCCTCTGTTCTGCCTCAAGTGCCCTGTCCATTATTCCACGCAGCGTATGTTCCAACAGGTGGACAAGAGGTACAGTGTCACTGATGCATGCACTGTCACTGCTCACCATCCTCGTGGCCTCCTCAAATGGTGCCAGGACAGTGCATGCATCCCTGATCATGCCCCACTAGCGTGGTGAAAAAAACCTGAGCTCCCCTGACCCTGTCCTGGTGCCGTAGTCGCACAGGTACTCATTGATGGCCCTCTGCTGCGTGTGCAGCCGCTGCAACATGGCCAATGTTGAGTTCCACCTGGTGGGCATGTCACATATAAGGCGGTTCTTGGGCAGGTTCAACTCCTTTTGCAGCTCAGCCAGGCGAGCACTGGCATTATAAGATCTGCGGAAATGCACACAGACTTTCATGGCCTGCCTCAGGACATCCTGTAAGCCCGGGTACCTGCCCAAGAACCACTGCACCACCAGGTTAAGGACGTGAGCCACACAGGGCACATGGGTCAGTTGTTCCTGTCGGAGGGCGGAGAGGAGGTTGGTGCCATTGTCGCAAACCACCATTCCTGGCTTAAGCTGGCGTGGCGTCAACCACCTCTCGGCCTGCCCCTGCAGAGCAGACAGAACCTCTGCCCCAGTGTGGCTCCTGTCCCCCAAACACACCAGCGCAAGCACGGCATGGCATCTTTTTGCTTGCGTACTTGCGTAGCCCCTTGAACGCCTACGGAGCACCGCTGGTTCCGAGGACAAAGCACAGGAAGAGGCCGTGGAGGAAGAAGAGGAGGGGGTGGAGGAGAGAGGTGTGTCACAACCAGCAGTAGCATTTTGGAGGCGTGGCGGCGGAACAACCTCCAACACTACTGCACCTTGTCCGGCATCCTTCGCAGCTGCCAAAAGAGTGACCCAATGGGCCGTGAAAGAAAGGTAACGTCCCTGTCCATGCCTGCTGGACCATGAGTCAGCGGTAATATGCACCTTACCGCTGACCGCCCTGTCCAGCGAGGTCAAGACATTGCCTTCCACATGCCGGTAGAGAGCCGGAATCGCCTTCCGTGAGAAAAAGTGGCGTTTGGGAACCTGCCACTGAGGAACCGCACATTGCACAAACTCACGGAAGGGGGCCGAGTCTACCAACTGAAAAGGCAGCAGTTGAAGCACTAGCAATTTAGCCAAGCTAGCATTCAACCGCTGGGCATGTGGATGGCTGGGAGTGAACTTCTTTCGACGGTCCAGCAGCTGGGGCAGGGAAATTTGCCTGCTAGAATCAGACGTCGGTGTACTGCTAGCAGAGTGCCCGCAAGTACTTGGCTGTGACACACCTAATTCTACACCTTCATTCCTCTCAGTGCAGGTTTCAGAGAGGACTGAAGGTATAGTGGGGTTGGAGATCCCAGCTGATGCGGTGCAAGGAGAGGTCCGCTTTGTTTTTTGGTGTGGGTCTTTAAGGTAGGCTTGCCAACGAGCTGCATGGCAGGTCAACATATGTCTGGTCAAGCATGTGGTGCCCAAGCTGCTGATGTTTTGGCCACGTGATATACGCTTGAGACATATGTTGCAAACAGCAGCTGTGCGATCTGATGCACTCGACTCAAAAAAGGCCCACACCAAAGAACTTTTTAAATAACGGGCAGAGGCAGCGCCCTGCACAGGCGGAGCTCTGCGGTGTGATTCCGTCGGTGTGCTGCCCTTACGCTGGCCCCCCAAGGGCATCCTACCTCGTTGGAGATGTGCCTCCTCCTCATCCTCCTCCTCCTCCTCTCTCCTATTAGGCACCTACGTGGAGTCAGTGACCTCATCATCCCCTCCCTCCTCATCACTGGAGCCAATCTGGTAGTATGCTGCAGCTGCTGGAACATGACTGCCAGATTGGTGTCCTTCTTGAGCATCCCCTCTCTCTGCTCTCACGCTACTGCCTTCCTCTAGCTGGGTATCATCATCAGACCCTTCGAAACACTGGGCATCCTCCTGGAGCATGTACCCAACACTGTGCTCAAACAGTTCGGGGGACTCCTCAGGAGGACATGGTGGGTCTAGGGAAGGAGTGACTGATGATGACATTGATACCAGGGATGAGGACGCTTTGGCAGCTGCTTTGCCAGTACCCTGAACCTGGGTGAGAGAGGATGAGGGGGATGAGGAGGGCTTGGTCATCCACTCTACCAAGTCTTCGGCATGATGCGGCTCAACACGTCCAGCTGCCGAAAAGAAGGACAAGCGTGTCCCATGGCCACGTGCTGATGGCGATGCACCGCGTCCACGACCATCACTGTTGTCTCTAGACACAGAGCCTGCTTGCCCTCTTTTATTGGCTCCTGACTGTCTGCCTCTCCTTGTTTGCCTTCCAGACATTCTAATAGCCTGCAGGGAGATGGGAAAACCAGCAATAAGGCCTAGCTTCAGGAGTATATTTTGCAGGAATCACACTATGCCTGCTGTAAGTGCTGCAAATGCCTGTTGGTGTAACACACTAGGAAAACACAGCAATACGGCCTAGCTTCAGGAGTATATTTTGCAGGAATCACACTACGCCTGCTGTAAGTGCTGCAAATGCCTGTTGGTGTAACACACTAGGAAAACACAGCAATACGGCCTAGCTTCAGGAGTATATTTTGCGGGAATCACACTACGCCTGCTGTAAGTGCTGCAAATGCCTGTTGGTGTAACACACTAGGAAAACACAGCAATATGGCCTAGCTTCAGGAGTATATTTTGCAGGAATCACACTACGCCTGCTGTAAGTGCTGCAAATGCCTGGTAGTGTAACACACCAGGAAAACACAGCAATACGGGCTAGCTTCAGGTGTATAATGTGCAGGAGGCACACTACGTCCGCTGTAAGTGCTGCAAATGCCTGGTAGTGTAACACACCAGGAAAACACAGCAATACGGGCTAGCTTCAGGTGTATAATGTGCAGGAGGCACACTACATCCACTGTAAGTGCTGCAAATGCCTGGTAGTGTAACACACCAGGAAAACACAGCAATACGGGCTAGCTTCAGGTGTATAATGTGCAGGAGGCACACTACGTCCGCTGTAAGTGCTGAAAATGCCTGGTAGTGTAACACACCAGGAAAACACAGCAATACGGGCTAGCTTCATGTGTATAATGTGCAGGAGGCACACTACGTCCGCTGTAAGTGCTGCAAATGCCTGGTAGTGTAACAAACCAGGAAAACACAGCAATACGGGCTAGCTTCAGGTGTTTAATGTGCAGGAGGCACACTACGTCCGCTGTAAGTGCTGCAAATGCCTGGTAGTGTAACACACCAGGAAAACACAGCAATACGGGCTAGCTTCAGGTGTTTAATGTGCAGGAGGCACACTACGTCCGCTGTAAGTGCTGCAAATGCCTGGTAGTGTAACACACCAGGAAAACACAGCAATACGGGCTAGCTTCAGGTGTATAATGTGCAGGAGGCACACTACGTCCGCTGTAAGTGCTGCAAATGGCTGGTAGTGTAAAACACAGCAATACGGGCTAGCTTCAGGTGTATAATGTGCAGGAGGCTTAGCAACAATGACACTGACACTGTCCCCTGCCTATCCTTCTCTCTCCCTGCACACAAGGTTTAGCAAAGAATATGACACTGACACTCTCCCTGCCTATCCTTCTCTCTCCCTACACACAAGGTTTAGCAAAGAATATGACACTGACACTCTCCCTGCCTATCCTTCTCTCTCCCTACACACAAGGTTTAGCAAAGAATATGACACTGACACTCTCCCTGCCTATCCTTCTCTCTCCCTGCACACAAGGTTTAGCAAAGAATATGACACAAATGCTGCGTACACACGATCATTATTCACGGCGGTTAAAAAAACGCCGTGAATAATGACATTAAAAACGTGGGAACGGCTTGTTCCCCACACACGGTAGTTTTTCACGTCATTTTTTCTCTTGACGAGAAAAACGACCGTCTGTGGGCTCCGCGGCAGTGTTTCCCTATGGGAAAACTGCCGCGGGAAACATGTCGAAAAAAACGACGAGAAAAATTAGAACATGTTCTAATTTTTCTCGTCGTTTTTAATGCCGTTTTTCTCATCGAAAAAAACGGCAAAAAGCCCACAGATGATCGTTTTTCTCGTCGAAAGGAAAAAATTTTGTTTTTCTCGACGAGAAAAACGGCCGTGTGTACGCGGCATGACACTCTCCCTGCCTATCCTTTTCTGTCCCTACACACAAGGTTTTGCAAAGAATAGATATGACACTGTCCCTGCCTATCCTTCCCTTTCCCTGCTCCGGAACACACTACACAAGGCCGCCGCGCTGGCGGCCTTTTATAGTGTGGGGCGTGTACTAAACCCCCTCAGCTATAATTGGCCACAGGCATCTTGCCTGTGGCCAATCATTGCTCTCCTCGCTGCCGGCGCTGTGATTGGCCAAGCATGCAGGGTCACAGTGCATGCTTGGCCAATCACAGCGCTGGGATTGCACTGCGATGGCGCAGTGTATTGTGGGCCGTTCGCGTCACTTGAATTTGGCGTGAACGGCCCAAATCGTTCGTTGTTCGCCGAACGAGCGAACAGCCGATGTTCGAGTCGAACGTATGTTCGACTCGAACACCGAGCTCATCCCTATTTAAGACACAGGATTTTGCACACATTTGGGTTTCTATTATATATATTATATGTATTTTTCTATTTGTTTTTTGTTTTTCAAGAATCTGTTTGTGATATAATATATTCCATTTCCTTGGATATGGAGTTCTGTTGGACTCACACCAGAATCAGCATTGTTAGCATTTGCACTTCGCGTGTTGTGTATGATATTCCATATTCCAATACCCCTTGATTTTTTGTTTTTTTTCCGTGCATTCTCTATGTTGTTGCCCTTTCTTCCCATCTGGTGCCAGGGGGGCCATTTACAGCATATGGCTGTTTGGCCTCACTCTCTTCCCAGGTAGCACCTGGAAAGTATTGGCACCGGTGGTGTTTGTCCCTGATCCTGTTTATTCCTCATTAGGGATTTGGGATTCAAACCCTACAAGTCTCTATCCCCCTTCGACCATCTTTCTTTCCCACCTGGTCCTGATTCATCTGCTATGGCCTATTTAGCCCCATCCTGGGGCTCGCTGCTGAGGGCTCTTCATTACCACCTTTCCCTCCTCCAATATGGCCGTGTCTGCAATTCCGGTTCCTCCGGGTTGCGGACGTGGCCATTGGCTGCAGCAGTAGCCTATTTCCGGGATGACCAGCGCCGCACGTTATGTGTTGACATATGCATGCTTGCGGCGTGTGTATTGCCACCACATGCACGGTGCGACCAATCCCGAGCTGGAGACATGGTTCCCTGTCCCCAGCTGACGCGGCCCACCTGGGGAGCGTACCGCGCCGCTATGGAGATCCATGACACGCCGCCCTACTGGGCGGGATGTGTCATGTGATCTGACCCATCCAATCGGGCCAAGTGGAGGGGTTTAAAAGGACGCCAGGGGAATTACATGGCGTCATTCCCTCTCCTCCACTGAACAGTGGAGGAGCTGTCCATAATCTGCTGCAGACTTTTTGGCTTGTCAAGTTGAACCTTGTGAGAAGTCCTTGGACGTTTTCCCTCTCCTTCTCTAGGAACATGCGCTGCATGCCTTTTCAGTTGGTAAGTGCAATAATTCCTCTTTGTGTCCATGGAACTTCTCATGGTATATTCCTTGGTATTTACAAGCCTTATATACATATGTATTTTTTGGAACTTTTTATGGTGAATCCCTTGGTATTCACAAGCTCCCTATATATATTTTTTTAACCAGCAGATCACCATAGGCACCACTTGGATTTAATATCCTAATTTCCAATGGGAGGCGGGGCAACTTTTGGAAATGCACGGAGAAGCCATCTAATGGTTTTTGGATCAGCACGTTGACTTTCATGGGAACTGCAATTGCTCTAATGAATGTAATGAAGTGAGTCATCCTCTATTTTGCACCGTTGGGGGTGTGGGAAGGTGATTCAATACATGCTGTAGTAAATTATTTTTCTTGATTTATTGTAGACAAAAATACATATATTAAATCCCTGAGGAAGAACTACCTTATAAACTGTTTGAAACACGTTGGAAAAGCCCTTGTTTGGATTGTCCCCAGATGTTCTGGAGGTTTTTTTCATTCTGGCTATGTATCATTTGTTTCAACATTCATGATTGTATGATTTTAGCATTTGTAACATGTATATGTGCACTATGATATTTTTTGTAATAAATTTATATTTTTCTATATAATTCGTTTTTGTTGCCCACACTCGCTACATTGTAGCAAAGGGTAATTTCTTCAGTGTTGTCACATGAAAAGATAGAATAAAATATTTACAAAAATGTGAGAAGTGTACTCACATTTGTGAGATACTGTATATTCAATGCAACACACTTACAGGGTCACTTATCTTGAACACAGTATACTGTATGAAGTTCAGAAATTCTCATTTTACTCTGACTTCCTTAAGCTTGTTCCAGGTCAGGGAAATTAATGAGGCAAAATACAGGCAGTCAGGTAACCCATTCAGAAGCAGGTCAGCAATTCCAATCTCCACACTTCTCTTGCTTCAGTTCTGTTTTCCTGATCCTGGATTTACTGACCTGGAACAAGCATGCAGCGTGTAAAGTTTTGTGAGGGGGTTAGCTCGGTAGCGGGTGTGTGTGACCCCCTGGATGGGCTCCCCACACAAAAACAGGCCCAGCAGACGGAGGTTGTGGTTTTCACGATCAAAAGGTGCGGTTTATTTCTCTATTTACAGTGACAAAAACACAGCAAAGCAAAAAGAAACATAAACAAAATAAATCCTGGTCAGCTTGACCTCTGACTAAACATGCAGGTTTCCCTAACTAACAACTGGGATCAGCCTGGTGCTGTCCTAGTCCCTAAGTCCCTGGTTTAGTAAATGTCCAAACAAATAGCCACACAGGCTTTGTCTCACCGCACAGGGGTTCACTCTTCCTAGACAGTCCACACAGGTCTGGTTCCAGGCATGAGCAAACACCTAATGAAGCTGGGAGTTTTTATAGAGGCCTTAAACGAGCTGACAAGCTTCAGCTGGTCTCATCAACTCCCTGCCTGCACGACGCCCAGCACCCTCCCTAGAGGTATGAATCATCCATGAGCCCACTAGCCTCAGCTGGGCTTCATCAACTCTCTCCCTAGTTGTATAAGTCGGCATAAAGCCTGAATCTGGGAGAAATATACCTACACCCCTGGATGCAACCAGGTGACTTTACCTTCCTGCTGTCACATACCCCCCCCTCTTGTTTTAACCTTGGGGTTGGAACACCAGCAATCAGGCATTCATGTACTCGAGACAAAGCATCCACATTCCCCATTTGAACGCCAGGGCGATGCTTTACTGTGAAGTTGAATTCCTGTAGGGCCAGGAACCACCTATTTACTCTTCTATTTGTCTCCTTGTTTTGAGCCATCCACTTTAACGGAGCGTGATCCGTAACCATGTCAAAGTGCCTACCTAGCAGATAGTACCGAAGGGAATCTAGAGCCCACTTCACCGCTAAACACTCCTTTTCAACCGTGGCGTAATTTACCTCATGGGACTTCAACTTCCTGCTGAGGTAAATGACTGGGTGCTCTTCCCCGTTCCAGACCTGGGACAATACTGCTCCTAACCCCACATCTGACGCATCACTTTGTACGACAAAGTCTTTAGAGAAGTCGGGTGAGTACAACACTGGCTGGCTACATAAGGCTTGTTTCAAGAATTGGAATGCTGCCTCAGCCTCGGGGGTCCATTTAATCATGACCGACCCTTTCCCTTTCGTCAGGTTGGTTAGGGGCACAGCCTTAGAAGCAAAGTGGGGAATGAAGCGCCGATAATAACCCGCGATTCCCAGAAAGGCTCGTACCTGCTTCTTGCTGTTGGGACGTGGCCAACTCTGGATGGCCTCGACTTTGTTGAGTTGGGGTTTTATTACTCCCCTGCCAATGGTGTACCCAAGATATTTGGCCTCCTCCTGCCCAATGGTACACTTCTTGGGGTTAGCCGTAAACCCCGCTTCCCGGATAGAGTCTAGGACTGCTTGCACTTTTGGCAGATGTGAGGCCCAATCTGTGCTATGGACAATTACGTCATCCAGGTAAGCCGCAGCATACTTCCGATGGGGCCTCAGTATCTGGTCCATTTTCCGCTGGAATGTGGCCGGCGCATTCTGTAACCCGAACGGCATTCTCTTATATTGGAACGCCCCGTCTGGGGTTATAAATGCGGTTTTCTCTTTGGCCGACTTGGCCAGGGGAATTTGCCAATACCCTTTTGTGAGGTCAAGTGTCGTCATGTATCGGGCTGTTCCCAGCCGGTCGATCAACTCATCTATACGTGGCATGGGGTAGGTGTCAAATTTTGTAACTTTGTTCAACTGACGAAAATCGTTACAAAATCGCCAGCTCCCATCCGGTTTAGGCACCAACACAATGGGACTAGACCAATCACTTTGGGACTCCTCTATCACCCCTAAGTTCAGCATTTTCTGTACTTCCTCCCGTATTGCCTCCCGTCGGGCCTCTGGGATCCGGTAGGGTTTTAACTTCACCCTTTCACCGGGCGGGGTAATAATATCATGCTCTACCCCAGATGTTTGTCCCGGCAGCTCAGAGAACACCTCCTTGTTGCGAAGCACAAACTCCTTAACCTCTTGTTGTTGGGGTTGTGACAAGGTGGCTGCTATTCCAACCTCCGGAATCACGCAACCAGTTTGAGCTGGTGACCAAGTTTCTGCGACTAGGGACTCTCTATCCCTCCAGGCTTTCAACAGATTAACGTGATAGATCTGTTCGGGCTTTCGCCTTCCTGGTTGTCTGACCTTGTAATTCACTTCGCTCACTTTTTCCATTATCTCGTAGGGGCCTTGCCATTTGGCAAGGAATTTACTTTCAACCGTAGGGACAAGTACCAATATCCTATCCCCCGGGGAAAAGGTACGGGTCTTGGCTCCACGATTGTACACTCTCTGCTGTGCCCACTGCGCTTGGGCCAAATGTTCCTTCACGATGGGCATTACCTGTGCAATTCGATCTTGCATCAGGGCGACATGCTCCATCACACTCCTGTGGGGAGAACTCTCACTTTCCCAAGTTTCCTTGGCAATATCCAACAGCCCTCTTGGGTGTCTCCCATACAGTAACTCAAAGGGGGAGAATCCCGTAGAGGATTGGGGCACCTCCCTAATAGCAAACATCAAATAAGGAAGTAGACAGTCCCAATCCTTTCCATCTCTATCCACCACTTTCTTCAACATTTGTTTTAGGGTTTTGTTGAATCTTTCAACCAGCCCATCGGTTTGGGGGTGATACACAGACGTACGCAATTGCGTCACTTTGAACAATTTACACAGCTCTTTCATAACCCGGGACATAAAGGGTGTACCTTGGTCCGTAAGCAGTTCTTTACAAATACCCACCCGGCTAAAAACAAGAGATAGCTCTTTGGCTATGGTTTTGGCCGAGGTATTTCGGAGAGGGATCGCTTCTGGATAACGGGTGGCATAGTCCATTATAACTAATATGTACTGGTGCCCCCTAGCGGACTTGATTATAGGACCTACCAAATCCATTGCGATCCTCTCAAACGGGACCTCAATGATGGGTAGAGGGACCAGCGGGCTACGGAAATGTGGCATCGGGGCCGACCTCTGACACACAGGGCAGGAGGAACAATAATTTTCTATGTCCTTCATCACCCCAGGCCAATAGAATCTCTGTAATACCCTCTCTCGGGTTTTCTCTGTCCCCAGATGACCTCCAAGAATGTGCCCATGGGCCAACTCCAACACCAACTTCCTGTAAGGTTTGGGCACTACAAGCTGCTCAACGGTTTCTTCTGCCCTTTTTGCCACCCGATACAGTAGGTCCTTCTCTACGCTGAAGTATGGGTAAGTGCAGGTATTATCTGGGTTCACTAACTCGCCATCTATTTCCACTACGTTTTCCCGTGCCTTTATTAGGGCGGGGTCTTTTAACTGTTCTGTGGCAAAATTTTCCCTGTGAACCTCAAGATCAGAAAACTCCACAGACGGTAGGTTTTCGTCTGAGGAGGTGGGCTCCTCTCCAGTTTCTTGAGTCTCGCCTGCCAATACTGACAAGGGAAATTCTGGAGAGTCCTCACCACTCTCAGAGGAGTTCTGGCTATCACCTTCCTGGTACATAGGGGCACCAGTGGGGGGCTCAGGATCATCCCACAGTTCCCAGAACTTCGGAAAATCCCTTCCCACAATGGCATCATGCGGTAGTTGAGATACTAACCCCACTGGATGAGAGAGGGTACCTTTGGGGGTCTTGAAACACACTGTAGTCACTGGATACTCTCGGGTGTCCCCATGCACACAAATAACAGCTACCTTGCTATTCCCAGAGACCTCTGTTTTAACTAATTCAGCCTTTATCAGGGTCACAAGGCTACCTGAATCCAGTAATACCACAACATTTCTACCATTAATACACATTTTGCATAAATGTTTCTCAGTTCCCCGAATGGCAGTGCATGCGACTGTCGCACACAGCGACTGACGTCTGTCCGTCAGAAAGTCACATTGCATGGGTTCCTCCACAACCGGGCAATTTGCTGCAATATGTCCCGCTTGCCGGCAGCGGTAGCAAACAATCCTTTTGGCTGCCTCTTGAGCCCCCGACTTCCCAGGCTGTTCTCGCCAAACCCTGGGCAGAGCTCCCACCCTCTCACTCTCTCCACCCTCACCCCTTGGAATCATCTTATCCGCCCCTGGGGATGGTCTGGTCTTAGGGTGGAAAGTCCGAGAGTCTCTGGAAGAGGCCGTCAGGTTCTCTGCAGCCAAGTATCTCTCTACACGATCCACAAGTTTACCGGCCGTTTCTGGGTCTCCATGGCTTACCCACTTTTGAATGGCCGTAGGAAGAGCTCTCAAGAAACGATCCATCACAACACGTTCCACAATCTCCGGTGCGGACAAAGTCTCTGGCTGTAGCCACTTCCTGCTCAGGTGAATGAGATCATACATTTGAGACCGGGGGGGTTTTCCAAGCTGGAAAGTCCAGTTATGCACACGCTGAGCCCGGACAGCCAGGGTGACACCCAGCCTTGCCAATATTTCAGCTTTTAGCATCACATAGTCTTTTGCTTGGTCAGGCTCTAGGTCATAGTAAGCTTTCTGCGATTCACCAGTTAACAGAGGAGCCAGCAGTCCAGCCCACTGCTCCTCAGGCCACTTTTCTCTTTCAGCAGTCCTTTCAAATGTGGTCAAAAATACCTCTGGATCATCCTCTCCAGTCATTTTTGTCAATAAACGACTCACCCCAAAGGATGCAGTATTAGTGGGACGGCTTTCCTCACTGGTCTGCGGACGTTGCTGCATTACTGCTTCCATCTGTTGTTGTAGTCTCTGCTCTTGCTTCTGCAACAGGTCTATGAAGCGGGCCTCAGATTGCTGCTGGGCTTGTTGCTGGGCTGCGAAGCTCTGTTGTTGAGCTGCAAGGCTCTTTTGCAAACCTGCATTTGTCTGCTGTTGATTGGCATTTGCTAGAGCCAGCTGTTTCAGTATCTCCTCCATGCTGGCTTAAAAAAAAACTGCCACTGGTTCTCCACCAACTGTGAGGGGGTTAGCTCGGTAGCGGGTGTGTGTGACCCCCTGGATGGGCTCCCCACACAAAAACAGGCCCAGCAGACGGAGGTTGTGGTTTTCACGATCAAAAGGTGCGGTTTATTTCTCTATTTACAGTGACAAAAACACAGCAAAGCAAAAAGAAACATAAACAAAATAAATCCTGGTCAGCTTGACCTCTGACTAAACATGCAGGTTTCCCTAACTAACAACTGGGATCAGCCTGGTGCTGTCCTAGTCCCTAAGTCCCTGGTTTAGTAAATGTCCAAACAAATAGCCACACAGGCTTTGTCTCACCGCACAGGGGTTCACTCTCCCTAGACAGTCCACACAGGTCTGGTTCCAGGCATGAGCAAACACCTAATGAAGCTGGGAGTTTTTATAGAGGCCTTAAACGAGCTGACAAGCTTCAGCTGGTCTCATCAACTCCCTGCCTGCACGACGCCCAGCACCCTCCCTAGAGGTATGAATCATCCATGAGCCCACTAGCCTCAGCTGGGCTTCATCAACTCTCTCCCTAGTTGTATAAGTCGGCATAAAGCCTGAATCTGGGAGAAATATACCTACCCCCCTGGATGCAACCAGGTGACTTTACCTTCCTGCTGTCACAGTTTGATAACTTCTCCATGATACAAAAAGTAGAATGCTGGAAAGAGTGTCGTGCAGATCAGTGCAGCCAGCCGGCTGTCATTGATTTCAACAGGCTGCCTGCATGGATCTGCATGAAACACTTGTGGCTGAAGACGGCCTTTTGCAGGGGCGTATGGATTGGTACACTCGTGTGAATGAGGCCTAAATCCTCCGTACACACGATCGGACTTCCATCGGACAAATCCGTGGATTTTTGTCCGAAGGGCGTTGTCCGTGAACTTGGTATGCATACACACGGCAGAACATTTTCAGCCAACAAATACGAACGTAGTGACGTACTAGACGTACTACGTGGTTTGACAGCTCTTTAGCGCCACCCTTTGGGCAACTTCTGCTAATGTTGTCTTATGGTTAGCATTGCTTCTGAGCATGCGTGTTTGTACTTTGAATTTTAGTCCGACAGATTTGTGTACACACAATTAGATGATCCGACGTATCACATTTGTTGTCGGACAATTTGAGAGCATGTACAGCCAACATTTGTTGTCGGAAATTCCGACAACAATTGTCCGATGGAGCATACAGACGGTCGGATTGTCCGACAAAACACGTCCGTCGGACAATTGTTGTCAGAATATCGGATCGTGTGTACGAAACTTTCGAAACAGAGCAATGAACATAAATAAATAGCCACATCAGAATATAACCATGACAAGAAAAGTTCAAAAAACTTCAGCCACTTGTCTTTTGTTCTTTTCTATCAGTTAAAGAGACAAGTAAAAAAAAAAAACAAGTGGCAATAATACTAGATAGCCATCTGGGTCTGCCCTACATTAGGAGTTATTTTTAGGATTTTTCTATTTCTTTAAAAAAATGTCCTAAAAAAAGTGAATAAATGTTGCATTTTAGGCTCATCTTCATTACTGCACAAAAGCTGAAAGAGATAACATATTGGCTAGCACTTATTCTTTAAGTGTACATTGGAAACACAGTGCAGAATGAGTGAATGCTACTTTCACATTTTAATGTCAGATTGAAGCACAGTCTTCTAATGCACCCCATAAAGTTTATCTTTTAAACCAGCTGCCATGTCACAGATACATCTTGTATAACTGCGCTTTTTTTCCTGCCCAAGATTGACTTTGCAATGAGGAAACAGGAAAGCTGCTGCTGTCAGTTGCTTTGAGAGGATTTGCTAAGTTTAATGCTAATGTATCCTCTTGACTCCTAATCGCTAAAGTTGAATCTACAAACTGAGAATTTTAGAATCCTGGCCTACTCTTCTGAGGTTAATCCAACCAGATCTGCATGGCGGGTGAGTGCAGATTCCCTGCCATTATGGCAGGTTTTCTGGACTGTTTAGTGGTAGGAAAGTTTCATAGAAGCTTTAGTGCATAATGCGTCTGATGTCATTTAACCCCTCCAAAGCATTTTAAGGACACTATCAGGCTTATGCAATGAAGTAATGAAAAGAGCAATGATGATGGGTAAAGCTCAGTAATCGACAGCAACTGATCACTATCCAGATTTCTGACAGTAGGAAGCGGAATCCTGATTTATCGTTAAGGGTTAAACCGCTTTGTAAACCGGCTATGTTATTATTTAAAGTGGAGGTCCACTCTAAAAAAATCGTTACACTAAAAATCCTAAAAAAAAAAAAAAAAATTAAGAGAATTTTTTTTTTTTTTTATACTCACCCTAAATGCCTGTTGCTATGCGGAAGTCCCCTAATCTGCCTCTAATGTTCCTCTTCTCCATCTGCGGTGGGTCTCCTTCCGTTTCCTCTTCTTGTGAATGGGCCGCGCTGCCTTCTGGGAACTGTGTGTATCCCAGGAGGCAAGCCGCCCATTCACAAAGCATCGTGCAAGTGGCGCATGCGCAGTAGGAAACGGGCAGTGAAGCCTTACGGCTTCACTGCCTGTTTCCTCTACTCAGGATGGAGGAGCCGGGAGCCTGCCAGCAGCGATCGATCGCCGTGGCAGGACCCACATTGCGGGTGAGTAGGACAGGTAAGTGTCCTTATTCAAAGTCAGCAGCTACACTGTTAGTAGCTGCTGACTTTTTTTTTTTCCCCTGAACCTCCGCTTTAAAGCTGAACTCCAGGCAGATCTAAAAGGCACAAACTGATACCCCCCACAGTGGATAGCACATTGCAGTACTGTGGTAGGTAAATAAAGGGAAAAAGTCTGGACAGCCGCACTCCAAAAGATATCGCTTTTATTGTAAAAAAAGGATCACAAAATACATGCCACAGCAAACAGGATACAAACTGACGCGTTTCACACTATAACTTAGTGCTTAGTGCTATGATTAAGCACTAAGTTATAGTGTGAAACGCGTCAGTTGGTATCCTGTTTGCTGTGGCATGTATTTTGTGATCCTGTTTTTCCCTTTATTTGCATTGTGATATGCATTGCCAGCACCTGTGGCTTCAGGTCCGGTGAAGTGGTTCATTATTCGTCTTCTACCTTGAGCGGTAACTACTTTTCTCTAGTACTGGGGTAGGGTTGCCACCTGTCCGGGATTGACCCGGACAGTCCGGGTTTTGAATCATGTGTCTGTGTTTCAGACTGAGTGAAACCCGGACACATTATTCAGAATGGACTGCAATTTTCCAAGTACCACAACCACCATGTACATAGGTGTGCACACACAGGCCCCACCCCTATATATGGACAGGAGAGGAGAGAGGGTTCAATCAGCAACTCCACCTCCCCCCGTGACCTCTCTGTCTGCCCACCCATACTCGAATCCCCGGTGTTCTTTGCCTTAGGAAAGGGATGGGTGAGCTAGAAATTTGAAGCTCAGCAGCTGGCAGATACATGGTGGATGATAGGTGTTGATGCCTGAGCCTCCATCCTCAGGTTAGTGAGCGCACCATCCAATGTCTGTGACTGAAGTCTCCCCCCTCCCTCCTGTTTCTAAGCGAGTGAGTACACTAAGGTAAGGGGGGCTCAGATGTAAGGGGTGTCCCGTGGACTCTGATGTAAGGGGTGCTTTGGGAACCCTAATTTAAAGCGGGGTTCCACCCGCAATTTTTTTTTTTTTAAAGTCAGCAGCTACAAACACTGTAGATGCTGACTTTTAATAAGGACACTTACCTGTCCTAGGCACCCACGATGTCGGCCCTCCAAGGCCAATCCCTCGATCGCGGTAGGTCCCGGCGCCGCCATCCTCACTAAGGGAAACAGGCAGTGGAGCCTTGCGGCTTCACTGCCCATTTCCTACTGCGCATGCGCGAGTCTCGTGGCGCTGTATGAATGGGCGGCTGCTCTCTGGGATACACACAGTTCCCAGAAGGCAGCGCGCACCATTCCCCAGAAGACAACGTGAGGATAAAGACCAGCCGCGGACTAGGAAGAGGCAGATTAGGAAGATCCGCCTAGAAACCACAATTTATGGTAAGTCAAATTTTTTAATTAAAAAAAAAAAAATTTGTAGCATTTTGGTGTCATTTTTTTTTTTTTTTAGGGTGGACCTCTACTTTAAGGGGGAATGCTGGGAACTAAGTGGGAGCTTTGGTGACAAGAAACACCCTTACATCAGAGTTCCCCTTTATACTAAAGTGCACAGCGTTCACCCCCTTTAAAAAAAAAAATTGCTGTGTGCCACTAAAGTGTTCGGGTTTGGCTTGAAGAAAAGGTGGCAACCCTATACTGGGGTCTTTGGTTCAGATCCTGACCAGACCACTGCCTGCATGGAGTTTGCATGTTCTCCCTGTATAAAATGATGGGGGAGGGGGATGGGGGCGCTACCAAATATGTAAGAATAAATATGTGTATATAGTGCCTTACATCATAATATCCTCTACGTGCTCAGTGTAAGTGATGATCAATTAGGACTAAAAAACATAATCTATGACAAATATACGGTAATAATTAGACATGTGCACAACAAAAAAATTTGTTTCGTTTTGTTCGTTTCGGCTCGTTTCCGTAGATCCGTAAAGATTCGTAATTTCGTAAGACGCGAGTTTTCATATTCGGACTCGTTCGTACTTTCGTAACAGTTTAATTTTCGTTCATACTGAATGATTCGTAATTCTGTTTAATTTATTTTCGTTGATTCGAAATTCGTAATTTTGTTAGATAATAATCTTCGTTTATTCGGTACACTACTTGCCTTTTACGTTGATTCGTAACATTGTTTTGTTTTCGTTGATTCGTGTCTACTACCGTGCTTCTAATGGATTCGTACTTTCGTAAATACATCGTGGTCATTCGCAATCTCGTATTTTAGTTTAGATTTCAACACGCGGCTTCTAATAAGTCCTGTACTTACTCCCAGTCCACTCCCTCAGTCACGAGACCTGACTCAGTCTCCTCCTCAACTGAATTAAAAAAAAATATATATATGAGTTTATTAAATCAAAAAGCAGGTTTTAACTTTAAAACTGCCTTTCGTTCCACGGAAAAAAATTCACAACCGGAAGTGATGTGATGGCGCTCCAAGCTCTGACTTACGCGTTTCATCATCAGATGTCATTATAAGCGCCAGAAGGGTGTTCTCCATGTGCTTGCATGGGTTCCTCCCACACTCAAAAAAAATCCAGGTAGGTTAATTTACCCTACTACAGTGATGGCGAACCTTGGCACCCCAGATGTTTTGGAACTACATTTCCCATGATGCTCAACTGCACTGCTGAGTGCATGAGCATCCTAAGAAATGTAGTTCTAAAACATCTGGGGTGCCAAGGTTCGCCATCACTGCCCTAGTATGCGTGTAAATATGAGATAGAAAGAGACCATAGATTGTAAGCTTCTTGAGGGATGGGACTGATTGATGTGAATGAATGTTATGTAAAGGGCTGAGTAAATAGACAAAGCTAGATAGATGCCTGTAATAGATAAAACACAGCTCTGTATCCACTAACACAATTTTAAAACAATTTGTTAAGTGAAAGAGGGGTAAGAATCTGAATTTGACTCGATATTAGCCTCTTGAACTCCCCTGTACAGTAGTGCTCAGGGAAGGAAGGATGAAGCAGCACAAGATGGAGTCAGCTGTGCTGCAGTACAATGAACATGCATAGAGAAGGACAAATCAGAGTGACAGAGAGGTGGTCTGCTGCTTCTCCTTTCAGTGTCCAGTCACAGGGTGTGGGGGGGGGGGGGAAAGACCTGTAAGTTAAAGCGGAGTTCCGCCTAAAAAAAGTATTTAAAGTCATCAGCTACAAATACTGCAGCTAATGACTTTTAAAAGAAGGACACTTACCTGTCCAGGGCACCCGTGATGTCCTCACCCAAAGCCGATCCGTTCCCTTGGTTCCAGGTGGAGGCGCCGGCGCTGCTAGTAAGGGAATCAGGAAGTAAAGCCTTGCGGCTTCACAGCCTGGTTCCCTACTGTACATACGCAAGTCGCGCTGCGCGTTCTGAGTGGTCCCTGCTGTCTTCTGGGACCTGTGTGTCTCCCAGGAGACAGCGGGGGGCGGAGGAGGGGTTGGACATGACGTTGATCGCCACGGATATTGCGGCAATCTTTCGCCGTAAGTGGGAGCAAATACCTGTATTAGACAGGTATCTCCTCCCTGCTCCCCCCTTAAAGGTGGCAAATGTGACACCAGAGGTGGGGGGAGGAATCCGGACAGCGGAAGTTCCATTTTTGGGTGGAACTCTGCTTTAAAGGAAAGTTGCACCTGAGAAAGATCAAGCAGAATTGTGCTGTGTGGCAACACAGGATTGGATGGACAAACTGCCAAATACTTTGGCAGGTAAAACTGCTCTTATATACATGTATAATCTGTGTATTTAGCTGATTACCTGGAGTTCAACTTTAACCTTTATATGTATATCATATTATTATATTAATGTGTATCTGAAGTGGAGCCCTAGTCAAACAGGTACATATGCAATTTAAATGTATAGATTTACTGTTTACCTGCCCAGGAAATTGTAATTCTTATTCTTTACTAACCTCTGCTGCACTGTACACACCCCTGTCGCACTGTATAGTCAGGAAGATCACTTTTCTGTTTCCTAGTTCAGCCAGGGGCGGATCCAGAGTCTTGTCTCGGGAGGGGCCAGAAAATACGTTTTTTTGTGGGCAATTTATCGGGGAAATGGTTGGTGTTGGCGCTTCAATCATCCTGGCATCATGGTTGATATGGTGCCAGGATGATGGAAGCGCATTATTTATATTATTACGGTACATTGTTATATAAAATGAAATGGTTCAACTCACCATAATGCAGAATCAGTGGAAGCCCTGAGCATGTCACTTGCCACCGTCGCCTGCCACACGTTGCGGATTGTCACTTGCCACACGTTGCGGATTGTCACTTGCCTGCCACCAGATGCAGATTGTCACTTGCCACGTCACCTGCCAACACCTTGCAGATTGTCACTTGCCTGCCACCAGATTGTCACTTGCCACGCCGCCTGCCACACGCTGTGGATTGTCACGTGCCAATAAAAGTGAATGGAGGTGGTTGCAAAGCACCAACGCCTGTCAGACTCTGCAGGCAAAATTATTTTTGCCTCACCACTATGCAAGGCAACGCTAACGTTATAGTGTGTATGCCTTCATCCACTTCCTATTTTAGCAATTTTGTGTGCCATTAAAAGGTGGTCGGGAAGTAGCAAAAACATGACCCACCTGCCTCTTTTTAATGCCTGTGTGAAAGAGCCCATACTGCATCCTGGATAACCTCCCCTTTTAGTTGGACAGAGGAGTTAAAGCGGAGGTTCGCCCTAAATTTTAACTTTACATTAACAATCTCCCTGCATAATTTACATACACATATCACTAACCTTTTTTTTTTGTTCGGCTCTAATAAAGGTGAATCAGCTGTACAATTTGGCACTTCCGTCTTTTCCTCCCGCGGGAGTAGGCGTGTATTAAGTTTCCCCGGCCGCGCTGTGTGTCATGGGAGGTCTGCGCAATGTCTCCTGGGAGCAATCTGTCATGCTTCCCAGGAGATGCGTTCCAGCGAAATCTCTCGAGATTTCACTCGTCACGTGACTCAACTACCCGGTCACGTGACGAGGGCGGACATTACCTGCACAGCTGATTGACTAGGATAGGAAATGTTGACGGCGCTGCTCGTGCGCGAGATAGAGCGGTGAATGCGGGGAGGTGCGCATTCACCGCTACCCGGAAGTCCGTGCTTGTGGGCTTCAGGATGCCCACAAGCAAAATGGAAAAGCTATGGATCACTGTATTAAAGTATTTATTTTTAAAGAAAACGGGCGGGGGATGAATAAAAACGCCAGACGAGTGAGTACTACATTGTAATCTCTATCCAAATTGAATGGACTAAAAAAAAAAAAAAGATGGACCGCGGAACCTCCGCTTTAATGTTCTTTCGGGGACAGAGATGAGAAATCACAGGTGTGTTTTTATTGGCAAGGCCAATGCAAATGATATATTTTTTACTATTAACATAACTTCATGACGTTTGTTTTTTTATGTAATATGTCACTTATGTAAAGTAGTTGCATTATGTGTACTTAGCCATTATGACAATTCAGGCACATAATCTAATGGCTACATAATGAATCATGGGTGAATTTAAATAGAGAAATGTCTGTGCTCAAATCCAAATAGCTTATAGAGGTATATAAAATGCTAAAGGATTTTAAAGGGGTGTGACCACATGTTAACACCTTTGCACAGTGCTTTACATCCTTTCTAGCAAACTTTGCATAAAATTGGGGATTCTTGGTTTGCTAATATTTTAATACATAGCCAAGCTGGCTAACTGCTTTAACATGATCCCTCCCTGATCTACTCTTCTGTGCAAAATGCCTAATGCTTTCTTGCTTATAGCTAGGGACAGGGACGTAACTAGAAATCACAGGGCCCCATAGCAAAATGGGCCCCCCCCCCAAAAAAAAATAATGGTAGGGCTTAAATTAAATAGTGGGCGTGGCTTAAAGGGTGTGCCTCAAATCGGGTGTTGTTCGAGTCTGAGATGAATGAGGGACGGAGGAATAAAGAAAGAAAGGGAGAAAGAAAGAGAGAAAGACAGCAGGCCCAGATCCTACACCACAATAGCAATATGTGTATTCCAGAAAGTTTAACAATCAGCAGATAAAGATACTCCAAACACCTGGTGTTAGCGCTTCAATCATCACGGCACCATTGTTGTTATGGTATCAGGATGATTAAAGCGCATTATTTCTTATATTACATTGTAATATAAAATGAAATAGTTCAACTCACCATAATGCAGAATCAGTGGGAGCTCCGAGTGTGTCACTTGCCACGTCGCCTGCCACCAGATGCCATCAGGTGTCCCTAGCAGAGTCCATCCTTATATCAGGCATTCCCAGCAGAATCCATCCTTATATCAGGTGTCCCCAGAAGAGTCCCTCCTTACATCAGGTGCCCCCAGTAGAGTCCCTCCTTACATCAGGCATTCCCAGTAGAGTCCCGCCTTACATCAGGTGCCCCCAGTAGAGTCCCGCCTTACATCAGGTGCCCCCAGTAGAGTCCCTCCTTACATCAGGTGCCCCCAGGAGAGTCCCTCCTTACATCAGGCATTCCCAGTAGAGTCCCTCCTTACATCAGGCATTCCCAGTAGAGTCCCTCCTTACTCCAGGTGCCCCCAGTAGAGTCCCTCCTTACATCAGGCATTCCCAATAAAGTCCCTCCTTACATCAGGTGCCCCCAGTAGAGTCCTTTCTTACATCAGGCATTCCCAGTAGAGTCCCTCCTTACATCAGCTGTCCCCAGTTACCAGTGGCGTCACTAGGGTTGGTGTCACCCGGTGCAGAAAAAGTACAGTACAGACCCACCTCTTTCATTATAGACCCCCTACATCAGTATAGACCCCCCTCAGGATAAACTACCCCCTCCTCCATCTGGTACAGACCCCCTGGACAAACCAGCCCAATCTGTACAGACCCCCCAAGGACAACTCAACCCCCTCCAACTGTACAGACCCCCTCCAAGAGTACAGACCCCCCCCAAGATAACCCCCCATCTGTACAGACCCCCCAGGACAATTCACACCCCAGGAGTACAGACCCCCAGGACAATTCACCCCCCCAGGAGTACAGACCCCCAGGACAATTCACCCCCCCCCCAGGAGTACAGACCCCCCAGGACAATTCACCCCCCAGGAGTACAGACCCCCCAGGACAATTCACCCCTCCAGGACACCAGACCCCCCCAGGACAATTCACCCCCCAGGAGTACAGACCCCCAGGACGATTAACCCCACAAGAGTACAGACCCCCTCAGGACAATTCACCCCCCCCCAGAAGTACAGACCCCCCCCCAGACAATTCACCCCCCCTAGGATTACAGACACCCCAGGACAATTCACCCCTCCAGGAGAACAGACCCCAGGACAATTCACCCCCCCAGGAGTACAGAACCCCCCAGGAGTACAGACCCCCCCCCATTCATGCACCTGGGCGTGCAGCCGCCCAGAGAGTTACTTGCTCAGACTGTCACTGACACTCTGGGTGGCACGATGTGATAGGAGGCAGCCAGTGAGAGTGAGACAGCAGAGACTCACTCAGACAGGGATAGCGCAGCGCCGGGACACAGGACTCTCCATCGGGCCTCGGCGCCGCTCAGGACTCACTATGCTCGTCTCCGTGCCATTTACAGAGCCAAGAGGCGGAGCCTGGGTAGCAAGAAAGCAGACAATAGAAATGGAGCTCCATTTCTATTGCAGCCGCTTTCATTGCCACCCGGGCTCCGCCTCTTAATTCTTCCTTAGCTGGTCTTCTGTAAAATGGAGATGGAGACAGAAATGACCAGTGCCGCGGATCTCTAGCGGTGGCAAGGAAAAAAAAAAAAAGTTGGCAAGTACAGTATGCATTCCTCACCCTCCTCGGGCCCCACTGGGCTGAGGGCCCCATAGCGCCCGCGTGGGTCGCTATGGTGGTAGTTCCGCCACTGGCTAGGGATATGATTGGTGATTGGGTTTAATCCAAATCGTTTGCAGACTGGGCAAATAATTTGGCTCAAATTAGCCACTTCTACAACCCGACACCCGGGTTTTCTGGCTACGGTATGTAAGCAAACAAATTAGCAAAAAATTTATATAATGTCCCCAGATTTTAATCCATCATCAGTCTCGTCGGCCATCAATGTAAATACATCATCAGTCACAATGACCTGCCACCCTATGACGTTTCCCCATTGCACTCCCATTGCTAAATTACATATTGGGAATGTGTAAAAACAGCAAAGGGAATTCAGGTAGGTGTCCTGGTCTGGTTCAGATTTTGGGCCACGTGCTCGCTGCCCTTCCACTCCCAGCCACCCAGGCTGCATGCTAATGATTAAGCACAAGATGTTTGTGTGAAACGTGTCTACGTGACCTCGTGTTGGTGTCTTTGGTGTTATCACTTTGAACAATAAAAGGCAATCAGAATTCCTGGATGTGCAGCCATTTCTTTTTTCACAGGCTGCATGCCTAATTGGATTTTTAAGGGAGAACCCACACCAATTTTTTGCCATTTTTTTTCTTTTAAAGGACTATACCATTTTTATCAGCACTTTTAAAAGACTATGCCATACTGTTCAGTAACACCCCAAACTTATTATTCATAGGCATGGTAAACATTTCTATCTGCTCCTTGTGTTTTTCGCTTGCATACAATGTGCATTGATCATATAGTCTCATGGTATCATTTGGTGCCCTGTTCACACATCCTATAGTAAAGTAAACCTTCATATCCCTTTGTCAGCAGTTTCACTTTGTGACATGAGGCATGTCGCAAGGCACTGCACGGGTTAATGCATGACTTCTGTCTGCAGTGTAAGAACTGAAACTTAATGTAAAGAACCTACATATTTCACAATCCCCGGGTCTCTCAGTCTAGTGCTGGTGTAGGTGAGAGTTACACAGTAATTAGATATGACACAGACACAAGAAGGCAGATCTGTCACAGATATAACAGAGAGCTTATTCATGCAGCTAGATGATTACAGTATTTCATCACATTAGCACTAGGGATGAGCTTCGAGTTCGAGTCGAACTCATGTTCGACTCGAACATTGCCTGTTCGCCGAACAGCGAACAATTTGTGGTGTTTGCAGCAAATTCGAAAAGCCGCGGAACACCCTGTAAAAGTATATGGGAGAAATCTAAAGTGCTAATTTTAAAGGCTTATATGAATGTTATTGTCATAAAAAGTGTTTGGGGACCCGGGTAGTACCCCTATGATCTGACGGGTGACCCCGCCCCCTCGTACATCAGACCCCGCCTACGTCATTGGCTGAGCGGACCTGATGGGGAACGTGATTTGATTCCCCTGCAGTGTAATAAATGAATAGACCCTGCTCCTTCTCACGTTCCCCATCAGGTCCGCTCAGCCAATGACGTAGGGGGGCGGGGTCACCTTCACTGGGTGTTAGGCTGAGCGGACCTGATGGGGATGGTGAGAAGGGACAGTTCTAAGCACGAGAAACAAGCGCTGCTTTACAGGCATATTATACACCCCCCCCCCCCCAGGTACGAAATTTAAAGGAATATTTCACTTTTATTGTTTCACTTTAAGAAATATTAAAATCAATGTTCCCGAAAAAACTGCAGTTTTTAAAACTTTTTTTTGCATTGATACATGTCCCCTGGGGCAGGACACGGGTCCCCAAACCCTTTTTAGGACAATAACTTGCATATTAGCCTTGATAATTAGCACTTTTGATTTCGAACGTTTGAGTCCATTGTATTTAATAGGGTTCTAAAGTTTGCGCAAACTTTAGGTCTGTTCGCAGGTTCTGGTGCGAACCGAACCGGGGGGTGTTCGGCTCATCCCTAATTAGCACTCCCACATTTGTGATGCAACACAGTAAGGATGAAGAGGCATGGATTGGAAGCTGTGTGACCTAGAACAGGAAGCTGTTGGGAAATTGATCAGCCATGACCCTACAAACTGCAGTCCCAACATGTACGGCTATCATTACAAGGTAAGGCAAGCAACACAGAAAAGCCTTCAAAGCAGTTGTGTATTTTCAATGTTGCCCTTTAAACTGCTTGAAAAGACCCTCTCCCCACTGAACAATTTTTTTTCACCAGTACGCATCCCCCATGACATTGTCCAGCTACCCATGCCCCTTTCTCAACAATGTCTTGAGTGTTAGGCTCCGTTCCCAATTATGCAATTTCAGATATAACTTGATTTACACAGAATCGCATAACAATGGAAGTCACATCGTTTTCAATGGTGTCGGTTCCCATCAATGCAACTCAGAACGCCCTCATTTTGGAAAAGGTTTCTGTACTACTTTGGTGTGATTCCAGCATCCAATATGCACTACATAATCACACTGAAAATCAAATCAGAATCAGATTGCAGCAGTGTTAACCTAGCCTTATGCCGCATACACACGACCATTTTTCATGACGAGAAAAATGCAATTTTTTTAATTTGGTCATTAAAAACGATCGTTTGTAGGATCCAGAGCATTTTTCGCAACGTGAAAAATGGGCATTAAAAATTTGGAACATGCTCTATTTTTTCTCGTCGTTTTTCACATCATCGTTTTTCTCGTCGTGAAAAATGGCCGTGTGTAGGCTTTAACGACGGGAAAAAACGCACATGCTCAGAAGCAAGTTATGAGACGGGAGCACTCGTTCTGGTAAAACTAGCGTTCATAATGGAGATAGCACATTTGTCACGCTGTAACGGACTGAAGAGCACGAAGCTGAAAAGCGCGAATCGTCTCTCACCAAACTTTTACTAACACGAGGATCAGCAAAAGCAGCCCAAAGGGTGATGCCATCCGAATGGAATTTCCCCTTTATAGTGCCGTCGTACGTGTTGTCAAACATGTTGTACGTCACCGCGCTTTGCTCAAGCATTTTTTTTCACGATCGTGTATAGAAAAGGCAGGCTTGAGAAGAATCACGTCGAGAAAAACTTTGTTTTTTCAATGACATTAAAAACGGTCATGTGTACGCGGCATTAGTATTGATAAAGGCCAGAAAAAATTTACTTTTGCCTCCCATAGACTGCAATAGGGTTTGGCATCAAATTAAAGGTTCTTGTACTTCCCATTCCCAATGTGTTTGATAAACCTGCCTGAATCAAACCCAAACAGGTTTGCTTATCACTACTTATACTTTAATTGGCATACTCTGATCAGCCATAACTTTATGACCACTGACAAGTTAAGTGAATATCATTGATTATCTTGTTTCAATGGCATCTGAAAGTCAGTGAGATATATTAGGCAGCAAGTCAAGTAAATATGTCATCCATTAAGTTGATATGTTGAAAGCAGAAAAAAATGGGCATTGCAGTTTGTTGTGTATGGGTATGCAGCGGACCGGACCAGTTACCATGCTGACCTGTGTCTACAGCCAACAGCACCTACAATGGGCACATGAGCATCAGAACTGGACCATGGAGCAATGGAAGAAGGTGGCCTGGTCTGATTAATCACATTTTCTTTTACATAGGGTGGATGGCTGGGTCCATTGGCATCACTTACCTGGGAAAGAGATGGCACCAAGATGCAGTATGGGAAGAGGGAGAGCCAGCAGAGGCAATGTGGTACTTTGGACAATGTTCTGCTGGGAAACCTTGGGTTCTGACATTCATATAGATGTTACTTTGACACGTACCACCTACCTAAATATTGTTGCTGACCAAGCACACAAAACTATTTCTAGATGGCAGTGGCCTCTTTCAGCAGGATAATGTGCCCTGTCAGATTGTAAAATTGATTCAAGAATGGTTTGAGGAACACAAAAATTAGGTTGAAGTTTTGACTTGGCCTCCAAATTCTCCAGATCTCTAGACAATCAAGCTTCTATGGGATGTGCTGGAAAAACAGGTCTAATCTATGGAGGCGCCCACCTCTCATCTTACCAAACTGAAAGGATCCGCTACTGACAGCTTGGTCCCAGATATCACAGCATAACTTCAGAGGTCTATTGGTGTCCTCGATATTTCATGGCTGTTTTGGTGGCAAAAGGGGGACATACTCAATATTAGTTGGGTGGTCATAAGGTTATGGCTGATCGGTGTACAGTATAGTGCCAATATGTCTGCCCCGCATTGGCATTTTACGCCCATTACTTTATGCTAATAACAAGTATGTTTTTTGGATTTTTAACAGTAGAGTAGTGGCTGGCCAGAGAAGGATCACTTTAACAAAGTTGGCTGAACTGAACATATATTGCAATATATACAAATAAAGAACCCATGTTTTTATGTAAAGGTTTGTAGAAATAAGTAATCCTGCGTACACACGGCCGTTTTTAATGTCATTGAAAAAAAATATGTTTTTCTCGACGTGATGATGTCTCCTCTTAAGCCTGCCTTGCCTACACACTATCGTGAAAAAAAAATGCAAAGCGCGGTGACGTACAAAACGTACAACGGCACTATAAAGGGGAAGTTCTATTCGGATGGTGCCACCCTTTGGGATGCTTTTGCTGATCCTCGTGTTATTAAAGTTTGGTGAGAGCCGATTCGCGCTTTTCAGCCTCATGCTCTTCAGTCCATTACAGCGTGATGAATGTGCTATCTCCATTACGAACATTAGTTTTACCAGAAGGAGCTCTCCCATCTCATACTTGATTTTTTTTCCCCTCGTAAAAGCATACACACTACCGGTTTTCACGACGTTAAAAAGAACGACGTGAAAAACGACGTGAAAAAATAGAGCAGGTTCTAATTTGTTTTAGGCTATTTTTCACGTCATTAAAAATGCTCTGGAGCCTACACACGATCGTTTTTAATGAGCAATTAGAAAAATTGCATTTTTCACGCCATGAAAAACGGTCATGTGTACGCGCTATAAGAGTGCATAGCAGTGTGCAGAGGGTTAATTCAATATTTTCATGGATGAATTTGACATCAGAAGCGTTATAATTATCCCCCTTAGTCTGTTTTTTGAAAGATAACTCCCCTACAGCATTTTAACTAGCTCCTTTACTTGTTGGTAACCATACAGGACTATTGTAGCTGTGTGTAGATAGCTATCCAGTCTAGTCAATATCGTATTAAGCACATCTTTACATTGCGATCTCCTGGCTGATGACAGCACTCTCTCTCTATTTCAGGGATTAATAGTTTGCCAGTGCTGAGATATGGCAGGATGGAGTATTCCCCATAATAACAAGATAAATGTAATTTCTGCAAAAGGGTGGCTAGGAAGCTGAATCCAAATTGGGGTTATTTCTCCTGTGACCGGAGAGCTGTTTCTCAGAGAGTTGTAATGACAAATCTCTGTATATTCTAACTTTTTTGTGTGGTTTGCAATTACTCTTTTTACTGCTATGTATTATAGTATGAAATTTTCGAGGAAGCAATATTTACAAAGGCTAAATAAAATTGTGCATCTGTATCAACCAAAAAGATGAACTTGTTTGCAGTCTTGAAATGTGGTTTATGCTTCTATTATCTACCATTGCATTTGCATTGCATTTTGCTAATTCTAAGTATTTTTTTTTTTTACTTAAGAAAAGTTTAAGAAAAACTAAAATTGAATTTGTAATAAGAAAAATAAATTGGAGACATTACATTTCTCAAAAACAGTTTTCCTAGCTAAAAATAGACATCTAATGTAAAGTGAACCTTGTCTGAGCTGAAAAGTACCGTATTTCATGAATCCTAGACGCTTTGCATCACCTTTGGGTGCAGACGTACTCCGACGCACAATCCCAAAGTGTTTTTACGAGAGGTGCTGGTGGTGTGAGTGCTATGCTGCTATTGTCCCAGGTGCAACTCACGGAAGTCACATATGATACGCATGCAGGCATTCGCTTGAGTGGTACGGGTTCCAGACAGGTGGCCAGAGTTTCAAGGGCAGCAGGCAGACAGCTAGGACAGAAATAGACTAAAGTCTGTGTCAAGCAGGTATACATTCCATATACAAACATACAATATTAGGAGAGTATAACAGGCTGGTGCACAGAGACCAGAATCAAGCAGAACCTATTGATCAGGCATGGGCCTGGAGCTCTCATCTCACTTTAAAGGTTGCTAATGAGGCCATCTGAGATAAATAGCAATGTGATTCTCTGCAGTACAGGATAAAGTACAGCAGGGACATATGCCAGAACCTTCAGCGTGGTCCTGCAGTAGAGCAGGAGATGATCCAGTAGATGGTGGTGAAGGACAGCATGCAGCAACCTAAAATGACTCCAGAGAAGAATTGTTACACTTAGGAAACAACCGTACTAAGTGCAGACACAGATTCATCCATGTGTCCCTGTGGAGCCCCTTGTATCCTAGGCCCAGGCTAGGCTAGTTAACCAAAACCAGTAAAGCTCCTCATGTATGGGTATAACTGCTATGCCCTGCAGTGTTTTGGAGACCCAACCTTCAAGAAATGTGTAGCGGCCTCCACTCTCTCTCTCTGTATCAGTTCTTCTGGCTCTGGTCTAGGGGTACCTCTGAGGAGAGAGTGCGAGGTCACCATGCCAAGTTCCCCTGCAGATGTATGTGCAGTGAGAGACAATCTTCTTTTACCTTCGGGTCGGTGTTCTGCATCTGGAGCCTCCTCCTGGTGGTTTCTTGAACAATGTCTGCCAGAAAATGAGCCCCACACCAATAAATTCCAACACTCCTTTATTCTTCCGATAACAGAGTAATGCACAGACAGTTGGACTCCCTCAATGAGTAGAACAGACAGAGGGGTGTGGATACGAGTAGGCCCAGACACAATGAACTCTCCACTTTCCTTCCTGAAAGTGGGTTGCGGTCTCCAATCGAGGGGAAATATCCTTCCAGGCGGTCTCCGGTGGAGGCTCACCCGTCACTGGCGATATGCTGCACCAGGTCTTCAAGCAAGTACCCCCTCCCGGTCCATTACGCCTCTGGATTCGGGTACCCACTCCCGGGGTCCCCTAGGATCTCCTTCCCTCGCGGAACTCAGTGGTGGGCACTGAGCTCCAGACCTCCATCCGAGTACCCCACCCCAGGCCAAAGGTGCCTGGGATGGAACACGACCTCCGAATGTCCTCCAGGCCTGGGCCGCCTAGAGGACCGACACGAACCACCGTCCTCAGGCTGAAGGTGCCTGGGACTCGACCCCGTGACAAAGATGGCCGCCCACTTTATACCCTCTCCCAGCAGGCACGGCGGGTTCCCCGCCCCACCATACCACTGCCGAGGGAGGACAAAAGGGGGTACGGCACACAGCAATGGTTCAACCCCAGCCCAAGGCGACAGTGCCACCCGCTGAGTGCCGGGGCGTAGGCGGGCGGGATGGTCCACCACAACCACTGGTCGGGGCTACCATGCTGGTCTTTCTCTTCAGTGGTGGACACTGTGAGACAGTGGTGACCGAGTCAGCATCCTCGGATTTCTCCCGTTGAGTACTCGCGACCTCCTCCGCGGTCGCTGCAGTGCGCACAGGGATGGCTGTCAAAGCAGTGATTCCTCCTCTCTGAGTGGTGTTGCCTGCAGCACGGCCGGGGTAGATGGTCCTTGGCTTCAAAATGACGAAATCCACCTTGAATAAGAACTCCAAAAAGGCCTTGCATCGCCCGAATGGCTTCAGATGACACACCAGTCCCGAGTAGCCGGGACAAATCACACCCAGGGCCTCAACGTCCATGGATGAATACAGGGCGAATCGTCCCCTTGGCTTTAGCCGAATTCCTGTATTGGTCACCGGAGCAGCAGCAGTCAAAGACGTGGTGGAAGGGTGAAGTGGAACCCACGCTGTATGTCCAAACATGGTGACTTGCTGCTGGTCCATTGCGCACTGCAAGTTTTGCGCCAATGTCCCACGTGTAGTCCTTCACACGTATTGGACTCCTCCCCTTTGCACTGTAATTCGCGGGCTTTTCTTCTCCTTCTTTCCTGAGTCACGCCCACGAACTAAGCAGGGAGGGTGTGCCTGATGGCGCAGTGCAAATAGAAGCCCCCACGTGTAGTCCCTCACACGGCTGAGCTCCCCCCTCTTCTCGCTCTTCTGCGCGGGCCTTTCCCTTCACTGGGTCATGTCCGCGACTTCGAGCAGGGATGCACTTTGGCCAATAATATGGCCGACCTACTCCTCCGGGCAGACACGTTCAAACTCCGTAGTAGCACGAACACCATACCGGACCCGAGCCCCCACATGTAGCGGCCTCCACTCTCTCTCTCTGTATCAGTTCTTCTGGCTCTGGTCTAGGGGTACCTCTGAGGAGAGAGTGCAAGGTCACCACGCCAAGTTCCCCTGCAGATGTATGTGCAGTGAGAGACAATCCTCTTTTACCTTCGGGTCGGTGTTCTGCATCTGGAGCCTCCTCCTGGTGGTTTCTTGAACAATGTCTGCCAGAAAATGAGCCCCACACCAATAAAGTCCAACACTCCTTTATTCTTCCGATAACAGAGTAATGCACAGACAGTTGGACTCCCTCAACGAGTAGAACAGACAGAGGGGTGTGGATACGAGTAGGCCCAGACACAATGAACTCTCCACTTTCCTTCCTGAAAGTGGGTTGCGGTCTCCAATCAAGGGGAAATATCCTTCCAGGCGGTCTCCGGTGGAGGCTCACCCGTCACTGGTCTTCAAGCAAGTACCCCCTCCCGGTCCATTACGCCTCTGGATTCGGGTACCCACTCCCGGGGTCCCCTAGGATCTCCTTCCCTCGCGGAATTTAGCAGTGGGCACTGAGCTCCAGACCTCCATCCGAGTACCTCACCCCAGGCCAAAGGTGCCTGGGATGGAACACGACCTCTGAACGTCCTCCAGGCCTGGGCCGCCTAGAGGACCGACATGAACCACCGCCCTCAGGCTGAAGGTGCCTGGGACTCGACCCCTTGACAAAGATGGCCGCCCACTTTATACCCTCTCCCAGCAGGCACGGCGGGTTCCCCGCCCCACCATATCACTGCCGAGGGAGGACAAAAAGGGGTACGGCACACAGCAATGGTTCAACCCCAGCCCAAGGCGACAGCGCCACCCGCTGAGCTGCAGGGAACTGCACATTACTGGTGTCTCTGCCAGTTTAAATACACAAGAAAAGTGCATTACCGCTACAAATGCTTTTCTATACTGATCAATGTAACTGGTGTTTCAGCACCAGTGTTAGCTAAAGTGTTACTAAACCCACAACAGTAAAATCAGTCTGTATATGCAGTAAATCATGCTTGTTAAACTTACTGTGGAACATAACGGGTTAGTCATCCACATTGTGTAAAAAGGCAGTTTGATCCTGTCTTCTCTGATCCTCCCCTTCTTCCACTGTCCCAAATCCCCCTTCTGATAAGACAGAGCCTTTAGAGTCACTCTGCACATGCTCAGTTTGGTGTGAACAGCCGTGGCCAAAAGTTTTGAGAATGACACAAATAATAATTTTCACAAAGTCTGCTGCTTCAGTGTTTTTAGATCCTTTTGTCAGATGTTACTATGGTATACTGAAGTATAATTGCAAGCATTTCTTAAGTGTCAAAGGCTTTTATTGACAATGACATTATGTTTATGCAAGACCTCTGCAATTCGCCATGGCATGCTGTCAATCAATTTCTGGGCCACATCTTGACGGGTGGCAGCCCATTCTTGCATAATCAATGCTTGGAGTTTGTCAGACTTTGTGGGGTTTGTTTGTTCGCCCACCTCTTGAGGATTGACCACATGTTGCCCACTCCCTTGGCTGAGAAGCAACCCCTCACATGAATGGTCTCAGGATGCTTTTCTGTTGGCATGGCACAGGACCGATGGTAGCGCTTACCTTTTCTTCTCCGGACAAAGTTTTTTCCGGATACCCCAAACAATTGGAAAGGGGATTCATCAGAGAAAATTACTTTCTTCCAGTCCTCAGCAGTCCAATCCCTGTGCAAAAAAATAGAGAATACAATTGCGCTACCCTTAAAACAAGCAACAAAGTGCAAAATAACGTCCTATATATACAGTGTTATATAAAGGCATAAATAAACAAAATATGTGTAAAAACAAGATTATATGAAAAAAGTTCCAAATGTAGTTGTATCCAAAGGATTGGCCAGACAATCACATCTGCTTGTGTGTTGGCAATACAGTCCTCAGAAATATCTTGGATGTAGATTCAACTTCCAAATTATTCCAGATAACAAATGAAAAGAATGCTCCTTTCCCAGTGGACGCCTTTTACGCCGAAACGCAGCGTCGGGTGGAGCTGTCGAACGTGACGTCACTACGCAGCAGCTGATCGGCACAGACAGCAGCTGAATACTAGCAAGCGTGTTTTTGAATTTGCCGCCCCTCAATGGAAACAAACATGTTGTATTTTATCCAGCCTTAATAAAGGATATTTTAAATCAAAATTTGGATTACTGCACCATGATTTTCCCCACTTCTACTTTTTTTCACATAACTCCTGCTGTGTGAGATCAGCGTATTGGCTGGAGCCAGGAGGGAGATTCCCTTCACTTCCTTGAAACCAGGAGTCCGGGTCCAGTGTATGCTGATTACCAATCTTGTGGGAGGAATATATGTGCTTGAGGCCCTAATGATCTCCGTTATAGAGATCCACCGGAGTCGGTAAGCCCCCATTCTTTTCATTTGTTATCTGGAATAATTTGGAAGTTGAATCTACATCCAAGATATTTCTGAGGACTGTTTTGCCAACACACAAGCAGATGTGATTGTCTGGCCAATCCTTTGGATACAACTACATTTGGAACTTTTTTCATATAATCTTGTTTTTACACATATTTTGTTTATTTATGCCTTTATATAACACTGTATATATAGGACGTTATTTTGCACTTTGTTGCTTGTTTTAAGGGTAGCGCAATTGTATTCTCTATTTTTTTGCACATACTTATAAAGCGGTTATTCCAGCTTTCCCCCCTTTTTTTGCAGCACCCATCACAGTATTTAATCACATTAGACTAGTAAAAATATATATATTTTTTAGTCACTAAATTATTTGATTCACCAACTATTGTTGAAAGGTTAGCGCGGATTTTTTCTATTTTTCCACAGTCCAATCCCTGTACCTTTTGCAGAATATCAGCCTGTCCCTAATGTTTTTCCTGGAGAGAATTGGCTTCTTTGCTGTCCTTCTTGACACCAGGCCATCTTCCAAAAGTCTTCCCCTCACTGTGCATGCAGATGCACTCCCACCTGCCTGCTGCCATTCTTGAGCAAGCTCTGCACTGGTAGTGCCCCGATCCCGCAGGTGAATCAACTGTAGGAGACTTTCCTGGCGCTTGCTGGACTTTTTTGGATGCCCTAAAGCCTTCTTCACGAATGCAGTGGAAATGTTTTTCATGGGATTAAGCTCATTTTCATGGCAAAGAGGGACTTTGAAATTAATTGCAATTCATCTGATCTCTCTTCATAACATTCTGGAGTATATGCAAATTGCCAAAGTATATCACAAAGATTGCACCGCTCCAGGTGAAGTATGAGATCTCTCCTGCTGTAATAATTGCCGGGTGCCAGCCTTGGTCCGCAAGCAGATCATAAAAGAACAATAAAAAGAAGGAAAAGTGGCAGCACTACTGGCATACAAATTTTAGTTTATTGGAAATCCTTTAAAGACGAGGACAGATCTTGCACACACATCTTCTGTGGCTTTAGCAAACACGTTTCACACACCCGTGCTTAGTCATTGCTGATTAATCACATGGGTTCCACTCTGGTTTAAATCTGTGAAACCGCAGATGAGGAATAATTAAAATAATGACCCCCTCTGCAGTCCAACAGACAAACCAAAACACACATAGTAAGCACTTGTAGATACAAAAAATGTGACAAATTTAAATTATATAAATGTTAACAACACATTTCAAGAATGCAAAGAGAAAGTAAAAATACAAAAGAGGAAAGATATATATATATATATATATATATATATAAATATAAAAAAAATATATATATAAAAGTCCATATTTGTACATAAATAACCTGTGTAGATAAATAAAATTAGATGTACATAGTATATAAACAAAAAATAGGCATAAAAAATAGAACAAAGAAAACAAATATTAAATCAAAAGCACAGAGTCATTGCCCATAGTCCGTAGAGAGACAAGACAGACATATATTGTCTCATCATGCAAAATCCCCACAGACCGGGCAATTGATAGATACAAGTATATATTGTATAGCTTTTTATCAATATTGCATATGTAGCGGGGTCCTCAATTTAGGGGTAGTGTTTGAGTGGTAGTTATGCTCAAGCACCTAAATTGTTAGTACATTATCAACCATTTTTGTCTGCAGGAAGAGTATCGGTGTACTGTTCCCTGTGGCCTAGACGGTCTATTAAGAGAAATAAACTCTATGTTGGAGTTACAGCTGGTGTGGACATTGAAGTAATTGAGGGAAATAGAGACTTGTCTTTATTGACTATAGAGATAAGAACCATTCTCTGGAGAATCTGGCTGTGGAGACCCATCACAACACCGCTCAACCTCTTCACTCAGGAGGGTACGGGCATATAGAGCTGGGTGTGCCCTTTCTTCTTGCGAGAAGCCAAAGACAAGGAGGAGAGGGTAGTAAGCGCTATACGTGGGGGCTCGAGTCCGGGATTTCCGCAGCCGGAAAGAAGAAGAAAACCCCCCAGAGTTTGGTCTTTATTCCCCCTGTGAGGCTCCATGGAGGTCGGCCATCTTTGAGAGAAAGTGACTGCGCCACGAGGAGAGCCCAAGCTGCGTAGTTCATGGGCGTGTCAAGAATGAGAAAGCCAGCGAACATTGCAGAAGATGGGAGGAGCCTCGCCATGTGATGAGTTACATGTGGTGACTTTGGCGCAAAAGGGACAGTGCGCAATGAATCGGCAAGCGGAGAACATGGCGTCTAATGCCCCATTGATTCCAGTTCCTTCTACCATGAATGTATATTCGTTTGCTGCTTTTTTGATGGATACGGGGATCCGACTGAAGCCTCGGGGTGGCTTCGCCGTCTACGTTCACAGAGATGCGGAGGCCCTTGGAGTGGTTTGTCCCGGATGCCAGGGACTGGTGGTGCACCTTCGGCCTTTTGGAAGATGTGAAAGATGCAAGGAGGTCTTGTTCGAGGTAGAGCAACCCACAGAAAAGCCTCGGGCCTACCGACTGAATTGCCTTACGGGCGCCACTACTCTTGAGGAGGAAACCAGCGCTTCTACAGTCACCCCTACGCGCACTGTCGAGACTTCGGAGGAAGTCGTTGTTGAGAATGTTCCGGTAGTTGAGGAACCGGAGACGGAGAAACCGGAGGATGCTGCCTCGTTTGTTACAGAATCCTCGCTCCCACCGCCCAAGCGGAAGGTCGGCTATGTGAAAGCCTCCTGCGGTCGCGGTCGAGCTATACCCCAGCGTTTACCTGTGTCGGATTGCCTAGTCGGAGGGACCTTCAGACGATCCGCGACAGCTGCAGGTCGAGGTAAGCCGGGGAAGAGAGCAGAGAAAAGCATCCAGAGTGTTGGGGATGCTTGGGTCCTGGACCCCAAAGAACTTGAACTTGCCAGAGATAGTGGTTCCTCTGTCACTAGGAACTACTTGCTAGCAGAGGACTGTGATACCTCTGATTTAGAGTCATCTTCTGATGTAGGAGAAGATGCTAAGATAGATGAAATATTCATCAAAAAGGGCTGGGACAGAATACCCCTATCCTCCGCCAGAAGTAGAAGGGACACACCCAAGTCTGCTGGGGATGTTACACCCCGGGTGGAAGTCCATGTGTCTGAGGAAGGACCTGACGCCATGCCTGAGTCATCCGGACCTGTGGTGCCCGTGCACATTACTACGGATGACTGTATAGTGCTACGAGCTGCTGTGATGTGTCCCAGGGCAGTGAAAGTGCCCAGGCATCCAGAAGCCATTGTTTTGCCGGGTGCTGGAGACCGTGCCACACTTCCACTACTCTCCAGGCTGCAGCGGTTGTTCAACCAAAAGGTGGCTGCTGATTACGGATGGGAGTACCCGTATGTCACCAGAGACTTGCTGTTCGAGGTGGAGGCCTACAGGGAGAGATGGTACGTGGACTTCCTGTGGAACCATTTAAAAGTCCAACACGCCCGCAGGTATCTCTCTTGTTCCACGGCTGTTGCCGAGAGATATCGGGGGTGCAAGAAAGAATGGATGTTGGGTCGGCACATTCATGCGGATCGTGTAGTTGTGTGTCGGAAGGAGATGGAAGATGTCGTCTACTCAATAGAGACCTTTGATAAAAGATGGAAGCTCCTCATCTTGCCTGATCTAAAGTTTTATTTGTGAGAGACTGAACTCTCTGTTTTTTTTGTGCTTTTGTTCCGGAGTGTACTCTCCTGGAGTTCAGGAACTTTGCCCTTGCAAATCGGGGTAATCTACTCGGCTGGAGAGCAGGGGAGCTGTTAATGTTTTTCTCTCCGCTCACAGTGCAACAAAGATAGAGACTTTGGGGTAGAGATAGTTTAGGGACACAGACAAATTCAAAGAAGAAGAGGAAGATTTGCCTTCAAGGAAAGAAAAGAAAGAAAGTTATTTTTTTTGGGACAAGTGTCTTGACGGTGGCACTTCCACTAGGTGGCGGTGTTGCTTAAGTTTGAACTACATTTAAAAGTGTTTTACTTTTTAGAAGGAAAGGATTTTTCCCTCGGGGAGAGTTTTTTCTCTTCTAATGTACATAGAAGCTTTGGATGTCAAATTTTTTGGTTTGATGTGTGTTTTTCTCGCTCTGCAGGTGGTTACCAAGCGGCCACTGAGAATGGGTGGATTTAGCTATTGCAGGAGGGGAGGGAAATGTGAATGATAAAAATGTTTTGCTTTAAAATATGTGACATTTGAGAATGGGATGTACACATTTGTTTTCTGCTATTCTTCCTTCATCTCTTCAATTTAACTCCCTTTCCCCATGTTCAGGTTCCGGCACAAACAAATATTTTTCCAAATAGTTTTTTTTGTACATAGTTTCTGGAATAGGTCTATGTTGACTCAGGCTTGAGAGGCATAGGTTTGCTCCAGACACTGGGGACAGTGTCTATTTTAGTGGGGGGAGTGTGTAGAGGGGTCCTCAATTTAGGGGTAGTGTTTGAGTGGTAGTTATGCTCAAACACCTAAATTGTTAGGACATTATCAACCATTTTTGTCTGCAGGAAGAGTATTGGTGTACCGTTCCCTGTGGCCTGCAGGTGGCGCTGCCATAGTGGGTCAGGGTTGAACCGCTGATACATCGCTGTGCCTTGTGTGTCCCCTCTCGGCAACCATACAGTGGGAGTGGTCGGCCTGCTGTGTATGCTGGGAGAGGATATAAAAGGGGCATACGCTGCCTGTAGGGGTGGTCGGTCGTCGGGAGTCCTACTCCCAGGAGTGTGTGTTCCTGTCCGCCCTGGGCACCTTTGGCCCAGGGGCGGTGGTCGGTGAATCAGTCCCAGGCACCTTTAGCCCTGGGGATGCAACTAAAGGCCTTGGGCCCAGCACCTTCGGCTGGGGCCGTCAAGGATTGAGGAATCTCAGGGTGCCGCCTTGTGAGGGGACTCGCATCTTAGACGAGGAGGCCGGGGAAAGACCATTCCGAGGGACTGGTGAGAAGTCACAGTGAAGGAAGGGGCCCGGTAACCCTCTGGAGGGATGTCTTCTCCTTACAAAAAGGCCAAGCTTTGAAAACCAAGTTCACCAGGTCTGTGGCAGAGACCAAGTTCACCAGGTCTGTGGCAGAGATCAAGTTCACCAGGTCTGTGGCAGAGACCAAGTGCACCAGTTTGTGTAGTGATTGTGCAGTTAGTTAAAGTACCATTTTGGCTGCTAGTCCCTATCTAGGGAGACTATCGAAATGGGCTAAGTCTGCTTGTGAAGCCAAGCAGTGAAGTGTATAACGTTTGTGCCTGGATCTCTTCCACACCTTATGCTGTCCTGTTCTCTCTCCAACCTTTTCTATCAGAGACTGTCTATTAACAGAAATAAACTCTACGTTGGAGTTACAGCTGGTGTGGACATTGAAGTCATTGGGGGAAATAGAGACTTGTCTTTATTGACTATAAAGATAAGAACCATTCTTTGGAGAATCTGGCTGTGGAGACCCATCACAACACAGCTCAACCTCTTCACTCAGGAGGGTACGGGCATATAGAGCTGGGTGTGCCCTTTCTTCCTGCGAGGAGCCAAAGACAAGGAGGAGAGGGTGGTAAGCGCTATGCATATGTAGTGGGTATGTACTTTCCCGGGTGTAAACTTGAACTTGGCAGAGACATTAGTGATGCAGGTGGCGCTGTCGCTCTGGGCTGGGGTTGAATCATTGCTGTGTGTCGCGCCTCCTTTTTGTCCTCCCTCGGCAGCGGTATGGTGGGGCGGGGAACCTGCCGTGCTTGCTGGGAGAGGGTATAAAGGGGCCGGCCATCTTTGGAGAATCTGGCTGTGGAGACCCATCACAACACAGCTCAACCTCTTCACTCAGGAGGGTACGGGCATATAGAGCTGGGTGTGCCCTTTCTTCCTGCGAGGAGCCAAAGACAAGGAGGAGAGGGTGGTAAGCGCTATGCATATGTAGTGGGTATGTACTTTCCCGGGTGTAAACTTGAACTTGGCAGAGACATTAGTGATGCAGGTGGCGCTGTCGCTCTGGGCTGGGGTTGAATCATTGCTGTGTGTCGCGCCTCCTTTTTGTCCTCCCTCAGCAGCGGTATGGTGGGGCGGGGAACCTGCCGTGCTTGCTGGGAGAGGGTATAAAGGGGCCGGCCATCTTTGTCACGGGGTCGAGTCCCAGGCACCTTCAGCCTGTGGACGGTGGTTTGTGTCGGTCCTCTAGGCGGGCCTAGGCCTAGAGGACAGCCAGAGGTCGTGTTCCATCCCAGGCACCTTTAGCCTGGGGTGAGGTACTCGGATGGAGGTCTGGAGCTCAGTGCCCAACACTGAGTTCCGTGAGGGAAGGAGATCCTAGGGAACCCAGGGAGTGGGTACCCGAATCCGAAAGGCATAATGGACCGGGGGGAGCTCCTCACTCGAAGACCTGGTGCAGCATATTGCCAGTGACGGGTGAGTCTCTCATCGGAGACCGCCTGGAAGGAAATCCCGCCTCGCTCGGAGACCGCAGCCCACTTTCAGAGAGGAAAGTGGAGAACACATTGTGTCTGGGCCTATTCGCATCCACACCTCCTTTTCTGTTCTGTTTCTACCAAGGGAGTTCAACTGATTGTGTTCATTCGAGAAGAATAAAGGAGTGTTGAACTTTAATGGTGTGGGGCTCATTTCCTGACAGACATTGTTCAAGGTAACTCTCGGTGGAGGCTCCAGGTGCACAACACTGACCCGAAGGTAAAAGAACTTTGCTTGTATCACACTGACACCTGTGGTATCCCCGCTCCCTTCCCCTCTGAAAGATACCCCTAGACAAGAGATAGACGAGCTGAAGAGAAAGAGGGGAGTGAGGAGGGCGCTACACATATATAAATAATATTAATGAAAAAATGCATTAGTATATTCTTGAAAGAAATTATCCACAGCTACCATTATTCATAGAGAAACGTCTGTGCCTTTCATGCACAAATGGAAAACCAATTGTCAAAAAACACCAACCAGCTTGTACAAAAGAAGAAATGCTGTATGTAATAGATGGAGATATCCTTCCTCTAAATTCAAACCGAGCAGACTCTAATCAGAACATCTATGCATATATGCCAGACACCATGCCACTCAAAAAGAGGAATCACAGTAGCCACTAAATATAACAATTGTTTCAAACATAATATAAAACTAAAATCTGTGTCTGACATATGGCTCCTCCCCACCAGCACGTAACAAACACATATGACATAAAATAGATGCACAAGCAGGATTAAGGTGTAGAATCATTCATGATAGTGAGAAACTAAAAATCCCATTCAAAGTTCAAACCATCCGGAATTCTCGTTTGTAAATGAAAGATCTAAAACACCTCCCTCCTGCATAGCAACCTAAAAAGATCTCCCCCCGAGGCATTAAGCTTGACCTTCTCCACTACTTGAACTGATACCAATGAGGTGTCCCCTTCATGAAATGTATTGTAGTGTCTTGCTACATTTGTAGATTTATTAGTTTTGACATCGTTCAAATGTTCCCGAAACCTGTCTCTGAGGCGTCTGGTAGTACGTCCGCGCATATTGCGTCAGGCAAGCTTTACACGCGATCACATAAATAACATATCTAGTGATACAATTAAAAAACTGTTTCAAACTATACTGTCTATGGTTAACACTAGACATGACAACCTCTCCCAGGGCAACATCTGAACTGTCCAGACAGAGGGTCAGGGGTCTTGTAGCCTCAAAGGACAGTCAGAGGAGAATGAAAACTCCTCCTATAAGCTTTAACCAGACACTGTTAGAAGTCACAAAACTGCTATATACTGCTGATAAGAAAAGGTGTTTAGTAATTTACTAAAATAATTTAATTTCCATGTTCAGTGTAGTGTGGAGACCAGATATAATAATATCAAAAGAAACTCAGAGCACATAAAGTGTTATACTTGTGTGTCCATGAAGTAAGAATATTTACAAATAATCAGCGTAAGAAAAAAGTTCAAATAAACTCTTATGAATAAATATCAGGTGATGTGTTTCAAGTGATCTCTTGCCTTCAGTGTGACAAACACCCAGTGCGACTTCCACCAATGCCAGAAAAACGCACACACCAGATGGAGTTGCTGTCTAGAATTAGAACAGAAACTATTGCACGTGATAAGATCCAGGACCCCAGAGGTATGTAGTCAACATCAGCTGCCCCTTTCCACTCTTATCTGAATTATAGGACTTTCTTTTCACAATGCATCAGGGTATATGGATTATGACCAGAAAGCTTTCTTTTTCATAATAAAAACAACATCCGAAGCAATAAGTCACCAATGACAAAAAGAGAAAATCTCATGGTCTAGTATTTATTGGTGAACTAGCATATAAAAACAAACATAAAAGGTGCCTGCAATTAATTTCAGCAGCTTTCAGTACCGTAGCTTTGTGTGCTTTCTGGGCCATTCCATTTGGGCTAGCTTCAGTACTACAGGACCCTTCTACTCCTCTCATATTCCTACTGAAATCATAATGATGTCACATCTCTACCTGCTGATTAGACAATGAAGCTGCAGCAACACATGGTCAAGTCATCGAATCTGTGCATTTTGCTGTCCACGGTCAGCATGTTCTTACAGCGAAGGTTGACTGGCTGCTATTGCTCCCCTTCCCAGTGCTGTTATATGGATAATTACAGAGACTGACATCAAGACAGATTCAGGTACTAATGGTAATTGCATAAAGTGATTTTAAAGGCAGATAAAAAAAAAAAAAAAAACATTTCATACTTACCTGCTCTGTGTAATGGTTTTGCACAGAGCAGCCCCGATCCTCCTCTACTCAGGTTCCCCGTCGGCGCTCATGGTCCCTTTCTCCAGAAGGGGGGGGGGGGACTATGCAAGAGCATAGGTGGGACTTGAGTGAGGCACATATGTGTGCTTCCATTCCTGGTACAGGTATAAAGAAAGGGGAATTTGGGACTTTAAATGAGGTGCAGAACAATGTGGGAGTGTATTAAAAGGAACATGTTTATTGACATGAAAATGATATGATGTACTGTTTGAATCAATGGGGCTGAGCAAGGTACATAACCATAATGGACATTAGAGATACATATTAATATCAGCTTGGAAACTCATGACATATGGATCGACATATGGAACATGGACATCAAGGATATACAATGATATCAAAAAACAATACATGACAGTATGAAAAAATGAACAGCTTCCCAAGAATACATGGTAGATCATACATAATTCCTTAAAGTGGCACAGTGCAGTTAAAACAACATGGGATAGAAAGTAGTGAAACATGGTTGCTGGTGGATCAGATAAGGAGTGTGTAGGCATCCTAAATTGACTGACGCGTTTCGTGTTTGTACACTCATCAGGGGCGGATGCTTCCAAATCTAAGGGATTAAAATATGTTAGCTGAATCTAGAGGAACACTAAAGGCCTGTACACACGATCGGATATCCTATGGATTCTAATCCGATGTTTTTTTCCATCGGAAATCCGATGAAACTGTCTTCCATCAGTCTTGCCCACACACCATCAGTCAAAAAACCGACCGTTTCAAACGCGGTGACGTAAAACAGTCCGATGAGCCGAGAAAAATTAAGTTCAATGCTTCTAAGCATGCGTCAACTTGATTCTGAGCATGCGTGGGTTTTTTAAAACATGTTCTATTTTTAAACACCGATGGAAAAAAGACCGATGGGGCCCATACACGTGTTTCTGTGATTCTTCTGTTTTCACCGGTAAAACCTATCGTGTGTACACGGCTTTAGCGCAAATGAAGAGCATGCATGTCAGTCCTAAATTTACATACCAGGTGAGTGGTGTGGATGGTGGGAATGAGTGAA
This sequence comes from Rana muscosa, assembly GCA_029206835.1. NCBI lineage: Eukaryota > Metazoa > Chordata > Amphibia > Anura > Ranidae > Rana > Rana muscosa. Next base: position 197,008,684 of record CM055117.1, read on the forward strand.
ATGCTGAACCATGGCCAACAAGGGGGTGCCAGTCTCGGACGCTGAGGTGAACACGCCACATGTAGCTGAGGCACAGGGCTGAGGTTCCTCAAAGGGGCAGGTAGCCAGAAGGGGAGGTGTTGAGCAAATATGATGATCACGTGCTGGGAAATGCCAGAGACTCTGTCTAAAAAGATAATGATTGATAAAGTGTAAACAATGTGCAGCAACCAGATTGAAGTCTAGTGGCAAAAACTAGTAGTAGCAGAAATTACCTGAGTAATGGGTAACAGGGGGCAGAACGGTCCCTCAACAGTATGTCGTGATCCCATAAGAAGGACTGTGTGCAGGCAGCCTATATGTACCCCCCCCCCAAAAGACCATGCGCACAGCCGCACGTTGGCGTGCACCAACGTCGCGCTAAGGTAAGAAACCTTCCACTACCTGTTCCTCCCCTCCTCCCTAAGGCCCCTTTCACACTGGGGCGGGCATGTGCGGTGGCGGTATAGCGGCGCAAATTTTAGCGCCGCTATACCGTCGTATTTACCGAGATATTCGGGCGCTAGCAGTGCGGTTTTAACCCCCGCTAGCGGGCGAAAAAGGGTTAATACGGCCCGCAAACCGCGGCTACAGACACGGTTTGCGGGCGGTATTACCGTGGTGTCCCATTGATTTCAATGGGAAGGAACGGTAAAGGAGCGGTATACACACCGCTCCTTCACCGATCCAAAGATGTGGCTTGCAGAAGATTTTTTTTTTCTCCTGCCAGCGCATCGCCTCAGTGTGAAAGCCCTCAGGCTTTCACATAGAGAATGCTGGGGCAGGAGTATTTCAGGCGTTATTTATGCACTATTTTTAGTGCTAAAACGCCTGAAATACGCCTCAGTGTGAAAGGGGCCTAAGAACTTACCTGACTGCTCTCTCAAACCAGCGCTGCTCTCTCTTACTGGTCTCACAGGAGACTCTCAGAGCTGGGTGAACCATAGGCTTCTGCTGCTGTCAGTCAAATCCTGTGAGGAGGGACCAGTGGGCATGGCACAAAGCCCAGCTCAGGAGTAAACCTGCGCTCAGAGAGGAGGAGGAATGGACATCACCATTGGGAACTTTAGAAGAGCGGGGAAGAGACATCTCTGTGCGCTACCATTGCACAGAGCAGGTAAGTATAACATATTTTTTTATTTTAATTACCTTTTGTACCACCCCCCTCCCTTTAGAATGTAAGCTCTACGAGCAGGGCCCTCCTGTACCTTCTGTATTGAGCTGTACTGTAATTGTGTTGCCCCCCCTATACATTGTAAATCGCTGCGTAAACTGTGTTGCAAAGTACGATTGATAGGTGCAGCGGAGTCAGTTCAGATCAGACATTGTGTAGTAACAGGAACTGGCTTCTTTATTGGAACATAAGCACACTAGCAAAGATGTCACTTCACATTGTAAGAAGAATCACAGACAGGAAAAAGAACCAACAAGTACATCACAGTATACAGGAAATACAACACATCATAGAGAAATACATAGCATAGCATATCACTGAGAATTAGCAACATCTTGTGTCCTTTTTCTAAACTGCAGTCAAATACAGTAAGCTAAGCTGAAAGTTTGTTGTATCTCCAACAAACTGTTGGCGTTATAAAAATTGTGTATAATAATGATAATAATGAAAAAAATAGGTTCACAATCACTTCAAATGTTTTTTTTTTTTTTGTGTTTAGAGTCCAGATCTAAGTTTTGTGTTAAAGTGGTTGTAAACCCACTTTTGCAACTTGCACCTACAGGTAAGCCTAGATTAAGGCTTACCTGTAGGTGCAAGAAATATCTCCTAAACCTACACGGTTTATGAGATATTTGCTAAAAATTACATTGCTCCGTGTCTACGGTGCATGAGCGCCGCAGATAACGGCGCATTCATGGGGTTAATCCCATTGACAAATTCGGCTAAGTCCCAGCAATGCTTGGGCTTAGCCGAATTTGACGGCTCCCGCGTGACGTCTTCACCGCTCCGGCCAATCACAGCGCCAGAGCAGCGCTGTGATTGGCTGGAGCGGCGATACCCGGAAGTAACATTACGGCTATCGCCGCAGCGATGGCTGCGGCTGGAGAGAGGGACACGGACAGCTCCGGGGGCCCTGATCTAAGGTGAGTGGTACATAATGAGCTAGTATGCTAGTCATACTAGCTCATTATAGCTTTGTCTTGCAGGTGGGCTAGAAAGAAGAAAAAAGTTATGTGGGTTTACAACCACTTTAAGAAGGTTAAGGTGTCTTCTGTAATTTTTTACCCTTTTTGCAAAAAAACAAAAAACAAAGTGTTTTAGGACATGCGAGTCTGGTGAACCTGGTATTTTTTTTAAGAGTGCCTTTCAGTTATTTTTAGGTAAAAAGTTACATTTTAAATTGCGGGAGTATGACTAGTATGTCATTTTATATATCAACTCAGCTTTTGCTTTTTCTACCCATTAGGTTTTAGTAAAAAAAAAACAGAGCTACATTTCTCAAAGAAGACCAGCTGATCTTATCTGATTTCCCTAATCTAGTACAATCCCCCTGCTTTGGGCTTACCCAGATGTTCAGCTTGCAGAATTTAGCCCTCAGCAGAGACAAGTTTTTGATTCCTAATGAATACTAAAGAAGGAAAAAAAAAAAAAAAGAGAAAGAAATTCCACGAGGACAGTCAGGTCAGTTTTTCTGTACCCATATAGAGCAAATATTATGTGTTGCTTGACCCTATAATAGCTAATGCCTCTGACACAGTAGACAGTCTTCCATTGCTAATGGACCTTTCTTAATGAACTGCCATTTAGCTGTCCTGTCCTTGTATGTCTGTGTTAGCACACCACTTAGTTCAACCATCTTTCAAACCAGGAATACTTTGTATCACAGCATAACATGTCTACAAGGCATATTTTATTACATCTATATCTTTTTTGCTTAGTGTGGGTGTTTACAAGGCGATTACTGTTTGCGGGGTCAGTGTTAAAGACTGTAAAGGCTTTGAGTCAGGATGCTTTTTTTCTCTCTTTACTTTATTCTCCACTGTATTACTGTTTCTGTAATACATCCCAGTGAATTGTGCAGTCTATTTGTATTTAGAACTTTGATCAGCGCAACATGATAATTGCTTAAGATGGCTATTATCATATTAATAGTGGTAGTTTTGGACAAATCAAAGCACCGTGTAGAAGAGGGAGGCAGTATCGCATTGTATGCCACAAATAATAGCAAACGTAAGATCTATCAAGATAGTAGAGGTTAATTAAGGATTCTGAAATTACAAATATGTTAATCGGTATTGCAGCATGTAGAACAAGTGTATTAGTAATGAAACTACGGGGAGACAAGTGTACATATCCAGTGTGTCCTGCATACAGAAATAAAAAAAGACGCAAATGCCATATTAACTTGGTCTTTTTTGTTTCATGGGAGCGCATGGAAAAACAGATCTGCTTCGCTTTGTTACACCGTGGATACTTTTAAAGATCATTAGTGCCAAACCTGCTATTTTTCAGTTTATATAAATTCTATACTTTAAAAAATATTTTGATAACAAATAGTGGGAAATAATTTAGGTGGAACCACAGTGAAACCTTTCTTTTGAGTTTTTTTTTTTTTTTTTCAAAACCACTTGAGTTGCAAACTCTGGCGAGAGACGTATTCAATTTTCCATTCATTTGCTGTCTCCATCTCGGTTTTACATCATCGTGGTGTTTTTTCAAAAGTTTATTCATTATTCGTTTGCTTTTATTCAAAAATTTTAATATTAAAATCTAAATAATTAGTCTTATCCTCTACCTCTTGGCTTGCAGAACTTCAAATCTCTCCCTACCTTTTTCTCCCCCACCCACCCAATTCTACACCTCCCTCCCTCCAATACCCTAATTGGCTTGTACACGGTTTAGGAGATATTTGCTAAAAATGACATGCATCGGTGTCTACGGCGCATGCGCGCCGCAGACAACGGCGCATTCATAGGCTTAATCCCATTCACAAATCCGGCTTAGCCAGATTTGACGGCTCCCGCACGCATGCGCGGGGTCACGTCTTCGCCGCTCCGGCCAATCACAGCGCCGGAGTGGCGCTGTGATTGGCTGGAGCGGCGATACCCGGAAGTAACCTTCCGGCTGTCGCCGCAGCGATGGCTGCGGCTGGAGAGGGAGACAAGGACGGCTTCAGGGGCCCCGATCTAAGGTAAGTGATGCATAATGAGCTAGTATGCTAGTCATACTAGCTCATTATGCCTTTGTTATTTTTTTTAGAGGGTTTACAACCACTTTAACCACTTCGCGCCCGGGCTATAAGCAAAAGACGTCCGCAAAGCGGTCGTCAATTGCTGATAGGACGTCTATGGACGTCCTCTTATTTACTTCCGCGATGCGCGCCACCGCGGGCGCGCGTCGGGGAAAAACTGTGCCCGCCGTGTCAGGCGAGTGCCGATGCGCGTGCCTGGTGGCCGCGATGTCCGCCAGGTACGAGCGATCGGCTGTCACAGAGCCAGGGACGTGGATCTCTGTGTGTAAACACAGAGATCCACGTCCTGTCGGGGAGAGGAGATGGATGGTGTGTCCCTTGTACATAGGGACAACCATCAGTCACCTCCCCCAGTCAGTCCCCTCCCCCCACAGTAAGAACATCTAGCAGGGAACATATTAACCCCTTGATCGCCCCCTAGTGGTTAACCCCTTCCCTGCCAGTCACATTTATACAGTAATCAGTGCATATTTTTAGCACTGTTCGCTGTATAAATGTGAATGGTCCCAAAAATGTGTCAAAAGTGTCCGATGTGTCCGCCGTAATGTCACAGTCACAAAAAAAAAACTAGTAAAAAAAAAATAAAAAAAAAAATCATAATTCTATTCCCTATTTTGTAGGCGCTATAACTTTTGCGCAAACCAATCACTATACGCTTTTTGCGATTTTTTTTTTTACCTAAAATATGTAGAATACGTATCGGCCTAAACTGAGGAAAAAAATAGTTTTTTTTTTTTAAAAATGGGATATTAATTATAGCAAAAATTAAAAAATATTGTGTTTTTTTCAAAATTGTCGCTCTATTTTTGTATATAGCGCAAAAAATAAAAACCGCAGAAATGATCAAAGACCACCAAAAGAAAGCTCTATTTGTGGGAAAAAAAGGACGTCAATTTTGTTTGGGAGCCACGTCGCACGACTGCGCAATTGTCATTCAAAGCGTGACGGCGCTGAAACCTGAAATTTCGCCTGGGCAGGAAGGGGGTTATGTGCCCAGTTGTCAAGTGGTTAACCACTTCTTCGGTATTAATCCTTTTGTGGCATTCAACAGTATTGGGGTTAATGTTTTCTTATATTGCCTATTTGAGACTTTCGATTTGTGAAATAAACAAGGCTGTTCGTTATCTTTTCTACAGTTATTTCTTCTATAAAGTCCACCTTTCTTTTGAGTTGAGTTGAGATAACGTTGGGATGATTACAGCGTTTGTCTCTTTTTTTTTTTGTGCTATCTGTATCCTGTTCGAAAGTTTCTTGCACTCTTTCACCAAGAATCATTATTTAATAACGTTTATTTAAAATAGTTGCAAGTGCTAGAAAGTAATGGTAAATCTAAAAATTTTCAATTGCTCTTTTGAGGATCTGATTGATGAGACATGTCTCTGCTTTTTGCTATGGAAGAAGAATTCTAGGTATGGATATTTTATACATATTTACATTGGTCCATATACCATACCTGGCCAATCCCCCTGAAAGCTGGCAATTACTTAAGTAGACACTGCTACTCCAGTGATTTCCACTTGCTTCTGGTTCTTGTGCTGAGTGGCCGACCTGATGCATCGTGAAGACTCAAGGTTGCCCATTCAGCATGGGTGCCATTCAGAAAATGCTTTGCATTTTCCGAATTAATGAAAATCATTCTCTGATTGCACAAGGTGGAGAGTGTGATGTCACTGCCCTGCTTCTCTGCCTGCCATGTTAAGGGACAAGAAGTAATATGAAATTTTTCAAACATAGATTTTCTCCAGCCAGCAGTGGTTCTATTACCTTCTTGAAGTAGAATTTGCTTCTTGTTTCACTCCAACAACTGGACCATTTGACATTTAGCCCCATCATTGGCCATGGTGTTGAGGCTCTTCAGACTGAGTTTAGTGGCATTTACAAGCACTTTTCCGACAACCCTTGTAAGTGCGATACATTTTTATTATACTTAATAAACGTACTGTACAGTATATCATTTTATTGCACAAGGTTGGCGTGCTTTTTTTCCTTTTCAGGTTTTGGAGGAGACAACAGCAGCAGCACAACACCAGCTTTCCAAAATACAGGGAGTTTAAAGCTTTCTGCTATATTTGAGCACTGAATGCAGGTTGTCTTTAAACTTTTACTGACCTGATACTAAACGGATCACTGGTTGCTATGGTTCATATCCCTTCGCACATCATAAATGCCCTTCCTATTGCTTTACTGAATAAACTTTTCAGCGGCTAATTTTGTTTGTGCCATACACCAGAAGCTCATGGGCTTGACAAATGAAGAGCAACCTGCACACCCTAAAGAGTCATTTACCACCCCCTGACAGGCAGCAGAAGGAGATGCTGACTTAGTCTTTGGAGTTAAAATCAGTGCAGTAGTTTCTATGGACACAGCAACTGATCTGCAGCTCTTTACATTCCCAAAGTGGAGGCATAATAAAGAATAAATGCTGAAATGGGCTCTGGGTGATTAGCTTCAAATTACCATGTGCATAATTTAAAACAATTTAAATAGCTATAGCAGCATTCACATTAGACCTGTTGGAAATGTCTCATACTTGTTCTATTTATTTTTTTATTTATATTCATCCTTGGGAAACAGCTTGGTAATCCAAGCAAACAGAAAGATGTAATGCATACATACTGTATTCTTTTGGCTACTTGTTAAAGGAGGGCTCCAGATTTAGCCAGAATGGCTATATACATTGCATGACTATGCTATATATACATGTATATATTTGTAAACATATTGCCATAATTATTTTGTTTTGTACTGAAATCTGCCTTATGCAAATGAGTTTCTCTGGAAAATTTATTGTTGGCACATAAAATCATGGATTCTCTGGGGATGTGAAGTAAAGGAGAAATAGGAGTTCCAGCATTCAGGCATCTCAAAGTCTTGTGTTTTTGCTATTACTGCTGCAGATCCTATATTTTCTACATTATATTTTCAAAAGTATTGGGACGCCTGCCTTTACACACACATGAACTTTAAAGGAGAAGTCCAGCCTGAGCTTGTTTGACTGGGCTTCTCCTAAGGCGACCAATTTTCAGCAGAGAGCGGACTGAAGTCTGCTCTCTGCTGACGGCACTGGAATCAGTCCAGACACCTCCCAATTGGAGGATTTCCTCTTACCTCTTGTTCTGTTAAAAAAGATAGTAACAAGAAATTCTTCTTACTTTCTGTTTTGATGATAATGGTCACCAGGACAAATAGAGTGGTGGATCTGCCCAATGTGGACACAGACAGCATTTAAAAACTACTATAGAGTCTAACACTTCATCCATGGGCGTAGCATGAGGGGTTGCAGGGGTCACAATCGCAACCCAGCCTCTAGCTCCAGGGGGCCCTAGCAGCCTCCCTGTCATATTATCATATCCTCCACAAAGTCCAGCTCCGATCTGCCCTATTGCCCCATAACCATGCTCCAATACTGGGCTTCCACTTTGCCTTCCCCAGTCCACACCCCTCTGTTCTCATTGGCTGGGGAGAAGCTGTGAGCCATTTCCTGAATGGAGAGGAGCATGGGTTGAGCCCAGGATGGGGAAGTGTCTGTGCTGTGTGCTGGCAACATGGAATGGTAACTGAGCTCAGCGAGTTAAGAGGAGAAGAGTGCCGTCTTGTAGCCACGATGGGACGGATGTTACTGGTGAGGTAATACACCACTCAGTGTCTCCTAGTCTCCAGCTGGGATTCTTTGTACCCCCCACCCGGAGATGTCTGCTTACCCCACTTCCCTGACAACTGGGGAAAAGACACACACCTCCGGGAGGTGACCTTCCCCCAACACCTGCCAACGCTGCCAAAGAAACCTTCAGAAATGTCTAAAACAAATTCCTTAACACCTTCTGAGGGGCCCCTGAGGGGCTGCAGGCTCCAGATTTTATGTCAAATGGCTTTTCCCCCCCAGATAAAAGTTGCGCCCCCCCAAAGCCCCCTGACCACCCCCCTCCACCCTGGATGCTATGCCCGGCTGCTGAGCTCCTTTCCCATTATGGCACTTTATACTGCTCCTCCTCTGCAGGGTTGTAATCACATTCCTTTGCAACACAGCCAGTCAGCCACAATCTGCACAGGGTGTATCTGCCTACTGCAACTATACTGCCGTTCCCACCAGAGAATTTCACAAGTCAGAACGGCAACATAAAAGCCAGATACACCCTGTGAAGGCTGACAGACTGTGTGTAAAGGAATGTGATTTCAGCCCTATATAGTGCGGGGGGAGGAGCTGTATACAGTGCTGGGATGGGAAAGGAGCTCTGCCAAGTGACCTGCCAGGGGTCCCTGTGCTCTGATTCTCCAGCATTGATCCCTGTCCTCTGATTCTCCAGCGATGATCCCTGTCCTCTGATTCTCCAACGGTGATGCCTGTCCTCTGATTCTCAATCAGTGATCCCTGTCCCCTGATTCTTCAGCGGTGATCCTTGTCCTCTGATGTAAGGAGGAACTCTGGGAACTCAAAACTCTTAAGCCACTTTGAGTATCTTGGCATGCGGTGGGTGTTTTTGTACGCACAATGGAAGTGGTGGGTGGTAGTGGGGGGGAGGGGCCCAGGTCAACTTTTGCATCGGGGCCCACAAGCTTCAAGCTACGCCTCTTCATCACTCTATTTAAAACTAAAAAAAAAAAGTGTTGTCTTTCTAAATACTAACTAGCTCTCCCTTGTATGTTTAGGGTTTATAATCGTTCCTAGCTGCTAAGATTTTAGATCTGCCATACAGTACATAGCTCATCAATTCTTCAGTATGAAATATTCAGAGGCTACAAAAGTTGCTTCGGTTGAGTAATTTATAGTCACATGCCAGTAACTAGAAGAAACATTGAAAGTTGCATGTTTTTGCTAGCAAGCAGAATTTTAGGCTCTCGGGGCACATGGCAAAGCAGGTAAATGGTTTAGGCTGATAGCAGCTACCATGCACAAAAAAAGGGAAAGACGCTGACAAAAAAGATCAGTAAAATGAAACCTGTATTTATTCCCGCATTATGAAGCTGGTTCTGTGAAGGCAGAGCAGGTACCTTCAGACTTGTATCTAGTTATTGTTTACACTGTCCCAACAGCCCTGAATACTGAAGAGCTTCCTGATGCACATACTGACTCATCTACCAAGTCAGTGCGTTGTCCCAGCCTTAAAAACTCACTCCTTCATCTCCTGTGTTTGTGAACTTGTATTGTCTGCAAATTGTAATTTGCATTCCTTCATTATTTAATGTGCATTGAAGCATATTATACTGTAATGGCCCTTTATTAATAAAGCATAACACCAATAACAATTGAAAAATGCAAGTTTAACAACATTAGGACATGCAAAGTAATGGTAGTGATGCCACATATTGAATTAACCTTGGATAATTGGAGAGGCACGCTCAGCATAAAGGTTCATCACATTTCTTACCTCATGTGCCAGCTCTCTACGATCTGACAGTACCTTAAAGAGTCATACCCACAGCAGTTTTCTGGTTCCAGGTATGTTTCCGATCACCTCCACTGCCACAGCCCTGATGAAGGGGGAGACGGTTTCCCCAACGCTGGGCAGCCATCAGAACTTTTTGGGCCCCTTACACAGCTTTAGGCTTAGGCCTGACCAACAACATTCTACATTATCTGTTCCACTAAATACACCCATTGGCCATCCCATGGCCTCCTCCTTCTCCATCCCATGTTCTCCCCCATGTCCTCCTCATCCAGTCTCATCTTCCCAATCCCATGTCTTTTTCCTCCTCCAGTCCCATCTCCTCCATTCCATGTCCTTCTCCTCCTCCAGTCCCATCTCTTCCATCCCATATCCTCCTCCAACTCCAGTCCCATCTCCTCCATCCCATGTCCTCTTATTCCTCCAGTCCCATCTCCTCCATCCTGTGTCCTCCTCCTTCTGCAGTCCCATCTTCTCTATCCCATGTCCTCCTCCTACTCCAGTCCTATCTCCTCCATCCAATGTACTTCTCCTCCAGTATCATCTCCTCCATCCCATGTCCTCTTCCTCCTCCAGTCCCATCTCCTCCATCCAATCTTGTCTTCCTCCTCCAGTCCCATCTCCTCCATCCTGTGTCCTCTTCCTCCTCCAGTCTCATCTCCTTCACCCTATGTCATCTTTCTCCTCCAGTCCCCTTTCTGCCATCCCATTTCTTCCTCCAGTCAAATCTCCTCCATCCTATGTCCTCCTTCCTCCAGTCCTATCTCCTCTCACCACAGGAGGGAGCAGTGGGACAGGTGGGGGGCAGCTGGACAGGAGGACAGGAGGTGGGCAGTGGGACAGTTGGGGGGAGTGTCACAGGAGAAGAGCAGTGGGCAGGAGGGGACGGCAGGACAAAAGGGTGGCAGCGGGACAAAAGGAGTTCAGTGGGAAAGGTTGGGGGCAGTGGGACAGGTAGTGGGCAGTGGGACAGGTGGGAGGTAGTGTCACAGGAGGGGGGCAGTGGGAAAGGTGTGGGGCAATATCACAGGAGAAGGACAGTGGGACAGGTGAGGGGCAGTGTCACACACACACCTTGGGAAGCACCAGTCCTCCCAGCTATCACCTGCTCCTCCAGATGGTGTCAGTGGAGAGGATCTGGTGCGAGGAGGGGTAGCTGAGCCCATGTCCCATCTCCATCAGGATCTCCGGCAGCAGTTGCAACAAAGAGCGGGGGGGGGGCTCCTCCACCCTGACCTCCTCATCTTCTGCCTTCTCCTACACAGGGGGCCTCTGCTGGTAACTGGCCTCACTAGGGATGTCCCGATACCGATACTAGTATTGGTATCGGTACCGATACCAGGCATTTCCCGAGTACTTGTACTCGGGAAAATGCTCCGATGCTTCAGCCGATACTTGGGCAGTCAGTGATGATCGGTGCGACGGGGGGAGTTACAAGCACCGATCACCGCTGTATAGATTTCAATACAGCCCGACAGCTTCTCCCGACCCCCCCCCTCTTTTCAGCTGTTTTAGTGAAATCTATACAGCGGTAATCGGTGCTTGTAACTCCCCCCAAAGCCGCACCGATCACCGCTGACTGTCCCTGTATCCTACTCCAGTTCCCCCATCCATGCCGCTCTCCCCCGTGCTCTCCGTGTCCCCCCCTCCATGCTGCTGATGTCCCCTCCGTTATTCCGCTCTCCCCCGTGCTCTCCGTGTCACCCCCTCCATGCTGCTGATGTCCTTCGTTATTCCGCTCTCCCCCGTGTGCTCCGTGTCCCGCCCCCTCCATGCTGCTGATGTCCCCTCCGTTATTCCGCTCTCCCCCGTGCGCTCCGTGTCACCCCCTCCATGCTGCTGATGTCCTTCGTTATTCCGCTCTCCCCCGTGTGCTCCGTGTCCCCCCCCTCCATGCTGCTGATGTCCTCCGTTATTCCGCTGTCCCCCGTGCGCTCCGTGTCCCCCCTCCATGCTGCCGATGTCCTCCGTTATTCCGCTCTCCCCCGTGTGCTCCGTGTCCCCCCCTCCATGCTGCTGATGTCCTCCGTTATTCCGCTCTCCCCCGTGCGCTCCGTGTCCCCCCCTCCATGCTGCTGCCGCTGTCCTCAGCTCCGTGCCACCCTCCATATCCTCCTCCGCTTCCCTCTGTCAGGATGGAGAGCGGAGGTAGGAGCCGCTAAACCCGGCTCCTACCTTTTCCGAATGAACAGAGTCATCACTGACTCTGTCCATTCATATAACTGAAACATCGTAACCTGTGTGTTTACGATGCTTCAGTTTATGAATGGAGAGGAGCCGTTGTCTCCTCTCCATTCATTTTCAGTGCAGCTGAGAAAGGGACTGGGGAATCTGTGTCCCTAGTCCCTTTCTCTGTCTCAAAGGGGAGATGTCAGAGGTCTGTTAAGACCCCTGATATCTCACCAAAGCCCCCCAACAGGGCTAGAAATAAAAAAATAAATAGCAATAAATAATAAAACAAAAATAATTGTAAAAAAAAAAAAAATACACAGACCATACACACCCCCCCACCCACCCCAACAAAGCATTGTAAAAAAACATGACAAAAAATAGTAAAAAAAAAAAATAGTAAAAAAAAATTGTAAAAAAAAAAAAAAAAATACTGACACATAAAAAAAAAGGATCGGTATTCGGTATCGGCGAGTACTTGAAAAAAAGTATCGGTACTTGTACTCGGTCTTAAAAAAGTGGTATCGGGACAACCCTAGGCCTCACCCACACCACACAGCCCAGACCAGAGCCTACCTAACAGCAGGCCCAGACTGCTCCCTGCACAAACGTGGGATCCGCCCACCACTCCACCCTCTGACAGCAGCTGCCTCGCGTTAAAGACAGCTCGGGTTGGGGCCTGTGGTCCGGCCCTTCGGGATGCCCGGCCTCCTACTTGTGTATGGGCTGTCCCCCCCTTATGGCGGCCCTGCCTGTGAAATAACTACTTCAATAAACTTCTTTAATATAATCGCAAGTGTGATGCACCTTTATACTGAGGAAGCTTTTACACTCATCCAAGATTACCTTTACAAAAATTTAATTTTCCTGTGGCTTTCAGAAAGGCAGCAGCCTGAGACCTAATCAAATCTCATTGACATTATACCTTCATCAATGATAATTCCCCCTGAAGGAGAACAAATCCCAGATCACCTCTACTGACACCAGACCATACACTGGTCCAGCAGGTCATACACACACACATTGTATATGATATTAAAGAACTTTGCTAATATATATGTAGCGGGGTCCTCAATTTAGTGGGATACACTTGGGGGTAGTGTGACCCAAGTGTGTAATTGTGTTAGGGTTCAGACCCCTTTTTGTTATTCGTGGAGGATTGGGTGGTGTAATATTCTCCTTGACCAGTGGGTGTCAGTGTACCTACTGGCTCAGGGTAGAATCACTACCGGAGTGCTACCCTTCTTTGTCCCTTCCTGGAGATGGTACGGCCGGGGCAGGGAACCCGCCGTGGTGTCGACGGGAGGAGATAAAAGGGGGAGACGCCCTCGCCACGAGGTCTTCGGGGATCATCTCTTCACGCACCCAGGCACCTTCAGCCTGGGTGCGGGCGGTTCAAGGTTCCGGCCTAGGCGCCCTAGGCCTGGCCGGAATGAAGATGGGGTCCATCCCAGGCACCTTCAGCCTGGGGTGAGGTACTATTGAGGAGGCCTGGGACCCGGTGACTCCGACTGGGTCCCGCGAGGGTGGAGTTGCTCCAGGGCGCCCCTTGCGAGGGGGCCCGCATCTGAGGTGAGGAGGCTGGAGAGGTCACCCGTTCGAAGACCCGGTGTAGTGTCAACCCGGTGACGGATGGGCCTTCGGTAACTCCCTTGGAGGACATCTTCCCCTGATAGAGGCCGCAACGCAACGGAGGTATTCATGTCAAGACTCCTACAACCCTTGGTCATAGCACAGGAGGTGTGGGGACCCAGATCAGTATAGTGCCTCGACCTGCTCATCCCACCGTATCATGCCATCGCATTGCCTGTATGTGAAGATACGAAATAAACCAACAGTGGGACTGTGATCGGTGTATGGACTCTGTTAATGGGAGCAAAGGGTGGTTTCTGCACGATAGACTCGGTTCATGCTCAGGACACACCGGCCCGAGGAAACATCAGGTATTGGCCTTCACCTCGCCCGCCGTTGCGGGGAGGACATGGGCCGTAGCGCACCTCACCCTGTCGCGTGACATACCCCTAGCTAAAGAGGATGGGGTAAGGGGGTGGCTACACGTGGGGGCTTGTCCGGGATAATGTGTGTCTTGGCGATGGAACTGAGAACGTCTGTGTTCGAACTTTGCTGCCCGGAGGAGTTCCGAACAGGTCGGCCATGTGATTGGCCAAAGTGCATCCCTGCTCGGAGTTGTGGACATGACCCTAAGTCGGGAAAGGCCCACGCAGAGGAGCGTAAAAAGGGAGAGGTCCAGCCGTGTGAAGTACTACATGTGGGGACTGTTAATGCACTGCGCCACGAGGCACCCCATGACTGTACAATTCGTGGGCGGAGGCTGGCGGAAGCCCGCGAAAACTTACAAGTTGTGGGAGGAGTCTGGCCACGTGTGGAGATACACGTGGAGACTCCGGCGCGTGGTCAGCACGTGATGGAACAGCAAGTGGTCGGGATGGCCTCAAGCTCCCCGTGGATACCGGTACCTTACCCCACGAAGATGACTGCATTTGCTGCTCCCCTGACAGACACGGGGATAAGACTTAGGCCCCGAGGACAGTTGGCTCTGTATTCATGCAGAGACACGGAGGCTCTCGGTGTGATCTGTCCCGGATGCTCGGGACTGGTGGTCCAACTAAAGCCATTCGGGCGATGTGAAGCGTGCAAAGAGTTTCTTTTTGAGGTTGAACCATACACGGAAAGGCCCCGGGCCCTACGCCTCAACTGCATCACAGGAACCGCCACTCCGGAGGGAGAGATCCAGGCCTCTGCGGAGGTCCCCGTACGCGCTGACCAGGGCGAAGTGACTGCCCAACCAGAGATTGAGAGAGAAAAATCCGAAGACACTGACTCGGTCACCACAGACTCCCTGCTGCCACCCCCGAAGAGGAAGATAGGCCTGGTGCAGGCCTCCTGTGGTCGTGGTCGAGCTTCACCCCGCCGCTTGCCTGGCCTGGATGGCGCCAGTAGAGAAGAGAGTCCCGGACATCACAGTTCTTCAGTAGGTCCAGGTGAGCTAGGGGCTGGGACTGTGGTGTTGGTTGGAGGTGTCGGGAGTTCACAGCCGGTGGAGCCCGAAAGGGAGGGTAGCCTTCCGTCTACTAGAGACTACCTTCCCGCCGAGATGTATGACACCTCCGACCTAGAGTCGTTGTCAGACTGTGGGGATGACGGGGAAATAGACGAGCTGTTTCACCGGAAGGGCTGGGACAGACGCCCGCTACCTGTGCTGGGTAAATCACAGGATTCCCCCATGTCCATAGAAGACAGTACGCTCCGGGCGCAGGCCCCGGAGTTCCCGAGGAAATCTAACCCTCTGACCAACTTTCCTCATTCAACTACATCACCCGCTCTGATGGTGGGGACGCAGCGTGCTTCGTTGCGGGCACCAAAGACAAAGCAACCCGAGATGGTGAAGGTACCTCGGCACCCGGAGGCCATCGTACAGCCAGGAGAAGGTGAGCGAGATGTGATGCCGCCCTTAGCCAGATTGCAGAGACTTTTCTCCCAGAGAGTCGCCCGTGAATATGGGTGGGAGTACCCCTACTTGCCTCGGGACTTATTGTATGAAGTTGAGGTCCTGCGACCAAGGTGGTATGATGAGTTTGTATGGGAAAAGCTTAAAGTACCCCATGCCAGGCGATACCTGTCATGTTCGCCGCCTGTGTCTAAAAAGTTCAAGGACTGCAGAGCTGATTGGAGACTTGGGCGCCATATTCATGCTGATAAGGTGCTCATCTGTAGGAAAGAAGGAGAGGATGTCGAGTATTCGGTGGAAGTGTTTGACGGGCACCTGAAGCCTCTGTTTCTGCCGGATCCAAGGTTCTACTTATAGGAGGAGTGAGCTCCTATCTTGTTGCTGTTGAAACTTTCTCGATGAGACGTTCCCAGACGCCTAGAACTGTGCCCTACTTTTGTTTTGATTTGGGCTTTTCTTTTACTCACTGGAGACTTGGGAGCTGTTGTTTTTTTTTTCTCCCTTTTCTTCATGTGCCAAAGGCAGAGACTTTCGGGGTAGAGTCAGAGTAGGAAAGCAGGAAGAATGAAGATCTCACCAAGTGTCATTACCGCGGCTCTGTCACCAGGTGGCAGTGTTGTGCAACGGTTGTCCGAAATACTACACATGCATTACTTACTTATTGGAGTGAGCGGGTCTCTCGGCTGACGGACCCACTCATGCCAATTTAACACAGAGTGTTAGGATGTGTTTTCTTTTTGTTGTTTCCCTTCTGCAGGAGATTCGTCGGTCAAGACTACTGAGAGTGGGGTGGTTCTTAGACAGCGATGGGAGGGATTGTACATGTGTACAGAATAGATGTCTTATACAAATGTTTATCGTTTTATATTTCCCCTTTCCCTTTTGAACAGGTCTTGGCACATTTAGTATTCAAAAAAAATTTGAGGGATAGCCTCTGGGGCCCACTTCATGTCACCACTCTTTGGGAGACATGGGTGTTCACCTGACGCTGGGGACCAGCGTCAAATCACAGGGGGGGAGTGTGTAGCGGGGTCCTCAATTTAGTGGGATACACTTGGGGGTAGTGTGACCCAAGTGTGTAATTGTGTTAGGGTTCAGACCCCTTTTTGTTATTCGTGGAGGATTGGGTGGTGTAATATTCTCCTTGACCAGTGGGTGTCAGTGTACCTACTGGCTCAGGGTAGAATCACTACCGGAGTGCTACCCTTATTTGTCCCTTCCTGGAGATGGTACGGCCGGGGCGGGGAACCCGCCGTGGTGTCGACGGGAGGAGATAAAAGGGGGAGACGCCCTCGCCACGAGGTCTTCGGGGATCATCTCTTCACGCACCCAGGCACCTTCAGCCTGGGTGCGGGCGGTTCAAGGTTCCGGCCTAGGCGCCCTAGGCCTGGCCGGAATGAAGATGGGGTCCATCCCAGGCACCTTCAGCCTGGGGTGAGGTACTATTGAGGAGGCCTGGGACCCGGTGACTCCGACTGGGTCCCACGAGGGTGGAGTTGCTCCAGGGCGCCCCTTGCGAGGGGGCCCGCATCTGAGGTGAGGAGGCTGGAGAGGTCACCCGTTCGAAGACCCGGTGTAGTGTCAACCCGGTGACGGATGGGCCTTCGGTAACTCCCTTGGAGGACATCTTCCCCTGATAGAGGCCGCAACGCAATGGAGGTATTCATGTCAAGACTCCTACAACCCTTGGTCATAGCACAGGGGGTGTGGGGACCCAGATCAGTATAGTGCCTCGACCTGCTCATCCCACCGTATCATGCCATCGCATTGCCTGTATGTGAAGATACGAAATAAACCAACAGTGGGACTGTGATCGGTGTATGGACTCTGTTAATGGGAGCAAAGGGTGGTTTCTGCACGATAGACTCGGTTCATGCTCAGGACACACCGGCCCGAGGAAACATCAGGTATTGGCCTTCACCTCGCCGTAGCGCACCTCACCCTGTCGCGTGACATACCCCTAGCTAAAGAGGACGGGGTGAGGGGGTGGCTACATATATATATTTTCAAGGGTTCAAAAAGATGTTTCACACCAATTTGGTCACAGAAGATCTTGCACATTTTTTGATTTTAATGCGGCGTACACACGATCGTTTTTCATGCCATTTTTTAAACCGACGTTTTTCTCGTTGTTTTTTTCATGTTCCTCTCAAGCCTGTCTTGCGTACACACGATCATTAAAAAAAACGTTCAAGCAAAGCGCAGTGACGTACAACACGTACAACGGCACTATAAAGGGGAAGTTCCGTTCGGATGGCGCCACCCTTCATGTTAGTAAAGTTTGTTGAGCCACGATTCGCGCTTTTCAGCCTCGTGCTTTTCAGTCCGTTACAGCGTCACGAATGTGCTATCTCCATTACAAACGCTAGTTTTAGCAGAATGAGCGCTCCCGTCTCATACTTGATTCTGAGCATATGCGTTTTTTTTCACCTCGTAAAAGCATACACACTATCGTTTTTCACGTTGTTAAAAAAAACGACATGAAAAACGACGTGAAAAAATAGAGCATGTTCGAAATTTTTATTGCCCGTTTTTCACGCCGTTAAAAATGCTCTGGAGCATACACACGATCGTTTTTAATGCCCATTTTTAAAAATGGCATTTTAACGGCATGAAAAACGATCGTGTGTATGGGGCATAAGAGATTGGGTTCCATGATATTGATATCTTTCACGCGTGTCCTGAGAAAGATCGTTTGAAGCACGTTGAGTCCACATATGGATCATTGGATGAAAAAATGTGTGAACCCTATTATGGGCATGGTGCTATATGTGGTTTTAGATCTCATGTATAATAAATTCTATGCTTTCATATAATTGTTTATATGGTGTCATTATCTATATGCCCATTAAAAAGTCCATGGCTACATATGTGTTGATGTGATATGTAAAAATGATAGGATGTGGGCATATAAAGCACAGAACCTGTTTCCAAAATACTTTATTTTCAAGGGTCCTGGGGCTCTTAACAAGACAAGTGAAGATACATGCAAGCCTACTATAATACCCCAGAGGACTTTACCAGCTTTGGAAATATTGAAAGAACACTTATAGGTGAGTAGGCAGTGTTAGTACGTGAATTTGACTTGATTTTAGACGCTTGCAGTTCCTGTAATGCAAAAGCTCAAAGTGGGAGAGGAAAAAGAAGTAATTAAATGAATGTTCTGCTTCTCCTCCACTGTCCAGGATAGGCTGGGACATTTTATTACAGCCTTGGCTCAGGGGAAATTGGTTGAATGATGGTGGCAGTCACTTAACATGGAAACATGAGCACAGTTACCGATGTAAAAAAAAAATTACAGCTCCAGATTAAATGTGAGTACTGCAGCAAAAGCTGTTTCTATTTTTTTTTTCTAATGGGGTGTAATTTTTTTTTTTTTTAAAGGTGTTTTGGGAATTTGAACCTTTATTATTTGTACATAATTTTAAAAAAAAACATGTAAAAAGAAGTCATGGAAAGTAAAGGTTTTGTCAACCATGTCATATTGTTACACAGTGGTGTCCCAAACAAACCAAATATTTTTATTCAAGCTGGAAACCTACTTTAAAGGGCATGTATGGTGGCTTTTTGTCGGGTAAACATAAGATATTGTGTATGAATGTTTTGCTTTTTTTTTTACAGTAAGCCAATAGCCCCTATGTGATAGCATACTGTAATGACATGTTCTCTTTAATGAGACATCAGGGGTCTATTTGAGCCCTGCTGTCTTCCCTGCCATCCACGGAAGCTAAAGGAGAAATATTGTGCACCATTTGCTTCTTCCTCAGCCACAGCAATCTGTAAAGTGACAGCTGAACCCGGAAGTGATGTAATACACATCACTTCCATGATCATTCACCGCATGCTCGGTAAGTATTTATGGATGGGGTATCAGAGCCCTGGATACATGGGAAGTACAGTCAGGATTGTGTAGGGGTGGGGATTACCCATACCTCCCAACCCGCACGGATTCTGCGGGATTCCCGCGCAGGACACTGTATTCCCGCACAGAGCCAGAGGAGGGAGGAGGATGTAATATTGAGCGCGCCAGCGCGACAGGCAGGGAGGTTTCGGCGGGACCCAGAGCGGCTGTAATCACCAGGTATGGCGGGCGGCTGGGCGGGAGGGGGCTAATTCGTCTTTTACGTCATGTTTGCTCCCCCCCCCCGCTCAACAAATCACGTCCCTGTAAAAATAAGCAACTGTCCCGCACCCCCCTATAGCCTATAACTTATGACTGAATGTCCCGCAGTGGACATTAGAACATTAGAAAAGTTGGGAGGTATGGGATTACCTTCCGCAGGATGTGGAAGTGATCAGGTGGCTTTATAGCAACCAGGAATGTGTTTAAATCACGTTCTTCCAGCCACTGTTTATAAACGACTCTAGTAGACAAAAACATTCAAGGAAAACAGCTTCAGCTGTGCTACCTTTTTAGAAAACCTCTGTCACTCCTCTGTCATGGAAGCACATTGTGTTAACTATGAGGCCTCATGCTCAAAAAAACGTTATAAAAATGCCAGTAGCTTTGAAGTAAGTTTTTCAACGGTTTTCAACGTTTTTGCAATAGCAATTTTAGCGTTTTTTCGCGTTTTTTTAATGTTTTTTTTTTAATGGATCAAAAACATTTATCAGCGTTTATCAGTGTTAGAGCTTTTTAAGGCCTCGTGCACACTGGACATTAAAATAATGTTATAAAAACACCAATAGCTTTGCAGTGAGTTTTTCAACTTTTTTCAACGTTTTTGCAATAGTGTTTTTTAGCGTTTATTACGTTTTTTTGTGTTTTTCCGCGTTAGCGTCTTTTAGCATTTTTTTTTTGGAAGAAAAAAATTGTATTATTATTATTTTTTTCAATGGATGAAATAAGTAAAAAAATGCCGGCGAGCAAAGTTTTTGAGCGTTTATCAACAATTATCAGCATTTATCAGCATTAGAGCGTTTTTACAGCTCAAAAACGTCTCTCAGAACCCACTAGTTTTTTTTTACTGCTCAAAAACAACACTGCCCAAAACTGTTGATAACAGCCTATGTGTGCATGGACACAAAGGATAACATGATGGAGAGTTTAATGACTGTACCAAAAACGTCTACAGCCAAAAACAGCTGCTGTAAAAACTTCAAAAAACGTCCAGTGTGCATGAGGCCTGAAACAAACCATACATCAGAACTTTACACTGAAAAAAAGTCCTATCATGCCTAGACTAGTTTGTAAAAAAAAAAAAAAATATATAATTATTTTTCTTATGCTAGCAAAATGTTCAGCCCACTGCTTGCTGGCAGATGCTAAAAAGTGAAGCCTGGTTCTTGAATGCACAGAATTACATCATTACAGGTCAACCCATCAATTCCAAATGAAGATTTAGGCAACAAATGAAGCCTCTTGGAAAACAGCACCAGCCCACTGAATGAATGAAAAATAAAAAGCAGTTGTGGACCCACAAGTGGGACCACATCAAGGGAACAGAACAGAACAAACCAATCAAACCTTTACTGTCAAACACAAGGCCCGCGGGCCGAATGCGGCCCACCAGGCCATTTCATGTGGCCCTCGCACCTCTCCTGCAGCTGCGGCACCCCCTCTCATCTCCACTGCCACCTTGTCTCAACAGTCAGCAGCAGAGAGGAGTACAGAACTCCTCCTCCAGATCCTGTGCCTCTTCGTGCAACCACGGGGAGGCTCGTCTCTGCCACCACGTCTCAGGAGTCAGCAACAGAGAAGAGGACAGAACTCCTCCTACAGATCCTGTGCCTCTCTGTGCAGCTGTAGCACCCCCTCATCTCCATCTCTCCATCTCAGTATTCAGTAGTCTCCAGCAGCTGACTCCAGTCCTCCGCTGGTCCTCCTCCAAAACCTGCACTTTCTGCTTTACCTCACCGTCCCCAGCTTTTTCCTGTCAACAGCTCATCTAAAAGTGGTGCACTGTAATGTGAGGGAGGGTGGGGGATTCTTCTGATGGTGAGGGGGCTCTTGACATCTGATGTAAGGAGGAGTGAGGTGCTCTGGACGTCTAGTCTTCCAGTTACAACCGGCCCGTTGAGGGCAACCATAATGCTGATGGGGCCCACAATGAAATTGAGCTTGACACCCCTGCTCTACTGTATATGACAAGGGATCTATAAGGTTATAAGAAAATATAAAACTGGCCATAGACAAGTATTTTTTTTTATTTTTTTCATTCAGCCAGTGGGCTGAACAAAAAAACAACTAAAGCCTCGTACACACGATCGGATATCCTATGGATTCTAATCTGATGGTTTTGTCCATCGGAAATCCGATGAAGCTGACTTCCATCAGTCTTGCCTACACACCATCAGTCAAAAAACCGACCGTTCCAAACGCGGTGACGTAAAACACTCCGATGAGCCGAGAAAAATGAAGTTCAATGCTTCTGAGCATGCGTCGACTTGATTCTGAGCATGCGTGGGTTTTTTATCCGATGGACTTGCCCATAGACGATCGGAGTTTTCGATCGTTTTTTTATCCATCGGAAAAATTTAAAACATGTTCTATTTTTTAAAACCGATGGAAAAAAGACCGATGGGTCCCATACACGATCGGTTTGTCTGATGAAAACAATCCATCGGACGGTTTTCATCGGTAAAACCGATCGTGTGTACAGGGCTTAACAGATCCCACCATCCACACAAATGAGGTGGATGAGGGAATCCCCCCTCGACTTGGACATCGTATTTTGACAGCGGAACATGCTGCTGTCAGAGTACACAGATCAGCGGCTCCAGCTGATTGGCTGTAGCTACTGATCGACAAATGGCTTCCTACATATCCCTTCACCAGAAGTTGATTAAACAACTGACTTCTGTTTCCCGGGGATGGCCACATGCAGACGAAATCCGCGTGGTTGCTGCTGAACCGGCCAAATTTCGAACCGTCTTTGGCCAGCTTAAGCATCCTGGGAACTTCTGCTTGGGATGAAGGTTTAATACATTTTGGGAACAATAATTCAAATAAAAGGATGACTAAATAAATAAAAAAAAAAATGTTACATTATTAGAATAAGTGCTTTTGTTGTGGTTTTAATCTTTTTTTCCATGTGCATATGGTGATGTTGGATTTAATGTATTTTTAGTGTGTAACACACGGTAAAGAGGCTCAGTGGTTTAAATATGACATCTCTTGTCTTCTGCAGGAATTCCATTTAGCTGACTATTCTATAAACAAAAATAAAATAAAAAAAATAAATAAAAAGGAAGCCTTCTTTATATTCAAGGATCAGGCAGAGATTTGTCTGACTTTTCAAGGGCTGCTAAGCAGGTTTCTTTGTGGTTAATTAAAGCAGTGTAAAATGTCCAGTGTGGTATTTATCAAAGGCTTCCGAGGACTGGGTTTAAATCTGTGTATTGTGCTTCGTTGTTTTCCTGTGGATATACAATGTGGGCACTGGCAAAAGCCTGGAGAGTATAATCTGATTTTTGGACCAGTCTTGGTTTTACAAGCCAGTAGGTACTGTATGTAGACATGCTAAAATTGTAATAACATACAACATGTCATACAGAAGTAACAAAGTGCAAACACTAAAATAAATTTTATATAACCTAAGCATGTTTTGTACTAATCGGAAAACACATTAAACATTTTTACACAAAATATGAAAAAAGTTTTCGGAGAAGATGTTTATTTAGAGAGATAATCAGTGGCGGCTGGTGCTCAAAATTTTTGGGGGGGCGCAAAGAAACTGAAAAAAAAAAAAATCAATTGCCGCCACTGTGCCCATTAAACGCAGCCACTGTGCCCAAACGCCACCAGTTTGCCCCCTCAAATACAGCCAGTTTGTTTCCATATACAGCCAGTGTGCCCCCATATATATATGTATAACCAGTGTGCCCCCATATATACAGCCAGTGTGCCCCCATATACAGCCAGTGTGCTCCCATATACAGCCAGTGTGCCCCCATATATATATAGCCAGTGTGCCCCCAAATACAGCCAGTTTGTCCCCATATATATATAGCCAGTGTGCCCCCATATACAGCCAGTGTGTCCCCATATATATAGCCAGTGTGCCCCCATATACAGCCAGTTTGTCCCCCATATACAGCCAGTTCCCACCAAATGCAGCCAGTTTGTCCCCCCATATACAGCCAGTTCCCCCCAAATGCAGCCAGTTTGTCCCCCATATACAGCCAGTTCCCCCCAAATGCAGCCAGCGTGTCCCCCATATACAGCCAGTTCCCCCCAAATGCAGCCAGTTTCTCCCCCATATACAGCCAGTTCCCCCCAAATGCAGCCAGCGTGTCCCCCATATACAGCCAGTTCCCCCCATATTCAGCCAGTTTGTCCCCCATATACATCCTGTTCCCCCCATATTCAGCCAGTTTGTCCCCCATATTCAGCCAGTTCCCCCCATATTCAGCCAGTTTGTACCCCATATTCAGCCAGTTTGTCCCCCATATTCAGCCAGTTTGTCCCCCATATACAGCCAGTTCCCCCCATATTCAGCCAGTTTGTCCCCCATATTCAGCCAGTTCCCCCCATATTCAGCCAGTTCCCCCTCCATATTCAGCCAGTTTGTCCCCCATATACAGCCAGTTCCCCCCATATTCAGCCAGTTTGTCCCCCATATTCAGCCAGTTCCCCCCATATTCAGCCAGTTTGTCCCCCATATTCAGCCAGTTCCCCCCATATTCAGCCAGTTTGTCCCCCATATTCAGCCAGTTTGTCCCCCATATACAGCCAGTTCCCCCCAAATGCAGCCAGTTTGTGCCCCATATTCAGCCAGTTTGTCCCCCATATTCAGCCAGTTTGTCCCCCAAATGTCCACGCCGTCCTCGATGTGTTCTCCCGCCCTCGATGTCGCTTCAGCCAATCAGGTTACCGGTAACCAGATCCGGTGAACCTGATTGGCTGAAACCTCCACACAGTCTTCTCCCAGGAACGCACCCCCGTGCGTACCTGGGAGGAGTTTTTGGAAGCCGAATACAGTGTGAGAGCTGTATTCGGAAAGCCTATCAGAGCCGCTGGCTCTGATAGGCACTTCCAAGTTACACCCACCGCCGGCCGCCGCTCTAATTCAAATGGCCGGCGCTCACCAGGAGGCCGGCCATATGTATAGTGGGCAGCGCGGCAGCGGTGACAATACACAGTGTGAGGGGGTTAGCTCGGCAGCGGGTGTGTGTGACCCCCGGGATGGGCTCCCCACACAAAAACAGGCCCAGCAAACGGAGGTTGTGGTTTTCAAAATCAAAAAGGTGCGGTTTATTTTCTATTTACAGTGACAAAACACAGAAAAGCAAAAGAAACATAAATAAAATAAATCCTGGTCAACTTGACCTCTGAGTAAACATACAGGTTTCCTAACTAACAACTGGGATCAGCCTAGTGCTGTCCTAGTCCCTAAGTCCCTGGTTTTAAATGTCCAAGCAAATAGCCACACAGGCTTTGTCTCACCGCACAGGGGTTCACTCTCCCTAGACAGTCCACACAGGTCTGGTTCCAGGCATGAGCAAACACCTAATGAAGCTGGGAGTTCTTATAGAGGCCTAAATGAGCTGACAAGCTTCAGCTGGTCTCATCAACTCCCTGTCTGCACGACGCCCCACACTCTCCCTAGAGGTATGAGTCATCCATGAGCCCACTAGCCTCAGCTGGGCTTATACAACTCTCCACCTAGTTGTATAAGTCGGCGTAAAGCCTGAATCTGGGCGAAATATATCTACCCCCCTGGATGCAACCAGGTGACCCCACCTTCCTGCTGTCACATACCCCCCCCTCTTGTTTTAACCTCGGGGTTGGAACACCAGCAATCAGGCATTCATGTACTCGAGACAAAGCATCCACATTCCCCATTTGAACGCCAGGGCGATGCTTTACTGTGAAGTTGAATTCCTGGAGGGCCAGGAACCACCTATTCACTCTTCTATTTGTTTCCTTGTTTTGAGCCATCCACTTTAACGGAGCGTGATCCGTAACCATGTCAAAGTGCCTACCTAGCAGGTAGTACCGAAGGGAATCTAGAGCCCACTTCACCGCTAAACACTCCTTTTCAACGGTGGCGTAATTTACCTCATGGGACTTCAACTTCCTGCTGAGGTAAATGACTGGGTGCTCTTCCCCGTTCCAGACCTGGGACAATACTGCTCCTAACCCCACATCTGACGCATCACTTTGTACGACAAAGTCTTTAGAGAAGTCAGGTGAGTACAACACTGGCTGGCTACATAAGGCTTGTTTCAAGAATTGGAATGCTGCCTCAGCCTCGGGGGTCCATTTAATCATGACCGACCCTTTCCCCTTCTTCAGGTTGGTTAGGGGCACAGCCTTAGAAGCAAAGTGGGGAATGAATCGCCGATAATACCCAGCGATTCCCAGAAAGGCTCGTACCTGCTTCTTGCTGTTGGGACGTGGCCAACTCTGGATGGCCTCGACTTTGTTGAGTTGGGGTTTTATTACTCCCCTCCCAATGGTGTACCCAAGATATTTGGCCTCCTCCTGCCCAATGGTACACTTCTTGGGGTTAGCCGTAAACCCCGCTTCCCGAACAGAGTCCAGGACTGCTTGCACTTTTGGCAGATGTGAGGCCCAATCTGTGCTATGGACAATTACGTCATCCAGGTAAGCCGCAGCATACTTCCGATGGGGCCTCAGCATCTGGTCCATTTTCCGCTGGAATGTGGCCGGCGCATTCTGTAACCCGAACGGCATTCTTTTATATTGGAACGCCCCGTCTGGGGTTACAAATGCGGTTTTCTCTTTGGCCGACTTGGCCAGGGGGATTTGCCAATACCCTTTTGTGAGGTCAAGAGTTGTCATGTATCGGGCTGTTCCCAGCCGGTCGATCAACTCATCTATACGTGGCATGGGGTAGGTGTCAAATTTTGTAACTTTGTTCAACTGACGAAAATCGTTACAAAATCGCCAGCTCCCATCCGGTTTAGGCACCAACACAATGGGACTAGACCAATCACTTTGGGACTCCTCTATCACCCCTAAGTTCAGCATTTTCTGTACTTCCTCCCGTATTGCCTCCCGTCGGGCCTCTGGGATCCGATAGGGTTTTAACTTCACCCTTTCACCGGGCGGGGTAATGATGTCATGCTCTACCCCAGATGTTTGTCCCGGCAGCTCAGAGAATACCTCCTTGTTGCGAAGCACAAACTCCTTAACCTCCTGTTGTTGGGGTTGTGACAAGGTGGCTGCTATTCCAACCTCAGGAATCACGCAACCAGTTTGAGCTGGTGACCAAGTGTCTGCGACTAGGGACTCTCTATCCCTCCAGGCTTTCAACAGATTAACGTGATAGATCTGTTCGGGCTTTCGCCTTCCTGGTTGTCTGACCTTGTAATTCACTTTGCTCACTTTTTCCATTATCTCATAGGGGCCTTGCCATTTGGCAAGGAATTTACTTTCAACCGTAGGGACAAGTACCAGTATCCTATCCCCCGGGGAAAAGGTACGGGTCTTGGCTCCACGGTTGTACACTCTCTGCTGTGCTAACTGCGCTTGGGCCAAATGTTCCTTCACGATGGGCATTACCTGTGCAATTCGGTCTTGCATCAGGGCGACATGCTCAATCACACTCCTGTGGGGAGAACTCTCACTTTCCCAAGTTTCCTTGGCAATATCCAACAGCCCTCTTGGGTGTCTCCCATACAGTAACTCAAAGGGGGAGAATCCCGTAGAGGATTGGGGCACCTCCCTAATAGCAAACATCAGATAAGGAAGTAGACAGTCCCAATCCTTTCCATCTCTATCCACCACTTTCTTCAACATTTGTTTTAGGGTTTTGTTGAATCTTTCAACCAGCCCATCGGTTTGGGGGTGATACACAGATGTACGTAATTGCGTCACTTTGAACAATTTACACAGCTCCTTCATAACCCGGGACATAAAGGGTGTACCTTGGTCCGTAAGCGGTTCTTTACAAATACCCACCCGGCTAAACACAAGAGATAGCTCTTTGGCTATGGTTTTGGCCGAGGTATTTCGGAGAGGGATCGCTTCTGGATAACGGGTGGCATAGTCCATTATAACTAATATGTACTGGTGCCCCCTAGCGGACTTGATTATAGGCCCTACCAAATCCATGGCGATTCTCTCAAACGGGACCTCAATGATGGGTAGAGGGACCAGCGGGCTACGGAAATGTGGCATCGGGGCCGACCTCTGACACACAGGGCAGGAGGAACAATAATTTTCTATGTCCTTCATCACCCCCGGCCAATAGAATCTCTGTAATACCCTCTCTCGGGTTTTCTCTGTCCCCAGATGACCTCCAAGAATGTGCCCATGGGCCAACTCCAACACCAACTTCCTGTAAGGTTTGGGCACCACAAGCTGCTCAACGGTTTCTTCTGCCCTTTTTGCCACCCGATACAGTAGGTCCTTCTCTACGCTGAAGTATGGGTAAGTGCAGGTATTATCTGGGTTCACTAACTCGCCATCTATTTTCACTACGTTTTCCCGTGCCTTTATTAGGGCGGGGTCTTTCAACTGTTCTGTGGCAAAGTTTTCCCTGTGAACCTCAAGATCAGAAAACTCCACAGACGGTAGGTTTTCGTCTGAGGAGGTGGGCTCCTCTCCAGTTTCTTGAGTCTCCCCTGCCAATACTGATAAGGGAAATTCCGGAGAGTCCTCACCACTCTCAGGGGAGTTCTGGCTATCACATTCCTGGTACATAGGGGCACCAGTGGGGGGCTCAGGATCATCCCACAGTTCCCAGAACTTCGGAAAATCCCTTCCCACAATGGCGTCATGCTGTAACTGAGATACTAAGCCCACTGGATGAGAGAGGGTACCTTTGGGGGTCTCGAAACACACTGTAGTCACTGGATACTCTCGGGTGTCCCCATGCACACAAATAACAGCTACCTTGCTATTCCCAAAGACCTCTGTTTTAACTAACTCAGCCTTTATCAGGGTCACAAGGCTACCTGAATCCAGCAATACCACAACATTTCTACCATTAACACACATTTTGCATAAATGTTTCTCAGTTCCTCGAATGGCAGTGCATGCGACTGTCGCACACAGCGACTGACGTCTGCCCGTCAGAAAGTCACACTGCATGGGTTCCTCCACAACCGGGCAATTGGCTGCAATATGTCCCGCTTGCCGGCAGCGGTAGCAAACGATCCTTCTTGCCGCCTCTTGAGCCGCTGATTTCCCAGGCTGTTCTCGCCAAACTTGGGGTAGAGCTCCCACCCTCTCACTCTCTCCACCCTCACCCCTTGGAATCCTCTTATCCGCCCCTGGGGATGGTCTGGTCTTAGGGTGGAAAGTCCGAGTGTCTCTGGAAGAGGCCGTCAGGTTCTCTGTAGCCAAGTATTTCTCCACACGATCCACAAGACCATCGGCCGTCTCTGGGTCTCCATGGCTTACCCACTTTTGGATGGCAGTAGGAAGAGCTCTCAAAAACCGATCCATTACAACACGTTCCACAATCTTTGGTGCGGACAAAGTCTCTGGCTGTAGCCACTTTCTGCTCAGGTGAATGAGATCATACATTTGAGACCTGGGGGGTTTTCCAAGCTGGAAAGTCCAGTTATGCACACGCTGAGCCCGGACAGCCTGGGTGACACCCAGCCTTGCCAAAATTTCAGCTTTTAGCATCACATAGTCTTTTGCTTGGTTAGGCTCTAGGTCATAGTAAGCTTTCTGCGATTCACCAGTTAACAGAGGAGCCACCAGTCCAGCCCACTGCTCCTCAGGCCACTTTTCTCTTTCAGCGGTCCTTTCAAATGTGGTCAAAAATACCTCTGGATCATCCTCTCCAGTCATTTTTGTCAATAAACGACTCACCCCAAAGGACGCGGTATTAGTGGGACGGCTTTCCTCACTGGTCTGCGGACGTTGCTGCATTACTGCTTCCATTTGTTGTAGTCTCTGCTCTTGCTTCTGTAACAGGTCTATGAAGCGGGCCTCAGATTGCTGCTGGGCTTGTTGCTGAGCTTCCAGACTCTGTTGGTGAGCTTGCTGCTGGGCTGCAAGGCTCTGTTGATGAGCTTGCTGCTGGGCTGCAAGGCTCCTTTGCAAACCTGCATTTGTCTGCTGTTGATGGGCATTTGCTAGAGCCAGCTGTTTCAGTATCTCCTCCATGCTGGCTTAAAAAAAACTGCCACTGGTTCTCCACCAACTGTGAGGGGGTTAGCTCGGCAGCGGGTGTGTGTGACCCCCGGGATGGGCTCCCCACACAAAAACAGGCCCAGCAAACGGAGGTTGTGGTTTTCAAAATCAAAAAGGTGCGGTTTATTTTCTATTTACAGTGACAAAACACAGCAAAGCAAAAGAAACATAAATAAAATAAATCCTGGTCAACTTGACCTCTGAGTAAACATACAGGTTTCCTAACTAACAACTGGGATCAGCCTAGTGCTGTCCTAGTCCCTAAGTCCCTGGTTTTAAATGTCCAAGCAAATAGCCACACAGGCTTTGTCTCACCGCACAGGGGTTCACTCTCCCTAGACAGTCCACACAGGTCTGGTTCCAGGCATGAGCAAACACCTAATGAAGCTGGGAGTTCTTATAGAGGCCTAAATGAGCTGACAAGCTTCAGCTGGTCTCATCAACTCCCTGTCTGCACGACGCCCCACACTCTCCCTAGAGGTATGAGTCATCCATGAGCCCACTAGCCTCAGCTGGGCTTATACAACTCTCCACCTAGTTGTATAAGTCGGCGTAAAGCCTGAATCTGGGCGAAATATATCTACCCCCCTGGATGCAACCAGGTGACCCCACCTTCCTGCTGTCACAACAGATTCATGCAATGCATGAATCTGTGTATTGTCTTTCAGTGGCGGTGCGGGAGCGAGAGGGGGCGGCGCTCCGGCGCCCTCTATGGACGCACCGCCACTGGAGATAATTTATAAAGGCATAAAGTAAACCCAAAATCAAAACTGTAATATACTGCAGCTTACTAGCCCTTGATTTGATGGCTGCATTTGTTTTCCTTTTTTAAGCTTCTTTTGCTTTATTTTCACCTTATGATCCAACACAAAACATACTCCCTGTCCCTGGGTGACTACAACACTCCCGCACTGTATCTATGGAGAAAGTCCCGGTTGTCATCCTAGGCTGCTCTGCTGATATGGATTACAAATGTCTATATTTTTTTCATCTCTCTTACATGGGGGAAATTGGTAGTTTACAGAAGATAGCTAGGAAGGAAGATAATCTTTGCTGCAGCTCACAGGAAGTGCAAACCACACTGCCTTTCTGGCAAGATCAACAGGAATTTTCTGTAGTTACAGGAAAAAAGAAAAAAGAAAGCAGCCTTCCCATATGGAGACTAGAAACTGCAATATATTACATTTTGTTTTTTGGGTTTAGTTATATTTTAAAGTGTAACTCCACTTTTGGGAGGAAAAAAACATTCCCTTTTGGGTGATCTATGTACATTACAAGGATTTTAACAAACTTTGTTGCAGATTCCTACGTTATGTTATTCTGAAGAAATCTCTGTGTGTTTGTCTGTGTCCATGCGGAAAAGTGAGTTTAATGGGAGTGGTTTCATAATTATCAATCAGCTGTGCACCTGCAGAGCACTAATGAGGAGAGCTGCTGGGCTTGCATCCCTTTAGACGTGATTTCCTATTGAAAGTATCACGAAATGCCTGAAATATGACTTGTATCTTAGTGTAGACTTCTGGGAAAATTGGTGAGCCAATCACACAAGCAGGAAATTATGTTTCTGGAGGGCGTTCTGTATACATTCTGTGTACAGAACCCCTCCAGGTAGCCATATTGCATTCCATTTTCAGAAAATTAGAGCTGCACATTGAAAAGGAAAGGTACATTTTAATAACATTCAATTACAATATGACTTGTGTTTCAATTGTATTTGCTATATATATTTTTTTTTATTTGCTATTTTTTTCCCCCACAAAATTGGAGTTACCTCTTAAGTAAAATATAGCCTACCAGAGGTTCCAATGAGAGTCATCAAAGTAAAGAGAAATTTACACACATTTTCACTTGTAGTATCTAAGGGTCAGGAAAATATATTATTTTATGGAAAGTAATTTGTACTGTATAAAACCAATGCCTGCCCGTCCAGGCTTTTAAGAACACACTCCCTATAGGGGGTGCCATATTAATTCATTGCTTTAAACACAAGTACAGTAAAACCTTGGATTGCAAGCAAAATTTATTCCAGAAACATGCTTGTAATCCAAAGCACTTGTATATCAAAGCAAATTTCCCCATAAGAAATAATGAAAACTCAAATGATTCGTTCCGCAACCATTTATTCATAAGTTCTTCAGTTTATAGTCCATATAAAAAGGTTATAGCAATGTGATAGGTTGTGTACCCATAAAATGTCCATCCACAAATGGAAGCCTCCACAAGGGGATTAGACGCAAAATCCAGCAGGAGCTACAGAGTATAAAAGAGAAGAGAGGCGCCTCTAAGTGTAGCAATATGGCTACATTTAATGAAGGTACAACATTTAGCAACTCACATGGTTGATGATTAAAAGAGGCACATCTATGTATGCAGGCATCCAGGGTAAAGCTGTCCACATAGACCATCCCCCGCACCGCCGGCTCTCACCGCTGTCAGTCTGCAATCGTGACCAGGAAGACTACCCTGCAGTAGAGCGATCAGAAAGCGAGGCATGAAGCATTCATGGAGCGCAGCGTGGAGGGGATGACGTTGATGGCGGTGCGGAGGATGGTCTATGTGGACAGTTTTACCCCGGATGCCTGTATACTTAGATGTGCCTGTTTTAATACCATGTGAGTTGCTAAATGTTGTACCTTCATTAAATGTAGCCATATTGCTACACTTAGAGGTGCCTCTCTTCTTTTGTATACTCAGTTGTGACATGACGCTACTTGTATATCAAGACATCGCTTGTATATCAAGTCAAACTCTCAAACCAGGGTTTTATTGTAATTTATGAGAGGGAGGCAAGGGTCATATCACAACCTCCACTCACCCCCACCATTGAGGCAATGTCACTTACAACACATAATGCCAGAGCAGAAGCAGTAATAATACAGTATGTGGGAGCAGTTTCAACCCTTCTACCAGCAAGCTCTATGTAAGTGAAGGGTGCAGGGAGTTGGGTAAGGTGATAGCCACAAAAAATCCTTTTAAAGGTATTTACATGCAAGAAATTTAAATAATTTCAGCAGAAGGGTAAACAGGTAGCATTAGGGAACGGGATTGTTCAATTAGTGTGCATCCTGTAATTTTGCTTCAAGTGGGACTTAAATCCATTGCCATTTTTTGCTACATTGTCATGGTTACACTAATGGATGCACTTAGGACTAGAGTAGACCATTAAAATTATATTTCCAGATTTTAGCAAAACTTTATAATTCGGAGAACTACATTTTGAGATTATGGCAGGTACCCTTGCTCTTCACCACTTTTTTCATATGTAGATTGTTTATTGTAGCATTTCGGACCAGTTTTTATAATGGTGACTTAACCACTTGAAGACAAGGCTTTTTCTGGCACTTTTATCTTACAAGTTAAATCAGTATTTTTTGCTCGAAAATTACTTGTACCCCCAAACATTATACCTTTTTTTAGCAAAGACCCTAAAGAATAAAATGGCGATTCTTGCAATTTTTTATGTCACACGGTATTTGCACAACGGTTTTGCAAACACAAAGTTTTGAGAAAAAATACACTTTAATTAATTAAAACAAAACACAATATTTACCCCAATGTTTTTGTAAAATGTGAAAGATGATGTTATGCTGAGTAAATAGATACCTAACATGCCACGCTTTAAAATTGCGCGCAACCATGGAAAGGCGAAAAACTACAGTTTTTTAAATTCTCCATAGGTAACACTAAGCACCTATACAGGTTACCTGTTGTGACAGCAGGAAGGTAAAGTCACCTGGTTGCATCCAGGGGGGTAGATATATTTCGCCCAGATTCAGGCTTTACGCCGACTTATACAACTAGGGAGAGAGTTGATGAAGCCCAGCTGAGGCTAGTGGGCTCATGGATGATTCATACCTCTAGGGAGAGTGCTGGGCGTCGTGCAGGCAGGGAGTTGATGAGACCAGCTGAAGCTTGTCAGCTCGTTTAAGGCCTCTATAAAAACTCCCAGCTTCATTAGGTGTTTGCTCATGCCTGGAACCAGACCTGTGTGGACTGTCTAGGGAGAGTGAACCCCTGTGCGGTGAGACAAAGCCTGTGTGGCTATTTGCTTGGACATTTAAAACCAGGGACTTAGGGACTAGGACAGCACTAGGCTGATCCCAGTTGTTAGTTAGGAAACCTGTATGTTTAGTCAGAGGTCAAGTTGACCAGGATTTATTTTGTTTATGTTTCTTTTGCTTTGCTGTGTTTTGTCACTGTAAATAGAAAATAAACCGCACCTTTTTGATTTTGAAAACCACAACCTCCGTTTGCTGGGCCTGTTTTTGTGTGGGGAGCCCATCCCGGGGGTCACACACACCTGCTGCCGAGCTAACCCCCTCACAGTTGGTGGAGAACCAGTGGCAGTTTTTTTTTAAGCCAGCATGGAGGAGATACTGAAGCAGCTGGCTCTAGCAAATGCCAATCAACAGCAGACAAATGCAGGTTTACAAAAGAGCCTTGCAGCTCATCAACAGAGCTTCGCAGCCCAGCAGCAAGCTCATCAACAGAGCCTTGCAGCTCAACAACAGAACTTCGCAGCCCAGCAGCAAGCTCATCAACAGAGCCTTGCAGCCCAGCAGCAGACAAACGCAACTTTGCAACAGAGTCTGGAGGCTCAGCAACAAGCCCAGCAGCAATCTGAGGCCCGCTTCATAGACCTGTTGCAGAAGCAAGAGCAGAGACTACAACAACAGATGGAAGCAGTAATGCAGCAACGTCCGCAGACCAGTGAGGAAAGCCGTCCCACTAATACCGCGTCCTTTGGGGTGAGTCGTTTATTGACAAAAATGACTGGAGAGGATGATCCAGAGGTATTTTTGACCACATTTGAAAGGACCGCTGAAAGAGAAAAGTGGCCTGAGGAGCAGTGGGCTGGACTGGTGGCTCCTCTGTTAACTGGTGAATCGCAGAAAGCTTACTATGACCTAGAGCCTAACCAAGCAAAAGACTATGTGATGCTAAAAGCTGAAATATTGGCAAAGCTGGGTGTCACCCAGGCTGTCCGGGCTCAGCGTGTGCATAACTGGACTTTCCAGCTTGGAAAACCCCCCAGGTCTCAAATGTATGATCTCATTCACCTGAGCAGAAAGTGGCTACAGCCAGAGACTTTGTCCGCACCAAAGATTGTGGAACGTGTTGTAATGGATCGATTTAATGAGAGATCTTCCTACTGCCATCCAAAAGTGGGTAAGCCATGGAGACCCAGAGACGGCCGATGGTCTTGTGGATCGTGTGGAGAAATACTTGGCTACAGAGAACCTGACGGCCTCTTCCAGAGACACTCGGACTTTCCACCCTAAGACCAGACCATCCCCAGGGGCGGATAAGAGGATTCCAAGGGGTGAGGGTGGAGAGAGTGAGAGGGTGGGAGCTCTACCCCAAGTTTGGCGAGAACAGCCTGGGAAATCAGCGGCTCAAGAGGCGGCAAGAAGGATCGTTTGCTACCGCTGTCGGCAAGCGGGACATATTGCAGCCAATTGCCCGGTTGTGGAGGAACCCATGCAGTGTGACTTTCTGACGGGCAGACGTCAGTCGCTGTGTGCGACAGTCGCATGCACTGCCATTCGAGGAACTGAGAAACATTTATGCAAAATGTGTGTTAATGGTAGAAATGTTGTGGTATTGCTGGATTCAGGTAGCCTTGTGACCCTGATAAAGGCTGAGTTAGTTAAAACAGAGGTCTCTGGGAATAGCAAGGTAGCTGTTATTTGTGTGCATGGGGACACCCGAGAGTATCCAGTGACTACAGTGTGTTTCGAGACCCCCAAAGGTACCCTCTCTCATCCAGTGGGCTTAGTATCTCAGTTACCGCATGACGCCATTGTGGGAAGGGATTTTCCGAAGTTCTGGGAACTGTGGGATGATCCTGAGCCCCCCACTGGTGCCCCTATGTACCAGGAATGTGATAGCCAGAACTCCCCTGAGAGTGGTGAGGACTCTCCGGAATTTCCCTTATCAGTATTGGCAGGGGAGACTCAAGAAACTGGAGAGGAGCCCACCTCCTCAGACGAAAACCTACCGTCTGTGGAGTTTTCTGATCTTGAGGTTCACAGGGAAAACTTTGCCACAGAACAGTTGAGAGACCCCGCCCTAATAAAGGCATGGGAAAACGTAGTGAAAATAGATGGCGAGTTAGTGAACCCAGATAATACCTGCACTTACCCATACTTCAGCGTAGAGAAGGACCTACTGTATCGGGTGGCAAAAAGGGCAGAAGAAACCGTTGAGCAGCTTGTGGTGCCCAAACCTTACAGGAAGTTGGTGTTGGAGTTGGCCCATGGGCACATTCTTGGAGGTCATCTGGGGACAGAGAAAACCCGAGAGAGGGTATTACAGAGATTCTATTGGCCGGGGGTGATGAAGGACATAGAAAATTATTGTTCCTCCTGCCCTGTGTGTCAGAGGTTGGCCCCGATGCCACATTTCCGTAGCCCGCTGGTCCCTCTACCCATCATTGAGGTCCCGTTTGAGAGGATCGCCATGGATTTGGTAGGTCCTATAATCAAGTCCGCTAGGGGGCACCAGTACATATTAGTTATAATGGACTATGCCACCCGTTATCCAGAAGCGATCCCTCTCCGAAATACCTCGGCCAAAACCATAGCCAAAGAGCTATCTCTTGTGTTTAGCCGGGTGGGTACTTGTAAAGAACTGCTTACGGACCAAGGTACACCCTTTATGTCCCGGGTTATGAAGGAGCTGTGTAAATTGTTCAAAGTGACGCAATTACATACATCTGTGTATCACCCCCAAACCGATGGGCTGGTTGAAAGATTCAACAAAACCCTAAAACAAATGTTGAAGAAAGTGGTGGATAGAGATGTAAAGGATTGGGACTGTCTACTTCCTTATCTGATGTTTGCTATTAGGGAGGTGCCCCAATCCTCTACGGGATTCTCCCCCTTTGAGTTACTGTATGGGAGACACCCAAGAGGGCTGTTGGATATTGCCAAGGAAACTTGGGAAAGTGAGAGTTCTCCCCACAGGAGTGTGATTGAGCATGTCGCCCTGATGCAAGACCGAATTGCACAGGTAATGCCCATCGTGAAGGAACATTTGGCCCAAGCGCAGTTAGCACAGCAGAGAGTGTACAACCGTGGAGCCAAGACCCGTACCTTTTCCCCGGGGGATAGGATACTGGTACTTGTCCCTACGGTTGAAAGTAAATTCCTTGCCAAATGGCAAGGCCCCTATGAGATAATGGAAAAAGTGAGCGAAGTGAATTACAAGGTCAGACAACCAGGAAGGCGAAAGCCCGAACAGATCTATCACGTTAATCTGTTGAAAGCCTGGAGGGATAGAGAGTCCCTAGTCGCAGACACTTGGTCACCAGCTCAAACTGGTTGCGTGATTCCTGAGGTTGGAATAGCAGCCACCTTGTCACAACCCCAACAACAGGAGGTTAAGGAGTTTGTGCTTCGCAACAAGGAGGTATTCTCTGAGCTGCCGGGACAAACATCTGGGGTAGAGCATGACATCATTACCCCACCCGGTGAAAGGGTGAAGTTAAAACCCTATCGGATCCCAGAGGCCCGACGGGAGGCAATACAGGAGGAAGTACAGAAAATGCTGAACTTAGGGGTGATAGAGGAGTCCCAAAGTGATTGGTCTAGTCCCATTGTGTTGGTGCCTAAACCGGATGGGAGCTGGCGATTTTGTAACGATTTTCGTCAGTTGAACAAAGTTACAAAATTTGACACCTACCCCATGCCACGTATTGATGAGTTGATCGACCGGCTGGGAACAGCCCGATACATGACGACTCTTGACCTCACAAAAGGGTATTGGCAAATCCCCCTGGCCAAGTCGGCCAAAGAGAAAACCGCATTTGTAACCCCAGACGGGGCGTTCCAATATAAAAGAATGCCGTTCGGGTTACAGAATGCGCCGGCCACATTCCAGCGGAAAATGGACCAGATGCTGAGGCCCCATCGGAAGTATGCTGCGGCTTACCTGGATGACGTAATTGTCCATAGCACAGATTGGGCCTCACATCTGCCAAAAGTGCAAGCAGTCCTGGACTCTGTTCGGGAAGCGGGGTTTACGGCTAACCCCAAGAAGTGTACCATTGGGCAGGAGGAGGCCAAATATCTTGGTTACACCATTGGGAGGGGAGTAATAAAACCCCAACTCAACAAAATCGAGGCCATCCAGAGTTGGCCACGTCCCAACAGCAAGAAGCAGGTACGAGCCTTTCTGGGAATCGCTGGGTATTATCGGCGATTCATTCCCCACTTTGCTTCTAAGGCTGTGCCCCTAACCAACCTGACGAAGGGGAAAGGGTCGGTCATGATTAAATGGACCCCCGAGGCTGAGGCAGCATTCCAATTCTTGAAACAAGCCTTATGTAGCCAGCCAGTGTTGTACTCACCCGACTTCTCTAAAGACTTTGTCGTACAAAGTGATGCGTCAGATGTGGGGTTAGGAGCAGTATTGTCCCAGGTCTGGAACGGGGAAGAGCACCCAGTCATTTACCTCAGCAGGAAGTTGAAGTCCCATGAGGTAAATTACGCCACCGTTGAAAAGGAGTGTTTAGCGGTGAAGTGGGCTCTAGATTCCCTTCGGTACTACCTGCTAGGTAGGCACTTTGACATGGTTACGGATCACGCTCCGTTAAAGTGGATGGCTCAAAACAAGGAAACAAATAGAAGAGTGAATAGGTGGTTCCTGGCCCTCCAGGAATTCAACTTCACAGTAAAGCATCGCCCTGGCGTTCAAATGGGGAATGTGGATGCTTTGTCTCGAGTACATGAATGCCTGATTGCTGGTGTTCCAACCCCGAGGTTAAAACAAGAGGGGGGGGGGGTATGTGACAGCAGGAAGGTAAAGTCACCTGGTTGCATCCAGGGGGGTAGATATATTTCGCCCAGATTCAGGCTTTACGCCGACTTATACAACTAGGGAGAGAGTTGATGAAGCCCAGCTGAGGCTAGTGGGCTCATGGATGATTCATACCTCTAGGGAGAGTGCTGGGCGTCGTGCAGGCAGGGAGTTGATGAGACCAGCTGAAGCTTGTCAGCTCGTTTAAGGCCTCTATAAAAACTCCCAGCTTCATTAGGTGTTTGCTCATGCCTGGAACCAGACCTGTGTGGACTGTCTAGGGAGAGTGAACCCCTGTGCGGTGAGACAAAGCCGGTGTGGCTATTTGCTTGGACATTTAAAACCAGGGACTTAGGGACTAGGACAGCACTAGGCTGATCCCAGTTGTTAGTTAGGAAACCTGTATGTTTAGTCAGAGGTCAAGTTGACCAGGATTTATTTTGTTTATGTTTCTTTTGCTTTGCTGTGTTTTGTCACTGTAAATAGAAAATAAACCGCACCTTTTTGATTTTGAAAACCACAACCTCCGTTTGCTGGGCCTGTTTTTGTGTGGGGAGCCCATCCCGGGGGTCACACACACCCGCTGCCGAGCTAACCCCCTCACACTGTTTAGAGTTATGCCCTGTACACACGATCGTTTTTTCCGATGAAAAAAGTCAGATGGACTTTTTTCATCGGAAAAACCAATCGTGTGTGGGCCCCATCGGACTTTTTTCCCATCGGTGTAAAAAATAGAACATGTTTTAAATTTTTCCGATGAAAAAAAAAACGGTAGGAAATTCCGAACGTCTGTATGGAACTCCAACGGAGAAAAAAAACACGCATGCTCAGAATCAAGTCGAAGCATGCTCAGAAGCATTGAACTTAATTTTTCTCGGCTCGTCGGAGTGTTTTACGTCACCGCATTTTGGACGGTCGGAATTTTGTCTGATGGTGTGTAAGCAAGACTGTGTGTCAACTTCATTGGAATTCCGACGGAAAATT
This sequence comes from Rana muscosa, assembly GCA_029206835.1. Taxonomy (NCBI): domain Eukaryota; kingdom Metazoa; phylum Chordata; class Amphibia; order Anura; family Ranidae; genus Rana; species Rana muscosa. The sequence goes on from CM055117.1 coordinate 197,047,777, forward strand.
CCATCGGATTTTATTCCATCGGAAATCCGATCGTGTGTACAGGGCATTACAGAAGAGGTCTAGTGCTAGAATTATTGCTGTTGCTCTAATGTTCGTCTGTGACACGTGTGGTGCAAATACTTGAAAACCGCAATGTATAAATCAATGTACAGTATCTCACAAAAGTGAGTACACCCCTCACATTTTCGTAAATATTTTATTCTATCTTTTCATCTGACAACACAGAAGAAATTACACTTTGCTACAATGTAAAGTAGTGAGTGTACAGCTTGTATAACAGTGTAAAATTGCTGTCTCCTCAAAATAACTCAACACACAGCCATTAATGTCTAAACCGCTGGCAACATAAGTGAGTACACCCCAGATCCTCAGAGAGTTCTTTGCCATGAGGAGCCATGTTGAACTTCCAGTGACCAGTATGAGAAAGTGAGAGCAATAACACCAAATTTAACACAACCTGCTCCCCATTCACACCTTGGACCTTGTAACACTAATGAGTCACATGACACAGGGGAGGGAAAATTGCTTATTGGGCCCAATTTGGACATTTTCACTTAGGGGCGTACTCATGTTTGTTGCCAGCGGTTAAGACATTAATGGCTGTGTTGAGTTATTTTAAGGGGACAGCAAATTTACACAAAGTTTACAAGCTGTACACTCACTACTTTACATTGTAGCAAAGTGTAATTTCTTAAGCGTTCTGACATGAAAAGATATAATAAAATATTTACAAAAATGTGAGGCGTGTACTTACTTTTGTGAGATACTGTATATATCTTCACACTTTGGTATCTATAATCAAAGAGATAGTTAAAAGAGAGGTAAAGGATTTTTTTTTTCCTAAATCATACTTACCTCGGTGGATACAGCATCGGTCCAATGCTGCATCTGTCCCCCGGCGCCTCTGCACTAAGAAGCGAGCGATCGAATCGCTCGGTTTTCAGAGCTTCGTGAGCGGAGAGTTGTAGACTGTCAGCCACAGCTCTCTGTTTTGCTCACTGAAGTGCTGGGCTGTGGAGGGAGTGGAGTGGCTGTCTCAGGCTCTTAGCGGCTCACTGAGAGGCTAAGTCGGGTGTCGGTCCAGGCACCTGGCGGATCCAGACTTTATTGTCGCAATGACGTGGTGCCTGGACTGACATTGGTGATGTCAGCAGAGAGCAGACTTCAGCCCCCTCCCTGCTGAAAACGGGTTACAGGGGTCCAAAACGAATTTCACTCCTGTGATTCATAGGAGAAGTCCAGCCAAACAAGCTTTGGCTATACGTCTCCTTTAAAGCTGAACAAAGAACAATCCTTGCAGTGGGGCACCCCCTGTATTGCAAGGCATAAGTACTCCTTTTTATCTAGGCTACCTTAAAAAAGTAAGTTTTACTTACCTTACCCTTTGCAGGCGCTGTTTTAGGCCTCATTCACACTAGTAATTAGGGTCTGCGAATTTTGGTGGCAAGAATCAGCTGATTCCTGCAGCCAAAATTATTGGTGTTTGTTTATAGTTGGGACCATTCTGCACAAATGAATGAAAGCTGACAGTAGCCATGGCTATCCATGAGTAAATGCACATGCAGAAATTACTTGTGATTAGGAACGGATTATTTCTACAGAAAGATGCATCCAGGGCTCGGACATCCATTCCTTACTGCAGGTAATCACTGCATATATGCACACAGCGATGGCTTCTCTCAGCCTGCTTTATACAGACTAAGCAGTCATCACTGTCTGCATACACCTGTTAGGATATGCTGATTCTTGGCCTTCCTATTCCTACAGACAATCAGGGTTGCGAGCAAGCCTTTGGAGTCCTCACTCACAATCTTATGCCCTGTACACACGATCGGTTTTACAGATGAAAACGGTCCGATGGGCTTTTTTCATCGGACAAACCGATCGTGTATGGGCCCCATCGGCCTTTTTTCCATCGGTGAGAAAAAATAGAACATGTTTTAAATTTATCCGATGGAAAAAAAAACGATAGCAAAATTCAGATCGTCTGTGTGGAACTCCATCGGAGAAAAAACCCACACATGCTCAGAATTAAGTCGACGCATACTCAGAAGCATTGAACTTAATTTTTCTCGGCTTGTCGGAGTGTTTTACGTCACGGCGTTTGGGACGGTCGGATTTTTGACTGATGGTGTGTAGGCAAGACTGATGGAAGTCAGATTCATCGGAATTCCGATGGAAAAATCCATCCGATTTGAATCCATAGGAAATCTGATCGTGTGTACAGGGCTTTAGAGTGTTGGTTGTGCGTTGTGCATGTCATGTACACCTCAGAGTGCAATGGACAGACAGTGGGGTGAAGAGAAGCGGCATGGGGGAACAGTAGAAATTAAGAAATCTGTGGGAATGAGGGATAAGATAAGTAAAACAGTTTTTTTTAAAGTACCTTAGACAAAATGAGCATGTAACTCTTGCAGTGCAGGGGAGCCCCTTTGCAAAGGTAGTCTTGTAATTTCCCCAGAGTCCATCTTTAATGCCTTTCCAGGAAAAGCGATTAAATAAGATGCATCGTTGGCCTTCGCTCACTGCAGAGCCAGCCCTTGAAATGCTGCTAAATAGATCTTAAATTATGTAACACCACTTTTAAAACAACAAAAGGCATACCACAGGAGTGAGCTCCTCTCCCGTAATGAAAACCGCTTGTTTCTGAACAATACAAACAGCTGAAGTCAGCAAGGAGCGTCATCATCTGCCAAGGCTGGACTGGAACCCAGTGACCTGAGATGTCTTCTTGTTTCTTTAGATTATAGCACTGGGAGGCTGACACTGCCATATATCATAGTCTCCCATGTGTGAGACCTCTGTGCAACATATAAGCCATAAAAAGAGCTAGATTATGATTTATATGAAATTATTGTTTTACACTTGTGGGGGGAAAGCCATTCATCATTCTTTTGCTATTTTTTACCACCTTTGATGCTGAATTTTAAACTTAACACTATTTCCAATAATTTCATATAGGAGGAGGATAGAGAAAAAATGCAAAGTACATTTTTTAAAATGACCATCTCTCTCCATGTGCCACTGAAATGCTGTTAATGCCACTACTGACTGCCAGCGTTCCCTTTCTGTAGTGGTATTGCTATCAGAGCTACCGTTCTATGACACATTCTTGGGTTAAAGAAAGCCTATGCTAAGAAGAACATTGCTGACCTCCTTCTGAATGTGTTAGTTGCCTGGCTGTCTCTGGCATGATACATTGGGGTTGAATTACTAAAGGCAAATACTGTAGGCTGTTCACTTTTCAAGAGAATTTTTATTTTGCAGGCTCTTTTTCCACTTGCCTTACCTTAGTGAAGTTCCGCTGACTTCTATCATCCTGTCATGTGCTTGCAAAAAAATGTTTTTTCTCCGTGCACGTGATTGGGCATTCTTTGTGTAGCGACCTCACCCCTCTCACCCCTTCTCATTCTCGGCCTGTCTGTCTCTGTCTAGGGGTGTCAGTACCTGGGAGAGAGAGATGAGATACACCACGGCCCATGTCCTCCATAGTGAAGAGGTGAAGGCCAGAAAGATCGGGCTTTGTGTAGGGGTCCTAGGGTCAAATCCTTTCCTCGGATCCACTCCCCTTTGCTCCTAGTAACCAGAGTTCCACACACTGAATCCTTTAAAGTATCGCTAACCACTGTGGTGTCACTAGTGGCAAATAGTCACTGCCACTGACTATATGAGGTAGAACATGAATTACCTTCGCTAGCACAGCCCCTGTCAGGGGAAGGATATCCGTCCAAGGGAGTCACCGGAGGCCTCTCTGTCACCAGCAAATGCTGCGCCGGACTCTCCAGAGAAGTTCCGCTCACCAGTCCTCACAAACTCAGACACGGGCACCCAAGGAGTTAGGGCCCCCTCGGATTCCTCCACCCTCGCGGAACTCAGTCAAAGGTACTGAGCCCCAGGCATCTGCCATAATACCTCACCCCAGGCTAAAGGTGCCTGAGATGGACTCCATCTCTCGCTCCGGCCAGGTCAAGGGCACCTGGGCCCGGAACTCCGGAACGCCAGCACCCAGGCTGAAGGTGCCTGGGTGTGGCCGCGTCCTCCGACTCTGAACCCCAACGTCTGCCCCTTTTATCTCCTCTCCTTTTGCGTCACAGCAGGTTCCTTGCCCCGCTGTACCAGTGCCAGAAAAGGACAAAAAGGCACAGTCTTGCGGTGTGAGTTCAACCCCGGCCCAGGGCAACAACGCCACCCATAGGCCGCAGGGAACCTCACACCACCAGAGTCCTCCAAGAACCATAAAAGGGTCTCAGATTCCCTAACAATCAGTGCATCTGGGTTACACTACCACCCAGATGCTTCCCCTAAATTCAAATACCCGCTACATTTGCAAGGTGAATTTTCCCTACATTTTCTAAGCTAAGGGAAAATGTCCTTGCAAAGTGAATAGTCTATTTGTACAAGACTAAAGACAAGTAAATGAATCCCGTTGGAATCACCCAGGAAGTATACAGGACGTGACGTCATTCTGCTGGGGACACCCGGAAGTGATGAGATAGCCGTGATTGAACCAATCTCACCCTGGTTTTAGCGAAGCCGGCTTGTAATACTATAGAGCTATGACACCCAGGTGCATGGCCAAATGCACACATAAATGTGAGCAGACTAGCTAGTTGTTGTTATCCCTCATGTATTAATTAGTCGTTTTAATAGAAAGGTTTTACACTATTGGAGCTTTTCTCCCCTCTGATTTTATGGTAATCCTGATAATATGGTGAGGAAGAAGTGCAGCCCTGGTCCTGGATAGTGATGAGCCGAACACCCCCGGGTTCGGTTCGCACCAGAACCCGCGAACGGACCGAAAGTTCGTACGAACATTAGAACCCTATTAAATACAATGGATGCGAACGTTCGAATTCTAAAGTGCTAATTATAACAACTATTATGCATGTTATTGTCCTAAAAAGGGTTTGGGAACCCGGGTTCTGCACCAGGGGACATGTATCAATGCAAAAAGAAGTTTTAAAAACGGTCGTTTTTCGGGAGCAGTCATTTTAATGATGCATAAAGTGAAAAAAAAAGTCAAATATTCCTTTAAATATCGTACCTGGGGGGTGTCTAAAGTATGCCTGTGAAGTGCCACGTGTTTCCCGTGTTTAGAACTGTCCCTGCACAAAATGACACTTCTAAAGGAAAAAAAAAGCCATTTAAAACTGCTTGCGGCTTTAATGTAATGTCTGGTCCCGGTAATATGGATGAAAATCTTTAAGAAAAATGGCATAGCTACCCCATGACCCCCCCCCCCTACCCCAGCCCATTACCAGCCCCTTTGGGTCTTGTATGGATATTAAGGGGAACCCCGCACATAAAATAAAAAAGGCCCTATAAACTCTGAACAGCCGTATACAGGCGGTGCATACAAGACAGGGACTGTAGGTTTGTTCTTATGTAGAATCTGTTTGTAATTTTGAACAGGTACATTGTTTAAGTGTAGCTCCAGCCCAAAAATCTATTTTTAAACTTTTTGGAAAACATAGGTAAGGGTTATCACCCCTGTAACATTTGTTTTGCTGTCTGTGCCCCTGTTCAGAACATTTCACCTCACTTTCCGTCCCAATGACAACTGTTTTTGAAATGTGGTGTTTTTCTTGAAACAAGGATTGCTGATAAAGCATCAGTACAGAGGAGACACCTTTCTCCCATATTAATTCTTACAGGAGAGAATTTTCCTTCCAAGGGGTAGATTTCCTCTCACTTCCTGTTGTCTTCTTGCGTTTGCAAGTAGGAGTCGTTTGTAAGTTGGATGTTTGAAAGTAGGGACCTGCCGTATATACTCTGCAGAAATAGGCCCCTTAGTTGTTGGTGTTGGCACAACACTGTAAGCACTCACAGTTACTCTTGGTTGGTGCTGGAACGCCCTGCTGTCAACTATTATATCAGGAATTTTAATTACATATAATTGTTGAACAGTGGTAGTAAAAATTGGGCCTTTGATGGTGGTGCTGGTGCCACAACACTGTAAGCCCTGACAGTTACTCTTGGTGGGTGCAGCAATGGGCCCTGCTGTGAATTATTAGATCAAGAATTGTAATTGCATGCCCCTGTTGAACAGGGGCTGAAAAATTGGGCCTTTCGTGGTGGTGGTGGTGGTGGTGGTGTTGCCACAACACTGTAAGCCCTCAGAGTTACTCTTGGTGGGTGCAGGAATGGGCCCTGCTGTGAATTATTAGATCAAGAATTGTAATTACATGCCCCTGTTGAACAGGGGCTGAATAATTGGGCCTTAGGCACTGGTGGCACAACACTACAACCCCTCACAGATACTGTACTTGGAGCACAGCAATGAGCCCTGTTGCAAAGTATTGCTTCAAAAATTGTAATGAAACGCCCCTGTTAAACAGGGGCTGAAAAATTGGGCCTTAGGCACTGGTGCCACAACACTCCAACCCCTCACAGATACTGTACTTGGAGCACAGCAATGAGCCCTATGGCAAATTATTGCTAAAAAAATTGTAATTACACGCCCCTGTAAAACAGGGGCTGAAAAATTGGGCCTTAGCCACTGGTGGCGGCACCCATAAACAAAAATGATCTTCCAAGCTATCATCATCAATCGTATCATTGAGGACTCGGAGGAGGAGGATAGCCAGTCAACATAACAGCACAGGCACTCAGCATCAGCATCAGTCTTGAAGGGATGTGACATGTTAAAATCAATTAGTCTGTTATATCAGCATCAGGTGTGTGGTAGCTGGTGGTGATCCAAGACTGGTTCATCTTGATGAAAGTCAGTCGATCAACCGAGTCGGTGGACAGGCGCACCCTGTGATCCGTGACAAATCCTCCAGCAGCACTGAATGTGCGTTCCGAAAGAACGCTGGATGCAGGACAGGCCAGTAGCTCAATTGCATACTGTGCAAGCTCTGGCCAGTGATCCATCCTCAAGACCCAGTAAGCCAGAGGATTTTCGGTGGGGAAGGTGTCCAAGTCTGACCTTGCCCCTAGATATTCCTGCACCATGTTTATCAGACGCTGGCGATGGTTGCTGGAACCGATCATACTTTGGGGCTGCGGACTAAAGAATTGTCTGAACGCATCGGTCAGACGGCCACCTTCCCCACCGCTCCTTCTTTGACTGGCCGAAGCCTCAGCAACTCGTTGTCCAGGACCAGGAGTTTGTAACCTCCCAGTCTCTGGGAACGCGTTGCACAGACCTTTCTGCAAGGCCTCCCGGAGTTGTCTCATCCTCTGCTCCCTCTGCGACGGTAACATAAGGTCCGCAACCTTACCCTTGTACCGTGGATCAAGGAGAGTGGCCAGCCAGTAATGGTCCCTCTCCTTGATCCGAAGAATACGAGGATCCTTCCGCAGACTTTGCAGGATCAGGGAGGCCATGCAGCGTAGGTTTGCTGAGGCATTCGCTCCGGAGTCCTCTGGGTCACTAAGGACGACATGATCCGCAGCCACCTCCTCCCAGCCACGTACAAGTCCACTGGTTTCTTGGGACTGTAAATCATCCCTAAAAGACTGCTGCTGATGATGCTGAGTGCCAGCCTCCACCTCCATGCTGACACAATCCTCCTCCTCCTCCTCCTCCTCCTCCTCCTCTTCCTGTGCGATGGGTGGGACAGAAGGAACACTGTCTGGGTAAAGGGGGCCTTGAGAGGCAAGGAAGTCCTCCTCTTCCTGCCTCTGTTCTGCCTCAAGTGCCCTGTCCATTATTCCACGCAGCGTGTGCTCCAACAGGTGGACAAGAGGTACAGTGTCACTGATGCATGCACTGTCACTGCTCACCATCCTCGTGGCCTCCTCAAATGGTGCCAGGACAGTGCATGCATCCCTGATCATGCCCCACTGGCGTGGAGAAAAAAAACCAAGCTCCCCTGACCCTGTCCTGGTGCCGTAGTCGCACAGGTACTCATTGATGGCCCTCTGCTGCGTGTGCAGCCGCTGCAGCATGGCCAACGTTGAGTTCCACCTGGTGGGCATGTCACATATAAGGCGGTTCTTGGGCAGGTTCAACTCCTTTTGCAGCTCAGCCAGGCGAGCACTGGCATTATAAGATCTGCGGAAATGCACACAGACTTTCCTGGCCTGCCTCAGGACATCCTGTAAGCCCAGGTACCTGCCCAAGAACCGCTGCACCACCAGGTTAAGGACATGAGCCACACAGGGCACATGGGTCAGTTGTCCCTGTCGGAGGGCGGAGAGGAGGTTGGTGCCATTGTCGCAAACCACCATTCCTGGCTTAAGCTGGCATGGCGTCAACCACCTCTCGGCCTGGCCATGCAGAGCAGACAGGACCTCTGCCCCAGTGTGGCTTCTGTCCCCCAAACACACCAGCGCAAGCACGGCATGGCATCTTTTTGCCTGCGTACTTGCGTAGCCCCTTGAACGGCTACGGAGCACCGCTGGTTCAGAGGACAAACCACAGGAAGAGGCCATGGAGGAAGAAGAAGAGGAGGGGGTGGAGGAGAGAGGTGTGTCACAACCAGTAGTAGCATTTTGGAGGCGTGGCGGTGGAACAACCTCCAACACTACTGCACCTTGTCCTGCATCCTTCCCAGCTGCCAAAAGAGTGACCCAATGGGCCGTGAAAGAAAGGTAACGTCCCTGTCCATGCCTGCTGGACCATGAGTCAGCGGTAATATGCACCTTACCGCTGACCGCCCTGTCCAGCGAGGCCAAGACATTGCCTTCCACATGCCGGTAGAGAGCCGGAATAGCCTTCCGTGAGAAAAAGTGGCGTTTGGGAACCTGCCACTGAGGAACCGCACATTGCACAAACTCACGGAAGGGGGCCGAGTCTACCAACTGAAAAGGCAGCAGTTGAAGCGCTAGCAATTTAGCCAAGCTAGCATTCAACCGCTGGGCATGTGGATGGCTGGGAGTGAACTTCTTTCGACGGTCCAGCAGCTGGGGCAGGGAAATTTGCCTGCTAGAATCGGACGTCGGTGTACTGCTAGCAGAGTGGCCGCAAGTACTTGGCTGTGACACACCTAATTCTACACCTTCATTCCTCTCAGTGCATGTTTCAGAGAGGACTGAAGTTATAGTGGGGTTGGAGATCCCAGCTGATGCGGTGCAAGGAGAGGTCCGCTTTGTTCTTTGGTGTGGGTCTTTGAGGTAGGCTTGCCAACGAGCTGCATGGCAGGTCAACATATGTCTGGTCAGGCATGTGGTACCCAAGCGGCTGATGTTTTGGCCACGCGATATACGCTTGAGACATATGTTGCAAACAGCAGCTGTGCGATCTGATGCACTAGCCTCAAAAAAGGCCCACACCAAAGAACTTTTTGAATGACGGGCAGAGGCAGCGCCCTGCACAGGCGGAGCTCTGCGGTGTGATTCCGTCGGTGTACTGCCCTTACGCTGGCCACCAAAGGGCATCCTGCCTCGTTGGAGATGTGCCTCCTCCTCATCCTCCTCCTCCTCCTCTCTCCTATTAGGCACCCACGTGGAGTCAGTGACCTCATCATCCCCTCCCTCCTCATCACTGGAGCCAATCTGGCAGTATGCTGCAGCTGCTGGAACATGACTGCCAGATTGGTGTCCTTCTTGAGCATCCCCTCTGTCTGCTCTCACGCTACTGCCTTCCTGTAGCTGGGTTTCATCATCAGACCCTTCGAAACGCTGGGCATCCTCCTGGAGCATGTACCCAACACTGTGCTCAAACAGTTCGGGGGACTCCTCAGGAGGAGGACATGGTGGGTCTAGGGAAGGAGTGACTGATGATGAGTCTGACATTGATACCAGGGAAGAGGACGCTTTGGCAGCTGCTTTGCCAGTACCCTGAGCCTGGGTGAGAGAGGATGAGGAGGAGGAGGAAGGCTTGGTCATCCACTCTACCAAGTCTTCGGCATGATGTGGCTCAACATGTCCAGCTGCCGAAAAGAAGGACAAGCGTGTCCCATGGCCATGTGCTGATGACAATGCACCGCGTCCACGACCAGCACTGTTGCCCCCAGACACAGAGCCTGCTTGCCCTCTTTTATTGCCTCCTGACTGTCTGCCTCTCCTTGTTTGCCTTCCAGACATTCTAATAGATGGCCTGCAGGGAGATGGGAAAAAGGCAATAAGGGCTACCTTCAGGTGTCCTTCTCTGTCCCTTTACTTAAGGATTTCTAAATATGGTTGAGGATGATTGCTTTTGCACAGAATAGCACAACGACAATTTCCCTGACTGTCCAAAAAACAAGGATTTCAAAGATGGTTGATGAGGAATGCTTTAGCACACTATAGCACAAGGAGAATTTCCCTCACTGACCTTCCCTGTCCCTAGAAACAAGGATTATCACAGTGAAAGAAACTGACACTCTTCCTACCTATAGTTTTCTGTCCCTAGAAAAAATGTTTTTTTAAAGCTGATTGATGATCAATGCTTTAGCACACTATAGCACAAGTAGAATTTCCCTCACTGTCCTTCCCTGTCCCTAGAAACAAGGATTATCACAGTGAAAGAAACTGACACTCTTCCTACCTATCCTTCTCTTTCCCTAAACTAAAGGAATCCAGGTTAAGCAAGAAAAAATAAATGTCACTGTCCCTGCCTATGCTTCTCTTTCCCTGCTCCGGAACACACTACACTAGGCCGCCGTGCTGGCGGCCTTTTATAGTGTGGGGCGTGTACTAAACACCCTCAGCAATAATTGGCCACAGGCATCCTGCCTGTGGCCAATCATTGCTCTCCTCGCTGCCGGCGCTGTGATTGGCCAAGCATGCGGGGTCACAGTGCATGCTTGGCCAATCACAGCGCCTGGATGACACTGCGATGGCGTAGTGCATTGTGGGCCGTTCGCGTCACTCGAATTAGGCGCGAACGGCCCAAATCGTTCGATCTTCGTCGAACGATCGAACAGCCGATGTTCGAGTCGAACGTATGTTCGACTCGAACACCGAGCTCATCCCTAGTCCTGGATGTTTAACCCCTTGGGAGATAAAAGCACACACAGATCTACTCTATTGTGGAGGGTCATTGTTGTCTGGTGAGTTATCCAGTGTGGTGGAGTGAAGCACAGTATCACTAATTAAACTGTTATGGCTATGCTTTGCGCAATTTGCACAGAGCACTTTATACAGTGAATAACACAGTACATGACAGAGGACATTTGAATGTTGCATGTTAATACACACATGCACTCACACTAAAAGTACACTCATGTTTATGAACTTTAATAGACATTTATATTGGATTTTTTTAATGCCCCAGTTGATGCACATTTGTGCGAAACATGTCGGGTACATAGCCTGCTTCAAGCTTTACTACGCCCTTTATGAACTTTTTTTCGTGATCACTACCTTACAAGCATCGTTCATGACGCATGTACCATTTTATTGCTTTTTGTGTGTTCATTTTTATTTGGAATAAATCAGGTTTAGGTTTTGCGCTGCCCTAGGCCTGACTAAACTCGTGCACCCCCCAATTTAAATATGACCCACCCCTTCCTGTCAAGGCCACACCCCTTTCTGGTTAAGACCCACCCTGAAATTTTCATGTGGGGACACTAGTTCTTAGGGCCTGGGGGGGGGGGGGGGCAATGGATTCCCTTAATTTGCATAGATTTCCTCTCACTTCCTGTTTGGCTATGGGGCCGGAATAGAAGAGGAATCTCTGCAATGGGACAGGGATGGTAAAAAATAAACTGACAGGGGCTATAACTCTCCCTTACTCTATACAAAATGAAAAAAAAAAAAGCATTGCCTATAGGTCTACTTTAAGCACAAATTTCTGATAATTTTATGAAGAGGACTAAGAAGACTTAACCATACCAATGGTGCAGCAGAAAACATATAGCACAGTGAGGAAGGTTTGTGGTCCAGGATGATAGGACAGTCAAAATTAGAAGCAGCTTGCGTTACACTAACAGTGTAGCGCAAGCCGACGGGGACTCTGTCTGTGCTGCCCCCCTGCAAAGTGCTGCCCTAGGCCTGGGCCTTGTTGGCCTAGGCCAGGATACAGCATTGGAATAAATTAAGCCTTTTTTACAACAAACCATCCGATTCATCTGCACTATGTGGAGGCCTTTCTTATTCCTTTTTATGGTCTATATCTGTGTCTGGATGTCTGGAGTTTGGAGATACTAATGCTGGGGAGGTTACAATCTTCATTGCACACCCTGTCTGGTGTGGATATAGGAGGTCGTCCTTCATAGGAGTTCCAATCTACACGTGAGCCTGAGAGGATTATTTTGATGCCTATTTGACCCACCGCCGCTGGTGTGTGTGTCCACTAAAAGGGGTAAGTATTCACATTTTTCACATCCACAGGAATGTTAATGTTGTTCTATATTGGATAACTGGGACACCGCATATTTATATGATCTCATATGAAATCCTTTTCTTCAATGATTTTGGATATTCAGTATTGCCTTATGGACTTTACACATCCATTTTTTCTATGAACTGTTTCTTTAAATACACATTTTTGTCACATGTATGTGATTTCAATTTTTATAGTATATACATACACTTGCTTGGTGTTTGATTATGCTTGGACTGATGTATGTACTGATGTATGTACACCTAGGTCCATCTTAATATTTGTGCTTTTCACTGCCACATAGGTTGTGCGATTTTGTGTTTGGATACACATATTTGCTCATTTTCCCTATTGATACATTTTCAGGGTGTTTTTCATTCATAGCGCTGCATCTATTTATTTTCTAGTTTTAGTTTACAATATGTCTTATTGTTGTTGATGCTGGCACATATAGTAGCGCAACTTTTTCCCTATACATTGCACATTTATATTGTGTTGAGTATAATGCTCTTCACTCCTTTTTATTTATGCTATATAACTTTATGTATGATTTATATTTTATTTATATTCTTTTGAAGAGCGCTGTGTATTGAGAATACTTTAAAGTAAGTGATAGTAGCCTCTAAAATTTTTCAATACAGCTCCCTTTAAAGGGGATTTCTTGCTTGTTTTGATCAGTCCAAATGTGTCCCTCTTTGTAATAGTAATAGTAATAAAGTAAAAAGGTAAATAAAGTAATAAAGTAATAATAGCAAAGTAATAAAGAAAATCATCATATATTAACAAGCATACCCCCCCCTTCTTTCTGATATTGTTCATCTAATTAGCCTGGGACCCAGGGGAAGACTGAGCTAAGGAGCAAGAGGGCAGTTACCTCCAGGCCAGTACCAATAAGTTATGTTGGGCCCAGGCGGCAGGATGAATCAGATGTGGGCAGGGAGAATGATGAATGTGGCAGGGGGGCAGTTATTGAAAGCAATCCCCTGTATGGCTCTCTCTGCAGCAGCTGAATGCTGGCTTCTTCTCCTCCCTTGCTCCCCAGGCTCCCTTATGTGCCTCTTTCCCTTCTCTCCTTCCTGCCGGCAACTGCAAAGACACAATAGGATCCTTCAAGATTGCGAGTAGGGGGGGGGGGGGGTCCAGTAAATATGTCATATTTACCAGTCCCTTCCTTTGCTGAATGAGCACAATCAGTGATCGGTACCAATCCCTCACTGTGTTCCTTTATAACTGAAGCATTTGCGGTATGGGGTCCGTGTCAGGTTGTCTGTATGGGGCCCCATGCCAGGTTGTCCGTATGGGGCCCTGTGGTTTCTAATAGCAGCTCTGTCTCCATTTATGCATCAATCAGAATGGGATCTTCAGTCAGTGACACATGCTGGGCAATTTATAGCCACTGCCGAATTGGAATCGAAAAAAACAAAACATTTTCGATTAGACCGATTCGAAATTTAGCGATTTGAACATTTCAAACTGAAAAAAAATTGTAAATTCTAAGACAATTCAATCAATTACATAAAACTAATTCCGAATATGAATCCAGAATATGAATTGAACTAATCAACCAAATTAAACTAAACTAAATAACCAGAATAACTAATCTAAATTAAACAAAATTATATTTTTTTTCCGTCATGCACATGTCTAGTTGTAATGGTGCACAATGAAAACATGTGGCTTTGTGTAACTAAAAGGCAGACCTACACCCTACACCCACTGGTTTGTATAACATTTTTGGCCAATTTTTATGCAGTTTGCTAAGGCACCCCTGAAGAAGCCTGAAGGCACACTGGTTGAAAAAGGCTGCTGTAGACTATGAGTGATACCTGGTTCTGTTACCTGGACCATTCAGATACCTGCCACACCTACAGTATGTACAGAATATGGTATATACTGTATATTTAATTAGTGACATGACTGTGTTATTTTCCAAGACCAACTTTTGCAGATTCCAAATGTTAAAACGTTGCTTCTCTTTATTCGTCCTCAATCACAAGCTTCTTTTCCAGATTCGTTACCCTCTTCGTTGCACATCTAAACAATAGTTTTGCCATGACTTTTCATGAACGTGCTATCGATCTGAATTGTCCTAGCTACACAGTTATTATGAGGGATTCTATTGACTGTTTAGACTGAATTAATTATAATAATATATACTCAGTATATTGGAAGGGATGGATTTACCATGCTATGATTATTATGATAGCCTAAGTATTCACTTTGATATCACAATTTATTTATTGATTTTGTATATAAAATATTTCTGTTCATGATGATTTAAATTCTTTTTTGATTGCTTTTGTTCTTGGATCCTGGTTATGAAGCACAAGTTGAATAGTATGGTTTCAGTTTATATATAATAGACACTGACATATTTTTTTACAATTTAGTTAGCAAAAAGTCGTTTATAATATATGATTTCAGCACAGTTTATTTTCTGGATAAAATACCAATCTTTTAGAAGGCAACTGAGCAGCTGTGCCATAGTCAGCAATTTCACTGTTTGCCTGTATACTAGGGTGACCAGACATCCCCGGTTTCCGGGGACAGTCCCCGGATTGAGGACACTGTCCCCGTACCAATTCTGTCCCCAGTTTTGTCCCTGGATTGGATTTGAAAAGGGTCTGGGGCAATTTCAAAGACAGTCAGTGCAGAATAAAAAAAAAATCTGAATTGCACACCCCCGCTCCGCCGCTCCTACTATCTTAGGGGGGTGTATTTCTTTCCATTATCTGTGCCCCTTTCTGATGATCATGTGCTGGTCGGAGCGGAGGGAATATTTCTTCAGTTTCGGGTGCATGCCCATTCAGCTCCGCTCGCATGTTCTTCTGCCTTGGCTCAAGTCCCGGCCAGCCGCCTGCCTACTTAACTTCTTGCCTTCCTCCGCTCCCCACCCAGTAGTAGCCGGGGGGCCTGGAGAGTGAGACTTGACAGACTGTGAGGCGGGCGGCGGCTGCGACGGGCAGAGAGTTGCTGATTGCCGCCATTACTAGTAAAAAAAATATATATATATGTGACAGACCTAGCCGGGACAGAGGCTTTTGGAGAGGACTGAATGCCAGCCTCTTGCCATCCGATTAAGGGCCAGGGCCTCAGGACAGGAATGCGGATGGGCTATCCCGGCAGACAGACCTAGAACCTTAAGACTACTTTTCCAACATCCTCGAGTTGACCCGTTTGGGGTCCCACTGTGGCTGTTGGACTGTTTCCCAGGAGGGAGTATTGTCATGGACCTTGGAATACTGAAGTATTTCTCCTTTGAATCTATTACACAATGGGGGGTCTTCTGCCCTGTCTTAAGGCCACCCCCCCCTCCAGACAGCTCCATGGGCTGTAAGGAATGCATTGTTCTGTGTTTGACTGTTTGTTTATGTACTTTAATTACCCCCTGGGGCTTCTGTGTCAATACACGTCTCAGTTCTCCTATTCAAGCTTTCAGACCAATAGGAAAGTGGTTGTTGGGGTCCCCTCCTCTGTTAGTCTCCTGCCGAAAGGGGAGATGTGTGACATGGGGGTCACTTTGGACACAGGGTGAGCCAGGAAACAATGGACATTGAGAATATGGCTTGGATTGCTTGGGATGGGTCTGTGATATTTATCCACCATATTCCCCAGGATATCTGCAAAGAACTATCTACTGTTTTATGAACTCAACAGGTTAAATTAAGAGAGGCTGATATGTCTCCTGTCTCCTTGTGTAATGCTAATGAGCCTCACCTATGCTACAGGCCCTTTCATTGTGACGATGTGGATTGGAGCTTGGTAGACCGGCTGGCTCCATATTATGGGATGTTGAAGTGTCTTCTGTGAGGAGGGGGGGGGGAATCACCCCTCCTGCTAAGACTGTTTATCAAAGGAGAAGTTTGAACACACCTGACCTGTATCACCATTGTCATTGGACAGTTTAACCCGCCCTGTTCCCCAAAGGATGGGAGGGGAGGGTTTTGAAGAGAAATGTGTTACCATGTGTTTTGAAAATAAAGTAATTCCGTTTTGGAACTTGAATACAGAGAGTTGTCTCGTATCTGGGGGGAGAATCATTCGTATGGGGTCTTATTCGGCTGGTTGGAGTGTCTGGTGGCTGTCGTGTGGTTGGAAAGGGAATATCCTAACGGTGTTAACCCCTTTCATACTTGGGGTGCCGTTACAATTGTTGGCAAGCAGTGGGATGATTCCACAGCCTATAAGGACAGCTACAAGAGGACACAGGACAATGGAAGCACAGTAGAGACGGCTAAAGCTCTCTTCCCTCAAGGACTTACTGGAGAACCAGGACAGGCCGGCTAACAACCTTAAAAAGAGGGACATTAATCGCAGAACGAGCCAAAGTGGATGATATGGAGTTCCAGGGAGCTAGAGCAGTTGGCTCATCTCCCCAGCCACAGATTACAGAAGGTATGGACTTAAGGGACTGTTCAGAGGATGTTAGGGATTATGCATCGCCTGCCCAAGTACTGGCAGCAGAACAGAGTACTACAGACCCCTGCTCTACACCCGTGGCAGTTTTGGAGGCCCGAGGTGAGAAGGCGATGGTTCCTCTTTCACAGTGGATTTCAGAGATGCAGGCCATCTCCCCCCCCAACAGTTAACCAGAGCAGATGGTGTGGAGTCACCAGCAGAAGTGCTGGCAACAGGGCAGAGTGATACCCACCTCTGCCCAGCACCGGAAACCACTGTGGAGTTTCAGGGAGCCGGGGCAGTTGGCCCTTCTCCCCAGCAACAAG
Organism: Rana muscosa; assembly: GCA_029206835.1. Classification (NCBI taxonomy): domain Eukaryota; kingdom Metazoa; phylum Chordata; class Amphibia; order Anura; family Ranidae; genus Rana; species Rana muscosa. Next base: position 197,064,697 of record CM055117.1, read on the forward strand.
CTGAGGCAGTAAAGCTTTTACTCCCAGCTGAATCACTGGCAGCAGGGCAGAATGCTACTGGCATCGGCACACAACTGCCACATGAGCGGATATCGGTGGATGGGACTGCGGTCCCCACTCACAGCAACCCAGCGGAAGAGCTGGCAACAGAGCAGAGTGCCACGGGCCTCTGCTCTCAACTAACAGAAGAGGGAGGTCCTGTGGTATTGGATGGGACTTCAGTCCTCACTGACACAACCCCAGAAAATGGTGTGACACTGAGACAGGAGGATGTCAGCCTTGCTTTGCAAGCACTGGGGGATTTTCACCTACCACAAGTGGATGGGACTTCAGTCTCCACTTGTATACCCCAGGGATGCCGGGCAGTCGACCCAGATCCCCAACAGCATGACGGACTGAGCCCAGTCACCCTGTCTTCTCCCCAGCGGCTGAAAGGACTCCAGGGAGAAGGGCCAGTCCAGGCCTCTCCCCAGCGGCAGGTATGTTCTCTGAGAGAGGCAGAGGTTGGCTGGGTAAGCAATGCTCTGTTTGGAGCAATTTGTTTGGGGTACTGTGTGGATGCCAGCATTGGGGGAATAGAACTATGGACTGGCTTCGGAGTCAACCCGTCTGGGGTCTCCTCCTATGTTGGTTTCCTGCCGAAAGGGGAGATGTGTGACAGACCTAGCCGGGACAGAGGCTTTTGGAGAGGACTGAATGCCAGCCTCTTGCCATCCGATTATGGGCCAGGGCCTCAGGACAGGAATGCGGATGGGTTATCCCGGCAGACAGACCTGGAACCTTAAGACTACTTTTCCAACATCCTCGAGTTGACCCATTTTGGGTCCCACTGTGGCTGTTGGACTGTTTCCCAGGAGGGAGTATTGTCATGGACCTTGGAATACTGAAGTATTTCTCCTTTGAATCTATTACACAGTGGGGGGTCTTCTGCCCTGTCTTAAGGCTAACCCCCCCTCCAGACGGCTCCATGGGCTGGAAGGAATGCATTGTTCTGTGTTTGACTGTTTGTTTATGTACTTTAATTACCCCCTGGGGCTTCTGTGTCAATACACGTCTCAGTTCTCCTATTCAAGCTTTCAGACCAATAGAAAAGTGGTTGTTGGGGGCAGGGTGTTCAAACTGCTGTATAATAGTGTGTGTGTGCTTCCAATAAATTGAGTCTCCTGTTTGAACTTACATACAGCCTGCCTGGTGTTTGTTCTGAACTCTCACAAATGGATTAGAATGTCACATAGCTGTAGTTTGAATCCTGGAGCATCGGATGACCAAACCATCAGACGTTGCGATCTGTAGTATGATCCGATAGAAGCAGAGGAGTGTTGGGAGAGTGGAACCGAGCGAGCAAAGGGGCTCGTTACAATATATATGCCTACCTTAAAGACCCACACCAAAGAACAAAGCTGACCTCTTCTTGCACCACATCAGCTGGGATCTCCAACCCCACTATACCTTCAGTCCTCTCTGAAACCTGCTCTGAGAGGAATGAAGGTGTAGAATTAGGTGTGTCACAGCCAAGTACTTGCGGGCACTCTGCTAGCAGTACACCAACGTCCGATTCTAGCAGGCAAATTTCCCTGCCCCAGCTGCTGGACCGTCGAAAGAAGTTCACTCCCAGCCATCCACATGCCCAGCGGTTGAATGCTAGCTTGGCTAAATTGCTAGCGCTTCAACTGCTGCCTTTTCAGTTGGTAGACTCGGCCCCCTTCCGTGAGTTTGTGCAATGTGCGGTTCCTCAGTGGCAGGTTCCCAAACGCCACTTTTTCTCACGGAAGGCGATTCCGGCTCTCTACCGGCATGTGGAAGGCAATGTCTTGGCCTCGCTGGACAGGGCGGTCAACGGTAATGTGCATATTACCGCTGACTCATGGTCCAGCAGGCATGGACAGGGACGTTACCTTTCTTTCACGGCCCATTGGGTCACTCTTTTGGCAGCTGGGAAGGATGCAGGACAAGGTAAAGTAGTGTTGGAGGTTGTTCCACCGCCACGCCTCCAAAATGCTATTACTGGTTGTGACACACCTCTGTCCTCCACCCCCTCCTCTTCTTCTTCCTACGTGGCCTCTTCCTGTGCTTTGTCCTCGGAACCAGCGGTGCTCCGTAGGCGTTAAAGGGGCTACGCAAGTACGCAGGCAAAAAGATGCCATGCCGTGCTTGCGCTGGTGTGTTTGGGGGACAGGAGCCACACTGGGGCAGAGGTTCTGTCTGCTCTGCAGGGGCAGGCCGAGAGGTGGTTGACGCCACGCCAGCTTAAGCCAGGAATGGTAGTTTGCGACAATGGCACCAACCTCCTCTCCGCTCTCCGACAGGGACAACTGACCCATGTGCACTGTGTGGCTCACATCCTTAACCTGGTGGTGCAGCGGTTCTTGGGCAGGTACCCGGGCTTACAGGATGTCCTGAGGCAGGCCAGGAAAGTCTGTGTGCATTTCCGCAGATCTTATAATGCCAGTGCTTGCCTGGCTGAGCTGCAAAAGGAGTTGAACCTGCCCAAGAACCGCCTTATATGTGACATGCCCACCAGGTGGAACTCAACGTTGGCCATGCTGCAGCGGCTGCACACGCAGCAGAAGGCCATCAATGAGTACCTGTGCGACTACGGCACCAGGACAGGGTCAGGGGAGCTCGGTTTTTTTTCACCACGCCAGTGGGGCATGATCAGGGATGCATGCACTGTCCTGGCACCATTTGAGGAGGCTACGAGGATGGTGAGCAGTGACAGTGCATGCATCAGTGACACTGTACCTCTTGTCCACCTGTTGGAACATACGCTGCGTGGAATAATGGACAGGGCACTTGAGGCAGAACAGAGGCAGGAAGAGGAGGACTTCCTTGCCTCTCAAGGTCCCCTTTACCCAGACAGTGTTCTTTCTGTCCCACCCATCGCACAGGGCAGGTACCCGGGCTTACAGGATGTCCTGAGGCAGGCCAGGAAAGTCTGTGTGCATTTCCGCAGATCTTATAATGCCAGTGCTCGCCTGGCTGAGCTGCAAAAGGAGTTGAACCTGCCCAAGAACCGCCTTTTATGTGACATGCCCACCAGGTGGAACTCAACATTGGCCATGTTGCAGCGGCTGCACACGCAGCAGAGGGCCATCAATGAGTACCTGTGCGACTACGGCACCAGGACAGGGTCAGGGGAGCTCGGGTTTTTTTCACCACGCTAGTGGGGCATGATCAGGGATGCATGCACTGTCCTGGCACCATTTGAGGAGGCCACGAGGATGGTGAGCAGTGACAGTGCATGCATCAGTGACACTGTACCTCTTGTCCACCTGTTGGAACATACGCTGCGTGGAATAATGGACAGGGCACTTGAGGCAGAACAGAGGCAGGAAGAGGAGGACTTCCTTGCCTCTCAAGGCCCCCTTTACCCAGACAGTGTTCCTTTTGAACCACCCATTGCACAGGAAGAGGAGGAGGAGGAGGATTGTGTCAGCATGGAGGTGGAGCCTGGCACTCAGCATCATCAGCAGCAGTCTTTTAGGGATGATTTACAGTCCCAAGAAACCAGTGGACTTGTACGTGGCTGGGAGGAGGTGGCTGCGGATCATGTCGTCCTTAGTGACCCAGAGGACTCCGGACCGAATGCCTCAGCTAACCTACGCTGCATGGCCTCCCTGATCCTGCAAAGTCTGCGGAAGAATCCTCGTATTCTTCGGATCAAGGAGAGGGACCATTACTGGCTGGCCACTCTCCTTGATCCACGGTACAAGGGTAAGGTTGCGGAAGTTATCTTACCGTCGCAGAGGGAGCAGAGGATGAGACAACTCCGGGAGGCCTTGCAGAAAGGTCTGTGCAACGCGTTCCCAGAGACTGGGAGGTTACAAACTCCTGGTCCTGGACAACGAGTTGCTGAGGCTTCGGTCAGTCAAAGAAGGAGCGGTGGGGAAGGTGGCCGTCTGACCGAAGCATTCAGATAATTCTTTAGTCCGCAGCCCCAAGGTATGATCGGTTCCAGCAACCATCGCCAGCGTCTGATATACATGGTGCAGGAATACCTAGGGGAAAGGTCAGACTTGGACACCTTCCCCACCGAAAATCCTCTGGCTTACTGGGTCTTGAGGATGGATCACTGGCCAGAGCTTGCACAGTATGCAATTGAGCTACTGGCCTGTCCTGCATCCAGCGTTCTTTCAGAACGCACATTCAGTGCTGCTGGAGGATTTGTCACGGATCACAGGGTGCGCCTGTCCACCGACTCTGTTGATCGACTGACCTTCATAAAGATGAACCAGTCTTGGATCACCACCAGCTACCAAACACCTGAAGCTGATATAACAGACAAATTTATTTTCAAATGTCACATCCCTTCAAGACTGATGCTGATGCTGAGAGACTGTCCTGTTATGTTGACTGACTATCCTCCTCCTCCTCAATGATCCAATTGACGATGATAGCTTGGAAGAACATTTTTGTTTCTGGGTGTCGCCACCAGTGGCTAAGGCCCAATTTTTCAGCCCCTGTTTAACAGGGGTGTGTTATTACAATTTTTTATGCAATGCTTTGCAGCAGGGCTCATTCCTGCACTCTAACTAGAGTATCTGGGAGTGGTTGCAGTGTCGTGGCACCAGCACCAGTGGCTAAGGCCCAATTTTTCAGCCCCTGTTTAACAGGGGCGTGTAATTACAATTTTTGATGCAATACTTTGCAACAGGGCTCATTGCTGTGCTCCAAGTACAGTATCTGTGAGGGGTTGCAGTGTTGTGGCACCAGTGGCTAAGGCCCAATTTTTCAGCCCCTGTTTAACAGGGGCATGTAATTACAATTTTTTATGCAATGCTTTGCAGCAGGGCTCATTCCTGCACTCCAACTAGAGTATCTGGGAGAAGTTGCAGTGTAGTGGCACCAGCACCAGTGGCTAAGGCCCAATTTTTCAGCCCCTGTTTAACAGGGGCGTGTAATTACAATTTTTGATGCAATACTTTGCAACAGGGCTCATTGCTGTGCTCCAAGTACAGTATCTGTGAGGGGTTGCAGTGTTGTGGCACCAGTGCCTAAGGCCCAATTTTTCTGCCCCTGTTTAACAGGGGCATGTAATTACAATTCTTGATCTAATAATTCACATCAGGGCCCATTCCTGCGCCCACCAAGACTAACTGTGAGGCCTTACAGTGTTGTGTCAACACCACCACCACCACCACCACCAAAGGCCCAATTTTTCAGCCCCTGTTTAACAGGGGCGTGTAATTACAATTTTTGATGCAATACTTTGCAACAGGGCTCATTGCTGTGCTCCAAGTACAGTATCTGTGAGGGGTTGCAGTGTTGTGGCACCAGTGCCTAAGGCCCAATTTTTATGCCCCTGTTTAACAGGGGCATGTAATTACAATTCTTGATCTAATAATTCACAGCAGGGCCCATTTCTGCGCCCACCAAGACTAACTGTGAGGCCTTACAGTGTTGTGTCAACACCACCACCACCACCAAAGGCCCAATTTTTCAGCCCCTGTTCAACAGGGGCATGCAATTACAATTCTTGATCTAATAATTCACAGCAGGGCCCATTCATGCGCCCACCAAGAGTAACTGTGAGGGCTCACAGTGTTGTGGCAACACCAACATGTAAGGGGCAAATTTCAGCTGAGTATATACGGCAGGCCCCTACTTTCAAACATCCAACTTACAAACGACTCCTCCTTGCAAACGGAAGGATACAACAGGAAGTGAGAGGAAATCTACCCCTAGGAAGGCAAATTCTCTCCTGTAAAAGTTAATATGGGAAAAAAGTGTCTCCTCTCCACTGATGCTTTATCACCAATTCTTGTTTCAATAAAAACCCCAAATTTTCAAAAAACATTTGTCATTAGGACGGAAAGTGAGGTGAACTGTTCTGAACAGGGGCACACTGCACAGACAGCAAAACAAATGTTACAGGGGTGATAACCCTTCCCTATGTTTTCCAAAAAGCTTAAAAATAGATTTTTTGCCTGGAGCTACACTTAAACAATGTACCTGTTCAAAATTACAAACAGATTCTACATAAGAACAAACCTACAGTCCCTGTCTTGTATGCACCGCCTGTATACGGCTGTTCAGAGTATATAGGGCCTTTTTTATTTTGTGTGCGGGGTTCCCCTTAATATCCATACAAGACCCAAAGGGGCAGGTAATGGGCTGGGGTAGGGGGGGGGGGGGTGTGTGATGGGGTAGCTATGCCATTTTTCTTAAAGATTTTCATCCATATTACCGGGACCAGACATTACATTAAAGCCGCAAGCAGTTTTAAATGGCTTTTTTTCCTTTAGAAATGTAATTTTGTGCAGGGACAGTTCTAAACACGGGAAACACGTGGCACTTCACAGGCATACTTTAGACACCCCCCAGGTACGATGTTTAAAGGAATTTCTTTCTCGTACATCACGGGACACAGAGCGACATAGTCATTACTAATGGGTTATATAGTTACCGTCAGGTGCTGGCACTGGCAACTTCCAAAACCGGAAGTACCCTCCCCTATATAAGCCCCTCCCATCCGGGAGCACCTCAGTTTTTTGCCAGTGTCTAAGGTGTTGGCCAAGAAGAAACATGTGTTTTTCACTGAGCTTGCGTACAGGTTCTTTTGGGCCTCAGTAAGCTATTCCGGATCCGACCAAAAAAGCTTCATAGCTAAACGGTCGGTACCCGGGCCTTGCAAAGAGAAGAGCAAGGTTTTGCCTGTAATGCTTCTCTTAGGAGAGCTGGACCCTGGGATCCAGAGCTCTGGTCATACCCACGACCAAGATGTTTTCTGTGCAGGGTGCTATACAGGTCCAGGGGAGTGGAATCCTTGGGAACCCGGTCCCTGAAGGTTTGATTACAATGCCTGCCGTGATAGGTGAAGTTTGGGCTTTTGTGGACCAAACAAAGTCCTGCGGCGAGGAACAGGTAAGTGGGGGCCCCCAGGAACTTGGTTCTATTGGGGGACCCCCAAGCCTAATTTGTCTTTCTGTCTGTTACCTAATGGTATTCCCGCAAGATTCTGTGCATGCCTGTAACTACTAAAAAAATGTAATAATTTTTAATGGTGGTCAAGAAAAAAAAAAAAAAAATAAAAAAAAAAAAAATGTTTTTTATATATATTTAGTATATTAGACTGCGGTACCTGTGTTTGTCCACTAGAGGCCGCTGTGGAATGTTTTCTTGTCATGTGGACTAGTTTCTTCTCAGAGAGCAAAGTCCAGGCAGTTTGGTGAGTTCTCCTATAGGAAACTGCTTCCTCTGCCATGTTGCAGTGCTCGTCCATCCCCCGGCCTGCGGCAAAGAGGGGCCCTGGCTCCTGTCCCTGGTTTCCATGTTTGAAATTAGCGCCGAGGGCGCACGTGGCCGCGCGCGTGCGCGTGCACGCGCCTCTATATATAGAGGTGAGCCGGAAAAGGGGGCGGAGCCTGGGGGATGACGCTCTGTGCGCGCCGCAGCGCTTCTGCGCATGTGCGGGCGTCCCAGCAGGTTTTAAAAAGCCACAATATTGTAGTAAGCTGGCTATGAAGTACAGAGACAGAGCTGGCAACATTTAAAGGCATACAGCAAGCGGTTGATACAGGCATCCCCTAGAAAGGCACATTAGTAGACACCAACTGTTTATTATAGCAGCATTTATGCTAGACTATTATCAGTAACTGGTGTATTTCGGCTGGAATACCTCAGCTTTGTGGCTTAGGAATATGCCGTCTAAAAACTCCGGGACTAGAAATTCCAGGAGGAATAGGGGGTCTCCATCGGGCTCTGAGGATCTTGGGCATGCTTTGGCTGCACCAGTCTCCCCTGAAGAATCAGAGGTTAGTGACCGTAGGGCACCCCCAGGAGTACCTGGTACTGTGGCTGTCCTCAGTTCACCTGCTCCTGTGTATGTAACAGAGGAGGTTTTTTCCTCAGCCCTGGGAGGACTGGAAGAGAGATTGTCAGCATTAATCGCTGCTTCCCTGTCACAGGAGAAAAGCGCTCGATCTCCGTCTCCTCCCTCAGAGTGCCTGTTAACAGAGCAACAGTCCCATACAGAGGTCGACCTACCTGAGGGGGATCAGGATGAGGTTGATTCGGTTGTAGAGGAATCAACAGTGGAAGAGCCGTTCTCAGGATCACATGCTGAGAGGTTATGGGTTCAGTCCCTGACTAATATGGTCCGATCAGCATTTAAAATGCCACTTGCGGAGCCATCCTCCACTTCTGTCTCCTCATTGGGGTCGCTAAAAGCTCCCCAGACTGTTTGTTCCTTTCCGATCCATCCTTTACTGGAGGGGCTCATTTACCAGGATTGGGAGCATCCTGACAAAATATTTACTCCCCCCAAGAGATTTCCGGTGGTCTATCCCATGGAGGATAAGTTCATCAGAAAATGGAAGGTCCCTACAGTGGACGCAGCCATCTCTTGTGTGAATAAATCACTGACATGTCCGGTGGAAAATGTCCAAATGTTCAAGGACCCAATAGATAAAAAATTGGAGTCATTATTGAAATCTGCTTTTTCTACAGCAGGATTGGTGACACAACCAGCAGTGGCAGCTATAGGGGTATGCCAAGCAGTGAAGGATCAGTTGAAACAGGTCTTAAGAGACTTGCCGGATCAGCAGGCTCTTGCCCTAGCTGATCTACCTAGAGCCTTATGCTTTGCGGTGGACGCTATAAAGGATTCAATCCATCAGGCCTCCCGCCTTACGCTGTCTGTAGTACATATGCGCAGGCTTCTATGGCTCAAAAACTGGTCTGCTGAAGCTCCCTGTAAAAAATTGCTGGTCAGCTTCCCATTTCATGGGGAGCGCTTATTCGGGGAAGACCTGGACAAGTATATCCAGAGAATTTCCAGCGGTAAAAGTACACTTTTGCCGGTTAAAAATAGAGTTAGAGGTCCCTCCTTTAAGAGGCCGGCTTCTCCAGTCCCTAGGACATCGGCTGTGAAACAGTTCCGACGGCCTCCCCGGTCAAATCCCGGAGGTAAAAATCAGGGACAGTTACAGGGTAACAAGAAGCCCTGGAGCAGGAGAGGTACAAAACCTCCCCCAAAGTCAAATGCATGAAGGGTTGCCCCCACCCAATCGGGTGGGGGGAAGACTTCAGTTGCTCACAGAAACCTGGCGTGACACGATCCGAGACAGATGGGTGCTCTCCGCAGTAAATCTGGGATACAAATTGGAGTTAAAAAACTCCCCTCCTTCCCGCTTTATAAGGTCAAACGTGCCAAGGGATCCCCAGAAGAGAGGATCCCTCCTGTTGGCACTGGAACAATTATTGCTTCAAGCAGTAATTATAGAGGTTCCCCTGGAAGAATGGGGGTTCGGGTTTTACTCAAACCTCTTTACAGTTCCGAAGCCAAACGGGGACGTGAGGCCCATATTAAATCTAAAAGGGCTAAACAAATTCCTACATATCAGGACTTTCCGGATGGAGTCGATCCGATCGGTAGCCACTGCCCTACAAGGGGAGGAATGGTTAGCCTCGATCGACATCAAAGATGCTTATTTGCACATCCCCATCTTTCCAGCCCACCAAAAATTTCTACGCTTTGCGGTAGAAGGGCGCCATTTTCAGTTCAGAGCCTTACCCTTCGGTCTGGCCACAGCACCAAGAGTGTTCACAAAAATTCTGGCCCCATTATTGGCCAATCTAAGAACACGAGGTGTAACGATAATGGCATATCTAGACGACTTGTTGCTGATAGACCACTCAGTGGAAAAACTAGAAGTGGTTGTTCACGAGACAATCAAGTATCTGGAATATCACGGTTGGATTATCAACCGAGACAAGTCAGCCCTAAAACCAGTCAAAAGTCTGGAATACTTGGGGCTAAGGCTGGATTCAGACCAGAAAAAGATTTTCTTGCCTCAAGAAAAAGGGTCGTCTTTGAGAGATTTGATCCACTTAGTGGGTTCAAAAAGACAGCCATCCATACGCCTGTGCATGAGGCTGCTGGGAAAATGGTGTCATCATTCGAAGCAGTACCCTATGGTCAATTCCGTTCAAGGAAGTTGCAAAGGGCCATACTGTCAGCCTGGAACAAAAAAGTTCAGGCTCTGGACTTACCAATGTCCTTGTCCCCTTCCGTTCGCAGGAGCCTCCGCTGGTGGTTGGTTCCCCAGAATCTGGAAAGAGGGAAATCCTTCAGTCCGATTTCCTGGAAGGTGGTCACTACAGATGCCAGCCTTGTAGGCTGGGGAGCAGTACTGGAGCAATGGTCTCTCCAGGGCAGATGGTCGGATGCGGAAAAGGCCCTGCCCATCAATCTCTTAGAGATACGAGCAGCCCGGTATGCCCTAGTAGCATGGACATCCAAACTCCAAGGGTCCCCTGTCAGAGTTCAGTCAGACAATGCCACAGCAGTGGCATATATCAATCGTCAGGGGGGCACCAGGAGTCGTGCAGCCCAAAGGGAAGTAAATTACATCCTGAGATGGGCAGAAAGATATGTCCCAGCCATATCTGCGGTATTCATTCCAGGGGTGGAGAATTGGAAGGCGGACTTTCTAAGTCGCCAACAATTATGCCCAGGGGAATGGTCCCTTCATCCCGAGGTTTTCCGGACAATATGTCAGCGGTGGGGAACACCGGATGTAGATCTGCTAGCATCCAGATTCAACACAAAAGTGGACAGGTTTGTCTCTTGGGCAAGGGATCCCCTAGCGTGCGGCTCGGATGCCCTAGTGTTCCCTTGGGATCAGTTCAAGCTGATATATGCATTCCCACCGCCACAATTGTTACCTCGATTACTCCGCAGAATCAGGGTAGAAAAGAAACCAGTGATTCTGGTGGCTCCAGCGTGGCCCCGAAGAGCATGGTACGCGGAGATTGTAAAAATGTCTGTGGGGAGTCCTTGGACCCTCCCACATCGTCCGGACCTGCTTTCGCAGGGACCGATATACCACCCTTCCTTACCAGCCCTAGGTTTGACGGCCTGGCTATTGAAGCCCACATTCTAGAAAAGAGATGGCTCTCTAATGCTGTGGTATCTACCATGATCAATGCCAGGAAGCCGGTATCCAGGCAGATCTACTATAGAATCTGGAAGGCGTACATCGCCTGGTGTGAGGCCAAGAAATGGCATCCACGTAAATACGTAATAGGTAGGATTCTGGACTTCCTACAATGGGCTGTAGATAGGAAGCTTGCCTTGAGTACTATCAAAGGTCAGATTTCGGCCTTGTCAATATTTTTTCAAAGGCCCTTGGCTTCGCATTCACTAGTCAAAGCCTTTATACAAGGAGTGATGCATATTAGTCCTCCGGTTAATATTCCCATATGTCCATGGGATCTAAACTTGGTTCTGTCGGTTCTACAGAAACAACCATTTGAACCATTACAGCATATTTCCTTGGTGCTTCTCACCAGGAAATTGATTTTTCTAGTAGCCATTTGTTCGGCTAAAAGAGTATCGGAATTAGCAGCTATGTCCTGTAAGGAGCCATATCTGGTTATCCATAAGGACAGAGTAGTGTTACGTCCTCATCCAGCCTTTCTTCCTAAGGTGGTATCGAGTTTTCATTTGAACCAAGATGTGGTTCTTCCTTCTTTTCTCCCCAAACCTACTTCGGTAGAGGAAAAGTTATTGCATTCTTTGGATGTAGTAAGAGCAGTTAAAGCTTATCTAAAAGCCACTGCTCAGATTCGCAGAACGGATACTTTGTTTATTCTGCCGGAAGGCCCCAGAAAGGGTCAGGCAGCGTCAAAATCTACTTTAGCCAAGTGGATTCGACAGGTCATAATACAAGCCTATAGCTTGAGAAGTAGACCGCCTCCGTTCAAAGTTAGGGCGCACTCCACGCGAGCAGTTGGAACTTCATGGGCAGTGCATCACCAGGCCTCCCTGGCTCAAATCTGTAAGGCCGCAACATGGTCTTCGGTACACACGTTTACTAGGTTCTACCAGGTGGACGTTAGAAGTCAGGAGGATGTCGCCTTTGGGCGCAGTATGTTGCAGGCCGCAAAAGATCCTCATGTCTGATAGCGCTCAGCTTATATATGGTGTATCCCCCCCCTCATTTGGCATTGCTTTAGGACATCCCATTAGTAATGACTATGTCGCTCTGTGTCCCGTGATGTACGAGAAAGAAAATAGGATTTTTATAACAGCTTACCTGTAAAATCCTTTTCTTGGAGTACATCACGGGACACAGAGCTCCCGCCCCTCTTTGGGGACACTTATTGCTTTGCTACAAAACTGAGGTGCTCCCGGATGGGAGGGGCTTATATAGGGGAGGGTACTTCCGGTTTTGGAAGTTGCCAGTGCCAGCACCTGACGGTAACTATATAACCCATTAGTAATGACTATGTCGCTCTGTGTCCCGTGATGTACTCCAAGAAAAGGATTTTACAGGTAAGCTGTTATAAAAATCCTATTATTTGACTTTTTTTTTTCACTTTATGCATCATTAAAATGACTGCTCCAGAAAAACTGCTGTTTTTAAAACTTATTTTTGTATTGATACATGTCCCCTGGTGCAGAAACCGGGTTCCCAAACCCTTTTTAGGACAATAACATGCATAATAGTCGTTATAATTAGCACTTTAGATTTCGAACGTTCGCATTCATTGTATTTAATAGGGTTCTAAAGTTCGTGCAAACTTTCGGTCCGTTCGCGGGTTCTGGTGCGAACCGAACAGGGGGGTGTTCGGCTCATCACTAAACACTACTTTGGTCAGACTTTTATGCAACTTGAAGGCCAAAGACTTCAATGTTAACCCTCAGAAGTTGCATGAAAGTTGTACCTGAATGTTATACAATGCAACTTGTGTGCAACAGTTGTCCATTATCATTGGTAAAAGCCAAAGTCGTATCCAAGTTGCACCCATCTAAAGTTGCGTCAACGGTGTGTCAAGGTTTCATCAAAGTTGCACCAAAGTTTCATTCCAAAGTCGGTGCAACTTTGGAGTCGTACAAGTGTGAATGGAGCCTAATTACAGGAATACACGATAAGAAAATCGGGCGTAAATTTCCGTTCTGTAAACGATCAGCTGATTTTCCACTCGTTGATGCCCAGCAAGTAATACCTGATATCGATATTGTGAACGAAAAGGACCGATTGAAAAAACTGAAAAATTGTATTGTATCATTTGTAAACAAACGATATTCTATTTGTTGGTGTGAAGGTCGTCCGTAAAACATCTCTTGAACATTATCACGCATGAGCGGAACTAGTAGATGACCCCACTTGTGCGTGAGACATCAACACTACGTATGAAATCGATTGCTCTTTTAAAGATTTTTTTTGGTTAATGTTGGCCACGATTTTGACCAACGAACGCTGTTTTGTTGGTCGGCGGTCGAGCGACCGGTCAATTTTCTAGCAGAGTATTCCTGCTATTAGGCTCAATTCACACTTGTTCAACTTGTCATGCAACTTTGGACAAGTCGTTCACTATGTTTTCCCAATGATAACCATTCATATATGTGCGAATTAAAGTTGCAGCAACTTCAAAGTAGTTCATGCACTAGTAGTAGTTCTGACATTCATGCAACTTGAGGGCTATAGACTTCAATGTTAAAGTAAAACCTAACAGTAAAACTTTTTTTTAAAGTGGTAAACAGGACAAATAGGGAGGGTGAATCTCCTTAACGGGGGCACAGACAGCAATAAAAATTGACTGGGATTTCAATCCATCTCCACTCTGTTTGTCCTGTTTACCATTATCATTGAAAGTGAAAGTAAAAGAAAATCCTAAACTTTGGGTTGTCCCTAAAAAAGTAGTAGCGTGGACATCTTTCAATTGGAACATAGTTCTGGTGACCTGGGGGTCCCAAAGGAATTCCCTTAGATTGCAGAAATTTCCTCTCACTTCCTGTTTGGCTTTGGGACAGGAAGTGAAGGGAAATCTCGGCAATCTGGCACAGATGGCAAAAAAAAATCTGACAGGGTTTATAATCCTCCCTGGTTCTATCCAAAATGGGAAAACAACAATTTGCCTATAGTTCTACTTTAACCCTCAAAAGGTGCATATAAAGAGAGAAAATACTGCGCTAATCTAAAATAATGAATAAAAATAAAGCTGCTACATAAAATGTGACTAAAATTAATAAACATGGAATGAAGATGTAGCGCTAAGTGAAGAAATGAAGCCCAATAATTTGGGCCTCCAATCAAACCAAAGTGATAAATAATATCAATATAATGAGTCCATACAGTGTCCATAGAAAATTTTCATGTTGTGAGAAAAGAATATGTAGCACTGAAGGGTCATCACATAACTTTTGTAGAAAAAGAGAGGTAAAATACCTTTACCGGAACATTAGACCTGTGGTTTAGGCAGGTCAAATAGGCATACAAAATCCTAGTGGCACTCCTCATCAGTTAGTCTGGAAACTGGATCAGATGGGTCCCCAATGTAGACTGTCTGGTAGGCTCCCCGACTTGACAGCAGACTCTGGGTTTCACACCGATCCAGGTGGTCCTCCGATGGAACTGGAACCGCCACTCAGCAAGGAGACTCTTTACCACGGTGAATATTAGTAACCAGTGGCCAAAGGAAGCTATTACTTGACCAACCACCCATGTGAGGAGAAAAGAAGGGAAGGAATGCTCCAATGGTGCAGGTCAATGAGGGTTTATTCAACCAACATAAAAGTGATCACAAACAATAAAAACGTTTAAAAAGGGGCAGTGAATGAGGTAGTGTACCAAGACCACAGGTCTAACGTTCCGGTAAGAGTATTCTACCTCTCTTTTTCTACAAGAGTTATGTGATGACCCTTCAGTGCTACATGTTCTTTCTTCACAACACGAAAATTTTCTATGGACACTGTATGGACTCATTATATTGATATTATTTATCACTTTGGTTTGATTGGAGGCCCAAATTATTGGGCTTCATTTCTTCACTTAGCGCTACATCTTCATTCCAACCCTCAAAAGGTGCATGAAAGTCGTACCTGAATGTTATACAATGCAACAGTTGTGCAACAGTTGTCCATTATCACTGTTCAAAGCCAAAGCCGTATCCAAGTTGCGTCAAAGTTGCGTCAAAGTTGCACTAAATTTGCACTCCAAAGTCGGTGCAACTTTGCAGTTATACAAGTGTGAATGGAGCCTTAAAGCAAGAGAGAACATGCGAAGATACAAGCATCAATTTTTAGCTAAACTGCCCACCTTGGCTGTGGTGATACCTGGGAAATACCAGAAAAGTTGATCTATATAGGGAGCCAGAGAAGCAGAGTAGAGAGTACAACTGATATTGTGTTAAAACATTTGAAATTAAAGCTCTTCTGAATTTCGACATACACTCAGAGCTTGTTTAAAACTCCTGCATTCTCCACAGCAAGTTACATAAACAAATTGGACGGTACCATCTGAGTCATTCTTACTTAACAGAGGGACTGGTGAAGAAAGTAAAAGCGTATGTAAAAAGTTGTAAAAAATGTAATGAGCCAGATTTTCATCTTGTCAAATTGCCTACTCACCCAATTAGAAGTAGTCATTGTCAGAAACGTCTGCATTTGCATGCATTATTATAACTTGTTCCTGCATGTATGCACCTTAATATACAGAAGAGATTGAAATAGTATGTTGGTAGGAGACTAGAGGTAATATTTAGCAGGTAGTTGATGACTTGCAACAAGGAAAATAAGTTCTAGTGCAAAATCTAAAGCCAAAATGTTATTCTTAGCTTTGGATTGAGAAGGGTAGATTTTTAAATGACTGTCAAGTTTAGAAAGGTAAATAGAAAGATAGATAAAAAAAATAGATAGATAGATAGATAGATAGATAGATAGATAGATAGATAGATAGATAGATAGATAGATAGATAGATAGATAGATAGATAGAGTGGGAAAAAAATTATCTGATCCCCTGCAGATTTTGTAAGTTTGCCCACTTACAAAGAAATGAAGGGTCTATAATTTTTTTCATAGATGTATTTTAAATGATAGAGACAGAATATCAACCAAAAATACAGAAAAAACATGATAAAAATGTTATAAATTGAGTTGCAGTTCAGTGGGTAAAATAAGTATTTGATCCCCAAGCAAAACATGACTTAGTACCTGGTGGAGAAACCCTTGTTGGTAAGCACAGAGGTAAGATGTTTCTTGTAATTGATTACCAGGTTTGCACACATCTCAGGAGAGATTTTGGTCCACTCTTCTTTACAGATCTTCTCTAAATCCTTTAAGGTTTCTTGGCTGTCACTTGGCAACTGGATGTTTCAGCTCTCTCCATAAATTTCCTATAGGATTAAGGTCTGGATACTGGCTAGGCCACTCCATGACGTTAATGTGCTTCTTCTTGAGCCACACCTTTGTTGCCTTGGCGGTATGTTTTGGGTCATTGTCATGCTGGAAGTTCCATCCACAACCCGTCTTGATTGTTCTGGCTGAGGAAAGAAGGTTCTCATCTAAAATTTTACAATACATGGCCCTGTCCATTCGATCCTTAAAGCGGAGCTCCGCCGGAAAAAAAAATATTAAAAGCCAGCAGCTACAGCTACAGCAGCTGCTGGCTTTTAATATTTGGACACTTACCTGTCCTGGAGTCCAGCAACGTCCGCAGCAGAGGACGAGCGATCGCTCGTCACTCTGCTGCTCCCTCCGCCATCCTCGCTGAGGGAACCAGGAAGTGAAGCCCTGCGGCTTCATGCCCGGCTCCCTAAGGCGCATGCGCGAGTCGCGCTGCGCCGTTCTGATTTGTCCTCCTGTGTTCTGGGAGCCGAGTGTCTCCCAGAACACTACGGGAAGTCTGGGGGAAGTGACGTCATAATGTTTCAACCTCCATGCTTGACTGTGGGGATGGTGTTTTTAGGGTCATAGTTAGCATTTGTCTTCCTCCAAACACGAGTTAAAGCGGAGCTCCGCCGGAAAAAAAACTATTAAAAGCCAGCAGCTACAGCTACAGCAGCTGCTGGCTTTTAATATTTGGACACTTACCTGTCCTGGAGTCCAGCGACGTCCGCAGCAGAGGACGAGCGATCGCTCGTCGCTCTGCTGCTCCCTCAGCCATCCTCGCTGAGGGAACCAGGAAGTGAAGCCCTGCGGCTTCATGCCCGGTTCCCTACGGCACATGCGCGAGTCGCGCTGCGCCGTTCTGATTCGTCCTCCTGTGTTCTGGGAGCCGAGTGTCTCCCAGAACACTACGGGAAGTCTGGGGGAAGTGACGTCACTCCCGCAGATTCCCGCAGAGAGGACTCCCGGATGTGGGTGAAAATACCTGTCTTAGACAGGTATCTTCACCCCCCTCCCCCCTGAAAGGTGTCAATTGTGACACCGGAGGGGGGGAGGGTTCCAAATAGCAAAAGTGAAAATTTAGGGTGGAGCTCCACTTTAATGCCAAAAAGCTAAATTTTATTTAATCTGACCACAGCACTTTCTCCCAATCCTTCTCTGAATCATTTACATGTTCATTGGCAAAATTCAGACAGGCCTGTACATGTGCCTTCTTGAGGAGGAAGACCTTGCGGGCACTGCAGGATTTCAATCCATGGTGGCGTATTATGTTACCAATGTTTTTTTTTTGGCGACTGTGGTCCCAACTGCCTTGAGATCATTCACAAGCTCCTCCTGTGTAGTTCTGGGCTGATCGCTCACTTTTCTCATGATCATCCTTACCCCATGAGGTGAAATCTTGCATTAAGCTCCAGACCGAGGGCGATTGATGCTTATTTTGTATTTCTTCCATTTGCGAATAATTGTTCCAACAGTTGTCTCGTTCTCACCAAGCTTCTTGCTAATGGTCTTGTAGCCCATTCCAGCCTTGTGTAGGTCTACAATCTTGTCCCTGATGTCCTTAGACAGCTTTTTGGTCTTGCCCATGATGGTGAGGTTTGAATGGAAGAAAGAGATTTTGTGTCTTTTATACACATAAATGTGCATGTTATCCAATCAGCTTCTAACCTCATCTGGTTCAGTTAGGGTTTGGCAATAAAACCTGGAAGCTGATTGGTTTCTATGCAGAACTGAGCCTGATTTTGCACTCTCCAGCTTTAGTAAATAAACCCCATTGAGTTGTTGTTAGGAGCACCTTCTTATTGTAAATTGACAGGACTAATCTGTGTACCACATGAGCACATACTGTTGCCAGTCTTTGGGAGCCAGAATTATTGTTGGTTGGTAGAGGATCAAATACGTATTTTACTCACTGAACTGCAACTCATTTTATAACATTTGTTTTATGTGTTTTTTCTGGATTTTTTGTTGATATTTTGTCTCTATGATTTAAAATAATTCACCTATGATAACATTTATAGACCCTTCATTTCTTTGTAAGGGAGATTCCACTGCTGCCACTATTTTACAAGCGTTTGTTTAACCATCTTGATGTAAGTGTATCTACCTACATTAAAGTTTGATTTTTTAGACGATATTATGCCATGTGCCCTTCTCTTTTCCTCCATATATTTATCTGATCGGTATCCTGGTTCACCACCATTTGAGCCACTGTTTTCCATTCACCTCTATTACCATTGCTGAGAGCATTGTCCTGCGGATTTACCTGCATAGGATCAGCTTGGGAGGAGACATACATCTAATAGCCTGATGTGACCCTTCAGACGTATGTTTGTTTGGGTTCACTTGTTCCGGTAAGCCTTCCATATATTGGTGGTGGTTATCCACACTTCTTTTTCAAGATTTCAGATTCTACACACAACTGTTCAAGAATTGTTTCATTTATTAGAGACTTTTTCATTATTTACATGAACTTTTGTCACCTTATTGGATATTACCCTTCATTACACTGGGTGTTTTTTACTTTTCACCCTTGTTTAGCGCTGCATTTTTTGTTTTTTGTCTTGTTTTGCACCTTTGTCTATTGGTTGTGTAGCTGCTTGTGTGCTTTTTTTAGTAGCGCAGAAATCCTTTGTACATTTTTCCATTTCTTTGTAAGTGGGCAAACTTATAAAATCTGCAAGGGATCAAATAACTTTTTTCCCCCACTGTAGATAGATAGATGCATTACTTTATAGACCCTCTTATTGTTGTATCTTTTTATAAGTAGGTAGCAGCTGATAAATCGAGAGGCAATCATCGTGGATTCAGTAGCTGCTTCTTCAGTTAAGCATTATTTATGGAAGTCAGGTCTGTTCACTTGAAATAAGACCCCCAAATCCCCTCCCAGATTGCTATACTGCATCATCTGGAGCTGAGATGGGGGTGAGTTAAAGCAACGTGGCACTGTTATAATAGAGTTTATCAAGCTCAAACATCACCAGCAGACCAGGTGTAATCCCAGCTTGCAGATCTCCAAGATTCTGGTCTTAGAAAGTTAATTAGAAAAGCTTCTTACATGTGACACAGCACAAGGTGAACACAAATCTGATGTTTAAATGATCTCTAGTTGTCAATGTGTTCAGGTCTTCTTTAATGAATTACCTCATGCATTTCCTTTTTAGAAGCATTAAAAATAAAATGTGACAAATGATGACTTTGTGAAAACAGGGTCTGCTACATTTATCTGCCGAGGTGTCAAATACAGCAAATATTACAGAATATAAATATTTATAATAAAACATAATTATGCGTTCATCTAAAATGTGTGACTATATGATCTAATAATACATGACCTGCATAGGATAGAACCTGGTAGGTATATGTGCAACTCCCTATGTAGAACATATAATGCAAGACATTAAATACATTGTATGTATTCAATTTGTATGTTCTTATGCTCCTTTTTTTTTTCTTGTGTTCTGTGATACCTTTAATAAAAATGTATTGAAAGAAATACATTGTATGTAATTAAAATACAATGTTTGTAGATCTCACATAATGAACCATGTCTATGATTTTAACTGTTCAGGCAATTTAGTTTTTTTTCCCTTATTACATTATAGTATGTTATGAAATGTTCTTGCAAAGCAAAATTATACACTTGATGCCAAGTCAAGAATCAAATCTACTAATCTAAGATGGCTGGCAATCAATGAGTAGGCAAGCAGTGAGGTTGGGGCCTCATGGATGAAAATGTTAGTGCCAAAGCTACCCAATCTGCACAACCATTGATTGTATGGTCTCCATTAGGATTTGTGTGGGCAGCATTTTCTATTTAG
This sequence comes from Rana muscosa, assembly GCA_029206835.1. Classification (NCBI taxonomy): domain Eukaryota; kingdom Metazoa; phylum Chordata; class Amphibia; order Anura; family Ranidae; genus Rana; species Rana muscosa. The sequence goes on from CM055117.1 coordinate 197,084,633, forward strand.
CTAAAGAGAAATATAGTACATTTTCACAGTTTATTACAGATTTTTATAGCAATAATTTCATTGAACCTAGTGAGTCTTGTAGTGATGTAGGATTCAGAAGATGGAACTACACCACACTGTGGGGGACACGTGCATCTGATACTTCCAAAAATATTGAATGCTGAAAACACAGATGGAGGCCGCAGAGCTGGAATGGATGGTAGTTAAAGCGATATTAAACACAAAAACAAAAATGTGTAAATTCTTAGATGTGGTGGCTGCATTCATTTTTTTTTTAGCATTTTTCCCTTTATTTTCCCCTGGTTATCTGGCCAGTATGTCTATTATTTTTCAGGGAAAAGGAATTTGTAATAACAAAGTATCACAAATGTAAAAACCACATCAAAAACATATGATGTATATCACTTGATGAGTCTACGCGTTTCACAGGCAAACCGCTTCTTCAAGTGGTAGTAAAGCCTACCTTGTTGACTAAAATAAGGCTTACCTGTAAGTACAGTAAATATCTCCTAAACGCGCACCGTTTAGGAAACATTTACTGTACCTAAAGGTGAGCCTGCCATGGCCTTGACTCTCGCGGGCTTGCGCAGGAGTGACGTCATCACGGCTCGACCAGTCAAATAGCCGAAGACCACGAACCCGGAAGGAAGACCGGGTGAAGATGGAAGTCCTGTCAGTGGTGACAGCGTACCGCTGGAAGGCTTCGTTCTAAAGTCTTTCATATGGTGCTAGTATGCAATGCATGCTAGCACATTATGCTATTATTTTGCAGGGGACATTTTTTTGCTAATTTTTTTGCCGGTTTACTACCGCTTTCAGGACTGCATTTCAAATGTAACAGACGTATACAAGCTTCAGTCTACAAATCAAGAAAAACAACAATAAATTACATAAGTAGATGACATCATATGACAATAAAATTCTATCATTTCTCAACTTCCTTTCACAGACTAAGCTATCCAGCAAATGTGGCAGTTAGAGTGTTGAGACAAGCCATTTAAAGTGTATAAAAAAGGGGGGGAGTTTGGGACTTTAGATGAGGCACATAAATATGTGCCTCCATCCCTGGTTCAGGTAAATAAAGAAGGGAGTTTGGGACTTTGAATGAGGTTATTAACTGGTAGGGGTTCAATTGTATATAAACATGTTTAATTGACATAACTAGTAAAAATACAATGCAGTAGTACAAAACATGTAGAAAAGGGATCATATATATATATATACAGTACACATGCACGCATGGCATGGGCATCATAAATTCATAGAAATATACATAAACAGCACATAGCAAGAATAGATATTGTTGATATAAAACATGTAAATTCATGTACACATGTCAACTTGGCAGCACAAACCGAATAAAGTTGAAACATTTTTTTGATAGAGAATATGTATCTAGATATTAATCCTATTGAGGCATACAGCTACATCCTGAATGTCTGAGCGTTTTGTGTAAAAAAAACACTTCCTCGAGGGTGGATGCTATTGGGTATCTACAAGAAACCAAAAATATAATTAAACCTAATGTTACAGTAAGCACATCAGATAAAAACAGGATCTGCAGTCCTGAGTACTTACATGCAGCAGATAACAATGGTGTGAAGTATGTGTGGGGCCAGGGCCAGAGAGGGAGTCCATCCCGGGAGCTGAGGTAGACAGAAGCCCTGCACCAAGAGAGCGCGCACGCAGCATCCCCACAGCACAGGTTACCAGTTTCCATAATGTGTCCAAGGTAATAGACAAAAGTGATATTTGCCCACGGGGTCTGTAATAAATGGATAAAATATCCATAAGAATTGGAAGTGAAAATGTGGAATGTGACAGAAATGGAAACATGTGCAGGTGAGATAGTGGTGAGAGACACCAACAGAGATGTAGAGAACAATGGTGAACGAAGGATGTATACAAAGAGCACCATTAGAAGATCCCACTCACCAAGAATATAGTAGGAGCAATATGAAAAGATAGAAAACTTACTGAGAAGCAGTGTGACGAGATCGCCCCCCACTTTCCCAGCCCTCCTCTCTGCACAAATCCCCACCACTTTCCCAGCCCTCCTTTATGCACAAATCCCCCCCCACTTTCCCAGCCCTCCTCTCCACACAAATCCCCACCACTTTCCCAGCCCTCCTTTATGCACAAATCCCCCCCACTTTCCCAGCCCTCCTCTCCGCACAAATCCCCCCCACTTTCCCAGCCCTCCTCTCTGCACAAATCCCCCCCACTTTCCCAGCCCTCCTTTCTGCACGAATCCCCCCCCACCACTTTCAAAGCCCTCCTCTCTGCCCCTCCACACATACGTTTTCCCAGTTCTTCTCCATGCTGAAATCCTCCCACACACTTTCACAGTTCAGTCTCTGCGGATCGCTCTCTTTCTCTCCTCTCCCCCCTATTCCCCGTTTCTCATTCCCAGCTCCCTCACCTCTTCCACCGCCAGTGCTCCAGACCATATGGTATGTGCAGGTTTTTTTTTTTGCAGGTGATCGGGGAGCTGTAGCTGGGGCGGAGTTTCAGGGCTCCGTTCTACATTGTGCGTAGAGGCGGGGACGGAAGCTGCCTCCTACATCAACACAGGGAGCTGTACGTTGCCGCGCTGGGAGACGAAGGATCCGAGGGCTGCGCAGTGCTAGTGTGTCATCATGACTCATGACAGGTTGGAGCAGAGAGGGCTGTGATAGGTTCCGGCAGAAAAAAAGCCCTGAGTTTAACACAGGGGTAGGCAACCTAGGCCCTCCAGCTGTAGTGAAACTACAAGTCCCATGAGACATTGCAAGACCCTGACAATCACAGGCATGACTCCTAGAGGCAAAGGCATGATGGGATTTGTAATTTTACCACAGCTGGAGGGCCGAGGTTGCCTACCCCTGGTTTAACATAATGTACTACTATGCGATGCATACTAGCAGTGGCGGCTGGTGCTCAAAATTTTTGGGGGGGCGCAAACAAACTGAAAAAAAAACATCAATTGCCGCCACTGTGCCCATTAAATGCAGCCACTGTGCCCAAATGCCACCAGTTTGTCCCCTCAAATGCAGCCAGTTTGTCCCCAAATACAGCCAGTTTGTTTCCATATACAGCCAGTTTGTCCCCATATACAGCCAGTTTGTCCCCATATACAGCCAGTTTGTTCCCATATACAGCCAGTTTGTTCCCATATACAGCCAGTGTGTCCCCCTATACAGCCAGTGTATCCCCCATATACAATCAGTGTGTTCCCCATATACAGCCAGTGTATCCCCCATATACAGCCAGTTTGTTCCCATATACAGCCAGTTTGTCCCCATATACAGCCAGTTTGTCCCCATATACAGCCAGTGTATCCCCATATACAGCCAGTTTGTTCCCATATACAGCCAGTGTGTCCCCCATATACAGCCAGTGTATCCCCCATATACAGCCAGTTTGTCCCCATATACAGCCAGTGTGTCCCCCATATACAGCCAGTTTGTTCCCATATACAGCCAGTTTGTTCCCATATACAGCCAGTTTGTCCCCATATACAGCCAGTTTGTCCCCATATACAGCCAGTTTGTCCCCATATACAGCCAGTGTATCCCCATATACAGCCAGTTTGTTCCCATATACAGCCAGTGTATCCCCATATACAGCCAGTTTGTCCCCATATACAGCCAGTTTGTCCCCATATACAGCCAGTTTGTCCCCATATACAGCCAGTGTATCCCCCATATACAGCCAGTTTGTCCCCATATACAGCCAGTGTGTCCCCCATATACAGCCAGTTTGTTCCCATATACAGCCAGTTTGTTCCCATATACAGCCAGTTTGTCCCCATATACAGCCAGTTTGTTCCCATATACAGCCAGTGTGTCCCCCATATACAGCCAGTGTATCCCCCATATACAGCCAGTTTGTCCCCATATACAGCCAGTGTATCCCCCATATACAGCCAGTTTGTTCCCATATACAGCCAGTTTGTTCCCAAATGCAGCCTGCCCCCCCCCCCCCCCAGCCATGCACTTACCTTCCTCGGGTCCGCGCCGTCCTCAATGTCTTCTCCCGCCTTCGATGTCGCTTCAGCCAATCAGGTTACCGGTAACCAGATCCGGTGAACCTGATTGGCTGAAACCCCCACAGTCTTCTCCAAGGAACGCACCCCCGTGCGTACCTTGGAGGAGTTTTTGGAAGCCGATTACAGCGTGAGAGCTGTATTCGGAAAGCCTGGCTCTGATAGACACTTCCAAGTCACACCCACCGCCGGTCACCGCTCTAATTCATATGGCCGGCGCTCACCAGGAGGCCGGCCATCTGAATAGTGGGCAGCGCGGCAGCGGCGACAATACACAGATTCATGCAATGCATGAATCTATGTATTGTCTTTCAGTGGCAGTGCAGGAGCGAGAGGGGGCGGCGCTCCGGCGCCCTCTATGGACGCACCGCCAGTGCATACTAGCACATTATGGCTTTCAGGGTACAAAAAAAAACAACACACCCAGCGGATTACTATTGCTTTAACACTTATAAGGGTACTTACAATCATCAGCTTTTAAACCTTTATCCCCCCCCCCCAAAAAAAATGTTTTACTGTAACTGCTTAAAAGGTGTTATCTGGAGTTTGACTTCTATTTGCCCACAGCCCCCCCCCCCCCCAACTGACACTGCTACTGTCCAAAGGTGTCTTTGTTGCTCCTCCATTCAAAGTGAACACACCCTAGTGTTACTGGCTGGATCACCATTTAAAAATAAAGGAGAAAAATAATTAAAACAAACAAATGCAGCCACCACATATAAGGATTGATAATCTACAAATGTTACATTTTAACTTTGGGTTTAATACTGCTTTAAGAGGCATAGTTTACCAGAGAAATGATTATACCGTCTTCTCTTGCAGAGAACTTCGATATTTCAATATTTTTTACACTGACAGCTTTAAAGTAATTTTTTATATGGATTTCAAATTTTTACAAGCTTGTTCTTCTGTAGTTTTGTTATTGTATTAAAAACAGAGATTTGTAGGCTCTCCACTGCAATCATTTTTCCCCTTTTCTTTGGAGAAGATATTTCAGACAAAAGACAGTACATTGTTTTTTGCATATAATTGAATGATTGACGCAAACACCGTTTAACCTTATACACCCATTTATCCATTATCATTTATTACTTATTCATTCACTTCTTCACAATGTAGATCAATCCTATACACTTACATTGTGATAACAAGCAATAAGCGAAACCATTGTGTAGCACAGCAAAGCTACAAGGTCTGTGTATTATTCAAGGTTTTTAGAATCTTAACATATCTTTAACTTGATTTACTAAAGGAGTAGCATTAGCTATATGGAGCTTTGTTATTTTTTTCAATCAGCCAGTCACATGCTTAGCTTTTTTTACCTTAATACATTCACAGCATTAAAAGGTGTTGTAAACCTCAGACATGAAATACGAACAAAGCATATCCTTGTATGGTGTGTATTTGTCTCAATCCAAAGCACAAAGGGGGTTATTTACGAAAGCACTACAAGTGCAAAGTGCACTTAGAAGTGCAGTCGCTGTAAATCTGAGGGGTAGATCTGAAATGAGGGGAAGCTCTTCTGATTTTATTATCCAATCATGTGCAAGCTAAAATGCTGTTTTTTATTCTCCTTGCATGTCCCCCTTGGATCTACAGCGACTGCACTTCCAAGTGCACTTTCAGTGCAATTTCAAGTGCACTTTGCACTTGTAGTTTGCACTTGTAGTGCAAAGGGGATTTGCCTTTCGTAAATAACCCCCTATGTGTCATTTTTGTTGATGCCTTGACGCTTTGCTATCTGCATGACTCACTTTTGACAGGTTTTCTTGACACCAAAGGGTTAAAATGGTGGCTGGGGAGGGAGCTATAACACGCCGCCTGTGATTGACAGCCTCAGGTCTGTTCCTGTGTGAAGGAGGGTGTGTCCCTTTCCTCTAATCACTTCTCAGAGCTCTCCCCACTGATCTATGAAGAGTGTAACTTCAGCTCTCTGCCCCCTGCTTTCTGAAAGCTCAGAAGTAGAGAAGACATGGCTGCAGCTAAACAGGTACAGCTTAAGTAGGAGGATATATTTAATCTCTGTGTATCACCTTGGGCTAGTCACTTCACTGGGTATATGAAAGAGTTTCTAACCACTGTGACAGCAGGAAGGTAAAGTCACCTGGTTGCATCCAGGGGGGTAGATATATTTCGCCCAGATTCAGGCTTTACGCCGACTTATACAACTAGGTGGAGAGTTGTATAAGGCTAGTGGGCTCATGGATGACTCATACCTCTAGGGAGAGGGCTGGGCGTCGTGCAGACAGGGAGTTGATGAGACCAGCTGAAGCTTGTCAGCTCATTTAGGCCTCTATAAGAACTCCCAGCTTCATTAGATGTTAGCTCATGCCTGGAACCAGACCTGTGTGGACTGTCTAGGGAGAGTGAACCCCTGTGCGGTGAGACAAAGCCTGTGTGGCTATTTGCTTGGACATTTAAAACCAGGGACTTAGGGACTAGGACAGCACTAGGCTGATCCCAGTTGTTAGTTAGGAAACCTGTATGTTTAGTCAGAGGTCAACTTGACCAGGATTTATTTTGGTTATGTTTCTTTTGCTTTGCTGTGTTTTGTCACTGTAAATAGAAAATAAACCGCACCTTTTTGATTTTGAAAACCACAACCTCCGTTTGCTGGGCCTGTTTTGTGTGGGGAGCCCATCCCGGGGGTCACACACACCCGCTGCCGAGCTAACCCCCTCACAGTTGGTGGAGAACCAGTGGCAGTTTTTTTTTAAGCCAGCATGGAGGAGATACTGAAGCAGCTGGCTCTAGCAAATGCCAATCAACAGCAGACAAATGCAGGTTTGCAAAAGAGCCTTGCAGCTCATCAACAGAGCCTTGCAGCTCAACAACAGAACTTCGCAGCCCAGCAGCAAGCTCATCAACAGAGCCTTGCAGCCCAGCAGCAGACAAACGCAACTTTGCAACAGAGTCTGGAGGCTCAGCAACGAGCCCAGCAGCAATCTGAGGCCCGCTTCATAGACCTGTTGCAGAAGCAAGAGCAGAGACTACAACAACAGATGGAAGCAGTAATGCAGCAACGTCCGCAGACCAGTGAGGAAAGCCGTCCCACTAATACCGCGTCCTTTGGGGTGAGTCGTTTATTGACAAAAATGACTGGAGAGGATGATCCAGAGGTATTTTTGACCACATTTGAAAGGACCGCTGAAAGAGAAAA